>JAWNLX010000593.1:13387536-14796715 GCA_035042055.1 Drosophila macrothrix
GCAGTGGCTTCGGCTATCTTTAGCTGCTGCTCCTGCTCGTAGTCTTCCTTGCTGATGGGCGGGAGACCATTGCGCGCCCGTATCCGATTCTTAGCAGCAAGCACACGATCCGCAACGATTCTATCGCGTTGAGCACGCATCACATCGCGTCGCTTTTGCTCCGCCTCCGTTGCCTTTCGGGCCAAATCCAGTTCCCTTTGCTGCTTCGTACGCTCCGTCTCGTCCGTGGAGAAGGCATAGTAGCTGACGCCGTGTGTGCGCGCCTCATCGAAGAACACATCCTGATAGTGAACATCTGGCTTATCCACATTCTCCAGCTCCTTGCGCTCCCAGTTCACGCGCTGCTCATCATGCTTGGTCATCGTGGAGAGTGCCTCACTAAATACACTCTCTGTGGGTCTCGGTCCATAGCTGGGCTCGTCGTCGTCCTCGTCGTCATCGCTCTTGTAATGGCCGCTGCCTTTTGTATCTATCATCCAATTGGCTTTGGTTTGATCCAGACGCTCGGGCATACTGTCTGCTAGCTGCTTGTCGCGTTTCTTCGCTTCGCTAAGCTCATGCCGCAAACATTTGCGTGTTCGTCCCAGGCAATCCGTGTACTCCACTTCATCATCATCGTTGGCAGCTTCTGTGCTGTCTCTGCTTTCCTCGCTGCTACTGCTGCTGCTGCTGCTAATCAATCGTTCTCTCGGAGCGCAAGTTGGTGGCTCTACATCCTCAATATCCTGCTCCTGGCGCTTGCGATTGAACATCACCAGACAATTGTCGTCGGAGTTGAGGGCGCCGCCACTGCGACTCATACGATCGTAGAATTTACTCTTTGCCTCCAGCACACGACGTGATTTCTCCAACTGTCCCACGTCCTCTGTCTCGTATACCTTAGCGTCCTCATTGCGGCTGATTTCCTTGTAATTTTGCTCCTTTTTCTTACTGCCACTCGATCGAGACTTTTCTTTGTCGCTATCGACTTTATTGGGTCGAAATTCATTGGCCGTCGTCTTGGTGGCCTTGGCCAGTTTGACCTCATGCTGTTTGCGCTGTAATTCTGCTTTTAAACTGAGCAGTGATGATAAATTAACGCTGATTGCTTTGTTTGGATCGTTCATATTCAAAACATAAAAATACGCAACTATGACAAAGAAGAGCAACGTCAAAGTCAGCTGTTTTTAGTGCGCTCATATACTCGATACCCTTCAAAACCGGCAGAGAGAGAGGACGTTATCGATACTAACAAAAAGCGATAGCACAATAATGCGAATGGACGAGAAACTTCAATAACAAACACACTTTATTTACAAAATAGATTTCTTGGAATGTCTGGCGTTGGCAATGAATTTCAGGTAGTCACACGCAAGAAATGGATGGCGCGTAAATGCCTGAGTCGACGAAACCGCCACAAATCAGAAAGCGACTATTTAAACGACTGCCCCGATGTAAATGTGGACAGTTTTACAACGTAATTATTCTTGCTTTGCACATCCTTGTTGATAACTTGATTAATGTTTATTTTGTAGTCGCCTGGAGCGACTCTGTGGGATAATGAGCCAAAGTGATTACTTTATGCTGTCAATGGAGACGCTGCAACAGCAACTGGATATACTCAAGCGGCCGCTGGAACGCATTGTCTGCCTGGGCCTGGGCCCGTTCACACGCACCCACCAGGCGCTGCATCAAGTGGCGTTTATTGTCTGCGCCCAACGGCAACACAAGATTAAGGAAGCCCTCTACTACGATCCCGTGTTTCGTGATACCGAGAAAGAGTTGCTCGAACGCCTGAGTGGGACAGTGCTGACCGAGGACAGATCTGGCAGACATGAGGCCACAGTTCCCACACTGTATTATTTACCCCACTGTCCCTATGCGCTGATGCACAACCTGCTCTTGTGCAACTGGACCAGGGAGAATCTGGCAAATGTATTCCTAATTTCGAATAGCTTTGAGATGCTAACACTAAACAGAATGAAGGGTCGCGATGCTGATGATCACATTACCCGTATAACGGACCATTGCACAGAGACTGTCCTAGAGGATGACTATGAACAGCACAATGTATTCAATGATTTGTCATTACACAGCTTTCCCAGCGACAAACTTCCAGCAGCAGATAATGACGTGTTTTGGACACGCGGCAGCCCCTTGAAAGTGCACGAAGATGAATTACAAACGGAGTTAATTACAGAGGCCTCAATGGCCGCATTGAGCATTAGCTCGTAGTTCATATGTCAAAGGACATGGAATAATTGAGGCAATATATTATTTTAAATAAAGGCGAATCGTAATCATTTTTCGTCATCAAATATACTTTATACCTATTCTGAAATTAGTCAAAAATCACATTAAGGCTTCTATAAATTTCAAAGGTTTGTTTTTTAAAGAGATTTTAATGATGCTATCATATCATATGGCCTACAAGTCTGCCAGTTTCAGCCTCTGAATATAAAGTCAACAACGGTGTGCATATTTCGATCGATTTAATGTAATTTAATGTATTATAGACACATAAACTTGTCCAGCTCTTCTTCATTCTGCTTCAGTGCTTTGGCAGCCGCCCGTTTGCGTTGCCTCTGCTGAGGTCTCTTTCGCTTCTTGGGCATTGCCTTCTTCTTGACCGTGCGCTGCACCAGAGTTGGTTTCGCCTCGATCTTTGGTTTGTTTTTGGTGGCGCGCACGCCTCGTTCCTTGGCTGGAAAGGCACAGGGCAGCAGCTGAAGTTGCTCGTGAAGGCGACTACACAACTTGGTCGATATGGGCAGATAACTGTTGCTCTGGGTGAGAAAGTTGATATCAGTGGGTGGCTTGCTCATGAGCAGATCATGCAATTGAAAGCTTTGTGCCGTCGCCTCCAATGTTGGACGACAAAGTAGAAACTTGTCTTTGTATTTGGTTGTATAGCGCAGCAGGTATTCCCCGGGCGCCACGGTGCGCAACAGTTTGAGGAATTCGTGCAGCTGGCATAGCTGCTGTGGCATACTAGTGTGATAGTATTCGAACAGCTGCTCCTCGAGTGCTTCCAGTGTTAGCTGTTGCTCCAGCAACGGTGCAAAGTCGCGAAGGGAAATCCTCGAGCAATGACCCACGTTGGCTTGCAGTAATTTCATCTGCAGCCAGGCGCTGATTAGCTCATACTTGGTCATTATCTCACAGCCACAATCAGGCTTGTTCTCCAGCTTGATGAGGTGACAGCCCAGCGGATGTTCGCCCAAAGTATCCCGAACAGCTGCAATGGCGAGGCTGCTGTAGATTAACAAAGCGTCATCCTTTTCGTCAGCCTGCATGCGCCAGCTAACAAGCGCAGCATTGCTTCTCGCCTGCTTAATTGGACGCACTTGGTCATCGATCGGTTGTAGTTCATATGCAGGCGGCGGCTGACTTTCAGCTTGCTGCTGAACAGGTTCATTGTGCAACTCAACGACTCCGCCGCTTGTCAAGTTCAACCACTGGGCTGGCGCATATGCCGCATAGCCTTCGGCTAGGATGCGATTGTTTGTGTGCCAGCCGCAGTTGCGTGCCGGCATCGGTTCATTAAACTCAATGCACTTGAGCTCCCCGTCTGCAATGCGATGTATGTGCAACAGCATCTCTGTGGGCAAATCAACATAGGCGCCGGGCATTAAAAGCAACAACATCGCATCCAAAGGCAGCACAAAAACATCTTCCTCCACATGCAGCAGTTGCCGCTCGACTTCTGCGGCCACCAAGTCGGAGGCAGTTTCATTGGCAACGCCTGCTAGCGCATAATGCTCCAAACGCAAACGTAATGTGCTCAGATGTTGTTGGTTCAGTCGCACTTCTGGCCAGTGACGCACTTGACCTGTGCGATGAAGGAGTTGCACCTGTTCCATGCTGGCCGTGTTCACATTGAGGCTTTGGCATTGCTGCAGCTGCGGCAGACCAGAGTGGGTTATATAGCCGACATTGGGCAGCGATGGCAGCAAATGTTGCATTCGCAGATGAAACCATTTGTTGTAGTTTTGCACTAGTGGCTTCATCGGTGCATAGAGACGCTCCTTTTGTGTGCTGGCATAATCGTAGATGTACTTTTGCACCAGCTGCTGTTCGTTGCAAAATTTGCCTTGCACGGCTCGCCACACAACGAAATCAGCCTCATCCACATCGGTGCTGTGCTGGAAGGAGAGCAGCACACGCAGACAAGCGGACTGTTGGGCGCGTCCCAGTACCGAATAGCGTTCCTGGGGATTGGGAAATGTATACGGCAGTTGTTCGTTGGTGTGATCATAAACAGTCTGTCCCAGAACTTCCTGTGTGCGTGGATCTTGTCGGGCGAATCGACAGCCATAGGATGTGAAGACTTTTGTTGGTTGTTGTTGCTCCTCTTTGAAAATCTCTGGATCCAACTCGTTGAGGAAGGTGAAGAATGAATCGTCAGCATGATCGAAAGATTTGTTAAACACCTTGTAGGAGGGCTGATTGCGAAATGCGAGATGTCCCTGATATAATTTGGGTTCCATATTTTTACTTCAATTCTGCAGCACTTTACACATTTTTTTGTTGCTTGCGTCGTTTGTTGTGGTTCTGTTTCGCATTATTAGCCCACCTGTTAACTTAACATTTTGCTGGAATGTTATTAACAGCAAGCACAAATGTAACAAACATAAAAATACAATTTAAAAATTACAGAATAGAATTTTAACTCGTGTTTATAAGCTCTATTTTATTTTTGTGTAAGTGATTGAGAAGTATAAATTAAATGTTAAGGTCATTTTACCTCTCACTGGTCGTTAATGTTTAAATGTGAATTTTTATGCAACGTTAAACATTTGTGAATTCATTGAAAACATGAAAGCTATTTAAGCCCAAGTTTTTAGCAATAAGCACCATAAATTCAAAATGTATTTCAACTATTTTATGATTTTATTAATGTTTGTGCTGTCAGCTTTGAAAAATGAAGTTGACTCAAGCTGCGATATGGCAAAATATTCGAAACTAGTAAGTTCAATCAGTTTGCATAAATGAGGAAATCTTAAATAATATGTAATATTTAATAATCATATTTGTTCACATATTTTCATTTAGATGCGCTCATGTTGTAATATTCCAAGAAATGATCAGAGCAGCCACGCCTGTCGCAAGTCCTTGATAAGCCAGTCTAAGCAAACTACCAATAATGGAGAGAATAGTAATTTGAAAAAGGATAAAATTGCCTTACATGCTGTAAGTATAAAATTGTGCCGATCCTCATGGATTGTAATATTTGAAATGGATCGCTTTCAAGTGCATTGCAGAGTGTATATTCAAGCGAAATGGCTACTTACACGCCAATGGAACACTTAATCTGCCCATCGTCGAAAGGAGCTTGAAACAGCGCTTTAGAAATGACGATGCTCTGGTTCAGTTAGTGGTGAAGAGCTTTCAAGGCTGTGTGGATTCTGGTAAGTCATATATATGGTAATAGTTGAAATTCAACTTTCACATGAAAGCTACATCATCTGTATTGTATATCTCAATATTTGGGCTTATTAATCAAATGTAAACATGAAAAAAAAATATTTTCTATGTTATATTTAAATTTCAAACCAAAATTTACTAATTCCTTTTCAATTTAAAGCATAGCAACTTTTATTTTCATATTTTTAAATTTAAAACTTGATTTTTAAAATTAATATCCATCGATCCTTATTAGGATATAGCACAGAGTAAATTCATAAAAGTATTCTTACCTCGGAAAGTATAAAAAATGTGTTAATCGAACGATTCATTTTTTTTTTTAGCGGAAGCTCGCTCTAAGCAATTCGAATGGCTGCATTCAAAGGATAACTGTGATTACTTTCCGGCCACTTTACTGTCCTGCACCATGGAGAACGTTTATAATAATTGTCCGGCAACCAAATGGAAAAATACCAATGAGTGTCAGGCGATGCGTAAAAATTTAACGGACTGTGGCAGAAAATTAAAGTGAATGTCATTAATTTGATTTATAAGTAGACCAGAAAAATTAAATCGATTGTTTAATAACTTCAATTTTAAATTGAATTAAATTAAACAAATTTCACTTAGTTGTAAGATAAGTCTGAATTTATTCATCGCACACGTTGAACTTCATGGTGGCTAGATCTGCCAGGCCACACTCGATGACATCGCCAGCTTTGAAGGCATCTGATCCATGTGGTGTGCCTGTGAGTATCAGATCATTGGGCTCCAAAGTCATATATTTTGAGACATAGGCAATAATGTCCGGCACTTTGAATACCAGATCTGCGGTGCAACCACTCTGCTGTACTTCCCCATTAACCTTCAGCCACAGGGGCAACGCATGGGGATCCTTAACAGCATCCAGGGGTATTAGGCGAGAGACAGGCGTTGAGGTATCGAAGCCCTTGCCCAGTGTCCAGGAGCCGCCAGTTGCCCGTGCCGCAGTCAGATTACATTGGGCAGTTAGATCTAGAGCCAAGCAATAGCCGCCAACATGTTGCATTGCTTGCTCCCTCGAGACGTTCTTGCAACGCGATCCGATGATGACGCCCAGTTCCACTTCGTAGGCAACCTTGGTGAACACTTTGGGTAACTGAAAAGTTGTGTATTTAATCAGTTATCAGTATTGAAAAATTAAAGTCTTGATCTTAAGCGATTTTCCCATATTCTTTCAAAGCACAAACCACACGAATAATTCGTATCGAAAAATCCCACCACACTTTGAAAGCTACTCACCACGATCGGGGAGCCCTCGCGTATATAAGAAGTTGTTGGTTTCAAAAAAACGATTGGCTCCTTGGGTACCGGCACTTTCCTGGCATTCACAGCGCACCTGTTTATGGTGAACAAATTTGAATTAACGATTCATGGTAGGAATGCACTATTAATTACATATAATTAAGCGCAACTCCAATAATCTTCTTGCCCTCAAATAAAAAGTTGGCAACATCCTGGCTGCGTTGGCAGGCCATAAGGCAACGAGCGGAAATGCGCACCACTTAAAAAAGAAATGTAATCAAATATCGTTATTTTAAATAGACATGTTAACAGCACAATGACTGGATGTTAAAATGGGGCTTACGAACAGAAAGTAAAACTGGAGATTGCAACCGCTGCGGTCGAATGAATGTGAGCGAGTGTGCTGGGAATTTAAGTAGAGCAATGTTTATTGGCACTTACTTGCGTCAACGCTCTATTAATTGGGTCTCAAGGTTATCTGGAAACGTGCCCCTCTGCCTAAAATAGTTTATCAACAGAAATTAAATAACATCAAAATCGAGTGATCAACAGTGAACTAGATCGGCGGTTCATAAAGCTTAGTGTGACCGACACACGCGAAAATATAAGCGCAAAATCACCAACGCAAGAAAGCCAACGTTTGCAAAACGTAACGCGAAGTGAGTAACGTATTCCACTTCACTGACTATCGACAGCTGTGAGTTGCTGAACTCGTTCATGTTTTAATTCCGTTTGTTGTACTGAATCTTTTTATCATTAACATATTTGTTTACTTAGACATCAACTGCAAATATTAAAGAAAACTGTATATTGATGAATTTAGAACAAAGAAAACTATATTAATAAATTAACAAGTGAGCGAGAGTGAATTTAAACTAACAAAACGAGCGAGAATTTGGCTCAAAAGAACAAAGGGAATCATAATTGACGAAAGAACTATTTGAACGATACTCAGTGAATCTGTTCGTTCATTCAGTTCTGTAAAGTCGTTCGATCGAACATATTCCAAACGATTGGTACAACTCTTACATTTACGTGCCGTCGCTCAGTAATGGTGAAGAAAAAAAATTATTAAAATATATAAATTAAAGTGTAATAGTGTGAGAGTGCGAGGCAAACACACGTGCATTTGCGGGCCAATAGCACGGTGCTCTTGCAATCTTATTGCTGTGCAGAAATATAAAGAAGACGAGCATACAACGCAAAAGTCTAATGAAAAGTATAAAGAATGACTTGTCAAAGAGAATAACACGAATTTGTTGGAGGCAGTAACGCGCGGCGTGGTGAATAAATATAAGCGCGAACGAGAAAGCAATGAAATATTTAAGTGGGCAAAAACGAGAAAGCGCTAAAGTCACCACCCTGAGAAGAGAGTTGTTGTAGGGACAACCTCAAACCTCAAATTTTTTGTAATTTTCTTGCAACTTAATATAATGCCTAATTTACAAATGAATGGAAACATACATGTGCTAAGTTAATTTCGGTATTGTTTGATTTAAGTTATTGCGAAACAATAAATCTGTGCGCTACTGTGCTTGTGTGTGTGTGTGTGTCTCTCTGTATGTAATAAAATAAAGAGCAGCAGCAGCCCAAGCAACTACATAAATTCAACAAACACAACAACAACACAATGATTAAAATGGAGACTGACAAAATGATGGACGAGACTAACTCCAATGCACAAGCAGTAAGTTCATCATTATTATTTTTCAGGTGAAGCTGATGAGTTGAGTTGTAAGCGTATGTACATATATATATATATATATAAATTTATATGTGTGTGTGTGTGTGTGCAATGTTCAATATATATACATATATATAATGCTCAAGGTGTCACATATAAACGAATTATGTTCATTTGTATCTGTGTTTTATTTTCGTATACACACATACACATAAATATATACACATGTACATATATATTTTGCACTCGTGCACTCTATTAACATTTTGTTAGCATTTCTTATTTGATGCTTAACCTTAAGCATTTCACATTCGGTTGTATTTGTATTTGTCCTGTGTCCATTATAATATGGGTAATGTTATATACATACGTAAGCTATAGCTACAAATCTATATAAATTATTGATTAGAAAAATTAGTTCAACTGATTTAACAATGTCAATTCACGCAATAAGAATCATTATTTCAGGGTATCTGCCAGTCGTACATTCTCTCTCTTGTTGCTTAGTAATTCGAGGATGAATTTAAACATGCTATAGTTTATTTTGTTTTTGTTTTTTATTTGTCATGTTTTGTGTGTTTGTATGTATTTGTTGTCATTAGCAGTTAATTGGCAAGCTTTGTTTATGTACACATATCAGTTGCATATGTCTAATTATAAATATAGTAATTATTAATATTTATTGCGTATGAACATATCTAAATTGTCGTACTTATTTTAATCCGTTCAATTCGATTTATTGTGCCTAATAATGAAGGTCAGTCCTCCGCCCTTCCCACATCCACTTCAACCCCAATCTCCGCAAATCACTCAATTCATGTTTCTCGATTTATTTACTCGGTTTCGGTTTCGGTTTCTGTTTTTCTTTCTGGGTCAAAAGTTGATTTTTGACTAAATAAATGTACGGGCTCAGCAATTAAGTTAAGCATTTGAGTCATCTTTGTTATTGTTGGCCCAAAAGCTGACATCAAGGTGAGGTGGCGACCAAATTGTGCATACGCAGTTGTATTTTTTTTTGTTTTGAGTTTACCATTAAGATTTCGCACAAAACTCTCACTCGAATTAGGTCCAAAGAAAAAGGTCGCATACATCACCAAATAACATACATACATATTTATGCACACACACACATCTACGCACACACAAACTAATACAGATGCACATACAAGGCTGCAAACCGGTTCACAGTGTAATAGCAGCGTTGTTGTGGTCTGTGGATTTTGATAATCGTCTCAAGCGATTAGCCAAAAACACTTAAGTATGAGCAATATTAAATTATGCCTACTTTGCTTCCACAGGGATTCCTTAAATAAATTGGCAATTGGCTATCGTTATTTAAATAAATTGAAATAGATACGCTGGCAACATAGAGTACTGTTCTGATCTGTGTACGATCGATAAAGGCATTTCGAATTGGAAAAAATAAAAACATTTTCAATGAATTTAGATGCGATAGATCTTTGATAAAGACTTTTAAGGCGATCGGATGTGGAGTTTCGTACAGTTTTCCACTCATTTTTTTCACACTATTTGGCGTGTATTAGTATGCAAAATCGTTGTCCAAGGCGACTACTGTGAAAATACAGCCAGCCAAATAATTTTCATCGAAAATGATGAAACTGGAATTACCCGCAGCTTGGGAATTCTGTTTTATGAAAATTTGTAGTTTTGATTCAATTCAAGTGTAATATTTTGCTACACAGTGCTCCTTTTCTTAAGACTGCACTGATAAGCGATTTAATATTAAACAGTCTGCCAATTTGTATTGGTTGTTTGGAGTATGATAATCAAGTTTGTCATAAGTTAACGGTCATTCACGGATATTCCAGAGCAAACTTTGAAAGCAACTTGCTGGCTGACCTACATATGCAGTAATTGTGCGAATAGTAGGAAAAGTTTATACAAGTTTCAAGTGGAAAAATATTGTTAGCATTGTCAAGTGGGACTAATAAGCGTAGTTGGAGGCCGCAAGTCGCCGCCTCAACAGTTATTACCTACATCAAAATGTTAGCAACAAAAAAAAAAAAAAAACGATTTTAACTTTATTTTTAATGCAAACGCAAATAAATGGCTACACCAAACAGCAATGGAAAACGACAACAACAACAACCACGTATATGATATGCTATTAAATTAAGCCGCTAAAAACGTGTACAGGCACACATACACACACACACACACAGAGTCAAACATTGGCAAATAAAAGCGCGAACAATTGTTCATTTACTCACACACCTGCATAGACAAGGTTTAGATATAGTCAAGGTATTAATATTACTACTACTAACTATATAAACAATTATCACACACATATATATATATATATATATATATATATATATATATTTATATATATAGATATAAACACATACATTATATTTATTAATTATTTGCATTGAAGTTAACTTAATTATTCAAAATCTGCACATTTCTTTCACTTTTTGTTAGCCTTCACCGATATTGCAGTAACTTTATTTAGAAATAATTTAATTTAATTTCAAAAAATCTGTAGATGCAAGGTTAACCCCAATTGTTAAAAACCAGAGAATTGTTTGAAAAGTTGATATAATTTTTAATGGCTTTTTATGTACCTATTGTTTACGTTTAACCTGGAATATTTATACTTTGTATAACTCGAATCTCGAATAAGTTGTTTAAAATGCCCATAGAAAATTTCCCTATCAGGCACAAATATTATTGTTTACTTTCAAATATTGCCCAGCTCGAATTCTTTTCTCTGCCTGTCATAACACCTAATAAATCAACAAGACAACACAAAGTATAATCAAAATTCAAGAATTGCCTTCTAGAGTGGTACGTATTACAAAGTTTTTCTCTCCTCTTCACCAATGAATGAATATGGATTTGTCTCATTGTCCGTTCTCGGGTTGAGTTTATTTTTGCCATTTTTGTGCTAAATAAAGCCAAAACTATACAAGTCCAAATATACGAAAAGAAACGAAAAGAAAAATGGAAAAAGCGAAAGACAAGCTCAACTAATTGGCTAATTGTAAGCCGTAAGTTTATTTGCTTGCTGGTCGCCACTTCGTCTGAAAGAGTTGCACAATCTCTCAACTTGGCACATAACCTGACCTGACCCGGCCATTACTCATGCCATTGCCAAGAGCTACCTACTTTTCAACTCGTACGAGGTGCCCTTTGACATCAAAAAACAGAGATAAACAAAGAGAGAGAGAGAGAGAGAGAGAGAGAGCGATCGCTTCATAAAGAGATAGCGTGTAACAGATATAGATATATATAGAATATTTCATAATTATTATAATCGTTTCGGTTTCTTCCGCATTTCCTTTCTATAGTTCACAACCACAATGCTGTACGATCCGGTGCGCAAGAAAGACTCATCGCCCACATACCAGACGGAGCGGGATGTCTGCTTTCAGTACTTCACACAGTGGAGCGAATCGGGGCAGGTGGACTTTGTGGAGCAGCTGTTATCGCGGATGTGCCACTATCAGCATGGACAGATCAATGCGTTTCTCAAGCCGATGTTACAGCGCGACTTTATAACACTGCTGCCAAGTAAGTAGTAAACAATAATGCGATTAATGAAGACACCACAGAAGTTTAAAGGGGGTTTTTTTTTTCTGTACAGTATAAAGTGCACACTAATATTAATGTGTCTGTGAGTAGTGCTCTAGGAAAGAAGATAATTATGTGTCTTTAATATACTGACTCACATTTATATATTACCAATCTTCTTTAAAAAAAAAATAGTATCATTTCCCTGCGGGAATTATCCAAAAAGTAAATAGATTTCTGAAAATAAACTTATTTTTAAATGCCGCCTTTCAATGCGAATCTCACGAATTCAAGCAAGGTTCTTCGATCTTCATGTTTCCAGTATTGGCTATGTCCAACCTAACTTAAAACCAGCCAATCGATCTTAAGTAAAAACAATGCTGAACAACTACAAGCAGCAAGAACTAAAAGCAAATCGCGTAAGCGAACTAGTGACGTAGAACTGGGTAGAAGCAATCAAATACAATGTGAGGGGGAACCAACTCCAAATATGAGAAGGTAAAGGGAATCCTTTCCGCGCCCCGCCCCCATCCCTCGCACCATCATTCGAAGTAAGTCGTCCTAGCCGTGACTGCGTTGCGTTGCCGTGCAACTGTTACGTAGTGCGATAACGCCACTGCTGCAGGTGCCGTCTGCTGTCCGTTGGCTGGCAGAGTTGTTGTCGTCGTTGGCGGCGCCGCTTATGTTGTTGACTGAAAGGTCATTGCTTCCATTAAGCGACGCGCTTCGCTGTCACAGAAAGAAAACAACAAAAGCAAAAGCCTTCGCAAATCGTTATGCATATATACATATATATATATATATGTATATATGTAATGTTGTAATCAATTCAATGAACAAAATAATTGTAGGGAAATTCACTATTATTGCTTAAGCCCCTAATTCCAATGTGGTCTAGAATAAAATCAATAAGAAAATCATAAAGAGAGATGATACTATTATTATAAGCTGTATCTTTATATATATATAGATTTCTGAAGACATCTATAAACTTAAAATTTAGCAGTTTCAGTTATAATTGACACTTGTTCTAGAGAGTTGTAAAGTTGAATGTACTCAGGATGTCCTGAGGTAAATGAGAGCAAATAATTACATGCCCATTGTCAAAGGCTTACCTGGAGCAGTTCCTTATATCAAAGAAGACATGAAACTTATTTTTTTCGCATGTCGAACCTGAAATACCCTTGGTCAATAGCATTTCCAGGGCAACGCACGTAATCATCGTACGTTTTCATCATAAAGAAATACAGGATTTCAAAATATAAAAAAATATATTCAAAATATATATATAATATAACATATATAAAAATACATTTATTAATCATTTCCGTCTGCCTGTCTGTCTGAGGAACCCTAAATCTCTCTCTCTCTCTCTCTCTCTCTCTCTCTCTCTCTCTCTCTCCCTCTAAGTTATCTCTCTTTTTCTCAATCTTCCATTTCTCCCAGTGTCGATTACTGCAATGAAGAATAGAATAGAATAGAATCACGAGTTATTTAAAGCAAAGCAATAGAGAAAAGTACTAAATGTTCGAGCCACTTTTCTCATATTGAAAACTGATAGCAGTAGTTGCTGAAATGATAACTTATATTCTTTCATGATGTCAGATATAAGGGGTTTTTTTTGTTTTTATTTTTTTGCCACACATCTACGTTTACTGCTTTGGTAGATATCTCTCTCGAGTCGTTACATCTTGCTTGACAAAGCGATAACAACTTGGCTGGAACAGTAAAGTAGACAAGAGAAGAACAAATATTCTTGACAGTCTTTGGCTTGTGAATTTGTTCCTCTTCTTTTTTTTTCCAGGATGAGCTCGTGCATTAAAAAATGCGAATGAGACAGGGAAATAAGCAGCGTTGTTTCCTCCTCCATTTACATTGTAATGCACTTCAAAGGCAGCTAACCAGCCAGTAATACACACGCACACACACACACACACACACACACACACACACACACACACACACACACACACACACACACACACAAATATATATATGCATATGTGTGTTGCAGAGGCAGACAGAACTGGGGAAAGGCAGGCGACATCAACCGTTAGACGGCGACGCGAACAACAACAACAGCAACAGCAAACGCTGACAACTTGAACTACATCAGCGTTGCAAACTTGGTTGATGGTGCTGCTGCTGCTGTTGTTGTTGTTGTTGTTGTTGTTGTTGTTGTTGTTGTTGTTGTTGTTGTTGTATTTCTCTCGTTGTCGTTGCAAAGTCACTTTGCGAGTTATGCACATTTTTAATTGTGTTTGGCAAAGGCTGCAGCAAGCACTTCACTTCACTTGCAAACCAGCAGGGCCACTTGCTCCTTACCTAACCTTACCCTTCCCTTATTCGCTGCTATAGGTGGTAATCATACCTCCTCCATTCCCTGCTTATAATATCTGTCGATTGCTCGCAGTCAATTCTTTTAGCTGCTCCAACTGCTGCTAAACGCCGTTAGGTGCGTCCAAAGTTAGCGTCTGTAGGTGTAAGTCGCGTAACCGTCTATGAAGCAACTTCCCACTGATTGGTACTTGGTTATACATAGTGCTTCATTAGCGACAGCAGATCACAATCCGTATCTGCGATGAGTCAACGATCAACTAGACCTTTTGCAACCCAACCTTCCTTGGTATTTACTTATGCATCGTTATGTGGCTGTATACAGACACATCCATGGCCATATAAATAGCACTTATTATATGGATACGTTGGTTAGTCACTAACTCACTTGTCAGGAAGCGCAAAACGCACTCAAGCTAAGCAAACTGAAAGCGGTGATGAGTCATCCAGGTTTTTATATTTTTGCATGTGTGTATTTCCAGTAATGGGTTCATTCGCCAACGTTTATAGTCTCAAGCAGATAACTTTTAAGAATTGCAATAATAACCACATGAAATCTGAGTAAAAACTTCTAAGAATCAGTTATAAATCAATTATTTCATTACTCTTCCATTCGAATATTCCACAGAAAAAGGTCTGGATCATATTGCAGAAAACATATTATCGTATCTGGATGCGGAGTCGCTAAAATCCGCTGAATTGGTGTGTAAAGAATGGCTGCGTGTCATATCCGAGGGTATGCTGTGGAAGAAACTCATCGAGCGCAAGGTGCGCACTGATTCCCTGTGGCGTGGCCTGGCCGAGCGTCGCAATTGGATGCAGCATCTGTTTAAACCGCGACCGGGACAAATACAGAGACCGCACTCATTCCATCGCGAGCTATTTCCTAAGATCATGAATGTGAGTACTGAAAACATTTGCAAATCCCACAGATGTATATCGAAAACCAATTGTTGATTTGATTGCAGGATATTGACAGCATAGAGAACAACTGGCGAACCGGTCGACATATGCTGCGTCGGATCAACTGTCGCTCGGAGAACTCAAAGGGTGTCTATTGCCTGCAGTACGACGATGGCAAGATTGTGTCCGGCTTGCGGGATAATACGATCAAGATATGGGATCGTACGGATCTGCAGTGTGTCAAGGTAAAACGAGATACGTCGCTGTTGTTGTTGAGCCAGTTTTTTAATCGTTTTGGTTTTGGTATTTTAGACACTGATGGGACACACTGGATCCGTGCTGTGCCTGCAATATGACGACAAAGTTATTATCAGCGGCTCCAGCGATTCGACGGTGCGTGTGTGGGATGTGAATACTGGTGAAATGGTTAACACGCTTATTCATCACTGCGAGGCGGTGCTACATTTGCGCTTCAATAATGGCATGATGGTTACCTGCTCCAAGGATCGCTCCATTGCTGTCTGGGACATGACCTCGCCCAGCGAGATCACGTTGCGTCGCGTCCTTGTCGGCCATCGTGCCGCTGTCAATGTTGTTGATTTTGATGAGAAATATATTGTGTCCGCCAGCGGAGATCGCACCATTAAAGTGTGGTCCACGTCGAGCTGTGAATTTGTGCGTACCCTGAATGGCCACAAACGTGGCATCGCCTGTCTACAGTACAGGGATCGTCTCGTTGTTAGCGGCAGCTCCGACAATTCAATCAGGTAACAACATATTACAACTTGTACACACAATAAGTATTTTTGCTTATTTCCACTTCCGCTCGTCGACAGGCTGTGGGATATTGAGTGTGGCGCCTGCCTGCGTGTCCTGGAGGGCCATGAAGAGCTGGTACGCTGCATCCGCTTTGATACGAAGCGCATTGTCAGCGGTGCCTATGATGGTAAAATCAAGGTATGGGATTTAGTTGCCGCCCTCGATCCGCGTGCCGCCTCTAATACGCTGTGCCTAAATACCCTCGTGGTAAGTATAAATATTCTCTGCAAGCTAATTTTTATCAAGGATTTGGATTACTTATTTGATTTGTATCTAGGAGCATACTGGTCGCGTTTTTCGTCTGCAATTTGATGAATTTCAAATTGTCAGCAGCTCGCATGATGATACTATTTTGATATGGGACTTTCTAAATTTTACGCCCAATGAGAATAAGACCGGCCGAACACCATCACGTAAGATACAACTTTCACTTTTTCTCAACTTGTTGTCTGTGTGTGTGTATTAAATATTTAAATCTCATCGGGTTTTTTTTTGGTTTAGCGGCGCTTATGGAACATTAACATTTTGTGCAAAGGCAGCTCCGGGAACTTGAGCTGCATTCCTCAAGTGATGAGGAGGAGAACGGTGGCGAAAGCGATGATGATAATGATAATGATGATGATGATGGGGATAATGATGATGATGATGATGACGGCGACGCTGAATACGACGATGCAGATGATAACATCGAGCTGGAGGATATCGATCATGATTACGTTTATTCCCCACCAGAGCATCGTCATAATCGAAATAATCCAGCTCTTGATAATGCTGATCACGATAACTAATGAATTAAACACTAAGCCAGCAAATAGCATTGAGACTCGTCCATTAAATTATGTTGAACCCAAGATACTGCGATCTCCGATTTTACTGAAATGCAACAAACACGAAATGCAAACTAAAAAAAGAAAAACAAAAAATGAAAACAATTTATAATTAATGCAAACAAATACACACATGCGCATAATATGAATTAATGAAGTTATTAAAAAATACAAGAAAACCCAATAATAAATACAAGAGTATAACAAATATTTTTGCATAATCTGGCTGTTAGGTTTGAGAAATATACGAAACAGAGAAAATAATATATACATATATATATATATATACATATATAAATATATATATATAGAATACAATATGAACAGAATTATGTATTAGTTAATTAGGCATTATAGGAATAATTAAGGTCAGTACGTGTAAATCGTTGGATCGACTGCTTGTGCTTGCGGCAGCGATACAAAAGTTTATGTAACTAATGTTTAGCTCAAAAAAAAAACGAAGAAAATTAACTACAATGCATTGGGCTGAGCGCAGCTTTAAGGAATTCTTTAAATTTGTGGTACGTTTTTTTATGAACACCCGCGATTTGGATATACACACTCAAGTGAGCAAAACTGTCAGAGCGTACAGATCATAGTCTTTAGCATAGATGTTAGTTAAAGCTTCATGGACTTCTGGGCGAGACATATTTACATACATTTTTTTGATTTTTTAACATTTCGAATCGCTTCTGTCATATTGCACATTTTGTAATTTAATTTGAATTCCTGATGTTAAAATTGTAAAAACAAAATCATTATAAATTGAATAATTAGGCCTTAAGAAATACTTATAAACAAATCTATAAAATGAAAACTATGTGTGTGAGTGAGGAGACATAAAAAGCGTACATGTTTTCACTGAGCCTGTTTTTAACAGTGCTGTTTGATACTGTTCATTAGGCAAAACTATTAAAAAAAAAAAGGAAAACTAAAATATTAATAAATATATACTGCAATAAATTTCAAACTCTTTAATTGAACATTGCTAGATGTTATACATATGTAGAAATTAGCTAATTGTCATGTCGTTTTTCAATACATCGTTGATTGTGATCAATTGATAATTTAATACATATTGCCTAAAATTTAAGTTACGAATCTACTTCCGCGCTCGTATATTATGTATATAATGTTTTAATGTAAGCCTAAGCAAAGTACCCAATATGTGAAACTGTTTAGTGGAAATGAAGCCTGGTTGTTGGAATTGGCAATAGGAACTGTAACTTCAGCAAATTGGTAATATAGATTCTATAAAATATATATATATATATGATTAGAAATAATAAATTGTGTATAAATGCTATCAATGGTGATTTATTTCAAGTTGTGTATTAAGATGAAAAACAGCACGCAATCTTGGGCCTTAAAATTCACTAAACATCTAGCACCAATTCATTAAAAGCTATATATATGTTTGGTTAAAAATTAAGTTTTATTTTAAATAAATTGTTTAAGTAGAAAGCGATTTTAAATTCAACAGCAGTCCAAATAATACATCGATATCATTCTTCTTACATCGATAACTCACTACTTTTCTTATCGATACTCAAAACAGCTGATTCTCTAGCTGCCAGTTGTCAGCTGTTTCACCATAGTATTGTTGGTTGTTTGAAGGTTTTTGAGTTTTCTTTTGAGCAAACAAGTTATTTTGCCGGCTTGAAGCTTTCAAATGCATAGTACACGTTACATTGCAAAGATATTGACAACGCCACAAGTTACAGCATCCATTGTTATCCATTGCCGTCAGCATTTGAAAACATCTGCAAACCGCATGTCTTCGCCACCAAAAAAAATCGCCAAAACAGATCTTTCGGCAGAGATAATCGCACAGCTTGGTAAGCCGCCCAAGATGCGTGAGAATCCCGATGTCACCAAGGTCGACAGTGACGAATTCCGTAGCATTTTCACGCCCGAACTGGAGGCACTCGTTGCGCTCTTCAAGAAATATAATTATGAGCTGCGCATTGCTGGCGGCGCCGTGAGGGATATTTTGATGAGAATCAAACCGAAGGATGTGGATTTTGCAACGACAGCGACACCGGAACAGATGAAGGAGATGTTCACCAAGGAGGATGTGCGCATGATTAATGCTAAAGGCGAGAAACATGGCACAATAACGCCGCGTATCAACCAAAAGGAAAACTTTGAGGTGACCACATTGCGCATCGATGTGCGCACAGATGGACGCCATGCGGATGTAGTCTTCACCACCAATTGGCAATTGGATGCGAATCGTCGTGATTTGACAATCAACTCCATGTTTCTCGGTCTCGATGGCACCGTCTACGATTATTTCTATGGCTACGATGATGTGCAGCGTCGTCGCATTGTTTTCGTTGGCGATGCCGACGTGCGCATCAAGGAGGACTATTTACGCATTCTGCGTTACTTTCGCTTCTATGGCCGCATAGCACCGGATCCCAACTCGCATGACCCGAGCACATTGGACGCCATCAAGGCGAATGGCGCGGGTCTGGCGCGGATTAGTGGCGAACGTGTTTGGGCCGAATTGCAAAAGATTATTGTCGGCAACTTCGGCCGGGAATTGGTCGTGGAATTGTATAATTGTGGCCTGCTTGAACACTGTGGATTGCCGGCGCAACCAAATATCTCAGAATTTGAGCGACTCTGCAACAGTTTTAAACGTTTCGAGGAAGAGTCACATCATCCCATTCTCTACATGAGCGGACTGCTGCATACCACCGAGCAGGCAATGCTGCTGCACGAGCGTCTCAAGCTGTCCGCCTACGAACGCGACATGGCACTCTTCATCACACAGCAGCGCCAGCGGGTAAGTTGCCAAGTGAATGCGAATTTATATTATATATTATTATTTACATTTATTTTCAGATCGATAACGAGTATAAATCCCTGCGCGATTATCAAAAACTGTGCCTGCAGCCGTATACCAAACGTGACTATGTCGAGCAGCTGCTGAAGTATGCCAACAAGCTGGAGCTGTACCTGCAATTGAAGGCGTGGCAGAGACCCAACTTTCCGATTAAGGGTAACATGCTGAGCAGTTATGGCCTGGTAGATATAAAGGTCGGTCTAGTTTTAAACGAACTGCGTCTGCTGTGGGCAGACAGCGATTTTAAGCTGACGGCCGAGGAGCTGCTGGAAAGCGTACCCACAATAATGGAGCAGATGCAGCAATCACCGCCCAGCACACCCAAAACCAATAAAAAGCAACAATCGCGGTAAATTAATCTTAATACTTGTTATTTTTGACTCCTTTGTTAATAATGATAAAACTCAAAGAACACCGTTGAGCTCTAAACTTTGCTAAAGATCTGTATGGGTCGCTTGAAGCCCGCTTTGCAGTGCTCCGGCACGCCCATGAGTTCCATGCTGGCAAATCCCACTTCTGGGCTGAGCAGGTAGGCCGTGAAATGATCTGGTTGAAATTTGATGGCATTGTAATTTTCACGTATGCTTTCCTGCCAATTAGAGAAGAGTGATAGTTATATGGAGGGGAATACAGAAGTAGTATCTTGTAGTTCACTCACCGACAGCTTCTTGCGACGCTTATACGTATCAAATGATTGTGGTTCCAGGATTAGCTTGCCGTCGGGTCGCAGTTGGAGGAACATGCGCCTGAATGCCTGCTTTAGGCCAGCATCACAGAAGTTGAGATGTATCCATTTGGTGACGGACAGACAGAGGATCACATCATATTGTGGACGCTCAATCTCGAGCAGCACATCGTCGTCCAGCACATAATTGCCATGCACGAATTTCACATTGTATGGAAAGATGCCAGGGGTCATAGGAGTCATGCTGGAACGTTTGAGTGCATTTATGACCGTTTGTGCGCTATGCGCCAGATTGCGATCAATGTCCAGGCCAACAAGACTCCTGGCCTCAAATTTCTTCGCAATCTCAATGGAGAGGTGCCCAGAATTACAGCCTATGTCCAGCAACTGTTTGCCGCGAAATAGCTCTGGATGTGTTGCCAGCACATCTAAGCGTATATCGTGGAAATCCTTGTCCAGTATACGCTTTCCATAATAGTGCCTGTAGTTGCCATACATGAATGTCTCATTCTTGTTGTGTCTGGGCTTGTCTGGGCCAGTGTTGCCAACATTTGTGCTATCCAGCTGAAGTCGCTTCTTCGGACTCTGGGCGGGCGCTCGTTGAGAGCACTCCTCTGGTATGCTGTTGTCCTCAGGCACGTGCACCTCGCCGCTGGAGTCGGTTGTGTTGTGCTTCAGTCTTTTGGTTTTTTGTGCGCCATCTTCAACATAGGCCGTTGCTGGACGCTTTTCAGTAGGTACTATTGTGTTGTTGTTGTTTTCCACTTCCATTGTGGGTTTGTAAACGTTTTAAATCGTTTCATCCACAATAAACAAAATATTGAGCGGCATTAACAGTTTCTGTTTAAAACAGTGTTGGAAATTGCCGAAAATATACATTTTGCACTTTGTGTTTGTATAGGCATCGATACCTTACAATGAAATAGCTCCTTTTCTGACCAAAATACCTAGTCGTCGCCGTTGTAAATTGATTTCATATGGAAAATTGTATACAATAAGCTAAAAACTTGTATTTAAAAATTCCTTAAGTGCGGGACCAACGCCAAGACGAAAAATAATTGGAAATACATGTACAAGCTGCTTGCTATAAATCTACACCTCTGTTGAGCTGCTGTATAATGCTGAATGCTATGATGTACATATGGATTTCTGTAAATATTAACATATTCTTGAAGCATACTTTTAGGGAACTTCCAGAAAAATGCTCACATATTTTCGAAGGTCATAGTGCATTTGAATCTCAAGGACGAACTGAATCGAAGTGCATTCAAGGATTTTGCGGTCATCTACGAGTCCAAGCGCCTGTAAAAATTTTACTTCAGGGCGAATGGAAACGAGCCGAAAACAATCTTTTTTTTCGGAAACTACAGTAACGATTTGGATGTCCTTTTACCAGTTGGTAGCCCAAGTCAAAACAAAATGTTTGACACAAGATTCACCATGATCCGCAAGGATCCTTGAATGCCAATCTATATTTTTTTTCCACGAGCTCAAAATTATTGCTTCTTTGTAGGTGCTTAAGGACATGGCCGATGTATGGCGTAAGCGGGCATTTAATAAAACCAAAGTTTTAGTTTATTTTTTTTTATTTTTATGTGCGTGCGCACATGCACGTACTATTGTTTTTATTTAATGTACGTAAATATAATGTATGTATGTGTTTGTTGTATGTTGTATGTTGTATGCACTGATATAAATATAAATGTGGTGTTGATTTTAAACATAAGTGTAAATTAAAGAATTAATATAATGCACGTATGTATGCGTAGAAATGAATGTATGTCTTTGTTCGTTTACCTACAACAGGTCTGAACAACGCATTAATATATTTTAATATCGTATTAGTATAATATTGGATGTAAGTAATCCTAGTTGTGGTATGGTATGGTATGGTATTTTATGTAATGTTTGTGGCCAATATGCATGTGGGCTTCAGGCTTGATAGAATTAAAAACAAGTTTCATTAAAATTTCTAAAGCGTATTACATACGTATATGTATTCCATTTAGTTGCATATTGTGGTTGACGCTGATGATTTAACGGGACATACATAATTGTGGTTACAGCGATAAATCAATTAGGTTCATGATGAGTGATTCCAAATATTTGTGTGGTATTATGTGTATAATGATTCTTGGCTTAGTAATGCTGATAAGATCCGACATTGAGCAATAATGTTCCGTGAAGTAAAGTGCTTAACCTCATTCGCGAAACAAGATTTTATACAGTTAGATAGATCTTGTGCGGCGCTCTTTTTTTTTTTTTTTGCTTTCAATACTAAGAACAAGGTTTTATTCGATATAAGAATTGATGCAGTTGTCGACTCGATTGGTGTTGTTGGGTGGTGTTGGCTTTAATGCTCTTCTGTTGCTGGCTCTTATTATTAAAAACGCTAGGGCTAGTTTCGCATATGCGGATAATAGTAGGGGATTCGTTTTCGTTTCTTTTTGTTTTTGTTTTCTTTTTCTCTCTTTCTTTTTTATGCTTTTCTTGGGATTATATTTGTTTGTTGGGCTGTCTTTTGCTGTGCACACATTCATCCGACCATGTTGATTTTCATTCGTGTCTCCATAATTTGTAATTACCAGAGACCCGATGAATATCCGCCGGGTGGCACACGATTCTTGTTGATAACCTGGTTCCCGCCGTTCATAGCTGCTGTTGGTTGTATATAATCGTTTCCACCAGCCTTGTAGCCCTCACCAGTCACGGGATTGCCATCTATTATGAATAAAAGGCAAGGTGAAAGGAAAACAATTTAAGTATTTGCTACAATTTGAATCATACGATTATTTTTTCATATTCATTATCTCTTTAATAAACTGTCTTCATTTTTCATTTATTATATAAAAAAAAATAATATTTTATGAACTTAAATTAAATAGCCAGAAATTGGAATTATTTGCGGATGAGAATTACCCTTGAAACCGAAACTAATTTTCGATCGATCCAATTTAGTTTTGTAAGTTAATTGTCGCGTGTCTGGAGCAATAAATGTGAATTTGTGCCGATGCTAAAGTGAGAAAAGCTTTATTTATAAGACCCCACCGCAATTCTTTGTAAACGACCCCGAAAATTCCGAGCAATATTAACTAAATCGATAGGCAGAAGTGGGACAGGACTTTGACTGGCGTTTGAAAGTGGCTCAAAGTTTTAATCATTTTGTTTGTTTTTATTAAAGTTGAGTAGTAAAAAAAATAATAATCATAATTATATATATCAAAGTAATGTGCGAAATTCAGTTTTAATTTACCTGATCGGTTGCCTACGTTAATTTTTAAATTCTCAGTCGAAGAAGAAACGGAAGATGATGCCGACGATACCGAACCACTTTTGCCATTGTATTTTCCCTTGTTGTTGGCAAGTAATTGCTGTGCGGCATTTGTGTTTTGTCCAAATGGAATGCTGCTCTTCATGTGATTCTTGCCCGGCGTAATGGGACGTGCCGGTTCACCAAATAGACGCGAATAGGAGTCAACGGGTTTTTGGCCCCTCCGCGGTGCATCACCTGTATATTTTGTAGATTGCAAGTTGCAAGTATGAAAAACAGTCGTTGATTTGATGTTTTGTTTTTTTTTTTGCAAAAACAAAGTATGTACAAGACCATAAATTAGTTTGCTGTATGAGTGAATGTGCTTACATAACTACAATGTTGCATAAGTAAGACAAATTAAAATATGTTAACCATAAACTGAACTGAAACGATTAACAAGTAAATACTTAAGTAGCTCTCATTTCTGAAAGCATGAGATTATGCCATTTAATTACAATAATTAATTGAGTGAGATGCTGGGCTGCTGGCTGCATATGCAAATGGATTTCGATTTCAAAATGGCAATCGATTAAAATTTGCATGGTTTGTGTGAAGAAAACAGCAAAGAATAATAATTAGTGGTTTTTAGCAGTAAAAGTGGCTCCATTCAATTTTATTTTTGAACTCAGCGGGTTGTCTTTGACCTATAAAACAATTATATTTCTGATTTCTATTCGTTTATATTTCTCTATGACTTAATCTTTAAAAATTCGTGGAACATGGAGCAATGTTTTTTCTTATTCAAATTCATTCATCAAGACTGATTACAAGCACCATTTTTTTGCTGCTTTTAATAATTGCTTAAGTTAAATTAAAATATGATATTGACATTTTAAAAATAAATGTTTTTAATTGAATTAAATTGTGTGTAAATTAGACTCTTTGTGAAAAAATGTTCTCTTTATTAGCATTGTGCTAGAGTTTGAGGTGACAGAAGATTTGTTTGATTTAATTTGTTTGATTTGCACAATTAAATTAGTAAATGGTAAACCAATAACAGAATTTAAACAAAAGAATTGTTTATGTTAAATCGGACACTTTAAATATGTATATATTTATGTACCAATGAAATAGAATCTGTGAGCTCCTTGCCGTACTGTAAAGATATATATAGAAAAAAAAGAAAAAGAGAAAGAGAGAGAGAGAGAGAGAGAAATGGATATCGAGAAACGTTCAGTAAACAAGCTCACAATATCTTCTTTTTTTTTTGTTGCATGTTGGACGACAGTCACAATTGGTTGCAATGATAAAAATGTGTGGGTTTCTATCGAGACGATAAAACTATAAAGTATTTTGTAGGGAGAGCTATCCAATTTCCAATTCAGTCTAAATAAACTAACTCATCACAAGGTAATGTGTATGTTTCTTTTGATTATTGTAAAGCAATTTGAGCGTAATAAATAAGAAAACTGCTGAAAAAGCGTTGTTACAAGCTGGACTAGACAAACATTTGCTCAGTGTCTGGTTAAGATATGAAATATATTTTATTTGTATATCTCAAAATGTATCTTTCCTTGTATTTATTGGCAATATAACATTACTTACCATTGTTCTTCTGAGCGGCATCTTTATCGGCTGAGAATATATTTGAGGCCATGCGATTTTTGACGTTGCGTGGTGTCTGCGGCATATCAGATCCAAAAATGTCACTTGACCCGCCACCTGGGGCCCTCAACACCCTAGAAAAAATGCAAAGAAAAAACGTTTTTATTTTTTTTTCGAGGTCAGTTACAATTCAAATTAAACAATTATGGGAGTTGAAGTTTAAGAAATTAGCCACAGACGTGCCACATCCAAGAAAATTATAAGGCAATGGGGATATGAAGTATGCCTAATTATCATCCGTAGAAGCAGAAATTGCAATTATTCTGCCTGGCTTAGAAAAGTCAAGCATTGCAATCAGATGAGAAGCGAAAAATGTAAGCCAAGAAACAAAGCCTCAGACAGCGAGAGATAGATAGAGAGAGAGAGAGAGAGAGAGAGAGAGGGAGAGAGCAGCAGTAACAGCAACGGTGGATGGCACTTAACATCACGCCAGATTCTGGTGTTAAAGCTCAGTGCCTGAAGCCAACGGTGCGGAAAAGCTCGACCGGCAACAGTTGCAACTCACATTGCCTATGCTGAAATTACTTAACGAGTGTTCTCATTATGTGTGTGTGTGTGTGTGTGTTGCTGTTCTTAAGCTCATTGTTGTTGTTGTTGTTGTTGCTACTCCCACATCAAGTAATAAAATTTGTCATGATTCGCTTTGTAAATAAACTCGGCTCCAATTAAATATGTTTTAGAAGGGTATAAAAAAAGTTAAAACCTGGACAAATTTATGCAACAGGCAGACAAGGGAGTCGTCAGTCAGCACATAAAACAAATATGACCCCATAAACTATATAGCATGAATGAAGACGAAAAACTGGGAACTGGAACTGAAGTGGTATAGACAGCGTGGAAGTTCCAGCGATTGCGATGTGATCGCCACAAGTGAATATTGCTTGCCAAGTGCAATTAGTATATTTGTGTAAAAGAGGCATAAGTCGAAAGCATAAGCAACATAATTCAGCTTACACCACAGATATGGTTGCATTGCACCGCTGCAACTCTGCGGTAAGCACATGTAGCAGTAAAGAAAAATGTGTCTGAATCTATAATATAATGCCAAACTCGGCAAAGAGAGCCATAAGCCATTGTGTAATGCAACATTTTACTGAATAAAATGTTACGTGACGGTGCTCAAACTTGCGTGTCATAGTTTTCCTTAATTATTTATTTGAGCATTAATATCTCAGCTTGATTTGAATACCGCAGAAATTATGGTATCTTATATTTGATCACTCTTGATTACCATTTAAACACACATTATTCCATTATTCAGCAATGATGCAATCCTATCAATCCAATAGATTGATTGACAAATTGACAGTTGTTGTTATTTTGTGTTTTTTTTTTTTGCATGTAGACTAATATGATATATAAGGTATTTAGAAAGTACATCCATATGGAAATTGGAGTTGCCCACATAATGCTTAATTAGTTGTTTGTATATGTCTCTTTGATATAACGACCAAATATTAATCGTTGCGGTAAAAGTTAACGTTAACACAACCACCACGCAAGGATGTATGGATGGAAGAGGCGCTCGAACTTGACTTGTTGTTAGTGCAAATCGGCTATCTACTATCGAATGCCTTTCACATGTGATATAGTAGTGTTTCCATGTGTTAGCAGCAGCAGCAGTGAGGCAAATCAGAAATTAAAGTTTGCCTTTTTTTGGTTTGTTTTTGTTTTTGCATTGACCAGAGAATGTGAGAAAAAAGCAAACCTGACCGGCAGGTAATTTTGCGGTGCAGATGGTTCATATGCCATTGGCAAACGAAGTGAGCTCAACTTGCTCTCGGTGACAGCCGATGTGCACCACACGGAGAGTGAAGCTGGAGCTGCGAGCTGCAAGCTGGGAGCGGGTCTTGGAGGAGCTGGGAGGTGAAGTGCTTTTACCTAGTACATAGTGCATGCAGCAGCACTAAATATGTATTGAGTCAATGACAACGAAAATGTTGAACACTTCTTATCCACAAAAACAAAAGCAAAAACAAAAAATAAAAAACAAAAAACCTTACGGGTAAAAGTTGTTTTGTGATCACTTAAAGTAAAAGTGATAGTTGCTGCATTGATTTAGTTTAAGCAAAATACTAGCCCCTTTCTGACATCTCTTTTTTCTTCTTTTTTATATTTTGCGCTGCCTTTGTCGTTATTTTGATTGGTGTTGGGAATACGGGATGCGATTTATACATAACGCCTTCCCAAAAACATTGGCAAAGTTTGATTTGTGTGAACTCATGTCACTTGCCACTTCTCATTTCTCGTTTTCTCATTTTTCTTCTTCATACTTATTGAGAGTATATTTTGGACACCTTACTCCGTGGTGCAGTCGACAGCTGCCCACTACTTTATTTCATTTCCAATTTCAAAATCAGTTTATTTTCGTGTTGTGAGTAAATATCAGACTTGTCTTACAGACCTTGTTCAATTAATATCCACATTATTTGGGAGGATCAAAGATTTGTGTGTTTGATTAACTGTTGTTTGCACTGCAAGAAAACATTTTCGTATAAAGAAATTTTGTTAAGTAAATTGGTTATCTGTTGTTTTCTCCCACATAACGTTAACTTTAATTAGTTTTCGATGAAAATAACTTTTTTATCATTATTTATTTATATAAAACATACAGTTGGGATACAACTTAACATGTATGTGGATAAATTCCTAGGCAGTGACTTTATTATTATCTAAAAATTCGATTACAGGCATAGTAAGAATATAATTTTGATGATCGTGCCCGATTGAGAAATAACCGCTACGTAACATTCTTTCATTGTTCTGTTTGCTTGGGATCGTCAGTCTCATTTTATGATTAACCCTTTTTTTTTAGTCTCAACAATGCATTCCTGAGATTACAATGCAGGGAAAGAAGAAATACAGTGGAATGGCGGCAGTGATGATAACAATTTGTTGGACATTGTGGGTATTGCAGCTTCAATAACTTCAATAGTTAAACAAACAGTCTGTCAGCCGAAGAAAGAAAGCGCGGCTGTAAAACGAAACGAAACGAAACGAAAAGAAACGAAAAACCCCACCCTATGTGGAAGCTAATTTTCTATTTGGCTGATTGCGGCTTGTAGCGTGCAGCTTGGGGCTCATGTCATCAAAGGTCTGCAGGTTGTTGCAAGCGCCTAAGCGCTAATTGCAACGTCAGCCGCCGGCGAGGCTAACGAAAACCGAGTGACAGCAAAAAGTGTATAAATTTATTAATTGCAAATAAATTTTATGATTTTGTTTAAACTTGACATGATGGCCGCTGACCGCCTGTCATAAAGATTTTCCAACGATCAACATATCTTAAGCCACACAAATTTGTCATTTCATTTTATTTTTTTTTTTGTTTTTTGGGACAGGTGAAAACGGGTGAAAATATTTTTCCTGTTTAATTATAGTAATTTGTTACTAAAAATATATTATGGATAACGGATAAAAAAAACTATACCTACAATTTATATTGAGTTATTTCCGTAAAGCAATTCCTGTTTTAAAATGCGTAAATAAAACTTTAAGGCGTTTAATGCATTGAAAATGGAAAAATTATAATTTCTGAAAATCGAATTTCTAATTTCGTTGTATATGGGAGGATAGAGTGTACATAGTCTGCTACCTGTTCATTATCATAGTGCACACTGTGGCTGCCAAGAGATCGGTGCACGTGCTGCATTTATACATAGATTGGAAGTTGAATGAGTTTGGTTTTTAAAAGTTTCGGTTCATTCGTCTGTAACAAACAAATGTCCGAGTAATTGTTCATCAGTGGAGTTCATTTGTTTGGTTTTTTTTAATATTTTTTTTTTATTGAGTTTCGGGTTGCTTTAAATTGGTTGCTGCACTGATCTGCTGGAGCGCATCAAACCGTTATTGTTTGGCTCGCCGGCTGCAGTATTGTCTCACTTAAAACGTGTCCAGCAGAAGCTCGTGCAACCGCAAACAAAACAACAACAAAAAAAAAAGAGTTTAAAAAAAAACCATAATGAAAATTTAACTGAGGCACGAAAATTGAGTGTGGTTGCCTGAATTTATGCATGTAATGTATTTTTTGTTGCTGTTGTGTTGTTGTAGTAGTTGTAGTATTTGGTTTTGTTGATTTCCCTAAAATGTTGATTAGCTGTATCCATTATAATTGCCCGGCATGCTAGAAAACAACAACAACAACAACAACAACAACAATAACTGACGTTTAAATGACTTGCTTGATGGGGCTGATGGTGCTGGCCATGCTGCAATACTTTCCCTGCACGGCTTTCTGCTGGCTGCACTGTGGCAGTTAACTGTGCATTCAAGCGGAGTTGCGAGTTAGTTGATCAATGTTGCCGATATCCGATGTTGCACTTTTTGATGGATTGGCGCGCGCGCAACCATTTCGAATGTTCGGTAATTTCCTCTTGGCTTTTAGGAATTTGATCAGGTGTGCCATCAATTTTGAAAGAAGTGAAAAAAAACAGACAAAACAAAACAAAACACAAAACAACCAAAATGAATGAGCGCTTACTGTTTAAGCTGACGAAGATTAAATACCCTTTTTGTTTTGTTACGTAATTTAAGCTCTTGTGTCTCCAAATTAATTACAATTGATTCAAGGTATTTTCATAGCTACTTGCCCCTTGTGTCTGATCAAAATCCAAAGCCTTTCGAATGCGATTTGTAAACTCTTCATACGGTTGGAATTTTTATCAGACTACTTGTTTAAAATTATCACAGTAATTAAGGATGGATTTGGCCAAGATTTTAAGTTATTAAACACGTTAATATTGACTGGAAGAGTCCCTTCAAATAAAACTAAACCAACATCTTTTTTTACTTACTCACAAGTTGAATTCAAAGTAGTATTTAATTATATCTATTTGGAATGGAAAGGTTGAAAATACCAGTACTAGTCTAAGAGACAACTTTTAAATATTTCTAAAGGTGTAATTAAACACTATTTTATTTGATTTATGTTGCAGTTATGCCTGACATAATAACTGTTGCAAGTAATAGGAAATTATGCTTATCTAATCATTATTGTATATTCAAGGATAATAATAAAGTTTATGTGATAATAAATATGAAAAAGACATTATCTAAAGGCCGTTGTGTGCCATAGAAATACAGCTTGAGGTAAAGCATTCTTACAGAATTAAGATCCATTTATTTTGGAAAGTCATAGTTAAATACAGAACTTAAACTATTAACCTTTATGGTGCCGCTAATCAAGTGAGATATACGGATACTTATAGAAGATTTTTTTTGTTTTTTTTACCAACAGCTACATATTGTATCCCTCGGTAATCGGACTATAGATCTAAAATACAATTCCAAATCGCTGTGAAGCAATGAGTGTCGCACCTCACAACACCTTTTCCAATTGGCCAGCTAACAATCAATCCAATTAACAAGACACACACACACACAAACATACAGATACAAATTGATACAGAGTTGCAGAGAATCTAGTGATTCACAGCAATGTCAGCTAGCTGGCTGACTGGTTGGCTGGGCTTACTGACTGTCTGCGGCTGCACAACAGTTAGATTGTCAATTATCGATAGTGTTTTCCGCGCTTGATCAATAATTATCGATTAGCTGCGTAGAAAGTGTATATTGGCCGGCAAAGAGGAAAAGAAAAGTTGCCGAGCCACGTTGCCGCCACTACTTAACAATTATATATGTGCATATGCGCCAAGATCGGTATTGCATAGGCCAGCCGCCTATCAAAGTCTTTTTTTTTTGTGTTTTGTTGCGTTTAAACTTCAGAATTAATGTCAGTAGACATCAGCTTAAAATGGCGAAAGTTGACAATTGCATTGGATTTTGATGTACAGAGGCCGAGCATATTATAATTTTGTCACGCAATGTGTACCGCCGCACTGAAAGAGATATCGGCAACTTCAAAAACTCTCAAATATGAGCTATCGAAGCTTATTGGCTTAAGAGCGACTATGTTCAAACTGAATCTATAAGTCATTTTTGGTGCTTACAGAAATCCAATGAAAAAACATTTTCATTAAAATAAAAATTTATATTAAATTTATTTGGCAAAACCCAGAGATTGGCGAATTTTATTACGTTTCGTTAAACATTTATCAAGACGACTTTACGTTTTTCCCCAGGTTATTTGATTTCAAATTCCCGTAATATACAATTTTTATTTCAATTGCACATAATAATAAACATTTCAAATTAAATATACAATTAAATGAATATCAAGAATCTTTTTAACAGTGCAAAATTATTGGACAGCTGTTACAAATGTTGCAAAAACTGTGTCAAACTTTGATTGCTAAACACATGTAAAAAAAGCAGTTAAGATGAATAGTAGTAATATTAGCAAATACAATGTTTCAAATGAAATATTGTTATTGGAATTGTAACAGAAATCGACCAAACATCAAAGCATTAAGCATTTAATGCTTCGGGTAAGCAAATTGTTGCCGACAAGCACAAGAAGGTACGAAAACACTTCGGGAATGCGCAACAAAGTACGAGTTACTAATGCTCCAAGTAAATAGTGGTGAACTTTGTGTGTGTATCTATATGTATACGTATATATATTATATACATATATAAATATCTATATACTGACGCAACAGTATACCGTAAGCAGTATATGGAATAAATGGAATTCGAAAAATGACGTTCGCACAGATTTGAAAAGTGTAATGGCTGCTTTATTTGGTAATACTTTTCCTGTTTGCCCTAAATAAGCATATCAATACTGTTGACATAGTAACTATATATTAATATATATATATATATGGCAAAGCACAAAAAGAAAGAATAAGCCAAAATAATTTGCCCTAGAAACAAATATTGCGCTGCAAACATAAATAATTAAATACACATTTAATCGTACAAAATTATGCACAAGAAGTGCTCAAGAAAAAAGAGATCACTGCAATTGGAGAATGGAATGCGTTAGTGCTGCATATATATTTAAACAAATGTAATGTTTATTAGAAATAATGTTCATTGTCTATTTGGGAGACAATCGCATGGTAATTACAACAAATAAACAATGCCATAAAAAAAATCTCATTGCAACGATTTCCGCCGCTCAGCTCAGCTACACAAGGAAATACAGTTATGTATATATATAGTTAATAATACTTTCGAGGAAAAGTCACGCCTTTAAAATTTAATTAAGTACCAACCATGAATCAGGCCGAAAAGGAAAGCTTACAAAATATTTCATTATGCCCTCCATCCTCCCACCCCGCCTTCACTCCATAAGTGCATATGAAATACCAAATGCGATTCATGCAAGTGTCCAAACGTGATAAAACTCATTTTCCTCAACAAAAGCTAACTTTGTTAATCTTGATGACTTAATGCAGATGACTGACTGTTAATTAAATTTAGAAAATTGTGTACTCTCTGCCAGAAGCGAAGGCTAAGTCAAAGTTGGGCAAACAGACGTGAAAAAGCAGAAAACTGAAAACAGAAAAAAAAAAACTGTTCAATTTTGGTTTTCACGTTCTTAACGACGACCTTAGACGGAAGTAAAGCAATTTTGCTTCATAACCTGCACCCATGTTACCAAATTTGGTATTTTCTTTGTTTTCGTTTCTTTCAGTGCTTTTGTCATACGCACATTAATTGTGTCCACACCCCAAATTAAACAATTAAGCCCGTTTTCTTTTTAAAGCTGACAATTGAATCGAATTTGCGCAATTTAATATTATTATTTTTTTTTATTGTTATTTTCAAATAACTGTTTAACGTGCCGTTAAAACCGTATTTTTACTTTCGAATACCGAATTTTTAAGAACATTTTTTCATTTCCGGAAACTTGAATAATCTTATATCTATTGTCTATTTCGCAGAAGTTCAAATTGCCCGTATAATTTAATCGTGATTTTCACCGTGCATTTAAAGTCAAACTTGTATCTTATTTTGTTTCTAATAAGAATTTTTGGATTAGCGTTGAAATCGCTATAGAGAAATTATCTTCTTTTTTTTATTGTTTTTTTTAAAATTATTTTTTCATGATTTTCACAAATTCAATTCCCAACAAAATACGAGCGGAAAGACAAAAATGAAATGGCCTTATTAACTATGAGGGCATAGAGCATTTATATGCTCTGCTCTTTCTTATAATTATAAATATTATTAGTTTTGCTGTGGGCTAAAAAACCAGCACAAGTCGACGTGCTCAAAATAGGCGACTCCGCTGCCGCCGCAACATGCAAAACAAAAACAAAATCAGGGATTGGGACAAGTGAACCGAAAAATCAATGAACTGCTTAGGCTTAGAGGCAGTAGTAGTAGAAGTAGCAGTTGTAGTTGAAGTAGGTGCTTAATAAAGAGGTTCTTGCCAGATTACATGTGTGTTGTGTGCGCGTTATATGAGTGACCAATACACTGAAACAATGCACACACATTTGGTGAAAGCAAAGGGTGAATGTACGATAAATTACAAAACAACAACAATAATGCAAATAGCCACACATACACAGACACAGACACAAACACAGCATATATACGAATATATGCAAATGCATATAGGAACCGCCATTGAGTTTGGGGCAAATGCATTTCATTCAACTTGAAACTTACCTCTTTTTGGCTTTGCCGACATTGTAAAGTTCGACATGTTTAAATGCAGCATAAGTAGCCATCCTTTATGTATTTCTTTGTTATGTGTATATTTATCGTTTTAAATGTTTTATTGTCTGGTGATTTTATTTTTATTGCAAAAAACCTTAAAAAAAAACAAACAAATTAAATCTTCTGCAATTAACACCAGGAAAATTTGCAAATTCAATTCAACAAAACGTCAGCAAAAATATATATTTATATATATATATATACATAACCAACGTGTATCAAGCTGCAAAGCAATGATGAGTCATGCTGATTGCTGCATGCTGCATGCTGTAGCAGCAACGACGTTGCCTGCATTGGATGCTGTGCGCATAATAAAAGAAAAATCAATAAACGTTTGTGTGTGTGGTAGGCAGAGTCCTAATTTTATGACTGTAGAAAATTACACTTGTTTCTGCTCACATGTTAAACGGAATTTGCAAACTTTCCTAAATGTTGTGTGTGTGAGTGTGTTTTTTGTTTGTTTGTATATACTTTTTAAGGACACTCACAAAGTAACCGACCTTATTCACACCTTTATTTTTGGTTTAATTTCAAAAATTTCTCTTTGTCACAAGTAACACGTTTTTGTATCGTATACAATTATTTTGAAATGGTATGCGTTCGTTTTGATTTTTAGATACTTTGCTTGAATTATTAACCGCAAAGAATGAAAGCTATGTGCTTTTCAATTTTCCCATTCATGAACGTTTTTCAAAGTGTGCTTTAGCGTTAGCTGACGTTGTGAGCGCTTCAGTATGAAGCTGACGACTGGAGTGCATTGGGAAAAGTGAAAAGCATTTATTACCACCAGACCTGGCAGTTACACGACGAACGTCGCCGAGAAGTCTTATCGATCCAAAAACAAAAGCACCAACTCTCTCAGAGCGAATTCATGTAACTGCAAAGAGAGAGACAAAGAGAGAGAGCGAGAAAGGGAGAGCAGCGCACACTTCGTATTGTAAGTGTATGTATTTATATGCAATATACTCGCACTCGTACTCGTACTCATGCTGTATACTGACTGAGAGAGTGGCGTACGTAGCATCGTGTTGGGGCTGGCTGGCTGGCAGCCGTATCAAAACAAAAAACAAACCACAGCTGATTGAAGTTTAAACGGCATTACACGCTCTCTCTCTCTCTCTCTCTCTTCCTCTCTCTCTGTGCCGCTCACTTGCTCATCTTTGAAACTCAACTCAGATGTAACGTAAATTTGGTGCTGCAAAACAACACAATGCATGCAAAAAGAACTTCACCAGAGTTGCGAAATTTTCAAATGCGATTGAATTTGTATTGTGAATGTTAATTAATATTAGAATTGAATTTAATTTAATGTTTTCCACTCAAAATGATACCTATTAATTATAATAGACTCGAATTTGAGTTACAGTCGAATGAGTTCTTTCTATTGTGAATTGATTTCCAGTACAGAGCTCTTATGCTCTTCACATTTTGGCAACAAATAAAGTTTCTATATATAAAAAAAAGTATATGATTTTTCTTAAAACTAAAAACTTTGCTTCACTTGAATACTCAAGAGGCACAACAAAGCCTTTTTTGTTTTCCTCCACTGAGTGCTTTCTTTTGCTTTTGAGGCAATCTTAAACAATCTCCCCAAATCAGACATATTGATTTGGCGAAAGGCAGCCGTCAATTTTGACTGTAACGGATGATGCCAGACCAGACCAGGATTATTAATTCGAACAGATTACAAAGCTTATATATTTTAAGCCGACAAAAAAGTGAATCGTATTGTGTTTATTTATTTGTTTTTAATTGATGATACCGTAGAACGTGCAGATGGCATCAGTGTATCATGTGCAAGAGTATTTAATGTTCGTCACGGCAAAGATAATTGGTCTTTCATGCTCTACCAATGTACAAAGTAGTTCAGGTCTAGTGCATCTTATGTTTCTTAGTGTGGCTTTTCTATGGGTACCGTTAGAGCGAAGTCCATTAGAAGCTAACACTACTAGCAAAAATTCCAAAAACAACAAAAATGAAAATGCGAAAAAAAAAACAAATCCAAACTGAAGACTAACAAACAAACGAACCAGAAAACATTGTGCAGCAGGTTGCATGCTGTATTTGGTTGTGGCGTCGACATAGTAAATCACTTTCATCATCATCAGCATCTGGAGAAACTTGATATGCTGCTGGCAAATTAATTTAAAATTCAACTCTGAATTGCCTGCATTCAAATCAAAATGCATTTATGTACCCACCATTCTTTGCAAGCTCTCCTCTCTATCGCCATCTCTCCCAGACTCCGTCTATCTCTCTCTCTCTCTTTCGCTCTGTCATTCTTTGTAAAAACATTTGGCACACATTTCCGTGCAACACAGGAAGCAAGTAGTGTTGGTCCACGTTGTATGGTGCGTCTTTTTTTCTATGTTTTTTTTTTTGTTTGCTTTTATTTTTAGTTTGAAGTTGGCAGTTCTTTACATGCTGGCACACTGTCAAAGTATGAGTGTCATTTGACACCGGCCAACATTCAACATTCAACGTTCAACATCCAACTTCCAACATTCGGCACCCCACAGGCAAGTGTAAGCTATTTCGTCTCTAGAGCAATTCACTTGCCCACATTGTGGTGCGGCGGACGGCCAACCAACCCACTGGACTGGGTTAAAAATAGTTAATGTGGTCCACACAGTCCACAGTCGACCATTGGCTTCTGCTCGTCGTTGCGTTTCCACCGAATGGAATGGCTTGCCTAATTGTCGAGCATCGTTTCGTCGGGTCAAGTACTTATGTCTGTGTGCCTTATCTATTCAAAATCGTCTGTATCTCCCTCTTCTGTTGTTTTTTGTGCCTTTTGTTGTTGTTGCTTTTTTGATTTTTGCAGCAGTTGCATCAAGCAGACGTTAACCAAGTGGGGAGTCTGTCTAAGTGTATACAACCGGAATGTGAACGCCCATGCCTTGCCTGGACACTGTGGGCGATCATTTTCAAGATTGAGCATCTGACAGTCAATAATGGCAATTCCTATTACATGCCATTAAAACCAAATGGAATATGCTCTAAAGCTGTAGCAGCCAAAGCTGTGGAAATTCCAAGAATATTACTAAATGAGACAGCTATTTCAAATATATGTTTATTATGACGGATAGATATACAACACAAACGTTTAGGTAATTTTTATTAGTTTGTCGAGACTGATATCTGAAAAAGTGGCTATTTCCGGGAAACTAAAGCTGAGTCGTAGGCCTTTGTAGCTAGCCCACTAACACTTGAGTATGTTATTGTTATTGTTATATATATTTAATTTAACAACAAAAAATAATAATTACAGTTATCTAGAAGATAAAAATGTATCTTTTTCAGAATTGATTTTTATTTGTCAGTATTAAATTACTTGTGAAAAGAGAATACTTTGAAGAAAGCACTAAGAACCATTAAAAATCAATAAAAGGAGAAACTGATAAATAAATAAAATGGATAGCAAGAAAACTAATCATTTTAACAAACAGAAACAAGGCTGTAGTCAAAACATTCTGACCAAGTAAAATAGGTCAATTCAATATTTATGAAAATACCACAGTTTCATTTAACAACAAATCAATCATAAACTGGCTGCTTTCACAAAACTATAACTAGTAACGATTCAATCAAAGATAATAAATTATTAAGTCGTATGCATGCCAATGGGAAAACTAACTATATGTTGATTAATTAAAAACTTTATTTCTTTGTTATTTTTTGGCTGCCTAAGGAAACAACAATAAAAACATTAATATTTATCATGGAATATATACGAGTTATTTTCTTTACATAATAAAATATAAATATGTCAATAGTCTCGTGGAATATACACAAGCCCATTCCCTTCCTTACATAATGCACTATTTGCACAGCTTCAATACAAAACTATTTATTAATACACACTGAATGAGTGCATGGTAAAACCAAAAAAAAAAAAGTTAAGGCTTTTAAACGCCTCTCCTCCGACAGACAACCCAGACAACTTTTCTTTTTTGGACTGTCTATTTTAATTATAGCTTCGGGCACAAAACATTTCTTTTTGTTGTTTAGCCGGCTGCTTTTGATTTAGTCACTTTTTGGGTAAACATTTTCCACGTGTGTCCATAGAGTACATAGGGGGGAAAAAACAAAAAGGTTTACAGTTTTCACTGCATTTCACCCGGCAATTGACCGAGCGGCCCATTGACTTACCAACCACTTAAGAGCCACAGATTAAACGGAATAATTAGCCGACCGTGCAAGCTAAAATATAAACTAAGACATAAAACAGAAAAAAAAAAAGAGGCAAACCGGCTCAGCAAAGGTGACCGAATCCGCTTAGTTCAACAACATTTATCAGTGATTCCTTTTTTTCGAAAGTACTCGAGAAGAAGAAGAAGTTGGCTTAAATCAACTGAGGGCTTGTCGCTTTTCTATACAAATTTATTGCACGTGTTTATTTTGTGAAGTAATAAAAACTGACATATGATCTAGTTGGAGCATTAAATAATCTGCTAATTGACAGACAACAACAGTTAAAGGTCAAGTTCTTTAATTTTCTTACATAAAATGTATTAAAATACTTCAGAAATCATATTTTATAATATTGACAATATTAAGCATTTTAATATTGTGTACTTTTGCATTAAACTTTACGAAAGATAAGTTAATATTGACATTCTAGCAGCAATTAAGCAATCCGAAAGTATTGTTATTTTTTAACCATATGCCTCTCTTTCCTAAGCAAAGCACAATTTGTTAATAACATCCAATTAGAATGAAGACCAAGTCTAGCTACAATTTTTTTTTTTTTTTTAAATTAAATTCATTGAAAAGCTTCAATTAAAATGGGCGTTTTTATCGTTTTAATGAAACTTTAATTAAACAATTGCTCGCTGGAGGATTTTTTATGTTCCATTGAGTGATTTATAGATAGATTGAGATGCGTAGGTGGGCACTTCAAATGTTCCTTAACTCTGCAGTTTATTGATGAAATGGAAGCAATGGGATTATTGGCAGCAAATGATGTAAATTAAACTCTTGACACTGCATCAATAAAAGATGGTAAGCAAATACAGATTTACAGGGATTATTGACTCTAAAACCCCTTTTTATTGTAATCTGAGCAGTTTTTAAAAACCTCAATAAATGTGCAAATTTATAGTCAATTTTCAATGTTAATAGAAAGTAAAGTTAGAGAAACGTTTAAAAATTCACGCAATAAAATCAGCTGTTAACCTGAGACGTAATAAATTGTATGTGTAGAGTAAATGTCTTTACAATCCTGACTGCCACTTAACAAGCAACCTGTTGCCATAAAAAAAAAAAACAATAACCGATTTCTACAAGCTCTTTTTGAAAGGATATCAAATTGCCTGAGTCTAGATTTATACGTTGCAGGTGCATACAAGATTTGTTTCATTTAGTCAATAACTCTCATGTTCCACTTGGGCTATAGCGACAACCAAAAAATAAAAAGATAAAAAGTTCCGCCTTGAAAAAAAAGATAGTAAACAATTGTCTAGAGTCTAGACTCTAGAGTAAATTGGCTGCACGAAGACTTTGCTCAGCGGCAACAAATAAAACTTTGCTGTTTATTAAGCGAAAAGTGAAAGGCAATTCAATTTATGTACTTTGCACAGCTCCTCTCTGGATAGAATTTGTTACACTTTTTGCGTAGTTAATACAGCATAACCGAAAGAAAAATAAAACACACACACTCAAACTGTTGTTAAATATAATGAAGCACTAATCAGTTTTCTGCAGCTCTTAAATCACATGAAAGACTCTTTTCTTTAACAGGAAAAACTAAAACTAAAAAAAAAATAAACAATAAAATGTAACACTTTAGCTAAGAGTTTTGCAGGCACGTTTCAAATTATCTGTGTATAATTAATATGCATGACCTATAGGCTTATAATTGTTTTTCGGAATTATGTGCATCACATGCAACTAATTCAACTGAAAGGCGATGAACACGTTAGATAAAAGTCTTTTCTCAGTTGGATACGAAACCGTTAAGATGCCACACACACAACACACAACTTCGCGCTTAATTTGAAATCTTTGAAATGCCCGAAAATGAAATAAATCAAAACGGAAACAAGAAAACTTTTAACACATCTTTTTCCACACATAAAAGGTAGTCATGCTATGGACAGTGTTTGTCATTTTCTTTTGTTGCTATTAAAAATCGTTTTTTTTACTATAGAAAATAGTTTTTTTTTTCTTTTTAACAAGTCTTGCAGCTTGAGGCAGTTGTCTTTATTTACACATATAATATATACAGAAATAAGTACATAACTTTTGTTAGATTTATTGCTTTAATAGCTAAACTCAGTGGTATATACTAAATGAAGCAGTTTAGAGTCTAGACTCGAAGCACTTGGTATTTATGGTTTGTGTATTCGCTAGACATGCACAGCTTGCGTGCACTGCTTTGAAGCAGAACTCCTTTTCAACTTCTGAAAGCGTACGGTTAACTGTGATTATTATGGTGTTTTTAGTCAGTTTTAATTATTGATACGTTTGTTAACATATTTCAAATTCAGTTTTACTACCGTTTGGACAATACGCTTTGAAATTATTTAGTCAATTGTCGATCAGAGGAAAGATGCACAGCCATTGTCCAAAATTGAACTGCTTGCAATTAATTTGCGTGTATAAGTCAAGCGGATTACAGGGTATCAGTTATCGAGCTCCCGTGACTCTTCGTTGCACTTGCATATATTTAATTTCTAAGAAGTCTTTGAATTATAATATATATAATAAACGACTTACTTGCTTGATAGCTTCAGCTCGTACAATACATACTAAACGTTTTTTACCCAAATTTCCATTAGTAAATGACAAACTAAACTTGAAACTAAATGATGATTCCTACAGTCAAGGATGCTTCCGCATGGAGGGAGTTACAATTCAAATACAAATGTGCAGTGTCAGTGTAAAAAAGAGAAGAAAAACTTTCCCCTTACTGATTGTCTTCACATGCGAAATTCTTGGTTAAGTGTCAAATGCGAATGAACTCCAGAAGAGATCTTCTCGCTCGCTTGCCTTGCATTATTCATGTATGCAGTCCAATCATTTTCAGCTCAGACTGATATTGCCTGCTATGTCCATACGCTGATCAACAACAACAACAAGAACAACAACCAGAAGTAACATGCAACTTTACAGATTTCAGAGTTGCTACTTATTCAAAAAAGTATTTTGAGAAATTGCAAAAGCTTTTCAAGTGAAAGAGAAAATTGCAATGCTGTCTGACTGTCTGCTCGTTTGTCTGGCATTTCCGTATTTCTGTCGATAATCCACCCTGTTCCTGCTTTACGGCCATGCAACTTAATGAAAGCCACAGTTGACTTTTGCATTGCGGCAAAAAACACCCCAAAAATGGCTTAGTTAAATCCGTAAATCCGCAAAATAAATGCATTTCTACCCTGCGCGAAGCGAAACGTGCAAAGTGTCAAAATTATTGCAAAGTTCGTGCTTAATTTGCTACTCTGGCAGTCTTAACAACAATCTCTCATTCTGCTTGAGACAACTAATTGTGCCCCTGGGATGGATCCAGGCTGATACTAGCCAATTTCGTATTTTTCTAAATTGAGAAAATTCTAGAATATTTTTTTTCTTTGTATATGTATCTAATTTTAAGCTGTTGAGAGACATTCGCATGCAGTTGGTAGTTTCTATACGATTCTTTAGAAATGTATTTTAAGACAGAAAGAACAGAACAGATGGGCGGGCAGCTAGAAGACAAATGACAAAAGGGTTGCTGGCATTATTTATTTATGTTTGCTTCATTTGGCAAAGTTATAGTTCAATGGCTTAGACGGTTATGTATATATGATTATACCAGGATTATTATAATACGCCGCTGGAATACTAAAATTTTGCATTTATTTATAGGATTCACCTGAAGTTGCGTTTTAAAGGCGCGCCGAGATACATGTTAATGATTCATAACCAGCAAGGCATAGTCTCTTGTTAAATGCCTTTGTCATGCACTTCATTTTCATCGGGCATATGCATATAAAGTGGCCACTGCCACAAGCACACAAAGGCGTATTGAGAAACTCTGACTGACTCTCAGACTGCAATCTTAATACCCTTAATGATGTAGATTTTTGAAGCTATCAAAGTGTGTACATTAATAATCAATAAATAAGTCAATATATTTACAATTGTTCTCTTTCAGATTTCAGCTTTCAGATTCATAGCAAGCCAAGCATCTTTATGTGTACCCCCCAATTAATGAATACCCATATGACACATGATTGCAGTAATTAAACAGAATACATTTTCTATATGTATGTGTTTGCTTGGTTTCTTATAAGCAATTGGCAGACGTTGTACAACGACCTCCTCAGTCCATGTCCATTCAAGTCTGTGTGTTTTTCTGTGTTCAACGAAGCGTTCGTATTTGCCAATAAAATTTAAATAAAAAGAATTAACGCAGTGGAACTGTCACCAAGTAAGGACATAATTGGCTACTCATTTTTGTTTATTTTGTTTATAAACTTTATTGATTTTTGCCAGTCATCTTATCTGTGAGCCAGCTGCTCATTTTAAATGTAGACCCAGAAATTTTAGAAATTCTCATCAAGAATGCATATATAAAAATAAAACATGTTTATTTATTCAAGCTACTTGGGTGTGTCACTGATTTCTATAATCTTTATTAGCAAATTTGAATTCTTTTTGTTTGGCACGCAGATCCATTTCAGTTGCACACATTTTGTAGATATTTGACATTTAAACAATTAAAAATTTGTGTCAGATGCGTGTCCGTCTTTTATTATTATTTTGAACAGTGGATCACGCGCCCATTATTATTATTTGATTTTTCTTTTTCTTTTTTTTTATTGGATTGTCTAGCAGCAGCAGCAAGAGGTGTTTATCTCGGCATGAGTCACAGTTATTTACACATACGTGCGTATGTCTTCTCCCGTTATTTGTAAATATCACAGACTCGAAACGAATCCAGACAGCCGGTTGCACCTACCTAAGATTTTACCATTCTCTTTCTTTGCCTATCCCATGCTCTATGTCTGCGTCAATGACGATTAGTTCTAGAAGCTCAAATAAGGAGTAAGGCAAAAGCCAGTAAAAATCAACAATTGTTCAACGGCGAAAAGAAGAACAACAAAAACAGCAACAACAACAGTGTGGCAAACACGTAATAACATGCAAGGCACTATGGATACTATATAAATATGTAGAAGGAAAGTTCAATGCACTTTTCTGCTACTTGCACATTGGCGGCAAGCACAATAGGTACAACAAAAAAATATTAAATAAAGTCGCGTGACTAGTTACCGCTAATACTTAAACAAACCATGTTAATATATACATATATGAATTGGCTGAGAGCCCACCAAGTGTAAAGGCAGCCCAATACCAATGCATTTCTGAGCGCACGCTCAGCTTACAAAAAATGAAATAAAAAACCAAAATTACTATAGTGCTTGCTCGGAATTTCGAATTTTTTAGAAATTCCAAAATGTATTATTATCTATTATTTGTATTTCTTTAGTTTTACTTCTAGTCATATAAATACATTTAAATGTAAAAAATCTATATGAACTTTCTTGCTTTTAGTAAAATCAATAATTAAATGCAGTCATAAAATTCGTGTATAAGGAATAAAAAACACGTCTGCAATTAGTATAATTAACAAAAAAAGAGCAATCAGCAATTCATTCCAATTTACGAGTGTTCACTGTATGGAACACAAAGAGAAAATGAGCAAAATGAGAACAGTGGCGGGCATTAGCCGGGTTGGTAGTTAGCCGGAAATTTCTTGGGGTTGTTGCTGATGTCCATCATCAATAAATAATACATTTTCTAGCAGTGACTTGTCCTATTTAGAGCTGAACTCGTGCCGATGTCAGAGAATTTGTTTGTACACATAAGCTGCCATAGAAACAATCAGCGGAAAATGGAGCGGTTTTATGATAAAAACCGCCATTGTTTGAGTGTATAACTAAGATCATCAATATATCGCTCATCTGTTATCTTAAATACACATTTAATCTTTGGCCCCCCAAAGAGAATGAAAACACATAAATATTTCAATTCATATCTCGCGCCCATCGGTAGTGTAAAAACAAAAGCAGCTGGGCGCAGCTGGTGATAATCGATAACAATTAATTTTGCTCGCTTCGAAACTAGAACGTTTCGATTCAAAAGTGATGCGAATAGTTTTAATTTCAACCAAACTTATTTTCCCAAACAACTCACAAATGAGTAATGAATGACAACAGCTCTAAAATAGATTATGTCTTATTTTAAAAGAATGCGATCACTTCTTTAATGCTCAAATAAAGAAAAATATCTAATGACTCATCATGCTGTATTCAAAATTGGCCTTTGCCATCGTCGTTGTCTTCAACTGTTACTTCCTGAAGTGCAGCACACGAATGGAAAAGCAGATAACATACATTTTGAGGGGTCGGGCACTAATATCCAAAATGCGTGGTAGTATGTGTGTGTGTGTGGGATATCGGTTGTCAAGGGTGTTTACTGCACTGCTATGGGTTTCAGTGCATGTCAAAAAAAAAAAAAATGACAAATAGTGGTGGCCATTGTGAAATGTAACAAATTAGTCCATATGTACACAAGTAAAACAAAAAAAGAAAAGCAAGGCATAGAGGAAGAAACCGATTGACTTTAGTTACAAATGACATGATCGTATATAATATTCAAATAAGAAAGAAATGCATGTGGATAACGCTGGTTACTTCCTTTCTTACTACATACGAAAGAGGAAAAAACATCATATACAGCCTCGGCTTGCGATAAACCAATACTGATCGCATATTGCTAAAGAAACTGCATACACACACACACATACACACGCACGTCCATGCAGATATTAGTATTTATGTATGTATGTAGATACATACAAAACAGTTTAAGTGGGCCGACAGCCATTTAGGACACCGTTAAAAATGTTATTATACATATGCATGTGTACATACTACATACACATGCACACGGACCGAATGACAGAAAATTATGAAAAAAAGGGCAAAAACTTACTTGCTGCTTGGTTTGTTGTCGGCAATATCAAAGTTGGCGATCATTTTGCTTATTTTCGATTGTTTTTCTTGATTTGGTAGATTGCCAAAAGTTTTCACACTTAATATCGCAAGAGCGCTGCAAACTTGAACTTTAATTGAAATTTTATTTATTTTAAAAGTGCACACAAGAGCGGACCGGCTAAAACTGCATCCACACAGACTGTTCAATCGAAATAGAATGAGATGGAGTGATTAATCGATGTAGTAAATGGTTTACATATCGGTGGCTCAATTACTAAATATTCTCGGTCACACTGTTCGGCTCGTCTTGAAATGTTAATAACACATCGATAGTTATGTTTCTGTAGTAAATAACTGTTAGCTATAATTATGTTATGAGTATTTATGTTACTGTAAGCCACTCTTTTACCATGAAAAATCTTTGTCAGTATTGGCGCGACCTTTAAAATCTAATAATAATGGGCAAAATTAAAATAGAAAACTGAATCAAGCCAAAACCTTAAATGTTCCCTATCTGCTTGAGGGGCACATAAACTTTAACGCACAATTTGGCTCATGTTAACGCGACAAAGAGCCCCAATCGAACTGTTAACGCTTAGTACCATGTTAAACATTCTAATGTTTTCCAACACACAAATTATACACATGCACATACACAAATACAAGCGTACAGTCGCAACATCTTAAAAAAATTGAAACTTAAATTTTGCAGCGTAAAACTTTACCAATCCAAAAATTTCCACAAGCAATTGAGAATTTATTCTTGTAATGAACGTGACCGCTGCGAAAAAGTCAATGTCGTAGGACCGCAGATAGCAGAAGTGAATAGCAAAAAAACCGCCAACATGATTGCATCCGAATCGGAGGCAATAAATTCGGCCACTTATGTGGATAATTATCTGGATTCCGTGGAGAACTTGCCCGACGATGTGCAGCGCCAGCTGTCCCGCATCCGTGACATCGATGTGCAGTACCGAGGTAAAAAATTGAAACAAAAATAATGATAAGGAAAGTTTTTTAACTTTTATATACATCCGTCCAATAGGTCTAATCCGTGATGTGGATCACTATTATGACCTTTATGTGCTGCATCTAAACTCACCGGACAGCCAACGTCGCTGCCGTTCGATAACCCGTATGCATCAGAGCCTAATACAGGCCCAGGAGCTGGGCGATGAGAAAATGCAGATTGTCAATCATCTGCAGGAGATAATCGATGCGAAGGTACGACAACTGGACACCGATCAGCAGAATCTCGACCTGAAGGAGGAGCGTGAACAGCGTTACATTCTGCTCGACGATAGTCCCGCCTCCAAATTGCAGCGGTTACAGAGCCCCATGTGTGATCAGGGCAACAGCGCCGGCAACAATGTATTAAATAGCACCGGTTTATCCGCAAGCAATGCAGCCAACTCCGTGCCCAAGGAACACTATGCTGCACTTAGTTTTGGTGCCGTGATCGCTGTCGCGGCGACGGGTGTTGGTCTAAGTGGGAATGGTGGTGGTGGCGGCGGCGGCTCAACGCCCACATATGATCGTGGCAGCCATTTAACGAGCAGTGCAAACAATGGATTCAATGGCACCTTCTGTGGCAGCAACAGCAGCGATCTTCAGCGTTCGGGCAGCAAACGTTCGCGGCGACGCAACGAGAGTGCGCCCAACAATGGCAGCTCCAACGAGATGGGCGGCAATGAATCGAATTCAGCAAACGAAGCCGGCAGCAGTGGCAATGGGAATAGCGAGCGTAAATCTGTCATGACTGGCGGTGCTCTGAGCCAGCGCAAGAGTCATGTCCAGCTGGTTGGAAGTGGTGTTGGCGCTGGTGGTGGTGTTGTCACCGCTGGCGGCAGCGGATCTGGTGGTGCTGGCAGCGGCGGTGGTGGTGGTGTTGGTGGTGCTGGCAATGTCGGCGGCGGCGGTGGCAGCAACTCGGGCAAGAAAAAGAAACGCAAAGTGCGTGGCGCAGGCGCTTCGAATACGGCAGCGAATGCACGAGAGGAAACGCCGCCACCAGAGCCCATCGATCCCGATGAGCCAACGTATTGCGTCTGTAATCAGGTATGAAGTATTTCCATATTTGATGCTATTCAACAACAGAATTTGTTATTGATCTTGGGTTTATCTTTGCAGATTTCTTTTGGCGAAATGATACTCTGCGACAACGATCTGTGCCCCATCGAGTGGTTTCACTTTTCGTGCGTTTCACTTGTGCTGAAGCCAAAGGGTAAATGGTTCTGCCCGAATTGTCGCGGCGAGCGACCGAATGTCATGAAACCGAAGGCGCAATTCCTTAAGGAGCTCGAGCGCTACAACAAGGAGAAGGAGGAGAAAACCTAAATCCAAACCAAACCGGGTTAAAAAAAAGAAAGAACAGTTTTGTGTCAAACACTAAGCCGTTAAAATTAGACATTACAGTCAGGGCTCCGCACTATGTAAATTATTCGCTTCTTCAATTTGTGAAACTTTCAATTTGTCTATTGTTTGGGCCTACGGCCCTTTGTATCCACATTATGAAACAGTGGCTTAAGGTATTTTTTGTATAAACGTTCTCGCTACATTATCTGTAAGAATTAAAATTTAACAAATGCTAATAAACATTGATATTCATACTGAATATCGCAAAGTTATGTGCCAATCAATTATGGGCTTGCAGCCAACTTGGCTTAGATCAATATTATGTTGACACAGCTTGAATTCACACCATTCTACAGACATCTGGAATTATAAGCAATTGTCGCCTAAATATTAGAGCTTCGAAAGTATTATTTGTCTTGAAATTAAATTGGCAAAATTAGGGGTACATTTATTAAAAAACGAAAAAGTATATGAACGAAACAAATAATCTATACTTAAATTACAATATTTTATGATTATGGTATCTTAAGGCAGGCAGAAAATCAAATCTAAGAATCATTACTATTTTCGAGCGACTATTGTAATATTTTAAACTAAAGTGCGCCCAGATTTACATAACTACATTCATTTCAACATTTAACATAAAACGAAACATTTGTATAGTAAAATAGTAAATTTATTTGTATAAATATGAAAATTGTGTAAATATACACTCGTCGTGTTGTATAAAATACATATTTGTAAGACACATTTTGTAGTCAAAAATAGAATGTCACTAAATTATTACTCTATGGACGGATTGGTTGTTTAAATACTTATAGATTAAACGCATCGCTTTTAAATGCTTTACAAATAGTAAATATTCGATTAGCTGTCGACATCTCCAAAAAAAAAAGAGATTCGTCCTTATGGCATTAAAAGTTCAATATTTGGATTCTGTAACTCCAAGAAGATTTGATATTGCGAGAAGACAACGAGCCAGCAGTATAACTGAAAGGATTTGTATTAAACAAAAAATGCCAAAGGTTTGTAATTATTTAAATAACTTACATTGTAAGCCATCCAAAGAAAGTTCAACAGCGCCGAGAATGTTTGCTCCAGCTATTACAAATAATATTTATAAATTATATATATATTTTTGGCGTATATATGCTCACGTATATGTAGTAGCCTCCAATTAACCAGAGGCTCCAGGCAAACTGGAAAAGGATCGCGAGTCCCACTAAAAACAGCCAGGGCAACAGCCAGCCACGGGTGCTGTGGAAGAAATACATATTCTTTATTTATCTACTCTCCAAAACGCACACGTGTAAAACTCACTTAATTTTGATGCCATGGTAAACCATATAGGAGGCGATTATGATTAAAATGAAGTAGATTATGAAGAAGCCACCAGCTATCGGCATGGAACTCCGGATGTCCGTTTCAAACAACGGCGAATAAAGTTGTCCAGATTCTCCGCCAGCGAGCATATAACAAATTATCGTAATTAATACGAAACTTAACGCTGCCGTATAGGCGGCAACTGCATAGCTGCCAGTGCGTACATTGTTTGACCAGATTATTGGTGACCAACAAGAGCTCAATACTACCATTTTTAATAAATGAAATCGTTGTTATTTACAATTGGTCAAAATATGTTTATTAACTAATAACAACGCTGTCAACGCCCTGACAGTGTGACCGAATACGGCTGAAATTAGAGATGACATGTCAACATCGATTATTTGGCATTTAAAAAATAATCGGGCTGATCGGTGCTGATCTTTGAATTTTGTAAAAACAAATTAAAAATTTTGTACTACAATTTAGTTAAATAATTTAGTTACAGTATTTCAACAATTCAAATCTTATTATATCTTATATAGCCTAATGAAACATCGAATATTGGATATGCACAGAATTCAAATGAAATAACCAGTTGTTGGCTAAACAATTCTTAAAGCTAAAATGTATATTTATGTAACTATAATCAAAATGCCGCAGAATCTACATTTGAAGAAAACGGTTAAGCTTTAAGTTCCAATCGGAGTCATTTGATTCCGAACAGTTCACTCGCTCGTACATTACAAAACTATCGATATGTTCCAGCACTAGCTGCGCTCTCGAGAGAACTGATAGAGTGCAATCGAACGCGATTGACAACGGTCGTAACCGGCGGAGTGTTGCGGATAAACCCACAGTTGATTTAATTTTTTATTTAAGATACGGCATTCGTGAATAATGACAAAGTGACAACAACAATTGACCAGTGTAAAAGTGCGCGAAAATAAAAAAAAATCCGAATAAAAAATGTTTAGGTGTGTATTTTTAGTCGTTTGAATTTAATAAAATTTAATTATTTTTTATATAGGTATCGAGTTTAAGTTTTGTTTATTTCGCTCCTTTGAAAAATATAAATAAAAATATATGCAAACTATGTGCAGTGCTTAAATTTAGAGACAGATCTGCAAAGAATGCATTAAGATACCACAAAGCTCAAAATAGGTCACATTAGCGCATGCGAATTTCCTGTATTTAAGTCCACTCAAGAAAAGTTTACAAAAAAAATCAAAAACAAAAACAAAAAAAAAATGATTGGGTTCAATGAAGAGTACGTTTCACTATGGTAATTTCGTTGTTGTTGTTGTTGTTGTATTTTCTTTGCCAATGTGATGGGAAGAAGTGTGTTTCGAGTTCAGACTCTTATGTCTGGCAGAAAGATCATTTGGTAGCAATCACAGCACAGTCGCAGCAGCAGCGAGCATCGACCTATATTTCGATTTCATTTCATTTACAAAAATACGAAAAAAGGCGGCCAAAAAAACAACAACAACAACAACCAAAACAAAACAAAAACAACATGAAAAGCAACTTTTGCTCACCAAAATGTAAAAAAAAAGAAAAAGAAAAAAAAAACTACTCGGTACTCAACTGCAGGCAAAGAAGCCGAACGAAGATAAATGCTGTAAAAAAAGGCAAAGCATGAGTGTATTTTGAAGATGCTTTTTCATCATCATAATTTTTGGACTGCGTGTTGGCTGTTTCTGCTGCTGTTGCTGCCGCTTCATCTTCCTCTTATTGAAGAGGCATACTTTCGCTATTCATATTGCATATTATTATTGTATTTTTTGTCTTCTTAAAATAAGTGCCAGTCCAGTCAGTGACCAATTTCTAAATAAACACTTTTTTCTTTTTTTCGTATTTAAATATTGTTATTTTTACACACATTTTTTGTTGGATATATTTTTACTTAGCGCTCAAGAGGCAACTTGATTGTCGCTTTACTTAGGCGGTTTAGGCTGTTTGTCATATTTTATTTGATAAGCGCAAATAATGCATGCTTCAATACCAATACTAACTAACTTAGTACCAGTATGTGTGTGTGTGTGAGCGTGTCAAACTGCGACTAAAGAATTACAGCTGTAAGTTAAAGTTAGTTAATGACTAACTAGCTTATATGCGCTGTGTTTGATGTCCGCTATTCATTGCATTTGACTTGGTAAACCGCTTAAGAAATCCATCATTTTACAACAGATTAGATAAATGCTTACACGGAAAAGCTTTTGAATTTAATCGTTAGACTTTTAAGTGAGCATAGCTAAAGACTTTTTAAAATTTGAAAAGAAATTTTATATGGTACAGGATACATGTCTATTAGAAACCTAAGTTAAAAGTATAGGACATTTTCAAGAAGTATGAAAGTTCTTCAATAATAAAAATAGTTTGTAGACAAATTAAAAATATGATAATATTTTTTCTTATTGGCGAAAGTGTTCTATAGCATTGTTACTTGCTCCGATTATTTGATTTTGATTTTTTTTATTATACTTATTAGAAAAACAAAAATGTTACATTTTTTTAGAACTTAACTTAATCTTAAAATCAAAAAATTAGTTTTTCAATCTTACCCATTTATAATATATCAAATTTAAGCTCTATATTAACTACATTATTTTCTAATTAAGGACGTCACTAATCGAAATGTCATCTATCTATAAAAAATATAGCAAATGTTTTCAGTTGCTGTTTCATTTTATAGTAATTAGTAGAAAGCCTTAAAAAGTTTGCGTATATTTTTACATTAATTTTTACTTAATCTGAAAATCAAAATAATAGTTTTCCAATTATAGACAATTTTCTTTGTTATAGTCAAAAATTATAAAAGATTTTATGATAATAATCTGATAAATTGTCGTCAGTCAAAGGACGTCAATGTTTTCTATTTCGAAATAAAATTGTATTTGAAATTTGCTTTAACAATTTGCAAACAGAATTCAATATAGATAAATATTTATACAACTGTTTAAAGGGGTTATAAGGCGCTTTAAGCGATTCAAGTGAAATGCTGATCAATTAAAATAAAAAATGATCGGAAACAAGATTTTCACATATTTTTTGAAACGCCTCAATTGAATTAATGAGATATTTTATATTACTTACACCCAATTACTCAAATATTTATAATCTTAAATAATTTCTAATATACCAAATGAAGATCAACTTAAGACATCCTATTGGCCACTGTGTGGCGCTGTGTTGCTTGCCACCGGCATTCATAATGCCACTTGGAGCGGTGCCATTTGAACGGCTGTTGGCAATAGTCGTAATGTGACTATTTAAAACCTTATGCTGATGTCTTATGGAGTGAAAACGTCCTGCTGTGTGAAAACAAATTATAGGCATGTAATGTTGCATGTTATGTTGCGCCTCTGCCTCTGCCTCTGCCTCTGCCACTGTCACTGCCCTGCTGTTTGAAGAGACCCATTGCCTAGGCCAGCCACTTACTCGGCCGTCAGACTCGGCCACTGGGAGTGGGAGTGGGAGGGGCAAGAGATCAGACTCAGTTAGCCGTTGTTGTTGTTGCTGTTTGTAGTTGCTGCTGCTCGATGCTGGTGTGGTAACACTCAAAAGTCAGCCCGGTTTGCCCTCTTGGATTTCAGCTTTATTTCGTTGCAGTTGCATTTTGTGCAACATTAGATTTTGATGTTTGTGTATATTTTGGGTCTAATAAACTCCTATTTGGATGTGTAATAATTGTGCGCAGCAATTTAAATGCACTTTTTGTCTGTTCATCTGAAGGAATTAAAGTTCAAAGTAAATTGGAAATACAAAATACTTAAAACGAACATAACACTTTAATATCGCTTATTAAGTAATATTTATGCTTTTGATGCAATTCTGAAGCTAAATTTAAAGTTAAAATAAATAAATACAAAAATTAATTCAATTTGCAATATTATAAATTAAAATCACAATATAATTTTTAGTTGAAAATCAAATGCAAATTAATTTCTTTCAAAATTATATTTATTTATCTGGGCATTTTTAAAAGTTTGTATTTTATTTAAGTAAGCATATTTTCCATTACATTTGCATAGACTGAGTCCTGTGCAGTTTTCTGCTGCTTCTGCTGTTACACATTTTTGTAATTACATTTTGATATGATGATGACTAATGTAAACGGCTATTGGAGAGCAAGATAAATACTTACTTGTGTTGGTCGGACGAGAGATTTGGTTAGGACCTGCCTACAAATCGAGCAAGCCAAGAGCCAAGAGGGGCATAATCAGCTTTTGTGTCGGCACGTTACGTTACTGTTGCTGTTATTGTTGTTGTTGCTGTTGTTGTTGCACACTCAAACAGCAAGTTGTGCGATACTCACGACCTCGTCAGTTGCAGTCACGCCCACATTGAAACTGTCCGCCTGCATCCGCATGAGTTTAGCTCAAAAAGCAAAGAAAGCTGGTGCAAGGCTAATGAAGCTTCATATTAAAGCACGTATGTGTATATGTATGTATCTACAAATGTACAAATCTATGTTTGTCTGCATATGTATATTCATAATCGGCGTGATTTGGAAGTGGCGATTAAAGTTGATGAGACCAATTCCTTATCTAACCAAGCGCAACAAGACGGATTGCGTTGTGAAAGCGCAAGTATCAAATGAAATGTGATATCATTTGTTAAAACTGATGTTTGAATAATTTTCAAAATATTTAAATTTACTTACGTAATCTGTCTGTAATTATTTGTTACTTTCTTACATTAACATACTGATTTTGATTACCAATCGGTCTCAAACTAAACTCCAATTGCCAAGAGTACCAAGTCCAACTTATAAACTGTACCCATACAAAATCGATGAAATGGCAAGAATAAAGTTTCACCTATGTATCTATGTAATATAGAAGGAGATTTCTGGGCAGCATAAAGTAAATGTATTTATGTATTGGCCAACTATCTCTTAAGTCTTATAAGTTTTATAATATCGGATTTTTTATTTGAACAATAATTATTTTCGATAAGTTTATTTCGCTGCTATTCGCTACAAAAATTCCGTTTCATCGATTTTTTTATTTTTTACTTACTTGGAGATTGATTTCATGACATTTGTTATATTTGCTGATGCTACGATTAGCTGTCCCAGTTATGCGAAGTTAAAAGTTGGTGAAAATAGCAAAAAATATTCATTTGGCAAAAAGTGTAAATTCCAAAATAAAAAAATTTACATACTTAAATTGATTGCAACTGGCAATAAATGAGTATTGTCGTGTTGCTGGTAGTGTTGAAAGCCCAAAACAAATTTTGGATGAAAATCAAAGGTTTTGGCTAAGAATCTATTAAGCAAAGTTTGATGCGCCTTTTTCACTTTCCTCGCAGGCAACAACAGAGGCAAACAATGGCACTATATACAAGAAAAAAATAACAAAAGTGGTTGATCAGTATCGCGGCTGATCTATGGCTATGCTATTTATATGTAATGAAAACTTTCACAAGTGTCGTCGTTAAGTTACCTGGCTAATTTTGTGGCCATTTTGCTGGCCGCCGATTATTAGTTTATAAGGCGACCAATTGCTTATCTCTTGGATTTCATCAACAAACACAATAACGTTGTTTTTGGTTTTTCTTCGCTTATGTCTGAATTGTCTACGAATTTTCTTCCTGTTGCACTTTCATAAAGCAATTTATCTAACGTTTAGCGTAAAAGATGCAGAGCAAAAAGTACAGATACTTTCCATAAAAACTTAAATCAAGTCAAGTTCCGCCTCATTGTTTGACTACAAATATATATATATATATATATATATATATATATATATAAACGAAAAACAGCAACCAAACTTTAAATTTACTAATTGAATGTTGTGCACAACCGAATATGCTTCATCGTTTTTTTTTTATTTATTTTTTTTTGTCGTTCATTCACTTGAACTGTTAGGTCATTCCACAGAGAAAAGGTCGTGAAAGTATGACTCCTGAGTGCAACCTAATCGAAAATCAAAAGAGAAACGAAACGGCTTAAACTGAAGCAGGCTGCATGGCCATAAGACACTTTTGACGCTTTATTTAATTAAACTCAACAATATATTGAAACTAGTAAGCAGTACTTTATCTAAGAATGCAATGGGAAGATGCCTTTTTTTGCAAATAAATTTTAAGATTTAAAAAATAATATAACCTCTTTTTCTTTATCTGTATACCTCGCATGTGGAAACTTTGAAATACATTAAGCGAAGGTGAATTGTGGTTAGTTGGCTAGATAAACTTGTGGCTTATCTATTGTAATTGTTGTTAGTCTGTAAGCAAACTATACTATAATTAGCACAAAATTATGATCTAGTTATCAAAAATAAACTTCATTTGATAACATTCTTCACATTCTTGGATTTAAGATATTTGCACACCTATTGTTAATCCAGTATGCAAATAGTCAAGAACAAATTACTGCACAGTGGAGTATTATTCATTTTAAGCATAAGCAAAATATATTTTGAAACCTTTTGCAATTTATTTTTTATCGACGTTGAACTTGAGCTGACTGATTAAATTTCATGCGAATGTTAAACTCAAGTAAGGCCAAGGTTTCTATAGATTACTTTGATTTGGTGGTTATTAACAATGTTGATCAATATGTATTAATTGCAACATTCACAGTGCGAACAGCACATTTGTCTGATTGGCTAACAATAAGATATTTCTGACTTTAATTTAGAAGCAGTAACGGTTTTGTTTTGACAACATTTTTTTGTTTCGTCAGTGAAGATTTAAATTCGTGAGTATTTTTTATATATACATAGAGGAAATTGTTTTGAGCATTTACATTTACATATATATGTTTATAGGTATATATATATATATATGCATAGATATGTCCAGACGAATGCGCATATGTATAAATATTTTGTCTGCTGTTTAAATCTTAACGTATTATTTATTTGCTTACAAAATACTTAGATAAAAAAATCGTAGATAAAACGAACGTTTCCACTTTGCAAAGCCGCAAAGATTCTTAAACATACGTCAGCAGAAAACCAAGTTGAAAAAAACGGAACTGCACCGAAGTTTTAATGCCCTTGCGAGTGAGAGATAAACTGGACTTAAATGTGTATAATTTAAATAGCTTTGTTTATAATTGAAGTGTGCATTTCTTAACCATACAAATATTGAAAGGGAAATTCCAACCAGTTTTTTTCATTCGATTGTGCCTGAATAAGCAAAATTCAATTTAAAATAATTAAAATGTAAGCCTTCAGAGTTCTGTAAATGATCATTAAAAAGCCATAAAAGTTTTGACATGTTGCGAACATTCTGCACTCGGGATGCAAAGGCGTCTCACCGGCTGCCATCTCAACACTCAACAATAATAACAATTAAGCCTAGGAGCGCGATATGTTACATGCTGGGATTGGGACTGGGACTGGGACTGAGACTGGAACAGGGATTGGGACTGGGACTGGGACTGGAACTGTGTCGGTTTCTGTGTGATGGAAACTGCGATATGCTTGCAATCTATTTTTATACATTTTTATAGGCCGTTTAATGCCTTGGCTGTTTTGACTGACAAGTGACAGCAGCTCAACGCTGCGATGCACTGCAGTGCAACACTTCTCTTGGTAGTGGGGGCCTCTATGATTAATCTGCGCCGCGCTTCAGCAGCACGTCAGCAACACCTTCTTCTTCTTCACAATCCCAATCTCAACACAATGATCGCAAAAGAATTGGGCTGATTAAGCAGCGGATACCCTGCATATTATTCAATGCTGGCTTTGACTAGGTAAATCACCTGGACACAAAATAGACGGCAAGCGCTTTTGCTGGGAATTTTAGTAGATATTCTAGAATTTAAACTAAGAAAAAAATTAATAACAATATTATATATATATATTAAATATTAAATTAATAATTATATTAAATTAATAATTTAAACTTGTAATTCTTAGAATATTTATAATTTATTTAGATTTATTTCTGTAGAGATAGACTCCTTTTATATGCCATAATTTTTATTAGTAATGCAAAAACATTAAGTAAATGTATTCAGATATATATATCAAGTGGTATTTATTAATTGATTAACATATTCAAACTTAATTGTCTTTGTTTATGTACAAAATTGTTGAGCATACTTTTATCAGAACCATTGAAACTGCCACTAATTGGATAATAACATTAATTTCGAATACAACTGAATAACAATCAAGCTGAAAAATAGCAAAAAGAGCTTCCGACATTTGTGCAACATAATTACTAAAAACAAAAGTATGGATTGTAATGAAAAACTGCAACTGAAAAGTCAACAACTACTATTCATTTACAATTGTTGTGTTTAAACAAAAGAAACCTTTCTCCGGTAACAAAATGCGATTCAAACCGGAAGAAACAAATGTCTTTAATGTCATGCGAGCGTAACAACTTTTGTTTACAAATATGCTTATGCAGTTGCCATCTGAAAGTGATGCGGCACTTTGGCTGGCTTAAGTAATATCTTTAGTCAGTTCTTTGAACTTTAACCAAATCTAGATAAGTCAGAAAATAAATTGCATTTTTTTAAATATATTTTTTACGTTTTGCAACTATAAAAAGTGCAATTATTTTCTTCATATGCGGTTCAAATGGGTCTGTCTGCTTGAACTAGAACTAGAAACCACAAATTTTAAATTAAACATAAATTATTGCGCATTTTTTTATTTAATATTCTTGTATTTGACTAATTGATTGCCAGCAAAAATGAATTATCTTAGCTAGCTTATACGGCCAGAAAGTGTGGCACACTTTGCGGCGTCCACAAAAATTGGCTTTTGCCATTCGGCACATTTTATTGCCAAAAACAAAAAGAAACTAGAAAATGCAGCTTTTTAAGTATTCGAATGGATAATTTCTGTAATCCTTATTATTCTCTATTTTTTAAAAAAATGTATAAATTCTAAAATTCATCAAATTTAATATGAAATTTTTCTATGTATCTAAGGACTTCCAGGACGATAAAACAAAGAGAAAATATGCTAACAACTGCGACCAATTAATACATAATTTGCTACTGTAAGTCTACAACAAAATCATTTTGAAAATTTATAAATTATCAACAAATTTACTTGTTACAGATATAAACAGCAGACAGGATATGTTGAAAGAATAGTCGGGACTACCAATATCAACCAACGAGCTTCACAAATCAAAAAACAAAAGCCAATAAGAAATTTAAAGACGATCAAAATACAATCAAATTTAACGCTTCAGGCATTCAAGCACGCATCTGGAATCAATGATTTTTAAAAATATATCGCTGTCAGAGAACTTACCACAACTGGGCAACAGCAAAACGAACGCCAGCAACAACAACAACAATAACAATCATAACAATGAGGATAACGATCCGTCAAATCGAAAACCAAATCAGATGCAACGATTGTGTGAAAAGCTTCGGCGCCCAAACGAAAATACTGCCGAAAGCTCGCGAGCATGGGCCTTCTGCGAGCGGTGCTGTGGAGAGAGACAGCAGCAACAGCAACAGCAACAACTACAACTACGACAGCAGCGGCAACAGCAACAGCAGAAACAGCGACAGCAGCAGCAGCAGCAGCAGCCTGGCGGCATCGTAGCTTTTTATCGTTCGTACACGGATTCAGTGTCTGATTTGTCGTCGTATCGTTTTGTCTCCGATGAGGAAGAAGCCAATGATAATGATAATGATGTTGTTGTTGCCGATGATGATGATGATGATGATGATGACGTTGGCGTTGGCTCATTGTCGCTGTCGCTGCCGTTTATAGAAATAGAACAACGCCAGCCAAAATCATCAACTATCGCACAAGACAGAACAACAACAACAGCAACAGCAGCAGCAGCAGCAACAACAGCAGCAACAACAGCAGCAACAACAGCAGCAACAAGAACAACAATAACAAAAACAGCCCCAACGGATAAGGCCTTAAAAGTTGAAGCGTCACACGCGTCATCGACAAATCGTCGCGTATTACCAATAATTTGTTGTTATACGATTAACAAATTCACTCACCAGCAGCAGCCGCATCAGCAGCAGCAGGAACAATTATCGGAGCCAAATGGCCGTCGGACAACACATGAATATTATCCAAGTGAATCGTGTCGCGCGAATAATTTTCGATCTTATGTCCGTTGTGATCGTCGCCAGCCGCCGCCGCCAGTGCCGCCCAAGCCGAAGCCACGTATTTGTTTCGAGGTGACCGCATGCAGTGATAGTTCATCGGATCCCACCGAACCTGCACTAAAGACCCGCCGCTTGGAGCAGAGTCAACAACGGGAGCAGCTAATCTACCCCTTGGAGTACACGCATACCCAGCAAATATCGAGCAGCTGTTCAAATTTAACGTACGCCAGCGGATCCACACCAGTGCCAGCTGAAAATAGCTGCAATTTGCATGCATTTGACAGCAATCATAATTGTAAACTCGACACAGCATTGCAATCGAAAACAACATGTGTTCTTCGCTACGATCGTAACGGATATCTCAAACAGGAGTTCAGCTTAAGTCCAAGCAACCCGGAGAGAGCAGCGGAAGCGGAGAACGATTTGAGAACCCAATCGGAAATTGCGCCAAATAGTGACGCAATTGGTGAATATTATAATGCGACTGATGAGCTAAAAAATGTCCACTCAGAAGACAACTGTATTGATTTAGATAAATCAGCGCAGACGATTGAATTTGAAACACAATTGTCACAAACAGCGACATTAACGATTGCTGGCGACGAGTCGGATGTTCAGATAGATTTAAATTTACCAGATGATTCAATCTCGAATTGCAGCGAGAAAACCGTCTTCATTCACAACTTGGACCAATCGAATAGTTCCTCAAATGTGTCACTGCACTCAACATTTGCCAGCATCTCGCTGCACAATCTAACATATTGTTCAATACCTCAACAGACGATCGCAGTAACTCCATTGCAGTTGAGACACTTGCCGATCATTCAAACATTTGACTGTTCCCCCTATGCGTATTCAACAGTTGGACTCAACAGTGGTGGCAAAGATGTAAGTTCATACAAAGCATACAAATAAATATAGTGTTTGACTAAGGGATACACTCTTACTCACATCTGATCGTACATAATTACGCATACAACAATTTAAATACAGTGCTCACTGGCACATATGAGAATGCCTGACAATTTTGAGGTATCCCAAAATATGGCCCACATGTAAATAAACAAATATAAAAATGTTTTTAATATCTAATTTCTTATATCTAAATAATTTAAATCCATTAGACAATGAAATTCTGAAATCTTGATGAACAATAAGAAATTAGTGTTTAAATTAGGAATCTATAATCATTTCCAAAATCGAAATTATATTTAAAAAAAAATATCCAATTTTAGCTTCATTGTTTAATATTCTACCTTAATTGAACTAAAATAAATTTGAAAATTAAAATGTAATTTAATATTGTATTTCACACACTTTTCCTAAACGTGTAATTCCCAGCTAAAATAACAAAATGCCTTGCAAAATGATTTTATTGGTTCGCTCGAGCTTAATTAATTTTTATGAACTTTCTAATACCTTTTGAAAACAAAATAAATATTTGCGAGGTGTGAGAATTGAGAGAACGCTGTAGTCTGCTCATACTAAGAAAATGCGTTCTCCTAATGTCCATTCATGCATATGTATGTACATGTATGTGGTTATGTACATGCATGTATGTCTGTATGTATGCATGTATTTATGTATTTATGTTCGTATGTGGATGCAGGCATATGGATAGAAAACAGACAGAGCATGTAAAATTGTCAGTTTTAATTGCGTGCTTATATGCGTATTTACTTACAAACATAATTACGAGCTATACACATGCATAATAGTATACATATGTATGTACATACATACATACATACATACATAAATACATGCATATATTATTGGGCTAATGGTGCCACAATTTGTTTGAGATTTTGTTGTTCTCTGGGATGCTGCTGCTCGACGGTGTGCTTTTTTGTAAGATTCTTTTAATATGTGTCTAAGGTACATATGTATGTACATCTGTACGATTTTCAGTTTGTCTGGCTGCTCTCTCTCTCTCTCTCTCTCTCACTATCTCTCGCTCTCTCTCTGCCTCGCTCTCGCTCTCTTTTGTATTTGGTATAAATTCTTGTTGTTTATACTAAAAATATCACTGTGTGCGTATATACAGAGTTTTTCTTTTTTGACTTTTGTACATATACATATGGATGTATATGTATATATATATATTTTTTGTATCCATAGCATTTTCTGTTTTGCCTTACATTGTGTTTTATGTGTCACTGTGCACTGAAAAATATAATTACGCCCAAGATAATCTGGCGCCCAAAAAAATAGTTGCAAAACTATTTACTCTCAACATCAGGCACTATTCGAATTTAAGTGTTCGCCAATTTAGATTTGTAAGTGCCTCAGATCGCTGAATGGATGTTGAGTAAGCATAAGCTCTGTGTACTCATCTCTTTCGATATTCAATGTTTTGAAAAAAATATCTAGTAAGTGCTCGAATTAAATTGCGTTTTAAGGTATAGTTTCTAATACAACTAATACTATCTAAACTTTTGTAAGATCGCGCCAATATGCAGATACTTATAGACACAAAATTTGTTAAATAATAATATAATATTTAATATAAAATATTTAGACATTTTTTTTTAGATTTATCCGAAGAGAACTTTATTAAATTTATTAAATATCTTCTTTTAATCATTATAAAACGAATTTTAGAAAACCGAGTTTACTTTAGGCAAAGCAAACAGTTGCAGGACATTTTTAGATCTTCTCCAACAACTTTCAAATGTACTTAAAATACATTTTCAACTTTAATAAACATAACTCATTTTAATATGAATACAACGAAATTAAAGTTGACTTCGTTTTTCGAAAAACAAAACACTTCTAGAGCATTTCTAGGTCTTCTGCAAACATTTTCAAATTGAACACGATGTTGTTTCTAAACGCCTGCCTCTGAATGCACATGTTTATATTTATATTTGGAGAGAGCAGAGAAATGGGAAGAGCGAGCGAGTGAAATGACGTCGATCCATTCAACAATACAATGATTATATTGTCGCTGTTGTGTGAACTGGAAAAAATGATTCGATTAACTTTCCTCACCAATTGATTTCTGATTCTTTCAGCAGACAATGGAAAAACGACGTAATACGCTTGATCGTTTTCAGCGCCTAGCTTTCGGGCTCAAATCAAGGCCATCGGCATCCACAGAGGGGGGCGCCTCCAATTCGAGATCCAGCAGTGCGGAGAAGACACGCAAAACTTCCGATAGATCCGAGCGACTCAGAGAGCTAACGGAACTATTGCGCGGCGGTGGCGGTGCCGGCGGTGGTGGCAGCAGTTCACGTGCCTCATCGACACCAACACCACCGCCGGTGCCACCGCCACGACGCCCCCGACTTCCGCATAATAATTCAACAGCAAGCAGCTTGGAACTGCAGGACACATTATGCCAGAGCGTGGGCGATCAGTGCCAGCCAATCGAAGATGCGGAGCCATCGAGCAGCAGTAGTCAGTTACAAAAGCAGAGCAGCACAAATACCAACAGCAACAACAACAGCAACAGCAACAATAGCATCGGTGTGCCCAATACAGGCACACAGCGAGTCTTTCAATCAATGCGGCCAAACGCAAGTCTCTCCAATTTGGAAACTTTCATGTTGTGCACTCGCGAGAAGTCCAAATCACCGCCACCACGAGTATCAGCAGCAGCAGCGGCAGCAGCAGCAGCAACAGCAGCAGCGACAGCCCCATCAGTGGGTGACGGTGAGGTCGTCGGTGAGGCAGGCAGTAGCGAATGGGCAACGCAGCTGTCCAGAGCGGAGAGTCGCACAGCGAAAGGGATTTTGCCGTTTCGTTCCGTTTCGTTCTCACAAATTGACTGTAAATCAACACTAAGTGCGTGGCGCGATCGACTGCGACGGGACAAGGCCGTTGAGAGCCCCCCTCTGCAACAAAGCAACAGCAACAACAACAACAAAGTCAACGAATTGCCGGATCCAGGTTGGGTGCACATACCACTAAAGAGTACGGGTGTGTGTATTAACCTAAACTACGGGCAGGAGAAATCACTTGAGAACGTGCTTGAAGACGTTCCCGATTCGATAGCCGAAGAAGATATATTCAATACGGATAACTGCAGTGGCGCCAGCGTATCGGTTGCGACTGCTTGCAGTGTTATTGCGGCACACGCCAAAATGGAATCATTATCGGATACCATACACTCGGAGAGCGAATGTAATGTCAAGGAGGAGGAGCTGCCCACAATAATGGAGCCCAATTTGGCTAAACTTTTGGAGGAGCAACTGCCGCTGGAATCGCCACCAGATAATATTTTACAAACAGCCACAACGTGTTTGATACCCGTGCCGGTTTATGAATGTGCGGCCCAAGAGTGGCTGGAGACACCGGCTCAGGAATGGGTGGAGTTGGCGCCAGAGTTTGGCATGGTGCCGGAAACAGTGCAGCCACCGATTGCACATGCAGCATGCAAAGTAATGCAACCGGAAACGTTGACAACGCTGCCAACAATCTCTGTGAGTCGCAGCTCCGAAGAGGGTGAAATAATTAATCTAAGCCCAACAGAACAGTTAACCAATCCGTCGTTCGACTCTGTGGATGAGCAGCAGCGGCAAGAGGAGCTCGATTTGGAGTTACGCGGCACAGAGGCGATAGCGACGCCAAGGCACAGCACTGGCGAGCGCCACAAACGGCATCTGGACAAGTCCACCAAGCGCAAGGGCATGTATATCGATAATATCGATTGGCATCAGCCGGCTGCACCACATCGTGGCCTTGCGCTGGATATATCTATAGCCAACTTTCAGGCAATTAAGCCAGATTCACCAGATGACAGCAACAGCCCACTGATGTTTGAGATGAACACGCCCGAGCTGGATAAGTCATCGCCCTCATGGCCCGGATCACAGGACAAGCCTCAACTGCTGAGCAGTTTCAGCTGCCAGAGCAGCGAGGAAAAGGACGATGCCACCAGCAATAATCATAGCAAGAGTAACAGTTTCCTGCAAACGGATTCCATGTCAGATACCGAGGAGCGCGTCAGTTGGAGTCCAACACCCAGCGGTGACTACGAAAGCAAACGTTATTCGAAGCGCCCGCTAACCGTACGTGGTCCATATGGCCAAATGTTGGAGGCGGAACTGAAGAAACCAAATCGCATGCATTTCGAAGAGATACTCGAGGAAATGCGCGAATCTGACAGGTGAGTTTTGACACTATTTTAATTGTACTCCTTATTCGCTTTGTGTAGTTTCCAAAAGTAAAACGTTTTTATGCTCCGTTTAAAGAAGATATGAAGATAATATGACATCAACACTTTAAATAATTTAATATTATTACACTATAATTTATTGCAAAATTATTCTTTCCGATGTTTAGTATATCAATTAGAAGCACGAATTATTTATCGGTTATAATCATCATAAGTTAAAGAACTTTTTTCTGATTAAACAAAAAATGATTAAAATTTAAAAAATAATATTGACCATTAATAATTTATACCAATTTTTAATTTTTATAATATTTGGTTTGTTAACTCCAAAATCACGTATAAAATTTAGTATACTTAATTTTGTTTGCATAACAGCAACATTCATATTTAGTTCAATTATTATAAATCAAGCAGATCTGTTAAAAATTAACCATGTATATATCAATATTTTTATATATATGCATATATATATATATATGTATATATCAAAGTCAATCTTAGTGAGTGCTATATTTTCCATGATATTATCTATCTTATGCCAGTAATTCTGTGTATTGGAGTTGTAGCATTAAACATATAAGGAACTTGAAGTTTTCGAAAAGGGTTTCATCTGCATTACGCTGGCAATAGACCCTTCAGCAGTAGGATACTTTCCACTACAAAAATTATACTTATTTTACTGCCAAGAAAACAATAACATTCTAATTCCTCCAGCTTGAATCCGCGTCGTGAGGCAAAGCCTTCTCTTGGCTCCATACGCAACAATAAGCCGCAATATTCGAGCTCGATGCGTGTGCGTAAGTCGAGTGCATATTTGCCGGTGCCGACGCACGCACGCGCCGCGTCGACTCCTTCGCAAATCGATCATGTGAACAGTGCGGGTGCAATGCTGCCAATTTCGGTGTCTGCCAAGGATCTGAACGAGACGATATTAGCGGCTGATATGCAGCCGCCACATCAAATGAAACGTGCCGCATCCGAGACGCCCCAACTCAAATCGCATCACAGCAAGCGCAGTCAATCGATTAGTGGTGATACTCAGAAACCACATCTACACCAACATCAGCACCATCACGGCCATCATCATCATCATGCGAAGCGCAGTGCTGAGGCCAACAATGCCAGCAGCAGCAACAAATCCAAGGCGCCTCCCTCAGCTGCCCTGTTGGCGGAGCTGCTCCAGGGATCCAGCGAGAATATGCTCTCTGAGCAGCGACAGAAAACGATTGCGGTAAGTAGCTATGAACCGAGCATATATATATATATATATTGAAGGGGGCAATGATCTTCACAATTTATTTGTTCAATAATATTTTTTTTATCATATAAACCTATACCTAAATCAACACATTTTTAGCACAAATTGAGAGCCACTTCGGTATTTTTATCCAACAATTTCGAAAGTGAATTATAAAAAAAAAACAAAAACAAACAAATATTACTTTTTTGTGTTGAACGCGTTCTTGCTAGGACTATAAATCCAAAGGAAAAAATGATCAAGACAGATAAGTTAGCCTTTGAAATCTAACAAATGTTTTGGTAAATGGTTGTCTATGTTTTGTAAGTCTAAAGGCTGTTAACAGCATTTCATAGTAGTTGGTAAAATGTTTCAATTAAAACTAAACGAAATTAATCATTGATCTCCGTCTCCAAACTTCTCGATTTTCTTCCATCAACAGAAATGTGTTGGTCATTGGGAAAACCGTTTGAATATGTGTACATACATATGTACATGTGCATGAGCGCCACAATTTGTATTGTTTGCAGAGCATTTGGGAAATTGATTGGAAAAACAGAAGCAGACAGCATATTTGTGCGCATGCTCCAACAACCACTGCGCATTGGAAATGTGTCACTGTGTTAGGAAGAGCGCCACAGTTGCCTATTTCATCTCTTTGTTCCGCTCCATGCACCGTGGTTGAAGCTAACGCATTATTTGTGTCTTTGGCTTCAGCTATTAGCGGTCTAAAGCGTATGATCATAAATATTTATTATAATGGTTAAAAGTTAAGCACTGTTTAGTCATGATTAATGTACAATCATCATCAGTGGCACACTTGTCCGTTTGCTTAGTTGCGTGTTCAGTTGGTAGTTGTTGTGGCTAGGACACAGTTCGGTGAAATCTTAAATAAAAACTCGTTCTTTTATTCAAGCCAATACATTTTGTTTGCGTGAATTTTTGACTATTTCATTTTTATTGTTTATAATTGTTCTTAAATCCATTAGTACATAAAAACAGGGCTAAACTAATAAATAGTTGTAATATCTAAAAAGAACTTCGTGAGCAGAAAATTAAAAATCCAAAGAGTTTTTCAAAATTCAAAAGTTTTAATCCATACAAGTGTCTAAGAGGACTTTTATAACAAAAAACCAAAAAAAAAAAAAAACTTTTATTGAAATTCGAATTATAAATTCTCCGAAAATTGTAAATTTCGAAAAAGTCGCATTCCGAGTGGCAACAAAATTTGAATATTTGACTATTAATCAGTATATAATTGAACAAATCATTTTTATTTTGATCATAAAGGGAAATATGAATAATTTAAGAAAATGCATGCTACCATTTAATATGCTCGCATACAGTGTCTGCCTCTGCCACTTGTCGCATGCAGACCGAACCGAAAAGTGTTCGTGGTATTCCAATTAGTATCGTGAGAGTTCGGCTTGTTGGGGGTGGGCTGTCTGCTTTCGATTGGAATATGAAAAATGGAATTTAAGTGTGTATTTGGCACAATGGAATGTTTTTCAACGTGTTGAGTAGCACACTCCTGTGCAGCTAGTTATATGCGCCACCAACACACAATGTGAGTATTAAACCGCATCACATACACACACACACACGCACACACATATAGAGAGACACACACACGCACACACACACACACACACAAGCATAAGTTGTGTCGCTGCTCTCCCGCGCGCGCAGCAACAGAGTCTTCTCCGCCAACGCCAATGCGCGCGTTTAAATTCTTATTTGGTTTTTGTACCTCAGTTGTGTGGCGAAATTTTTCGTGTTTCGTTTGTTTTATTTTGTGGTGTTGTGGAAAATAGATTAACCCAAAGCAGTCGCACAGATAAAATAGACAGGCAACAGCAATAAGCCAAATATAATAATCACAGGCAACAAGCACGCGGAGTTCGAAAGTATTTAATCGTTTTCAATTCAATAAAATCGCAACAAAAAAAATACCTTTGCATTGTCAGCATACACACATACATGCTTAAAAGTACATATGTAATTATAGATATGTGTAAACACGTACAGCTAAATTCAATTTAAATCAAGTGTATGCATTGAAATAAAAGGATAACAAAAGCAACGCCTAACTTTATGACAAAAACAAAAACACAAAACAATTAAATATATGTCCATGTATTTGTGTGCGTGTCTGTATCTGTGTGTGTGTGTGTATGGATCTGTTAATGTGTGTATGTAGTAGATACATATGTATACACAAAAGCATATCGGCTACCATACCCAACCTCTTGTTGCGCTGCGCAGCTCAAAGAAAAATTGTAATTGTATTAAATTGTGAATTATATTGTGTTGTGTACTTCTGGGAAAACGCACTTAAAGCTTCAAACTCGCCAGCGAAGAGGAATCCAATTATATTTTTCCTATATTTTGTGCAAAATACAATCGAATCCCATCAGTTTTCTATAAGCGTTAAATACTTGGATACACATTGATACAAGCTTTATTGGACACATGTGTATATAAATGTATATATGTGTATACATATAAAAACAAACAAGATTTATATAATATATGTTTAAAAAAAATTAAGTATCATGCCTAAAAGCAATTTAATTAATATTGCTCGCTAGTCTATGAAATATTCTTTGTTGCTGGCTTTTTGTTTTCTTTTCTTTTTTGTTTTTTTCAAAAACTTCTCACAAGAAAATCAAAAATAGTTTCTCAATTGTGTTTTTACAAATTTGAACAATTAATTGCTAAACTAATGTGAATTTTGAAGTGCGATAAACATGTGAAGTTTAGCATAAATATCAATTTAAAGGCGTTCTGATTTCCGTTTTCCTGTTTTCATCGAAATCAGATCTGACGGCGTACATCCTTGTGTATGTGTGTATGTATGTGTGTGTGTGTAAAAACACTTGGTTTTCTTGTTGTGGCAAATACATTTTTTGGGCGAGAAACCACACAAACAACTTATTGTACCTGGAGAAGCCGCAAGGTTATTTAAATCTTCTGTTGGGAACAACCACATAGACTGAATGTACAGATGTATGTATGTGTGTATACATACATACATACATGTGTAGTATGTAGTACTTATGTGGCACGTGGGCTGTAGTTGTTCACCCACTCGACATCTACGCAGATTTCTTCATTCCTGCTACTCCAGTACTACTTATTACTTGTTTTTAAAGCACTTTTTTGGACCAATAAATTTGTTTGCAATTTTAGTTACCTGCCTTTTATCGATGGGCGAGCACGCGACTTTAGTTTGTGCCAACAAATGCTAAATACAAATTGATTAACTCAAAAGTAGTGGCAATTAGTAGTTTATTAAATGCTGAACAATACAAAACAATAATCAGTGTGTAAATCAATCAAAGTTAACAACAACAACAAATAATCATTAAATATAATTAAAAATGTCGCACAATCGCGAAAATCTACGTTTAAGTCTGTTGGATTTACAAGCAACAATAACTGCACCCTCAAATACCGTTGCTGCCCCGCTGTTGCCACAGACACTGGCACAGGCTGTGATGCAACAGCCGCTGGCGGCAGCAGCAGCCGCATCCACATCCACATCCACATTGCCGGCGAGCAGCAACAGCAGCAGCACCAGCAGTGTGTCGCAAGCTGTCTCAATGGCAACAACGACTGTGGCACGGTTGAGCAAGGCTGGGTTCGCTGCGGCACCCCATCAAAATGACAAATGTGATAGGCTCAAGAAAATGGCTTCAATCACTTGCTCCGATTCCGAGGATGATTCGGAGAGGCGCGCCCAGTTCGATATTAACTGCAAATGGAATCTGGGCGGTTATGATGGCGTAAGTGTGGGCGGCGGGTTGTTTCACAAAGGCTTAATAATAATCAATAATCAGACAATCTTTAGTACTCAGTCATATTTTGTATTTTCATATTTTTATCATTTTTTTTTTTGTTTGTTTAGGACACACGCACCTATGTTGTACAGGAGATTTATCGTAATGAGCAATCCTATGTGGAATCTCTGCAAACCGTTGTGCTTAAGTATCTGAAAGTTTTGAAGTCACCGGAACACGCTGGCATGATTGATACACGCACCGTGGATGAGATTTTCTTTATGGTGCCCGATATTCTTGAAATACATGAGAAATTCTTAGCTGAGCTCAAACACCGACTCGACGACTGGGATGTAAATCAAAAAGTGGGCGATGCCTTTATCGAAACCGTAAGTAGCACTTTGTGTTTAATCAAATGATAATCAAATGCTAAAAATCAATTGTGTAGTTTTCAAAGCTCGAAGTCCTTGAGGTCTATACATCGTTTGTTAATAACTGTAATCGCGCCAAGAACGCCATTCGTTCGATGAAGCATCAGCGACCCTCCTTTGCCAAATTCCTGGAATCCACAGCCCGCGAGCACAAGGGAAAACTTACGCTGGACAATCTGCTTATAAAGCCCGTACAAAAATTTCCCAAGTACGTATAAATTGCATATTTAATATTTTCAGAAGGTATTGAAACTAGATAGCAAAAGCTGTATGCATTTTGGTCAGCAATAATACCTGAGTAGATATGGCCATGTCCTATTGTCTTTCCGATTGCACGTCTTTCTCTTTTTGTGTATAGTAACTTGCCAGTTTTAATAAATGTGATTTCTAAATGGAATTTCAAAATGGTTATCTTAAATCCAAAGAAAATAAAATTACTTAAGCACACTTGAACTTATTTGAGATAATCTTGGTGTAAAATAAATGTCACAAAGATTATTCATTGTATGCAGTTAATATTTAAAAGTTAAGGAAACTGAAATCAACAGAATTCCTTATCATGTTCCTAGTCATATTTATTTAGATTAGTTGCTTATTATTTTTAGAAATTTTCAAATGAACTATTAAATCAAGTTGGGAGCCATTGGACTCTGGTCTCGGGATGCCGAAAATTTCGTATTCTTTTTGGTTTTTATTTTAATATGGTTCAGAATTTATAATGATTTAAAAATTTTCTATAGCTACGAGCTGCTCTTCCAACGCCTCATCAAGCATACAGATCACGATCATCCCGATCAGAAACATTTACAGGATGTGCTCAAGCTTGTGCACGACATTCTGGTTCACATCAATTGCAAGGAACGCGAGATCATGGAAAATGGACAGCGAGAGGCAACATTAAGGGAATTGGAGGGCGTCATAGAAGGCATCACCGATTTAATAGCGCCCGAACGTCAGTTTTTATTATTCGATTTGGTATCTATGCCCTCGGGGCAGGGTGCTCGCAAGGATCGCGGCTTTTTCCTGTTCAATGATCTGTTGGTCTTGACAAGCATCAAGAAGCGCAGTGGCACCATTAGGAAACCAAACAGCTCAATTTGTCCCGGCTCAGTGGCAACCACTTTGGACACCAATAAATATAAGTTCCTTACAAAAATTTCTCTTGACTGCTTGGAGATTGTCAAGTGTGAGTATTAATTTAATTTCTTCGTGTAACAATAATGCATTGCTAGATATTCAATTTAATCTAGCTAAAGATGAGAACATAAAGCGCATCGTTAGCGAAATTGAAAACCTGTCTGAAGACTCCAATAAGCTGCAACAAATCACTGATATCGCTGCATCATTAAAGCATCCGCATCAGTATCTGGAAGATGTCGTTCGTGAACTGCATCGCGACATTCAGCGACAGTTGTCCGAGCGTCAAACAAATGACACTCAACTAAACATGTTGGAGTTGACAGTTAGCTCACCGTAAGAAGATCCTCAATTAATAATATCACTTAGTATAATAAACCAATAAACCAATAAACCATCTGTTCTTTTTTCAGCAATGGAAGCCAAAAGCTGACTGTAGTATTTAGCAAGACAGAGAAGCGCACCAATTGGGAAGAAGCGTTTAATGAAGCTAAACTTAAACTGGGTAAGTCAAATGCAATATCAGCATTTTATAGATAAAACTTTAAATTAGCTTACAATAATTTTTTTTTTTTTAAATTTATAAAATCACTTTTGTATTTTCTTTTTATTTAACTGTTGTTGTTGAAAGACAGTTTAGTGCAGCATATTTTAGACAGCAAATATTTAAGAGAAATTGTAATTGATTTTGGATGAGAAGCTATAAAGAAATGTATTAAATTTTACTCGTCTTTTTCGCAATGCAAATTATGATTAGTTGTCAATAAGTGGATAAAAATTGATGACATTTCTATTCCTGTTTTATAATTTACAGCCGCCACACTCGAGCGACATCCCATACCAGAATTCCTCACATCTATACCAATACGGAAGACACGAGCGGGTCTACAGTTCACTTGTGCGGCAGCAACGCTGAGCGATAAGCGAGATGTTTGGGTCTGCAACAGCGATGGTTATGTGGGCCAAGTGTGCATCATGTCCCTGCATCCGGAACCGAACGTAACCAGCTGCAACGGTGTTTGCAATGCACGTATTCTGTGCGTTGCATCAGTGCCGGCCTACACAAGCAGCAGCAGTAGCGTCGATGATGGACAGGAGGATAAACAGCAGACTTTGCGCAGCAGTACACCACAGCATAGCTACACACAGCAGTTGCGCGATTATCGCAAAAGCATCTCGCCCATTGCTCAACCTGCGTCCACTTTAGCGGCGCCAGAGAAGAAGAAAGTCGCCGCGGCGATTATTGGCAATGGGGCTGATGCGACCAGCAATCAAAGTGATACTCAGCTAGATTTAAATTTAAGTTCCAGCGATGATGAGACGGATGCCATCTCAACTGCGCCCATTGAACAACATCGTATGCCCAGCCCTGCACCCTCATTACAAGCCCCATATCAACATGTGCATCAAGTAAGTACACTCAACGTAATTGAACCTCAAATGATCCGGAGCTGAGGCAACTTCTTTTATTTTGCTCCTAATATTTGACATAAATAAAAGGCATTCTTCGATTAATCGATTGTTTTTTAAAATTATTATTTTCTGAACATATTTACACTTTATTTTTGTTGTTTTTTTATGCTTAATTTATTATATTCATAATACATTAACATGAATACTCTATGGTTTATTTGCAGGACTCCAATCCCGATGAAAGCGAATGTAATCAATCCACAATGTGGATAGGTACTGAAGATGGATGTATTCATGTTTACAATAGTACTGACAATATACGCATTAAGAAGAATCGTATTAAAATTGAACATCATTCAGCTGTATTTTCCATATTGTAAGTGCACATATTCTAAAATTCTATAACTGTATAAATATATCTAAATATACACACCTTCATTGCAGATATCTTGACAATCGTGTTTTTGTATCTTTAGCTAATGGTGATATCTGTGTTTATCTCAGAGATGGTGGTAAGTAATCTAACATGTATATAAAATATATGTATATACTAATCAATTCTTTGTTTCCATTTTAGCCACATCTTGGAATACATGCTTATCGCATTGTCTCTCAATTGGCACAGTTACAAGCCCAGTGACTAAGCTGCTGAACGTAAATGGCAAATTATGGTGCTCCATACAGGGGATTATAAAAGTATTGGATACTGAATCATTTTCGGTAAGATAACTTAATAAACCAGTTGAAAAGCATGTCAAAAGTAACTTTTTTAAATTTTGTATTCTTCCAGGTGGTCAATCAAATACAAATCTCTTCAGACTCAAAGCCAATTACGAATATGACAGTAGCAAATAACTATGTATGGATATCCGTACAAAACTCAGCTCACATTAAATGTTTTCATTCCAATACGTAAGTAATGTCGTGATCTATCTATTGCTATGAATGTTTCACTAACTGTTTGCATTATTAAACAGCCACCAACTGATAACTGAAGTAAACCTCGCTCCTGCCGTTAATAAGATGCTGTCCAATTGCGACGAGATCATTCGGCAGCATAAAGCCGCTTGCCTGCGTGTTACTTCGTTGCTCTGCTGTAAGGATCTCATTTGGATAGGCACCAGTGCTGGTGTATTGCTTACCATACCAGCCCAGGGCTATGAAAAGGGTGCCCCCAATGTGGTGCCCACTGGCATCCCACACGGCCATACGGGACATGTGCGTTTCCTTACCTTTGTGGAGACACCGTCACACGGAGTAGAGGGCTGCTCCCAAGTGATAGCTGCTGCGGCATCTGCACGAGAAACTGGAAGCAGCACCAGCGATGAGTACACAAAACAGGGGTGAGTTCAAATATAAGCTTATCATCTAACAGAAATTAATTGTACTTATTTATATTTATCGAATAAATTGTACGCATCTACGCATTTAGTTCAACGAAGAACAATTCAAAATCCAAATCGGAAACAAAAAATATACTTATCATATCTGGCGGTGATGGCTATGAAGATTTTCGCAATTCTGGGGCCAATTCACTGAGTGAAATCGCTGGCCGCGAGGACAGCACCAATCATTTACTCATATGGCAAATTTGAAGCAGACGACGTAAAAATCGCTGGCGGTTATTGCTTTCGAGATGGAAAAATAACAACTGAGATCAGCCTTAATGATCTCAAATCATCTAAAATGAATTGTTATTTTGAGAATGCTAAGAAGCACAACTGAAAGTAGACTGCAGCGGTTTTTATTGTACCAAAAAGCCAAGAAACAGAAATCGGATAGAAACCAGTGTTACAGCAAATATATGCTTTTATTTAATTTAATTTAAATTAGCCTAATATTTCATTGCTTAAAGTATATAATTCTAAAGATATATATGCATATATATATATATATTATATTCAACTAAATAGCTAGCAATGTTCACAATTATTGTATTTATGCAAATCTATATATTATACTAAAAAAAAACTTTAAAAAAAACAGAATTATTAGTGCCAAATATACATACTTATTGCGCCAAAACATTCGGAATGAATTATTAAATGTATTTAATCAAAACCAATAGCTAGGCCCAATGGCGCTATATTCCAAAACCAACACACGCATAAAACTACAAATTCATATAGAATAACAAATATTTTTATAAAATATAGCAAATATGCAGACTAAATATAATTATTTATAATTTGAAATATATATATATATGTATACAGATATATATGTATATATAAATATGCAAAACAAATAAAAATATGTACATTTAGTACATATTTTCATACAAATATTAATATGTACATAAAGTATGTCCTGATGGCAATTTAATTACAACTAATTTACCCATATGATATCGCCATAAAATTTCATTAAATTAAATGAAACACTTTATCGAATTTATTCTAAAGGTAATCATTCAATGTACTTAAAAGCATACTTCAAATACAAATAAACCCAATGGCGAAAGATTAAACAACTTTGTAAAAATCAAGATGTTAACATTAAGTTAATTTTCGAGGTATGCAACCAAATAACTTTATATAAACGCTAATCGTTTTAATGGCGTTTTCAAAACGCAATGTAATACAACTTTCATGCAAGAGAATTGAATTTGAAAAAAACAAAAACAAAAACAAAAAACAAAACTAACAACCCATACATACCAAGTGATATTCAAATGTTTGGGAATGTATTAACTAACAACATATGTATGTATATTTTTCGAAATAGCATATTACTAAACTTGACTAATGATAGCGATGTTTACAGTTTTACCAATTAATGGAAAATCTGTCTCTTTAAAAAAAAAATAGAACCGTCATTAAAGCTCTATGGTCAATAAAAGTGTGCTTTCTAATTTCTAGATCACACTTATTGCCTAACAAGTGACTTCACCCCCTTTTTTATGGGGTGGATGAACACAATCTGTCTATATATTTTTATTGAACTGGACGGTATTTAAATTGTACTTAAATTTGTGTATACTCTTTATGTAATAAAAACCATAGTTAATATTTTCTTTAAAACAAAAATCATATATATATTTAAATTCGTTTAATCAACTTATTAGCAGATTTATGTACGATTACGGTAAGCTGCTAGCTACAATACGCATTTCTTTTTTTTTTTTAATGGCATCTGACAATTGTTATCCTACCTCTATAAATACCAGCAGGTGTTAGAATAGATATCGATATACATACTTATACCAGAATAAATCTGAAACAGAACTGTAATAATAGATTGTGAAACAATAATTTCCCCTTTACAAATTGCAAAGTAAGATTTAACAATAAAAATTAAAGTGTAAAATGTAAAATATAAAAAATGCGGTTATATGTGTACGTTACCTGTTAAATAAACCAAATTTTCAAACTGAAACAAAAAACTCAATTATTTTTTATCGTTCTTTATCTTATTTAACACATTTCTCAGATACTCTTTGAAGAAAAACTTCTTGAACTACTTCAGAACTTCGACTGTAAAATATATATGCTAATTTTTTCGGATATTTAAATTTAAAAGCAAGTAAGTACTTGATCATTTCAGATATTGCTGTTTTTAAATGTTTATATAGCAAGTGTCAACTAAGAAAAGAGGTTAACAAATACTCAGAATTCGCATATGCAAATTAATTTGTTTTTGATATATTTATAAAAAGTTTAAAGATTATAAACTTTAGAAACAGATGCTGAAAATTCTGCAAGTTAAATAGGGAACAGTGTCTTTCACTTGTAACAACATAACGAAATTCTACAAGAGCATAGTTTATTCAGCCGACTGCCATGGAAATATTAAATGTTGACCTAGACTCACATCTCTGCACTCAACCGCTCGATACTCATAAAGTTTGCGCAAAACTTTGGCCCTTTGCCCGTTTGTTTGTTGTTACAAAGCCTTTGAATAATTGAATTTTACGCATAATTTTGTTTTTATTTTACATACACCTGGATGCATACGTACCGGAATCAAGTTTATACCCTGCTACTCATAAAAGGGGTGCAAATAAGGATGTAATAAAGTTGTTTCAACTTTTATAAGAACAATGAAATGGCGGCATCTCCAATCACATGTGGTATCAATATATAATAATGCCTTCTCTACGCAGGTATGTTACTACTTTTATTTCGTCTGTCAATGCCAATATGCCATATTTTGCAGACAGGGTATCTCTTTGGCAATTCTACCTTGAAATATCGAACTTTAAATCATGTCGGCTGACAGGACAGTTGCCAAACGTACAGGAAAACTTTTCTCTAACTAAAGTAAGGACACATTTCCGCTTCTGGTCTTTGTGCATTTTAACATTTCGCCTTAATACAATTAATTAATGAATTTAAATGTTGTGTTCACAACCTTTTAGGGCACAAAAATAAAGTATATGACACAGTTTATATACTTTGGGGACCGCGACGAAACCATTTGTAAATGATACTTGAAAATAGACATTAAATATATATTGAATTCGGGGCAAAAGTAACAAGTCCTAGATTTTTATCAAAATCATTTGATTAATCTCAATCAGTTTTTGAAATTAATTAAACAATTAAGTGATAAAGTAAAACCATTAAGCAGACAGTGTTGTTTAGAACGTATTCATTTTGAATCCATTTACCTGTTTATCTATCTATGAGATTTTAGTATATGTGTTTTCTGGCACTGCAAACTGTCCCGTACTGAGAAGATTCAACATTTTGCAATTTTCTGCTAACGTGCCCAGCGCATTATGCAGTTGTGTGGCTTTTGCGGTTTATGCACATCGTTAATTTTTTATTTCCCCCTCGGTTACTGCTCACTTGCAAATGCTCTCTTGCGTTTAGGTATGTATGTTTATATGTATGTATATTCGGTAGGCTAGATTCTTTGGTATTTAGGATTAACATTTAGTTGTGTTTTCATTTATGGTTTATTGTTTTTTTACACTATTTACAAAACTCCGAAAAATGTTAATTGAATCGTATAATTTTTGTATACTTTTACCAAACCAAGCGTCATACTCGTCGAATACTTAATATGCGCAATCAAACGACACATCGCTATTTTAGTAACTTTAAGGTCTACGAACCTATATAAACCATTACCTTGTGTTCTGTAGAGCATTTTAAGTGTAAGTTGTAAAATGAAGTGCACGGAAGTGCTTCAGTTACTGTTGCTGCTTGTTTATATTAAGTTAAATAAAGTAAAAACAAGCTTCGCTTTTAATCCGCTACAGCTTTAATGTGTGTTTATTGTTTCTATCTATAAAAATTGTTTTATGTATGTTTATATACTTATCCTTATTTATTGCTAATCAATAAATTATTCAACTCAACAATTATTAAGCATTTTACTAAAAGTAGGTAAACTTGTTTACGTTAAAAAGACGATAAATTTGTATTCGTAAATATTTGTAATACGTTCCTCTGTATTAAATCTACTTAGGCTTCTTGGTTTGGCAACGACCATAAAATACTTGGCGGTTAAATGTGTTCAACGTAAACATGTTGACATTTTCGATCCTAAAAACTCCTTATTATTTATTACCTGCTTGAGAAAATCGTAAAAGCAATAAATATTAAGAATTTTATGTGATTCACTGGTTTACATCGCGATCCATGTGGAAAATTAAAATGTTCGAAGCCCTTATATGTAATATATCCTCTACTTAGTTAGGACATTTTCTGCCATAAGTATATGTAGTTTGTTTATATTTTCTTATCTCAAAATGTTAGGGAACTTAGAAGTACTTCAACATCATGCGATTCCTTTTAGCAGCAAATCAATAATTATGCGCAAAAATAAATGTGTTGTCATAATATGACTCATATTATTTGTGGCCATAAACTGTGGTACCCTGTGACGCCTGCAATAAATTAAACACAATTGTATCATAAAGGTGTTTTCCTTCACTTCAAATGGAATTTTTGCAAGTGAGAGGAAGTCTAAGTGTAGATGTAAATTTAAATATAAATTTGATAATGTAGCTATTATTGGCAGTTTAACACTTGATAATCTAAGCGTAAGCCATTAATTAGCAAGTAGCATATTCATTTCATTCATTTTCACTGTGGCAGTATAAAATAGGTATAAAGGAATTCATAATCGAATATCCTGATCTGGGTGACTTATGTTTTAGGGAGAAGAATGCATCTCCGATAAATATCAAGAGACTAATGCGACATCCTTCGCATTATGCCGAAATATAAAATGGTTAAACTTCTGTAGTTTCTGGTGAGATATAATTTCATTTGCCTCACTCATAAATTTCACATTATATTATATTAAAAAGAGTTTTTAGATTTTGCGAGCTATTGTCTAATTATGTGCAAACATTGTCGCTGTTTGCCTTAATATATCAGTTACAATTCAAATGTAGCTTAATGCCTTCCAGTCATTATTTCTATAGAAATACGCATGCGCTTAATTGTGCATTTCTTCCGCTGGCTCCTTCAACCTACGTTCCACTTTGCACTTTATTAATTTCCATAGTAATGGAAAAATTAACTTGTTAACCACAATTAAATACGATAGTTTATTATAGATTCAACAAACAATTGTCTACTAGTAAATATGCATTAATTGCCAGTCATTAATTATAAATTTGCTTACATTTCATATTTCATAACTTAATAAGCTTCTATGCTAATGCCATATCTTATAACTTATCTTATCTAGATAATATAAAACGTATTCCAAAATCTTGGATAAATAGTAAGAATATAGCTGAGCGTATACTAAAACAACTACAAACAGATTTATTGTAATCCGTATGCCCGAAATTTACAGCTGTTTGCAGGGTATTTCAAAGTTCTGTTCATTCTCAGAATTATTTAATTGATGATGCAGTAGACAGACCATAAAGCATAGAAGCATACAAATGTTAATACATTTAAGTGCCTATGAGCAGCGCACATATACAAATAAAATGTTTTAGGCACTCATAAACATTTGTTATTAATACATTTAACGTATTTGCAGTTAAAAAGAATCTGCGAAGAGCAAATGCGAAACCAAATAAAAGCCACGATAAAAGGATTAAGAACAGGGTAGACTTTACGGCTCTAATCACAAATATGCAATGCAAATACACATGTATATATGTATATATACATGTATTATGTTGTTATGGCAGATATGTGTGTGCATTAAGAATGGGACCCACAAATTGGAAACTGTTGTGGCACGCCTGCCTTACACACATTGTAAAATTTCCCCACAAGCACACACACATGCACACGTACATACGCATTTAGAGGGAATCGTTGTGAAACAGTCGTGGCATGTATCTTTCGGATACGCGATTTCTCTCTGTTGTGTGTTACGGTTGTCAAAGCAGGCGGCAGTTCTGTAAGAGCTCTGAACCGAAGCAGTCGCGTCTGTGAGTTATGTCCGAGCGAATGTTATTTTAACAAAATCGTTAGACGAATACGTCAAATTGATCATATGTCGCTTGATTTTAATTAAAGTGAACCCGGTGAGACGGCACAATTTGATTACCGACGGTTTCTTGGCAATGACCCTATGATGTCTACCATTACTACTTACTGCATGTGAAATACAATTTAGAAATTGTGCGTAGTGAACTTAAGAGGAAACGGAAATGTGTAATTAAAACAAGTACTATCCAGTTGGCTACCAATACTAACTTGATGGGAATCAAACAGACATATTACAGCATTTACATAAAAGTCCATTTGACTGCATATAGAAATTATTACTATATGGGGCACCTTGAGCAAAAATACTGTTAGTGCAATGTTAAGTGAATTGTACTTGTACATGCACACATATGTAAAACTTACTATATATACATACATATATGTCTATTTGTGTGTAAGTGTGTATGCGCGCATAATTAAGGAAATACACTGATAATGATAATGGACAAAAGGTTTTTACATTTAAAACAACAACAACAAAAATACAAAATGTGTAAACAAAACTGAACACAAATGTCTGATAAATATTGAATGAAAGAAGCGGCAACTGAGGTATGATTTATTGAAATACAAAATACAGATTTATGTAACCTCTGTTACCTTAGAGACCTTACGCATTGGCCCCCAATCAAAAACATAACCATTTACATATTCATACAAAAATTTGGAATAAACATATGTAGGCTATACTTTAGATGATTCAAATTGAAAGTATACTTTTATGCATTTAATTTTTAAGGTGAATATCAATCAGTAATCCAATATGCAAGTTCTCAAAAAGTGCTTAGCATTAGGCATGAAATGCATTTAATAATAAGCATTTATTTGTATTGTCCGCCAAGTAGTAAACGTATTTTGTGGCAAATGTTCCAACAGCTGTTCTTAAAGCCATTATTGACAGCTGGCATTTTTAATGGCATTTTAATGCTCAGATACAAGCCAAATAAAGTGCTTTCATTTTTTTTTTCGCAACTTTTCTAAACGATACATATGAATGTACACGCCCACACAATTTTTGATATAATTTAGCTTTGCATAAGTATATCTACATATGTGAATACAGGAATATATGCTTGTATGCTTGTTTATTTGGATTTGGGATTGGGCTTATGTGTTAGTATATAAATTTGAATTAGAGGCTTTTAATGTAATTAATGTATTGTTGCTGGGGAATTAATTAAAAAAGGGAAAAAGGGAAAAGGGAACGCAGACACAGCTGTCTCTCCAACCATAAAAACCAAAAGGCAGATAATTTGCCGCAGACTCATGTAGAAAATATACAACAAGAACATAAGGGAAAATTTTCATAAATACATGGCCATGTACGCATACATATGTATACATTTGCATTTTAATAAAACCCTAACCGCAAAACAAAACGTAAGCGCAAAAAAAAAATATCAAAAATAAAAAAAATTGGTTCTAAACCATGGTTTATTTGTAATCTGGTTTTTAATTCGTTTTGCATGTTTCTATCGAAACTTTCAATTGCAAATCGACAGCAACAATTACTATTTAATTATTTAATTGGATGCTGTGCTGTTGCGTATAAAGCCTTTCCATCGATTTTAATTAAAAAGTTTGTTTCGATAAGATGTCACTTACCATTTTAGCGATTTTAGACTCGCTTAATGCCTCCACATAAAGATTGATCAGCATATAAGTGTATATGCCTTCATTTGAATTTGCATACGTATGGGAACATTTGCACATGTTTACGATTGCTTCCTGTTCCTCTCAAATCTTTGCCAATTGAACTTTTAGTGTGAAATAAATCTTCCATTGGCACATTGAAGATTATGATGTGGTCGGTATGCCCTCAAAACGAAATAAAAGCAACACCAATAAACGATTCTCTTTTAAAAAACTGTGATTCATAAAATAAAAGTTCGAATAATCCTAATTAAAAAAAAAGAAAAGAATTTATTTAAATCAACAAACAGACTGGCAAAGAAATGGACATTGTACACGCTTGACAGAAGAAATCAATTAGTATAATTCTATTTTATAGTTCTGAGCTACGTCATAAGGAGAAAAAATCTTATCTAAATAATGCAAATATGTGTGAGTACACAAACCAAAAAAAATATATCTGTGCATGTGTGCTGAAGAGAGGGCTTGTAAATAATTGCGTTAGGAAATCGCTTGATTTGTTATCAAATTTGCGATAAGCAACTCAATGACGGGTTGATGATGAACGACGATATCTCCCACTCTCTCTCTCTTTCTATTCTATAAATCGGAGTAATGTAAATATATATATATATATATATAAATGGAAAGATTTAAATATGAAAATGTGTACAGCAAAATACAAATCTAAGAAATAAAAAATGTCAAAATCATTTAAGATAATCCTTAAGCTTACGTAAGGCTCTCATTTATATACTTACTGGCAAATGCCACCTTGTCTATCTTGGTTGCGGTTTTAATTTAGTTATCGCGTACATACCTATGCATAGACACACACATATATATAAATATTCAAATACATATACAGGGGCAATGGCAATCTACGACAGCACAGGCATTTGGTGAACGCTATCAGACGCTAAATAAATAATACTTAATTCCACATTATTGTCAGCACGAACGTCGGCGACTGTCGATTTCAGGCATGGCGGGTGCCTTTTTCATTACTTCTCATCAGTTTACCAATATTTGTCGGTGCGATCCCATAGGCAATAAGAAAAAGTTCATACAAAATATATATGCCACATAAATATTTGAACGAAAGAAGCGTCGGAAATTCCATCAACATTTTATTTATGTTTATAGCCAAGCAGCTCTTCAGAAGTTTTTCTCGCTGTGTTAATTAATCGGTTTATATTGTATATTTATGTGAAACTATAATTAAATAGTTGAAATGATAAAAGTACGCTTATATTTATTATTATTCAGTGACAAAGTATATTTAACGAAAAGTGACTTTATCGTCAATTTGTTAATTTAAATTCAATCATTTCGATTAATTTCAATTTGCCAAATTGATAAGGTTAAATAAGCTGGTGGGGAAATGACGGTTGATAAAAAAAAATCACAAGGAAAACAATGTGAAATACCAATTCAATGTGTCATTCACATTTAACAAAGTTATTCTTATTCCTGTGCAGAGGGAGATTCTATTTTTGTAATTAAATGCGCATTCACGTGAGCCCATCGAAATGAAAGTTGACATTAATACCTCATTGTGCTTCAGAAAGAAAATTCAATTTGACTGAAAATAAAGCTCTTGTGGAAATAACTTTTTTTTGTTCAACAATCACACAATCACCTTGACAATGTTGCATTATGATTCAATAGGTGTCTTATATTAACAAATTGTTTTTTCAATTCTATTTTCGTTCGGAATTATTAAGCACGCTATTCCATTTTCATTCCGACTTAAACAAGATTATGTTGAAGTGAAACGTTACACTAAATCCCTCTCTTAATCCAAACTAATCTAAATGTGTTTGCTAAAGGACAACATTTTGAGCTGGGTGCTCGTAATTACATGTATATGTATAAAGTTATTAAAAGATAAATGTGTTTTGTTGCTTTGCTATCATTGCAGGATATCATAAAAAAAAGATACTTAAAAAAAATTATCAAATAAAAAAGGAAAACACATAAAATGTTGAAATTAAAAAATGACAATCACGATGGCAATATGAAGCTATCGTCTATTTGCAACTACAAAAATCTTTCACTAGCTGCGAAGGTTAAACTGTGAATAATGTTGATTTAGCAAGAATAAATACTGCATATATGGCTATCCACCCACAGTTGGATAATTCAAACGCATTATTCCCGCCACTGATGTATGTGGCAAGCACATTTCTTGCCACCAGCGGCGTTCTTGGACTGCAGCCCAACATATCCGTTGGCAACGATGACTTCCTAGATGCGTGGAACACTGATAATCGCTCCTTATCATCACCGTCAACTACATTCGGAGCTACTTATGCAAACAGCAGTAAACCGACTTTGCCGTCAAATTTAAATGAGTCGGGAAATTATACCTTTGGTGATTCGGGGCCCGCCTCAACAGTGTTCAACTACTACAACGAATCTGCCGCAGCGGTCGAATGGCCGCCAGCATGGCAGGGCATCTGTTTGATTGCTGTCTTCTGCACGTTTATCGTTGTCACCGTCATCGGAAATACCCTCATCATATTAGCTGTTCTAACCACTCGCAGACTTCGCACCGTAACAAACTGTTTCGTTATGAGTTTAGCCATTGCTGACTTACTTGTTGGCATTTTCGTTATGCCACCGGCTGTTGCTGTTCATCTTATTGGTAAGTTTAATAATAATCAGTCACTTTAAAACTATACAGTAAATATACGATTCCTTTCTTGGGAATTTCAGTTTTCTAAAACATTAATTGTTTGGTATCACAATCTACTTCTATATTATTTAAATATCTGGAAGTTGTCGCTTGACTTCATTTGACTAGTGAGATTCCAAGTTTTATCCTAACACAAACTCACTAAGAACTTTTTTTTTAAATCAAATTTAATAAAGAAAACGTCTATAGACAAAATTAAGAATTATTCACAGATATAAGAAATTTCTTTAATTAAATTTCATATTATATTTCTTCAAGTATTTAAAAAGAAACAAAATCATAACAAATTTGTGTCTAAGAATGCGAGTTTGACTTTTCTCAAAAATTCTATTTGAAGTTGAAAAAATTCGGCAACTGTGGTATTTTGCCTGTGCGTAAGAATTTTTTCGGCAAGTCGTTTCTTTTTTTTTGGGAATGGAATTTTTGCTTTAGTAAAAAATATATTTTTATATATTTGCCAGGATTACCATAAACACGCATTTTGGAAAAAACAAAGTTTAATCTGCGTGTCTGCTGAAGAACCTTTAATGTAAATGAACAGTTGCGCTAATCGAATATTGGTACTATTTTCAGGTTCGTGGCGACTCGGCTGGATACTTTGCGATATTTGGATATCCTTTGATGTGTTGCTGTGCACGGCATCTATTTTAAGTCTATGTGCCATCAGTGTTGATAGGTATTAAGTTTTAAAATGCCCTCGCAAAGAACGTGCTACAACCACTTCTTAAACATTCTAGATACCTGGCTGTTACCCAACCACTCACCTATTCAAGGAAACGGCGTTCCAAGCGCCTTGCGCTTCTAATGATTCTTATCGTTTGGATACTGGCATTAGCAATCACCTGTCCGCCCATGCTCGGCTGGTAAGTAAGGGCGTTTATAAATTTAAAGAAACTAGTCCATTAGCACACATACGTATTTGCTCTATGTTTAAGACAAGCAGGTCAACAAATAATACATTTCGACCAAAAGTTGTTGTTAAAGATGTAAACGAATGTTTATACATGCTTCAGTTTATTGCTGTTCAAACAATTCATTTTGTTTTTTATATGATCAGAGAACTTTGTTTTTTAAATCATCTTCATAAATTTGCGTGCGAATATGAAATTCAAATTTTGATATAAATATTAAATAAAAAAATAGTTCAGATTGTATTGAATATTGATTAAATATTATATGGTGCATGACTTTCTCGAATTTATATATATTCATATATATTTTTTTTTATTTTTTTTTTAGGTACGAGCCTGGACGGCGAGATTTACATGAGTGTCGCTATAACCAGAATGAAGGCTATGTAATTTTCTCGGCGATGGGTTCATTTTTCATACCAATGGCTGTTATGATTTATGTTTATGCCAAAATATCCTGTGTTATAGCAAAAAGACACGACAATATGAACGATATTAATATTCATAACAAGGTAAGCAATAATAATTATTAACCTGCTTTTATACATCCTCTAGCAGTCTTTGTATTCATAATTCATATAATTTATCGTTTTTATTTGTAAACATTTAACGTTATGCTAACAATGATGTGCAATCGATTATAGCGCTTATCTTAGATTGCTTTATATTTAGAATATTGTATATAGATTAATAGATACACTCAGTTCGATATTGAAGAAAGTCGCTAAATGTTACTTTAAGTGGCAAGCGTACATGTTTTTGTAAAGTGCTTATTAAAGTTGCCATTGAGTAATGTTTAGATTTCATCAACTCTATTTTGGGTATTAAAAAGTAAAATTACTAAAATTCACAAAAGTTTTCATTTTAAATAAGCATATTCTTATACTTTTGCAGTTACAATTAAAATTAATGAATTCCCAACTTTTACCAACAGTCTGAAGTTTGTTTGAAATTGCTGGTTTTTGCGTCATTGCACAACGGGTTCATAATTAATCATTTTGAACATTTTGTTAGCAGAGCTGATCAGTTTTGAAAAATATTTTTGTTTATTACACAGAAATTTAAGCGCTACACCGCCGCCGATGTTGAAAATGAATTTTCCGAACAGGATCACAGTACGGGCTATAAGAGCAAACAGGCCACGGCTCGGACATTTTCTAATCAGACGATATCGAAGGAACTACATGAAATCGCACTGAGCGATACGGACAATCTTGGCGTGTCAACAACAGTTGGTGGAATTCATGCTGGAAATTGTCAATCCTTGCTGGCACTGCCATCCTCAAAGGAGAGTGGCAGTGGGAGGAGCAGTTGCTATGAGCTAACACGTCCAGCCTCATTGTCGATAAAACGCACCTCGACAGCTTCGACTACAATGACCACAATGGCCAGTGGCATTGGACCCAGCAGCAGTCTATTAGATGCCCAATGGCAGGGACAATCACAACAACAGCAGCAGCAACAGCAGCAACAACAACAACAGTTGCGCACACACAGCTTTCGGCACTCGCATCTTAGTGTTGGTGGTGCCGGCGACAGGCAGCGTGGCCACCACCATCATCATCATCATCAGTCAGCTGGCGCTGGAAATGCATCGGATGCAACTGCAATAACAACAACATCAGCCAATATTAAATCTCTGTCAAATCGCATTACATCGCTAAAAAAGGAGAATAAAACGACGCAAACATTGAGCATTGTCGTTGGCGGATTCATAGCATGCTGGTTACCGTTCTTCATCTACTATATTATAACCCCATTCCTCGCCGAGCATCAAGTCAGCGGCACACTGGCGAAAGCACTCACATGGCTTGGTTGGTTCAACAGCGCCATAAATCCATTTATCTATGCATTTTACAGTGTCGACTTTCGAGCCGCCTTCTGGCGCTTGACCTGCAAGCGTTTTTGCAGTGAGGAGCCAAAGCCGCAGTTTCCCACAAACACCATGTCCATCAGGCGATAGTCGTGGCGTGTCGCCACCGCACATTCCACCAACTCCCGCACAAGCACAGATAGGGATAGGACGATAATAGGGATGGGGCGTGGCGACATGGCGACAGTTCCATCAGCTAGTCGATTATACAACTAGAAATTTGCAAGTCGACAATGTGGCAGGACTTGCATATTATTTCAAGTCATTATTTAATATTATGGGGACATACACTCTGAAAAATGATATGCCCTGTAATTTAGACTACATCAGCAGAAAGTGAGACCCCAAAATGGTTGGCTTAGTTTTATATCTCCCAGAAAATCTTATTATTTCGAGCTTCGTCAGTTTTACTAAAACTTAGAAAGCAATCTTCCAAATAGCATTCATTTACAATTGAACAGAAATAAAACTACCAACTCCAAAAATGAAGGGAATTTTTCATATTTTTTAGCAGCTTAAACAAATTTTGCAATTTTTCAATTTAATTCATGTTATCGCTTAAGTCAATAGTTGTTCTTCTTTTTATTTTAAGCAACGTAACTGCTTAAATTCAAAATAGAAATTGCAGTAATTGCAGGAAGAGTGTAACTAAGGACCTTCCACAAAAGCAAGAAGTGTAAATTGCAGCTTAAGTTTTTTGTTGTGTTTTCCCCGAACTATCTTCAGTGTAAATAATTTAATACATAAAGTAAGCTTACAGACTAGAATCTTTCTGTGATGCGCCTCATTTCACATTCATAGTGAGACGCACACAAACACCCACATTGTAATTCATTCAATAAAGGGCATTTGCCAGGATGACATGAATCGATTTAGTAATTTCCGTCACGTATTTTTTCCGCCTTTCAACCGGGTATTTGTCGTATTGCAATCATACAAAGCCTTTTCAAACCGTTCAAAGTTACAAACTGAATTGTACAACCAGTTCATTAAGTTTATTTGTGTTATATACAAAATAAAATAACAAAAAAATTAGAATATACATATACATGTATACATATGTAATAGATATCTAGTATTTATATACTTTTTTCGCCAACTAAGCGTCCTTGTATTGAAAATTTAGGATTCAAATGACAACTTCCACAAGAAACTTTGTAGTATTGTTCTTTGTAAAAATAAGTAGTTCAAAATATAAAAACAAAAATAATACATTTAAATACATTTAAAATTTTTATTGTGATGTAGCCATAATCAAACAAGTAAAATGTAACATTTAAAATCTAATTGTAGTGCTATGTCTTGAATCAATTTTGCGTTGCCTTCATAAATAATATCACTAAGCAGACAATACACGTTTGCTCAGTGATAATAAATTAGTACATATAAAATAGCGAAATCGGCACAAACAAATTGCAGTCAATTGCGAACTGCGAATTATTTAATAGTTGTAGTAGCAGCTAGATCAATCCAATGTATAAGAACATATACATAATATATGTAATCATGTCAAGCATTAGAAACATATATTGAATAAAACTAAATCTCAAAACTCCAGCATACCGACAACTATCATTTAATTAAATATATATACATCATATAACTTAATATCAACCAGTTTGGATGCAGCAAATCGAAATATAAATTTGTAGCACCAGAACTTCATTCATCTATTTTAGAATTTAATTAAAACATCTATTTTTTCGCAATAAGATTACACTAGTATTACCTTTTAGAATAATAGCCAAATATATATTTATTTATTTATTACACACATTTTAAAATTGGATTTAATTTGAAATTAAAAATTTGAGGCTACAATAATAAAAGTTGCCAGTTAAAGGGCACTCATCTAGGCTGACATTAAAAACGGAGAGTCCAACTTAATGACTCTCAAAAAGGTTATTAAAGGCAGAAATGAAAATCACAGGAGGACTATTATCGAGGGGGACTATTATTGACAAATGCAGTTTATAATCACAGTGCCTGTGCACCAGTTGACCTAGATAGAAATGCATTTGAAAGGCATTTGCCAATTATACATTTTGCCATTTATACATCTGAATTGGCAGAAAAGTTGAAATAAAACCTAAGCACACTTAGACTGTTCACTATAACGAGTTAAATGATGTCAGTGCAAGGGCCATGGCTACCAAAAACCCTCATTTCTGTGGTTTCAAATACATTTACAGTTACAGTAACAGACACAATGTGTTGTAATTCATTGGAGACTCCTTTTCCTTAATTCTTGTTAATGCAGTGCAAACTACATACACATTTGTATATATATATATATATATACATATAGTGTGATTACGTAAGTACAAGTATGATGACCACATTCACTTTGTGGCTTTCAAGTTTGTCACAATATGTTTAATGTTTCATTAAGACATTTCCTAATTACAGGTCGACTTGCCTAATAGCAATATTTGTTTTTTGTTTTTTTTTTCAAGTAATGCAAGATGTAATTGAATTTTCAAGCCTTTCAAAATTTCAGACCAAGATTCTTTCCACATACAAAAATGCATTTTATTGTGTTACAATTTGAAAATTTTAATAATATTTAGTTTGACTTAGTTGTTGATGACTATTAAGACTATCTATTTATACAATTGCATAGTTTAAATGAACCGATATGTCTTCTTCAGGCTATTTGCATAGTAGCATTTTTTGTTACACATATTTATGCTTTTTAGTGGTAAATAAATACAAGCTTTAAATAAATTGATTTATTTATGATACGTGCTAAAAATAAACATTAATATATACGCTTAAGGCTAGCTCTTCTTATTGTGGATTTTTTGAACGCTTCAGGCTCGAAACATGTTAATATGATTTCGAGGCAGTTTTTGTTTGCAGATGCGCCGACATGTTAAGCGCCAGAAGGCAGCTCGGAAATCCGGATTAAAGGCATAAATGAAGGGATTTATAGCGCAATTCACCCAACCGACCCAAGTGAAAAAGGACATAAGGCCCTCGAATTTCTTTAGCTGCGGCAGAAACGGTATCAGCAGGTAATAAACGAAAAATGGTGTCCAGCAAGCGATCAGTCCACCCATAACAATTGTAAGTGTCTTAGTTGCTTTGGTGGTTTTGATTTTGGTCGAGACTCGCATTGGAACGCGATGATTGGCCAATTGTCGCTGCAGCTGATGCGATGTTGTTGACGCCCTCTTTGCCACATTATGATTTACCGTTTCCAAAGAGGTGGCGCCTCCAATCGATTGACCATCATTGTAATACATTGTTGGTATGGATAGAGATGAAGAACACCGCTTCTGAAATCTGCAGCTGTCGGATGTGCATTGAATAAGTGAGGACATTCGTGATATTTCCATTAGTTCATAGAATGTCGGTTGATGTTTCAGTTTCATGCGCTTATCATTAGCCCTTGCCTCCTGACATTTGCGGCACTTGACGCTAGCGGTACTAAATATGGGATTCGCATGGGTTCTCATCACACTGCAGCGAGCTTCACAGCATGGCAAACATTTGTGTTGATTGCAACGATACACTTCAGATTCCGACATGAAATGGCCATCGGTATCTGCATCATGGTCAGCTGTGCGTTCCGAGTTCTGCAAGAAAAATGATCGAATTAAAAATAAATATTTGTTTCATTCACTCATCAATTGTTAAACTAACTGCATCGCGTACAATTCGCTGCCGACGTGATGCGAGGACATAACCAATCCGTACGTAAACATATAACATCACTGTGAGTGGTATAAAAAACGAACCCATCGCCGAGTAAACAACATATCCTTTATTTTGATTGTAGCGACATTCAACCGAGTCCTCCTTATTGCGATTCCTGCCATGCTCGTACCTGTGGAGAGAAAGATTGACAGCTTAAATAGAAATACAGTACAAAAGTTTGATCAACTAAATTGTAGTCCTTTCATTTCAATGTCTACTTTATTTAATGAAGATTTGTCAACTATATGTATTAATAATATAATAACAATAATTTAAGAACCATTTTAATTTTAAACTTATTAATTTTAAGTGAGTGCCGAACAAGATAACAAAATTGTAAGAATAACTATCTGTGAAAACATGATTTATTATGCTAATGTTCAAACAACATAACAACATTTCTTTAAAATGCAACAAGATTTAATTTTAGGTAGTACGTGGACGCTTTCAATTATGGATACTCACCAGCCGAGTATCGGTGGACAGGTAATACCGAAGGCGAGTAGCCAAACTCCAAGAATCATTAACAATGCCAATCGTTTGCAACGCCACTTTTTCGAATATGTCAACGGTTGTGTCACTGCGAGATACCTAAGTACAAAGCAATAAAAACTGAGTAAATGAAAACAAAAACGAAGCGGCATATTGTGTATAAAGCTGTTGACAAACGTCCCTAGCAAACAGCGCAGCATGGCGTCAACAGCAAACTTGGAAATGCCATTAAAATGTAATTGAAACTTCCAACAAAAGCAGCGAGCCCCTACTTACCGCCCACATTTTCTTTATTTTTTTCACAGTGGGGTTGTTGCTACCATTGTGCGTTGGACCCCCCCCCCCCCATGAAACCCCTTTCAAGTTCACTTTAAACGCCATGCACAGGATGGGTCAATAAAAAATTCTTTGCACAGTATTTTCACCTTTTTTATGCGTATATGACGTCATGCAAATGAATTGGGTCTTTTTATACTAACAAATTAACGTGTGACATAAAAATTAAGGGTTTGTTGGCTTAGTCCGCTAATATACGCCTCCACACACACACACACATACATATATTAGTAATTAGTTGAAGCTTACATGTACAACGCACCAATGGAATATGAATTGAAGGCATTCGCTGTCAAGGGAATGTGTATGCAATTCGTACTCCTTGACAAATGAAACGGTATAAATATTATTTTTTATTTTTTAATTACTTACCTGTCCAAGCTGATGGCGCACAAACTAAGAATGGACGCCGTGCATAGCAATATATCGAAGTATATCCAAATATCGCAGAGCACCAGGCCAAGTTGCCATGAGCCTGCATAAGAGAGTAATTGATATGAAAACAACAACACAATTGCAATGCAATCTTTGCTATGCCAAAGCTGAGATACCCATTAAAAAGTTGGTATATATCATTAAATGAAATCCTATGTGCCTTCCAAATTATTGTCAAATCTATGCAATCTATTTTGAGAACTCTGCATTTAAATATGCTTTGAAATTGAAGGTAAATTAATAAACATGAAATATGACGATTTTAATTCATGAAGCTGAACTTGTAAAAATACTTGTATACTTGAACTGGATATCTTGGCAACATGCAACTTTCCTAATACTTGTTACTTTAGCAATTTTTGTAAGCATGTCAAGCCGTGCAATGTTTAGCAAGAGCTACAACAACAACAATGGCAGCTCCCAACCCACAAAAGGGTTGTTGAAAGGCAAAGTTTTTGTTTTGGAAGCTGCCACCGAACTTGTTGTTGGCTACTAAAACACCGAGCATACCTTTAAGCGGATAGTACATAGATTGAATTTTTTTTTAATTTACCCATTTGTTTGAAGAAAGTTTTTAAAAGTTTTGCTACTAGGCATTTTGGGAATCATAAAGGCATGTAATTACCTTTTTATTTGCTCTGGGCTATTGAATATTTTGATTTTTTTTCCAGAGTGGCAAAAGTGGCTTCAAGGATTCTTTAGTACAGTGGACACCAAGAAATTGTATACAAAAAAATGAAAAACTTTTAAAACTGTTGAAGAAGTCATCTTTGACAAGACTTTCTACGACACTTGATATTTAGTATTTTGAAGCCGAGACAATAATATTTGCCAATATAAAAATTGCACACACTCAAACTTTTCATAATTTTAAAACCAATAGAGAAATATTTATGCTATTTATTTAGGTATACATACCGATGACGTGTACAGCTACTGCCGGCGGCATAACAAAAATGCCGACAAGTAAATCAGCCACAGCTAAACTCATCACAAAACAATTTGTAACCGTTCGAAGCCTTCGGGTGGTCAAAACAGCTAATATGACGAGCATATTGCCAATTACGGTCACCAATATAAGTAGCAGGAAAGTAGCCACAGCCAACGACTTTGGCCATTCCATGCTTGTCCAATACGACTTCATTATTCATATCATTATCCGCAGAGCTGCCAGTTGTTAATCATTTTCACATAGTGTCTTGTTTATTTTTCGTTAATTTTGATTTGTTCTTGCATGTTAAACGCAAATTCAAATAACGTTTGCCATTAAATAAATCTACACTGATTACTGCACACAATAATTACCTACAAACAAATAAAATTAAAAGAAATTGTTTATATATGGAAGTAAATCTCGCAAATTATACACACAAGTAAGACACCAATTATTTGTAAGAAAATAACACATCGATTTTCATTTTAACAATCATTTAATTACTTCTGTTCCGTAATGTGGAAAACAGTCTCTTGAGAAACTTCTGGTTTTCATCCTTAATATTTTTGAAGCACAAAGTATTGAGTTGATAATGGTATGTGAATTGTATGTGAAAACTTCTATTATTCATCTGTTGAGATTCGCATCAATAACATGTTTATTTTATAAAGTTCCTGGAACAGGCCATACAATTTACGTATGCACTTATAATTTAAGTGCAACCTTCAGTCAGACAAAATCTATGGCTTACGTATGTGTGTAAGTAATGTTTATTAATTTGCTATTTTGACACACCTGTTAAGACAAACATATAATATAAACACACAACAAAACATAACGAATTGAGTTTTTTAGAGAAATAAACGCGAGTTGTGATTAACTTCCCAATTAATAAATTATTTGAAGTCCACCAGTATTTTAAAATATAATTAATGTATAATCCAGGTGGCTACAACTGTTATTAATTTCTTTTTTTTTCAGTAGAGAATGTCGGCGAATTATTTCCACTTGTGCACCATTTCCACACGCTTATTTATTGGCTTTTTTGAATTATTTGGAATATTTCATATATGTAAAATATATTTTTGTAATATTTTTTTGGTTTAAACTTCGGCTTTAACATAATTGTTGCTTTATTTGCAAATTAGCACCAAAAACAAAAAGTAAACCATACGAGAGAAAAATATCTAATGCACCGCACAGTTGCTAGAAGCACGCGTTTATTGAAGACTGACAGAGCAACTTGTTGTCGATTGGCTGGCGTCTGGCACTGTGGGTAACTGAGCGCAGCCAATGCTTCGTATGAGCAATTTTTTTGTTTTTATTATTGGCGGCTAAAGTACACAAAACACAGCGCAGTAAACCAACAACATGGGGAAATTCTTTAGCATTTTTCACTGCTGTTGTTGCTTTTGGAATTTTTATTATTATTTTTAGCATTATTTAAACGGCGCGCACACATTTGTTTCTATTGCTCCCATGTCTGGAATATATTCAAAATATTGTGAACAATGAAATTGAAGAAATTGAAAAAGTTTCGGCCAGAAAATGTACAGATATCAGTAATGAATCTCATAAAAGAATAACAAGCAAATTGTTAAATTCGTTCGGTAAAACAGACTTTATTTATAATCTAAATCTGTGCGATTGCAATTAAATTAAATTCATATTATTTTATAAATAAAATCTTAAGCGCAAATACAGAACAATTTCTTATTTTACTAAATATATCCGAAAATAGTTTCACTTCTTCTCGAAACGTTTGTATGTAGCTACAATTTGATATGAGATCATTCGCGGGCACTAGAATAACCGTTAGATTGTCTGTTAAGTTAATTGATAAATTTATCAGTTAATTGTAGCTTATTTAGCAATCAACGTATATCTATTCATATGATTATTTGGGTTCATTCTTAATGGCTGATAGTCAGTCAGTCACATTCAATAATATTCACATTTCCATATTTATTATAATTGTAATATGTCAGTTGGATTTGAACACTTTCGAAAGTGTAAAAGTTGCTGATTTATTATTACTCATTGTTCTTGTTGAATATATATATTTTCCACATTATTTGTTTCAGCTAGTGTTTTATTATTCCTGTTTGCAACCAAACGCCAGGACGTGTCGAATACGACTAAAACAATTCGGAGCGGGACATTACATTTTGCTAATTTTCCAGTCGCTTTGGTGTACTGGGTTTCTTAACCTTTTCGCCTAGTGCTGCGCTTCATTAGCGCGTATGTGCGCCACACACACACATATATATATAAACATACATACATACATATGTACTGTAAATATGCGTGCCGCCTTTCACTAGTCGGATAATGCGAGTTCGCTTGTCCCTTCATGCTCCTTAGTTAATTACTTAGGTAATTAGAAGGGTGTCGCGGCTGCCAAAAGCAGGTGAGAACAACGAACCAAAAAAAAAACCGGATAACCATTTAAAATATTTATTAATAATATAGAGAAGAATAATAACCAGGAACTAACACTATTCTAGATAAGCGTATATCTAAAAGTGGATACGCTTAACGTAACGTGTCATTTATATCAGTATATACATATATATGTATATAGTATATGTATGATTTTACCTAGGGCTTCGGTATCGCAACAAAGCTATTTGCTTTAATTAATTTTTGTTTGGATCCTGTTAATCAACGTACAAATAGGCATACAATGTATAACTCTGTGGTAAACATTGCAGTGACACATATATCACACACATAAATATCTCTACTTCAAGTGATCATATTAACTAACTATATGTCTATCACCACAGAGAACACTGTCAATTTGTATTGTACGCTTGTTTTGCATTATTATTATTATGCATTCATACAGTAAAAGTATCATTTATCAATATGATAAAAATATTTTCTACGAAAAAAGAGAATTTTGCGACTCGTTTAGTTTTGACAGTAACGTTTTATTAAATCCTAATATACTGCTAATATAAAAGATACACATTTTTGTTGTATTGCTGTCTTAGTCTAAGCTTGTTTGTTTGTTATTTTCATCCGAAGGCAAAATATAATAGGCATGATGTGATAGATTAACAAAAATACTGGGTATCCAGGTGTGAGTGATGCCGGTCACAAATTTGTGCAATTTGTTGACACTATTTAGCCTGTGTGCTTAATATAATGTTATACTACTGATTTATTGAAGAACATTTAATTGCTTCAAGTCCTTGGTACATTAACTTAGATGAACAACTAAAGCATACGACAATAAAAAAGCCGAGCCTATATCCATTTATAAATGTACTCGGATATCTTCAATTGTAACTCCTGCAGGTAGTTTGTCAGATATAAACGATGCAGGATTGGGGCCTTATGCTACATGCGCTGTATAACACAGCCCTTAAACGAATTCATCCTCACATCGATTTCGCCTTCCTCAAGCTGCCAAAAATAAAATAAAAACATTTATTTATTATGGTATAATTACTGGTACTGACTATAAGCAAACTGCACACATACCTCATCGAATGCATAAATATCCTGATAGCACGATGGTGAAATGCATTGTCTCAAACAGTTCAATTTGGGAGCCATCGCAGCATTGGCATTGACACACAGTGAATTTTGACCACAGGCTAGCTCGTAATCATGATACGTAATTTCCTTAAACAAATAAATCAAATCAAAATAAACAATCACATTTAAATTGAAAAATCAATAATCTATGTTTCAAGCGAAATAAATACGTACATTTTTGCTTGTTTCCTTGTACGCGTATTCCGGAAAATGAAAAGTCGCTGCCTTCGATAGAAGTTTACCATTCCTGGGAATTTCTGCAGCGCAAATAACAATTTTTAACACAAAGATTGCAAATAATTCAAAAAGTCGTGACATTTTCACCCGGCTGTCAACTGACGACAAGTGTTAGTATTTCTTGCTTGGTATGTTTTTCTGCATGGTATTTTTGGTTAAAGGGGTGGTTTTTTAACCACTTTAACCATTTTGCTACATTTCCATTTTACCAGAGCAAAGGACGGAACCAATGTTAACAGTTGACTGTTTAGCTCTAACATCTGCTAAAAATAACAGAGAGAAAGCTTTAAGTGACGGTTATTTTTCAAACACATTTGTATACAAATATACAACTTTTTGCATAAATATATTTGGGTATATTTTTGTACATTATTTATTATTAGGCATGATTCATACACAGACATTAAATCACATAAATATATTATGCATTATACATTAATAGGATTCACAATAAAATACGTGTACATATTGACCTCTAACTGACATTTGACTTAGAATGTGTAATTTGATGTTCACTTTTTAAAGCATTTGAAATGTGTTGTCGAATGCAGTACATACTTTTCGTAATTATTACATTTAGGTGATGGTTTTCAAAATAGCACAGGCTACAATAGGAAACACAACGTTAAAACTGAACGTGATATCAATACTGGATTAAAAAGGTAAATATTTATTAATATTTTCTTATAGAAAGCTTTAGGTAAGAAAATATAACTAATACGATTATCACAACTAGCAATTTTCTATAGTTCTCCAGTTTACAAAAAGTTTCACTTGTCTTACATTTTTACTCCACGAACCCTTCCTTACTTTTCGTATATATTTATCAGATACTTTCGTATAATACATTTTTTTTTCTTTCCTAATGCAAATCACAAGTTGTTTATTTGGGGTCAGTATGGATTTGAAAAAATCAGATAGAGAATAAATCCTTGAATATATCTTATTACTTTAAAATTGGCTCTGCCACATAATAAGCTCAAGTTTAAAAATATTATATCTCTTACACATAATCTTCATTATTTATCAGCATTATCTGTGTCTCGGCGCCCGCACCATTTGGAGCCTTGTGGGGAAATGCATTTGGTTGTTCAATGGAGCTGCGTATGGTGAAATGCGATGTGTGAGGCATCGAGTCACTGTATCTGTATTTTAGCACGCTCTTGCGACAAATTCCCAATCTGTGAAAATAGATGCGGATAATATTGAGAAACCGACAACTTCTTCTATTTCACAGATACTCACTTGGAGAGTAGGAGGAACAAATCCTGACGATACTGAGATGTTAGGATGGCATACAAATATGGATCCGCACACGAGTTCAACGGATAGAAGAATACCAATAATATTTTCGATTTTGTGACATTGATCAAAGGGTAGCCTGCTAAAGCAGTAAGGCCAAAAAATGCAATTGGTGCCCCACAACTGAAATTGATGAATACCTGTGCAAAGAAAAATCTTCAAAATCAATCGCTATTTAATTTGTAATTACAATTATTTAAATATTTAAATTTAAACGATTTAAATATTATACAATTACAGAAAATATATTTATTATTCATTTAGAATTTGACGGCAGATAAACTCACCAGAAGTGCCATTTTCTTGGCAATACTCATCTCGCCGGGATTGTTCTGACGTGCATTACGCGTTTCCTGGCCAAGAGATAGATAAATTTGCGAATAGCATATTGCAATAATAGTGAATGCAATAAAATTGCTACCCAAAACCATTAGCAAATATACAAAATCGTATATATCGCGTTGCTCCATTGGCAGGCAAATACTAAATGAAGTTCAACTTAAAGATAATGTTTAGAAATTGACATGTGTGCTAAACTCTCACCTAGTTGATGAATAATTACTGATACCAAATAGGGGTAGGGAGGACATCGTTATGGCGTAAAGCCAACCAGTTATCATAATAATAGAAGCACGTCCCAGTTTGATACGCTTATTTAGATACATGGCATGCGTGATGGCAAACCAGCGTTCAATTGTGATGACAGTCAGGGTAAACACCGATAAATGACTTGCAAATACAGTTAAAAATCCGGCGACCTTGCAACCAAAACCTGCAGAAAGTCTTATGAAAACCAAAGTGCTTTTGCATAAGTTACAATTTAGACATACCGTATTGCCAATCGTAGGCGTAGTTAAAATATTGTCCCATTGAGTGTGCATCAATTGATGCAATAAGCAGCAAATAGAGACCCAAGCATAAGTCGGCAAAAGCCAAATGGCATATGAGAAACCGTGGCACAGATGGGCTCTCCGATCTAAAGCACGCATATCTTATTCACTGTAAATGCATATGGCTTGAGAAACTTACTTAATCGATAGAATGACAGTGAGGACTGCCACGTTGCCAACTATAGTCAAGGCGACAACAATCCAAACAGCTATGCGCAGCCACTCATAGCCCATGACATCCTCGCATGGATTTAGAGCATTCGGCACTGGGTAACACTCAATATTCGGTTTTCTATATTCAAATGGAAGATTATTAAAGAACTTATCGCAAATGCATTGAATAAGTACCCACCTGAATGTAAAGTTGCCGCAAAACTCAGCCATTTGATTATCATCTGGATTGATTGTAATCTCAGTATGAAACACTCCAAGATTGTTCATTGTCGCATCAGCCATATAGTCATACATATTGGGCAAAGCTTCAGGCGAATCGGCGAGCTCATTGTTATTCCAATCACTATTTTCAATGCCCCAATTGCCATTGCTAAAAATTAATTCAAAATCTTTTTATCAGAGACGATGTTATTTTGGTTATATTGTATGAGAAATTGGGTTGGACGCGGACTGGAATTTAGCCAAGAAATATTTAAATAAGAAATACCAATTTAATTGTCGTGCATGCAACATTCATGACCATCTACAATTGACCATAGCCTACCCATTAGGCATCCCAACCGCATCCTCCATGGATTTGGTAGGTATTATAATGTTTGTTGCAACATTATTGTGCATATCTCGGTCACTTTTGCACTGCTCTTGCAATTTACGCAATTCTTCCTCGTGTTTCTTGTGTCTTTGCGGATCGTGTCTCGAGGGGAATTTAAACGCACAGCAATGGAAGGAGTGTGTTAAGTGTGCTTTCTGCAAGTTCTGCGAAGAAAAATCAATTTCTATTTTCCGGTTTTCATTTATGCAAAGGAATTTGCGCTAATGTTTACCTGAAAATTATATATGGAGGGTATCGTTTTCAAAGTGTGCGTATTCATTATGTATAATACTTCGATGGTCTGGAGTCCAGCAGATGGCAAGCGAACCAGCGAAGTGCTCGAGAGATCACTGTGAGTAGACAAGAGCGGTAAATATCACAATAGATTTTGTTAGATTATTGTTCCACTTACAGTTCTGTCATGTCTATGATGCCATTGAACGCATTCGGATGAATCTCGCTAAGTCTGCGATTTTGCTTTAAAGAACTATATATTATATTAATACTTTTCAATTATCGTTAATGCTTTTTACTTTTTTCTTACAGTTTTGCTATTTTGGAGTCGAGGAATGCTGAATCATCAATATAGGTTATGTCATTGTTTGCTAAAACGCTAAACAGTTAAATAAAGACATCATTATTATTGCTAATGAGAACTATAACTATTTCAATAATTGTGCTCACAATTGTGCAGTCTTCACTCGAATCGATTTGGATTCAATTCGAGAAATTTGATTATTATCGAGATCTCTATAAATGTAAATATTTTGCAATAATTAGATATATATATATAAGTAATTCCATAATCAATAAGACGCACTTACATCATTTGCAATATAGTATTGGGTGGTAGGTGTCCAAGATCGGGCACGCTTGTCAAGCCACTATTTATAATGCGTCTATATGCAAAAAATGTTAATAAAAAGCATTAGGAATTTCAATTTAATTCAATGTTACCACATTTTATAGATTAAATCACACACACACAACTAATAAAAGAAGAACTGTGCTGAAGCGAGATTTTGTATCTAAAAATAAAAGCTGAACAATGCTTGTGACTTCATCAACCCTATCTAAGTCACAGCGAACATGACAACAAAAACATTTTCAACTCCGACCCACTTTAACATTTAATGCAGCCAACTGGCTGCAGGGCTTATGACTTTATATTGGTCTGGTTTACAGTAGACCAGATTTAGCTTGACTCTAAATTTAAACTTTATAAAGTTTGTTTGGTCTAAATATGGTTTTTCTGGGTTGCCTCAATCATTGCAATGAATGTTTGACTAATTTACTTCTTAATCTTATATTATGTGATTTATTATATTTTAAATTGCAATTTAACTTGTTTAAGCTTAATATAAGTAATAAACTTTCTTTACATTTATTTTTAAATTATAATAATCTTGTTAAATAGTGTGTAAACTATAAATAGTTAACATTACACTAATAATAATATTATTTAAGTAAACTATTTATAAGCTAACAATAGTAACCAATTAACAATAGTAACTAATGTACACAAATTTATCATATTCGTGGATATTCTGATGCGGTAGTTATTTATGAAAAAGGAAATTGATTTTGTTCTCACTTACATAATATCAATTTTATTCGAAATTCCCTCGAAAACATCTTTGGAAAGGTACTTTAGTTTTGGCGCATTTGAGATATAGCTAACAGATAGCAGAACAGTAAAGAAAAGTATATTCATTTCACATATGGCATATGTCATTCACATCTGTATACTTTACTACTTACATAGTGCGTAGAATCGTTAAATTGGAGAAGGCACCGTTCTCGATGGTCTCGAGTTGCGGACAGTCCGTAAAGGCACTGCAACAATATAATATAATGAAAACGGGGAAGCAGTGGAATGATGTGGCTAAAAGGACTACTCACACATCCAGCAGTGTGCTGGCATACACCTTCAATCCGATGGAGCGTAACCTCGGCAAGCCCGCTGATGCAATTGTTAGCCTTTGGAGGGGCAACTTTAATGTTTGTGGCACACGTGTCAGCGCCTCACCCTCGCAACGGCACTCGAACTCATCCTCCGGAAAAAGATTCTGCACACAGATTAGCATTCGTAAATTTCATAGTAATGATATTCAATTGGGAGAAGGTATTTTAAATTTGTTTTCAGATTTGCATTTCCATAAAGTACTTTTGTTGTTGATCACTAGTCGAGTCGATATAGTCCGTTCATGTCCATATCCATTTAACCTTATCAGCTTAGAAGCAATCTAGATGAAATTCTGTGTATTTATATTCCTCTAGCTGAAGACACTAAATGGCATGTTAGTCTACGCTCATCTCGATCGAGAAAGAAGAGTTATTTGAGGCTCATCAAAGATTCCATTCTACCGGAATATGCAACGAGGTTAGTCATTGCTCATAATTATTGTAAATTATGTAATCGTCTATCACTTACTTGATTGGTTGTAATAATAAATACCCAATACAAAAATGACAATAGATCCATGCTACATAGTTCTAAGGTTTCCTAGCTAATAAAGTCGCTTAAGACTATACATGTACTACGTGTTTAGACGTTGGTTAAATACAATTATTCAGTAGTCGTCTAGCACTTACTTGATTGGTTGCTTCCCAGCAGCAACACTTCCAAACGGAAGCATCGGCGGTCGGCATCGGTGTCGTGTCTGTGGTATAAGTTTCATTGCCATCCTCAGTTGGCAGAGCGTTTGGATTGGTGTTGAAGCCACTGCTGCTGTCATAGCAGTTGGTGCTTGCTTGATGAGCACAGCAGACGAGCACCCAAAGCACAAATAATGTTAAAATATCAAATTGTAATCCAAATGTTGTCCACTTCATTTTTGTGATGCACTTTTCAGATGCACTTTTATTATATTATTCTTATTCTTCTTATTGTTATTTTGTTGTTTCTTCTCCTCAGCTTGCCGTTTAATTAGTTGCCATAAGCAAATGTGTGAGGACCAGCTAGGCAGTCAACACTGTAGTATAAACTAGTTTCGCAATGCGTCTTCGCATGGTTCATTTTGTTTGCTTCATTTTGGACCAGTAAATAAGGCGTATTTGTTACTGAAACGTGTTTTGCAAATAAAAAGTAAGTTCTATTAATTAATTAATTAATTAATTGTTGATAATATGCCAGATAAAATAGAATAAGAAATAACATGGTGAAAGAAAAACGAATTTAAGATTAAAGCATTGTCAAAATGAATCATTTCATAATAAGAAAAATAAGAAAATTATTCATAATTAAGAATTACACAAAAAAAAAACCGAATATTTCGTAATCGGTCAAAAATCGATATGACTATGTATAGGTATATATATAAAATATAGTGTATATATACTCACACAGCAGGCATACAAACATATAAATAAATTTACAAAACACCGCCTCAAAATTTTTGCACCTATTGATGAAGATGTGAATTAAATTTTCACGTATGGCGACGAGCGCATGTTTGATTGACTTTTCAATTTATACAAAGTTATGATTGGAATCCATGAATATTGTTTAACATGCAAACTGTCGTCGATGAACGAACAAATATACCAAAAATTAAAAACACAAACAAAAATATGTTCAAGCAATTATTTCACTTAATTTACCAGTAAATGGATAATAATATATTGAGCAACGGCTTTCAAATTGTGCTTGTCATAAGATCAATCGCATCATAATTCAATTTTTCTATATATATAGTATATTAATTATAAACAAATATTAATTGCGTGTATTGTCTGCTATATAATTGTTATAAATATGTGGGACTTTTTTATCTTGGCCATGACAAAACACACTGAACCCAATATATTATTGTTTAAACTTTTTTTTTTTACATGTATACCCGATCTCAATCTACTTTTTCAATTAACATATAGGACTGTAAACATAAAAAAATTTGCACTCGCCTTATCAGTTGTATTTATAGATGCACCTGCCTCTGTGAGTCTTATGGAATTGCCGTAAATTTTGTTTATCTTTGAATTCTTTTATATTTTTCCATGTATAATTAGAAAAAATTCGATATACATATCTAACTAGTGCAGCAATAAACTCATATCAACGAGCTTTAAGAAACTATTTATTTTTTTAAAAAAATTAAGCTTATTCTTGAGCAATAGTACCTTTTTTAATTATATCCCAAGTTCAGGTGTCTTGAATTCAACTCAAGGGCAAAATTGTTTCTTCTGGTAAAACAAAGTAGGGGCAGAAATAAAAGCGATGCCGACAAATGCACGCCGATTTCCACATTTCTTAATTAACGCGTATTTGTATGTCAAATAAACACAGTCTGTTTTTTCTTCTTTTTTTTCGACCACCTGATTAGAATCATAATAATTTAACATGCTTATAAATACTTGTTTGTTTTGTGTGTGTAACGAAATTTATTTCATTTTTTTTTTTTAAATGTGCTATAAGCTATATTTTGTTGCATTTGAATTTTTATTAAGTTAAGCCACTGTATTGAATTTTTTAATTAGCAAATAACTGAGAGCAAACTGTACCTTGAGCTTCATTTGATGATCTGATTATCTTTGTGAAGTACAATTTGAACAAATTCAGTGTAGTCCAGTTAATAAAAAAAAAAAAAAATCACCAAAATTTACATAACAAAACGTGTTTTCAAGTAAATTAAAATATTCAAACTTTGAAGCCAAAAATTTGATTACATTCACACTAATTTATGATATACACAAAACTAGAAAACGTTTCTGAAAATAATCGCTTTTCAAATCACTGATTTTTCTTGATTTCTATTTGCACTGAATTGTGTACTTGGCGCGTTTATTCTTAATTTAATTGTGTTCACTGTAAACTTTATTCAAATCGATTCATTTTGATAAGCACATCAAACTATGAACTATATTTCACTGACATACACAAATGCACCTGCCTGTGTATGTGTGCACTTTTGACTTTTACGAAATGCTAAAATAAATACACAATCTAAACACAATTTCAATACAATTTCTATTTGGTTTATTTATGCAATTTTTTTCTGCCAAAAAAATCCATTTGAAATTTGATAAAAATATATTTGTAATTTAATTTTCACTTACCTACGCGTTTAGAACTAAATTAACAGTAAAAATTACACTTAACGGGAATTGTACTATATGACATGTAAATAGAACAGCGAGAACAAAAGCAAATAGCTCATCTTGCAAAAAATAGTGGGCAGAATAAGCTCTAGTTATGGCGCTCGAAGCGTAGTTCCGTCCGCGACACTGCACCTGTTGAATGGCGACAACTGAATCAACTGCTCAGCAAGAGCAGCTTCGTTAGAAACCGGAAATTGCAAAGTTTATGAATCGTGCGACATCGTCTCGATATGAAATAAGAAGCACGAACACTGGCCGAGAGAACTTTCCAACCTGGCCACTTCGTATAACTGTTATATATGTTGAGTAAATAAGCGCCGAAAAAAAAGCTTTCTGCGTCAAAAACTGGGGTGCTTTTACACAATACTGTGTGGTGTGTGGTGAAAGCTTTCGCTTGCGTTGGCAGCTCCGTTAGGGTAGCTCGTCATAGCTCGAATCGAATTTGTCTCTAAATATAGTAAGCGTTTGAAAGGAATTCGATTTAGTCAATAAGTATACGAAAAATACCACTCACAACTTATATTCGAAGCTCCGACGATATTTACGAAAATCATTTTCAACTCATTTTTCCTTTTTATTAACTGATGAACGATCAGAACCGGTGCCATGATGAATATGAACTTTCAATTTAAGAAGGATCATTCATTTGAGAAGCGGCGTGCAGAGGGTGACAAAATACGCCGTAAGTATCCGGATCGTGTGCCACTCATCGTGGAGAAGGCACCGAAGACCCGACATGCTGTGCTCGACAAGAAGAAATTTCTGGTTCCCAATGATCTGACAGTGGGTCAATTCTATTTTCTTATACGCAAACGCATTCAACTGCGACCGGACGATGCTCTATTTTTCTTCGTGAATAGCATCATTCCACCAACATCGGCCACGATGGGCTTGCTGTATCATGAGCATCGCGAAAAGGACTACTTCCTCTATATGGCCTACTCCGACGAGAATGTCTACGGACAGGAACAGCAGGCGCAGACGTAGCTCGTTAAGACCGACACCAGTTTATCCTTCAACATGGTTACATTTACATAAATTGCAGTCCATCAATAAAATTCAGTTTCACAGTTGAAATGTGCCTAATATTAATGACTATTGCAAGTGCTATTTGAAGGATAATTGTTACTAGAGGACGTCTAAATACAATAAATCAATAAATTAATATAAATATGATTTTACTGTCCTCCAGTAACAATTACTGGTAAAAAAAAAATAAATAAAAACAATCATTTCTCAGTTAGTTGATGCGTTGCCCATAAAATGACTCCTACTTAATTTTATGAATTTAAATCATATAATTAGTTGGCATTTATCAGATGTACACAATTATGTTTCTAACTCGTGGGGTTTTTCATAATTTCTTAGCCAATTCATGCTTTAGACGGTTTCTTCATTCTACTTATTACATACATATTTATATTTTAAAATCTTGAAAATGCATTTGTAAATAAGAACTAAATAAAGCAATTAAATTACATGCGCCAGGCGTTCAGATCGACTGAGGGAAGTCGCGGATCATCGCAATGCACCAGCTGATTACTGAAATTATGATGCCAAAGAATCCTTAAGCATATTTACTTACAGTTTATTTTAGTTGCTTACCCAGGAAAATCGGCACGCACAAAACCCGCTGTGGGCACCGTGTGCAGTGTCAAATGATCGGCATTATCGCATATTAAACGTGCTATGCTGGCCTTTCGCAGCTCCTGCAATTGTGCCGGCCGAAAGGCAGCTGGATTAATCTTCTTATCGTATTCATAGTAGAAGCGATCGCCATGCTTGAAGCGTGCAAACTGATCGGCAATAATCTCCGAAAATGTAATACCAACGATACCATCCTCAATCGCTTGCTCCAGCAAGCCGCCAACCCACAGATCAATATCATCAGCCGAACGATAGACACGCGACAGCTTTTCACCAACCTAAGAGAAATCAAGTGTTTTTTAAATATATTTTATCAACTGTGCAAAATGAACTCACTTCCTTGGGAAACTGATCAAAATTTCGAATTTTTGGTGCACCCATCACTTCGAGGTAATCGTTATAGCAGCGCAGTCCCTGATCGCGACCACGTTGTATATTAATGGCAGCCAAGTCCAAGCCAAACGGACTATCACCGCGAAACAGAAATCTGCTCAGCTATAAATACAAATATAAAACAAATTCAAAATTCATTTTGAGCTTGCGATCTGCTTTGACAGACTTACACCCTGGGTTATCGAGCTATCAATTTGTTGCATCGGCTGTGCGAAAAGCGTTTGCAGCATATCATCAAAGAATTCACGTTTGCGCATCCTCGAAGGATTAAACATAACATCGGGTATATTAATGATCTCATCGCGTATGCGAAACTTGCCATCGACACTGAAAAAGGCAAAGAAATCAGTAAGTTTTTATTAGAAATAATTACTTTTAAGATCATTAATTTGATAGCAGACATTATTTAGATTATTTATCTATTTTAAAACACAGTTTAATATACAATTTTCGAAAGTTCTTTGAAATGGGTTTATCGAAATCATTAACGTATGGTTGATTCTGATACATATAGTTAGATAGGCGCATTATAAGTTTTCAAAAAGTATCTCTTAAATTTTGAAGCCATGTTTATTATGCGTACAACAATGATTTGTGCAACACTTGCCTCGAATGACCCATGCGAAAAGCAGCGCCAGAGAACTCATTTGTGATCGCTGGATTAACATCAACGCTATAGTCCATGGAATATCCCTGATGTTGGGGCGTCAAACGGAATCGGTTGACTTGCTTCGGTCCAATCACGGCTGGCAGATACTCATTGTACGTAATGTGCTGCAGCTCAGCGATCACAATGCGTCGTGCCTCCTGATAAAGCCACTCATCGGTTGCAGTCGGATTCAGTTTGGCCAAAACATCGCAAATGCGATTATGTTCACGTGCAAACACTATTTGCAGTGTGATCAGCGAGATTATCTGATTCGTGCGGCCATCACCTTGAACATTTTATTGCCATCATTTAAATAACCTTTGCAAGCAGAAATCTTTCAGAACAGTTTCACTTGTCAAACTCACCCGACTTGAAACAAGATTTTCCTGGCTCATCGCTGCCACAGGCGCTTTTGTCACTCGTCAGGGGCAACAGATCGCGACCAAAATCGTTGAACATGCGCAAGCGGCCGCCGTGAAAGGTGCGCAAGTCGCGTGCCGCCTCCTCATTGGAGCCATAGACGGGTGAGGCATCGAGGAAGTGGGTCACCTTGCTGCGCTGTTTGCCATAGCTCAGCTGGCAGTCGGCACTGGGCACCAGGGAGAGACGCACCAGATTCAGACAACGCACACCAAAAGCGCCATAGAATTCATCGTTCTCGGCCACCGGAATGGGCAGGCAGGCAAAGTGCTGTTTGTCGCGGGGCAGAATACTTTTGCCACCCGTCGAGCAGCACTGCACCAGGCCACCATTCTCATCGAGACGCACCGAGGACGACTGGGAGACGTCGTGCGCCAAGAGCTGGCCAAATTGCATGATGAGCTGATTGCATTTGTGGTGTGGACGATGCACATCCTCGAAAAGAATGCGTGAGATTTCACGGGCACTCGTCAGTGGACTGCCATCCTTGGCCTTGGCACGTGGCATCCAAATGCCATCCTCGTAGGCGGGTGGCAACAGGCGCTCCATCGACTGCCCGGCGGCACCCCAATGCGAACGCTGCGCCAACGGATTATTGCACGTGCCGTCCAGACTCCGCAAATTTTGCCGACCACGACAAATGGGCGGTGCCTGGCAATGATGAGCCAGCGGTGTCTTTGAGAACTTCACCTGCACGTTGTTCGTGATGAAATCATCGAGCGCCACCTGCTCCTTCTGACCGAACACCTGTGTCGTTATCACCTGCTCCAAGGCATTGTTTGACAGCGCAAAATTGTGCAAGTCCTCTTTGGGTGTCGAGTGGAAAACAATGCCGTGGATGAAGTCGGGATGACCACGTTGCACGGGAATTTGAAGATGGGCAACGCCATGCATTAGCTGCTCGAAATTTTTGCGCGCCTCCTCTAGCACATCGGGCGGCAGAATGGCGGGGAAGGCGGAGCGACGCTCCTTGCTCTCATGGGCCGTATGATTCTGGCCCGTTTCGCAGCAGAAGCCAAATTTACCAGCCGGCAAATCGCAAACTTGCGGCTTCTCATGCTGTCCCATTCGCACATGGGCGGGACACTGGATTTGCGGCACACATTTCACGCCCACTTTGCATGGTTTGCACTTTTCCATCAAACCACTTTTGGTCACATCTTGGGGGAATTATTTTTAATGATTATTTTATATTTTATATATATATCAACTCTATGCGATTCTAATTAATTAAAGTAAGCAGCTAGCAAATGCACGACCTCATATGGAAAAGAAATATGGGTTCGAAGTTACAAAGTATAGATTACGAATTGAATTTGTAATGGAATCCATTCTCTACTGGGTATTTAAAAGCTCTTCTCAAACTTCTTTTCTTTCTCCTCAGTACCGATCGCTCTTTGCATCCCTTTCTCGCTAAAGAGAGATCAACACTTACTCAATCATTCCATTATCCGCTCTAACAGTTTCTCTCACACTTAAGCGCTCTCTCCACCGTTTAAATGTTCTTGTTCTCTATATAATTGTATTACAAATTTTGTTTTCGTATTTTAATAAAATGTCTAAATTACATTTTCATCTTTTTTTTTATATTTTCGATATCTTTTATAAGTATTCAACACTAAACTGGAAAATTCTACATATGTATGTAACTGCATAAAATGCTGCTGTAATTAATATGTGTATGTGTGTAGGCTTAAATTCGAATAAGAACCGCAAGCAAGAATTCGACATTATTAATTGCGCTTGATACACACACATTCGCATATATACGATGTATGTATGCATGTAGAATATAAAGTTTGAGTTGAAGTTTTGCCTATTAATTTTCAATATAACTGCCATAATCCAAGAGAAGACCTCTTACCTGAATCCTCATGCTTTTCCACAGTTTTTAAATCATTTTTTCGTATTGAATATGCAGCTACATATTGTAATGGCACAGGTGTGACAAAACAACATAACAATAAAACATATAAATTGCGCATTTTACGCTACAATTTTAAAATTAAGTTGAAATTTGCACGCAGAAAATGACTCCGCTATTACCATTTAACGGTGCTTTCTTAATAATGTGACCAGGTCCCGTAAGAATGCAAATGACCACAACCCGACATAAGCATCCAATTCCCAAAAAAGGGGACCAACAAACCATATAAAATACCGACTTTCAGTATAAAATAAGGTTATATTGTATGCAGTAAAACATTTTACAGTCAACATCATATATATTATGTTATATATTTATTTCTTTCTTGTGATTGTAAAATGTTTATTTTTTTTTCTGTATGTGCCTCCGATTTTTGAAATGCCACACTGCTAAAATTGATTCATAACAATATCAACGCTGAAAGTGGTAAAATTAGCGCAACGGAAAAAGAATATCGATAGTATCGATACAAGCTGAAAATCTATCTGTGTACTATCCGCCATATTTGTTCGCGTCAGTAGAGATGTCCGGCAACGCTAAAAATCGCTTTGTACAGGGCCAGCTCGTCGTCATGCTGAGAAATAATAATGAAAAATAAGTGAAATACACTGGATTCAAGAGAAAATGTGCACTAATTGCATGCAGAATATGTCAATCAATTAACCCATTGTGAATTAATCAACAACCAGTCGCTTTTTCACGCGTCCAACAGTAATGAATAGTTTTTTTCGGCTACGCAGACAAGACTTGGCACACAATTTATGGTTCGTACTCGTACCGAGCTTGTCTTCTCACGCGAGTTCGTCGTTTTTAGTGTATATAGCCAGTCTATGGACGGTCGATGCGTGAATATATTTCTATGTGTAAGTGTGTGTCTGTGTGTGTGTGTGGGTGTGTTGTACGTACACATTAGTATGTGTGTGTCGATTAGTTGAGAAAAATGACTTGAAATGAAGCAAGAATTTACCGCAAAGTGAAAAGTAGAAGCGAACTACGTAAAGAAAAACCAAATATGTACACACATACATACAGGCTCAAAGTTCGCTACAGATACATGTGTGTGTGTGTGCGTGTGTATACAGAAAATATAAAAGAAAAGAAAGAAAAATTATCCTTGCATCATCAGCCACAAAAATATGTATCAATCTGTGCGCCAAACCAAAAAGATAATCGCACACAAAAAGAAAAAAAATGAAAAAAAAAACCTCTTAAATGTAGCATAAACGAGACGACGACAGCAGAAGCAGCGACTACGACAAACGTCAGCAGCAGCGAGCAATGCAATTACAACTGTTGTTTGTTCGACGGCAGAGCCAAATGCAACAGAAATATATATATATTATAATAACTTGACGCCTCAAATTCAGAGCAGAGCCACAAGAAGAAATGAATGTACTTAAACCATAAAGGAAAAACAGAAAAAAAGTAGAATTTAGCAAAAACAATTTGTTAAAAACGCGACAGCTAAACTCGTTTTGTTCTCACATTCGGCATTAAAATTTAAATATAACAACAGTGGTTGTCTCGCTCTCGCACACTTATTTGCATTACGAAAAAAGGCCGCATATAATAATACAAGCGAGATAAATAGCACACACACCACAACCACACACAAAACGAAACGAAATCAACGAGAGAGCGCGCAAAAAAAAAATCTAAAAGCAAATATACGAAAAGAAATCGCATGCCAAGTGGGATAATGAAAAATGAAAAGAAAAAATGTATAAAATTATTGCTGCAAATTGGAAAAATTTTCTGCAAAATGTTATTAAATCGCTAACGCTTCACTTCTCTCCCATGTGCAACAAATATGAAAAATACAATCGCATAATGAAATGTGTGTTATTTTTTAATGACTCCTTATACGTTCTAAAGATAAACACTAAGTAAATATCTAATTTTCACAAATCTGGCAAAGAGTAAAGAGCGTGAAGAGAGAGGAGAGAGAAGATCTATCGTCATATATATATATTTGCATATGGAAATCATCGGGTGCAATTCAAATATGCATTTCTGTTTTTTTTTTTCTATAATTGCACTTGAATTCGGAATGTGATTCAATTTGCAATTTTAAATTTTGGCAAATATTTCGCCACTTTATTATTATGAATGCCCGGAAAATGATCATAAATGTTTTGAAACAAACGCTGTAATTGCATTGAAAAAGTGAGCGGCTTTTTTCTGTTTTGCTTAACTGGTGTAAATTTAATTTAATTAAATTAAAATTAAATTAATATAAAAAATAAATAATTAAATGTGCCATATTGCGACTTATTGTGTGTCTTGTGCAGAAAACAAATGATTTGTGTTTTATAAACACAGCGGTCTATTTACAAAAAAAAACATAAAGTGAAGGACTTAATTCAACATTTTGAATAAAATATAATTAATGAATAATTTACTCTGCCCTTTTGCAAACAAGAACTAATACAGACACTCCATGCCGCGCACAAGTGCGACAGAGAGAGCGAGAACGTGAGAGAGAGCGCGAGCGACACTCACATGCAAGTGAGATGGCGGCGGCGTTGCCAAATGTAAAGAGCGCGAGAACCGAATTCAGTGAGAGAGCGAGAGAGTGTAAACGCGTGAGAGAGCAACGCTCTCTCCCTCTCTCGTTGACTGTCAAAGCGCGACAATTTGTAAACGGCGGACAGTCAGCAGAGAATGCTGTGGTAGCTGCTGACTTTTCAATACACAGACACTGACACACACTACAGACAGAGACACGCACAAGAATGAAGAGTTACAAAATTCTCGTTGGCGGCCAAAAGATATACATATTTACATATGAATGTGTGTGTGTGCGAGTATGTCTAGCTGCTGTTCATTTTGAGAGAGTGTGTGTGTGTGTGTATGTTTGTTATTATTATTATTATTATTATTACTGTAGTAGTAGGAATCGAAAACTAATCTCGAATGCTTCTTGAAAAACTTGCAGCTAACATAACCTCAAACTTGCCGCTGCAGTCGTCGGGGAAGTCGTCGTCGTCATCAGCGTCAGCTTCAGTGTCAGCGTCAACGTTGTTGTTGTTGTTGTTCTCCTCCTCTGTGCAGATTCTTCAGCAAGCGCAGCCAAACGATTTGTTAAGCAGACCCAAAAAAAAACACACACTCTGTGGCTATGAATGAAAAAATAAAATCGCCCTCGGCTGGTGGTGTTGGTGGTGCTGCTAATGCGGCCGGAACGGTTGCAGCCAGCGCTGCTGGTGGTGGTGGCGCTACACCGCCCACATCGGGCCCGCCCACGCCAAACAACGGCAATGATCCCAACATACAACAACAACAGCAGCAGCAACAACAACAAGGTGGCCCCTTGCCCCATCCCTATGGCGGGCCACCAGCGCCAGGTGCACCAAATGATCCGGCTGCCGCAGCCATGTCCCACTATCACCATCTACATCAACAGCAACAACAGCAGCAGCAGCATCCACAAGGTCCACCAATGCCACCACATATGCAGCATCATGGTGGACCACCGCCACCGCCGCCACAGGGACCACTGCCGCTGCCGCCAGAGCATGCGGCCGGTGTCAAGGATGAATATGGATCCTCGGGACATTTGCCACCGCCACCACCGCATGCACATCCCGCCTATGCGCGCTATCACTCCGCCGATCCCAATATGGATCCCTATCGCTATCAGCCACCGCCTGGAGGCAAACCTCCGCACCAGCAGCAGCAACAACAACAGCCACAAGGTGGTGCACCGGGCGGCTCACCAAATCGACCGCCGCCACAGCAACAGCAGCAACGCTATATACCGGGACAGCCGCCTCAGGGTCCAACGCCCACATTGAATTCACTGCTGCAATCGTCGAATCCGCCGCCTCCGCCGCAACATCGCTATGCCAACAACTACGACTCGCAGCAGCAGGCGGCAAATGCAGCAGCAGCAGCGGCAGCAGCAGCCCAACAACAACAGCAGCAGCAGCATCAACAAAATGCACAACAGCAGCAGCAACCGGGTGGACCTCCAGGTGGACCACCAATTCCCGGCCATGGCCCACCGCCGCCGCCGCCACAACATCAGCCATACGGTGCGCAACAGGGGGGCTGGGCACCACCACCAAGGCCCTACAGTCCACAGCTGGGCTCCACGTACAGGACACCGCCACCGGTAAGTTGAGCTCAACTTTCGATTAGTTTGAAGCAGATATAATCTAATTGGGAATGTAGATTCCCGTGTACCTCACATACAACAAAAAATTTACGACTGCCACTTAGAATCGAAGAAAGGCATAGGCAACAACGTAGCTGGGCAGAGGCGACAGCCTCCGTTAAGTCAAATGCTTTTTGGGCGGCTATAATCATAAGCGAATAAGGCAGGTAATAAAAGAATTGGCTTAGGATACTCACCGGTCTATTGGCAGGACATTGTAGACCAAGAAGTCGCTTATTTAAACTGGGTATTTTTAGTATCGAACTGTGCCGGTTTTGTAAAAACGAGGAAGAGTCCTCAATGCACATCCTGGCAGATTGTGTCGCTTTAGCTAGGAAAGATGTAGTATCCTGGGGATGCAGGTTCTGAGCTCAGAAAACATGGAAACCCTCAACCCGACAAAGATTCTTGCATTCATGGAGGAGCTGGGGTTGATGGAAGAGATATGGGCTCTGAAAGGAGCACAATAGATATGGTAGATCGCAGTGCATGAATCCCAATCTCAATAATAATAACCATAATTATGATCGTCTTATGTCAAAGTCTAACGTACTTGAGCCTTAATTTAAATGCCTCATACTTGTCCCCAGTCGAATAGTTAAATCAACCTATCGATAATTATCGACAAATATCGCTTTTTAGCCATATCTCGATTGATATAGTATAACAAGGAAATGTGATGTTATGTAAATTGAAATTGGCTTTATACAACTTCAATGGCTTCTCTTTATTGATAGAGAGATTATCAATTGTCCAGATTTTGAAACTGAATTTTTAATACCGTAAAATTCAAATCCCAATTTTGAAGAAAAAATGAATGCAATTAGAGATTAAGAGAGAGAATAGCAGTGATAATGATGGCTTTTAGTAAATGGACAGTTTATTTGCCTTTCTGATACCTTGAAAACTTTGCAACGACAATAAGCTGAATAACGAAATAGTTACTCTCGACCATTATTTGCCCTTTGTAGCACTTGCACTTTTCCGTTCTTTATACGTTTGCGTTGTGTTGCACTGTGTTGTGTTTTAAAGGTTGCCCAATTGGCGCGTCTTGTGTAGGTTCCACAACATGCCACATGCCGCAGACATACTGACACATATAAAATACAGATTTCGCTTGCGACCCAAAGTCTGCCCACATTTTTGCCCAAAAAGAACCTGCACTCGTTGCCGGAAAACAACAACAATAACAAAACATGAAAAGGCGGCACTCTGATGTTGGCAAAAGAGAAGGAGAAGAAGAAGAAGTTGCCGGCACCATCACTACCAACACCAGCATTATTATTACCATCACCATCACTATCAAGAGCACTACCACCACCACCACGAGACCACCACCACCTGACAAAAGCAGGCAGAAGCAGAAGAGACGCGGCATTTATACTACACACACACGTACATGCATAAATACATACATATGATATTTGTTTGCGTCTCAATGCATGTGTATGTATATGTTGGGTATGTGTGTGTGTGTCTGTTTTTGTTTTGTTATGTGCTCATTTCTTATTTCTATATTTTGCTTATGCGTATTCTTTTATTGTTGTTTACGTGAGCTGCGCCTTTGCTATAATTATTATCAAATGCTTATCTTAATTACTTTGTTGCGCATAGTTGCTTAGTAATTAAAAATAACAAATTCTAAATTATCAAACAAAATTCGAATTGCCCATTCTTTTCGAAAAGTGAAACTTTGCTTGTGAAAAACTATTGATTGCAACTTGTGTAAAGTAAAAAAAGTCATTGATTATTAAATAAAAATCAAGAAAAAATGGGTAATTTTGTAATTTAAATTTTAAATTATTACAAAATTCAAAATACCATATTCTTTTATAAAAAAAAAAATTGATTAAAACATTTTCGTAGTACAAAAAGTGGTTGATTATTAAACAAACCAAAAAATACTTACAATTTATTACTTTACATTTAAAACAGCAATATAATCAATATTTGTGTAAGGGCATTCCATCTTCGGCACTCATCGAATCGATTTTCATGATTTTAATTAATTAAATATAATATATAATCGAGTTCAGTTTCAAATGTAGTCGATTAAACAAAAGGCAATGAACTTTGAAAGCCAAATTATGACTGTGCTTAGAGAAAACACCTATAAACAAAACAAATCAAACGAAAAGCAAGAAAAGAGAAAAGACAAATCAAATGCGCGCAAATCTTATCAACACCTTCATAAACATTATAGACTTTATTTGTCGATGTGGGGTTTGTAATATCCGAACGTTGAAGATTTCGGAACAACTAGTTATAATAACGTACACAAAATACTTGTACTTATGGATGTGTTATTCTGTCTTAACTAAATGCAAACGAGTACGAATAGACTTATTCCAAGTGCCAGAGACTTGTTTGTCTATTAAATTGTTTGTGCGATTACAAAACAAATATATTAACTCAATTACATTTATATTGTGTACTTTGTTTAGTAATATTTTTCTCGACACAACTGTGTGAATTGTGATTCTAAAATGCAATATTCGAAAGTTACATATGTATTTATAGAAAACCAAACTAATTTGAAAATGTTCCAAGCGATTGCATTTTAAATGTGTATAATCGAATTCTCAGCTGTCTCGTCTGTCTGTCAACAGGTGTTGCTGTATATATAATCAACGTTCAATTTCACTTAACGGCTTCAGGTTTTGTGAACCTTCTCTGACCTTTGAACGATTATGTTTATGGGCATTTGTTTTGGTATTCGCCGGTCTTCCCATTCCGTAGACATTTCGGGCTCATACTGCGACTTGTTATCGTTGTTTTTGTTGTTGCTGTCTCTCTGTGTTTTGTATTTTTATTGTTTGTTGTTGTTGGGTCGCTTAAAGTTCTTTTAGGTTCGACCTTCAAAAAGTGGCGCACATAAAAAAGAACGCTGCCTTTGGCTTTGTTTTCCTCCTTCTTATGTGTTGCTGCTGTTGCATCGGGGTTGTTTGTATTGTGGCACGTGTAGTATGTATGTATGTATATACATACATAAATACAATATATGTACTTATGTTTATATATTGTTACACAACTTAATGTCCAATCAAGTGTCTTCAATTTGCAAACCATTGTCTTTAATATTTTCAATATTTGTTTGCCATTCTCAAATATATCATCATTTATACATATAATCCCCTAAAATTGCTGCTGCCAATCATATTTGTATATGTATATATATATATATATATATATATATGTATGTTGTCTGTATTAAACATTCCCCTTTTGCTGTTGTAGTTGTTGTTGCGTACAGAGATATCCTGCATAAAAACACGTCTGGCTCTGTGCGTATGTATAATATACATATATAATAAAATAAAAGATACAGGAAAGCGGCAGCTCTATATACCCTGTAAAGGTAAGATTGAGGAGTAAAAGAGTATTCATATTCGGTAGATCGATGAGCGAAGAGTAATCATATTTGATATCATCAAAGATAAAAAGAATCTTTAGTTTTATCAACTCTAGTTTAAAGTAAATAACTATATACATATGTTAAACCCTTTTACGAATGAAATGCCAATATTTATTGCATTTATTGTATGCCACAAATAATATCTTTTGATCGACTGAATTCCCGCAGCTAGACAATTTTCCACATGTTTCCCTTTTTTGTTTTTTTCTTTTTTTTTTTTGCGATTCAATTGGGTCTGCTGCGCTGCTTTCCTGGTTTTATATTTTGAGTCCGTAGCCGGCTTTTAACCTACCACCGTTAAAACAGCGCACACACACACATACACAAAATGCAATTTCTTCCACTCTCCTCTCCTTTCCTGTGGCTGTCTATCTGTCATGCACACAAACGTTATTTTCTCCTTTGCGCTGTCATTTACTTGCTCGCTCGCTCGGTTCATTCGTTCGTTCGTTTGTTCGTTCGCAGCACAGCTTTGCCGACCCTTCCTCTCTTCTTTCTGTGAGTTCCACTTCAGCCCTGCTTTTGGTGTTGCTGCCTGCTTGGTTGGTTGGCATACGCGCACACACACAGGCACACACACACAGACACACGCACGCAGTCATTTCTGCTTTTGATTTTCATCCATGATGAGTTTTCCCTTTTTTTGCTTTAGTGCTCTTTCGTTTGCGAGACACGGACACACAAGCACGAACAACACACAAGCGCACATAAAAGTCCCTCGTCGGTATGCAGTAAAACCATCCATTCATGTTTCCTGTCACCCTGTAGTGGACCAAGCGATGTTTGCCGCTGCCTGCCTTGCCTTGCCTGTCTGCCTGCCTGCCTGGCTGGCTGGCGGCCTGCTTGCTTGCTTGCTGCTTGTCCTGCCGGCTTTAGCGCACACAAACACAATCGCATACACACACAGACACACGCTTGTGCGTCCATTGCTGGCATCTCTTCCATTAGATTTATTGCCATGTTTTACTTCGGTCTGGCATTTGCAACAATGCTACAACGACGACGACTTTGCCGTTGTTGTTGTTACTGCTGCTGCTGCTTTTGCTTTGCCATTTGTTATGGGCATTGACGAAGGGTTTGGGGCGTGAGTGCGGGTGTTTGTATGTGTGTGTGCACGTATATGTATACATACATGCATGACTATGATTATGGGTACATGCTATGTATGTTGCATGTATTTGTATATATTCTTCTCTTCGCCTCTTCACTTGTCTTGCTTGCGCCCTATTCATGTATTTTATTACACGCATTTCCATTTTTCTTTGTAATTGTAACGAACTTCACTTTGAATGTGAAGCTTTTGTGTTTTTCTGTCTTGTCCACGGTATCCATTTTTATTTCTATTTCTTTTGTAGGACACATGCATAGTCTGTTCGATTAATAAACTATGTGATGGGAATATATATCTTTCATTTGAGTAGTCTACATGCAAGTTATATAAGCCAACCAGTTCTCCCCCAAACAAAATATGAAAATGTTTTCAACATTTTGATGATTTTGTTAGTCTAGTTTGTTATGTGTATATTCAATATTTTATTTACACAAAGTATTCATTCAACAATTTGAAAACTTCGTCGTAATGCATTATTAACTAACACACTAATTTCTAAACAATTATAGCTCGTACATGTCTTAATTATATTGTAATCATATTATTGATTAAGCTGAGAGGCATACTTACTCATACAAATGCATATGTGTGTGTGTGTATGTATGTATCATCAACTGTGTCTGTGCACAACTTTAGTTACACACACACTCAGAGCTAAAACATCGTTACATGCTTGATATGCACATTTGTAACTGTCAATCGACAATTTCCCCCCAGGAGCGCCAAAATCTGCTGTACAAATACACAGAGCTCTAAGTTGTGTGTGTGTGTGTGTGTATGAATCGATTGTGGAAAATCGATTAAAATGATAAAACGTAACGAAAATTGAATTGAATGTGAAATGAGACTTATATGGGGAGGCAGAAAGACAGACAGACAGGCTTTTATTGACTGACTGATTAAATAAAAGAGTATAAATAAATGTATGAATATTTATACACACATTTAATTGGCACATGGAAATAATCAAAGCGGATGTTAAATTTTAATTTGTTTACACAGTCAAATACATCCAGAGGTCAATCACCATATCCGCCAGCTCACAGTCAAAACTCAGGTTCCTATCCAAGTTCGCCCCAACAACAACAACAACAGCAGCAGGCCCAACAACAACAGCAGGCGGGACAACAGTCCGGTGGAGTTGGCGCACCCGGAGCGCCGGCGCCACCAACCGGCCCAACACAGCAACAACAACAGCAGCAGCAGCAAAACACACCGCCCACTTCTCAATATTCGCCGTACCCGCAAAGATACCCAACACCACCAGGTCTACCGGCGACCGGGCCTAATCATCGAACTGCCTACACAACGCACCAGGTGAGAAAACAATTTAAATCACTCATCAATTCAGCAATTGATTGGCATCGATATGCCCTATAAAATGAGCAGAAATGTTAACAATAGAAATATAACTAGCCTAATGGCAACTGCAGGATTTTTCTAAGTGGAATTAAACTACAATTGAATTCAATGAATTTATCTCTTTTGGAAATAATTACTAATGCTATCGACGTAATTTCAACAATATTAAAAAACGTTTTTAACGTGTTTATTCTTAGTCGGGTTTGAAACACATTGAGAATTGGAAGAAGAAAAAACCACTAAATATTTGATTGTCTTATTGATTTATTTCTGATTAATATTACTTGTAAATCATATTAACTTTGAGTATTATTAACTTAATGTTAACTTTTATTTGCAGTATCCCGAACCAAATCGACCGTGGCCGGGCGGCTCATCGCCAAGTCCTGGTCCCGGCCATCCATTGCCGCCTGCCTCACCGCACCATGCACCGCTACAGCAACCGCCAACGCCGCATGCCGCTGGTGGTGGTCCGCCACCCAGCAGCAGTCCGGGTCATGCACCGAGTCCATCGCCGCAGCCCTCTCAGGCATCACCATCGCCGCACCAGGTAAACATATATTTAATTGTTGTGCTTTGATCCCAAAAAGTCAAGTCCCAGCTGATTGCCTCCAAGCAAGCAGAAGTACACATTGAGCTGAGCTGAGTTGTGGCGCTTGACTGATATGCGCTATCAGAACACAACCACTTTTATGTTGTGTTTGCCTCACTCCATTTCACTACATACATACAGATGTGTATATATGTGTGTACATATTTGGGTAGTGAGTGTGTATGCGTAAAGCCCCATTTATTCATTCAGAATGTCCGTGATGATGGTCGCTGTTGCCGCTGACGCTGCCGTCGAAATTCCTCATACAATTTTTTTTTTTACTCATTCCCTTTATGTTTTTGTTTTTGTTGGTGTGTGCACAAATACATAGATAAAACACGGGGTACACTCTCAAGATCTCACAAAGAGCATCTGTTTTCACATATATGCATGTATTTGGGTCAATGCCAAGGTCACTGTTGTTGTTCTTGTTCTTGTTGTTGTTGCTTGCCGGCTATTCACTTTTATATGCCGTGCCGTGCTAACAACACAAAACGGGAACTTGATTCACTTGCTGCGACACTTCTTAGGCCCTTTAAGGAAATAATTCACTGATTGCTGCAATGTGTGCGTCTGTGGTATTTATTTAAATACTTGACTTTCGATTGAGCAATAACTGTTTAATATTGTTGTGTATCAAAAATACAACTTCACACATTGAGAGAGTTGAATTTCAATGATCGAAGTTGTGTTTTCTCTAATTGCAGCCCTGCCAGACTGCTCACTTATTTGCTTGAGTTCGATGTTAAGTTGGTTGAGCTTTGATTCTCTTTTACAAAGTATATTCGTTATTCCCTTTTGTTTTAAGTTACTTCCTTGTGGCCTTGCCAGACTTATTTGCTTTGGTAATTAGTTAAGTTGGTTGCGCTTTCCTTTGTCATAAAGTATATTTGATTATTATATTTTGTTCAGCTGTAAAGTATAAATATTATTATCATTTGCAACCAGTATTCGATGCTGTCTTTAGGCCAAAAGCCAACTGTATGATTTTTTTTTATCTCGGCCTGCAATCATTTGCGCTCTCCAAAGTCGCTATCTTTAATTAACTCAAATGCACAAAATTACAGTTCCCAAAATGAGAAAAGTATTTTTAATCTTCGGCTGGCGCGGTCCTTAATGCCATTAATGCTATATGCACACAGACACACTCGTTTTACTCATAAATTACCAAGTGTGCACAAGCACAAACACACACACACACACTATTACTTACTCATACATGTGTGTGAGTGTGTATTTGAAAAACAGATACAAAAAGCGCGCACACACCCAGAAATAACTAATGAATGTTCGCTCGCTCGTTCGCTCACCAGTTGCGGTGGGGTTTTTTTCTTCCAACGGTTTGGCGCTGATTTCAAACAGCTCAGCTCAGCTCAGCTGTGTCGAGCAATTTTTGCTTGCCTGCGTTTGATGTAGCAGTATTTGTATTCACACTCATTGCATGTAGTTGGTATATGCATCTGTATCTGATGCAAATGGTGCATTATGTGTATATATGTATGTGTGTGTGTATGTGTCAGTCAGCTTTAAGCCAATCTCTATCTATACATAGTGTGCGGTTTATGAAACAAAAACACATTGCTTTCATATGTATAACATCTTGTCCCATACAACACTTATTAAAATATTAATGTGTGTGTTTAAATTACAAATGTATGTTGTACATTAGGTGGCAACTTTGTTGGCTTTGATATTGAGGCTAATATGAATCCATTTCCACTTTACAGTGTAAGCTTTTAATGTTACATTTACTGTATTTTGCAGTGTGCAACACAGGCTCATTTAGATATGCATTTTCTTGGATCTTAAGTGCTGTCAAGTTTTGAAATCCTTTTTATTTTAAAACGACGACCCTAAAAAATTATCTTTACTTTTATTTAAAGATTTCCAAGTTCCTGAATCTTGCAATTGTTTGTACACAAATTTCATTATTGTTGCGATTTAGGTTCTACAATAGTGCATACTACATCTACATTGTATTAAATCCATACATACGTATGTACGTAGACGAACGCATGCTTGTTATAAATGATTTCATTGTGCCATTCCCGCAGCGCCTGTTTTTCTTCCCAAGCAATTTTTCTACACACCGAGCGACCGGCAAGCTTACATTCAACACACACACACACATATATACTTACCCACTACTAAAAACGTGGGCCGCCTTTAGCTTGAGCAGCGTCGCCCCATCGTTCAAACACATACACACACACTCAGGCACACATACATACACATTAAAAAACATAGCTGGCTTTTTTAGCTTTGCCTTGCTGCCTGCTGCTGCCGCCGCCGCCGCCTGTGGTGGCTTTGCTATTCTCGTCATCAACGCGCCGCAGCCGTTGCCGTCGCCGATGATACTCAAGTATACTCCATGCCGGCGCTCCCCTTTGCCCCCATCGCTCCTCGCGAGCGCACACTTTACCCATAAACTAAACAACACTCGACGCGCTCTGGCACGAAAGCGAATGAGCAGAGAAACGACGACGAGCAAAGAAACGAATGACTGGCACTGTTGTTGTTGTTTTTATTTCATTTTTCTTCTTTTTTTTTATTATATTTCGACGTGTAAATGTGTGTGCGCGTGTGTGTGTGTGTGAGTGCTCGTTCACGTTGCTGTTTCTTATCTACGTCTTTGTCATCGTACGTTGGCTCACTCAAAGCGCGCCATAACTACCACTGCCACATCTCCAATCCGGGACCCCTCTGAAACGCTTCAAGTTGCTGCTGCTGCAGTTCGCGTCGACGACTTTGTCGTTATTCGTTCGTTCCACATAGCTTTTGCTTTTGCTCTGGCCTGGCCTGGCCTGGCATGCCTTGCCTTGCCTGCCTGATGTGTTGTTGCTGTTGTTGTTTTTGTTTTTGTTGTGCGCTTTGACTTTGCCGTCGCTGTCGTTGCTGGCTGTGTTTCCCCGTCAGTTCGTCGTACATTTCATTTCACTTCACTTAATTTCTCAGATACCAAAACGAACAGCGTCGTTTTGCCGTCGCGGCCACCTCAACCACCTCTCTCTCTCTTCATCTCTCTCTCTCTCTATCTTTCAGTTCTCTCTCTCTTTTTCCGCACCCTGCCTCTCTCATCGTCGTTTATATCGACAATGTTGATCCCGCGCCGTTCGTTTTACTGTGCTTGCGACTCGAATTGCTGTCGGCTTAAGTCTGTATTTAGCTTTATATATATTCATATATATTTATATATATATATATATATGTGTGTGTATTTACTCGCTATCTCGCTGTGTTTCTTATTTGTGTGTGTGTGTGTGTGCTCTCTTGTTGGGCTGAGTTGTTTCTTTTTTTGCTTGGTTTTCTTATAAGCAGGCGGCAAAAAACTAAGGTTACAATCGACCGTTTAGAATTTCAGCATGGAAACTCAGTTTTGTTGATATTCTAATACGAGATTTTATTGTAGCACTCTCCACTCCTCTCTGCTCTCCTCTCCATATATGTGTGTCTGTGTGTGTGTGGTAAGCTGGTTAGAATTGCGCAACTTTTAAAGTGCGTGCTCTTTAACACTTATGCTGCAATATGCGTGTAGTTAAAACTAGTGAGACAAATCTAATATTATTGTATAATGTTTGAGCCATTGCCAAATTGGTTCCTTTGCTGACGTTAGCATAACAAATGTCACCAAATAATTACCATTATTATATATTTAGAATATTTTCTGAATTACCTTCTTTTTTTTTTAAATTAACTGTAATTAACTATTATTTATGTACTATTTTTGCAATTGAAGTGGTGTACTCAAACTTGATTAACATGTAAATATTCTTTGCAGGAGCTGATTGGACAAAATAGTAACGATAGTTCAAGTGGCGGAGCACACAGTGGCATGGGCTCTGGTCCGCCGGGCACCCCAAATCCACAGCAAGTGATGAGGCCAACACCGTCGCCGACTGGCTCCTCGGGCTCCAGATCAATGTCTCCTGCAGTGGGTATGTATCTCGATAAAGAATACTTGTATACAGACGGTGATTAATCAGCGGTTTTTCCTCTCTTTTTCTTCTATTCCTTCGATTCAGCACAAAATCATCCAATCTCGCGACCGGCGAGTAATCAGTCAAGTAGTGGCGGTCCAATGCAGCAGCCAACAGTGGTTGGTGGCCCGCCACCGATGCCACCACACGGTCTATCAGGTGGGCCACCATCTCAGCAACAATCTCAGCAGCAGCAACAGGCATCAAATTCAGCATCTTCGGCGAGTAATTCGCCGCAGCAGACGCCACCGCCAGCACCGCCGCCAAATCAAAATGTTAACAATATGGCAACGCCACCACCGCCTCCACAGGGGGCAACAGGTGGCTATCCCATGCCGCAGCTTATGCATGCCAGCTACAAAATGGGCATACCCGGTCAAAATCCCGGTGCACAAGGATATCCACCACAGCAATATCCTCAAGGTATTATCACAATTCGATTTGTTTGTATTTCAATAATTAATTATTTTGTTTTTCTGATTATTTTAGGCAACTATCCGCCACGGCCTCAGTATCCGTCGGGTGCGTATGGAGCGGGGCCACCACCGCCACCGGGCAGTCAACCGGCTGGCGGTGCGAACAGCATGCCATCCAACGCACAAACTGGCTACCCACGCTCCATGCCCAATCACAGCGGTGGCAGTCCACATCCGCAGTATCCGCCATATCAGTGGGTGCCGCCATCCCCCCAACAATCGGTGCAGGGTGGCGGTGCCGCGGGACAAATTGGACCAGCGATGGGCAACCATGTGCAGGGCAAGGGCACACCACCGCCGGTGGGGCCACCGCCACCCCAAGGCAGTGGTTCGCCACGCCCACTCAACTATCTGAAGCAGCATTTACAACACAAAGGTAGTTACGGCGCCAGTCCAGCTGGTGGTCCGCAGCCCCAGGGCTATGGCAATGGGCCAACTGGCATGCATCCCTCAATGCCAATGGGTCCGCCCCACCATATGGGTCCACCACAGAGTATGGGGCCACCGACCAGCACACCGCCGCAGTCAATGCTGGGCGTTCCGCCTGGCAGTGACAGCGGCACGGAGCATATATCCCAGGACAATGGCATCAGTTCGTCGGGCTCGTCGCCAGCGACGGGTTTGCATGCGGTAACCGCTGTGGTCACAACTGGACCGGATGGCACCCCAATGGATGACGTTAGTCAACAAAGCACGCTCTCAAATGCATCGGCTGGTGGGTATAATTAACAATATAGACATTGCGACGTGTGCTTAACTGGGACTCTGTTCTGTTTGCAGCATCGGGCGAAGATCCACAATGTACTACACCAAAGTCGCGCAAACATGATCCGTATAGCCAAAGCCATTTAGCTCCACCGAGCACATCGCCACATCCAGTTGTAATGCATGGAGGCGGCGGTGGTCCAACCGGCGAGGAGTACGAAATGAATTCTCCCCCAAACTGGCCACGCCCAGCTGCAAGTTCGGTGAGTGTGTGTTGGATACACATAAATATATATATCATAAACATAATCCATAATAAATATTTGTTTATTTCTTGTTTTCTATTTGTATAGCAGGTGTTCAACAGTCATGTTCCTGTTCAACAAGAACCGTTTCGTAGCACGATTACGACAACTAAGAAATCCGATTCGCTGTGCAAACTGTACGAGATGGATGACAATCCGGATAGGCGTGGCTGGTTGGACAAGCTGCGCGCTTTTATGGAGGAGCGTCGGACACCGATTACCGCGTGTCCGACCATCTCAAAACAGCCACTCGATTTATATAGGTTATATATTTATGTAAAAGAACGTGGCGGATTCGTCGAGGTATGCAAGGTGCCGTAGTAACTCCTTTTACTAACTTCTTTTTAGATTTACTAGCAAAACCAAATCAAACAAACCAAAATTAATGTACAACCAACCAATCAATCAAACCACCAAAAAAAACAAAAAACACCACCAAACCAAAGTAAAAAAAAAAAAATACTATAGCTAACACTGAAAAAATGCCATTTTTAAAATTCTTTTTTCAATGTGCCAAAAAAAAAACCAAGTCAACCTGAATTTGTGTGAAATTTTTCCATAGCATGATATTTTCCACCACCATCAGCGTTTCGTTAAAGCCTTGAAAGTGTTTTGAAAGTTTTTCTTAAATCGTTCATTGAATCAGAAACTCGATAGATCTTTTAAAACACATTTGCATGCAAATTTTGACAGCATGTGCGGTTTAAACTTGGTTAATCATCTTATTGTTTTGGTTTTTCGTTTTCAAAGACACTTTAAATATTTTACTATAAACTAAATGTGTCAACATTTGTTATTCAAGCTCAAGTGTTTTCAATTTTTCAATTCTTTTTGATGTGGTGTAATTTCCTGTTTTATCACGTTTGATTTCCACTTTCCATTTTCCTCATTACTAACAAAAAAAATACTATATATCGTTGAATGCGTAACGCTTTCATTTGCTCGCCATATATTCCATATTTTCTTCTACTACTACTTTCCCCAATTAAATCGCACTTCTTAATAGTCGAATTTAGTAGTATTTTCAAAAAAAATATACACGCATATATATTTTCATTGTTGTGTCACCAGGTGACCAAGAGCAAGACCTGGAAGGATATTGCCGGTCTGCTGGGGATCGGCGCCAGCAGCAGCGCTGCGTACACCCTACGCAAACACTATACCAAGAATCTGCTGGCATTCGAGTGTCACTTTGATCGGGGCGACATCGATCCCTTGCCCATCATTCAGCAGGTGGAGGCGGGCAGCAAGAAAAAGACAACGAAGGCAGCCTCGGTGCCATCACCAGGTAAGTGTTTATCAGGTCGTGGATCAGGCCTTATATGCCTTATCGTACTTTCCGCAGTGTTTTTAGTCCACACTCTTAATCTTATCGTGACCATCATTTAAAATGTTTTCATTTTATTTGCACTATTTTTTCTTCGACAATATCGCAAACGAATTGAAACCAATCGGTGGTGGGCATTTGGATGCTGGCACAACAAATTCGACAGGATCATCGAACTCGCAGGACTCTTTTCCAGCGCCACCGGGTAGCGGTGCACCAAACACAAATATCGATGGATATACGGGTTATACGGGCGGTGGTGCATATCCACCAACGGCTGGTCCACAGCCAGATTATGCTGCAGCGGGCCAAATGCCAAGGCCGCCATCGCAAAACAATCCGCAGGCACCACATCCAGGTAAGCAGACCACCATACACCATATATATAGATATATATATATAACATGCGATGTACATGTGTATATCATTGATGATTATTTGTTGTAATATTAAATTGTAATTTGTCCCCATTCAATTTGTGTTATTTTCAATGTTTTTTACTACGTGTATTGCAAATAGTTAATGCATACTTATAAATATATATAAATATTTATATTTTTTGTTTGCCTTCAAATTTAATTTCACTATTCATTTCTCATATGTGTGTGTAATTTGTTTATTCATTTTTATGTTGGTTACGTAAATATGGGCGCACTACTACTACTACTACTACTATTAAAAATCACAATCACCTGAAACCACAATCAACCACCACCACAACCACAACCAACAACCAACACCACCAAATCGCACCACCATTATAATTAAACAACTTCGAAAAAAAAACAAACACAAACTTAACTTTCATGTCAACAAAACAAACAACACAATTGAACTCTTATTATGTTTATACTGTGCCATTATTCATTCATTTCTTCATCAATCCATAATGTATCATCATCAATGCCGCTTGCCGAATTAAATTAGGCACACAAAATCAAGCCGCTGGCGCTGCTGCTGTTGTTGCCGGTGATAACATAAATGTGAGCAATCCCTTTGAAGATCCAATTGCTGGCGGTGTGGCCGCTGGTGGTGGTGGTGTTGCTGCTGTTGCAAATGCTGCTGCCGCTGCTGCTGCGGCGGCTGCTGCTGCTGCAGCTGCAACTGGAGTTGGAGTTGGTGGTGCTGCGTCGTCACACGGTGCTCCACCACCGCCCCCACATTCACCGCACACAAACGCGCCACAAACGGCCAATCAACACCACCAACAAGTCGGCATTCCAACGCAATTGCCATCGCCGTCACAGCAACCACCGGCGCCACCACCACAGCAGCAACATGGTCCGCCATCGTCGCAGCATGCGCGCCCACCACCAACTGGAGTACCTTATCCACCAGGTAGCTCTGGGTATCCAACGCCTGTGTCTAGAACGCCAGGTATATTCATCTTGTTTTCTGTTTTTCTCTCCTCTTTTTTTTCTCTCTTCGTTTTCGTTTTCTTTCGTGTGTATTTCGTTGTCTAAATTATTTAATGAGCCCTTTTTTTCAATTTGATTGTTCAAAACCAAAACCAAAACAAAAACCAAAAAAAACCAAAACGAACGCTGTCTTTCTCTTCATTTAAGTAATTGCAAAATTGGTCTGCATGTGGGACGTGTAGTGTATTTAATTGCTTGTGTACACCATTTTAATTATATCTTTAGCGTCACCTTATCACACATTTGTATTCCATCTGATCATCTAGATCTATAAGAATTATATATCACTGTATCACTGTAGCAACAAATTGTGCCTAATTGCTAAATTAATAATTGGTTTTTCACTTCTGTTTAATGTAGGTTTGGATCTTGCCGATCTGTGATACAATTAAATTACATTTATATATATTCGATTATATTATATTTTTTTTAAGAACAAAATTTAGTTTACGAAACAAACTCTGCCAATTTAAAAATGTATTTCTTTCATATTTCATGAATTCTTCAATTTATGTAAAAAAAAAAAAGAGAGATCACAAAATGACCTAAAATACTACAACATTTTAGCTGAAGCTAGATTGTTCAGCTTATAACTGCAATTTGCTGTATTTAATATTAATCATAAGTACAAATTTGATTCAAAAGAAGAATTTTCTCTTTAATATATTGTGAAAAAGTTCAATTTTGTTTTTTGGATTCGACCTTAAAGTATTCTACAGGACATCTGCTAGTCGAGCACTCTACTCAATTTATGAAGTATTCTTTTACTGTGTGATCTTTTTCTTATATTTTATTTATTAAGTTAACAACAGGCTTATTTCTTATTTAATACATTTTAACACTTTTGTATCGATTTTGTTTTAGATCGAATTACAATTTACCTTTGATTAACTTGTATTTTATTTAATGCATTTCTATGCCGCCCACTGTCACTTGTTGTACTGTTGCTGCTTAACTTAAGTGTCAGTTTTGCCATGAGCCACACAAAACTAAGAATATTTTTAAAACATTTTGCAGGCTCACCCTATCCAACACAACCCGGTGCTTATGGCCAATATGGTTCTGGCGATCAGTATAATGCCGCTGGCCCGCCCGGCCAGCCATTCGGACCAAATCAGGGACAATATCCGCCGCAGAATCGCAATATGTACCCTCCCTATGGGCCCGAAGGGGAAGCGTGAGTGCACAATTCATATAACACATTCACACACAATATTCACACTCAAATTCATTCCACACACAAATTGGCAACACTGAATTACAACCGTACTGAGCCAAATTTTATTTGCAAAGCTGCCGTTTGTACATATGCTAAACGAATATTAATCGATTTGTAAATACCTTTGCTGAGGGCATTATATATTTTTTGATGTCAAGAATTTAAGTAGTCATATCATAAGTATATATACATATGTATATACTTGCATATATCCGATTGGATCACTAGATACCTCAGTTTGCCATCAGTTCTCAACAAAATTTTTTACTGTTTATTGTTAAACACATCTTGAACCCATAATCAACTTTATTCTTTAAAAAAGAGGATAAAGTCATTCAAGATCGGACTAGTTTATCTTTTTGTTGTCATAGTTGCCATCGGCTAAGAATATACTATTTTAAAGAACGATTATTCTTATCTTGAAGCTATTTGCTGCTCGCATATTAAAAGCTTGATTATATTACTATTAAAAAAAGATTTTCTTTGCAAGGATATTTCCTTTTCGGCAAACCGAAATTTACTGTTTCATCGTGTTGTTACTCAATGTTTTTTGTTTGTTTAATATTTTAAATAGTCCTCCCGCTGGTGCTAATCAGTATGGTCCGTATGGTAATCGGCCATATAGTCAAGCACCGCCCGGCGGTCCACAGCCACCAGCACAAGCCGTTGCGGGCGGACCACCAACTAGTGGAGCGCCAGTAGCACCACCAAATAGTGGTTACGTACCAACCACTCCCAACCAGCAGGATTACTACAGGCCGCCAGATCAAGTAAGTTGAACAATTTCTGCACAAATATACAAAAGAAGCTAACATTTCTACATTTGCAGAGTCCTCAGCCGCGACGACATCCTGACTTTATAAAGGATCCACAGTCTTATCCCGGATATGCTGCGCGGCCTCAAATTTATGGTAAGCTTACTTTCGTTAATACTTTGTCCAAGTGTATTTAAATATTGATAAACATTTTGCGTTTTTTATTAGGTGGTTGGCAAGGCGGTAACCAGCAGTATCGTCCTCAATATCCCACAGCGTCAGCGCCACAATCGTGGGGCAATGCACCACCTCGGGGCGCCGCACCACCTGGGGGACCGCACGGTCCGCACGGCCAGCAGCAGCCAGGCGTGGCACAGTGGGAACAGCATCGTTATCCACCACAACAGCCGCCACCACCGCCGCAGCAGCAACAGCCGCCCTACCAGCAGGCTGGACAGCCGCCTGGGCAGCCCCCGCAGCAGCAGCAGCAACAGCAGCAGCAGCAACAACAGCAGCAGCAACAACAACAGCAGCAGCAGCAGCCGGCACCACCACAGTGGGCGCAAATCAATGCGGTTCAGGGGCCACCACCAGGAGCGAATATACCGCAACCGGGTGCATCACTGCGTCCGCCAATGGGCGCCGCACAACAACAGCAGCAGCAGCAACAACAACAGCGCATGCCCAGCGGAGTGCCAGTGATGCCGACACAGCAGCAGCCCGGTGGTCCGCCGGGTGTAGTGCCACAAGTGCCACACGGAGGTGTACCGCCAGCAGGTATGCCGCCTGTTGCCGGTGGCATGGTGAAGCCACCATATGCGATGCCACCGCCATCACAGGCAGGCGGCACCTCGCCCGGTGTGGTGGGGCCAATGGTGGTGGGCAATCCACCCAGCGCCATGATACCGCAAAAGCAACCGCCCATCATTGGACAGCAGCAAGGTATGCTGCAGCAGCCGCCACACCAGCAGCTGCCCAATCAGCAGCAGCCCCCACACCAGCAGCTGCCCAATCAGCAGCAGGTGCCACACCAGCAGCTGCCACCCAATCAGCAGCCGAACTATGCGCCGGTGCAAGTGCCACCCGGTGCTGCAGGTGCACAATTGGTGAAGAAGGAGCTGATCTTTCCGCACGACAGTGTGGAGTCGACAACACCGATGCTCTATCGACGCAAACGCCTGACTAAAGTGGATGTATGCCCCGTGGATCCGTGGCGAATATTTATGGCGATGCGTTCGGGTCTGCTCACGGAATGCACGTGGGCATTGGATGTGCTGAATGTGCTGCTGTTTGACGACACCACCGTGCAGTTCTTTGGCATATCGAACTTACCGGGTCTGCTAACGCTGCTGCTGGAGCACTTCCAGAAGAATCTCGCCGAAATGTTCGACGAGCGTTGCGAGGATGCCACAAACAATGACGAAGCGGCCAATAACAATGATGACGATGCGGACAGCGGCACCGTCATGTCCCTGCAGATGGATGACAAACCGCATCAGCGACAGCTGCAGCATCAGCAGCAGCAACAGCAGCAGCGACAGACGACGACGACGCGCTGTGTGCGCAGCATCTGCAGCTATAATCGGAAGCGACACTATGAGAACATGGATGTGAAACAGCAGCGCGAGGATTCCGATGATGCGGACGAGGGCATTGATCTGGGCCAGGTGCGCGTACAGCCAAATCCCGAGGAGCGTTCGCTTCTGCTCTCGTTCACGCCCAATTATACGCTGGTCACGCGCAAAGGTGTCCCGGTCCGCATCCAGACCGCCGATCACGACATCTTTGTGGATGAACGCCAAAAGGCATGGGACATCGATACGAATAAATTATACGAACAACTGGAGCCGGTTGGCAGCAATGCCTGGACATATGGCTTTACGGAACCGGATCCACTTGATGGGATCATCGATGTGTTTAAATCAGAGATTGTTAACATTCCATTTGCGCGATACGTGCGCTCCTCCTCCTCCTCCTCATACTCCAAGCACAAGGGCGGCAAACCTGAAATCGCACAGAAAACCACCACCAACAATAGCAACACCACCACCAACAACAGCAGCAACACCACCACCACCAACAACAACAACAACAACAACAACAATAGTAGCCACCTGCGGACAGATGATATATCAACGGTGCTGCTCAAGCAGGAGGACACCACGAGCAGCAGCACCGAGGACAGCAGCCTACTCCAGCAGACGTACAACAAGAAGCGACGACTCGTCAGCAGTAGTGGTGGAGGTGGTGGCGACACCAAGAAATCCAAACTGGCCGATGGCGATGAATTCGCCCAGCCCACGGTGGAGTTGAAAAAGGAGGCGGCCGATGGTGATAATCTGACCGTGGACAGTGATTGTCGTGCCATCGACATGGAAATTGAATCGCCACAGCAGCAGCAGCGACTCACGAACGGTATCGCCTCACAGCCGAAGGGATTCGATCCGAAGTCAACGGTGCGCGATGATGCGCAAGTGTTGCAGCGTCGTCGCGACTCCAGCTACGAGGATGAGTGCTATACGCGCGACGAGGCCTCACTGTATCTGGTGAATGATAGCCAGGACTCGTTGGCCCGACGCTGCATCGCCCTCTCGAATATCTTTCGCAATCTGACCTTTGTGCCCGGCAACGAAACGGTGCTGGCGAAATCGACAAGATTTCTGGCGGTGCTCGGACGCCTGCTGCTCCTCAATCACGATCATTTGCGGCGCACACCCAAGACGCGCAACTATGACAGGGAGGAGGACACAGACTTCACCGACTCATGCAGTTCGCTGCAGGGCGAGCGGGAATGGTGGTGGGAATACTTGATAACCATACGTGAGAATATGCTGGTGGCCATGGCGAATATCGCTGGACATTTGGAGCTGTCACGCTACGATGAATTGATTGCCCGTCCACTCATCGATGGCCTGCTCCACTGGGCGGTCTGTCCCAGTGCGCACGGCCAGGATCCGTTTCCGTCTTGCGGTCCCAATTCGGCGCTGTCCCCGCAGCGTCTCGCCCTCGAGGCGCTGTGCAAGCTGTGCGTGACCGATGCGAATGTGGATTTGGTGATTGCGACGCCGCCGTTCTCGCGACTCGAGAAACTGTGTGCGGTGCTCACGCGTCACTTGTGCCGCAACGAGGATCAGGTGTTGCGTGAATTCTCCGTCAATTTGCTGCATTATCTGGCAGCGGCAGACAGTGCAATGGCCCGAACGGTGGCCCTACAATCGCCGTGCATCTCGTATCTGGTGGCATTCATTGAGCAGGCGGAACAAACGGCGCTGGGCGTTGCCAATCAGCATGGCATCAATTATCTGCGCGAGAATCCCGACTCGATGGGCACCAGCCTGGATATGTTGCGACGAGCAGCCGGCACCTTGTTGCACCTGGCCAAGCATCCCGACAATCGTTCGCTGTTCATGCAACAGGAGCAGCGTCTGCTCGGCCTCGTCATGTCGCACATTCTGGACCAGCAGGTGGCGTTGATTATATCGCGGGTGCTCTATCAAGTGTCTCGTGGCACTGGACCAATGCATTCAGTCGAATACAGATTGTTGCAGCAGCGACAACAACAACAACAGCAGCAACACCAGCAACAACAGCAACAACAGCAGCAGCAGCAACAACAGCAGCAGCAACGGCCCAGTTCGGCGACGACAACAACAACAGCGGAGAAACAGCAGCAAAGTGCGTCCATAAAAACTGAACCCGAACAATCACTGTCATTGGATGTAAAAGCTTGCAGTGCTAATGCAGCTGCAACTGCTGCTGCTGCTGCCACAAACACAACAACAACAGCAGCAACGGCAGTAGCAGCAGCAGCAGCAACAACAACAACAAACGCTGTTATCAACGATGACAACAGCAATAGCAGTCAACAATTGCCACCGGCTGCCACCTTCAACGATGTGAGCAACAGCAGCACGAACAGCAACAGTTGCGGCACAGTCAGCAGCAATCAGACGAACAGCAGCAGCCTGGGCAGCAGCAGTCAGACGACAACGCTCAACAATTTGATAACGCCGAGCGAACAGCAACAGCAGCAGTCGCAGCAGCAAGTGGTTAAAATGGCAACTGCCTCCCCCTCGTCAGCGACGTCGTCTTCCGCATTGACAGCGAACACGTTGAGCAACATAAATGCAGCAGCAGCAGCAGCAGCAGCGGCAACAGCCACATCGAATTCAACACAACAACAGCAACAAGCAACAGCACAACAACAACAACAACAAACAGCGGCGGCGGCGGCAGCAGCAGTGGCACAACAGACGGCTACACCACCGCCAACAAATGCGAATACAACCGCCGCCGTTGCGTAGTATACAACAATGCTGCCAGCAACGTCTTACTATTGGCAACGTGATGAAATTTGCAAAAGAAACTAAAATCCAATAAATAACGAAAACATTGAAATGAATGCGTACAATGGATGTGGAAGTGGATATGGATGTAGGTATAGATATGGATATATGCATATATATCGTATATCAAATCTTGTAAATTAACAAACACACAAAACTGAATAAGGGATACGATGATGATGATGATGATGATGATGACGATGACATTGTTGGTGCGTCTTTTAAAGCGAATCACTTATGTACTATGTAGCATAGCCACAAATTGTATATGCTGAAAGTAATATTATTCTTGACATTCATAAATCATCAGGAATAATAATAACAACAACAAGATGAAGAACAACAAAATCAACACCATGGCCAACATAAAAACAATTGGCCACAACAAACACACATACACACACAATAACTGTATATTTTTTCACTCAAATCTATAGTTAATATATATATATATATATATAAATATATATATATATAAATATATATATATATAAATCATATATAAAAAAAAAGATAAACAAAAAAAAACAACAACTGCGCATCAGAAGATATGAACAGAAAATTATGGTCTGTTGGGCCCCATTTCAAATTTTAGCAATGAATTTTCAATGTCAAAACTTAAGGCAGAAAGTTTAATTGCATACAAAACAGATGCATGCGTAAAAGATAAGCACACAACATACTTATGTATTAAATTTAATAAACAAACAAAAACTAACTAAAAAAATAATATACACACACACACATATATGCATACGATATATATACATACATACATATATATATATATATATGTAAGAAATATATATATATATATGTATATATGTGTATACATACATATTAACACAACAAAAACAAAAAGAAAACAAGAAAGATAACGAATTATGTGTGTTAAATTAAACATATACATATAGAGGTTAGTTTTTAAACAAAATTCTAAAATATAATACTTATAATAAATATTATTATTACAAATATGTCATATGAAGTCATATATAGTGAACATAAAACCTTAAACCGTCTGCATATATGCGTATATATGCAAACCGATAAGAAGAACTATGTAATACAATTAAATGGATATTTATGTGGACAAATTGAAATGCAGAAAATTGTAACACACACAGACACTCATACATTAAAAAAAAAAGAAAAAACAAAAAAAAACAACCACAACAACAACAAAAAAGCAAACAAAAATTGTACATACTTAACTATTTTGTAAATTGTATCCTGTATTTTGTTTTCGCAATTGTCATTTCGTATTATATATGAGAGGAATGTGTGTGTGAATTGTCGACGAATGATTCAAACTCATTGAATAATGTTCGTACACATTTGTTTTATTTTTTTTATATTTTTTTTTTTTTTTGGCAAAAACACTGCACAAAAAAAAAAGAAAATGAAGAAAAGTAAAACAAAAAAAGCAAAACCGATATATGCGAAATGCGAGCACTTAATGTTGTAATTTTTTATGTTGTTTGTATTATTTACTGAAGTGCTGCTGGAACAAGGTTTAATTTTATATTAAACATAATTTAGGCGTAAATGACAAGCTTATCTCATAAGTTTTTATCTTAATTCTTAATTTAAAATATTCAATCTTAACGAAAATACAGTACATAAAAAGCTAGAAAAGAATACGAACTAAGCTATATAGAAGCACGCGAAATTAATAACTAAACATGCTTTATATCACAGAGGCGTGAAGAAACAACCAATAGAAAACAACAAACACACAACAACCACAAAAAGCAACAAACAAATAAGAAGAAACAATTGCAAAAAACAAAAAAAAAACATACAAAAAAATCATTGAGCACCTGAAAATGGACATGTGCGAAATGTTGTAAAACTTATTTTGATGCATATGCAATTAAAGCTCTTAGAATACATGGCAATATTACAAAATGGACTGCTGTTTAAAAAAAAAAAATAAAAATAAAACAAAAATATATAAAGTCAAGTAGACTGGGCTAGTGTAGCGAGCCCAATATACTTACAAAACATATGTATGTCATGTCGATCAACAGGAATACAAGGATCAGTTGAAGCCCTAAAGATAAACGTTAATTTATGTAGTTGTTTTCCAAAACACAAATATGACTCAACATCTCGATATCGATATATTTACTTGTAGTTATTAGTGTATAATTTTGCTAGGATGTAAATGTATGTCCCTCAAACTTAATTTAATTATTTAATTAATATACATACATATATAATATACAATTGAGTGTTTTTCTATCAGTCTAAGTGGGTATATGCATGTATTCTTTATTTATTATTATAGATAACGTGTTTGCTTACTGAGCGTTTACCCCGGTCTTCTGCAAACACCCGAAATTTATTTCCATATGTTGCAAAGTTGTGTGTGACACATATAAATTTATTTATAATTTATTAAAGTTTGCTGATTTAATCAATTGTAATTTTTACTTTCTTTTCGCGGTTGCAATTGATTAAATCAGCAAACTGAACTATAAATTATAAGCAAAAAATAAATATTTAAGCCGATTTAATTTTAATTCAAATGGTAAGGTCAATATCGATATAAATAATCGAAATAGCGTGCTTCTATTGTGAATGGTAAACTTAGAATGAATAAACTGAGAAGTAGTCGTGGTGCTGATTTTAATGGTAAAATACACAAATATTGCAGGATAATTCATAGCGAAAATGTATTTTTTCAGACATCGCTGAAAAAAAGCCGTTAAATTTTTTGGTTTGTGTAAAAATTGCTAAATATGGATTAATGGCGAAAAAGCGGTCACACCAGTTATCAAAATGCGGGCACACTGAAGACAACCAGAAACATCGATAGCATAAAATCGATTAGTGCATCAGTCTTATCAGAATTTTCTCAGTAAAGTGGGTGTGTACTGCTTCACTCGGTTAACAATATAAAATATCTTTAAATTTCAACGGTAAAAGGCATGCGAAAATCGCATTACATTGTTAATAAATATGTATATACCTGTCGCTATAGTAAAATTGTTTGATTTATTGATATTTTAAGTGAAGATTGTGCTGCTCAAGTCAACTAACATATCTGCTACATACATACACAGTTTTGTGGATTGAGCTATGTACATATGAATTTTGAAAACTGTATTTCCATGTAATTTATTAGATACGTGTTTGTAGATATATATACTAACATGTGTATGTATATATTTATGTAAATATATTTTATTGTGTGTGAGATTGTGTCGATAATGTCATAATTTTTTTTTATTATAAGTATTTATCGATTCAACAAAAGCGGAAAACAGCATTACTATTTATGGATTTATAACTGTGCAATTGTACCGTATATGTGTGTCTTAGCACGTATGTATATAAAATAAGAGAAATTATTTGTTGATTCCCCAACCAGGTTCAAGTTAGGATATGGACAATAATTCAATAGAGAAAAAACTCAGCCGATGACGTAGTCGTAGGCCTGAAATGGGGTCGGCATTCATCAAGTACTTGAAAAGCCGATTATCATTCAAGCATATTAACATAACAGTAGTCCAAATGCTTCCTCCTGCACCCCCCAAATACAATATGCATGAAATGTACCACTCACCAAATGTGCTACAATTTGTTGTATTCTGCGTTGCTCTTTTCTATATATATGTATATATATTTTTTTTAATATACAAAGCACCGCATCAGAGCCCACAAAGTTCAATGCTCGCTTGCGTGTTTACTCCCATAGCCGTATTCGTATTTTGATGACGCTTGTAGTTAGAGACTTAAACACACACACAGCATACACACACACACACACACATATGTATTTATGAGTGTGCAAATAACAAACATACTTACATAGATTTAAGCTGTCTGCGTTTGCGACCTACGAAGAGACTAGAATATTTGTGTCAGTTTAATTTATATGTGTGTGTGTTTTTTATGCAAATGGTGAAAACTGTTTGTGCTAACTGACTAACTGTCTGCCAGCTAGTTTCCTTTTATGACGTAAGCGAATCTAGTCTTGCTTGTCTTGTCAGCCGTAAAGGGGCACACATGACAAGTAACCGCTGTGTGTGAAAATTGTTGATCGCTTTTACTGTATCGATTTTGGATAAAAAACCACTCCCCAGTTTGTATGGACGAAAGTGCATTTTCAATGCGATACACAAGGAAAATCAATTAATACGGGTTTTAGCCGTTTTCGGGTATTCCACGCCCATGTTGGAAAAAACGGGTGAAAAAATGTTGAATGCAATTTATTTAGTGATTTTCACTTGCTTTGAACTTATTTAAAAAAAAAAAAACCAAGTGATTAAGAAAAAATAAATAAAAAGATATGCAACAATTTTCTTTTAGTTACTCAATTCCACAAAATAATGATTAATATTTTATCGATTGCAGAACAGAACTGTTTTTGGTACAAAATGTCAACCAGCCCAAAGCCTGTAAAGAAAGTGCCGATTCACTTACAAAGCGCCCAGAATCGCGTTTACATTAAAAACGGTGAAATCGTCAATCATGATAAGAGCTTCAAGGCGGACGTTTACATTGAGGATGGCATCATTAAGTATGACACTAACAATCCTACAAAAAAGAAATGCCCATTTAATTGAATTAATTACATTTGACTCGCTGCAGATTCGTTGGATCTGCGAGCGATATAACAATTCCGGGAGGCGTACGTACCATCGATGCAACGGGCAGGATGATAATACCAGGTGGCATTGATCCCCATACACATCTGCAGTGTCCGTTCGGTGACACGGTTACCGTCGATGAGTAAGTTAACGATTTGTTTATCGTTTTTCCTGTTTATAGTTAAAGATTTGATTTCGATTTTTTTTTTTACAGCTTTTATCGTGGTACAAAAGCAGCTGTTGCCGGTGGCACGACTATGATAAGTATGAATCTCAAAAAATCAAAGATTTTCTCGTTTTGGATACTGATATATAAATTTCTTATTGAAATTAGTCGATTGTGTGCTGCCCAAAAAACACGAGTCAATGATTGAGGCCTACGACAAGTGGCGCAGCTGGGCGGATCCCAAAGTATGTTGTGACTATGCACTCCATGTGGCCATCACCTGGTGGTCCAAGTCGGTGTCCGAGGAGATTGGCATACTTTGCAAGGAGCTGGGCGTCAATTCGCTGAAAATGTATATGGCCTACAAGGATCTCTATATGCTAAACGATGCTGATCTTTTGGATGTTTTCGAGCGAATTCGAAGCCTAAATGGTGTCGCAATGGTAAGCTATACCACATTGTGAATGCGTCACCATTGCAACAAGATTAATTACCCACAATTATTTGGCCAGGTTCATGCTGAGAATGGTGATATTATAGCCAAAAATACAAAGAGCTTGTTGGCCGAGGGCATCTGCGGTCCCGAGGGACACGAACTGTCCCGCCAAGAGGAGGTCGAGGCGGAAGCAGTGCATCGCGCTTGCATTTTGGCCCATCAGGTTAGTGGAAACAGAAAAGAAAGAGAACTAATCAATAAATCAATCCAAAGTTGTATAAAAGCAAAGCTCGTGGGATTTTGGGAAATGTTGCAATATGTATACAAATGTACATACATACATACATATATTCAATGTTACTATAATTTGTTTATGTTTTTGATTTGTTATTATTTCCATTATGTATGATGCACCCTTTGTACATAAGATAAGATTGTATGCGGTATGTGGCACTTGATATAACTCCAATAAATATATACCCTGATTGATGCTGATGCACTTGCACACAATAATCACAATGCTCGATTGTGGCTTATCAATAAATCAAGTCCCAAGTCGAAGCCAGCCGAGTTCCCGATCAAACGACTGGCGATGTAAGTAAGTTAGACACTGGCTACAAGTAGTCCTAAACAATTATCGCCCAATAACAACTCTGGTTACGTTTGTTCCTAACACTTCTAATCACCAAACGTCCAACAATTGGCTTGACTTTTAGTATTTAGTAGTGCCAAAAACTGTATCAACTTGTATTAATTATTATCTTATGAAACATAGATGAAGACACCGCTATACGTTGCCGGCGTAACCAGCAAATCCTCCGCTGAGCTCGTGGGCCGAGCCCGTCGCAGTGGCTACTCGGTGTTTGGCGAAACCCTGGCCAGCTCCATTGGTCGCAGTATGAGCAGTGTTCGCAAGCCAGAACGTGTTTATTACATTACTAGTCCACCAATTCGTATGTCTGCCGAAACGCCCAGGCAACTCATGAAATCTCTGGCATAGTAAGTATACCTTGATAAATGTAATTGTGTATTAATTTACTTAATGTTCCACTTGTTACAGCGATGATCTGCAGGTCACTGGCAGCGATAACTGTACGTACAATAAGAAACAAAAGGAGATGGGTTTGAAGGACTTTACCAAAATTCCAAATGGCGTCAATGGTGCTGAGGATCGCATGTCGGTGGTGTGGGAAAAGGGAGTCCAACAGGGTCTACTCGATCCGTGCAGATTTGTTGCCGTAACTAGTACAAATGCGGCAAAAATATTCAATATCTACCCACAAAAAGGCAGAATCGGTAAGTTAACAGCTTGAATAAATGAATAACTTACCTAAAATAAATAATGATTCATATTTTAGCTGTTGGCTCCGATGCTGATATTGTCATATGGAATCCACTGGCTACGCGCACCATCTCCAAGGATACCCACCAGCATGCATGCGATTTGAATATTTTCGAGGGCATGACCGTGCATGGTGTGCCCGAAATTGTAATGGTCCGTGGACGTATCTGTGCCGAGAATGGAACAATTCGCGTTGCCGAAGGTCATGGACGGTTCATACCGATGCCAGTGCGACCGCCATTTGTCTATGACATTATTGAGGGCAAAGTACAATCATCCGAGGAGCAACAGCAGCAGCAGCACCAACAGCAGCAGCACGAGGAACATCACAATGGCAATATGATCAAAAAGTTTGCTGAACTGGATATCCTAATACCAGCACCGGAACCGCTTGCCGAAATGCTCGCTGGCAACTTACCAATGCCGGCGGAAGGTTCTATTTGCAGCACACCCTCGGTGCGTGGACGTGTCGATGGCAAACGAGATATGCAGGAGTCATCTTTCTCGATTAGCGGTGAGTCACATTTATCTATCTCATTTTATTGTGTTCAGCTTTTATTGTGTACATTTTTTTTTTTTTACGTTATCCAGAGGAGTTGGACAGATCCGGTGTTCGTGCTTGCATTAAAGTTAAGAATCCGCCTGGTGGGAAATCATCCGGATTTTGGTAAAGAAAAAACCAAACAGAAAACAAAAAAAATTAACATCTTATCGACGCTTTAAGATACATAATAATCGCACAAAGCGGTCTTCATCAGGCAGAATCTGCGCTCATTTAAAATAAGATTTATATATCCACAAAATAAGATTTATATAGCCACAAATGAATTATCTTCGCTATTTATATTAAATGTTTTCCATTGATTAGCTTAATTTAATCGCATTTACATATATATATTTATGTAAATATATAGCAGAATATTGTTTAAATCACTTCGATTTCCAAGTTGAATATGGGATGTCATCAATGTCCTTAAAGAAGTACCAGTGAATAGTCTGAACCAAATCAAAAATTCTTTTTTTCCAGCTAAATAAATAGATACCGCCCGCCCCTCATTATGTTTTTTTTTTGTATTTCTAAAATGAAATTAAACGATTTCCATTGATTTAATGTTACGTTGTAGGTATGCACTCTTTATTTTTAAAAATTATGATTGACAAACTATGCAAAATTAAATGTTTCATTATATATTAACTCAATATAAGTAATATAATACACAGTTATTTATGCTGAATATATATAATTACATTTGTTTTTATTTTATTTTAACAATATACATATATCATGCCTGTTGCAAATAAAATAACCTATAACTGCCTAAACAGATTAATTGCGTAAAATATCTAACTCCAAATCATCAATTCAGAGCAATTAGGTAATCTATAAATGTGTACTCAAAAAATTTCATCTGATTTATTGGGTATTTTTTTTATAATTGAATTAATAATTTAATGTAATTGAATTGATTAACTTACAAGAGGTAAAATACAATTTATTGGTTTTGCCTGTCTGCCTTTCAACTATATACTTACATTTTGTTAAAGCAAAACAGTATTAATAATCATTATAAAAGTCATACAAATAAACACACTAATCAACTAAAATCTGTTAATTTAATCGTTTTGAGTCTGTTGTGGTGCTTCGAGAAAACGAAAAAAAAATTAATGGAGACAAATTTTACTGCTTAATGGATAGTTTCACTTCTGCATTGGCTTAAACACTAAAAATCATTCGGAGTGTAACCTAAATTGGACTTAACAACTAAACTTCAATAGCAATGACAATTTATGTATTTGCGCTTTACGGGCGGCGATTGTGATTGATGAGGAGGAGGCGTAGGAATGCATGCGGCCGTTGAACGAAATTGCGTGGTTTGTGAAGAATACGCTGTGTGTGGCAAATAAATACGATATAAATAATTTAATGTTTTCAAATCGTTTAATGATAATGATATTCACCTTCCCCTAACTCCACTCCTACGTTTGCTTATAGCTTCTTTAAATATGCGGCACATTTGACAGCGCTGCTTACTTGCCCCGTATTCAGCAGACTCAACTTCTTGTGCTTAGCGCGGAACTTCCTCACGTAGGCATCAATCAAATTTTTGATTTTGTGTGGATTTATTTCACCGGACCGACTGTGACAGATCTGTAATGTTTGTATATACAAATAAATCAAATGTCATATTGAATTATTGTTGTATATGTGGAAAGGAACACATACCTTCGGTACAGCGCGTCGCATAATATCTTTGTAATCTTCTTTCGAGATAACTTTCTTATTGAAATGTGGTTTCAGCACTAATTTCACTTCCTCAACAACCCGTTCCTGGCGATTTAGCTTGCGTATAAACTGCAACAGAGCAACATTGCATAAGTTTTGATGAAACACAAATTGGATTTGCTATTCACTCACCCGATCTTTGACTTGTAAATCGACTGCTGAATTAGGCACATCATCATAGAGTTTACCGTGCTCCTCGTTTGATTTGGTACCTGTAATCACAATAAATAATTGAGTGTCATGTGTTTTTTTTATAATTGAAATCAATCACTGTTTGAGAAACGGCAACTAGCCGAAAAGGCTAAGAATAAGGCTTAAGCTATAGATAATGTCCGACTAAAAAATACTCTATAACCAGTCGGAATCTAACAACATTTGTAAACCCACTAGACAGCTGAGCTCCTCAACATAGAATATATTTTCTTTAAAAGTAATCGTTTAAAAATCAAGGCTATATATATCTAAAAGATTGTCGTTCACATTAATATGATGTATGATGATAGTTTTGGAGTCGAAAGTGTTACACTTTTCCAGTTTAAATACATTATCTTTGTTTAACCATTATGGATGGATTCAGAGTACAGATTTTCATCGAATTATACAAAAAGTTACTTAATTCTTGCGATGCATTAATTGTTTTGGATAGAGAGGAGACAATTGTAACCCACCTTTGTTTTTCGATTTGCGTTCGTTTTTATTATTTGCTCGCTGCTGTTTCCTTCCCGTCGAGCTGTTGAAACGCGATGATATTCGATGACCAACCAGTGGAGAGCTGCTGCCAAATAGATTGTCAAACATTTCCGCCTTGCCGCCGCCGGCAGCGCCTGCCTTCGTCGTTCGACCACGTATTGAACCAATTGCATTGCCATCTGGCGGCGGTTCAAACAGATCCTCGTAGTCCGCCGAGCCCGGCGAATACGGACTCTCGATTTCCATGTTGAAGGAGTCGTCCAGACTGGTGGTGGGCACAGCAGTGTTGCCATTGCGCATATTATTGCCGCCACTGCTTGCCGGCACATTGGCAATGCCACTGCTGCTGCTGGCGACGCTGCCGCCGGCCTTGGGCAGTTTCCTGACCAGGGTCGTTGTCGTCGGACTAGATATCGATGGTATGTGCTGGGATGAGGAGACCACGGTGCTGCTGCTCGAGAGCAGTACATTCGAGAGCACCGTAATTGCACTGGAACAATCGACGGGCTTATCTTCCGCATTGGAGGACACCGTCAGGGATGTGCTCATCGTGGTGCCGCTGTTCAGATACTGCGACGAGGTTGCCACATCGCAAGCTTTGCTCGCCAGCTCCTGTTGTATGCTGCTGGTGGTGGTGCTGCTGTTGCTCGGCTTGCTCATCAGCGCCATGACCAGATCGACGGGATTAATGCTGACATTATTCGTGTTCGTTTGGCTCGTCGCATTGCTGACGCTCGACAAAGTGGGTGTGCCCAGATTAACATCGGCCAGATCATCGCTGCTGTTGTGACTGTTGTGCTGCTTCTGTTGCGCATCGAGAATCTCTACACCGACACCAACACCCACACCGACACCGACACCACCCACACCAACGGCACCACTGCTCGACTCGAGGCTCTGCGCCGGATTCGGTGTGGGTGAGCGTGGCGAGAGTGAGGGTGACTTGGTTGGCTCAAACGGATCGTAGGCATCGGGCGAACATGGTCCCGATTCGGGAGGCGTATTTGGTCCAATTTTCTGGCCCTCATTCGGATGAAGGGCCGGCGTCGCATGCAGATGTGGTTCGTTGTCCACGTTGCTGCTGCTGCGCATCGAGCATACCGTTTCCAGCTCATCGGCCGAACGGATATCATCGGCATCATCGTGCAGCGGATTATTGCGCACCTTATGCTGCTTCTTGGCGGGCAGATTGAATTTCACCAGATGCGGTTCAGGCGGCGTTTTCGGCCCAGTTGTCTGTGTTATCGTTTCGTAGGATGTCTCCAGAATCGTCTCCATGCAATTCGCTGGTGGCGTCTTCTCCCGCTGTCCATTCTCACGCTCATGATCTGTGGCCGAGACGGCGCTGCTGCGTCGACGTTCGCGTCGCAATAGCAATAGTTGATTGTCGGTGGCATCCTCGCTGTCCGTCAGCACAATCACATCGGCCGGCTCCTGATGTACCTGGAACGGTGAACGCTCCAGATCAATGATAGCCACCGGTTTTGCGTCCAGTTTCTTGCGTTTGCGTTTCGATTTCTTGCCACTGCTGTTGGTCAGGCGATCGATCGAGGTGCGTCGATTACCGAGGAACTCATCCCGCGACGCTGGCAATGTGACAACGGTTTGCTGCTGTGCCGCCGTGCACGAGGAGGAGGTGGCTGGTGCCGCCAAAGCGTTCGCCTCCTTATTGAAACTGACACTGACCAGTATATTGTTGCCCGAAGCGAAGACCTCCTTGGAGGGCAGTGGTTCCGGTGTCATCGTATGGCGTTTGCGTTTCTTCTCCTTGCGCTGCTGTTTGTCCAGCGGTTTCTTGTTCTTGTTCTTCTTGCTCTTGTCCCTCTTCGGTTTCAGTTTCTTGGTCGCCAGCGGCGTCAGGCTGCGATGCGAGTGAGCAGCATGCGCGTGGCTGTGACTGTGGCCATGGACATGGCCGTGAGTATGGGGCATCTGGCTGTAGTGGGCACCTGGCGCCAGTGGCGATGCCAACGGTGGCGTCCACGACGCCGGCTTCTCACCACCACCGCCACCAGCTCCGCTGCCGCCCGCACCGCTGTCATGCATGAAATTCAAACGATCCGCCGATAGACTCGGCGTCGGCGACGGTGACCAGTGTGAGGCGGCTGCCTTCTTTGATTTCTTGCCCAGTTGCGGTCCCAGGAAATCATCGGCATCAGCGAACGGATCACGCTGGCGGGAGATGCGACGTTGTCGTGCCGCAATTGGACTGGCTGGACGCTTTTTACTCTTCTTCTTCTTGTCGGCCTTCTTTTTCTTCTTCTTTGGGCGCGGACTCTTGGAGCGACTGCGACTGCGGCTCAGGCGTGGAGTATAACGCGGGGAATAGCCAGGCGAATGCTGTTTGACGCCCAGCTGCAAATTGCGATTGCCGTTGAGACGCGCCGGCGTATTCGAGCGGGATCTCAATGAAATCGAGCTATGCGGACTGCTACGATGTGCCTGCCCAGCTACCGATGATTCTCCAGCTCCGCCTCCAGCAGCAGCTGATTGTGGATTAATTGGTGAATGTTCGTAACGGCGGATTACGGGCGACATGGATCGTCGATGCTGCTGCTGCTGGTGTTGATGATGCTGATGGTGTTGATGTTGATGACGCACAGTGCCCGGTGGCGGCGTTGGCGACATGCTAAAGCTGCGCAAACGTCGCGCACCCGACGCGGAACGTGTCCGCGACCGGGTCGAGCTGCGTGAGAAGCTGCGCGGCGAACGCTGCTGCCGGCGCTCGTAGCTGATGGAGCGACTGCGTCCGGCTCGCGCCGCATCCCTGCCATAGCGATCCTTGTGCTGATGACGCGACGCATTGCTCACCACATGCCGCACATCGTAGCGCGGCAACTCGCGCCGTTTAGGTCGCTGATACTGCGGCTGCAAGTGGTAAGGTTGATGCGGCTGCTGCTGCTGCTGTTGCTGCTGATGGGAATAATGCTGCTGGTGATGTGGCTGCTGCTGTTGATAGTGCTGCTGCTGTTGCTGCGGCTGCTGCTGTTGCTGCTGGTAGCCTCGCTGTTGCTGAAATGGCTGATTGCGTACGTTGAAACGCTGGCCAGCGGTGCCAGCGCCACCGGTGCCACCAACGCCACGACCACGTCCAAATCCTCCTCCACCTCGAGCATAATCGCGAGACCTAAATGCGCCACGCTGCCGTCCGTGCGAGTTGCTCCTCGAACGGGAGTTGCTTCTCGAGCGGCTGTGACGACCGCGACGTGGACGAAGTGGCGATGATCGGCTGACAGTGCGACTCCGACTCCGACTGCGACTGCGAGTCCGAGTGCGTTGCTGGGGAGGAGTGCGATTTAGACTGCGATGAACACTACGATTTGGAGTGCGAGTCCGAGTTCGACTTCGGCTGCTTGGCGAACGACTCCTTGAGTGGGGGGAGCGACGGGAGCGACTGCGCTTGTGCTGCTGCTGTTTGTCGCTGCGATAATTGCGATCCTTGCGTCGCTTGCCCACCTTCTTGAATGTCTCGGCATTCTCCTTGCCACGCTTGGAGCTGCGCTTCGATTTGTTTGCACTGCTTTCGCCGTGACGACTACGACTGCGTCGCTTCGATTCGGGCTCATTTGTTAGATCCTCATCCTCGGATATTTGTTCGGTGCTCATGCGAGCCGCATGCTCCACATCATCATTCCGCTGCTGCTCATCACCACCACCATCGTCGTCGTCGTCGTCATCGTTGTCCGATTTTTTCGCAGCATTCTGCTGCTTCTTGTCCTCATCACCAGTCGCAGCAGCTGCTGCTGCTGCTTTATCCTTTTGTTTTGCTGCCGCCGCGGCATCCTCCTCCAAGGTCTTCTCATCCAAGCAGGGCGTATATGAACGCTCTGGCTCGGATTCGCTGTTCGAGGTCTTTGTGGTCGTTTTATTTGCCGCCGTAGCCACTGTATCCGCCCCATCGGGTGTCTTCTCAACGAGCGCCTTTTCAAACTCCTTCGGTCTATCGATTTCCAATTCCTCCCAATCGCTGTCATCGTAGAGTTCCAAGACCCCTTTGCTCTTGTCGACGGTGCGGCTATCCTTGTTGATGGGACTGGGAGTGCTGGTCGATTTTGTCTCATCATCATCAGCAGCATCTGCATCTCCATCAGCAGCAGCATCAGCACTGGGCTCTTTCGCTGGCGAGCTGACTTCGGGCTTATCATCATTATCAACGTTGCCTTCATCGGCATCATCGCCAGCAACCCGCTTTGGCTTGGATTTTGCTTTACGCTCGCTGTTATCGTCCTCGGGCTCGTCGGTTGGATTTTCGGGCTCGTACAGATCGGCGCCGGGATTGCGATCCTCATTGAGCGAACGAGAAGCAGGAGGAGCAACCACTGCATCGGATGGGGGCTCGGGTGGCAATGGTATGTCATCATCATCGTCTAATTGCACTAAATCTTCATTCATTTCGTCGTCGTCCTGAGTAAGTAAAATATTTGTAAAATTGAAAGAAAGAAAATAACACATCACGGTTAGTATGCCAAAGATTCTCCACATTTCAATAGCAGCTACAATACAGGCATAAAGACTAATGTACGGTTGTTTTATACCCTGTAGCCATTCGAAACGGGTATTTTGGGGCGAGTTCAATCAAGTTGTGCAAATTTATGCAACTGGCAGAATGAAATATATATTTCATCATTCCATTAAATACTATGTACATTTATATATATTGTCGATCAGTTCGGTCGGTCTGATACATTCATACATTCTTCAAGTGAAATAACTTTACCCATTTCCATCCACATCGATAACAATATCGAATCTTAATCGAACAGATTTCATTATCGATTTGATCAATTTTCCGTTATTTTTTTAAGCTTAAAATTTTGTTTCTTTTGAGAACTTCCCCGATTACCCTACATCAATAAGCCTAGATTCCCAAATTTTAGCTTTGATTGATAATCAAACTTCTGTTCTGTAGAACAAAGGTAGAAAATACAATATTGTTGTAACTTTTGTATTTATATTTTCAGCGTAACCAAATCCAGAATAATTTGTTCTTTAGTTCAGAGGTGAAAAATATATATTTGCGGTAGTATTTGTATTTTGAAGCTAGCTGTTGTGTATATAGTGGAATTTCTCTCAAGCGAAATTGGGTAGTAATAAAGTTTAGAGAAAATTAATAAAGCATTTTGCTTTCATAAATCAAATACGATATATTCCGAAACTCGAACTGAAATTGGCTAAGCCTATACCAAATGAATCCCAATTTATATCAAAAATAATGCAAAAATATGCATGTTACAAAAGCCAATATTCTGTGTGTTTTCCTTTTGATAACAGAGTACAATGTTGTGCTCAAGATATATACTTAATTTACAAGCGACTCAATGCTGACAGCTTCTCTCAATAATTCTTATTCAAAAATAATACATTAATTTAAGATATGCTCAAAAATCAAATCAACAATATTTGAGCATTTGAATAGTATTCAAAATTTCAATCGGACGAGTTAAATTAGTTATTTCAGGATGATGATGAATGCGAGTAGAGAGCAAAGATATTCTCGAAATATTTCTCAAGTGAACTGAGTACGTAAAGATCGTCTAACTAAAACTAAATAAATATTTCCCATTTCTCAAACAGTGGATTTTATAGATAAATAGATATACTTTTAGATCCTATTAATTACCTTATCGGAACTCCTGGCGGCTGGTTGGGGTTGCGCGAATAGTTCGGTGGCAACCGCCTGCGACTCTTGTGAGTATATTGAGAAATTCGGACAATTGTCATCGTCGTCGTCGTGATCCTCTTTATCAGCAGTATTCGTTTTGTTCCCATAGTCGGTGTTTAGCTTAAACAGTGAACTATTCCAGGATAAACTGGGCGGCGGTGCCGGTGGCGGTGGCACAGTTAAAACCGGTGGCATCGATAGCCGTGCACCCAAAACTGGGGCATTTATCGGCGCTGGCAGACCAGCGAAAAGTTGTCGCTGTGCTGCTTGCTGCTGCTGCGGAGGAATGAGGAAGCTGCTGCTGCTGGATCCACCTGACGATGGAGTTGCACCGCTGGAATATTCTGATTGGCGGGTTGTCTGCTGAAGATTTCGATTGCGTTGTTGTTGTTGCTGTTGTGGATTGGGTGAATTGAAGCGTATGTTGAAGGGCGTAAAATTTGTGTTTGTTGGCGCGTTGTTGTTGCTATTGAAGTTTGGACTGTTGAAACTGTTATCGGCAGCATTATTACTATCACGCTGATAGGGATTTGCACCGCCACCGCCAACAGCACCACCCGAACCAGCTGAGCCAGCTGCACCGCCCGCGCCACGATAGCTGTTGCTGTTGTTGCTATTGTTGCTGTAGCGATTGTTGTAGTTGCCACCAGCAGCAGCACCACCACGTCCAAAATTGGGCGCTGCACCACCGCGCTGATAGAGCGGTGCCTGTGTGATATGTGTGGCTGTGTCCTTCGCTTGCTTTGCCGGCAAATCGAGTGTGCCATCGGCATTGATGTGCACATCGCTCAGATTACGCGACGCACTGTGCCAACGATCCTGCAGCTCCAATATACTGGACAGAATATCACTAGTCGTCGTTGGCGGCATCGTCGTCGTCACACCCGCTGTCCTGGCTTTGCCCAGTAGCAACGCTTTCCGCTGACGCGTCGCACCAATGCGCGGCATGCGTATCGCTGTTTGAACAGCTGTCGCAGCTGCAGCACCATCCCCATCGCCTTGTTGGGCACCACCAGCATCGTCGCTGTCGGAGAAATAGTCCAAATCGTTGCGATTGCCAAAGAGCGTAAAACTGGAAGCGCTGCCGCCACCCAAGTGCGTCCGATGCACTTCGTCCCGTTTGACGCCCAACTGCTCAGCCAAACGTTGGCTGGCCGACAGTCGAACACCGTCGCTGGCAACATTACTGCCGCTAATTGGCTTTCGCCTGCGACGACGACGTCGTCGTATGACCTTTTTGCTCGTCTTAACCGCAAACTTCTCATCGAAATTGTTGAGATCGTATTCGACTACATAGGTGCGATGTTGGCGTCGATTGCGTCGCGTTGTTGTCGTCGTTCTGGTTCGGGTGCGGGTTCTTGTTCGGGTGCGTGTGGTGCGCGTTGTTGTTCGACCGGTGCGCCTTGTCGTTTGCCGCGTTTGCGTCATTGTTGTGGACGAGGAGGTGGAGGAGCTGGTGGTTTGGGTGTGCCTCAAAACGGCTGCCCGTATCCGTTCATTTTGGCGTGTGCGCAAAATGCGCGGCTGTTGCACTTGCCGCACACGCAGACGCGTCTCGGGCAGACCCATGCCACGTATATCCTCGTACAGTGTGTGCAGATCCTCGGCAAGTTCCAGGTCCTCATCCTCGGCCTCGTCCGCGGAATCAATGCAATTGTCACAGTACCACGAACCGGCTGGTATTATATCCAGCGCCGGTTCCAGACAATCCATGTGATAGCCCTGATTGCAGCTATCGCAGAGCAGCATGATGTCCTCGCGATCCGTACTCTGGCATATCTGACAATTGGTGTAATCCTCATCATCGACGACCACAACATCTTCCTCATCCTCTAGCAACAGCTCCTTCCGCGGCTGGTTCGCATCCATGCGAATCTCACGCACATTCTGGCGTCGCTCGACATTGTCCAGGACAATGATGCGATCGAAGGCAATTCGATCGATGGGGCAGGTTTGTACATTGTTCGCCCATGCCTCGATGCAGGCGGCGCAGAAGATGTGCTCGCATGTCACGGGTCTACCGATCTCCTGCTGCCTGAACGTCAATAGGCAAATGGGACATTTCTCGAGCAGCTCATTGCTGCTGCTGGTACTGCTGTGACTGCTGCTGCTGCTGTCCGTGCTGAAGCCGTCGGCGAGTTCAGCTTGAGCATCTGTTCGTTTAATATCATTGGATGCACCGTCTGCTCTTGCTGCGGCTGCAGTTGCTTCTCCTTCGCTAGACTCATCCTCGGAAATGATCAATTTCATTCGCTTCTTTTCACGTTCCTTTTTTCTCGCAGCGCGCTGCTCGATCTGAATGCGAAAGAAAAGTGTTTAAAAATTAATAAATAGTCGGAAAAGTATGAGAAAAACATTTGTAACTGGATTTTGTAGACCCAAAGTTTATAAATAGTTAAAAAATTAAAACAACTGCACATTTAACTCAAATAATGTTCATACTTAATTTCAATAACGCAAAGAAACTCTACCATTTTTCTTAAGGTAAAATACAATTTAAAAAATAACTGAATTTAATAGCTGATTTTAAAACCTTGATTGTAAACTAACAATTTTAAAATCTAATCATTACAACAGACTATAAGTTAATAGTGTTTCAAGCAATATTCCAATATTCATATTTAGTTCGGTTGATTCTAATTGCAATTGGAAAATTTGAACATAGTTTTCTGATCTTATTACACATTGATCGATCAGCAAATATAAATGCCAAAAATAATGATCATTTTCTGTAGTATATAGTATTTTCGACAACTTTATGAAATAGCCATGAATCATAAATAATCTAAAGTGGTTAGCGTATTTTGCAGTTATGTTATCTCTGCAATGCTGATTACAGATATTACTGCATTATGCTGCACACTGCCACCTGACAATGCTAAAATACAAATCTTTCGAGTTAGGTGAAGTATTTTGGATTTTATGTATACAAATAAATATTTACCTCACTGTCGCTGGACGATGACGGCTCATTGTCGGCTGGAAAACGATTTAAATCTGGCCGTCTTCGGAGCTGGCGACCCGATATCCTTGGCGGTGGCAGTTGCTGGCAATTGGAACGTTCACTGCGGCGTTGTTGAGGCACCGCAGAGCATTTTGGCAGCATATCAAGGTCAATGCCCACATTCACAGATGAAGCGGCGGCGACGGCGGAAGGGGTAGCAACATTTTCATCGGCGTCCGTGTCATCGGAATCGTTGAATTCGATGCGCATGATGATGCGACGTTTCCTTTTGTCGCGATCGCGATCATTATTACACTGTGCCGTCTTCCTGCTGCAAGACGGCTGATTCATCTCTGCATCGCTGCAGTCGCCGGAATCGGGCATGCTGATGCAACTCCGTGTGTGTATGTTAATCAAATGTGTACCGAGTTGAAGTTAATGTACAATTCTCGTCTCTCTAGTTGGAACTTGTGGAGCGTTTTCAATTTGTGTTTTTTTTCGCTATTTCTATGTTTATTTTCAACTTTTACTCCTTGTTCATATACGATTTTTCTACTTCTTCGCAGCTACATTTTTATGTTAAGTTGGCTGCGCTTACGCAAACCTATCGATTTATTTAATAATAAGCTATTGGTATCGGCACTCTCAATGGCGTCTGAAACTGTTGAGGCCGCTGCTCTTGAAATCTGTATGAAACGGCAGTGCTTCGCAAACTGTGATTTCAACTGGTTGTCTCTGGACGTCGATAACACTTGCAATTTGAGCTATCCTTGTTACCATTAAACACTTTTAGCTACATTACTTATTTTACGCATTGCAAAACGTCTCTGGTGAATATTTGCACGTTTAAACAAAAAATTTTCTTGTACAACTATTCACACACATACATACACACACACACACACTGCTAGTCAAGTCAAGAATTATCGAGCAATGTCACTGGCCACTATCGTAAATAGCAAAATTCATCGCATAAAAATGTCCGTTTTTAGACACACTGTGCTCGGCCACACTTAAATATAATTTAATTTATTTATCGACATAATTCAATATAACTTTTCTACTCGAAAAATACCAAGAAGTCCAAATTATTAAAAGAAAAGAATGCTAATTGTGTGAAATGTATAGATAAAATATTATAAAATTGAAATGGTTGTTGCTTATATATTGCGCTAACGCCGATAAATTGTATGTTGATATAATCGATAAACCGATATGCTATCTGACCATATTCGTAGATTTCCGTGCCGTGTGCGCGCTAAAAAATAGTTCTTTGCTGTGCGGAAGGAATTAAAATATATCCACTGAAGCTTAAATTAATCAGCATTCATAGTTCTACGACCCCAAAAGTGAAAACAATAAAAGCCGAACCGAATCAGACGTAATTAAAAAACTTCTGCAAGATTCGTTTCCCGCCATCGCCGCGTTCATGACAAACGAGAACGAGGCACATTTTTGCGCAAGAAAAAGTGAAGAATAGAAGCGACCAAGAAGCTTTTTAGCAAAAACGCAGCGATGTTCACATCTCGTAAAGCCGTCGACGAACATGTCCACAAAATGTTGGGCAAACTGCCGCCTGGCAAAGAGGTAAGCCGCATGCCACAACTTCTGCTTGTGCAATGCTATGAATTTTTTTTTAGCAACGCTTGCGAAATAATAGGCGCCCGCCATTAATCTACATACATACACATCTATACATACAGGCATTTATTTTTGTGCGTGTGTGTGTGTCTGCTTCCTCTGTGCTGTGTGCTTGTCTCTCGCAAAGCCGCCAAAGACAATATCAAATGCATTTTGTATGCAATATCAACAATCGTGTTCAATTCGCAGAGGCCAAAATAACTAAAATAAATATCAATATAAATTGGAAAGCAAAAAAGTTTAATTATTATTTAAATATAATTTAATTTACAATATATTATATTCGCAAATATAAACAAATTTTAAATAACCCGAATCCCTTTCAGACGCCGCAAAGTTGGCACTTTCTCAAAAATTTTAAATAAGAATTAATTAACCGCTTGCAATTTCAAAATATATTTATTTTACAAATTGAGTCAGTATGTGCAGCAAGCCTATTCGTAAGAGCATCAGATGTATGTAATTTTTGTTGTGTGTTCTTATTTTGTGAGGTTATGTTTAAATTGCTCTTCTCATTTGGTTTCGTTTTGCATCCACTCTCAGCGCGATTTGAAGGGTTGGACGGTGGGTCGACTGTATGTCAAGGTGCAAGAGTATGCCAAGGCCATTGAGCATTTGAAGGCCTTTCTGGCTGTGAACGAAGATGCTAACGCCCATAAGCTAATCGCCCTTTGCTACAAGCAGCTAAAAAAGCCAGATCTGCACAAGGCATTGGATCACTATCAGCGCTCCATTCAGCTGAATCCCAAGCAGAACGATGTCATCAAGGAGGGCTGTGAACTGCTTGTCGATAACAAGGCATTATTTAATCCAGAGCGCGCCGTCTACTGGAAGGAATTGGGCAGCAAGGTGCATGAACTACAGAATAGTGATTTGCTGTTTGCCGTACAATTGATCGCCACAGGCGCTGACTCGACGGACTCCAAGGATTCCATGGAGATGATGATACAGAAGGAGTTGCTAACGCGTCCACACGATACGCATTTGCGTGTACGTTTGCTGCACAACTATTTGGAGAGCAAACGCATCGAGGATGCATTCAATTATGCCTACATTACGGAAGTGGAGACACCCGGTCAGTGTCAGTTGAGCGAGTGGTACAATGTCATCTGGACGGTGTTGCAGAAATGCGAACAGTCCAAAGAGACAACCAACAATTGGCCCTATTGGCAACTGTTGCTTATTACCCTCGATCGTCTGATTGAGTTCAGCTTGCAGTCCTTGTCGCCATCCAGTTTGGGTGACAGCATCGTCCAGCTCTTCAAACTGGATCAGCACTTGTATAAATTTAGCCAGCTAGCCAATAATCTGGCAATCAATGGTGGACGCGAACTGCATCAGTGTTGTCTTCAGCACTATGACGGACAGTTGCTGTTGCATGCCGCAACGGTGCTCTTCAAACGCGAACTGGTGGCCAATAAAAATAAATGGTCGAATACGGTGCGTGCTGCTTTGCCGCTTCTCCTGCTGGGCTATCAACAGAACGCATTGAGCGAGAAGTCACCTTTCTGGCAGCGTCACTGCAGCAGCGTCCAGAAGCAGCTGTTGGAATTGTGGCACAATCAGGCCGCCTTTCGCTCGGCTCAACTTGGGCGTACTCTCTACGGCTGCCTGCAGACGAAGTGTGGCGATGCCGCCGAATGGCTCAACAATTGGAAACAGCAGCAGGATCAGCTGCAGGGCCTCTGGCCCAATAGTGATGAGCTGTTAGCCACCGTTCGTCAGCACTGTGCAGATAGTCAATGGCGCTCGCAGCTCTATCTGCAATTGTACACACAGCCCGAGCACAAGCTGAAGGAGCAATCGTCGCAGCTGGTGCGCAATACCCGTTTTCAGCAGCCGCTGTACGAGTGGCCAACGGTCGCCGAGATTGAGGCGCATGAGCAGCAGGCACTGCTGCTTGCACCGCCCACACTTGAGCATCATGTTTACCTTGCACTCGGCACCGATAACTTGGCCGAAGCGCCGCGCATTCATTTCTACAAATTGTTGCAACGCGATTGCAGGCAGCCCGTGAATCACAGCTCTGTGGATTCGCTTAGCCAACTGGATGCGGATGTCTTTCTGTATGCTGTTGTGCTCCAGGCAAAGCGTAAGCTGCAAGTGCAACGCGAGAACTACAACAGCCATCATGTGGGTAATCGTAATGCCAACGCTCGTCCGCACATGTTGCCCTTTGCTAATGTAATGGGTGGCAGTGGATTGATTACGGCGGAGCAGAGCCATTGGTGGAGTCTGGTGCAGCGATTCCAGGACAACATTAATATGGCTGAACATCGCGGTGCGTTGCAATTGGGCCTGGAAGCGGTGCGTGGCCTCAAACCAAAAGCGGACATCATTCTGGTACTGCAGCTGGGCAAGCTGCTGGCGCGCCGCGAGGATCGCCACAATTTGGAGTCACGCATCGAGACCCTCTTTAAGCTGGGCATCAGCATGCTGCGTCGCCATCAACAGCACAAGCTCGAACCGTTCTACAGGTACTTCGAGTATGCGAATCCCGAGGCGAGCAGTATCTGGCAGCAGACACAACAGCTCGCCGAGGACGCTGTCGCCCATTTGAGCAGTCGTGCGTTCAAGCAGCAGCATTACATGGAGTTCCTCAACGAAATCCGTGGCTTACAGCTACCGATGGCCAGCTATTTAATGGCGGAAACCTATCGCCAGCTGGCCGACTCCAGTCTAGCATCGCGTGTGAAACGTCAAAAATATGATGAGCGTCGCTTAGAGTGTTTGCGCGACACAAAAGATTTGCTTGCCCACTATGCCGATCATCCGCTTAGCACAGTGATTCAGAGCGAACTGAATTCCACTTTGTTGGTAGAGGATCACTATGGGTCACCTGATACTCAGCATAACAATTCCAGTGCGTATGAGGATGCTGAGGATGATTTCTATGCGAATGCGGCACACTCGCTAAATCGCTCGCAGAATCGATCGCGACGCCAGCTGGAATTGCAGCAGACAACGCCGGCGGCGAATACGGTGCAACTGGAGCAGAAGATTAGTAAACAATTGTGTGGCATTAAAGATCATTTAGATGGTGGCATGGAGGGCTTGCGACATGAAATCAAAGTGCTCAGCGAAAGGTTCGACAACATCGAGGAGCTGCTCAAAAAGCTGAAGATTAGCGCCGCCAACAGCCAACAGAATGGCGAAACGCCTACTCGGGATGTGGACGCGGTTGCTGCCGCCGCTCTCGGTCTCGATGAGTTCCTCAACATGGAGGATGCACTGCAGACAAATTACTTTAATGGCATGCAGCAGCAGCAACAGCCGCCAGCCGGAATTCACAATACTCCGGATCGTTTCTTTACGCCACCAGGTGCTGTAGCTGGAGCAACACACGCCAATCCTGCTGCTGCTGCGGCGGCTGCTGCAGCTGCTGCTGCTGCCCAATACGGCACACCCATGTTCAACCAGAATCAGCAGATGTACAACTATTTTGCCAACCAAGCGCAATTCATGAGAACAACTCCCTCGGCACCAACGCCAGCTGGCATTCCACCCAGTTTCTATGGTAAGTGAGAAAACACACAAATTACGAAATTCCCATAAGTATATTTATTCAATTTGATTAGAATGAAATATAAATTAATGAATTAATATAAATGTTGGCATGAGAGCACTTAGTGTACTTATTATCTATTAAATTGTGAATATATAGTCAATAAAGTGTGCCAGCTCCAATATTCATATTGTTCAATTTTATACGTTAAATTGATTTGCTAAAATAAGAAATTACGACACACCAAAAGATTAAATACCCTTTTAGGCTGCAGTCGTCAATCTGCCGAAAATGACTTTAAATAATAAGGACGGAAGAACATGGCTATGACGACTTGAATAGCGATTCTGATGATTGTCTGCTTAGTGATAACATATTTTATTTAAAAATAACTTAATTTAATTTAATTGATAGATTTTAACAAATTTTCTCAACAAACTGAAAGCCTTTTTCCAAACATTATTTTTATTAATAATATTATTACTTTTGCAGGACCACGTGGACCTGGAAGCTTTGGCGTGTCGCCCAATATATATAGCACTCCGGCCGCTGCTCCATTTATGGATGGACTCAATTATGGAATAACTGCATCGCCGCACAGTCTGGTGATGCCACAGGTTTCACAGGCGCCTCCAACGCTAAATCAGGCTGCAGTGCAACCGGCAACCAATGTACCAATTGCGTCTACTGGCGGTTTCTTTAATAGCGCACCATTTGCGCCACCGCCGCCAATGCCCCAACAGATGACACAACAGATGCCACAACAAATGCCACAACAGATGCCACAACAGATGACACAACAGATGACACAACAGATGCCGCAGCAGTTGCCGCCGCAAGTAGCACAATCGGCGCCACTGGTGCAGCTTAAGCCCATATTAGCACCAGCTTCAGTTCCATCGGCGACTTCAGTTGCTGCACCAGCACCAGCTTCAGTGATGCCTACTGTTCCCGTTCCGGCAGTTGCTCCCATTCCGGCAGTTGCTCCTGTTCCGGCGATTTTCAATCGCGCCCTCAACAATCAGCCCGTGGAAAAGGAGCCACCGGCCAACGTGGTCATCACCAGTTCCGATCCGTTGCCCAAGCCGGCCATCGCCAGTGCGCAGCAGCAGACGCTAAGCGTCACAATACCGCCGCAGCACATCAAGCCCAGTCTGGTGCCGAACACGACGGAACCGCCTGCTGCTCTGCCGCCTGTTGCCAGTGCCAATTTTAATTTCAGTCTGGGTGGCAACAGCAACAATGTCAGCGGTGGCAGCAACATCTTTAGCGGTCTCCCATCGGGTGTATTTTCATTCAAGAAGCAAGTGGAACAGGCGGCCGCCGAGAAGCAAAAGGAGCTAGAGGCCGAGGCGGCTCTCAACGAGAGCGCTGGCAGTGAGCAGCAGCACAATCAGAGTGCGTCTGCTGCCGCCGAGGCATCCGCTGAGCTCGACTATGATCCGCGTCCCGATTTTAAGGGCATTATACCGCTGCCCGATGAGATTGAGGTGCGCACCGGCGAGGAGGACGAGCAGATCAAGTTCAGTTATCGTGCCAAACTATTCCGGCATGCCGACAAAGAGTGGAAGGAGCGCGGCATTGGCCTAATCAAAATATTGACAAATCAATCGACAGGCGACACACGCATCATAATGCGACGCGAACAGACGCACAAGATTTGCGCCAATCACAAGATTACGCCGGGCATGACGATCAACACGCCTGAGCAGGACAAAGAAGAGAAATCGTTGATTTGGGCGGCTAATGATTTTGCCGATGAGCAGCTCAATTTGGAAAAGTTTCTGGTGCGCTTCAAGCTGCCCGAAACGGCCAAACAGTTTCAGACAGCCTTTGAGGAGGCAGTCAAGGATGCAGCCAAGAATGCATCGTCATCAAGCGGAGCGCCCAAGCCAAAGCCGTCAATATTTGGTATCGCTGGAGTTAAAAGTTTCGTGACTAGCACGCCGGCTACATCCAATCCGCTGGCCAAGCAAGCCGAGCCGGTTAAAGGGGACAACAAGATTTTGGCGCCAAAGCCTGATGCAGTCGTCGCATCCAAGACACTATTTGGCGGTAAATTGACTAGTGATTCAGCAACAACAACAACCACACCAAGCGCTACTAAAGCGACGGCATCTCCCTTTGCCAATTTCAACTTTGGCATGTCGAGCTCACCAAATCTATCCTTTGCCAATGTTTCTGCAGTGGCAAACAATAGCACCACCACTGCCTACACAACGGCCTTCAATTTTGGCAGCAGTGGCTTCAATACCAGCCAACAGCCAGCTGCAGACTCCAGTACTCTCCAGCTGCAACAGCAACAGCAGCCACCGACACAGTCCGAGGTAGCCGCTGAAGCGGATGCCGATGAGGAATATGTGCCAACGGCACAATTTACGCCAGTTATTCCCTTGCCGGAATTGATTGAGGTGCGCACGGGTGAGGAGAACGAACTGGTGCTGTTCGAGCATCGGGCGAAACTGCTGCGCTACGACAAGTCGACTAGTGAGTGGAAGGAGCGCGGCTTGGGCAACATTAAGCTGTTGCAATTGAAATCGGATCCGCAGCAGGTGCGTCTGCTCATGCGACGCGAACAGATCTTCAAGCTGTGCTGCAATCAGCGTCTGCTGCCCGACACCAAATTCAGCTATGCGAAAAACTCGCAGAACTCACTAACCTGGGCCGGTCAGGATTATGCTGAACAGGAGCTTACCACTGAGTTGCTTTGCGTGCGCTTTAAGACCGCCGAAATATGCAAGAAGTTTTACGATGCGGTCCTCAAAGCCCAAGCAGCCATGTCAATGGAGCAACCATCCAATCAGCAGCAGCAGCATAAGCAGCCCGATAAGGATGACAAACAGCCGGCAGCAGCTCAAGGATTTGGTGATGCCTTCAAGCCCAAGACGGGCAGCTGGAGTTGCCAGGGCTGCTATACCAGCAACGATGTCGCCCAGCTCAAATGTTTAGCCTGCGAAGCGCCCAAAGATGGCATAGCAGCCACCAAATCCGCAAATCCTACTCCTGCTAGCAAGTTTAGTTTCGGTTTTGAGCCCAACAAGGCAATGACAAGCTTTAGTTTTGGCGCAACACCTGCTGCTGCCAGCGTAGTGGAGGATGTCAAGTTGAAATCCGGCGATGCAGCAGCACCCGAAGCAGCCAAAACAGTTGGCTTTGGTGAAGCGTTTAAGCCAAAGACGGGCAGCTGGAATTGCCAGGGCTGCTATACCAACAACGAAGCCACTCAACTCTATTGCATAGCCTGTGAAGCGCCCAAGGATGACACAGTGCCAGCCAAATCCGCAGCACTGAACCAAAGTGGAGGCGCCTTAAATCTGAGCAGCAGTGCCGGCAAATTCAGTTTCGGTTTCGGCCAGTCTACTGCAAACACCTCGGGATTTACTTTTGGGACGAGCAAACCTGCCGCACCGGCTCTACAATTTGAGAGTGTGGTCAAAGCGAAATCCGCCGAAGCAACGTCAGCGGCTGGCTTTGGGGATGCCTTCAAGCCGAAGGTGGGCAGCTGGAGCTGCCAAAGCTGTTATACCAACAACGATGCCGGCCTGCTGTACTGTGTCGCCTGTGAGGCGCCCAAAGATGATACTGTGCCCAAGAAGGAGAACAACACTCATGGACTTGATGGTCTGACAGCACTTTCAGGCTCTGGCAGTAAATTTACATTTGGTTTTACGACCCCTGCTGCAGCTGCAGTCGCTGTCGCAGCTCCGACTCCAGCTACAATTGCTCCATCCAAAAGTAATACGGAGAGCAGCAGCTTTAGCTTCCAGCCAGCGAGCGGCAATAATCTGCTCTCGAACACATTCAGCTTCTCAATGCCCAAAGTGCAGATGTCACAACAGCAGCAACAACCCAAGAGTCCGCCTGGCGTTGGTGTTGGTGACGCTGTCGATGTGAGCAACGAGGATGAGAATCATCTCGACGAGGAGGAAAATAATGCATACTTTGCACCGGTTATTCCCTTGCCGGATAAGGTGAGTTCTGGTCAGAAAGAGATCGTCAAGATATTTCAAATTAAGATGACTTTCTTTTAACCACTTTTTAATTGAAACCGATAACACGCAATTTGGTTAATCAAACCCCCAAACTCATACAGATTGATGTGAAGACTGGTGAAGAGGATGAGGATCTGTTGTATGTGCAGCGTGCGAAACTATATCGTCTGGCCGAGAATGGCGAGTGGAAGGAGCGTGGCTTGGGCAATGTGAAAATCCTGCGGCACAAGGAGACCAAAAATCTGCGCGTTGTCATGCGACGCGAGAAGGTGCTGAAGATCTGCCTAAACCATGTGCTCAACTCGAACGTGGCCTATAAGCCCAAAGATGAGAAATCCTGGCTGTTTGCCGTTCACGATTTCAGTGAGGGTGAATCGGTGTTGGAGCGTTGCACGCTGCGCTTTAAGAATGTGGAAATTGCACAAGCTTTCCTCAATGCGGTGAAGAGCGCACTCAACGGCACCGCCGAACCCATTCACGAGGAGGAAACGGGCAGTCAACAGCCACCAAAACAAGAACTCCAACAGCAACCAAATGAAACATCGAATAAGGAAGACTCCTGCGTCTCCAATGAGATACGAACGCTGGCCAACAAACTGATGCTCAGCTGCGAGTATCTGACCAGCGAATCCAAGTGTAGCGGCTGTCGTGGCTGTGAACCAGATAACTTTGACTATGGCCAGCCGGGCAGAATGGAGGCGGCGATAAAGCCGCTTCCAATGACGCTGCCCGCATTGAAGTTGCCAATGCCCATGAGTCAGGAGCCGGCTACTAAGACCCAGGAGGCGTCACCCGTGGCGACGAAACAGACACTGCTCAAAGCAAGCATATTGCCATCCAACAGCATCATCACCAACACCAACACCTTAGCCACAAACAATTCCGGCGGCTTTGGAGGTTTCAGTACCGCTGTCTCCGCCAATTCAACGGCCACAGGCACAATTGGAACGCCCAACAAGGAGATCCATGGATTCGCTTTTGGACAAGGAGGTGAGAAATGTGTTCGATATATTTTTTAAATAATAACAATAATGATAAGTCTGTGGAGTATGTACATTTAGAAATATTTGTTGATATTGTTGTTTCAGATAAGCCCGTCTTTGGACAGGGGCCATTGTTGTTTGGAGGAGGCAGTGCCTCGACCAAGCCTCAGCAGCAGTCGATCTTTGGCGGCGCTTCTGCTGCTACTGCGGGCATCAAGTTTGGTGAACAACGTGATTCGATCTTTGGCAGCAGCGTTATAGTAAACAAGCCAGCAACAACAGACGAGACGACGGTGCCCAAGTTCATCTTTAGTTCGTTTACCAAATCACCGGCGAACAACCAGCCGCTTAGCCAGAGTTCGAGTGGATTTATGTTTGGCAACAACGCTGGTGGTAATGGCACCATATTTTGCAGTCTGGCCAAGGATAATGTGGACGTGAACAGCAGCACAGATACGGTCCTTAAGGACAACAAGGAGAATGTTGCGATAAAGTCCGCCACACCCGAGCCAAAAGCGGCCAATTCAAACACATTCTCGGATTGGGCTGCTAAGTCAGGCGATGATTTTGCCAGTTTGGCTGCGAAGAGTGGCGCTAAACCGATTGGATTTAAAAAATCTGAAACTGGCGGCTTCTTTGGACTGACGCCAGATGGCAAGAGCTTCAAATCGACAACATCAGCAACAACAGCATCATTAACAACAAGATCCGATGACAATAGTTCGGATAATGTCAATGATAATTATGATCCATACTATGAATCGATAATTGCGTTGCCCGATGAGATTGTGGTCAGCACCGGTGAGGAGGACGAGGATAAACTGTTTGGCGAACGTGCGACACTCTATCGATTCGATGCGGACAAGAAAGAGTGGAAGGAGCGAGGTAAATGTTTACGCATTCATTTAAAAAAAAGAAGACAGAGTAAACTAACTGATTTTCTCATTTTTTAATTTAGGCGTGGGAGAATTGAAGATCCTAAAGCATAAAACGTTAAATACACATCGCATGGTGATGCGACGCGAGCAAATTTGGAAATTGGTGCTCAACATGAAGATTGGAGTTCAATTTACCATTGAACACATGGTCGGTCAGCAGAAGAGTTTCGTCTGGGCTAATTTTAATTATGCTGAGTCCACAGACGGTGTTGTGGAACGTCTTGCGGCCCGCTTTAAGAAGCAAGAATTTGCCGATCAATTTCTACAGACGGTTAAGAAGTGCATAGAGGAGGCGGCATCAACTACTACGGCGAAGGATCAGAAATAAGATGTATTTTGCCTATAACTGGCATTAAATACTAGAAACGTACTAAACTTAAGCTATGTAAATGAAAAATAAATATGAAAAAAAAAAATATATATACATATTATTCAAAGCTCTTGTTTTGTGATGGTGTGGCAGCGCTTGACCAGTGTGCACAACAGTGTGACATTGTCTGTCCAACACTGTTCTTTGTAATCTTGTGCAGCACTTCATTCGTCTGACAGCTCCTGTAGCGAGAGCGAAAGAGAGGGAGAGTACATTTCATTTGACATAATGACGTGGTTGAAACTGTGTGTGAAAAAAGAACAATAAATTACTGATGCCGACACAATTACTAATCCTATTAATTAATTAATTTTGATTTGTAAACAAGCTTGCTTTATATATATATATATATATATCTATTTATATAAATCAGTGGCAGCAGGCAGTGATACTTAAAACAACACATTGACAGCTGAGTTAAAGAGGAAAACAAGCATTTTGTAAGAACAAGAGGAAGGTCGGATTCAGGCGGAGAACGTCACAGCCACAGGCAATGAAATAATTTCCATCTGAACAAATATGTTTTCGAGTTTGTTGGTGTGCAACTAATTAATAGACGACTACGTGTGACAACGCAACAAATTTATACAGCAACAGCGACAACGTTCACAATTGCTGCGAGAGCCAGCGAGAGAGAAAGAGAGGTTGTGCTTGTGGCTGTGATTGGGATTGTGGAGCAGGCAGCGGTTAGTGCTCAAGCACGCTGCACCACCAACAACAACATTAGCAACAATGATGAATGAAGATAGCGGCAGCGGAGGCTCGATGTCGTCGGGCGGCGCCGGTGGCGTTAAACGGTTCTTTGTGCGCCTAACACAGGTGAGTGTGACCTTGCATTGACAATTAATCGAGTGTAATTCGAAATGATCGATTGTTTTATTGCAGATCTATCAATCGTCATTGGATCGCTCCACGCCACACACACGAATGCGTTGGGTGTTTGCCGCCTTTCTCATGTTGCTGTTTGTTTTGCGCATCTCCATTTACCAGGGCTGGTACATTGTGTGCTATGCGCTGGGCATCTATCACCTGAACCTGTTCATTGCATTTCTGACGCCCAAAATCGATCCCGAATTTGATCCGTATGCGCAGGATGATGAGGACGATGGTCCGAATTTGCCAACGCATAGCAATGAGGAGTTTCGACCGTTTATACGACGGTTGCCTGAATTTAAATTCTGGCTCTCGGTGGCGAAGAGTACGGCAATTGGATTATTCTGTACGTTCTTTGACTTCTTCAATGTGCCCGTCTTTTGGCCAATTCTGGTGATGTACTTTATAACACTGTTCTGCATCACAATGAAGCGACAGATTAAGCATATGATCAAGTACAAGTATTTGCCATTCACACGCAACAAGCCGCGCTATCAGCGTGTCAACGAGCCAGCGCCTGCTGGCGCCCATCTCGTCGGCAATTCAAAGTGACAATTAGCCGCACAGACGCCGGAAACACAAGCGACAACATCTGCAGAGGGAGCAACAGCAGCAGCAACAACAGCAGCAGCAGCAACATCTGCAACGGCGATAGCAACAACTGGGGACATGTCATCGGCAGTTTCAATGACTGCGGGCGCGTCAACAGCTGCTGCTAAATCACCGCAAATCATAGCAATTGAGGATTATTAGCAAGTTAGGATCATGAACTAAGTGGAACAGAAAAAAGAAAAACCCAAAACAGAGAAGAATTCAACATTTGCTTTTAGATTTTGGGTTTTCGTTGATTTAGCTTGATTTTGATTTGCTAATTTATTGAGTTTGTCGTGCGGCGTTTTGTGCAAAGCATTGTTTATTGTTTTCTTTTTAGTTTGATGATTAATTACTTTACTACATGCATATATATATATTTATATTTGTTCCCCAAAACAAACAGTTCAAGCTTTTAGCCAGCAAATTCTTATTTAAATTTATTGTATTGTACTACCTTAAAATATGTAAACATTATTTTATGTTTCTCAAATCCAAAAAGTAGATTTACTCTATTTAACAAATATTTTTTGATTACACACACATTGGATAAAGATATGTATTTTTTTTATATGCATATATTTATTTATATATGCATATATATTTTGTTAGCGTCAACTATACAAAATGTTAGAATGAAAAAAAACGAACTAAGGCAGGTTTAAACTGGGTGCGTCATATGAATAAAATTAAAACAAATTGAAAACTAAAGAAAATTGTTTTTCAAATTTCATCAGCAATTATTTTGCCATTTCAATTGTGGCGCCAAATCTGTCAAAATTGAGCTGCCATTTACAACAGTTGGTAGCCCTGTTTGAAGTATAAATCATTTGAATCTGGTCACACTGTTTAGACAGGCACCGTTGTTGCGAAACTACACCACGCAGTGTGTTGTGATAGTTTAAGAAAAAGTAGTTGTTTTTGTTTTTATATTTGCAACTTTAAGACGTTGTTATTTGGGTTGTATTGCGTTCAAGTAATGCAACAATGTGCCATAGCTTTGATGGGTGCGCCTGCTGCTGCTGCTGTTGTTGCTGTAACCAAAGTGAACTCCTCAACGCTGTCGACGAGGCTGTCGCCGACGTTGTCACAAATACCTCCAATTAACAGCTAACTAAACATTACGCTGTTCCTCCCCACACACCCCCACAAATCATACGTCACAAACGTATAATGGGCACACAAAATGATGATGATACCACTAATGAGAAGTGCAACACGATTAGTCGCCGCCGCATAATCCTCTGCACCATGCTCACGTCCATTGTGACTGCCGCTCTAGCAATACCCACAGCGGAAGCACAATCTGATTTGCAAGCTGCATCGATAACGCCACCCGCAATACCGCACTGTGTGGAACAACAGGAGCGACTCATCGGAAGAAGGTATGTCTAACAATGAAGAACGAATGAATGCATGAATGCATGCATGCATGAAGAAGAAGAATCACGTGCACAAGTAATGTAATCGAGAAAGTTCGAGAAAGATTATCAGAAATTAAAACAGAAAAAAAGTATTCACAGTGGTTGCTTAAACCATGGATTGGCAGACACACATAAATAAATGTAATTGTAAATTGTTCTGCTAATACAAATATAATTTAAGCATTATAAAAATAATCCAAATTCATCAGTTAAGTCGCTATTGCATTTCAAATTGATCCTGGCACAAAAAGCAAAGCACTACTAATGATTCCAAGCGAAGACGAATTCGACACTTTTTTGCCCTTATCAAAGCGACGGTGAGTCATGAACGAAATAAAATAAACTTAAACGTTTTAAACTCTCTGTTTACCTGCGCAACAACAACAACTACAGAAAGAGCAACAGCGAAAATATCTACATAAACGAAGCGTGTTTTGTTTGTGTATTTTTGCGTTGATGCTTTCGGCTTATTTAAATCAATTTCGAATTTCACCATTCTTTCAGCTTTTGCTTTGCTCTGTTTTGAGCATTGGCCCTGCGTCGATGACAGTCTCTCTGTGTGTGTGTGTGTGTGAGTTTGCTTGTGGCTGTGATGAACAAACACTTGTTGATTCCCTAAACTGTCTCCATTCTTGTTTATTTCCGCAAAAATCAGCTGAAAATAAAAGCTCCCTTCGCAGACGTCTTGCCCCCAGCTGAAGCAATGATGTGGGCTTTTATCATTGGTGGGCCTATGTCACCTGATGCCAGTGTGACCCTTTGATTTTGTGCGTGCGATCAAATAAGATATATATTTAAATATTTAACAAATACATTTTTTTAAATGCAAATATTTATTTATATAACCACGACCGCGATTGGTTATCTATGTATTATATATACAAATATACTTAATTATGTCACGATTATTAACATGCATACATATATGAATATGGGCATATGTATGTACTGCAGAGAGCTTTTTGTGAAAAAGCTCTTGCTTGTTTTGATTGTTCACTGTATCTGATGTGTACTGTAACTGAAGACTGGAATTAGCTTGAGTATCTTTTACTATAAATTAAAGCAATCAAACGATTAAAACAGAATTATTATTTTTTTTAAATAATTATATTGTCCACTTTATTTTTTCCATAAAAATCTTACTGAATCGTTTATTGCTCAGAAAGAAATTCTAAGTTTTCAGAAATTAAAATTAGGTTAGGAATTTGAAGCATTTCAAGTATAGCTGAATCCATATGAGATGGGTCTATGGAAATTTGAAAATCAATTTCTGATAACAACTGATTAAAGAGAAAATATGATTTCTGTATCTGAAGTATTTGTTCTAATTTTAGAGGTGATCAAGTCTATATAATAACGTGTTTATAAAATAAATAAAATTATTTATAATAATTTTGTCACCGAACTAATAATTTAAAAAAAAATTTATTTCATGCATTTGCAAGCATGAATCATAGTTACCAGTTATTCTAACTATCTCAGTAATCAAACGATGGCGTCACTGATAAGCGAATCGATTGAGTCCCCGAATTATTGGTCATGGTCATGGTCATATGTCTAACTGGTATTATCTTTTTTATCTGTAGATTACTCTACATAACGACACTCGATGGCCGTCTCAGCGCATTGGACATTTCCAAGTCGGGCAAGATGCGTTGGAGCATTGAAACTGGACCCGGACCACTCATATCGTCGAGTATCCATCGCCTGGATCTGACCAACAATGGGCAATTTGTGCGGATGATTCCATCGTTGAATGGCGGCATTTACAAATTTGATGGCGATTCCATAAATCCTATACCGATAACCGCGGACCACTTGCTCAGCTCCAGTGCGAAATTCAGTGATGATCTTGTCATCTCTGGCGGCAAGGAGACACGCACCTATGGCGTCTCAGTGCGCACCGGCCAACTGCTCTATGAGTGCTCCATCAATGGCTGTGTGAATTCCACAAACGGCGGTACCTCCATTAATGACACAATCGAGGAGTCACCAGCAAGTCCAGGGGACAACAATCATCATGAACAGCAGCGGGAGCAAAACGATGAACAGCTGCGTGATGAGAATGGTTACCTTATTCCACACAATTCCCAACTGGACGATGTCCTTGTTATCCGTCGCCAGACGCAGACAGTACGTGCCGTGGAATCGCGCACGGGCATTGAGCGCTGGAACTTTAGCGTTGGCCAGCACGAATTGGATCTGATGCCCCCCGAAGATTGTCACAAGCAGCCGCGCAACGATCTGGAACTGGCCGTACTCGATGTCGATATCCGAGTGGTTGTCCCCGACGGCATCATCTGTGCATTCAGTAAGAGTGATCCACAACAACTGCTGTGGAAGCATCAGGTGAGTTAAATATTTCCGTTTTGAACTGCGTTTAGTTAAAATTAATAATTATATAATTTATTGCAGTTTAACAATCCCATTGTCAGCGCCTGGCACACAAACGCAGCCGATGAAATGGAGTCTATTGATCTATTCAGTTCATCACATTTGCATAACGAGCAGCAGCAGCAGGGGGCGGAAGAGGAGAAGCTACCTAGTCGATCGCCCTCGATGTATCTGGGCATGTACGACAAGCAGTTGTACATACAGGAGTCGATACGATTGCGTGAGGAGATCATTTATCAGTCACAGCACTATAAGCATTTGACGGGCGATACAAGCCTCATCATGCCGAAAATACCATTTCGACCCATTGCGGCTAGCAGCAATTCAATGGTGCTCTTTCGCAGTGATCGGGAAGCGGTTGTCATTGAAGACGGGAACGATGGGATCAGCAACGAATTGATGCCATATGATGATCAGAATTATGCAGTAGCCGCACAATCTGTGCTGAACGCCTCGGAATTTGTCAATGGCAATGGTTTCTATATCTATGTGGATGACCTGCCAAGTGGACCACTGGAATGTGGCACTGGGGAGTCACCACAACCCAGTGGGCTGCCAGCCATAGAGTCGGCACCTGGTGGCAGCAATGAGACGACTGCTGCTGGTGGCAATCATAGCCTGAACGATGATCTCGGCTTCAGTTTGGATGATATCGATGCACCCGTCAAGGTGGTCATATTATCGCTGTGGTTCTGGTGGAAGGAGATTGTGGTGATTGCGTTTACATCAGCGGTGCTCCTCAACATGTTCATGGGTCATCGCAATCATCGTGTGGAACGCGAATATGTTGTCATTGAGCGGCATGTGCCCGTTCAAACGGCCATCGAGGCAACGGAGTCATCCACACAGGCCCTGTTGGGGCCAGTCTTGCCGTTGACTGTTTCGCGCCCCAATCGCCTCAATTTTACGGGCGGCACGCAGCGCTCCATTTCGGAATCGACAACGCATTCGGGCGAACTTTACACTTCCCGTTTTCAAACTGATTTCGATCTAATGCAGTGCTTGGGGCGTGGTGGCTTTGGTGTCGTCTTTGAGGCCAAAAATAAACTGGATGAGAATCGCTATGCGATCAAGCGCATTACATTGCCAAACAAGGAGTCATCACGGCAGCGTGTCCTACGCGAAGCCCGAACTCTTGCCAGCTGTGAGCATCACAACATTGTGCGCTACTTTCATGTGAGTCGCTTTCTTTATTCAGCTAATCCAGTTTTATGTATACAATGGATGCATTTTGTCTATTGCAGTCCTGGACAGAAACACCGCCAACGGGCTGGCAGGAAGAGGAGGATCGCAAGCTGTTGGCCCATGAGCTCTCCACTTCCATACAGATTGAGACGCCAGATGGGAGTACGCCGCCGTCGCTGCTTGATCACACGCAGAATAAGCGTCATCAGCTGATCTCGTGGGTGTCGGACACGGCGAATAGCACTGCGCGCAGTCGTGAACATGGACATGGTGATAGATCGCTGAATCACATGCGGAAATACATCGATGACGATGAAGATGATGATTCCCTAATCGAGTTTCGCAGTGAATCACAGTCGGCGGCGTTGCGTGCCGAACTGGATGACACGCAGGACGACGACGAGGAGGAAGAGGAGGAGGAGGAGTCGAAAGAGCATCATCATCTGCAGAAACCACCACCACCAAAACTTATGCAACAAGTCTCCGTCTCGATTGATATTCACTCGGCATCCTTTGATTTGAAGAACATTAACTATTCGCAACATCAGCTATCGAATTCATTTCAAATCGAATCGATTCGCTCCAAGGATAACAGCAGCGACACAGATGACGAGTCACCTGCCTCTCCCAGACGCAAACCGACCACATTGGCGCTGCTCAGCAATCACAATCAGCAGCAACAGTCGCAGCAACAGCAGCTGCTGCCACATGCATCAAATGGCAGTCCATTAACAATGGCAAATGGTTGCCCTACGAAGCCCAATAAGGTCTATTTGTACATCCAAATGCAGCTGTGCCGCAAGGAGAGTCTGCGCGACTGGTTGCGTGACAATCGAACGGAGGCGCGTGCCACACACATTGCACACATCTTTCATCAGATTGTCGATGCGGTTGACTATGTGCATCTGAAGGGTCTGATCCATCGTGATCTGAAGCCGAGCAACATATTCTTCTCGCAGGATGGCCAAATTAAAATTGGTGACTTTGGACTCGTTACCGATATGGCGGATATACCGAATGGTGGGGGGGATTCATCCGGATTAACGTCGTCCGCCCGTCATACGCAACAGGTGGGCACACATCTGTACATGTCGCCGGAGCAGCTGCGTGGCCAGCACTATGACTATAAGGTGGACATCTATTCGCTGGGCCTGATATTTTTCGAGCTGCACGTTTACTTCTCTACCGAAATGGAGCGCGTTAAGACGCTGCGTGCGCTGAGGGATGGTCAGTATCCGGACGATTTTGTCAGCCATAAGCCGGAGCAATATGAGCTGCTGCAGCGTATGCTCTCCTCGAAGCCAGCGCAGCGTCCACAGACCAAGCAGTTGAAGCAACAGCTACACGAAATTCTTCGATTGCCTGACCATGTCGCAGATGGACGCAATGACCAGGCAGCGATGGAGGCCGCCACGCGACGTCTCAGTCGAAGTCGGACCTTTAGCAGCAGCAGCGAACAGCAACTTCAGTGATAAAGTCTACCAGCCGGTGGGGTTGTCTGGTTGAATGTGTCAACAATTAGCCCCTAACAATTACATAAGTCATTCATCCCATTAACACTTAACGCATATAAGTTATTGATCCGTTTTTTTAAAATTGAAATGATAGAAATTATTATTTATGGCACTCTGGCTATGCTTTATCTGCTCTGCCCCTGAAATGCCGTCTCAGCATTCAGCTAAGTTTTAGTTTTTATTGTATGTATGTTTATTTTTAAGTTCGAGCTTAGGTTACATTTTCGAGCTATGCAGAAAGAAAGTTAATTTTGTTTAAGAGCCTTAAATATAGAGATTATAATTACGTGTGTAATGACAAATTGCATAGATTACATATATATTGTTTACCAAGTCGTTATCTTATAATATCTATAAATTTATATATGCACTTTTACCCAACGTAATTGTGGTTATTAATGATTTTGTTTTTAATAACGACTCAACCTGTATCTGATAAAATATTTGTTTTTAGACTAAGTGAAAATTTAAAAAAAAAAAATAAAAATTGCAAAATATCAAATTTCAAATCGCATTTCCTCTTCTCGGTTTGGGAAAATGGGAAAAATGCTTATAACATGTGCTCGAACCAGAGACATTCATTTGGTTGCTGCATTGGCTAAATTTCCCCTAATTCAAAAATAATTGCAGCATACCTTTAGGAGCACAGAGTCAGCGAGATACAGACAAGAAATCCTAGTTTTCTCGGAATCTTTGGCCAGTTAGCAGACCTGGTCGATTTGGCCGATGTATGTGCAATTTCCCAGTAAAAAAAAACTTCATGCTAGTTCAGCTTTTCGTATTTTATTATTACATTCTGAGTTTGTATATACGTTTTATATTAATTAATAAATTCAATCGTATTAGTAAGGGCCTTTTGTATACATAAATGTTCTGCTTGATTCAGGACCTTATGGAAAGTACATCCAAAACCAGCTGTCCTTCAATTAATTCGTTAGTTTTATAAATAGTAATTTTTTGTTTTGATGTATACCCATTGGTATCAGGTCTGTTTTGGATTGCCGACTCCAAAGGCCAAGTGCTGAAAGCTCTAATCTAAAATTGATTGGAAATGTAACTTGCTTTTGAGACCGGTTTTCCATTCGCAAGAAATCATAAATCGCCCAAGAAATTTGCAAAATGACTTATATAACTTTATTCTATTAATATTATTTTTTTATTACTGTTTGCGGTTTTCCAAAAACATTCTCTACATTGCTATCGGATTAGTCGTTATATACTTTGCGGGTTTTAGCGCAAACAGATTGCGCAAACACAATACATACACATGGCAATAATATAAGCACATACATATTTATTTTCATATCGGAACTATTACTATAATGATTTTTTTCCTTTTTTTTGATGTCGTTTGAGGCTTCGTTTTGCATTGCTTAATAGTTAGTTGCGGTGTATTTGTGTTATCGTTTGGGTAGCTCTTGTCAAATATCAACTTACTTAATGTTATAAATTGTTTTGCATGAGGATTTTGTTCCTTCATTGCATTAAAAACGAGATCATCTCTGTCCTAGGTATGTATGTATGCAAGTACTTGTGTACTCATATATAATAAGTGCATTTTTAATATTAATTGCTACCACTTAAATTAAATTGTTTTTATTTTTGAACGCGTTGAACAAACAATAAGCAGTTGAAGCTTATTGAATTTGATTTATAAATTGTTTTCAATTTCAAATGTTCAGATTTAAATACATAGCTACAAATATTTTTTAGTTTTACTGTTGCAGGCAACATGTTGCTTAAATATAACTCAACAACAAATTGTTTCGCATTTATGAATTAGTCCTTTTTTTTATCGTGAATCGTTCTTAGCGTTTTTTTATTTTCAAAAATTAACAGCCATTTTGACGAATCCGTAATCGTTCAAAATCATAGGAGAAAACTCGAACCAAATACATGTACATAGTTTATTATATACAATATATGTATTTATGTATATTCCATACAAATACGTTGATGTCCGGCGTAATTTGGATTTCTTGTTTACTCTGAATGATGAGCAATTGAAAAAGCATTTCAGCAATGTCGAAGTTAATTTAATGAATTGTTTGGAAATCTAATGAACACATTTCAACAAGTCAACGTATTTGGCTGCACATTTTCAATAATAATTATAATTTCGGTTATTGGTACTTATATGTATATATATATATACTATATATTTTTCATTCATATCAAAGCATCAATGCTACAATTTTAAGTTTAAGTTTATCTTCAACAATATTTGAAATATTTTTGTGTATCGCTCGAATTAAAATATTATTATTGCCTATAATATTACCCTTGACTAAATTCAATAAATCTATGCGTCCATTTGAATTGCAATGGAAATTCACATTATTGATTTCGCTTGATCCTTAAACTGAGCACTCAACTTAAGTGGATACTTTAGATCAGATTGGCAGTGCGCTCAGTTGTCTTCAGCATTTATATATATATATTTATGTAAATATATAGTATAGGTAGACTAGACCAGACTGACTAGTTGTGGTGCCTGTTCACAGTTCACATAAATGTATAGTACACACATACTTATTGATGTAAACGTTAATTATATTATTATACTATATATATGTATGTAGTGTGTATGCTTTATAGATTGCAGTTTACTAAGTTCTTGAAATCTCTATGTACAAAGTCAGACTTGATTGCTTATCTTTCGAGTATTGTTGAGGTAAAGAAAGAGTTCGGTATAGAGTTACGTAGACTTGCATGTGAAAATAGTAATACGAATAGTTTTCCATTTTTGAATGTCAGCAATTTCATCATTATGAAAACTTAATAGTTACCTAACTAGTGAGCTATTCAATATATATCACTACAAATTAGACAAATAAATATTGCGAATTGTGTAAGTATTTATTCTATAATTAATAATAACACATTATTTTATTTCATGTTGTGCGCCTTAGAAAATTGTTTTCTTAATTTTAGTATTAATCTGTTTACTAAGAAATAACTTTTGGCTTGCATTGGTTTAAGGCTTGATGCTTAAATTATGTTGATGTTTGTTTATGATTCGAAAATCGGGTTAAATTCAATACAGCTCTACGAATCGAAATAATAATGATAAAGAAATTGTTTAAAGGCAACAATTGTTGGTGTTTTCATTTATTTTTAACGTCATCTAAAAATATTAAATTCCAATGCTGTCCTATCATAAACAGAAAGCAATAACTATTAAAGTTTTCGAAAATTTTGCAACTTTTGTGGCTGTAGGCAGTTTTTTTTTGTATTTGTATTAATTGCTGCGTTTAAACAATTTCATCAACATTAAAATTTCTGCAATTTTCATTAAATTTGTTATTGATTTGTTGTTTTGCTAAGCTTACAAATATGTTGGTGACCATTAGAGGACCACTTTACTTGACTTTCAACTGACGTATTTATTTATCGTCATGTGCCTAATAACTAATTCTTGAAATGATCACAACGTTAATGAATGTTTATATGTTTATATACATATGTATATATGTATGTATGTATATATATATATTTACTAATATCGCTTAAATATAGCTACCGTATAAGTATACCATTTATACTGATGGTTCTAGTTATCATATTTTTTTTTCGCACTTTTTGTGTTAACAACAATGTATGTTTTTTTAATATTCATAAAATGTATTGTAAATTATGGTGGGATTAATTGCCTATTACGTACAAAAAAACTATATTAAATAACGTAAACTTTTGCATTGGCAGCTTTTTCATTTAACAATTGTTATTTATCGTAACTCTATATATATACATATCTATAGTGTATATATATATATATATATTCTTGCTCAAGTTGTTCTTTTGTTTTAAGATTCAAAGCAATTTGCAAATGTGAAGGCATAAAATGTTTACAAGCGAGCTGCAATAAGCAAGCAAAAGGATGCAATGAATGTTTGCCAAAGCGCTTGTGGCCCAAACAAACAAAGCGAAACAAAAGCAGCGAGCAGAATCCTCTATTAATGACAAACAAAGTGACCAGCAATGGTAAGATAAAAGACATGAGCCAAACCTGCAAAATGTGTGTCGACAACAAAATCTAGATATATATATACATAGTTTGTATGTATGCATGTATATATGTATATGTGTACGTGTTTATAAGTATATGCTAAAATATGCATCAAACAGCAAGCGTTTACCAAGATATTGTTGCCGTTTTTATGCTAAAAAGTGTAACAAGGTCCCAGCTCAACTGAACTCAACTGAAAAAAGTTCGCTTGGGTACATATATATATATATGTATGTATGTATGTATATGGATGTATATATTATGCATTTGATCAAAATGTTTGCTTTAAAAACTTATGCAGCATTTGCTAGAGTATTGTACAGCGTCCTTTATTCCTAGTTGATTGTGAGTAGTCAGTGCCAACAGGACCGCCGGCGATGCCGCCGCCAGCTGTGCCGCTAACTCCACCGCTGCGACAGCCCATTAGCTCTCGAAAAACGTCGCCGATTTTATAGTTGTATCTACAATCAACAAAGACACACACACGCACTTATTCAATATTTTAAATGTTTCGTATATTGAGAGCTACTCACTGCGCCGAACACTCGACATATCCACAACGCCAATGTTTACGCACCAGCGTAGAGATGTCCTTGAGCTCCTGAAAGGCATAACATTAAAGGTTTTTTTTTTTGGTCTGAATCCCTAATATAAACAGCTATCTTTTGATTGCGTCATTCACTCTACTGTTTGGCAATTAGTTATGGGATAAAGCATAGGCAACGCCATTTCATATTTTGTACACATATAAAAATAAATAGGTGTAATCATTTGTTTCCCAATTTATTAATATAATTTAAAGTATCCCCCTACGCTGGTATTGTTCTAAAATTAACTGCTCTCAGCTACGTCTAAAAGCTAACAAAAGAGAAATAATATATTTCTCATTTTTTTCACATTTATAAAAAGAGCATTCATTTTTTCTTGTCTACCATTTTGAATATTTTAATCATTTTGTGTTTTTAATTAATGCAGCATTCTCGGTAATACTAATAATATCCTTGAAATTAATTGGTACACTGTTCATTGCTTTTACAAAGAATTCAGTGGAAATGCTGGATACAATTTTGTACAGGTTTAAACCCCAAATTGAAACCTTGCATTGCTTATGGCATATTAAATTTCACAAGAATTTAAAACAGACCTTTTTTCTTGTTGAAGTTATATAATTTTATTGACAGTATAGTTATTATTTTTTAGCCAAAGAGAACTTAATTTGATTGAATCAATAAATGAATTACATTGATTGTCCCAGATAATTCTGGGATTCAATTACATTCTGAAGTGTGTGCACACATTGAAGTGAAATGCAAACATTTTTAGATTTATTGACAGATAAGAATCCATTACGGGCACTTAAGCAATAAGTGCAGCTAAGTAGCAAATCAGTTAAGTGAATTTTATTGCACAAACATAAATCATTCGGAGATCTAATCAAAAGAAAACAAAAGACAGCTAAGCAGCGAATAATTTATGCTTCGCATTATTAATGGAATTACGTGTATAATTAATATTATCTAATTAATCATGTGGGCATTAAACATACCTGCGAGTTAGCCTGCGCCTCAGTCACATTGTCATATTTATTGCCCACCACAATTATGCTAAAATCACGATGACTGAAACTATCCAAGATTTGATCTCTTATGGAGCGGCAGTACTGCAAATGAATACAATATACACACACATTATTCCATATCTGATATTATGGTGACTCCAATTAGTTAGATTGACCCACCTGAAACGTTTCCAAATTGCCCATATCATAGACGAGGACATAGGCGTGCACCGTTCGCAACCCCAGCGGATGTCCATTATTCCATTCAGCAAAGTTATCAGCCGGAAATCGCTTCTGGCAAGATTGCCATGCCAATTTGTTGAGTGTTTGTTTTTCATCAGAGCCAACGGAATACATATAAACCACATACATACACACATATGTGTTGTTGTTTGATTATTATTTTGTATTTAATATTTTTTTTGTTGGGCACGTTGGGGAGAACAGAGTTAAAAAAAACAGTTTGATATACTTTCTTTTTTTTACAAAAAAATACTATATTTTTGATTATATACGTCGTGTCAGTTTGTCGGCGCTAGTAAAACTAATTGGAGCAATTTTAATCTGGTTTTTGTAAAGACATTAATTGTTTTTAAAATATACTGTGTACATTATATGACAGCTGTGGTAAAGAGTAAATAATATGAACTGCAGTGGCAGTTGTTGCAACAGAAAAAGTGAGTTGAAATAGTCTGCAAAACGCATGCAAATTTCTCTTTATTTGAGATTAATGTAAACCATCTACAGATTTATTTAAAGTATTTATGAATTTATTATTTATAAATATATATATAAATATATATATATATATATGTATATATATATGTATATATATATGTGTGTGTAGTTATATATAAAAATAAATTGTTGGTGATATGATTTGAAAACATGTTATATGAATATATTGCCAATGAACTAAAATGGTTTGCAAACGTTTATAATAATATGTGTGCGATGATGCTGATTATGTCATCTGCTCAATGAATTTGTGTTAGTCTTCTAGTTGGCCATAAATAAATGTCATAAATCAATTTATGCTGCAATCTTTAAGGCGCAAACAAAGTCGAAACGCAGACAAAGACAATGACACAGACACCGACACCGACACCGACACAGAAACAGAAACCGACCCCGTGACTGTCAAAAAATACAAATAGTCGAGTATAACCACACTCTTAATAATGTTGGGCACACAGCCTAAAGAGTTCACGCTCCTTGGCGCCATCGCCATTTCTTCTTTAGCTCGTGAGCTCTTAGTCCTTCGACCAACAGCGATTTGCCGCCATTTGTCTGGCTGTGTCATTCTGGCAGACAGCCAGTCGAGTCGACGTCTCTTTAACGTGGGCAGTAAGTTAGTTAGATTTACGTTTTTGATTAAATTTCATTTAATTTGCGCTTTCGCTGTTGATGTTGCTGCTATTGTTTTTGTCACTCTAACGTTAATTAACGGTTGTGTCTGTGTGTGTGTGTTGGCCTGAAATGCGAGCAGCTCGTTAGCCAAACTGTCCAGCCGTCTGATTGTTGCATTCCACGTATATTGTTGTGTTGAGCTTCTGATTTTTGTTCAGATTCCTTTGCTGTCAGCTATTGTCTTTGTATATATGTGTGTGTGGGTGTGTGTGTGACTTTTCCTGCTACAGGAAATATCTACCCCGCCTTTCTAATACAAACAAGATAAACACAAACATTCAACGAAACACGGATGGCTTCCAATTAATTAAAATAATGATAAGTATAGCGATGAGCAGAAAATTTGTTAACCAATTTTTGGAAGAGATAAATATTTACTTAAGGGGAAACATGGGCAAAAATAAATCCCATCTACATTGTTTCAGACTTTTTGTTGGTCTTTACGGTAATATTCTGAGCATTGGTAAAATGGCTTTAAGAAAAAAAATAATTATAATAATCGCATTAACCATTTTTAGTAGACATAGTCAAAAAATAACTTTGATTAAAAGGACTCTTATATAGTTCTAATTTGTGGAAATTCTTTAACATCCGATTTTCAGTCTTGATTCCAATTCATGTACCGATGTAAGCGGTTTAACTCCGGACTTCCAGGATGTGTAATCTTATTGTGATACTTTGCTAATTTTAGTTTGATATTTTGTGGTTAGACTTGTATCCTCATCTGTATAATACCAAAACCAGAACACAACAAAACTAAACTTCAAATGGCCAGCCTACTCTGTACTTGTAATGGTCACTTGAAATACACTAGAATGCCAAAAATGGCAGCAGTGCGCTGCATGTGTGTATTTTAGGGTGTGTCTGTGTGTGTGAGCGACAATCTGTTGGAGAACAATATGCTGTTTACACAATTGGCAGCCATTACGTCTGACTTTGAGTAATAACTGACCGACACTGCACTTGACTATGAAAAATGTGCCACAATAAACAGAAGTCGGCCAGTCCTCTAACTGGGATACCTGACTGGCAACTATTTCGTCAACAACTAGAATGACTAAACCAAACAAAAAAAAAAATAGCGAATGCAAGAATATAAAATACATATATATTACATCAATAAACATATAATAAGTAAATGAAATGCGCTCGATTCAAAGATGCCCTGTGCGAATGGATATACATCTTCAAGTCTTCGTAGATAGCATAAAGAAAGATTTGCACACAGAATATGATTTAAAATTTATTACAAATATTATTTCATCTAGAGAAAACATAGTTGAACATTATGTATTTTCTCTATTCCATACTATATATATAATATATGCTATATAGTATCATAGCTGGCCTTTTATAACAAAAGGGTACAGGGTATAGAGGCGAATTCACGCCAAAATGGACATGAATAAATTGAAAGGCATTGAAATCTGGCACTGGATACGAGGAGCAGCTGAGTGCTGCCAGAATTGCTCTCACCTGCTGTGGTAGTAGTTGCTATAACAATGGAGGTTGGCCAATTGTATTTCAACTGCTGCCTGTCGGGTCTGTCAATACAAATTTCTTGTATATTTTGCGATTTTTTTTTGTTTTTTTTTTTGTCAAGAGCTGATACTTTTAGCGAGGCGACATAGATATGTGTGCATATAGTTGCCTGATTGCGGCTTTGTCACCAAATCACTTGACTTAACTGAGCTAAATAAAAAGTGGTTCTTAAAGCCTTTTGCCAAGTGCTGGTCTGAAATTTGGTACTTGATTCTTTTGCAATTTAAGGTGTGTGTTTTTTTTACACATGAAATTCTCATCATCGTTAAGCAAACAGCAAACAATTCTAGCAATGTCAGAAGAAAAAATGTAATTAAAACGCGACCACAAAAGAAGAAGTGAAAACATTTAGTGCGTACAATAAATTAAATATAAATATAAAACGAAATAATTTAATTTGGAAAAAGAAAGCATCAAAAAGAAATACATTCTTAAGCATCTAGTTTGATTAAATATTGAAAAGTGTGTGAGTAATTTATTCAAAAAAGGAAGAATTAAATGAATATTAAGTTGCTGTGCACATGATGTACCAGAGCCCACATTTTCAAATTCTTGGCTTATCAAGATAAAAATTTTTGCAAGGGGTCTCCTGATGCATATTACATTCATATGCACAATTTTGTATGCACGATTTATTATGCTCTTTTACCCCTATGCAAACTAGGGTTTTACATTGTAAATAAAGTATCTCAGAGTTGGTTGGCATGTTACGTTTTTTGTTGAGCACTCACCTGGGGTGGAACGTCCAGTACCATCAGCTCCCGTATGCAGGTATCGCAGACCAAACAGTTTTTATAAATTTTGCGATGAGTTGTCGTCTGATGAGTTTTGGGGAAGTCATGGTAGAAAAATTGCTGCAATGCACATATAGATAAATATGGTATTTAAGCGCAGCACATGCATTAATATAAAAAATATTCGTTGACAAATTATGTTAGCCGAAATAATTTCCCTTCGCATTCTGTGCGTTTTTTTTTTACGCATGAGAGGCCGCTTTTGCTGGTTGCCGTTTTCATTTAAATTAAAATTGTAAAATCGTGAAAGGATTCGCATTTTAGTTCATGCAAGCAAAGATTTGACTGCAAATCACAGAAATTAAGATATTAAAACTCACATCTTGTCGTTAAATCTAATTCGATGTTTTTTTATGAGCGCTTTAAAAATAATGCACACATTAATTGTCAATTCCGAAAGCTATAATTCAAGTTGCGCATACGCCATGATTAAAAATTAGTGTGAATTTGCGACCAACTAAAAGTGCCAGAATACTCTGAGTTTTGCACTTAGCCGTATTTATTTATGTGCTCAATAATATAAAGCACTTTATGGTAGAGCATACGCGTTAAAAGGCGCAAAGTCAGCCAGTAGGAGAAACGCAGCTGTCCCGAAGGACATAAACGCAATTTCTTATTCAATTACCGGCTCAATAAAAATAAAACCCAATGATATGCGATGGCGCATACAAGCGAAGGGAAGCAATGAGACGACTGCATATAAAAAGAGTAGAAGCATGTGAAGTGTATATATAATTTACAAAGTTAAAGTTAACTTAGCCACTAAAGGCGTTTTACATTCTGCAGTCAGATGCTCTTTCTATTCGCTGGCCACTGCCGTTTCCGGTGCGTGATTGAATTGTAGCGAGCATAAATTATCCTTGATTTTATTTATTCCATTGACAATAAAAGAGCTGATTGGCAAGAGACATTTGCATTTAAATGTGTGTCGAAAATGTCGCGCTGATAAAACATTCAAAATGATTTCGTATTTATTAATAGCTCATGCGATTGGACGCAGCTTCCAGTTGGATTAGATGATGCTTCGACTTCGATTTTAAATTGGATAGCCATTGCTATCGCAACTCACACACACTCGACACACCCGACACACTCGGCGCACTCAGCACTAGGCAATCTGTTCGATGAATGCCTTCAAACTCGGTCAATGACAACACATCACTTTTAAATGTAATCAGACGTCAAAAAATATCCTCTCACAGCCAGTCGCTCATTTCACTTTTCTGTAGCAATTTCTCATAATGTTTTATTTCCATTATATTGGGAAACTTCGGAAAATGTTGTGTTTTCTTTTATCGAATAAAATGGATATGCTTAATAGCTTTTGGAAAAGAAAAAAAAAAAATACATAACGTGCCTTGAACTAACTGAGCGCCAAAAACTGCCTAGGGCTTAAAGGCATCGTTTCGGCCACGTTTTCAAGTAGATTGTTTGGCCTAAGCTGCTAATTTAATGGAGCTTGGGCTTGAGTTATGAATGCTTAGGGCTTCTTGGAGTCATTTTTCTTTTTTTTTCAGCAAAAGTTTTGCAAATTTTCATTTGATTAATTTAAACTTGAACAAAAGATGCGTGGCGTGTGTCTTAAATAAAACTTGTAATTATGAAAGCAATATCTACCAGACGAGAAAGCAATCGCTTTTCAAAGTCAGTTTCAGAAAACAGTTCCAATGATTAAATTGCATATATACTTAAATCGATTCATATATATCGCTACTGATTTTTCGATTTCGTGATAGATGTATGTATGTCGCACGCATTTAACATTTATCAATTTACGGGTCAGTCGCTTATTTGGTTTCGTGCCTGAATCACCATTAAATACCACTTAATTAATTTTTCAACGCTTAAACTACGATTAAAATGCGGTCAATCTCGCATTATACAAAATGAAAGTCGTGGCGCAATAAATGGCGGGATGTCGTAATAAAGACAACTAGATATATATATATATATATACATATATATATGAGCTCCTATATTGGCCGCCATATACATTAAAAGCATACAATTAACTTAACTTGAGTGAGCAGTGAAACGAGAACAGGAAGACAACAAAATGGCGAACTGCAGTTAATTGAATTAGTAGAGCAACATCCGAGATAGTTTAATGAGCAGAAGAATAACAATAGTTGGCTTTTTTATTAGGTCAGGCACAGTAGGCACTTGAGATGAGGTTTGCCATTCGAAATTACAAAATAAATCTAATGTATTTGTTTACGAGGTATGAGGTTATTACACAAGAATAGACGCTTGATTCAAGAAAATTATCTATCAAAAGTCAACAGAGCTGCAAAAACATTGAGTCAAGTGTATAATTATAGATTGAAATACCCCCTCAATTGCTGTGCTTAAATATTATTTGTGTATTATTTGAATAATATTTTTAATACAATTTTGTAATTTACCCGTATATTATTAATTTGTTGTTTATCTAAGTAAAACTTTGAGTTTGCATTTGAGAGCATTATTATTATTAAATAACGAAGTGTAAGGAATATTGGAGCTGCATTTCGAGACTTGAATTTTATTGAATTTAACTCTATAAAGAAAATTATCCCACGAATTTAAGAAGTTTTACTAAAATTTGTTTAAAATATGGAAGCTTTCCGTTAAAGCTAAATGTATTATTATAGGTGTATATAATTCTTTCTTCAATATTTAAACGGAATAAGATACAGCTGTTGCACTTCTCCCTATGCTTCTTTCTCGTATAATTACAAAGTTAAATCCTATTAGTGGATAGTTTGAAGAGAGAGAAAGAAAAAGAGAGGGAGCTAGGAACAGTCTCTGCTGTCCTGTTAAAAGTTAAACATTTCAGCTTTCATTGGACGTCCTTCATAATTAATGAGTATTAAGTGTAAAGGTGCAACCACGTCAGCTGCAGCTGAGCAGTCAGCCTCAACGGACGTGGCATCAACTTTGTTTTATGTGTCTTTGAAAGAGTCAACTGGTAAATTGATTTATATTAAGTTGTTATTAATAATGAAATGCGTTATAAAAGCAACATTGAAGATATAATAATATGAATTTATAAGTTGTCGTTTTTTAAAGCCTTGTCTAACTTAACTGAAAATACATTTTCTCTGGCTACTCAAGCGTTTTCCACATGACGCCAATGCAATCAAATAAATACTATTATACAAATATACATATATATATATATATATATATATATAAATATATGTATAAATTCATATATATCATTATCTACTACAAATTAATTTCGCACAAAAGTTAGCACAAGCCAAAAGTCAGAAATGGATAACATTCACACATTATAGCTTTGTATAATAATAATTCAAACTACTCATATTAATTAATACTATATTTCAAATAATAATATTCATTCTGTTTTAATGAATGTTCTTATCGTTCAGCAGTTCTCCTTTGCTAATTGACATATGTTTGAAGTAAATACATACTTGTAATATGCTTGTTTTGCCGACGCCAGTAGCCCCCAAAAATGCAGCTTTAAGGGGGCCCTGCAGCCATGGCGGCTCTGCACCACCCTCCAGAGTGATACGCTATGCCGAAATGCACTTATTTTGTATATGTAACTCCATTTCAATTGAGATTTTTGTTGTATTCGCTGGTATTGTTGTTGTTGCTGCTTTTTGTTGCGCTTTTGTCGTTGCTCCTTTGTTAGCTGTGCCTGTACCTGCTCCTGCTCCTGCTGCTGCTGTTTTAATATTGGCTGCTGCTGCTGTTGTTGTTGTTGTTCTCGCACTATCACCGACATAATCAACGCTTCGTGTACTACCGATCAATAGTTTCTTAGAATTTGTTGGCGATATTGTACTACTCCACATTATATTGTTATTGTAATTGCCAATATTGTCGTTATTTCGCTTAAACGACGCCAGTTTGATTGATTTCCAAATGTTGCTTGTGGCGGAAAAAAAAATGTAATAATTCCAAGTATTATTTACTTGTGCCGCACTCCACAAATCGACTAGCTTTTGATGTGGGCTGGCACCAAAGGCATATCACGGGGAAACTGGTGTTGTTGTCTGCCTGCCTGTTTGGGGTATCCAAAAATTATCTGCAAAAGTAGACGATAATTGTAATCAATAAAATTTAGAAAAAATCGCTTTACGTTTAATAAAAAATTAAACATAATGTTTTGAAAGGAAAAAAACAAATATTTATTATACGATGCAAATGTAAAAATTGATTGTATTTCAACGCATTGTCATATTTTCGTTCAGATTTGTTAAAGTTGTGGTTTTCACTTTGTTTACTGTTTTGCGTTCTTTTTACATTACATGGAACATTTGATTGAAACAAACAAATACTCAACAATTGAAAACTTTTCACTTTGCGCTGTTTTCCTTTCGACATATTTTCGATAACACTCTTAAACCATCCGCATTACGAGTTTGGCATTTGCCACTGAGGGCAAAATTAAAATCCAACAATTGTTGCCCAGTTATTGGCCACTATTTGCCCTAATTCCTCTTCCACATATCCAATGGCTGTTCTGTCAGACATTTATACATATATAAACGTGTTACCGTGTTCAAGTAAGATATCATTCTCGAACACATTCTGCTTCGTTTTTGCTTTCTTTGGCTGACAACCTTGGTTTAGTTACTGAGCCTCTCTGTCTGTATTTTGTCTTTGTTTTGCGTGTTGTTTTATTTGAGTTGAACGTTTTATGTGCTTCGTTTCACTAAAATTGTACTGGTTTATTTATTGTTTTTAGAGCAACTTGCTACAATTGTTCTTCTTGTTTGTTATTTGTTATTTGTCTGCCAATTTCGTTGCAAAGAGCTCCATAATTTCGCAAAGTGCTTTAAGCACTTAACGCTCGACAATCAATTAAAAGTTGTTTTCCTGATTTTAATTGCGTAGGCCTCTCTGATTGCAGCACATTTTCAATGAACTGCTGACTGAAATTGCAAAAGGGAAAGTGACAAAGTTTTTCTTTTCAGCATCTGCCTACCAAAAATATTGCTTAGCTGGCAGTTTTGCATTCGAATCAAACTGCTGTTGGATGCTCTAGTTTGTGCCCATGTGCAAACTACTATTCTATCTTGTACTTTGTGTAAAATAGCATTGCCAAAGGAAAAAATGGATTCTCCTACTATGCAAATTTTTGGCAGAGATGTCCACAGGATGACACCAAAACGGAAATGAAATGTGCGACTTTTGCTCCCATCGCGTTGTGCTTTTGAAAAAGGATATTGATTTTGGCTGAAAAGAATATTCATAAGAATTCCAGCTCAACGCTTGCAATATTACAAAACACAACTAACAACTAACAGTTACTCTGCATCCTGAGCGAAAGTGACATAATCAATATTTCGACTTACTAAAATAATTTAAATACTTATATGTATATATATATATATATATATATGTGACGAAGTTTTTTATTAAAGTCGCAGATTTATAAATGTAAAGAAAAGCTGATAGAAATTTTTCTTGTGTCAAAGCTGGAGTCTGTTGAAAGTATTTTTCGAAATAGATGAATAATACATTACCAAAACATAAGCATGTAAAAAATGACCCAGATTTTGTAATGTATTTCACTTTAATATAATCTAGAAAGCATGTCAGCTTAAAATAATAATTGTGTCGTGTGATATTTTGCTTATATACGCGTTACTTATGCGTGACATATGATTCCCTATTGATTTATTCCAGCTTTGGTTCGTTTTGGTTTGGTTTTTGCTTCTTTCGCATTTTCTCGTATTTATTTTTGGCCATATCACCAGGCAAGTTAGATGGCCTTAGCTGCAAACAGAGCACTTAAGTACTTGCTTTGTGATTGAATTTCTTCGATTTGTTTGTTATTTTGTTCGTTACGTTTGAAATAAAAGGACTAGAAGGATCCCCTTTTTTTCCGCGTCGAACACCGATTAACTCTTTTGCGCATACAATTTGCCAGCAAGAGTCGTGGGCCGGGTTCTTTTACTGTGCTTTTTGATTGCTCAGCACTTGGCACGGCTTACCACAGCACTGATAGGATGGGATATGGACTTACAGCCAAGTAGTCTGTTTGGCTGTCGTAATACTTTGAAAATGGAGCACGTGTCATGGAGCTAGAAGATAGATTTTGTTTACTTTTGAGCTGATTTCAATTTAAACTCGATTTCAGTCTATTTAGTTTGGGTAACATCTAACCATTTTTGCATTTGAATGCAAAATAAAATAAGAGAGAAAGTTTAGATTAAGCGACTCTCAGTTTGAGCTTAATATGATAACTTTTAATTGTTCTTGTGGCAGGTATGCTTAAAGTTTTGCTTCTGGTAAAGAATATGCATATATCTGTGTATGGAATATTTGCTGACTTATACGTTGCTTTATATAATTGTGTAGAAATAACGTCCAAACGCTTTAACCACATAGCTGAGTCGAAATTGCCAATGAGCTGTGCATGGCAATTGGGAGTACTTAGGTACTTAAGCCAGGATTGTTAGCTGCTTTGGTTTAGACAGCAGCTGTTTGCTTGGTTTACTTTGCGTGCTATTTAAGGAACAAATACAAAGCTTAAGGAGTTGCTTTTTATTTTTTTGTTATGAAATTAAAGGCATGTCGTGAGGAGAGCCCATTGTATATGAATATGTCTTGAGAAATATATGTAAAGCAAACCCAACACAAAATAACTCCATGTAAAACCCACGCAGTGTTCAAACCGAGAATGTGACTGCTGAATGTGTGATAAAGTATAATTCAAAATTGCATAATTGACACGTGCTGAGCTTTGCCCGAGTGGTGGAAGTGGACCGGGCTATTTCATTGAAGGACATCATTAACAGTTGTCATGAAGTTATCGGAAATTACGCATATCCTTTGAGAACACACAAAAAGAAAGCTAAAAGTGAAAATGGCCAACAAATTGCAAATTGTGACAAACAGTCGTAAAACTTTGTCCCTGTGTGTCTACTGTATCCGTTTGTAAGAGTGAGCATTCATGGAGTGGAATGTTTTCCCATTAAAGGACGAATGCTCGCGCCCATATCACAAATTCAACGAGGCTTGAGCAAATGTCAACAAATAGAATGTCACAACTGTGGCTGTCAACTTGGTTTTCTGCTTTTAGCCAGCCAAGACACGTACACACACATCAGCTCTCATGAGAATGAGAAGAAAGCGTTACGAAATAAGCTCATGCAAAATTAAATCTTGAAAAATTAAAATGCAGGCCAGATGAGTTTTTTTTTCAGCTTAAACTGTTTTGCGCACGAGTTGTTGTTTATAAATACACACATATACCACCTACATTCACAGCGACATTAACACACACTCACACAGCCAAAGACACAGGCACAGACACAGACACAGACACAGACACAGAGGATATCCCATCGTGTCTGTGCCTAAGTAGATATTTCAGCTGGAAGTCTTACAGATAAAACAAGTAAGAATGCCTTCTTATTGCAAGTGCTGAACTCGCCAATACCCTGCACTCAATAATTTAAACAGAAATGCTTCCACTCTCATTTGCTCAAAATGAATAAACGATTTCTTAAAAAATCCCTGTGTTTCTTAACCTTTTTGATGGTGAAATTTGCTTAGTTCCTGAGTATTATGCCAAGATATGATCCGACCGAACTGGCAGCATATTTTTTTTATATGATTTTCAGCCTTTCATTGCAGTCGGTAAGCAAGCGTGGGCAGGCTTTGCGTGGTACATTCATTTGCATAACTTCGTTATACCATTTCTAAACATTTTGAATACATGGGAATAGGGTATAAAACATGGCAACAGATATTTAAAACGTTTCAGCTATATGCAAAAAGGGGGCGTATCAAAAACATGGTTAACATAACAACGTCAACGACTCGACAAAAAACCAAAACATCTACACACACTCCTTAAACACCCACAACTCATAGGTATTTGAATTAAGGATGCGACTTAAATGCAATTTTTGTTGACTTTTCTTAGGAAACTTGACCATTTTTTAAACGAATACTTATGTGTTTCTTTTCGTACAGTTCATAATTATATATCCCTTAGCAGTCCATGCTCTAATTCCCCAATCAAAGCTAAACTCAATATTTTAATGATATGTGATCATAAATAAAAAAGTTCCTTATAATTTCACATTTAACGGGAAAAATGTATGAAAATATAAATTCTTATTTTGGTTTTCGTTTTTTTTTTTTTACCTTTTCTAAACATCTATGTAAGTGTACTTTCTTTCATTGTTAGGCAGCTACGAAATTGAATTTTAGTGGCTGCTATTGAATTTAAAAATAGCTAAGCGTTTCTCGACAATGGCAACAACATAAGGGCGATTGAGGCAGTTGGAGAGTTGGAGGCGTGACACAGCCACTGAACGTGTCCAAATTGCTGAAACGCGTCAAAATTATGTGGATGTTGTACGTGACTGGATGTAGGTCTACAAATTGAATATGTATTTAAGAAATTGTTTACATTCGACAAGCAAAAATGTAGCCCAGTATTAGGTGCGACTTTAAAATTTGTAGTGGGTAAAAAGTAAAATTAGATTCCAATTGAAATTGTACATGAAATTGGCAATTGAAATTTAAATATGAGTTTTATTTTACTATTGTGTTGTTGAACATTTTCTTTTTCTTTATAAGCTTAAGGACACATAGCAACATTTATTTCGGAATTGTGGATTTCTAAAGCATTTATATTATAAGCAATGTTGAAAATAATATAAACTTACATTAAACATAATTTAGAAAAATTCTGTCAGTATTTGTTGAAGTTGAAATTAATTTAAATGTTTAAATGTCATTTTATAAATTCAAATTGGTAGATTTAACAAACACAACAGGATTTTACGCAAATATATCACTCATACGAAACATGTCCCAATATTTGAGCCTAAGCAATATCTCTTTTTTGTCAGCGACAAACTGTAAAATATGAGCTCCTTTTAAATATTGTCAAGCAATAAATACATAAATGGAGAGCAGAGCAGGCAGCAACTAAACGGCGACGTTCAACAAATGCGAAACATGTGCTAACGATTTGTTCATAACCTTTGACAACATATCAACGAAACTGGAAACGGAAACGATAACTTATCGCAGAACGAACGTTTCCAATTGCCAAACGGTGGGAAGATGTGAAAAATGACATGTTTTGTCAAGCCTAAAAGGCTGTGACTAGAACAGGGTGCAATTCAAAAAAATACGTGTTTTTTATACTATTGCTATTTACAAAATAAAGCATTTCTTTATATATATATCTATATATATATGTATGTATACATATATATATACTTCTGAAGCTTATAAACATTGATGTGATTTGTGTCAGTAATAAAAAAAATAGTGCTGCTGAAATTCTTTAAAAAAATATATAAAAATAAAAATAAATGGAAATTTTCATTATGCAAATGCCAGCGAAAAATCAAACATCTGACGACAACGCTAAATTCGTTTTATATTACGTCGTATTATCAAGCGTGGTAAAGTACTGGAAATGCTTTGTTTTAGGTTTATTTATATTTTTATACCCTTGTTATAACCTGAACCCATTCAAAATGGCCAAATATGGTATAATGGTTTTGTGAAAATGTATGCACGCGTTTGTCGCAAGCCGAAGGCTTCAGTTCGATCTTGTGAATAAATAGATGGGCTGCCTTAGTTTTTTTTTACTCTTCAGTGCATGTGAATGCCATAAAAATTGAAAACATTTTTGAAAGTGAAATTTGGCACAAAAATAAAAAAGAAACAGCTGCCTTTAGGGTATATCATATTCTAGCTGACACGACTACAGCTTTCGTACTTGTTGTAATTTTGGTATGGTATCAGAAAAAATTCGGAACATGCGACAATAATGAGGGTAGCCAATCATTTGGCTATCAATAATACAGTTGAAGAAATTTTAATTAAAATTATTGCGTTGTAAGCTTTAAATAAATGCCGCCTTTTAAAAGGGCTCAAAAGGGAACAGACAGAGCAGAGCATGCGCCTGTTAATGTCGAATAGAAATGCCCACATATGTATTGCTAAGCCATACCGTATATATATATATGTTTCTATACATATAAATAGCTGCTGCTAATGTAGTTGTCTGTTTTCTATTCCGGATTCATAAATAAGCGCAGAGATTACATTCGAATCCGCACAACTGTAAACGGGTTGGTTGGGGTTGCTTTTTGCTGCCGTTTGCGAAGTAAATTGTGTACTTAAATTGCCAAAGTGGGAGTTTAATTTAATTTATTACAGTTTATAAGCAGAGAATTAATTGCACAGCAGTTTGCTTTGTTGCTTACACAGTACATGTTTGTGTATATAGATATAGGAATGCCGACAGCAATGTGGACAGCACAATGATGACAAACAGTTGTCGAGCAATGAATTGGAATTTAAATAAATAAGTGCAATGGGTGTTTCAAACATGTTTATCTGTTGGTCTTGTAATTACAGTGCAAATGTGCATGTGAGCGTGTTTTTCGCAAATATGGTCCCATATCATATTTAGACTTTGATATTAAGAAAACAGAACAGGCTTTATGGATATGAATTTTTTGTTCAACTATTTGTTTTTTTACATTTCATTTTAATAGTAGTAATTTATTAATTTAAACTGGTTCGATCGACAGCAAAATATATGTGTCTTTTGCTTGATAAAGCAGCAATATACTGAAAAAAAAGCTGACAGTTTTCTTTGTCAGCAATCCCAATTTTACTTAATATGGACATATTTTATCTTATTGCTTTTGTTTGCAAATCATTTTTTTTTAAAGAAAATTCTTGTCAAACTTCAAACATACGGCTTTATTGCGCAGAAAAAAAAACAACTAACAATCGGACACGTACACTAAATGTCTGACCCGAGAAAAACAATTTTCATGTTTTTATTTTGCTTTGGGCCAAACATGTACACACTACAATACAGAACTATATCATTGACTTTATAGACACATACATCAGATAATAACTTCGTTATTTAGACATAACAAATTCTCACACAAGTCACGCTGGGCTAGTCATGCCTAGCAACACTTAAAATACACTGATTTAACCAACTGAAATTGCAATAGGATGCCACCAAAAAAAAAACCGAATGCGTTCGCAAGTCGCGCTGAACTCCAAGACAATATTGTGGGTGGCAAGTATCGTCTGATGGGTCCCATTGGGAGCGGCTCCTTTGGGGAGTTGTATCGAGCCACTGGCCTGCAAAGTGGCGAAGATGTCGCCGTTAAACTGGAGATTAGTACGGTGAAATATCCACAGTTGCCTCGAGAGGCAAAAATCTATAACATATTGCGTGGTGGCGTTGGATTTCCGCATTTACGTTACTTTGGCACCGAGGGTAACTATAATGTATTGGTGCTGGATTTGTTGGGTCCCACTCTAGAGGATCTGTTCAACTTTTGTGCACGGACCTTCAGCTTGAAAACAACTCTAATGCTGGCAGACCAGATATTGACCCGCGTCGAATTCTTGCACATGAATTGTCTGCTGCATCGCGACATCAAGCCGGAGAACTTTCTTATGGGTCTGGGCAGTGAGCGAACTCGCCTCTTTATGATTGACTTTGGTCTGGCCAAGAGATACTATCGTCCCAGGAACAATACCCATATCAGCTATAATGAACATCACGAGCTCATCGGCACCGCCCGCTATGCATCGGTACATGCCCACTATGCGGAGCAGGGACGTCGCGATGATCTGGAAGCTGTGGGCTATCTGTTGCTCTACTTTCTGCGTGGTCGTCTGCCCTGGCAGGGCATCAGTGCCGAATCGCGCATGCAGAAGTACGAGAGAATTGCGGAGAGAAAATCGACACTACCATTGCATGTCCTATGTGCCGGCATACCAAGTGAGTTTTACGTGTACATCAAGTACTGTCGCAGTCTGCAATTTACAGAACAGCCGGACTATATGTATTTGAGAAAGTTATTCACGATGTTATTTCGAAATAATTTGCTTCAATACGATCATCTGTTTGATTGGGTGGACATCGATTGGGAGATGGCCAAAAATAAGCGCATGATGGCAAAGAGACGTTCGAAAAATCACAATAAGAAGGACACTCAAGATGATGTGGAGCAGAAGGTTAAAGTCAGTCCGTGCCAATATCGCTCAAAGAGGCATCGTAAAATGAGTTATAAAGCTAGTTCTGTCGTTGATTAACTAGCATATATAAATACACTTGGTTATTGTTAATTGTTTGTGTAGGTAAGAGTGTGGCAGCGTTATATATAATATCGTTTGTTTGTCAAATCAATAAATCGGCTGCTGGCATAATTGGTTGGCAGCGTTAGCGACCATACACAAACTTTCAGATTATTGGCAACATAGACTGAATTCAAATAGTCAATGCTACTTCAAACTGCTCATCAATATGGTTTATTTCTTTACTTTATTTTGCTTTAAAAAAAAACAGGAACATTTAATTTAAGTGGATATTGTCATTCAAATGTATGTGCTTTTAATGACAATAACTTTATTAATAAGCTGGTAAAATAAAAATATTTAATGAAAAAAAACAAAAAAAGGAACCCACGCTCAATTCACTCAATCGAATTCATTCATGCAGTATTTTTTTTTATTCTACGGTGTTTTAAATAAAATTCCACTTAAATAAAATTTAAATCAAAATGGTTCACTCACACGCACTGCTCTAGCGAGCTTTATTCAAATTTATTGCGCTGCATATTTAAAGATAATTGAAGCTGTTATATAAAGCCAACGTCTTAGGAAAATATCTATACAATTAGCAAAGGTACCCCTTGAATATTTCGCGTCTGCCAGTTATGCCAACTCATAGACACAAAAGGACGGAGATGTATGGCCACAGAGGAAAACTTATACATACACACATATACACACACACACACACACAAGTGAGATTGGCAGAGGATGTTAATAAAAGGGTTAATTACAAGGCAAGTTGGGCCATGTTGTGGACGTTGACATATACACATATAAATATATGGGAGGCTAGAGCGAAAGAAGGTCAGATTGAAGGCAAGACAAGTAGTGTGCTTAGTCGCGCTGCGATATTGTGAAATGGAGCACACACACACACGAGAACACACCTACATACATATACACACCAACAGACGCACACACACACACACTTATAAATAGCGACTTAACTATTTGCTGCCCCGAAGCGATTTTGCTGAGCTCTCTTCGCATATAAGACTCCATATGCGTGGGTGTGCTTGGTGCGCATACATCTATAAATAACTTTGGCTGGTATCACGTAGTACAACAGTCTCACCGACTCGACTCACGCCCACACACACACACACACACACGCACACACACACGCACACCCACATACTTACACACGTCCACAAGCACGCTTCGCTCCTTGTTGGCCCTTCATTGTGTGTTTTCGCTTCGCTGAGCAGCAACTTGAAACTCACAAAAAAAAAAAAAAACAAACCAAATCCCTCAAAATGCCACATATCAGATCCGCAAAATTGCCACGTGCTGATGCATGCCTAATGGGCCAGCCGCTGCACACACAAACACCCGCCCACCATCCTCCCTCGCTTCGGTGGAGCATTATAATATTTGGTTTCCATTTGGTTTTGGTTTTCGAAATTAAGTTTTTCTTTTGTCTGTCGGTCCGGCCCCTCAAAAAATAAAATGGCTACAAATTTGTATTTTATTTATAAGTTGAGCAGCTGGCAATGATCAAGCACATTATTCAAGCTGATAAACCGATTCTGAATGAACTTTGCAGGGGCGACATTCATATTGGCCACTTAACATAATGGGGCGATTTGCAGGTCAATGGGGATTTAAGATGACGAAATGGAATTAGTTAAATGACCAGAGATGGACAGATGATACCCTTCAAGAAACGATGATGTGCATAAGTAAGTACATAATAGTCCTAACCGAGAACCGAATAGGTTACACAATTCAATTTCCTATTCAAATATTTTGAATGTTATTTGAGACAAATTGCTATTTATTTTTTAAATTACTTATTTATTTTTTGGTTTAAAAAGTATTCGAGTCGTTAAGTGAACGGAAAGTATTCTAGTTTTCTCTACATATTCTCTACAATACATTTAAGTATGTATATATCCTAGATGTCCCTGGCTTAATTTCAGCCATACGTGTCCTGACCAACAAAGCTGTCATCAAATCGCTTCATGCAGCTGACACATTTCCCATTGCATATTTTTCCGAGTCATTTTCGCAGACTTGCAATTAAGCCGATTAGTTCAAATTAAACTGACATAAAATTCTAGCATTGGTGACAGCTTTTTAATTGCAAAAGGCTTTAAATCGTGTACAATTAATTTCTAATGTGCACACACCTTACTCTTATCAAAAATGTATAGATTAAATTTGCACAACTTTTCAATATGAAAATCAATTATAAATGTTGCTAATTGAAATCTGTGAATTAAATTTTAATCTCAAAAATTGTTGCCGGAAATGTAATTAGCAATGTAGAAAGAAAACTTGCTTTATACAAATAATAAATAAAATTGATGACTCAAGCACATTTTGATGATTTTTCATTTTTAATAAATGCTGACATAAAGGAATTTCTGTTTTAAATTACTTTCAACTTCTTATTTTTTTTTCTTATTAAATTTTGTCAAAAAAATGCACTAAACCAAAAAACGGCTCATCTTAATTATATTTTGTAATTATAAATCATAATTATATATCATAATTATTTTCGCTTTTTCGTATCGAGATATATTTAGCTCAAAGTCGATTTGGCAAATAACGTCTAATTAGCCATTGAGTAAGTTGTATTTTGTTGGACCCCAAGGAAAAACTTAACTCGACATTGAGAAGACGGGCCTTAATTACAGTCATACATACCGACAGAGAGACATCTCTGATTGCATCATTTTGCGGTCATGTGGTTTACCAGCAGTAAGCTGTAAGCAGCAACTGCTAATGCAAATCAGTCAAAATGGCAGTAGTTTTATCATAGTTACTCTGAAATTGGCAGCACAGTGCGCGAGTTGGAGTTTGGGAGAGAGAGAGAGAGAGAGAGAGAGAAGTAGAAAGATGATGAGAGAGAGAGAGAGAGAGAGAGCGAAAGAAGGAGAGTGGATAAGCAGCAGTCGTCGTCACGTTCATGTGGCGTATGATTAATGTGTCTGCACCGAGCTTAATGCTTTTAAATACGCATAAGTGATTGGCAATTCGCCATTTGACATGTCTGATGTTGGTAATGCAGTTTGCGACGTGTGTGTGTGTGTGGGTTTGTGTGTGTGTGAGTGAATTTGTGTAACACGGCTTACGTTGCAGGCACTCTGCCTTTTATGCGATTAGTTTGTCCCAAGTGGTTCCAGTGGTGCTCGCAATCCACGGATGGTTATTCTGCTGCCAATGCAAATTGTGTCTGGTCTGCTGCTACTGCTACTGCTGCTGTTACCCAAAAACTCATCAAAGTAAATGTGGCGCTGCTGTGATTATAATTGCGATTCCGACAAGGCATTGCAAGCTTTTACATAGCAGTTAAAGGTTGCTTTAAGTTCAGTAACTTTTAGTGGTTAAGTGAAATACAAAACCAAAATAGAAATATTTTATATTTACAATGTTTTTGAAATTCCCCAGATACCATCCAAGTTTCACCTTTCGCTAGTTAACTCAATTATTTAATCATTTTCTCTCCACAACTGAGCACTCAATTTACCAATAGAGCAATTGCTGTTTTTGTTGTGTGTGTTTAATTAGACAAATATTTGCAAGTCAATCTTGTTTGGTGGGGAGGACTCCTTAACCCATTTCTCAAGCACAACGCTAGAACAATTTAAGGTTCGCCCCTAAATCTAATAGGTGCTCAAAACGCCGCTTTGATTGCTGCACTAATTGAATGTTTAATCATAAAGCAAAGCAAATATTGATTTTATCGACACATTTCAACGGGGCTGGTAAACGAACAAACGAACAAACCAACAACAACACCGAGAATAGGTACTTTGGTCAAAAGTTGTTAAATTGGATATGTGGATATATGTACATGTTTGTCGGAAATTACAATTGTGCAGAAACTATAATCGTTATTGCAATTGCAATTGCAATTGTAGCTCTGGGATATGTAATTCTTGTTTAGCATTTGTAATCAATTGTCAGATACTTTTGATTTCGTGTATGAATGAAATTGAATGATAAAATACATAAGATTCAAATACTATGTTAAAATATATTGATATAATAAAGTGAATAGGCAAGAGAGAAGGCAAGGAAGTAAAGACTTCTATGAGATAGAATTATTTTGTAATTGTGAACAATGTTAATTCATTTGGAATTAAGCTATTCCTAGCTTTTTTCAAACTTGAATTGTATCTACCATCCAAAATTCTTTTTTAAAAAGCACAATGATCGATTAAAGTAAATCAAGGACTTCATTTCCAACTATATTTATTAAATACCTTCAAAGTGAAGCACTTCTGCGAAGACAGTAAGTTTTATAAGGTTTTTTTTTTTTAATTCTGTGTTTTTTTCTGTTCGGCACTAAAAAACTTGCTTGAACAACTTCTGTGCTTATTGTTATGGGCTTGCCATGAATTTTACAGGATGTAGAGATGACATGCCAAAAAAACTTTTTGTGCGGTTTTCCGTATCACCTTTTGTCTTAGAAATCGACTTTTTATTTAGAGCTGGATATTCACGTTTGCTGTAAGAGATAAAAAATAAATATTGTAGACACATTACTCATTTATGAGTACAGGCTAAACAAAAAAAAAAGAAGCAAACGTGGAGAAAATCTTTTTTTAGCAAATCTCATTGTTGTATTGTTCGCGAGGTTTTTATGACATTGGGTTCTTTATATTTAGAATGGAAAACTCAGCATAAAATGCAAAGTGAGCGGGGAAAAACTCGAAAACTGCGCTTTAATTTTTGTATTCTATTCTTTTTTATTGCTTCTGGTGATACCAGCCTATCAAAGTAGATATCTGTCAACCCTTTTTAATTGCCAAACATTAGTGACTAAAATAAACTGGACAGCTGTAGGGAAATCACTTTTGTGCTTTTGTTTTATAAATTGCTTTGATTGTCTTTAATATAAGCGAAAAATCCTTTGACTCTTGATAGGCAAAGTGTCTGCACAATTTATTCATTAGCAATCTTCAATGTTAACTTCAAGGACATTTGTTGGCGATTTCTAGTTGTTGCTGACACGTGGCAGTTATTGCAAGCTTACAGGTTGCATTATTAATGCAATTCTCTGTAGGTACGCTCTCTCACCCCTTCTCTCTCTCTCTCTCGCTCTCTCTCTATCTCTCTTTGTCTGTCTGCCTTTGTTCCTTTTACTTTGAATTTACTGCCTTGCCTATTGTTCTGATTGCGTTGAAGGCATTGACGTGTCTTAAATTAAATATGCGTTTAAAATGCGCATTTAATTGTCTTGCTGCCTTGCCACAATGTATACATGAAGCACGTAGCACGTATTTCAACGACAAAAGTATCCTTATTTCAAAAGCACCTCATGCGAACTAGATTTTGGAAATGTCCTTGGCATGGTTAAGCAACAGCATACTTAAATATTAACTTATTTAATTATTTAAAGTGCTTAAATGAATTAAATTCAGTTTCAATTGAAAATTGTCTATTTTGAATACATAATATATTTTTGTTATAAGCAACAGCAGAAAAGCACTGTTTTCATCAGCACGCTGGAAGATGAATACTCTTTCAGACCAACTGCTAAAAATGAATTTGAATTAATTTTGATGTTTTATATTCTCCTGGAACTGAAACAAATTGTTAAAAAATATATCTGAACATTATATTTAGTTAATATACAAACACATTGCAAGCAATATTATTTTTAAACAATAATTTTTTTTTATATATTGTTGCTATACAATATGGTAGATCTGGTATTATTGAAGTTGTACTTAAATATAAAAGTTAATGTGCATTCAAAGCAACACCAACAAATTGTTGGCTACTACAGCTTCTGACTAACCCACTTGGTGTCTAAATTCTAAGATCCTTTACATAGCTATAAAACAAGGACATAAGAAACTATTATTTAAGACATAACTACTCATTAAAAGGAAGCTTTAATGGCAAACAAATGTTATTGGCTAGTGTTGATAAAGACAACATGGGGGAAATTAATTTAATGTTGGGCAAGAAGCCAGAACGAGTTGTTGAACGTTGCCACTAGAAATGGTCGAGTTGATAAAACTGCAAGCAGTAGAAGTCGATGCCCAGTTCAACAAATTTACTTAACACATCCTTGGTAAATTTAACAATACATAGTATAAATGTAGTATACTACATCCACATTTCATTAAGTATCTGCGCCACAGTCTGCTGCAATCTTTTCCTCTTTTTGGTATTTGTTTTTTGTATGCCCCAGTTTGGACTTGCTGCCCGTACTTGTTAAGCAGCTTGTTTCATGTTTTTATATTTATTTTATTTTACTTTGCATTTGCATGTTGCGTACACTTGTGTTTCCATGCATGATTGCAAAAGCTTGGCCCACGTGGCCACTTTTTTCATACTGAGTAGTGATTTTTTTAAAAATATATCCTTGAATATTTTTACAAGCGTACGATTCGCTAGCGACAATTTTCTTAATTTTAAGTATTTGTATTGTGTAAGGCTTGATTTAATTCCGTTTTTGTTTATCTTTATCATAACGATGAAAAATACAAGTTTGCAATTCAAAATTAATATTTTTATGGAATTTGTGACAGTAAATTTAGTCTTTCAGGTCTCTCTAAATCTAAGCATTGTTTCTTTAACTCTAATAATATTTTACTCAACATGTAATACTATCGTCAGCAGCTCACATTAAGTCTCATAATTTTGTACGTAGCCTGTCCAATTTGTGCATTACAAGCATAATCTTTGCTGCTGGCTCACAGCACGTAAGTTGACCAAGATAAATGATGGTCATCGTGGCCATCTCGAATGCACCTTCCAACTGGTGGGTTGCGGTTAGTGGGTGCATACATTTAAATAATTAATGCATAAATAATGATTTATACAAGATCTGCTGGCGTGTGGTTAAGCCAGGGCACAGCGCCAAGCCAAGCCAAGCCAAGCCAAGCAACAAACATATACTTAATAAAGGGAAACAATACTAAGATGAAAGTGGACCAAAACCAACCTTTTTGTTTTCTTTTGCTGCTGGTTTTTTTTCCCCTTTTTCTTGTGGTTGGTTTTGTTGTTGTCTTGTGTTCGTGTTGCTGCCACTTGCACTTTAAATGCCGCGAAGCCACGCAGCTGTTGCCTCTTTTCTTTGGTTGCTCTTCTGACTTTAGTTTCCGCTTTTGCACGCACAGACACACACACACGCCCACACACACACACACACACAAACACACAAATTGCAAACAAAACAGTTAATCCATCATCATTATGAATTTCCTGCTTGTTGTTGTTGTTGTTGTTTTTGCTGCTGCTGTTCCTGTTATCTCTTATTTTACGTTCAGTTTTGTTGCGTAGTTGTGGTTGTTATTATTATTGTTGCTGTTGTTGTTGTTGTTCTTGTTGTCGCTGTTGCTGTTGCTGCTACTGTCGCTCCCCTCATGTTGGCAGCAACATAATATCCTTTTTTGTTTAATGTTTAAATAACAGCAAAACGTGACAGCGCAGCTGCTGCCACTTGGCCAACAGTTTTTTTTTTGTTTCGGGGGGCGAATAGCTCAGGGTTCAAAAGCCTGCAGGTCGGTTGTTTTATTTTTTGTTATTGTTATTGTTATTGTTGCTGATGCTGTTGCTGTTGCTATTGTTTACATTTGTGCATGTCCGCCTACAAAATTCAACAATTAGCTGACATTTAAAAACTTCAGCATTATTGCTGCTGATTTAGTCAAATACAGATTTAATTTAATTTTAATTGCTCTTGTTTTTCTCTTTCAAGTTGTCTGATAAATAATTTTTTTTAATATGTATGGCCTACTTTCGGGTGCTGGTATGGCAATTTTTGAAGCCAGCTCTCAAAGTGTCCACAACTGCGTAACTATATTTCATTTCTAGTTGGAAAATATCCTCTAAGCTAAAAAAAAAGAAGCATAAAATGTTGTACTCTAAAGAATTTTAGGTAAATGGCTTTTGGGCCATGTACGTGTTCAAGCCCCCCACACTAAAGTGCTCCCAAGCATCCCAAATGGTAAATTTATAGCTCAGCTGTTTTTGTGCCTGTTTTTCGTTGATGTTGCTGCTGTTGTTGCTGTTCCTGTTAATGAGCTTCGTGTGGAAAAAGTTCGAATATTCAACAGTGTAAGCAGCACTGGGATTATCTGTGGGTGTCTATTGATTTTCGGGAATCACTTAAGCGAAGTTCAGAGGCAAAAGTTTTAAAATGCCTTGCGCTTAAATTGAGTAGTAAAAGAGACTAGAAACCTTTTTATTAAGTTGAATAGTAAAGTATGTGAAAAAGCTATTTGAAAACCTGCTATAAAAAAGACTTTACTACTATTGCAGTCATACTTTCCGATATCAGAAACATAATTACAATTATTCTACTTCTGAAATTAAGTCCTCATAATCTGAGGTGGCAATTGTATGATTAACTTCAACCAAAATGTAACTCAGCTAATAGGGCTTGTCTAATGCCTACCCTTATATAGAATTTGTTGCACAACGAGCTCGCATCATAACAATAAAATGAATATATATATATATATATATATATATATATATATATATATAAATATGAGAGGACAATGGGACAGGCACTTGACTTCGAATATACACATACGTGTGTGTCTAACTACAATCTTCCGACATGCAACAGTGCGTATGCGTTATAATAATGTAACTCGCTAAATTGTTGCCTTGGGCAGCATTTGTTGATGTTGCTATTTCTGGTGCTTGTGTTCGTTTTAATGCGATTTTCATAGCTATTGTTGTTGCCTATTGGTGGTATCCTTTGGGTGGCACATGCACAGCTCCAAAGGCCCAAAGCGAAATCAACGCAACTTATGCGCGCCAATAGGCGGCATTGATGTTAACGATGCTGTCTCTGTTGCTGTTGCTGCTTCCACTGGTGCTTATTCTTCTGTTGCTGCTGCTGCTGCTGCTGCTGTTGATGATGATGATAACTTATGTAACTAACGCTGCATAAATCCGTGCACAAGCACAACACACCCACAGCGACTCTTACACACACACACACACACACACACACACATACACGCACACACACTGGCTGACTTGTACTAAGTTTCGCATGCTTAAGTTTTTATTAAATAACGTTTCCTTTTTTTTCGCTTTTTTGCTTTACTTTTATTTTTACTTTTTATTATTTTTTTTTTTTTTTGCTCGTCTTATGGAGCTTACTAACAATTTGAAGGAATTTAGCTTATGGTATTTTTAGCTGCAATACTTTATTTTCTTGGCAGATTCGCGCTTTTAACTCTAGCTAGCGGCAGCAGCAGCAGCAGCAGCGACAAGAACTCACATTGCCATGGAGAAACCAGCACACTTCACATTTGGTCTGATTTTGTTGGCAACGCATACACAGACAAATCCATTCACACACAGACACACACACACACGCACGCACAAACACACACCCGCACACGTTTTGCGAGTTTGGTTACCGAGGCTAACAAGGCTGCGGCTTCGGATGCTGCAGACGGTTCATGTCACGTCGATGGACCATTTTTGACTGGCTTCGAATCGAAGTTATTTGGCATACTGAGATCTTATAACAGTTGCTGCTGCTGCTGCTGCTGTTGCTGCTGCTGCTGCTGCTGCTCATTGTTGTTATTACTGCTGCTGCTCTGTTCCTGTTGGGCATCTGTGCATAGAATAAGAGAAGAAATTGAGAGACAGCGAGAGCGCCAGTCTGAGAGAGAGCGAGAGCGAGAGAGGGCACAGAGTGCGAGAGCGTGACCCTTGTTGCATATGCTCCATGTGTGTGTCTGTGTTTTTTTTTTTAGTTTTTGGAATAACGCACGTGAGGAATTTTATTGCCAACGAAAGTTGCCAGATAGCTGCGAAAATCGCGTAAGTATAAATTGTATCAATTAATTAATAAATATTAATCCGTAACAATGTAAAATTTATGTAATTTGTAATTGTAAATCATTAGTTAAAAGATGGCTTCAGTTTGTAAGCTTATAACTATTCAAATAATTAAATAAGTGACATGGAAGATGATAATTTAACATAAAAGCTTATTGTATTTGTGATATATTATGATTGAATAGTTAAATCAATTAAAGACAGGGGTACAATTTAAGAAAATTTTAAAATAATGTAAAAATGATAACCTTTAAATAAATTTATTTTCACATAGGTTTTAATTAGAAGTGAAGAAGTTAAAATTCATCTAACATAAGTTCGTCATTTTAGGTTTGGATCACAGCTGAATAATTATGTGACTTACTTATCTAATGAATAGATATTAAAAATTAAAACATATTATATGAAATCAAGCATTTTTTACTTTTGTTTGTTGTTTAAAAAATGCAGCATTTTGCTTAAATTCTTGTTAATTCTTTTATTTTTGCAGTGCGATTGCGCTAGACTTATATAATATATGCAAACAATCTGGCATCACTCAAATCTCTCATTATGGCGAGCCACTCTTATATCTGCTCTGACAAATTCTTTCATTCGCTATCGCTCTTTCTCTTGCCCATTCGCTCTCTCCCACTTTAGTTGAGGGACATGCGCACATGAACAACTTCGAATCCAACACTGGCGACAGCGACAACAATAACAACTATTGTCTGACAGTGGCTATAATCTACTTATATAGGTAACCGCAGGACCAAAACCCGTTTAGTTTGCACGCTGACAACTTTGTGGGCAGGCGACAAACACGCACACGCACTCACACACACAGACACACACACACACACACACACGGATAAATAGACACAATGCATATGTTGACAAGTAGTGAGTGTTAAGGGTCAGCGGGGCGGGCAAATAGTGGGGACAAAGCAGCGACAATTTCTTTTTGTGTTTTTTCATTTTTTTTTTTTGTAAGATGGACAAGCATTTGGTAAAAGCATTGACCTGGTTACACACCCACACAATACACCAGGACGAAGATTTATGTTGGGCGGTGGATGCCTTGACGTTGCAATAACAATAACAATAACAACAACAACAACAACAACAAAACGATAGCAACAGCAACAACAACACCAATAACGAATGCCATATAAATCTAATGTTACACTTTTGACACTGTCTCGGCGTGGAGCCATGAAACAGGGAGTCCCTTCACTTCCGGTCTTCGTTCTGACTGTCAGCGACAACAAAAGGCAGCACACACAGACACACACAAGCACACACACATAAATACATACTCACATACGCCATTCAGCTACAACAGCTAGAATTTATGATCTCTCATTCTTGGGGTGTTTGTATTTTTAGAAATCTTTGGCAACGCTCCGAAATAAATAATAATAAATATCTGCGCTTTTTATGCCAATTTTGTTGTTCTTTGCCTTATTTCTCATCTGTTTCGCACATTTCTTATGACAATGTCAACATTTTTTTGGCGTCGCACACAAACAGTCAGACAGGCAGACAGACAGACAGACAGACAGACAGACAGATAAACTCTAACGTGTATTTTCAATCAGTTTGTTATTTGTTTGAGACCCGTTTCTAAAGAGACGCAGCAGCTTAGAAGTATTTTGCGTATAAATTCAGATTTCTTGTGGTAACACACAGACAAACACACAATCACCCACCCACTCACACACGTACAAGCACACAAACACTCTCACACCCACACGCACATTGTGGCGCCATAAAAGTAGCTAAAGCTGTATCGCCTTTTTTGTTTGTCATTAAATAGATTTTGGTTATTGATTTCTAATTTTTCGTGAGGACCTTAATTCACTGGGTAAACACACACACACACACACACACACACACTCACACTTGCACACACATAATAGATGCTTGTGTGTCGCATTGATTTCATAGCTTAAGTGGGTTTTGATGAGTTATGCAAATAATTGTGGATGTAAATTTTTCAGTTCTTTATTGAGCCGCTGTTCGGCATTGTTATGAGAACTTGATTGGCTCGTGCTGACCATTTTTGTTTCTGGTTTGGCATTTTCAGCCCACTTGTATTTTTGGTACTCTCATAAAGTGAACCTTGAATTCAATATGACAAAAATGTGTTGCCTACATCATGGAGTACTTTAAAGCTTATATATGTATTTACATAGTATACATTAATTTATAAATGTATTCTCGTTCCACAGCTTATTAAAAAAATTCGTAAGTCAAGATTATAATTTCTAAGAGACCCATTTGAAAATAATGTAAATAAATCAATTAAAAGCAATCAATTAAAATACACAGTATTATTTTGGTAATTATGAACTCTATAATCATATTTTTGAGTTTTGAAAAATTCAACAATACATTTATTTACTTGAAAAATAGAATAAAGAAATGTTCATTAAATCAAATTCAAAATTATTATGCGATTCTAAATTATGTTCTGGAAACTGGAGCTCTACATTAAGAGTATTACAAGAAAAACTGAAAAGTCAGATAACTAAAATTAAATAATATTTGTAACACAAATAATTCCATGAAAACCCCATTATTGTTATTATTACTGATGGATACAAAATTGTCTATTTTTTGTATAAGCAAACCACAAATATTTTTGATATGTGTGCATTCCAATTAGACAAATAAACATTTGATACAAAGATTATTCATGCTAATTATTATGAATTAAACGGAAATCGATTAAAAATAAATCACAAACCACAAACGATTGCAGATTACTGATTTGCATAATGCGAACTGAGCCAAATTAATGGTTTTATTATACGTTGGTTGGGGACTTAATGACATTGCATTTTAACAACTGCATGCAAATAATAAATGAAAATAGGTTTGTGGTTAAATGAACACGCAACTTAATTACATAAACAACTATATACGCTATATAAATGTTGTACTTTTAATTGTAATCGAATTTGTGTACAGTTGCAAAGGTTTTCACAACTTTTCAACATGTTTTTATGATGACAACCGCATAGGTGAATGCAACTGTTATCTGCAGCGACAAAGAACCTTAAACGATAATTAATTGATTGTTACATGATTGAATTTGGTGCCCTGCGTGGCATAATATAAATAGTTTATTGTCAATCGTAATTATATCCACACTATGTTAAGTGCAATTTGAGCTGCAGCAGCCAGCAGTTATTAATTGGAAAATAAAGCTACGAAAAAGCTGATCTGCCAAAAGAAAAATCAGAAAATAAACTACATATTCTGAATATTGAGTGGTGCTCTGATGTATGCTCCTTACAAACTTGTCGTTTGACTAAATTGGTAAACTATCCAAAACTGGAAGACTAAATAAAGGTCATCCAATAATATATAATTATGTAGATTATTGTATGTAAATAAAATATGTACTGATACAGTTGACTCAATATGCATTGTTTAAATACATATTCATAACTTTATGAAAGCTTTTTATAAATAAATCGATAATATGCGAAACCAATTGAAAAATTGAAATTGAATTGAAAGTGGACATTAAGCTTTTTGGTTTTGGCTTTTGATCTTTTAGGTTTAAAATATATTTTAGTTCTCATTTTCTTATTTATTATTTAGCTATTTGAATGTGATTAAAAATTACGTGTTAAACGAATAAAGTAAAATATTTATTATGTATATCTATCAGTTATGGCGTTGCTTTACTCAAAATCATTTTTATGTTAAACTATTATATACATCTATAATTTATTGTACTTTTTCCACAGCTATAACTTTCAATATTAGATAGCAATAACATTCATTCACACACGCAGGCATTTGGAAATAATCGATGATTTTAAAATGTGAATATGGCAGATGCTCTTTAAACTAGCAACAGGAACAGCCAATAGTAGTATTGGCACACTGCCACAATTGCACGTTGCGTATACGCAGCGTGTCTGTATCAAGTGGTTCAGGTGGTTTTGGTGAGGCGTTCCTTTTAATTGTGGGAACCGCAGCAGGCTCGCAAACATTTAAAATTAAATGGTATATAACTGAAAAGTTGAATGTATAAGCAACTGTGTATATAGTGTATAGACTCAACTTAAGACATAGATTTTCATTAACATGCACATGAACGATGAGAGTGTCAGGGACACACGAGAACTGACCAATGACTATACTTTCCATCATGGCACAGACAAGACGAGTCCTTGCCTTATGTACTTGCCCCCTGAAAATGTGGGTTTTCAGTGGCCGAGGCGTGTGAATTTTGTCTTCAAAGCGCACATACCTCCAAGTCTGGGATCCATGTGTACTCGGCTCTGTCACATATGTAGATGAGTATATAGTACATACAACCACTTTTGTGGGTAATAGCAGCCGGTTTGGGATTTCGATTTTCATTAACATCGACGACTCGACGGAGGCAAGTTAACTAGTTTTAAGTTCTTGGCCATAAAGTGCGGTAGTTACAAAATTTATATTACCCTTACTATCTTGAAGTATTCAAATATTGTGAATGGGAAAGTTCAGAAAATAAAAACAAAGAGAAAAATATGTTTGAAAAATGTTTTCTAAATCAGAAAACTTTAAGTATTTCTTATAACATATACATATTGTGCATTATGTGAAACTTCATAAAATCAGTAATTCTGAAATAAAAAAATAAAAATAAAAAATTTAAATATTTACCAAAAAAATCTTTAAAAAAAATAACAAAAACAAAATATAAAAAAATTGGTTTTTAAAAATTGGTAATCCCAATAATATTTGCAATCCTAATGCGAATTAGTCGTGCGGCCACTCAGAAATGTTGTTGTAAAATGGTTTTTAGAAGTTTTTGTTAATATCTTCTGTCTATTAGCATTGTGGAAAAACGCAAACAAAAAGGCCTTGTACTACATTAATTCCCATTTTCAGCCCATTTTCCATAGAGTTTTAAGTGCTGCAAAATTGCAAAAAAACTTATTAAATGCTTTTTCTAGGTGAAAAATTCTCAAGTTAAATTTCTCCCAGTTAAGTGGTTTCTTCCTAGAACACCCCATTTTAGTGCAGTAAACATTTGTAAGAATTTTAAGAATTAGAATTAAAAGTTCTTTTGGTAATTATAAATAATTTAAATAATGTATGCTTCTTTGATTTTATGAAAATACAGGGGATCCATAAGGAAATCATTTAACTTAGATACGAATATTGTGAGCTAAAGGGATGTCTACATCAATGCAGCCCAGCAAGTATACCGGCCTGGTGGCCGACTTGATGCCGAACATAATGACGATGAGATACACTGGATTATTTATGCATAACTTTACTGGAGGCAGCGTGTTCATGAAAAGAGTCTACTCATCGGTGCATTTGGTAATTATTGTGCTGCAGTTTTGTTTCATACTGGTGAATATGGCGCTGAATGCGGAGGAGGTCAATGAGCTGTCGGGCAACACAATTACCACTCTGTTCTTTACGCATTGTATTGTCAAGTTTGTCTACCTGGCCATCAATCAGAAGAACTTTTACAGGTAAGCTAAGTAATTGAGGAGATCCGAAAATGATACTAAAGAATCCTGTTCGTGTTAGAACCTTAAACATTTGGAATCAGGCTAATTCACATTCATTATTCGCCGAGTCAGATGCACGATATCATTCAATATCCTTGGCCAAAATGCGTAAACTCTTCTTTCTGGTCATGCTAACAACTGTCGCCTCGGCCACAGCCTGGATAACAATAACGTTCTTTGGGGAAAGTGTCAAGTTTGCCATGGATAAGGAGACGAACTCCACGATTACCGTTCCGATACCCAGATTGCCGATAAAAGCATTCTATCCATGGGATTCGAGCCATGGCATGTTCTATATGATTAGCTTTGTGCTGCAGATATACTACGTACTCTTCTCCATGATGCATTCGAATTTATGTGATGTGATCTTCTGCTCCTGGTTGATATTCGCTTGCGAGCAGCTGCAACATCTAAAGGGCATTATGAAACCGTTAATGGAACTATCCGCCTCTCTGGACACCTATAGGCCCAATTCGGCTGCATTGTTTCGTTCACTTTCGGCCAATTCCAAGTCGGAGCTCATACATAATGAGGGTGCGTATTTGTTGCACAAATTGCATGCCAATCCTCAATTTCATTTGCAGAGAAGGAAGTGGACATGGATATGACTGGCATCTACAGCACCAAAGCAGATTGGGGTGCACAATTTCGAGCACCATCAACATTGCAATCCTTCAATCCGGCAGCAAATGGCAATGGCATGGCCTCTAATCCCAATGGGCTCAGCAAAAAACAGGAAATGATGGTTCGCAGCGCCATCAAGTATTGGGTGGAGCGGCACAAGCACGTCGTCCGGTAAGTCCAATTCCCAAATACCCGAAATGTAATGACAAATTGTGTGCAGCATACAAAATCAATACACACTGCTAGTTACTGACGATTCAGTGGGCTTGTTGTATGGGATTGAAAGCGTGTGAATAGTTTAGCATATGTAAAATTGACTACACATTGCGATTTTCAAATATATCGAAATGTTCCCTCAGCTATTAAAACTTAAGGGCCATTACAGTGCTACAAGGAGAGAAACAATATGCAAACAATATTTCTTAGCTTAAAATTTTGTATCCAATTTTAATTTATTTTTAATAATTTATTTTAAAAAGCTGAAAGCTATTTTATCCAGTTCTCGGCTCAATAACAATTATTAATAATTAAAAATATGTATATGATACATGATATAATAAGTTGAAGTTATACAGTACAAATTATTCAAACGCAATAGCCTCTTACATAAACCTCAATATCAACATTAGTTTTCATATTCCATTTACTTAAGTTAGAAATGTTTCTTTAATCTTATCTGTATGGTTATGGCTTAAAAATAGTTTATTACAATTTTGTTGCCCGCTTATAATGATCAAATCCACAGTTTGAGTTTAAGTGTAGTATCGTCATAAGCAAGTTTTTTTAAAAAATATTTTTCCTAATGACTTTCTTGAGTTTTGCAAATAAACTTTTATTAATATAAAAAAATCTGTTAGTTTGATGGAATTGAAATACAGATTTTGAGATATATGGATATACAGTTATATTATATATATATACTGTATGGGCAAAATTTTTTTATGAAATGCAAACAACAGCTATTAATAGTGATTGGAAATTAGTGAATTCAATCTAGCAGTAATATTTTTCTAATGATAAGTTAGATTAGCTATACAAACGTGAAAGTTAGATGTCAATTAAATTATTATGATTTTATACACATACAATTTTATACTTATTGGAAACGTAATTGAATTACCTTAAATATCGTATAGCAAAAGCTCAGGTTTTAAGCAGACAGAGAATATGATATTGTCAGAAAAATGCGATATTTTTTTCATTGCTTTTCAATTGAGTCAAATTTTCATTTCACTAACCAATTAAGTGTGTAATACAATTATCGAGCTTTCTCACTCATGTCGTGTCCAAATAGGTTGGTCGCCGCCATTGGGGATACATACGGTGCTGCTCTACTGTTGCATATGCTTGTTTCGACAATCATGCTGACACTGCTCGCCTATCAGGCAACAAAAATCAATGGGGTTAATGTATATGCATTTACGGTAATTGGATATTTGGGCTATGCACTGGCGCAGGTGTTTCACTTTTGCATTTTTGGCAACCGTCTGATTGAAGAGGTGAGTGTACAAAATTCTTGAGTTAACAACAACATTTACACACTAACAACTGCAACACACACACACACACAGAGCTCATCTGTCATGGAGGCGGCCTACTCCTGTCACTGGTACGATGGCTCGGAGGAGGCCAAAACTTTTGTGCAGATCGTTTGCCAACAGTGTCAAAAGGCAATGAGTATATCAGGTGCTAAATTCTTCACTGTCTCGCTGGATTTGTTTGCCTCCGTAAGCATTACTCCCGCTCTCCATTTCTGACAATTTACAATTTACAACTTGAAACTTGTTCTAGGTGCTCGGTGCTGTTGTCACTTATTTCATGGTGCTGGTGCAGCTCAAGTGAACAAAAAGAACAACAACAAAGTTGATATATTGTATTGCTTGTTGTCCGTACCAACAAATTGTGTCAAAGTTTATGTTTTATGATAGCCACTGAGCAGTCAGCAGTCACAGATTCCTTTAAATTGTGGGAACAGTAACCAGATTCAAATATTTAATTGTTATCGTATATCAACAGCAATTTTGTAATAGTTTACAAGCACATAAATACATATATATTTTATTGATTTGTTCACCTGAATATCTTCTCAAATGTAATCCTTTGATTGTAAACGCAATACGCAAAAACCAATAAATGTGTAGTACAAACTCTAATCAATACAAGAAAACATTTTTCTATTTTAACAAGTGTATTTTATTCATTGCAAATATTAGTAAAATAATGTGGATTCTAAGGTAAGTAAATTCCGGAATATATTTTGTTAGGATTTCAGGAAATTATTTGCATCAACAATTTACGAAACTCATATAAAATCTGTTATATAAGCCAAGAGTGAACAGCTAATCTCTACAAAATACATTTAATTGCACATGCTTTTCTAAACATTATTTGTTTGCCTTTATATTAGGAAGCTATGTTAAGTGTTGAATACAATTATAGTTCGATTTTTAACATTGCCAGTACATTTTTTATGCAAACATAATAAGTGAACCCTTATTTAAAGAAACTGGTAATGCAAAATTATTTGTTAATTGAACAAGAGCATTGAGTAATTTCTCAACTTTTGTCACCAGCATGATCTTCCCAGAAAGGTCTCCCCACGTATTCTGTCCTGCCGCGTACTCAAAAAGTTTAAATCCATTTAAATCCCCGGTCCTGCCACGACTAACCTGTGACCAATGCCTAGAATAATGCCGTTCGGCACGCAAAAAAATCATATCATTCAAAATATAATCCTCAGCAAGGATTTAAAAACTCGCAAAAAAAAAACACTCTGTACTCCATTAAAAAACGTTGCAAGCACTATTAATCATAGATCAACCATAAACCTATCTCTTTAAATTTATGTTGCTTTTTTTAATGCGATTTTTTTTCTGTAATTGATGTTAAATATTTAATATGTCTCACTATATTTTTTTTGGGTGCACGCTAAAGATGATCACGAAATGGACAATAGCTTGATGACTCACAAATTGCCATGCCCACTCGCCCACATGTGCAAATGTTGAAGTAAGTTTAAGGATTGCATGCATCGCTGCATGCCAACAATTTTTTCTTCGCCGGACAGATGAGCAAAACTTGCTTAATTGAATATAAATGATTAATGCCGATTTCTAGTCTGCGTGTTTTATTACTTATTTTCTTCAGCTTTTTACTTTTTTTTTGGCAGGCACATTAAAAAGCTGTTAGCTAAGCCAGTTAATGCAACAACAATTGAAGTTGGCAATTAAAGTGTGTTGAGTGTTTTAAACGAAATGTGGCAAAAATGTAATTTGAAATCCAGCGCTTACGCATATACACAGTTATACATACGTAGTCCACACATTTTGAAAGCGCGCTTTATGATTATGGTTTCTTGGATTGCCCAACTTCAGTTTCAACTGCAACTGAACTGAACCGAGCTGAACTCACAAAGCAACGCTACACAATTCACACTCTGCTTAAATGCGGCCACGGTTGTGAGCTTCTTGTGAGTATATCATATATTTATATATATATATATATATACAGCTACTTAGGGAATTTTATTTCTTCCAACAGCTTTCATGTACCTGACACTAAAACTATGCGCGCCAGGAAGCACACGAAATACATAAATATATATATATATATATATATATATATATATATATATACATATGTTGCTTGTTTGTTGCAACAACAAGTTACCTTCTTTTGCTACGTTATAGATATGTACTACTTCATCCAAATATCTTCCTCTTCCTCTACAAGTGCTTCGCTGCTTTATATCTTCTTATTTCTTGTGTGGCTCCGACTTTCTGTCTGACAATGAAAGTTTCTTGACTTGTGCAACAACAGCAACAATAACAACTGCAAGAATGGGTAGCAGCTGCCTAATTTATTAGTCTACTGTTTAATTAGTTTTCTTCTTCGTTATGACTGCTGTTGCTTAAGTACGAAGAATGGTTGGAATGGAGGAAGCCATTTTTTGTTTTTAATTTCTTAGTCATGTATGTTTTTTAAAATGATTTTAACTCGATTTGTCATTGTTTTGAGTTTTGCTACAGACTCTGCTCAAGTTTTTGTGAATACTGAGTGCCAACATTGCATGTACATCGTTAAAGTGTTATAAATTGTTTATTGACTCCAACATTATGATACTGAATAAATTACATAATTATGTGGCGAAAGTTTGAACAATGTCAAGTAAAGAAATTTTTAAAAACTTATTTAATAAAAATTTTCTTCTGTGTATTATAAATATGTTCAGAGGTTGCCTTAAAATGGGAACGTATATTTTTCAGAGCTGATTGTAATAAATGACTATTCTACCACAATAACATAAAATTAAATATCGAAAAAATTGTATATATCTTTAATAGCCGATTTTTTATACCAAGAAAACTAGACTACATATAAGTTTAAAAACCATAAGTTTAATTAATGGAATCTATGTCATTGGAAAAATATTCACAAATTCTTGGAAAATTTGAAATTTGAAATTTTATAATTTAATCATTTTTATTTATTTTTCTTTTAATTTGTGCAACATTTTCGTTGTTACTCTCCATATCCGCCCAAGAAAGTGCAGTAGCTGGTTCAATAAAACGCAAATTGTTAATGTTACTCTACATAAATGAAACTGAAGTTGGCCCTAGACAAGAGCACGCTTTTGAGTGTTAACTGTTGGCAATCATCAAGTGGAACAATAAAAACAAAACAAATTGTAAACACAATCCAAGACAACCTTATGGATTATGGAAAATTAATTTTTTTTACTGTGGTTTTATTTAAATGAAAATGAGGAAATGCTACTGGCACCGCCACAAGTTCAACGACTCTCAGAGTAGAGTAGAAATCGTAGTCAATAATATGGATTGCTTAGTCGAATTGCTTAATTGAAATGTGTCGAAAAAAAACAGAGAAACAACGAAAAATAAAAACTGCAATAATTATGGCAAAAGTGATTTTGAGTTGAAAATCCATTGAAATGTGCACGCTAAGGCGTTTCGATTATATTCATCAATTTGCAGCTACATTTTCGCCATAGCTAACGATACTTAGTCATTTATCTTTAGATCGATAGAAAGTGGAAAACAAAATAGTGTATCTGTATATAAATGTATATATTTGTCTTTACAAATGAATATCAGCTGAGCTTAATACGACTGCAAAATAGGCGTAGCAGTGCAGCAGACAGAACTCAAACAAAAGACTTAAGGCACAAACTTTGCCAGCGATGGTTTGAAACTTGGCTAAGCAGCTGACACGAGTATTATTTATCAATTGTTTTTATTTTTTTTTGTGCTGCAAAGCTGACCGCTGTAATATATTGCTGGCTGAATGGCCGGCAGTGGAGCGTGGCAGCTCTGTAGCCGTTGTGCGCTCATTGAACTTCTCTTGCGCAAAATGACAGACGAATCTAGCCCCTTTCCCTCCTTTTCCAAGCCATGGAAAAACTTACGCAGATGCAGACACAGACAGTCGTTGGTTCGTGCAGATTTTTCTCTTTGACCGATTTTCGTGGCATGATCTGTTTAACGGCTTTCGGTTTTCTTTTCCTCACGTTGTTGCTGTTGTTGTTGTTGGTATTGCAATCGTTGTTCGTTCGTCAGCTGCTTCGTTGTCGTTAGTCGTTGGCCGCTTGGCTCGCTTGAGTATTTATATGCTCCGTAACTTGTTTCGAGACGTTCAGATTCAGTTACCGTCTTCAGCGCTTCGGTTGAGTTTTGTGTGTCTCCATTCCGTTCCTGTGCCTTGCCCATTGGATACTCCAAAAAAAAAAAATTCAAAAATAAAAACGACCCCAAAAAAGGATTACCAGCTGACTAACCAATTAACAAACTATAATCAAGGTGAGCTGTTATACACAGGCAAACATTTAAATAGATTCGGCTATACAGAAATCAGAAATGCAGATTGCGCTTTTTGTTTCAAATTCGCCATATCAATATAAATCTTTGAATCTTATAAGAATTGTCATGCACACCAGCCGAAAACTGAAATGCAGCATGGAATTTAAATGAGTGAAACAATAACAACAATAAAATATGTGTGCAAACCATGTGCAGTTAATTTGTGCGACGAGAAGAACAATTGTAAATATGAACGGTTTTTCAAAGAAGGATTGGACATCAGCTTAGCTTGGAATGCGTATAAATTAAAGCCAATTGTGCTAAAGCAATAATCGAGAAGAATAACTCTGATAAACCAAAGGCTTCACGAATTTCAATTGAAATCCAAAATGTGAATGCTAAAAATGTGCTAAAGGAAATACTCCCTTTTTATGTAAAGTGCACAGAGTTACCTCGAATTTTATTTTGAGACTTTCGTTTATATGCACCATTCAGATTAAAAAATAACACTTGTTACTTGACACATTTATGTTGAATTTCCTCATACACTTTAACTGAGAAACTCTGGCCACAAATGTGCTGAAGACCACACAATTACAAAACAAACGCAAATAGCATTAAAGTAATAATAATAATGGCATATATGAACAAAGAGAGACACTGAGAGAGGAGCAGTTTGAGCCTAACGACCAAAAGCCAGGCAATAAACCCGTTTCTATTTGAACCGCCTTAAATTTTGGTATTCGCGAAGATTTTCGCAATAATTGAAGTTGTTGCTGGTGCTGGCAAAATTTGCAATAAACGCAATGACCATTACCAACAACAACAGCAACAACAACTATGAGACAACCACATGAGTGTACATAGAGCAATGTGCGCTTAGTTTCTACACGATGCACAAGCCACTACCACATCCACATCCACTTCCAGATACAACACATTTATATTGAATGTGCAACCGGTAGTAATTGTTGCTGCAGCCGTTGCTTGTGGCACGTTCGATTGCTATTGCAGGTTGCTTGTGGCATACAGTGCTTAGCACGAGGTTTGGCTTTGCATTTCGGCATTCTTTTCAAACCAAATCACTGCAATGAAACAGTCGCTTTTCTTGCTGGTTGGCCTAAATGAGGCATGACACTCTTTTGTCTATTGCCACATGGTGGCATGGTGTTGTATTGCAAATCCGATTACAAACATAAATTTTTTTTTAGTGTTCGCGCTGGTTTCATTTTTTGCGGGAAGTAATTTTTTATACCAAACATTCAAAATTGATATTTGTGTACAATGCTTTATAGGTTGATTAATGTTTCAATAAATTGCAACATAAAAAAAAAAATAAAAAAAAAATAATAATTTATAGAAAATTGGATTTAGTTAATTAAAAAATATAGATCTGAACTAAAATGTTTTAGCTGTAAATAAATTTCATTCTACAGCCCGTAAGTAACTTACCGTCACCAAAAAATAATAATATTATCTTCTATTCTACAACACTACATTTATAACTAAGCATTATTTAACCAAATTTCCTTTTGACCCCAATTTTAGTAGAGTCTATAAGAATCTCGTTTCATCAAATATCTCTCTAAGTTTTACGAGCTGTAGCTGACATAATAGAGCAATTAAACACATTTACTTTACGTAAAGCAAACACAGTCCATGGACTCAGATAAACAGCACAATATTTACGCATTGCGCAGTGCCACAGTCACAGCCACAAATAAGTAAAGAGAATAGTAAAAGCGAAATCAACAACCAAACAACAGACACAAATTAGTTGAAGACAGAAACAGTGGGGAGGTCAAGACCAAAGCAAAATTACAAAATTAACATTTAAAGGCTAGTGTTTAAGCCAAAAGTATTTTAAGCATAGCTTTCCCGGCTCATTTACGCACGGAACTGAGTTTCAGCTATTGCTTTGCTTTTGCAATTATTTATGTGTGTGTGTGTGAGTGTGTGTGTGTGTGAGTATGTGTGTGTGTGTGTGTGATAGTGTGTATGTACTATGCAAAAGTGTGTCTCTTATTTTGCACTTTATTTTATGGAGTCTTATATAGCATTGTTGTGGCATTTGTTGTTGTTGCCGCAATCGCTGATAGTACATCAAAAAGTCAACCGAAAAATTTGCTGAATAGACGTGAACAACGAACAGTTTTTATTTTAAGGTCGCTTCGCAGTTGATTTGGGCTCAACTGAATACTCTTACGCAAATGGGCGTGACATTACTTACTGTCTCTTTGCCTGTGTGCCTCCGTCTTCGGCTCTAAAAAGTACTGCAACATAAAAACAATATATATATGTATGAATATTTATATAAGGGGTCTCTCGCCATGTTAATGAAACGACGCACTCGCCTGTGACATTAAGTGGAGATTTCATAGCAGCCCAATTAAAATGTACAAAAATATACATATATATATATATTATTAGATATGTGATAGCACGTCAACAAATAATGATTGGCCAAGTCACAGATGGCTTTAATGGGGTCGAATTTCAACAGTCAAGTCAGTCTGCAACAAGTAATTTCGTACTTATTCTATTATAAACAATAATTGTATTTGTGCAATAGCTTTCTTATATATAATTTGTACTTATATTCATTTTTGGACAAAATGTCCATCAGAAATGTGCATCTGAGAACCGGAATACTCATTGCATTGCTGCACATGTCCAGCCATGAAACAAAAGCTCTCATTTCAGGAATGCCTTATATTCACATGTATTTTCTACACATCTATTTTATATGGCATATTTTATTCTCATATTAACCAATCACAACAAAATAAATAAAAAGAAGCCGGAGCATATTAAGGAATAAATCAATAATCGTATTCCTAATAATAAATAATACCTCATTAAAGATACATTCGATCGGATATGTATTCTCATCGAAGCAAACTTTTCTATCTTGTTTCACAAACTCTCACTCTAAACTAACTTAATAAATTATGGATTTCGTATTGTTCTGCTAAAATCAGATGATGATGCTACATCCAACACCGGCCCAGCGCGTGAGCATACGCGAGGAGCTGCGCGAACCGGAGGATCCAGCTGATATTGAGCGCGACATTAAGCTGATCCGCGAGTGGCTGGAGACGCAACCACATCTGCCCAAGGACATGGACGATATGCGTCTGACGACATTCTTGCGCGGCTGCAAGTTCAGCATGGAGAAGGTCAAGAAGAAGCTGGACATGTACTATACGATGAGGAATGCGGTGCCCGAGTTCTTCTCCAATCGCGATATCAATCGCGAGGAGCTCAACATTGTGCTGGACTATGTGTAAGCCGCATCGGGAAGACTAAGAAATGAATCTTTATATTAAATGTGCATATCTATCAATTATTAGTCACTGTCCCACATTGCCTGGAATAACGCCAAATGGACGTCGGATTACGTTTATACGCGGCATCGATTGCGATTTCCAGCCGCATCACATTCTTGATGCAATGAAGGTGGCTCTCATGATCGGTGATGTTCGGCTGGCTGAGGAGTCTGTCGGCATTGCTGGGGATATCTTCATTTTGGATGCAGTCGTTGCGAGTGCATCGCATTTTGCCAAATTCTCACCCACGGTGGTGAAGAAATTCCTGATTGCCGTCCAGGAGGCATATCCCGTCAAGGTGAAGGAGGTTCATGTGATTAACATTTCGCCACTGGTCGATACCATCTTCAACTTTGTCAAGCCCTTCGTCAAGGAGAAGATCCGCAGCCGCATTACCTTCCACAATGATGTGGAGAGCCTGTACAAGGTGGTGCCACGTGATCTGCTGCCCAATGAGTACGGTGGCAAGGCGGGTCCCATTGTCGAGCTGAATCAGTGGTGGAAACAGAAGCTGGTCGACAAGACCGAATGGTTCAAGGAGCAGGAGGACAAGAAGGCCAACGAATCCTTGCGTCCGGGCGCACCAAAGACCAGTGATGATTTATTTGGCATGGAAGGCACCTTCCGTCAACTGAACATCGATTGAGATTAAACAAAGCGTTTTTCACATGTATTTTCTATACAAATATTATATATTGCGTATTTTATTCTCATATTAACCAATCATTTTGTTCGCTTTACGCTTCATTTCCCAACTACTTTGTCTGTTTGTATCTCATTGCAGTAAAATTACAAAAATAAATAAAAAAAAGAAACCGCAGCACATTAAGGAATGAATAAATAAACATCGCCCATCTTTTTTAATCGCTATCGCAGGACCGCATTGCTAATGACAGTCATTTAACTGATAGCTGGCAAATGGCTGTTTTGCTGATGCGCATTCTCAATTGTTCTAACATTCTCTGTAGCATTTCAGCTTTCCGCGCTTTTGTTCAGTCCTTCTGCTCGCATTCCGTTTGTTGTCCTTGTTGTTGTTTGAGTTTCGTACAACACGCATACGCTATGTTGCAGCGGAAACTTGTCGCAACTCTTTTCCTATCTATTGGCCTGGAATGTTCCTCCCTCGCCCCCCTTTGCTGCACCCAATTAACTCAACAACTTCTGGCATATTTCGCTATTGTTCGAAACTTAAGTTCAGCTTGCGAATTGCATTCACAACTTGTGCATTTTAATTGGACTACCTATAGAAGGTTTTCTCTCATTTATAACCTGCCATCTTCAAAGCTTCGTATTTAATGTGGAGAATATTAGAAGTAGACACAAGCAAGTAAATATAATATATAATCAAAATAAAATATAAACCAAGTTATAATATTTAACAGGCAGAAATATATGCAAAATCTGTAATCAGACAATTTATAGCTGGGTACAGGGTATCTGCCAGTTCGTCACTGTCGTAAGAAACACATTTTATGTCTTAATCAACAGCTCAACACTATAATTATTATATTAAATTTGTAATTACGATATTAGTTAGCTTTGTTACAAAACTTAACTAGCGACGGCAAGGCTTTGCTGCTAAATATGCCAACTAAACAGTTAATTTAACCGTATCGGATGAAATTATAAAGAGCAACTAATATTTCTTAAATATAGTTAGATTATAGCCATACGTAGAAGCCTCATTTAACTACTGACGTTTTCTAAAAGTGCTTTTGCTATTGCAGAGGCCTTCAATTTGATGGCGAACTATCTAAATGAATTTGAGGGTGTGAAATTTAATTTGAAAACTTTTGATTACTAAGCAAAAGTTTTGATTGAGAATTAATGTAAATCATAGAAAGCAGATGACTTTATCAATACTTTTGATTGGCTGTCAATTTACTTATTAAATATTAATATAACATTTAATTTCAATGAGAACTTTGGACAGCAACTTATAATTTAAAGTTTATGATAAGAATACACTATGTTACGCCCACAAATAAAACCACTCAAAGCCTATATATAAGGACTTCAAAATATATCAAACTTCAAAGACTACAGCATGAAGCAGTCAGATGAAAATATTGTGGAGCAAATCGAACGTCGCGATCTCTTTGGTTTTATACTCTCGACAATGCGAGTGGCGGCAATGTATCCATTGAGTTTGAGAAAGGAAGACAACTGTTTAAACTACTTAATACGAATCTCAGATGGGATATACGAGATATTCACTTTGTTTGTGTCTGTGCATATAGCGGCATTGTTTATCGCCACCATGTGCATTTACTATGGCCAAGGTGATCTGGAATTTCTGGCCAATTGTCTGTTGCAAACGATCATCTATACGTGGACCATTGCAATGAAGTTGTACTTCCGTCGAGTTAGACCCAAGCTTTTGACAGACATTATTAGTTTTATCAATGATAAACATCAGCTACGTTCGGCACCCGGATTTACCTATGTGACCGTTAGGACTGCATTGCGTCAATCGAATCTGTGGATCAAGAGTTATGTCTACTGCTGTTTTGTGGGCACGATATTCTGGCTGGCATTGCCCATAGCTTACAGAGATCGAAGTCTGCCCTTATCCTGTTGGTATCCCTTTGATTATAAAGTAAGCCATAATACATACCTCATCATTATGGATTTTAATGTGTTTGTTTGCTTACAGCAACCGTATGTCTATCAGTTGGTATTCTTTCTGCAGGCCATGGGGCAGATTCAAGTGGCAGCTGCCTTTTCAGCTTCTAGTGGATTTCATATGGTGCTGAGTATTCTTATATGTGGACAATATGATATTCTGTTTTGCAGCTTGAAAAATGTGCTCGCCACCAGTTATTTGAAAATGGGTGCCAATCTGGAGCAGCTAAGGTTATATTATATATTTAAATGGTCAAATTATTTGATAAAATCAAAAAATTTATAAGCGCTTGAGTTCCAAAAAAGTTTTTAATTTGCAAAACAAATATGTTTTTTATGTTAATTATGACAAAAGGATTTTTTAAGCTCAAACGATTTTATTTAACAATTTCTAAAAGAATCTTTATTCGTAATGAATGTTTAAGATATTATTAGTTGTTTTTATGATTTTATTTTTATATCAAAATTGTTTTTAGCTATTATTCCATTGAACAAATTATCATACAGTTTTTATAAAACTATATATATATATATATTTAATACATTAAAAGCTACGACTACTACATTTCTAAACTTTTACTTACCCACAGTAAACTCCAAGAGGCGCAATCCGTGGCAGATGCGGAGCCAAACCAGTACAGCTACTCCCTGGAAATACAGACTCCGCCGGAACAGCTTATCGAGCAACAAAAACCCAGCAACAATATGGGTTTTTACGGAGCCTTCAAGCAATCATTTACACACTGTTTGCAGCAGCATCGTTATATACTATCAGTACTGCAAAAGATGGAAAGTTTCTATAATCCAATTTGGTTGTTCAAGATCGGCGAGGTAACGTTTCTCATGTGCCTGGTGGCATTTGTGTCCACAAAGAGCACTACAGCCAACTCATTTATGCGCATGGTGTCACTGGGTCAATATCTGCTCTTGGTGGTCTACGAGCTGTTCATTATCTGCTACTTTGCCGACATCGTCTATCAGAACAGTCAGCGATGTGGGGAGGCACTGTGGCGCAGTCCTTGGCATCTGCATATGCATCAGTTGCGCAGCGATTATATAATATTCATGATAAACTCACGACGTGAGTTTAGACTGACTGCTGGTAAGATTTATATTCTCAATGTGGATCGCTTGAGGGGGGTGAGTGGGCTGTACTCCTTATTTACGCCCATATCTTATTTAAATATTTGATCTTACAGACCATCACAACGGCATTTTCTTTCCTCACACTACTGCAGAAATTGGATGCTCGTGGTTAGAGTCTACACGGTTCGCAAATTTACATTTTATTTGTTGTTTTTTCTTCTCTTTTTATAATACAATTATTAATAATTAAAAAAAGTTTGCATAGAAATTGTAATACAACACACAAACACATTGAAGACATGCTGGTGCCTCAAAACACAACGCCATCGATATTGTTCTATGAGTAATTGGCTCATTGCCATTTGTGCCACATAAACATGTAAACAAATATATTAAAACAATAAGAACTAACATTAATCGTGTTCCAGTTGTTGCGTTCATTAGCTAATTTGCACAATCTCTGCTGCTTTTCCGAATTCTTTATTCTTTCCGATATTGCAATAAATATATTTTTAGTTTCGTTTTTTTTTTTTAAGAAATTCATAGAAAATTAGAATGTTTGTTTAATAAATAAGCACTTGATTGTATTTCTGTTATGGCTATAAAACTATAAGCAAAAAATCATATACATTTATAAGGTACTTGGGTTTTAATCTATCCGATATTAACGCCTCGTTGTTCAACCACTTTCTACTATTGTATGTTAACTACATTGAGCAAGAAATATGTTTAACAATTGTTTGTCGTTTTGTTGTTTCACTTTAAATTTGTGCTTGGCATTCGTTCTTAGATTAATGCTTCATTGTACAGTATCAAAAGTAGGTAAATTGTAGTATTTCAACATTTGTGGCAAATGTTTATATTTGCTTTGTTGTTCCATCTTACAGCCAAATACTACAGTTGTTTTGTTATTTTACTTTTCTCTTCATTTTGAACTTAACATACAAATGTTTGCAATATTTGCTTACAATTAGTTAATAAACAGTTTTGTATTTACTTTGTATTTTTTTTTTACTTCTGAACTTCTGAGATGTTATAGTTTGCTTTTTTGATTTCACGCAAAATGTACATTTGTTTATTTGATTTTCACTTGTGAGTCTCAAAAGCATATTTTTCAATAGTATTATTCAGTATCATTCCTTATACAAATGTTTTTTGTTTGGGGACTGCTTAATATTGTTAACATATAAATTTATTATCAAAAAAATATATGTATTTATATGTATATATATATTTATATATATATATATAATTTTTTTTTATATATATATAAATGATTAATTTTAGATTTATAAGCATTTTTCATTAAATTGTTGCTTTCGCTCAGAATTGAATAAATTGCAATAGCAATACAGCAACAACAACATAAACAATAAGGCGAACAAGCGGCAACAACACAAAAAAGAACAAAACATTCAGCAGTGTGCAAGTTTTGATAAATGCAATATATTCGCTGTGTATGTAATTGTTGATTTTGTGGTTGTTGTTGTTGCTTCTGCTGTGGCTTTTTGTGCTTTACATTGAAGCTCTTTGTGCTCTTTGTGCCACAAAATGCAAAAATGGCAACATTTCTGTTATTTATCCTGATGATTATGTATTTGTTGTTGTCGCTGCTAGCTAAATGTTGTTGTTTTTGATGGTGGTGTTCACAAAGCTTGTTGTTGCCTATGTTGACTAGTTTAGAGTTGGTGCATTGCTAGCTCGCAAGCGACATTTGAACGATATTCGTGCTGTTGTCGTGATTATAGTGCTCCGTATTAACAATGACCTGCACCACATATCCTTGATGTATGCTGCACTCATCGATGGGCACCTTATCGCCCAGCAGCTTGCCGCTGTAGAACCAACGTTGGCAACACGCATCGACGCCCTCAACAGCCTGAAGATAACACAACAGCAGATTAGCCAAGCTTTATGAATATATATATATATATGTGTGAGTGACTCACTTGAAGCTTTTTCTTGCACTGTCCGACCGTATCCTTTGAGTATACAGGCAGTTTAACATCAGTCATGGTGGATGATATGCGCAGCTTGAGAAAGATTTCGGTGCCGCCATCGACGGGCTCTGAGTATTCAGCTGGCGAGTCGCGTCCATTTTCCTCCTTTACAATGTTTATGGGATATGATAAACAATAGATGGGCACCTTGTACTGTGTGCCCAGCTCATCGTAGCATTCTGTGAGGTAGCTACAATCAAACACAATTGTTAGTTAATAACTAAATGTGAATAATAAAAAAAGAAAACCTTATCAGCAATTACCCCAAATACGCACATTGAACCAAACGTTTGGCTAAAGCAAATAATATCAATGCTGACGTTGCCGTTGCAAAGATAACAGAGTGATCAAAATATATAATAACAAATGCAAGGACATCCCAGAGAACATTCGACACTAGCACGTACGAGTGTGAAAGTGGCAAAGGTCAAAAATGCATTTAAATAAATTATTAGACATTATTACAACCGCATTTCGCTGCATTGTTTTGGCCCTCAGTCAAAAATCGATTTTAAACAGGCAAATAATAGTTCATCATCTAACTATAGCAAAGTTCGAAGTTCGAATACCCTAACATATAAACAAATAAATAAAAAGGATTTCTAGTGATTATACAGTTCTCGATATAATTAAATTCATTATTTCATTATTAACTGTATGAGAAACGTTCACTCTTCGGAAAAGCAATCGCTAACTAATTAAGTCGAGCAAATATATTTTGTTCAACTTAGTTTCCATTGTAAACTTTCTATTTTTAGGAATTCCCGTAATTCGTATTTAAATTTGAAAACAAGGGAATTATGAAAAATAATATAATTTATAGCACGTTGTTGCCTCGGAGTTCAGTCTACTCTTGAGTGTCACAGACCTTAGCAGATCTCTATATATATACCGATCGCTATATATAGGCAGTGGGTGTTTGGATATTGACAGATCCACATATATATATATACATAATATTCAATGCATTTCAATGCAGAATTATACATATATGGCATATTTGTAACACTTATTGTCAATTTCATATGTCGAATCATTTGTCAGCTGTCAAAGCGAAGCGTGGCCTATATCGAGCGATCACTGTACTCTGATTGAAGTTAACAAAAGCCACATACAAAGTGCAATGGACGTGCTATTGACGGCATAAGTGTTCAGCTCAAATCACTTGCAACAAATTATTGATTTTTTTTTTATCCGCGTGAAAAGTAATTAGATTTGAGTATTATTTTACTTACCCATTGGGCACCGAAATATTGGCGCCGTCCAGAATGGCCTGTGCCATTTGAAAGTCCAGACCCTCGGCTGCATTTGTGGCCGCTCGGAGTGCATCCCAGATCTCTTTGCGGCCATCGAAGGCCGGCGCTGTGTCCCAAAACTCGTCTCGTTTGGAGCGCAATTGTCCTTCGGTTAATGGGACATCGGAACGCCATTTAATTGTCTCATGGCACAGTGGACGATTTTTGCGCGCAGCGCCACCCAAAGCGATGCCTAAACACACACACACACACACACATATGCGAAACAGAGAGTGAGAGCCAAACATACGCACACACGCACACACACAATAATAATAACAAAAGAATTACATATCGATAATGGATGCACAAATTGGAATGTGAATGTGAATGAATTGAATTGGTTGATGAGGAACAAAAACTCACCTGCGCTGACCGGACGCGATGCGCTCGCCGAGGAGACACTCATTGTCTCATTGTCGGGATTCATGCGACATACACAGGCTCCCATTGTTGCTGGCTCATATGTTCCAACTCACATTAAAAGTTGTTTGTGGCTGCGAGTTGTGCGTTTGTGTAATTTTATTAAATTTTACACGAGCAACAGCCGAACAACGCGACATACAATTTTAACGTAATGTGACCAGTTTTATTTTGCTTCGTTCAGAATAAGTTCGATAGAATGACTCACCAAAACTGAACGAATGAACAGAGTCCCTGGTTTGTTCGCCGCTCAGTTAGTTCGATATCATTTATGTATTGTAATGGTCGGCAGATAGATCGATAGGCGAGGGATATCGAATGGGGGACCATCTCCAGAGAAAAAAGAAAAGGAAAACAAAAAGAGGAAAGGACCGTATGCGCATGCGCTGCAGAAATATTTATTTAAAAAGAAATTCAAATAAATTATGAAGTAATTATATATATAAAAAAAAATAATATAAAACAAAAGTTAAAAAAATAAATAAATAAAATAAAAACATACAAACCGGCGGCAGCAACAGGGTGGACTATGCATCGCCGCCATCAAGAAGAATATCGCCAGGGACAACTGAACTCAAGCACCAGTAAGTCGAAGCCCGTAGATACTGAGACGACTCGGATTATACCAACACACCTGTAAGTTTGTTCCCGCCTAATTGCGGCAGATTGGGTCAAAGACACCTGATCGGCCTTAACCAATGCAATAGTGATGCTCATTTTGTCACTCAATGATGCGCACTTTTGAAGCCGAAAAAAAAGAAACGAAAAACCGTAAATATTTTTTAAGCTTTATATTAAGTAAATACATAAAATTGCACTTCATATATATAAGCGAATTTAGTGTTGGCCAACAAAATGTTAGGGATCACTTTGTCACATATATCACATGATTTGTAAATTAAATATACCGCATAACAGTATTTATGGGAGATTACGATAACCTACTAACAAATTTGTGTTTTGTTCAACTCTTTTGAGATGTTAATCAACCAAATTATGTTCATATTCTTTTTACATTAGTTTTCATATTAATTGCTTCATTTTTTTTTTTTTTTTGAAAAGCGCACCTAACCGATTTTGTTTATTTCCAGAAACCGATTTTGACGTTTCGATAATTACATCGATAATCAGGCAATCGGCGTCACTAAATATAAAGCCGCATAGAAAACGTTAATTGAGAAAATAACTTACATTATACAATGGATTTTATACAAATTGTCGATGATGTCAAACAAACCCTTATTGATAATTCGCTGTTTATGAAGTCATTGGAAAATTGTAAGTACATTACTGTTTCTTAGTGTCTCAAAAATGCAACAACTTTTTTGATTTATCTGTCAGGTTGTGATGGCAGTTTCCAGGACGAAATAAAAAAGCTGAGCAATGAAATGATGACGGAACGTTTGAAGAACGGGGAAAAGCTAATGCTCATCAAGGCAAAGCAAAAGCGCATCGACACTAATGTACAGCACGCTTCGAATGAGGCAAATACCGTGGAAGAGTTTGAACAAATCTACTCACAATTATCTGCCACAGAGGAGAAGAAACGGATAAACATTAAGCAGACGTCCGAGTACAAAGAGTTTAAAAGAACAATGGAAGGCAATAGTGATAGCAATGTGAGTGCCACTAACGCTCATGATGACGACAATGTGATTGAAGTGCGGGAAACTGGTGGCACGGTTGTCTCCATGTATGATCCCTGGTCAAAGGCCATCATGTCGAATCCTGTGCGCAACATTAAGTGCGGACACCACTACGATCGTGATACCGTTAAGGCTTTACTTCAAAACGGAACTGATACCCGTTGTCCAGTTGTTGGCTGCGCCAGTAAAGCATTCATCCAGCTGCAGCATCTGCAAGCTGATCCAGCATTGCATGCAAAAATTCAAGAATATTTGGCCGAGCAGCAAATGCAAGAGTCATTTGAGGAAGATAATTGAAAATATATATTGTTGTTAAAATAGTCATGTCAAATGTATTCTATGAAGATTAAGTCAGTCATATGTTAGCTAAGATCCCTATGGATGTAAGTTCTTAATTCAGATCATAATTAAATGTAAATGAAAAACCAGTTAAAATAACTTAAACTGCTCTCGGTTCTTAAGACGAGACACATTGCTTTTGCGTGATACAATCAATATCTTAAGGTGTTCTCTTATTTTATTCCATATTCTCAGTTTCTTAGAGACGATGCACATTCGCTGAATTACTTCCAGACTACAACAGCTGTCTGTCTGTTCCAACGGCAATGCTCGCGCTCCACTCACTTTGCCATTTGTAAACACAAAGTGATGGCCAAGATGAGAGACAGAAAGCGGCTGCGTAGAAATGAGCAGCAAGAAACCAGACGACCTCGACAAAGTTGTTGCAAAAAGAGCTATATGTATATAAACAGCATACGAATAGGGAGAGGCAAATAATTATGTTTTCCAGTTGGTGTATAAAAAGTGAAAAGCAGAGAAGAGAGCCAAAGCTTGGAATGTTTCCAAGCACCAAACCATTCGCACGCTTAACCCAACCAGATCGCTGCCGAACCGTTATGTCCCAAGCGAACAACAACCACAACAAGTGAGTTTAAGTCAAATTTGAATAAACAACAAAAACCACAACAACAGTAACAACTCTCAAAGTACGAACACGATCATAAAAAATTCACTTCCAGCCAAGTTAAAGAAATAGCAAGCAACGTCATGCTGAGAGCCACTGTTACGACCACTTCCAATAAGCAAAAGGAAATATTTCAGTTCAGTTTGGCGAAGACAACGAACTCGAAAAGAGCTTGGCGGCGGACAGCGAAAAAAGGTCGAAAGCACAAAATCACGTCTCTACCGTCTTGTGTCTCCTTCTCCCCAAAAACGGTACGTGCGCGCATGCGTATGCGTGTTGTGTGTGTATGTGTATATATTTGTTAATATATGTGTGGATAACTGGCTAAAAGTTAAATGCAGCCACAGCAGCAGCAACAATAAGCCAGTCAGCGCGTCCAACGGCAAAGAAAAAGAAATAACCAATAATTGAAAAGAAATCAAATGCTAAATAAAAATATTTTTGATTTGAAAATTTTGTGAGCCACGCAAGCGAATATGTATATATTTTTTTGTATATATGTATTAATGTTGAAATGTATTTGTTAAGTGTATATAAAGCTGTGCAGAAAAGTGAAATGCACGCAAAGGCCATTTGAAATGTTGGCCAATGCGATTCGAGTGAAAACAATAAAGAAAAAGTGCTCTGAAATTCTGCTCTAAAGAAGCACTCAACACTCAACAATGTAACATTCATCTAAACGGATTTACAGCTGCTGCTAGGTCAACATAATTTCTCTTAGCCATTTTCATTTCCATTTCTTCGTCGTGCAGCAGTGAGTGGCATCAAACGGTACATATTTATATGTGAAAGTTATGCGCCAGACGAATAAAAAAATGAAAAAAGAGATAAAAAAAACAAGACCATCTGATTCTCATTTTTGTTTAGTTTATTTTCGTTTGTTGGAGATTTATTTTACTTCTTTCACTTCTGTTGATTTCCATTGTTAGCTAACGGGTTTTGTGTAAGACTTTGGCAACACTTTTGCTTTTAAAAGCTGCAGCTAACAAATTTTTTAAACTCGCTATTTTGCGATTTAGATTCGGTGTCATTTTGCGTCGTGGTACACTACTAAACAAAAAAAACCCGTTCCAAGAAAATACATGCAAAAAGTATAATAAAAAGAGACACAAGCACACCTTAAAAACAAGTTGTTCTATAAATCATAAACCTTAATTAGCAAGCCATTTTCTTGGCATTTAACAGAGAGCTGTTAACTATGCCGTCACCTAATATCGATGGGTGAAATTCGCCCAAAATGTCAGTAGAGAAAAGATTCATCTAATTGGCATTTTCTAATCCATGCCACTTGAGTTTTACACAATCTTAAATGCCTCAACGCCAATACAATAAATTCAAGAGACTGTCGAAGAGCTGGCTTTCATTTATATATATGGTGATTTACAAGCCTCTCTGACTCTCTGTGTCTATGGTTCTCAATCTCTTCTCTTTTGTTTGTTTAACTCATTTATATTTTGGGCAATGTCTCGCTCAGCAGCTGCCAAAGTGTCTTGGCAAATATTTAATGTTTATTTTTGCCTTATTCGTACGCCTTTTTTATGACGATTTTTTTTTTGTCAATATAGCACAAGTAACTGTTGTTTCAAGTAACCACAGTTTGAAAGCATAAAACTTGTTGGTATTTAAAAGTAAATAAAAAAATAGCATCCCATAATTTATAGGCATATTAACACTACTTACAATCAAGACAAAATTATTAAGCTTTTATTTATTATTCAACTTCATAAGTCTATTTTTATTCAACTTGTCCTTCAATAACTTAAAAAAAACCAAGCCCTCAATTTAAAGACAAGCTTATTTAAACGAGAAACATGCAGAAAACAGCGATGAATAATATAGTATACAAAAAAAAAAACCCAAATTAAATGACAGCTTCGAATTCAGTTACGCATTGTGTAAAAATCACTATCTGGGTTATGAGCAAACTTCATGACTCATGATGAACAATGTGTATATGCATATATACATATGTATCGAAGTTTCATAGAATCATTGATGTTAACCAAGAATTTTTATTGACTTCCGTCGGTTTAATTGAGACATACTAATTATCAAAAAATAACAACACTTTGGCATCCCGAAGATTAACAACCTTTGCAGAGTTGAGGCAGTCTGACTTTCTACTTATGTTCTTATGAAAGGTATATCATTGAGTAGTCTGATTTTAATGATTTTTTACGTCTCCAAATTTTATGAGCATTGAGTGTTAAGTAACAAAGTAACAAAACATGTTACCAGAAACGTTGCCTTCAATGAATAACAAACCTCACCAAGAAATTATAATACGCATTGAAAGGGTGTAAGGAAATGAGCATATATGAAGAATGCAAAGAGAACCGCCGAAAAACTTGTGACTCAGACTCAAATGGAGGTCTTGTATTTATTTATGTGAATGTATATAACGACGGCAAGCCAAACTTGACTTAATGAGCTTTAAGGAACTCTTTAAGGTTTATTGAACTGCAAGACACAAATCACAGTTCACAAAATAACAAGAATATCTAAGCCCAAACTAAGCCATTTCATTTCAAATATAAACACTGAGCTTGTCTTCACTCTAAGGCAAATCTTTAGCTGTGCGGCGCAGCATATATAAATTTAAACCATTTTAAAAAACTTCCCATTCCGGGTCCCACCTCTCGTCCATTTTGGTTTATAGCTCGTCGGCAATACTTCCTATTGCCAACCCGTTACCAGTGGTCAGTCAGTCAATGCCCATTGAACCCACACCTCGATTGCAGTGGTTAGGCCATTTAATACCCGTTCAGTTCATATTGCCTTTCTATGGCGGCATTCTGGCCACATTTACTGCTGCCATTATTTGTCATTGTTTGGGCATGTTTTGCGCATACTTTTCAAGTCGATCGCATTTTCCTGTACTCGATTAAAAAAAAAAAGCAAATTTAAAACTGGTTGCTCATGATACGAGTCTTGGCCGCTGCAGTTTTGTTGTTGGCCAAGAGCTTGGCGTGGCCGGTTTGCGTATTGGTTCGATTTGTGCGGTTTCGTTACCGTTGTTAAATGTAGCAATCAATTTCAGGCACCAGCCAACAACAACTGTTGCAACTACTGAGTTGTTACTCTTGCTGCTGCTGCTGCTGCTGCTGTTCCCGCATTTGCTGCTGTTTTGTCTTATTTATAGATTGTTTATATTATAACATTTTTTAGACTTTCACTTTTTTCAGGCATACACACGTCGTGTGCTTGCTTGAGTGGCTTTTAATTATTGTTATTGTTTGTATGTAGTTTGAATATATGTATTTTGCGTGTAGAAATATATTGCACAAAAATGTTGAATCACTTTGCTTTTTCATTTCACTAACGCCTACTTCACAAGGTGATACAAAATATGATTCAAATACCTAATTGGTTTTTTTTTTTTTTACATAAATAGTTTAAATCCAATTGATTTATATACCAACTTGATTGATATTTTCAAATTAATCGAATTATCAACAGCTTAAAGAAGGAAAATATAAAGTATAACTTTTGGCTAACACGACTTAGCTCTTACACGATCCGATTGTGATCATTAATGATTATATAATTGTTAACAATCAAAACATTTTTTTAGTAAATGGTTCGATTGTTGGCCCCAAAAATTAAATATAGCTTTAACACTCGCAGCTGTGGCATTGTTATATCTGAATTGTATTCATTCAAAAAGACCAGTTTATTGCTACCCTGCCCAAGGCCCACTCAACTTTCTGCTCGACTCTGTGGAACCGGTCGCTTATCATAGATCTATAAGTTGTCGGTCTGTCTATCTGTCTGTCAGTCTCTAGTCTCAATTGTGGTCTTTAATCCTGTTGCTGCTCGACTTTTCCAGTTGGAAATAGACTCATACCTCTTTCAGCACATTGACATGAATACTTAATTAGTTTTGCGACTCGCAGTTTCTTTGGTCTTTGGTCAAAATTATGTATGGCAATCACGATTTCTTTATTTTATATCTTTGCGTGGGTTGCAGCCAGAGGTCAACTAGGGTTAAACACGTGAGCACTGCTCTCAAGTAATTTTACCCACTGAGCTCACTCATTTAATTTCACATATCATTAAAGCAAAACAGTTGTCAATTAATACAAATATAGGTGTATCGTCGCATATATATATAAGACACGTATCTTAATTAGCTAAAATCAAGTTATTCACGTTGCTAAACCATTCCAACGACCAACTAGTGTACGCAGCTTTGTTGCTTGGACAATATCCAGTCGACTGACTGAGTTTTTACGACTTAGTATTCAAGCACTTGGCGCATAGTCTTAGTCTTAGTAGGAGATGACCGTTTGACATTTAGAATAAGAAGTAATATATACGCAGCAAGAAATCAAGCTCAGTGACAAATCATAATGAAGAAGACACAACGAGCAAGATCTAGTCAAAAATCAGCGACTATGGAATTCCCTACTTAGAAATGGGTCTTGCTTAATACCACTTAGCATACAATATACATACAATTAGTGTAGGCTTAACGATAATACCGAATACAATTTGATTAAACATTTAAATTTTCCAAAAAGGTCACCAAACAATAAACATATATTTATCTCAAAAATTATGGCTAAATATTTTGCTTAATTTATATGCGTGTATGTCTAAAAGTATAATTTATGTAAATTATTAAGCAGAGAAGCTTAAATATATATTTCTAATACAAAATATAGATTCCATATGCAGTGCAACGCGAACTATGAAAGAAAGTTCACATTTCTATGTGAGAAAAAACAACAACAAAAATGCAAAAAATAATAATATTTCTTAACAACAAAAAAATCAATTTATATGGAATTAGCAAATATATTAAAAATACATAACAGAAATTGATGAAAATACATGCGTGCAATTTAGAAAAAAAATACAAATCTTCGACCGTGACAGGACTCGAACCTGCAATCTTCGGATTCGAAGTCCGACGCCTTATCCATTAGGCCACACGGTCCTGTTGTAAAGCGCCGTTAGTCGCAGCCATATAAGCAGCGAAAGAGGCGCGCAGAACGTTCCTAATCAGTGAAGAGCATCCGTAAAATACGCACACTCACACACACCTAGACACACACGCACACACATACACACACACACACACGATTATTTACCCCTACTCTCGCACAAGGCACTTCACGTTGCGTTTGAGGGTGGCTGCAAGTTTTGCTTTGGGGTTGTAATCCATATGACGCTGTTTTTTTGTGATTACATCAAGTCGGTTGTCTTCTGCGCAGGCTCCAGGCTGTCAACAGCATCCTTTGACCTTTTGTGCCAAACAGCTGTTTAGCTGAAGGAATTTAGCCGGAACTAGAAATCTACCAATTTTCATTTTAACTGACACAAAAAAATATGCTAAAAATACTCAAATTCAAAAATTATGATTTATTTTTATTTTTAAAGTTCATTTTATATTTATGAAAACAAAGCAACAAGTATTAGATTCCTTGCTATTATTATTTGAATTTTCTTCCATTAGCATTTCTAGTACCACCTTTCGATAACCGACCCGAATTAGGTGTAGAATTCACTGATACTATACAATCTTAACTAATGCTTCTATAAATTGATCTTCAGCTTCTTTAATTAATCTAAGGTATGATTACGTATAAACCGTTTACAGTTTTACTAACACCTTCTTTCTTCTTGCTGGTCTATCTAAGAGTCCATGCCTATTAATTTCATCACATTGTGCGGCGCTTCTACAATTTTAATTGAAGTCCAATGTAGCACAAGGTCTGCAAACAAAACAATGCGACTAAAGCTTTTAGTCTATGTATCTGTGTGCGTGCGAGTTTTAGTATATGTATTTGTATATGCAACACACAATGTGTTCGTAATTACCATAAAACCAAAATAGGCAACTGCTTTAGTTCCGTGCCAAAAGTGGAGGAACTGAGGCGTATCCGATACAAATATTTGACGGAAGATGTGTCTGCATCTTGCATAGATCGTATTCTTCTAGTTGTTACTGTTTTTCTTTAATTCCCAGCAACTTTTAAATATTCTTAAGTAGGGCCATTTTTAAAGCGATCACATTCTGTGAGAAACTTAGGAGCCGTCAAATTTAACACAGATCTCAAGATTTACTTTTATTTTTCCATGTTATAAGGAAGCTCAATTCTACAGTATTTATCAGCAGATATTTAAAAGACAATGCAATAAAAGTTTTGAAAACGATAAAAACCAGAAAATCGTTGTATACTCGTATATTATGTGGAAAACTAAACATATTTTCTTATATACTATAAAATATCCCACATTTATTAAGATTTTAGAAATGTTTGGCTAACAAAAATTTGATATAATTTTGTTTTTATATATATTTTGTTGTAAGCTGGCGAAAATGTTGGAAAGTAAATAGTTTTTCTGCATTCGCATGTAAGATCAGTTTAGGCACTCACGACTCACTAATAACGAACGATGTGCGATTATCTCGCTGCTTAAGTTACTTTCAATGTTTTATGCTGGTCGCCGAGCGAAATGCAACCGGTTGGATTGTAGCTGGTCAAAGGCCGCACGTCCTTGAATCAAGCTGGCTTGAACAGAGCTGGCCAAAAGTGCATATGTGGCGCGTACATATTGAAAACAGGCTTATCAACATGGCGCACAATTAATTTCCACTTCTTGGTTACATTGCAGTCAAGATTTGCACATTCCAAGATTGAGCAGGCCCCAAACGCCAGCAACAGCAACCGTGGGAGATGTCTGCGGTGCGGCATCGCCCGATGGCACCACCAGCCGCTGCTGGGGAGCATGGCGATAGCGATGACAACAACTTCACCGACGACGAGAGCTCACCGCTGACACACGATATTTATGGTGGCAGGTAAGTCTTGCCTAGTATTTGATGAAGTATCTATCATAGTATATGCAAATTTTGTTCAATTTGTTGCCAGTTTCTGAGGGTCTATCATTAATGCAAGCCCAAAAAGAAGAGAAAAGAAAAAATAATCTGTTTCATTCAGCGACAAGCCGGAACTAAATACCTACTCAATATAAGAAACAAAAGTTAATTGCCATTCCCACAGCTGTGTTAGTTGTCTGGCTACACCCAGATCTTGAGACAATCACTTTCAATGGCAATTACTCTCAGCTGTATGGTTAAAACAGCGGAAATTAAGAGCAACCGACTTGTTCGTTTAGCAAAATTCAATATTAAACATTCAGTTTATAGAAATTCTGACTTTTTAGGTCTAGGCCAAAATTGCAAAAAAGTAAAATAATACTTTTTATCGTAGCAAATATTTGTTGACTCAATGTTTATATTTTTCATGACTGCAGACAGTATTTTGTCCCTTAAGGGGTGTTTTACAATATATATATCTATAATGTACAAGTTGGGATTATTTAAATATTTAATAATTTCAAATATTTAAAGTGTACAAATAAAATAAAAAATTTCAGAAAAACATGCAAAAGTTTAATTGTTTTTCAAGATATCCTCACGGGTTTGATACAAAATTATCAACATTTATTATATGATCAGTAATTAATTATTATTAATTATATATATATAATAATAATTTTATCACTTAAGCAGAAACTTTCCAATCTTGGTTCAATATATTAAATAGCTGTCATTGCTCATCATCAGTCTAAGTTTCAGTACTAATAGCGTTTGTCCAAGCGTAGAATTATATCTCATTTTTGAATATCGTGCAAGCCAAAGATCCCAAAGATACCTATTCTTTCGATTAAAACAATTCCTAAGAATTCGAAAATACAATTCTAATTCATTTTAATTGATAGCCAACGCACAATACAGGAAACAAAAGGCTGGGATGTGTTTCGTGATCCGCCGATTAAAATCGAGACCGGTTCGACGGCAAATCAGGCGTGTCTCGAGCTTACCATTAAGATTTTGAAAATCTTCGCCTACATATTTACATTCATAATAGTTTTAACTGGTGGTGTTATTGCCAAGGGCACAGTACTATTTATGACCTCGCAACTGCGCAAGGATCGCAGAGTAGAATACTGCAACAAAGATCTGGTAAGCAAAACTTGAAGTTTGATGAACACGCAGTTGGATTAATTGCTATAACTCAATTATAGGGTCGCGACAAGAGTTTTGTGGTCGTTTTACCCGAGGAGGAGCGCATTGCCTGGATCTGGGCACTGGTGATAGCATATTCGTTGCCCGAGTTTGGAACGCTTATCAGATCGGCGCGCATCTGTTTCTTCAAGACGTTCAAGGTGCCAAAGACGGGACACTTTCTGTTCGTCTGGCTGATGGAGAGCCTGAGCGCCTTGGGCACAGCCCTACTGATGTTTGTGGTGCTGCCCCAGATCGATGCCATACAGGGCGCCATGTTAACCAATTGCCTGTGCGTCATACCCGGCATCTTTGGGCTGCTCTCGCGCACCTCGAAGGAGGGCAAACGATTCATTAAGATCATCATTGATCTGGCTGCAGTGGCAGCACAGGTAACTGGTCTCGTCATCTGGCCCCTGTTGGAGAATCGTCGCGAACTCTGGGTCATACCCGTTGCCTGTGTGATGATCTCCTGTGGCTGGTGGGAGAACTATGTGTCATCCCAATCGCCATTGGGACTGGTGCGCTCGTTGGGTCGCATCAAAGAGGAGTTGCATAATACTCGCTACTTTTGCTGCATGTTCCTGTCGATTTGGAAGATCCTCTTGTTCTTCTGCGTCACACTGCTCATCTATTGGGCCTCCGGCGAGGAGCCGAGCAATCTATTTAGCCTCTATGGCGATGCCTTCGGTCCGCACAAGATCATTGTCTATGAGCTGCCGGCGAGCTTGGGTGGCGTATTACCCGATACTTTGGAATCGGCTAACATTGATACAGTTGATTTGGATGCTAGCTATAATACTGTCATTTATGTTTTGCTCCTGCAGATCTTTGGCGCCTATTTGTGCTATATATTTGGCAAGTTTGCCTGCAAGATTTTAATTCAGGGTTTCAGTTATGCTTTTCCCGTCAGTCTAACCGTTCCACTTGCCGTCTCCTTGCTGATCTCGGCCTGCGGCATACGCATTGATGATCCATGCTTCTTCCACGACACCATACCGGACTATCTCTTCTTTGCCAGTCCATCCAATTTTCGATTTAATAACTTTGTTACGGAACAAATGGCCTGGGCCTGGATCTTGTGGCTATTGAGTCAGACGTGGATAGCGTTGCACATTTGGACACCAAAGTGCGAGAGATTGGCGACCACAGAGAAAATCTTTGTGAGGCCCATGTATTCAGCTCTACTCATCGATCAGTCCATGGCACTGAATAGAAGACGCGATGACCAGGCGGATGTCAAAACTGAAGTAAGCAAATTTTTGACTTTTAATGAAGCCACAAAAAAATACTGTGGATCTCGGGGCCCAAAATAATTGGTATATATTTTGTATGGTAAACTTTTTATAAGAATGAAAATGTTTGATATTATTTGCGATTTCAACTTTCAACTCCTTATTAATTTGTAGGATCTTTCGGAGATCGAAAAGGAAAAGGGCGATGAGTATTATGAGACGATCTCCGTGCACACGGATCGTTCGTCGGCGCCAAATAAGCCCTCGATTAAATCATCGGATAATATAACTCGGATCTACACTTGCGCCACCATGTGGCATGAAACCAAAGATGAAATGATCGAGTTCTTGAAGAGCATTATGCGCATGGACGAGGATCAGTGTGCCCGGCGTGTGGCACAAAAGTATTTGCGTGTCCTCGATCCGGACTACTATGAATTTGAGAGTAGGTGAACATATCTCGCCTATTAAATTAAATAATCATTGAAACGTATTCGCACAGCACACATATTTTTCGATGACGCCTTTGAGATATCGGATCACAGTGATGATGATATTCAATGCAATCGTTTCGTTAAACTCCTGATTGCCACCATGGATGAGGCAGCCTCTGAGATTCATCAGACAACGATACGACTGAGGCCACCCAAAAAATACCCAACACCCTATGGCGGTCGATTGATGTGGACGCTGCCTGGTAAGACCAAGTTTATAGCACATCTGAAGGATAAGGATCGGATACGTCATCGCAAGCGCTGGTCCCAGGTCATGTATATGTACTATCTGCTGGGACATCGTCTGATGGAATTGCCTATTTCGGTGGATCGCAAGGATGCGATTGCAGAGAATACCTATTTGCTTACACTGGATGGTGATATTGATTTCAAGCCGAATGCAGTTACTCTACTCGTGGATTTAATGAAGAAGAATCGCAATCTGGGTGCAGCCTGCGGACGCATTCATCCCGTTGGCTCTGGGCCAATGGTGTGGTATCAGCTCTTTGAGTATGCTATTGGTCATTGGCTGCAGAAGGCCACCGAGCATATGATTGGATGTGTCTTGTGTTCACCGGGATGCTTCTCACTGTTCCGTGGCAAGGCACTGATGGATGACAATGTGATGAAGAAGTATACAACGAAACCGACAGAGGCCCGTCATTATGTCCAGTACGATCAAGGTGAGGATCGTTGGCTCTGCACCCTGCTGCTGCAGCGTGGCTACCGAGTGGAGTATTCAGCTGCCTCGGATGCCTACACTCACTGCCCGGAGGGCTTCAATGAGTTCTACAATCAGCGACGTCGCTGGGTGCCATCGACCATAGCAAACATCATGGATCTCTTGGGTGATGCGAAGCGAACGATTAAGATCAATGATAACATCTCGTTGCTATATGTTTTCTATCAGATGATGTTGATGGGTGGCACCATTTTGGGACCGGGCACAATCTTTCTTATGTTGGTGGGCGCTTTTGTGGCCGCCTTTCGCATCGACAATTGGACATCGTTTCACTATAATATTGTGCCGATATTGGGATTTATGGTCATCTGTTTCACCTGTAAATCGAATATACAACTCTTTGTTGCCCAGGTGCTATCCACGTGCTATGCACTGATTATGATGGCTGTCATTGTTGGTACAGCTTTGCAGTTGGGTGAAGACGGTATCGGATCGCCATCGGCCATCTTTTTGATATCGATGGTGGGCTCATTCTTTATAGCCGCATGTTTGCATCCGCAAGAGTTTTGGTGCATAACGTGCGGCTTAATCTATTTGCTGTCCATACCCTCTATGTATCTGCTGCTCATCCTCTATTCGATTATAAATCTGAACGTTGTCTCCTGGGGCACCCGCGAGGTGGTGGCCAAAAAAACCAAGAAGGAATTGGAGGCGGAAAAGAAGGCAGCCGAGGAGAACAAGAAGCGTGTGAAGCAGAAGAGCATGTTGGGTTTCCTGCAAAGTGGCATCGGTGACAACGATGATGAGGAGGGCTCCATTGAGTTCTCGCTGGCAGGTTTATTCCGTTGTGTATTCTGCACCCATGGCAAGACCTCAGATGAGAAACAGCAGCTGACTACTATTGCCGATTCGTTGGACACGATTAAACAGCGCATGGATACGATTGAGAGTGCTGTGGATCCACATGGTCATCATGCCTCGCGGCACAATAGACGCCGTACCACTTCGGGTGGATCGAAGGATCATCATTTGCTCACATCGGTAGCGGAAAAATCAGGCGATGAATCAGACGCGTCGGATTCGGATACCTCTGCGGAACCGAAACAGGAACGCGACTTCCTAACGAATCCCTATTGGATTGAGGATCCCGATGTGCGCAAGGGTGAAGTGGACTTTTTGTCCAGTTCGGAAATACAATTCTGGAAGGATCTGATCGATCAGTACTTGTATCCCATCGACAATGATCCCGTGGAGCAGGTGAGACTTAAATAGCTATAAATTTCGCTTTACAATTCGGAAATTTGCAGTGTACCTAATACACTGATCCCATTGAAAATTATGCGCTTTATATTAGCTGTCTTTTAATATTGAAGATCAGATTATAAATAGGTTAGGGTAATTTTTAATCTTCTCCAACCGCCTGGCGATGAAATATTTGTAGGCCCGTATAGCAAAAGATCTCAAAGAGCTGCGCGACTCGTCTGTCTTTGCGTTCTTCATGATCAACGCTCTGTTCGTGCTGATCGTGTTCCTGCTGCAATTGAACAAGGATAACATTCACGTCAAGTGGCCCTTTGGCGTGCGCACGAATATCACTTATGACGAGTCCACCCAGGAGGTAATTTTACAGTTTAACAAACAACACTAACACATTTTCTTTTTTTGTTCTCTCTCTTTTTTTTATATATATATAAACATATATATGTATATATATATATATGTATGTATCGTTCATATCGTGATCGAGGAGTTTAGGCACGCATAGCCTCCGATCTGATTGAGCTGCGCAATAAGTCGGTGTTTGCGTTTTTCATGGCCAACGCCTTATTCGTATTGATTGTCTTCTTGTTGCAATTGAATAAGGATAAATTGCATATTATTTGGCCGTTGGGCGTCAAAACGAACATTACGTATATCGAAGAGACATCTGAGGTGTATATGGAATAATTCAAATACAAATTTCTAATCACCAACTATTTTTTTGTTACTACTATCCTAAAACTGTTTTGCTCTGTGTTCGCCCAGTAATTCTTATCTAAACAACGAAAAAAAAAAAAAAAATTCAATCTTTTCAAGGGACCTCTAACTTCCTGTTGCCCACTCCTTTTCTCACTCTCTATCTCTCTGTCTTACACTATGCGTTTAATGTGATCCTTACATACAAACAAATTCACAGTCACTGTTACATACTCTACTTACCCAAAAATGAATGTTTCTAATGTTTCTATATGTATGTATGTATGTGTGTATGTACTCTGTAGCCAATGTTTATAAGGCGTTTCCTGTTTGTTTTATCCTGTTTATTGAAACCCATCCTAATGGTTCTGGCATATCACCAAAAACAACAACAACAACAACAATACCATATCATACTCGTACCTATGCAGCAACCATTACAATTGCAACAAATACATCAAATGACATCAAATGCAGTTTCTAACAGTTAATCCTCAACACGGTGGTAAACTGTCAGCCATAAATGCCATAAATCCTAAACAAAAACAAATATAAATATCCAAATACATGGAAAATATCAAAACTGGATGTATGTAAATACTTATACATGCTGGAGTCAAGCTCAGTTTCAAGCATGCTTCATACAAATCCCCGGCATATAAATCTATAACACACTTTTACACACTTGTAAAATGTGGGTTTTTGCTTAATATCTGAGCCACTTGGACAATTTTTAGAAAATTGTTTACTTTATATATGAAGCGAAAAGAATTGTATTTTATATTCTTTTTAAAATAAAACTACATTTTATTTTTGTATGTTATATAAGAAAATCTTACAAGTTATAATTTCTTCTATATATTACAAAATCGAAAATAATATATTTTTTTCGATTAAAAACACTATAAACAAACTTAGCTAAAATTCTTCAAATTTCTTAAAATAACTGTATATATTTATTTAGATAGCAAAGCCCACATTTTTTTACTGTGTTTGGTAATCACACATAAACATAGCATTATCACCGACAACTGGTACTATGTTCTGCCTTAAACCCAATATCGTTTCCGGAAAATCGTTCAATTGTTAAATGTTACTAACGAAATAAAAATGAGATCGCTCTAAGTTTGTTGCTAATATTGGTTTTCAAACACCTTCGCACAGGTACACATTTCCAAGGAGTATCTACAACTTGAGCCGATTGGTTTGGTTTTTGTCTTCTTCTTTGCCTTAATTTTGGTCATACAATTTACGGCCATGTTGTTCCATCGCTTTGGCACCCTATCACACATCCTGGCCTCTACGGAGTTGAATTTCTGCAAAAAGAAATCAGAGGACTTGACTCAAGATCAATTAATAGACAAGGTGAATATATAGCGACTAAAAATACTATTACGAAATTCATTATGAACTGTAATAATTGCAATATTATTTCACAGCACGCGGTGGAAATAGTTAAGAACCTGCAACGCTTGCAGGGTATCGATGGGGATTATGATAATGATTCCGGTTCGGGACCCGATCGCATCGCACGACGCAAGACGATACAAAACTTGGAGAAAGCCCGTCAGCCGCGTCGTCAAATTGGCACCTTGGATGTGGCGTTCAAGAAGCGTTTCCTCAAGCTAACAGCGGATGCGGAAAACAATCCGGCGACGCCGATACTCACACGTCGCCTGACCATGCGGGCAGAGACCATCCGTGCGCTGGAGGTCAGGAAGAACTCCGTGATGGCGGAACGACGCAAATCGGCAATGCAAACGTTGGGCGCCAAAAATGAGTATGGCATAACCACAGCGCCGCTGCCGGTAAGGATTCAGCCACTCAATTGCTAGTTATTATCATTCTTGTACTTATTAATTATAATTTGTATTATTGGAAAACAGGTCAATAACAATGGCGCTGTGACCAATCAGCGAAGCGGACGCATTTCCAATGCAGGAATCAGCATCAAGGATGTATTCAATGTGAATGGTGGACCTGGAGAGGTGAGTGACAACTATAAGATAAATATATATATAGCGAAATGCGGTAGTAAAGTCTGTTCTTAATTTTTAATAGACAGCCTTACATTAATATTATTTCGAGTAACTGATTATATGTTTTTTTTATTTGTAGCAAATTTATGGCTCGAATGGGGGCGGTACCATCAACCAGGGCTACGAGCATGTCATCGATGAGGATGGCGATGGTAACTCGCTACGTTTGACCACCCGCAATCCGCATCAGGTATCCTGGGGTCAAAATGTGGCTAGCAATAACACGGGACGTTTGTAAACTACCTATGATCATACAATTAATACATCTATTTAGACTACTGTTAAGTTAGCAATTTATAAAGGACGAACAACATTTATGAAAGAAGAATCAAAATTAGAGTTTATAGTCAACAAAAAAAATCATTTATTGTTAAATTGTATATATATGTAGAAAGGACATAGCAGGATCCTTGTCAACACACAACGAATATTATGATTAGCTAATCACACTGCCAGTGTTAGTTTCGAATAGTGAATTGTCGGCCCGATGGGCAACAGCTACATTCATACTATATACATACTATATCAATTGTTAGGTTAGCTTTAAGAAATTGTGATGCTGGCGTTCCCCTTTATGGGACGGTCGACCTAAACACAATACCAGTGAATGCTGACACATAATACTCATTGTAAAGCTGATTTGAAAGTGCAGCAACAAAAAAATCCCTATTTATATACATTCATGAATCTTGCTATACTAGTTTCTAAATAACTCAAATACTGTCAACTTTTTGGATAAATTTTACATATGTATATATGAGATTTTTCATATATTTAAAAATATTAAAAAAATATTATTTGTTTTAATTGTTTTCATTTTTAAATGGTAGTTAATAAATACTATTTCATATGGAGGATATAAAAAATACGTCTTACAGAAAATATGAGTTATTTTCCACTCTTTAAAAACCGTTGGAGTTTTAATTCAACTTTTTTGAATATGTTTCTAATGACCTTTTTTCAAATGGATTTTTAACAGACTTTAAGGAAGTCGTTATAAGATATTGTTGCAAGTTTAAACAACAAACAACATAACTTGGCTAGGAATGCTGATCAACGATTTATATATGTTTACTGTTGCTTCCAAAAGAAAATCATCGCTTTTGTGTTTCGGCTTTAAGCCATAGTTTATTTTGAATAACGTTATTTCTATGGGTTCTTGGAAGCTGCTATGAGCCATTAGTATATACGCATGTGGGATAACATTTAGAAACGACTGTGATAATTAATGTTAGACAAATAGTATCTTCAATAATGTCCAAACTAGTAAACTAAAAACACAAAGGTTAATGTTCTTCTTTTTCTCTTATGCCATATTTCATCATTGGCTAAATATTTAATGGAACAGCATGTTGCCCTTCTTAGCTGCAATTGGCAGACGATCGCCTGGACCCACTTGGAGGAAAGGGTTGGGTAATCCAGGCAGATGGCCGGCCTTCTTCACAACACCGTTGTCATTGTCCAAGACATTGTCGTTGCCAAACTGATGCAACAAGAACTTCTCAACGGCCGAATTAATATCGCCATCGCCAGTTCCAGTGCCAGATGCATTCTCCTGATCGGCACAGTCAAACATATGCTCGCTGTCACAGGTGCATTCCTGGGCCGCCTGGAATTCACGACAAAAACTTGCCGTATTTTCGAAATCCATAATACAATCGGCTGCCTGCTGCTGCTCCAAGGTGTAGCCCTCGGGGCAGGGATTGGGTGGATTGCAGTAGGCGGGCAAACTGGCATCTGTCTTCACAATTGTACTGTAACGATTTGGCATCTCGCCCATGCCACCCGACACGTACTGATGTCCCCACAGTGAGCTGTGCTGTAGGAACTCCTGGTCCCGTAGCGAAGGATTTGCGCTTTCCGATTGCAACAGGCAATCGTGGCCGCCATCGCAGAGGCGAGCGTATTCCGAGCGCGAAACCAAATCTACATTATCCTTGGCTGCCGCTGCAGCAGCCGCTGCCAAATCTCCTTCATTGTCCACATCATAGTAGCCCACCTGCATATCGTTATCCATGCGATTGAGCAGCTCCGTCAGCAGCACATCGGCAAAAATGCTGTCCTTCGTCTCGTACCCCTCAGCCCGGGCAGAGCCCAACATCAGCATGAGGCAGCCCAGCAGCATGCCAAAAGCTGAAATAAAAATTATTATAATTGAATTCCTTTTCAATTAATAATCTATAATACACGCATAGTTTGTAGTCAACTTACTTCGCTTAGGATGGACCAGCATATTGCGCATTTCTTATCGCCTGCTTACGTAGGAGTTTTATCTCAATGTATTTTATTGATTTTTCAGCTGCAGCAGCTGGAATTATTTTCACAATATTGCGCTGGTCGCTCGTTAGCTCGCTGTGATGTGCTGACAACCAGTTGAATACACCGAATACACACCAATTTTCCATTTGGCACAGCATATATACGAGCTCTCACCCAAGTTGATAAGAATATGAGTACACCCTGACAAGGGCGCAGGCGCAAGTTTTGTTTTGCAGTGGCACAAAGCTTTAAGATGTTAATGTTATTTTAAGCAAAGCTTCTGTTAATATCTTTACTGTTGTAGCATATATTTAAAAATTATAAATAATATATATATACATTTCTTTCAACATATTTTAAACCAAGGTAAGTTTTTTCTTTTGAAAAAGATCTGCACAACTTTAATCTATCGCTCATATTTCCCTTTCCTTATTTTAGATTTTTACTATTTAATCTCAAAACTATAAATAAATACAAAAATGTATTAGACCCAGTTTTGGATTAACAAAAATAAAATTCCCTTACGATTTTACATTAATAAAATTACTAATTCTAATTAACGAAAGTCCAGTTCATATTTAAAAATAAAGGTTATGCATGAGAACGCTCTTTCACAGATTTGTTCGTTTTTCTAAACGCATATCAAAAGAAATTGTGATTTCCATCTCATCGGGTAAACTAAATACACTAATTAAAAATAAAAGCAAGTAGAAAGCATTACAAACGCTAAAACTGAAAACATAAATTATAATATCAAATATGCGTTAATACTGTATATATCTATTAGCATATCTCGATTTCTTCTAACGCGTCGCCACACAGCAAATTGAGCTCATCCTGCATTTGCTGCACCCTCAGTTTGTGTTTGTATGTCTTTGAGTGAGCGTCCAGGCGCTCGCCTGTTCCAAAGTTCTGATTACACAGCTCACATCTGCAAGGATAAGAACGTTCAGAACGATAATGAAAGCGATAATGTTTTGCTTACCGCAATGCGGGATTCGCATGAATAGTGAAATGTGTACGAAGATCTGAAACGCTGGCGAACATCATATCGCACTCCAGGCAAGGATACGGTCGCTCATTCCCGTGTGCGCTGCAATTGCATAAAATGGAGTTTAGTGTTTGGAATATGGGATGCTAAGTGATTAGCCGCCACTTACATCTCGTGACGTTGCTTGGCGCTGTGTTCCAGGAATGTTTCACCGCAAGTGGCGCATTTGAAGAGGCGACGGCCGTTATGCTCCTGCTGTCGATGCTGTCTTAGGGCACTGCTGCTGTTGAAGTTCGCCCCACATTGACAGCATGCGAATAACTGTTCCGGTTCCTTGGACTCCAGATGACACTTTAAATGATCATTGTAGTCGGGCTGACGCTTAAAAAATTCACCACACTCTTCACAGATAAAGAAATTGCGGCAACGCTTTGCGGGTCGAGTGTCTTGTAGCAGTACAAAATGTCGTTTCTCTGCTTTTAACTGTTCCTCCGCAACGCCGTCATCAACGAATTCTTCGAATTGGGATAGCTCATCGATCGTTAACATTTCACTGCCATCATCGGGCACATCATCGTCTACGTCATCGTTGCGTTCCACTACCTGCAGATCTTCATCAACATACTCGAGCTGCTCTTCATCGATTAAGTCCTCGTAGAGCTCTTGAGCCGCTGCATTAAACACAATCTCTTTGTTGCTCTTTTGCAGCAAATTCTCCAGATAATTTTGCGAGAAAATGCAGCGTTCCCGAAACTTGATTGCCAAATCTAGCTCAGAATGGCAACGATGGCAAATAAAATTTGGCAATCCTTCATACTGCGACAACTGCAAACAACAATAGCTATTAAAAACGTTTATACTTGTTTCCCCATTTGAAAGACTTTGTCTTCTTCTTCATCGTGGCTGCCAAAATAAACATTTGACTCACCTCGACTCCGGTTATGATTTTTAGATTTTCTCGTAACTTGCTACGCTTAGAGGCGAACAATTGCCGCTGGCGAGTCTTGTCCTTTATTTTATTGGCGCAGACACGACAAACTTCATACAAGCTGCCGTTTTCGTTTTCCATCTCTCTTTTGGCCAACGATTTTTAAAATGTTTTGTTTTTCGATTCTTCTTTTGCTCGTCTTTCTCAGGGCTCCGTTCGCAGCTCGTCAAAATTGCGATACAGCAAGCAGTAATAAGCAGTAATTATTTTTCAGCTTTGTAATAAGAAATATTAATTTCCAAACTTCTTCAGCCGATTACTAGTTTGAAAGAAATTGTAAAAAAAATAAACAAAAACAAATCCCACAAACGAAGTTAGCAAAAGCAGCTGCTTTCGGCTTCAGCTGTTGGTCGTTGTTTTGTTTTAGAGATGGACATCAAATTCGGTGCTATCGAAAAGTTCAGTTCGATAAATATATATTATTTGGGCACTTTTTTTTTGTTTTTGCAATATTGCATCAAAACAACAACAATAACACAAGTAAAATTTTTCGCGGGACTTTTAGCAAATGCTAATGCTGTTGTTTATTTAGTTATTAGAACTCATCCAATAATGTCCAGCGAAACAAGTTTGAGCTCCAAATGGACACGGCCCGATGATGTATTAAATGCTGAACGAAATACAATTTTACACTTGACTTAACGAAATCATTTTACAATTCACAGTTTATAAAGCTGCAAAGACTGAAGCAAAAGAAGAAGCAGCTAGCGGCACGTTTAAGCAGCAATAACAACAATAAGCGACCCGAACTAGATGAGAGCGACAAAAGTAAACTGCTCGAAGCGAAAATTGCCCAAAAGCGCAAGAATCCATTTGCCAAGTGAGTGTTTATTTTTCATAGAACGACAACGAAACGCTTTTTAAGGAACTGAAGACGTATGAATAAATATGTATCGGCATTTGCATTTCTATGCAAAGTGTTGATTAAGCTTTGGTAACTCAAAAATGTAGCCTCATCAATTGCTTACAAAAAAAGCTGAAAGTTGCTTAAGGAAAGTAAAAGTTCAACAGCAAACCATTTTTAGCTCTTTTTAAAAATTGTCATCACATGAAATTGACAACGCTGAAGAGATAACTCCGCTTTCCTTTATTTAAAATCAGCTGATTGGCAGCAAAAACTAATGTATCCCCTACAGATCCACAGATGGCGCCAAGAAACAGAAAACCGACGATGTCCAAGAAGAAGCAATCACTGGCGAAACTAAATCAACAACGGTTGCAAATTTAGTAAATGACGCGAAAGCGAAAACGAGAACAACACCAGCAAAACTGGTGTTGCAGAAATTCGATGCACAAACGTTTGCCCGGCTGTTGCAGCGGGCAAGAGTCAACCAGGAGGATGAGGAAGATGATGCCGCTGTGGCGGCACGGCAAAAGCATACGCCACATGTGCCCATCGATTGGTGTCTGAAGACGCGAGTGCGTTTCTTTTGCCCCACCGAGTTGCCGGAGACGCAGCTGAAGACCTCTCAGCTGGCCAGCGGATTAACGAGTTTTGTGCGTTGCTTTGACTCCGATCAGACGGAAAGCACCTTGGATATATCGGATGCGACGCGCTTCAATCAGTGCACCTACTACTGGCAGCACCCGCATCTGCCCTGGCTTACGCTCTTTCCGCGCAGTGCCAAGGAGAACAACGGCATCGCAATTGGGGAGCGAGAGCGCAAAGCCTTGGCCGAGGAATGGGATTACAGTTTCCGTGGTCTCTTCCAGTTGCTGCGTGCCCGACAGTGTCCGTATTTCTATTTGTGTGCCAACACGTTTACAGTCCTCTTTCGAGCAGCGGGAAGCGGTGGACGCGCCGAGACGCATGCTCTCGTCACACCATCGACGCGGGGCATGCGGAATGCTCTGCGACAGGAGGGTATCGAGTACAGCATGCCCCTGAAAAGAGATGCAACTTGTGAGCCAAATAGCAGCCTCAACGAGGAGACTGATGTCAATGAGAAACAAGTGGAGCATGAGGTGGAGCAGGAGCAGGCTGATGATGATGATGAGGACGATGACGAGTGGCTGGAGAGTTTGGGGGTGGATGAGCGCGAACTGCGAAGGATTCAAAGCAGCCACGCGCGCCGTCAGCAGGCAGCTGAAATGCGCGAGGATTTCAGTGATAATTCACTGCTGCTCATTGAGGGCGTCGAGTGCCAAGGATTCTTTAGCTATCTACTGAATGCGAAGAGCACCATCACCAGCGTTGGTCGCCTGGCCGGTGTTCCGCCCACGCTCATCGCACCCGTTGCCTTTCCCAAGGCGACCATGCAGCATTTGGTGCCACGTTCGAAGAAGGTGCGTCTGGATGGCATCGATTATTATAGCATCGATATCAAGGGACTCCTGCTGCCCACATTCCTGCCCAGCGTCGCAATGTTGCTCTGTGAGACACGCGAAACATTTAGCGCCACATTGGCTAGCAGCAGCAATACCCTCTCATTTAGCAAGGCTACACAAAAGCTGCTAGAATCGGAACCAGCCAAGGCAGCGGAAGAAGGTCAACTCGGCTCTGGCCAGGTGTTTGGCGAACAGAATCTATCAGAGTGTGGACTGATGCCCGCTGTAGTGGGCGCCATCTGTAAGACAGGACCACATGCCGTTGGACTGCTGGAGCGCATCTGTTATCAGCGTGGCGAGGGATATGCCTGGAGCTGATCTTTATCATAGTACAATTGTTATTACAATAATATTTAAGGAGACATCTCCGATCCTACATACAGTTAAAGTTGTAATCTTATAGTACATTATTTAATTGTCGAAAGTTATAAATTTCTAAAAGCTATCATATATCTATCCACGACGAGCTCAATTATCCACCATGACCAGCTCGTCTATGCTCCAATCCTCATAGGAATGATCGGGCAGATAGCGTCTGATAATTATTGGTATTTTCTTTTGCTTGAGCTCCTTCATGGCTATCTGCAGCGGATCCGTTTCGCCATCCAATTCAACCATAATCGGTGCACACATCGCAATCTGTAAAGCCCGTGTGCCCAGAACACGGGCACGCTCGTATTTCGTCATATATTTGGTTGTGATACGTTTCGATTTGGGCACACCGCCGCCAGCTGTGCCGCCAGGTGCAATTATCTCAATATTATCGACTTCCTCCTCTTGAGCAATGTCCTCGTCCACGTCCTCGTCGGCATCGTCGAAATCATCATTGCCGACGCTGAAGTGTGGAAATTTATATTAATTAGATAATTGTAGACAATATGCTTACATGCAAGAGTTAAATACTCACTCATCATTATCATAGTCTCCCTCATCCATTATTTAGTTATTTGTTTTTTCAACTATTTGCAGATTTCACAAATTCAGGCAGCATACACGCCGAGTACTTCTTCTTACCTTGTTGTTCCCTTAAATGGCGGTTGGTCGATAGGCATCCGATAGATTGCACCAACGTGTTGCGGTATTTTTTGATTGCTTGGTATTTTTTTATTATTATCCGAATTCAAAATTTGGCTATCGACGGAAGGCATGTGGAATATAACTGAAATCATTCTGTCGCGAGGTATGCGGCATATGATCCATTTGGTGTGAAGGATATAGATTACGTTGAGCAGGTTGGTTCGGGTAAGGACATGGAATGAGATGGGCTGGCATCAGTGAGTCTTGAGCAAAAGCAGGGTGCGTGTTAACATGATTTCCCGCATCATAATCATAGTCGACGTATGACCGAATGCTGACATTTCTGCGGCGAGCATGTCCGGCGCTATCTCGATCGAATCGATTGAGATCGAAATTAGCCAACGTGTTCACAGCTTGATGCTGATTGCGATCGTAATTATAGTAGGGATCGCATGGCTCATCGGGCATCTCATCGGGAATCGGAACACTGGATGGATTCTGAGCCGGTGGAGTCCAACGCGTTGGTAAAGGAAGAGCGGCTTGTGGCAACTGTGTCATTGGACCGTAGCGCGCTCCTTGGCACTCATTTATTCTACAGGGACGTGGTTTCTTCGGCTCTGGTGGCCGAAAACAGCAATTGAGTGAGCTCGAGGAGCGCATTTGTCGTACTGGTGGAGCTGGAGTTGGACAGCAGCAGTAGTCAATATCCGTATTCGAGTATCTCGGCACCTTGTTAAATTAATAAAAGGTTATGAATATTTTAATTTAAATTGCAATCGATCATCGATAATAATGCACGATTGTGGCCTCAGAAATCGAAAGGTTTAAAATCATATATATAAATGACAAACACACCTGACGAAGTGGAGTTCGTCCCGCTGGACGGCAGACGACTTCAGTATTTGAGCGGCCACATTGGGGTTGGCATTTGGCCAGTGCCTGAGTCCGATAGATGAAACCGTGTCGGCTGCGATGTGCTCCGTGCCGGATGTCACATTCTGGGTGACATCGCCGTGGACAGGGACACCCGCGCTTTGGAAAAGAGGGTGCTATGCCCATTGCCCCTCATTTGTGTGATTTGCTGGCGCTTCAAAAAAAAACTAAAATTTTTGCTGTCAACATTTCGGAAGATACCCAATTTATTGAACATTTTCCCCAATTTATGATGCCTGCTTTGTTTCGATTATCGATTGCAGCCTGCGATAATAACGTTTCGATTTCGATAACAATTCAGTGATCAGTTTCCATGTACAACTATCGTCTTAAATTGCATCGTCTGCCTTGCTAACTTTTCGATAACATCATTATTGTATGCTGCATTTCGATTTTCTCTGCTGACGACAACAGCCGTAATTCTGATTGGCTGCTGCAGCTGACCCGTTATCACAGGGAGCTCGTATGATCTCTTGCTGTTGTTGTTGCTGTTGTGGCAATGGAGTGCAAACGCAATTCTGATTGGATGTCTCTTGCTGCACGGCTCTAGCCTGTTGTTGTTGCACTTGCTGCTGCTCTTGTTGCAATCGAGTGCAACCGTATTTCTGATTGGCAGCTGCATCTGGACCAGGACCGCAAGTAATTTGTGTCGTCTCCGGCTGATTAGTTGTAACCCTTTGTTGTTGCGGTTGCTGTTGGCTGTTAGCTGGTCCAGAATCGCAGGGAATTCGTATGATCTCTCGCCGCACAGCTGTAACCTGTTGCGGTTGCTCTTGTGGCAATGGAGTACAAACGCAATTCTGATTGGCTGTCTCTTGCTGCACAGTTGACGCTTGCTGCTGCTGCTGTTGCCGTTGTTGCACTGGTGTGCAAAGGCACTCTGGACGAGGCCCTTTAGCTCCTTTCTTTGGCGAGGACATCCTTAATGCTTGAGGGTATGTAATTGAAGTCTAAATTTTCGAAATGATTTTTTAACTACTGAAAATTTTGAATGCCAGCTTGGATTGCTTGTGTTGAGTTGATTTGTGTAACCGTCGCTCATTGAATGCTGCACCTCTTCTTGCCCTTGCGCTTGCAATGATTACACATACTTTGATTTGGAGGTCTCCTGTACACAGGTGGTGGCGGTGGTGGCCCATAAGGCATCTCACCATGTTGACCCTGTGCACCGCCACATGGCACTTGCCCAACTGGCTCGACTGCCACGTTTGTGCTGCTTGGCGGGCAATAACAGCCAGCAGCGGGTTGCGAGTGATTGGTCATCTTGGCGGATGCAGCGCTGCCAATTACATTTAATTTTTGATATTATGTTTTTTTTATGTATGCCAAAATGTATGTAATTTTATTTTCACGTATTTTAGGATACAATCAGTCCCTGCGACGCCTACTGTGATTTTTTTATTTTAATGTTTTAAATGATTTTCCTCATTTTGTTTGCTGGTTTGTTTATTTCAGTTTTTTTTTATTGTTATTTAAAATGTTCATAATGCAAATTTTGATATATTTTAAAATAATAATGTGCCCAACTATACTCAATCTTCTGTTTATTACAAGATTCGTCTTATTTGTGATACGCCTTTGCCAACCCCAAGAAGCTGTCTGATATATTTATATGATTTATGCCAAATATAATTTTTTTTTTTGCTAGCACTCCCTGTGATACTTCCTGTGTATCTATATATATATCAATTTTTTGCTCTCATTGTATAATGCACTTTTTCTTCTTGTTTGTGGATTGACAATGTCCACACATGGCTGGTTGTTTGGTGTGTGGATTTTGATTGGTATATTGAGCCCTCGAATATTGCGTTGGCTGGCCGCATGTGATGTGCGCATGTGTTGGCGGTGCACGTGGCTGCTCCTGCACTGCCCCTGGTGGCGCACATTCGCATTGCGGCGGCGCAGACTTTGCCTTGCAGGTGCACAACTCCTCTACGGGGGTGACTCGTCGCGATGGCTCGGCTCGTGGACGCGAACAGGTGTAGGTGTCGGCCAGTGGCGCCTGGAATGGTGCTTGATTCTTTTGGCCGCGATTTGCTCGATTACCCGCACAGAGACAGTCGACGCGCGGTCTACCTTGCATCTGTGCTGCCTGCACCGGTTGAGCTGCCTGCCCTCCTCGCGGCTCACACACATGCTGATCACATGTAACCTGTTGCTGTTGCGGTTGCTGTTGCTGCTGGTGTTGTTGGGGTGAGATCACTTGCTCATTGGCATAATACGAAGTCGTTGGCTGTGGTTCCGTTAGTCGAGGCATTACTTGATCAGGCGCAGTACGCGTGGTTGGTTGCTGTGACTCGCGTCGTCGGGGAGAACCCATTGCACTCTCAGTCGCTCGATGCGAAGTTGGATGTCGATCCGTTCCTCGTGGGGATTCTACTTGTTGCTGAGGCGCACTATTTAAACGAGCAAGGAGCTCGTGTTCTTGTTGTTGCTGTGGGGATGCTATCGCCTGATCAGTCGCAGGATGTGAATTTGATCGCTGTTGTTGTGGGGATGCTACGGTTTGTTCAGTTCCTCGATGCGAATATGATCGTTGTTGGTCTTGTTGTCGGATGGATGCTACCGATTGTTCAGTTGCTCGATACGACTTTAATCGCTGTTGCTCCTGCTCTTGAGGAGATGCTACTGATTGCTCAGTCGCTCGATTCGAATATAAACGTTGTTTTTCTTGATCTTGAGGGGATGCCGTTGAATGCTCAGTCGCTCGATTCGAATATGAACGCTGTTGTTCCTGTTGTCGGTTTGATGGTATTCGTTGTTGAGTTGCTCGGTACGAATTTGATCGAGTTGGTTCTATTTCTAGTTCACTTGAGCCATACGAATTTGATAGCTGTTCTTCGTTTTGTCGGGTGGATGCGATTCGTTGTTGAGTCGCTCGACACGATCTTGATTTATGGAGTTCTTGTTGTCGGGTGCTTGGTAGTTCTAGTTCACTCGAGCCACACGAATTTGATAACTGTTCTCCTTGTTGTCGAGTAGATGGTATTGTTTCTGTCGTTCTACACGAACTTGTTCGATGTGGTTCTTGTCGGGTGGATGATATTCTTGTTCGATGTGATTCCTGTGGTTGTCGGGAGGTTACTATTTCACACGAGCAATTCGAATTTGTTCGATGTAGTTCTTTTGGTTGGGGGGCTGCTACAGATTGTTCAGTTGCACGACACGAATATGATCGCTGTTGTTCTTGTTGTCGGCTGTATGGTATTGCTTGTTGAGTTGCGCGACACGATCTAGATCGATGTGGTTCGTATTGTCGGGTGGATGCTAAGGATGATTGTTCAGCCCCGCGATACGAAGTTGATCGCTGTTGTTCCTGTTGTTCGCTGGATGCTGATGGTCGATCAGCCCCGCGATACGAAGTTGATCGCTGTTGTTCCTGTTGTTCGCTGGATGCTGATGGTCGATCAGCCCCGCGATATGAATATGATCGCAGTTGTTCTTGATGTTGGGGGAACGCTTGTTCAGTTCCGCGATACAAATACGCTCGCTGCTGTTCTTGCTGTTGAGGTTGCTGTTGTTCATTCAGGCGATACAAAGTGGTTCGCTGTTGTTGCTCAGGCAGGGATTGTCGCTGTGTTGGACTCTTAGAAGGTGGTGGAGTCTCCTGTTTTGGCCGACAAGGACAAGTTTTACACTTCTCACAGGGAGTACCTGCTTCAGGGGTGGTATAAGAAAACACTGTTAGTTAGTGTTTGGCAAATGTTACTTACTCATATTAAGGCGCCAAAAAAAACATTAATTTTATAACAATATTTTAGAATAACATGATTGAAACTGTGTGAATGTTGTGCTTTTTATACTATTTTTTTAGGTTTGACATATTACAAATGCACTCTTTTTCAAGAATTTTATTAACGGACAGTACTTTATGCGTTGATCGAATTTAAAGTATTCTTTGTAAACTTTTTGTGGTATTAGCTCGCTGGCGACGACTGGTCACACTGTTGCACACATTTTAGTATTCTGTTAGCTTTTTTGGTGGGAGGGTCACGTTGCTGTGCTTCACCACCACAGGCGCTTGGTGTTTTTCTTATTGTGCAGTTCTAGATTAACGTTAGTAAATTTCTGATAATGTTGCACTAGTATTGAGTGAATAGCGTTGCATAACTGCACCTGCAATTGGACAGCGCACACAAGTGTTCGAAAACAGCCGTTAAATCTACCCTGCAGTTTGCTTGCATGTGTCGAGCTTCGCGTGTGCATGTGTGAGTGTGAGTTTGTGTCGAGTAGTGAGAAATTGCACTGCAAATCGGATTTTCTTGATTTCCCAACAAGACCAAAAACGTAACTGCAATTTATGTACGTATGTGCACCAATAATTTCATGGATACACGGATATACAAAATATGTACAAGGTAATTTACATAATTTGAGTAACAATCAACTGCCGGCATTCAAAATGCTGTAAACATACGAATAGGTACGCATGAACATAACAAAAAACTCATGCACAGCAGCTTTCATTAAGTATTGGAATTGAAGCAGACAATGCGTAGGCAAAACAAGAAGAGAATATGTATGTATCATGTGCTTACATTCCTATGCGGTGTTATTGTTGCGGCCCCTGCTGTATTCTGATAACGGTGCTTGGCGTAATGTGCGTGTCGGTGTGTGGGTATTTCTTCTCTCTCTCTCTCTTTCTCTTCGTTTTCTTACTGCGACTCCGAGCGGGTGACGTTTTATTTATAAGTGAGTCTATTGTTTATTTGTAATTCTTTTTTGTATTGCAGCGCTGTATACGAGAGCAAGAGGCATACATATTCATGCTTTCCTGCTTTAAGCTCGACATACATTAAATTTAACACTTTCTACATTTGCGTATTTGATTCTAATTTGAGAATAATTATAATTAGATTTTTTTTGCGTACGTCAGATAATTGTTTAATAAGCTCTTTAAATATAGATTTAATAGGATTTCTAAAATGTACGTATTCGAAAGCCTTTTAAGCAGATATTAAAATAAAAGAAGATTCTCTAACAAATAGAAATTTATTATTCAAAGCGTATAATGCCATTTAGTGTTGTGTTCTAAATACGCACGCATTTGTCAACTAACATTGATTAAATTCTTAAACATTTCGTGAGTAAATATTACGTCTCTTTTAGATGGTATTTAATGGGTTGCGTGTATGTCCAAAAGGTCAGCTATGAATATGTTAAGCGGGTCAAGTTCATTCAGAAGTTCAAGTGACTTCACTACTTTTTTTGCTTTTCAATAAAATATAATTATTCAAAAGATTAAAAAATGTACAAGATACAAATAAATTTCACAAATTAAAAGAAACACATCTGGAAAGTTTAGAAACAGAAAAGGAATATACTTGAAGCATTTGCAATGTTTATCTGTAAAATATTTATATCAACAAGTTAGGAAATGTATATGTTCTCCAAAAATTTATTTCTCTATTTTGCAAAACAAATTTCAGTTTTAATCAATTTCTCTGATAGAGTTTCCGCCTATCTATGTGAGTTTTATGAGTGTTACTTATCTATTAAAAATGGTCCCGCTTAACTTCAAAGGCAAAACACACAGAGTAATGCAAAGGTGTTTAATTGTTTTTTTCCGACTGAATTAAATGCTAAATGTTAACTGATAACATGTCCTTAACTGATAAATATACATTATTCACAAAGTTCAATACCAAAATTGAATAAAATATTTGCCAACAAATCGATTATTATTTATAAGTGGTGTCTTTTCATTTAATTTTACTTGACATTTAAAACAGATAAGCGTCCAAGTTTCCAAGCTAAGTGCTAAGGCACTTTAATGTTTTGGTCTAGAGCGAGGGATAAGATTGCAAGAAACCTGAGATAATCACACATCACACTAGCAGGCAAAAGTATTTTGACAAGGAGATCACTGCGAACTTATAATCAGCAGATAGAAAAGTCAAAACAATTTTGCATATTTACAGTTGGTGAATTAGCTCTTTAATTTGAGCATTAATATTTATCGTTTTATAATGATAGTCACAAATACATTTTGTCAAAATACTTTTGCCTACTAGTGTATATGCAATAAATATAATAATGGAATCGTGCTTAAATTATTTGCATGTGCCACTGACTTGTTTACAGCTCGTTAGGGAATCATGTTTGGGCTTTCATCAAATAAATTCTGTTGCGTGATTCACTAATGACAACATTTAGAAGATTAATCGTAACAAAACGCTAGATTTGTTAACATTGTTTACTGAAAAAAAGAGAAATATATATAATAAAGTAATGACTAAAATATAGTACAGAATCTGATCAAAAATAAAAGGCGCTTCCAAAGTCCGGCTTAAAAAATTAATAGCAGCTAGAGCCTTCGAGCTTTAATTTAAAAATATGTAATTATATTTTATTTATTATTATTATTATTTGTATTTTCTTTATTTATAAGTTTTTTCTATTTTTTAATGTATTTATTTATCCAAGCGATACATGCTTGATACTTATAGTCACAATATAATAATATTACATATTTCAATTTTCAAATCTATTTAAAAAATACCAAATCATACAAAACTTGTTTGCATTAACAATAACAATTCTAAGTCCTGGTCATTCCTAATGCGTAACAATTCTAATTTCTGATTAATCACTGTTAATAGTAGTTTATAATATTATAAAACAGTTCACATGACATGCGATAAGAACTTTGCGATAAATTTCGCTTCGACTCGCGAACAAATTTCATTTTGATACAATTTTCAGCTGATTGTTTGCAATGCCATATCTTTAAATAGGATTTTCTACAAATTTATTTGTGATTCATAGAAGCTTAAATGAATTATGCGAGCCATTCTTTTGATCTCTTTGAGTTGCTTGCTTTTATAATGTAAATTTTTTGGCATTCGTCATATAGTAAACTATAATTAATTTTTGGCAAGCAATAGCAAAGGTCAAAATACACAGAAAACTAAAGCGTTTTAATGAGATTTTTAGATAATTGCAAGTGAAAAGGCTAATTAACAGCGTTGCTTAAAAATTGCTGAAAAACAAATGCTTTTATTGTCTTTTAGCTGAAAGTAGGCTGTTCAAATTAAAGGAGGTCGTGTTAATATTTGGTTTACCAATGCGATGTGCAAATTTTAACGTCACACAGCAACCCTAAAAGCTTATCGATTCTTATCGTTTGTTTACCACTTGAGTTCAGAAAGGCTTTGGGTTTTAACAATAATACTCATCATTCGCACTTAAAATCAAAATTCAAGTTCGGAATGTATTCAGGTTCATTGACAATTTAAAATACGGAAGAAGCAAGTGCAAACTGAGCTGCGGCAGTTATTTATAAGATATATTGCTTAAATTTGATATGCCATAATATTATCATTAAAATAATATTTTATTTAATATAATTTTGACAAAAATACTTGATGCCAAGAGTATATATGCATTAATTTCTCTATTTGTCAGCTTGAAATGCACAAAAAGAATTCACAGCTCAACTGAACAAAACTTAAACAGCAATTTGCATGCTAATTTTGTGTAATAAACTGGACCAGATGCATACACGGCTATAATTATGACTTGGCTGACCTTCGATTTGGCTAGTAGTTGACATTAGCTCTACTCGGTCAAACGAGTCGACGCAGTTCAAAATCAAGCAAAGAAAACGAACAACAACAAAAAAAATAACGCGCTGCAATTCAAGGCGAAGGTCAACAAAAGCTGCACGCAACTGGGTGGAGCAGAGAGGAACTCGTTTCTTATAGCTACACTTAAAATAGTTGTTGTTGCTGTTGTTGTTGTTGTTGACCCTACGCAGCTTCATCTGCTTCGCCAAATTGAATCGATTCTAAAACAGAGTTTTGGCCTCGCTTCGGGTGCCGCTGGTTAACCTTGAACGTCGTCGCTCATTCGACGCGTTGACTCAAAAACGTGCTTCGTTTCGCTGGGCTATGAAAAATATGCGGGTTCTGTTTTTTTTATATACCCTGTGTATAATCATTGTAGATGCCTACAAATGTATAACATTAACTTTTTCATCATTTGACATGCTTTTTATCGATACATAAAATAGCTAAATTATACGTACATCAATTTGTACAGCGATCACGCTTAGCGATTATTCCAATTCGTAAATAATTCTATTTACTGTCTATGTCCATATACAAAGCTTAAATTTCACCACAGTATAATTAGCGAAAGCTGAAATTAAACAAATCAGAATTTACTGATTGTAATAATGTATATAATATATTACAGCATTTTTCAATAAAATAATATTATAAGTTACGTTTTTTATAGTTTTAGATCTTAAACAGCATAGAAATGAATTAGATAAGTGTCGAAAGTATTAAAATGACTTCTTGAATAAAAAAAGAAGAAATATATATTAAATTAAGGAAAAATCTGCAAAATTAGATTTATATATTTATGCATTAAATCTCCACATAAGCTATTTTGTAGTCCATCATTCTTCAGGAAAAAATACCTGCTTATACTCAATGTAACAGGCAGAAGAAAGCATCATTGATTAGCATGAACAACCACGTCGATTTAGAAGCGATATATCTTAGGCTAATAAAGTTTATTTCTTTATATCTAACTGCACCCGGGTGAATATCAATGCAAACCGATTTACGATAGCAATAAACTACACACTTGTAAAGAAAATAAACAAACACAGATTTTATTAATTAACACGTTCAAACAATTTAAACAAACTACAAGCAAGCTTAGTATGTTTTTAAGAGGGTGTCTGTTATTCGTTCCATCTTGATTAGAGCATTCTAACTTGTTTGTAGTTTCCAACGTGTACTAAAGTAAAGTTAGCGCAGCTAATTAACAACAGCAGCGAATGATAGTCATAGTTCAAGTACTTTTGTTGTTGTAAAGGCCACAGTAGTTGCCTTAGTGGCGTATTTTTACCACTTCGCGACTAAATAAGCATTGAATAATTATTTGTGCAGCTTTTTGCACATTTGTGACACGAGCTCTGTTTGTTTTGTTCTCCACAAGCCAAAGGCTTTTCAGATTTTTTATTTGTTCTGCCTCTGTAGACATAACTTTTATGGCGTGCGTCAGAAACGAGTTGGCTGAAGAATCTCTTTCATTCTTTTTATCTCCATTTTGTTTCGCTGTTATTTTTCTTTGTAAAAATAATCAATACGTCGACATTGTGAACTACATGGCATTAAACTGTCATTAAAAATGCTGTTTTGCTGGATTTTTGTTATCAGCGTCAGAAATTGAAAACTGCATTTTGCGACGTGGCTGAAATAACAATAAAAATACAACGTTTGAATTTATGTGTAAGTTAAAATTTCTTAAAATCGATAGTCGTCAATTTTGCAGTTATCTTTCCAACTTATCTGCTGCTGATAAAAAATTAAACAACAAAGTAGCATTATTCATTTGCCACCAAAGAGTTTTAAATTGCTAATTATATTTTGTTAAATTTAGTATTGTATTCTATAAATATATATATAAATATATATTTGTGGCCTTTAATAAGCCTTTTTGGTTCACTGAGCGAATTAGCAATTAACATACGCTTGCTGATGACATTAAAAAAACAATTCCGATTGTGTTTGTTGAGGCTTTGTCAATGATCCGATCTCACAAAAGCTCTAAAGGTTCATTATTGTACACAGGTTGTTGAAAAGAGCAGTTGTTGCTGCTGCTTTGTCACTCGAGTTGTCATTAAAACAAGTAAGAGAGCTCTGGTCGCGAGTGCTCGACTAAAACATATCCTCTACTTGCACACACATACACAAATGGCAAATTGCATTCTTGTCTTTATTTGTTGTGTCGTGAATCAGTTTTGTTTTGTGCATTCTTCAATTGTTATTTTTCAAAATTGCGTCGTAAATCACTTTAATGTGAATGCATATTGTGTTTGTGTTTAAAATTGTTATAGCTTATGGAAAGTATTCATAAAAATAATTTAAACTTTGTTCTGTGTTTGCTATTTGGCAACATACCTGTTTGGGTAAGGTAGAATTTAACTAAAATCATATAAAAATTATATTTGATTTGCTATGTTCTTATACACTCAAAAGATAACAAATCTATATCGATATTTATCGATAACTACGAGTTGTGCACATATACGCTTCGCTAAACATTTTGTAATGGGTATGCAACAAAAAGTGAATGTAACAATGATTTATTGCAATGAGTTCCAGTCCCCCCAACTTTACAGCCAAGTTAAAAAGAGTACGCAATTCTAATGGAAACCAGTTTTTTTTCTTGTATTTTTCTTTTGCTAATGCTGCCGCTTTCGCACCTCACATTATTTTGTGATTTTTGCAGAGACAAAGTGATCCGAAAAAGATGACGCACAGCGACTGCTCCACGGATGTGTTGCTGAATAACTTTCAGCTGAAGAAGAAGAGCTATCGGGTGCTGTTGCACGGCGACCATATCGTCTGGGAGCGTATGCAACGTGCCACAAATAAGAGCGACGAGGCGAGCAAACAAGCGCCACTGCCACCCGAACAACAATTGGCGAATGACAACGGTGCTGGCTATGACTATGGTCCACACAGTCACATCCTGCACATGGACGACATCATCAGTGTGTGTGCGGGCCAAACGAAACAGGAGAGCCTCAAGCCACCCCAGCTGATGGATGTGAATGAGGGAGGAGGCGATATTGTTGCCGCCAAGCCAACATCGCAATTTCTAACCATCAACTATGCGCAACGTCTGACAAAATCCAAAACGGATTGCAATCGCTGGCAACTACGTCGCCTGACCTTCTACAATGCGGATGCGTACATTGTGCGTCAGTGGCAATGTGGCGTGCAGCGGCGACTGGTGCAGCGAGTGCGTCGATTGCTCGTCTTCATCAATCCGTATGGGGGCCGGAAGGCGGGCGCCAATACCTATGAACGTCTGGTACGTCCCCTCTTTCAGCTGGCCGGCATCGATGCCACCTGCATAACGACACAGCGTGCGAATCAAATACGTGATATACTCCTCAGCCACGAGCTCAGCTGCTATGATGCTGTGTGCTGTGTGGGTGGCGATGGCACTGTGGCGGAGGTCATCAATGGTCTGGTGTTTCGCCGGATGCGTGAATTGGGCCTCGATGAGCAGCGACCGGCGTATATACCACGACCGAGCTTACCCGTCGCCATTATACCCGCCGGCAGCACGGACACCATCGTTTATAGCATGCATGGCACGGCAGATGTGCGAACGGCCGCGATCCATGTGCTGCTCGGCCAGCGACGTGGATTGGACGTGTGCAGCGTGAGCAACAATCAAAGTCTGCTCCGTTTCTGTGCTAGTGTGCTCAGCTATGGGTATCTCGGTGATGTGGCTGCGACGAGCGAACAGTATCGCTGGATGGGCACCAAGCGCTATGAGTATAGCGGCATCAAGGCATTCATTAGCAATCGGGGCTACGATGCCGAGCTGCAGCTGCTCGAGGAGCCCACGGAGTCAGCGGCGATGACGCCACAGAGTCCGGTTAGTCCGTTGCTCGATGACCAACGATCCGTTTGCTATGCAAATTGTGCGCGTTGCAGCATTGCCAGTTCCTTGCTGCTCGAACAGCGTTCCACGCTCTTTGAGCAAGGCACAGAGGAGGAGCAGGTTCAGGAGAAGCAACAGGAAGAGGAGCACGTTCAGGAAAAGCAACTGGTCGGGGAGGAACAAGACAACAAGCCTCAGCAGGAGCAGGAGCAGGAGCAAGAGCAAGAGCAACTTCAGCAGGAGAACGAGCAGGAGCAGGAGCAAGAGCTGCCTCCGCAGGACCTGCCACACAACGAGGCACTGCATCATCAACAGGCCAATCCACAGATGCTGTCGAATGCCATAAGTGAAATGAGCCTGTTGCGTCCGCGACTCCCGCGTCTCATTAGTCTACCGCTGCAGCCATCGGATTCGTATGCCTCCAGTTTAAGTCTGCGCAGCGGACTCCAGTGGAAGGTGATACGTGGCAATTTCTTTATGATTTGTGGCGCCAACATCACGTGTGCCTGTTCCCGCAGTCCCAATGGCATCTCGCGCTACAGTCACCTGGGCGATGGCTGCCTCGATCTGATTCTCGTGCGCAAAACTTCGTTGGTGAACAATCTGCGGTTTCTCCTGAATACGGCGGGACGTGCAGGCGATATTGTAAGTATATATACACCATGCATATTGGAATTTTAAGTAAATATATGTATATATATATGTACACAATTGCGAAAAGAATAATAGGACTACTTCATTTATTCTTACGAATCAAAAAAAAAAAAATTAATAATATATTTATTTACAGAAATCATTTATTTATTTATTTTTAAAATTACTGCCATTATTTTTTCGTTAATATTCTTCATTTTTGTTAAAAATTAATTTATTAATTTGAATTTTTATTTAATTACAATAATCTTAAAATAAAGTTATGGTTTATTTCTTACTCACTTTTTCTTCATCCATTTCTGAAAACGTATTCATAACTTACTTAAACTTACAAATATAAAAATAAAAAATACTTCTTGAGAGAGTGGTGCTATTATTTCATTCGCAACTGTATATATATATATATATATATTTATATTTTTATATATCTATATTAGTCATCCACATAATTACTACATTTTATTTGTGTTCGCAGCGTAATTTACCCTTTGTGGAGGTTTATCGCACGAGAAAGTTCATTTTCCGTACGCTGACAGCGGCTACGGCGGAAGAGAGTCCGAGTATTGCCGGCTCCCGTCAGCCGATTGCTCAAAGTGGCAGCGATACGCTCGGTTCGGATTATTCCAGTTGGAATTGTGATGGCGAGGTTGTCACCGATTTGGATATAACCATGAGGTAAGCAAGGCGACGAAGAGTATTTCAAAAAATTCATCATTTCAATTTTTATATTTATTTTGATTTTTTACAGCTCGCATTGTCAGCTCATCGATGTTTTTATGCGTGGTCCACATTCCTATAGTAAGCCGCAAAAGACGACGACGGGTCAAAGTGTGCCGACAACACCAGCTAGCTCCAGCGATAATGTTTATTGCTGCTGCAAGGATTGAAAAGCTTTAAAATTAAATATATTTACATATATTATTATATATATAGTATATGAAAGATAAGATACATTGGCCGTGACAGTAGCTAGTAATGATTGTAGAGTATTTGACTATTGGATAATGTGAACAACAAATTGTTATGTATGCTATATATACCATATATTTATCTATGTTTAATGGTTTTTTGTAGTAATTAGTAATAACGGTACTCTCTATTTGATATTCATTTATTCATCTGTATTATGTGTGACTTGTAAGATGCAAAACATTATTAACAACAAACATTCCCCTCAATGGTGTGCATTCAAAACTTAGATATTTTTTTTTACATATATTTGTACATTCTATTGAAAATTATACAAACTCAAAAAATAATAAATATAATATTTTAATCAAAATTTTGATCATTTCTTACCTTGCTCCAAAATTAATTTTTCTTTCTCTTTATATTTAGTATGAGTTTATGACAAATATATTTATACATTGTATTATTTTAAGAATAAAATGACATTTTCCTCTCTAAATTCATGTTTTGTAGCAAAATTCGAAAGCTTTGTTTATTCAAATTGGACGCACTTTGTTACAGCGTTGCCAGACAACACTTGCAACCCTGGTTTAGTATAGCGCTCTCTCCCGTTGTGCATATCGATAAGAAAAGACAAAATCAGCTCTGCACAACTAGGACCAATTTCAACGCTATACAACACTATTTGGCATTTATTTGTGCCCGTCATTCTGCGACTGCTGCTGTTGTTTTTTTAATTCTCATATTTGTAGCGTATTTAAAATGATGAACAACGCCTTTGCACAGCCCATGTGGCTCAATGGACCAGCTCCGGGTCAATTCTACAATTTTATGGGCGGCAATACGCAAGCGGAGCTGCCGCGCGAGTTAACCACGGCCGGTCCTTTTGGCACCAAGCACAGCACGTAAGTAAAAATCAAATTAAAATTGTAGCGGAATATATTTAAAATATATTTATATTTGTAGGGCTGCCATTACCACTGGCTCCTCGGTGGTGGGTATTAGATACGCTGGCGGCGTCCTGGTCGCTGCCGATACACTTGTTTCGTATGGCTCCCTGGCTCGCTATCAGAACATCGATCGAGTTTTCAAGATCAATGACAAAATCTTGTTGGGCGGCAGCGGTGATTTCGCTGACATCCAATCGATTAAGCGCAGCATCGATCAGAAGATGATCGAGGATCAGTGCTGCAACGATGGTGTGCTCATGAAGCCCAAATCCCTGGCCAGCTGGTTGACACGCGTCCTCTACAATCGTCGGTCGCGCATGAATCCGCTTTACATCGATGTCGTCGTGGCTGGTGTCGATGAGGCGGGCGTGCCGTTTCTGGGCAATGTGGATTTACGTGGACGGGCCTATGATGATTATGTAGTCGCCACTGGTTTCGGCAGACATTTGGCCTTGCCGCTGGTGCGTGAACGCAAGCCCAAAGATCGCGATTTCACCTTCGAGGAGGCATCCAATTTGGTAAGGATTTCTCTTTACCTTCACATTTGTAATCCTGTCTAATCCACTCAACTCCCCCTTTGCACAGATTCGAGAATGCATGAAGGTGCTGTATTATCGCGATACGCGCAGCATTCCACAGTATACGGTGGGCATTTGCAGTGCCAGCGATTGCAGCGTTAAGGGTCCCTTCAAAGTCGAGGAGAACTGGACCTTTGCGGAGACGGTTGAGGGCTATTAACTGGCATTTTTCTATAAATTCTTTAATCTAAGATACAAACCCTTTAAATAAAGCCGCTGGTTCATTTTGGTAAATAATAACTCGAGTAATGAAAGTCAGCGAACGATTTTTATTAAGAATAATTAAGTAAAATCTTAAGGACGAAAATTATAAACAGATCAAATTGAGTTAAGCTTGAAGTCTCAACATATTACAAATTTATTACGAGGAGACTTTAAAATAGTAATATTATTTAAGAAGACTATAGAAGCATACATTTCCCTTTCCATAAAAAAATCTACATGTACATATGCTCCTAACTGGATCTGACTACAATTGCATATATCTAGCATAGTAGCAAAAGATTCAAAAAGCAGTTTTGGCATTAAAATTGAACGCACCCATTTCGAGAGCTTTTGGCTTAATATAATCAATATCAGATTACTATATCATATAAATATGTAGCTGATTTAGGAAGGTATATATTAGTATATAATTCACACATGTAGCTTCTTCTCTTGCTCCTCCTTCGATGGCTTCTCTTGCCCCTGTTCCTCCTCCCCAATGTCATTCTCAAAAATGAACTTTTTGCTAAAAGAACATTTCTCTGTTCTTTTCAAAATCTTGCGACAAATACGCTTTGCTTTAAAGATGAAAATTGCTCTAAATTGCTCTAATAATATTAGTTTGGTTAGGTACTTTTTGTTTTTATTTAAATAACATTAAATTGTGTCTAAGGGTATTTTAAATTAATATTTGTTTGATCCAAGCGAGCTGTTAGGGCCTCCAAAATATACAAATACAAAATTTTGCAATATTTATGTTTTTTTTTTTTGCCGGAATGCGGTGTCTTTAAGTCGCCAAAGCCAAAGCCAAAACCCAAATGCTGCTGCATGAGATTAATTTAACATTGTGTGGCGATCGTAGATGTGGCGTCGCTGCTCCCGCACCTGGCGCTTCCACTTGTCCTGCTGATGTCCGACACGATTGAGGACATTGGCGCGGGCGCTCAGCTCCTGATTGTTGCTGCCGACGGGCGGTGGGGGGGCACTGGGCTCATCCTGCCAGATGCAGCACAAATAAAAAAGAAGAGAGATACGAGAGGAGAAAGGTTATTTTTAGCAAAAATTAGTAAAAATGTCATTAAAACCAACAGAAATAAATGGCTTTTGTTAGGAGACATGCTTGAGTGTTAGTAACAACAAAGTGAAAAACGAAATAACATAAAATAAAACAAATAAAATATGTCTCGATGTGAAACTTAAAAGTTGTGTGCTTCTTTATTGCCAACTAGCTGCTCATCATCGTCATCATCATCATGATCAATATCATTATCATCATCGTCATCGATGGCAGGATTAGCGGCTAGTCGACTATATTTAATGCCTGAATATCGAATTGATTTCAACCGTACATCTTCATTGGTGTGCTCCTGATAATTGTTGGCCTTGACGCGTTTATTCAGCAGCGGCTCCAGGCACATCAGGAAGAGCATATATATCACTAATATGGATATTATCCAAATCACAATGATGACAACCACCTGCAAAATAAATAACAAAAACAAGTTTTTCATTATTAGCAAAGCTTATGTGGCAGACAGACAATTACAGAAATTTGGAATTTTAAATCAGAATTTTGTTATTTTTACTTTTTTTTTTGAGAATATTCTATAAGATTTTGGGTTAAAAGAATTTTAAAGCCTCGGTAAATTTAAATTTGTTGTAAATTTTAATTGGATTTTTTTGTACAGAAAAGTCTTTTGTTTAAATTAGTATTGTTTAAAGAATTGGTTCTTGTTTTCATAAAACTATTAAATATATTTTTTTAAAGAAGTTTAAATAAATAGATTTTGCTGAAGATTAAATAACCTTGTAAACCTAAGTTAATTTGCTGACATAAAAATTTAATTTAAAATTGAGTTTAAATAAGACAAAAAGAATTCAGACAGACGAACATGGCTAAATCGACGAGGCTATAAAGGATGATCAAGAATATATATATATATATATTTCTTGGACTCGGGTATAATAATGCCAAAAGTTATAAATATATTTTACATAACTGGATATGAAGCGTTGCAGTTTCAATTTTCCAGAGTGTGTGCAAATTCGGAATGCTCACCTTAATAAGTGTTGTATTACGTGCGACATGAGCGCATTTGCATTCGGCGCAAATGGGCAGCTCCTTGCCATTGGCATCCACTTGCGGCAGCAGCGCACCGGCGCAGGCACTAAATAAATCAAAATATATATATTACAAATCGATTGCATATTCTACGCTGTTTGCAACACTACAAACCATTCGGTTGTGCTGCTATTTCCGGCTTTACTGCCACTGGCGACAGTGCTGCTTATTACTTTTGGTGCAGCAATTGTGGGAGCTATCACTGGTGCTGCTGCTGCTGCTGGAACGGAATTGACAGCTGCAATCGGCTGGCTGGCATTGTTGCTGTTGTTGCTGCCGCTGCTTGGCAGTGTTTGTGTTGCTGTTTCAGCCTTTGTGTGTGCAAAACAAAACAATGGCAATAGTTACGGCGTAGTTGCTGCATTCAGAATGCTTACCCATGTCACGCCAACTAAATAACATATCGCTAGTAGTGCAGCGTAGATAAATAAACGCTTGTGTGCCATTAATTTTTGTCTTAGTGAAATTTTTCCGAAATTTTCACAAAAAAAACAAGAGTTGCTACAACATTTGCAGTGCTGTAAATTGACATAAGACCACTTATCGATACGTATATCGCTTACAACTTCGCATGTTAAGTAACAGCAGAGCTGTTACACACGTTAACAGTTAAGCGAGTTTTATAATAGTGAATGTCTGTTTAATTAATTTTCGCTCATCACAAGTCATCACGTAAAATATATTAAAGTGCATGGTGTAAATAAATTATTTAATTTTTCGCCAAACTAAAAACGAAACTGTTAGCATTTGAGCAGCTGATAAAGTATTTGGGGTGCCCACAGTTTGTGCATGTGCATGTTTATCAGTGTTGATCAACTCAGTGAGCTGTCAAAATCATTTGTTTGCGTGTTGCTTACTTTTTGCCGCAAACGGCTTTTTACATTCTAATTTTTAGACTAAGTACTTAATTGTTAACAAAAAAGCGAAGAAGAGACAACATGCTACACACACTACTTGGTGTTGCTCTGGCGCTCGTCAGCCTAACCGATGTCAACCAAGGTGAATACACAATTTTTTCTGCCAGCAGTTTATGTGGTTGGCTGTGATTGGCCCACGCAGCATTTTCCGCCCCCCTCAAAAAAAAAAAAATTGTAATTGAAACGATTTCCCAATTTTAGCTGCCAAGACGAACTACGTTACATGTGGCTCCATACTGAAATTGCTCAACTCGGACTATGCATATCGGTTGCACTCGCACGATGTCAAATATGGCTCTGGGTCGGGGCAGCAGTCGGTGACGGGCGTGGAGCAAAAAGAGGATGTCAACAGCCACTGGATGATCAAGGCCCAGTCGCAGAAGATGTGCGATCGCGGTGATGCCATCGCATGTGGCGCAACCATTCGATTGGAGCATCTGACCACTAAGAAGAACTTGCATTCGCATCATTTCACATCGCCTTTGTCCGGCGAACAGGAAGTCTCCGCCTATGGCGTCGATGGTGTCGGCGATTCCGGTGACAATTGGGAAGTGATCTGCTCCAATGAGAGTTGGATGCGCGATGCTCATGTGCGATTGCGTCACATCGACACTGGCATGTATCTGGGCATGTCGGGTCGCTCCTATGGCCGTCCAATTTCGGGGCAAATGGAAATTGTGGGTTTGCATAGTCCACAGCATGGCACGCGATGGACCACGTCGGAGGGACTGTATATCGTGCCCAAGGATAAGGAGTCCTCGCACGAGGAATACGCTCACCAGGAACTGTAGTTGCCCAGCCCCCTTTTAATTGATACTTTAAGTTGTTTAAATTATAATCTAGATGAATTTGTGTAAAGCGAATATTTCAGCAATTTGCCTATGACATTAAAAAAAAAAACAAAAGAACAAGTAAAAAGCAACGACTTTGCGTTACTCTGTTAAAGTTGGGAACGAAATTGTAGCCTCTAAAACTGTGACTACGCTTGGGTGACCCTCAAACTGTTAATAGTGGCAAAATGTTTTATACCGATGCATCATTAGAAAGGGAAGAGTAAAAGAACAGTATTTGCTGTTGATCAAAATTAAAAGGCAACGACTTTGCGTTACTCTGTTCGAAAAGGAAAATGACTGCCTGTTTGTTTCAAAACTGGGCCTAAGCGACAGTTACTCTCGAACTGTTGGGAGTCGGCTTTAACAGTGTGATTAGGCGTCAATGACACCCAAACTGTTTTCGATGCACCCAGCTGCAAACTAGTGAATGGCCGTTTATTACCGAATAATGCACGTATGCAAGCAATGTAATTACATATTTTTTCTGTGCCTTGGTTTCTGCTTCACCATCTGTTAAAGATATTTCACTGGCGCAACTTTGCTTATTCTAATTTGGACGGACGAATTTTTCTTTATCGGTTATGCAATATAATTGAATATATTGTACATTTTAAATTTGTAATACATATAACTACATTTTGAATATATCTACTACACATTTTTCCGCATTTGGGGGTGTACTGGATAGTCGTATTCCGTACTAAAACTCAAACCCATATACACCTTTTTCACATTGCTAACAGAGTATGCCGAAGAGAACAATTATTTCATAGCATTGTAAAATTCTAAGCGGACTGCACGCTTTTCAACACTGTCGCATCAGGCGTTACTTGATTTAGTTTGCATCGCAATTTCCGAGCGTATGGCGTGTGCTTATCGCTTTTCTCGACAGGCAATAGTCAATTACTTGTTAATATTTTGTCGCGAGTGTGAGTGAAACAGCAAATAAAAATTAACTGTGAATTAATCATATTTCCACATATACTGAACGGATGCTTTTTGCACTTACAAATTTACATCTGTGTGTGCGTATGTGAGTGTGTGCTATTTGGCGCGCGCTTTTACGCGCATACTTTGTCACTGCTTGCCGATACAACAGCAGCTGTTACCCGTTAATTTCTTCTGTTTTGCCCGTTCCTATGCTTGTATGTGTGTGTGTATGTGCTAACCCTTAATTAAATTCGTGTGTTAACCCTTAATTAAATTCGATTAGTTATAGATGTGTCTATTACTAATATTGATGCTTTAAAATTATATTGATGACTTTTGAGTTAAGTGAAAAAGTTACTTAATGCTATTTGAAGTGTAAGTATGCATTTATGATCATTAGATAATGTTTTAAATACTTGTTTATCGTAGACTTGTTAAAATTGATTTTAATGACAGCTGCTCAAGTCAGAGCAAGCTGCGTCATTTTACGTACGTTAACAAACTTAACGACTTCTCATAGTCATTAAAATATCTCAATCTATGCATATATTATTCAAAAAGCTATGTCTGTCGGTCTGTCTATATAAGCCTTTCGATCTGTTGCTCGTGTAAAGCTAAAGCAAAAAGAATATATTTTACTTTTACGTTTTGTGTGAAATTCATTAAAAGTGTTGGATTATTAAATGACTTTTTAATCTTCCTCGTCGATTTTTATCAAGTGGATTGTGATTTAAGCCAGGTGCATTTTACTAAAGGTATTCTTGTTTCAAATCAGATTATAATTTTAATTTTATAAAATTTCCTCTGACTTTATTACCCTTTGCAACTCTTATTGTCTCTTTTGATGGAATTCACTATATTAGTCGTTCACATAGCCTTAGTCTGTATTTCTCTTTCTTCTCTTTTTGCTCTATCGCTTTCTCTTTCTCTTACTCTAGATCGGTCTATTCCTCGGACTCTGTTTGCCCCTGTCTCACAGCCTCTATCTATCTAGTCTAGTCTAGTCTAACTCAGACTCTACCTCTCTCTTTTACACAGACTCTCCTTCTCTCTCCGACACTCTCTCCCTCTCTTTCACACAATTTCCCTTTCTCTCACATACTCCTCTCTCTCAAATACTGTGTCTCTAACTCGATATCTCTCTTATTCTTTATATCTCTCTCTCTCTCTCTCTCTCTCTCTCTGTCATAACGTTTGTTTATTTTCATCTGTCTCCCAATAATCTTCTGTCTTTAATGCAATTCAAATCTCTCAATTAAATGTAATTCAGACCTGTATACAGGGTATATCCGAATCGAGCACAGAACTTTGTATAGGGTATATGCTAGTCGAGTATTCTGGACAAAAACACACACAGCTTTTGCTGTATTCATATTTATTGCTCAGCTCAATAAATTTATTTCTAAAGTGAAAGAAAGAGAAAGGTTATCTTCATCAATGTATGCATATGGTAAATTAGAGTGAGACAAACAGAACAGAACAGAACAGAACGTTAATTCTTCAACAATGTGTTGAATTCTATTTAGTATTGCCAGCAGAATACAATGGATGCTTATTGCAGTCCATAAGTATGGGGATATCTGCTCATTAGCTAGCTGCTCTTTTCTTTTTCTTTCCTTTTTTTAATGTTTTATTCTTTTGTTTAGAAGGCTTAGTGAATGCTTTGTGTACATATCCTGCTTGGAGGATGGCTTACTGAGGTCAAATGGCAGAAAACAGCAGGCGAATAGCAGAAAGCAGCCCCAAAGGGGACAATCCACACAGCCACGAAGCACATCCACCGAGATTTCTCTCATAATCACGTTGTCCTTGTAACCATTTAAGCATAAATTGCATGCTTGAAGAATGAATGATGTTATCTTCTTTCTTCTTTTGTCTTTGCCTTGGGGCTTTTATGCAGATATAATGACTTAAGACTTGCCTTAATTTAGATATGTATCTGTGGCATTATGATGGCCGATATGAGGAGGTCTCTTAAAGATCTACGTGCTAAACAAAGATCGATTATCGCAAACATTTTAATAGCATTTCTTATGATTATTTGGATTTGATTACGAAGTCGATAAATATGTATGTGCATAGTGCAAATGGTCTTTTAAATTGAAATCCTATTCAATATAATATATTAAAAATCTATAAAAGCATGTACTAATGAACCAGTTAGGTTAGATTAGGGCGGTAATCAGACTCCAACACAGATCGTAATCTTCTCCCAAACCCATGAGAAACCTATAACAGACACGTATTATTGCTGTAAAACATGTGACTAACATTAATACAAGTATTTTTTTGTCACATTTCTATGACAATCTATCTAACTATCACTCAATAATATCTCTGGATTATTGTTCATTTCATTCAGATTCATATACTAATTTTACATATGTCAAATAAACGAAAGCCGACAACTGTATTTGGACTCGACGAACTTGCCATGCAAGCGCTGATAAGCTGAACAATTGTTGTTGCTGTTGTATACAATATGGAAATTATGATGGGGGAGGGGATGTGTGTGTGTGTGTGTGTTTGTTATTGTTGTGTTTGTTGTATTTGTTGCTGCTTGTGTTGCCAAACAAAGCCATGATGGCCAAAAAACATCTCGTTTCAGTTTTATCGATTCGGTTTTATCAACGCTTCGAACAACCTTCACAACTAGGCGCTGACTGGCGACGAGCAGTTTAGGACAGACAGACGGACTGACTAACTGACTGACTGGCAGACTAACTGACAGATTGACGTACGCTTTGTTTGAATGTTTGTTGCTTTTGCTGCTGTATTTTGTGTATGCGCTACAAAATTGTATAATATTATGCACATATGTGGGCGTGACGCTATCTCTCTCTCTCTCTCTCTCTCTCTCTCTCTCTCTCTCTCTCTCTCTGTCTGACAGGCGCTCTCTTACTCTCTCTCTCTCACACAAACACATATACACAAACACACACAGAAGGTTTGTTCATACGCACCACTGCTTGGGCTGTGTAATAAATAAAAAAAAAGTGTTGCCTCCTTTTGAGCGCTGAAGCGTTTTTAAAGCATAAGTATTATTTATGTGCACAAATCAATAATAATTCAACGAAATCTAAAATATTTATAGCAAATATATGAAAAACCATAGATTTGCATTTTGCGATTTAACAAATTAAAACTCAGTGAAATCTAAAACATATTAAGAAATTTAAATTTGAACGAAATTTAGAAAGGTATGTTATTAAAAATAAATATATTAATAATACAGTGAAATCTAAAATATTAATAGCAAGAATTTAAAATGCCATAAACTTAGATTTTGCGATTTTTGTTAAGCGAAATTGATTATCAAACATAAACATAAATTTTTTTTATTAAATTGGTATATTAATAAACATAAGCTTATTGACAATTAATAGAATGTTTGTTGTTTGATGACATATTTAAATATTTAACAAAATAAATCGAAATAAATAAAGCAACTGAGAACTGAATTCACAATAAATAGGTAAGAATTTAATAACCTTGCCTTTATTAGTATGCCCACTTAAATCGACAACCATAACTCATCAAAACTAAGCGAAGCAGGAGGTTTCCCCTCAATCCATTCCACAGGCTGCCCCTAACCCGTAAATACAAATTTTAATTAACGCGGCCACGCGCCGAAACAACAACAACAGCAGTAGAAACAAAAAAATGACAACAACAACAACAAAAGTAACAATTAGAATGGCGGCTGCAAGAATAAATAACTATATATACTTACGACAAGGTCACAGCGAGAAATTCTATCATAAAAAGCAACAAAACGGTTACAAAACAAACTCTCAACGCGTGCACCCACACATACACACACACACACTCAAACAAACACACCCACACAAATTCACACAGACAATGAGAGTTTGGCGCGTGGGTGTCGTATCAGTCAGCTAGTCTGTCTGTTAAGCCAAGCGAAATTTGTTAGTGATTGCAATTTTAAAGAGTATAAATAAACCGAAAATAAAATATTTATAGTCACTTTTTGCTGTCACATTGCCAGATTTAATTTAGATAGCATTTTATTATTATTTTGAGAGAAATTTGAGTCACGCTAAAAGTCCAAAGCCATTATCTTTTGTGTGCATCTTTGTTGCAGAACAACTGGCACTAAATCAATTTTAGGCAGTGATAGGCAAAATCTAAAAAACATATGTATATAATAAATAATTGCACGACGATGATTATGTATTATAATACGTACACACACATACACACAGATGTATGCGTGTGTGTTTCTATGTCGTTTTGCGTAGGCGGCCCCAGAGAATGCATGTGCTTGGCCTTCCTATATTCTTGCCTCTGTCCTTTTGACTGTCGTCGTTGACGCAGCTCCTCTCATCGCACTTAACATTGAAAACCGAAAACAAGCCCCTAAGTGGGCCAAAAAGGCCTGTCAACAACAACAGCAAATGCAACAACAACAACAGCAAGAATGACAACGATAACTGTTGTTTTCGCTCTCGGCGAGAGTGCGCAGCACGCTACGTCAATTTAATGTTGAGTACAGAGAGAGAGAGAGAGAGAATGAATGAGAGAGCGTATCGTGTGTATATTGTGCACATGTCGAATATTGATAGTGAAAGTTTTGCAATAGCAAACAACAAATGCCTGTTTTGTGGTTTTGAAGTTTACAGCACACTGTTAATGTACAGCGTCAGCTGTTACAAATCATTGATACAAACTGTAATTATAATTTGACTTATGTTGATATAATGCTAAGTTGTGAATTCTGTTGTGTTTTTGAACAAATAGAACAAAATGCTTATGTTATGAAAAGCATAAACATGGCCTTAATCCTACCTTAAAGTGTGTGCATACTTTTAAGTTGTAAATTTTCGTGTATTTTAAACCTATTTTAATTATTTAAATGTAAAATCTCAAAATTTAATTTATTAAATACACTAAAATTAGTTCTGCTTACATTTTATAAACTCTTCACATGTTCCGTTTTCAAATTCATAGTGAAACCAAATCCGATGATAAAAAAAAGTTACAGTGTACAAACAGCAATGCCAACAAATACACTCCTATAGCTATTGATATTGCTGTTAAAGTTAACAGTGAGTGTGGCAGTGAGAGCAGTGTTTGCCCTTGTCTCAAAGAGAATGTTACTGTGTCTGTCCATCCTTTTTGCACTCTCCCAATGCATGTTCGGCTCTCTTTTTGGCTGGGACGTAAATACCGTTAGCACAGTACTTCGTGAACCGTAGAGCGTGCAAGTTGAGGTAAACGTGCAAAACCTCAAAACGTGCAATATATAAAGACAACCAGCGAAAGAGGAACCGAATAAACATCAAGCAAAAGCAATCTGAACAAACACAAAAAAAAAAACAACAAAAAAAAGGAATAGGAAACCATATGAAGAAAAATGCCATAAAAATGGCTGACTCGAGTGCATAAAAATTCGTCAATTTCATATTATACTTAGTGTATACATACACATATTATCCAATGCAATTAAACAGTTCGCATACTCATTTAACGGGACCGTTCGCTTTGTGTTATATAAATCACGGCGTAGATGTGTGCAAGTGCGTGTGCCTTGGTGTGTGTGTGCGTGCGTGTGCGTATGGCGCCTGACAATGTGTATGTGTGTGCGTATTAAAAGAATTGCTACAAATATACAAAAGCATATTTATTATATACATATTGTTTGGCTAAGTTTGTAGTGCCAATTGAAACAGATTTCGCATATTACGCATACGCAGCGTATCCAACATTAACAAAAACAACAACAACATCCAGCAACCAGTCACAGCAACAACAACAACAACAACACAACAATGTAAGTTTTGTATATTGAAGTTGATTTAGTTTTATATACATATTTTATTTAATATTACTACATTTAATATATATATATATATATATATATATATGTTTATCGTTAACCCTTTGAAAATGTGGCATTTTTGTGTTTTTACTAAGATTTCGATTCGATTTCGCTTCATCAGTTGCCGCATGTGTAACAATTTCCCAGTGTTACATTTTCCACAACATTTATTGATTATTGGCCAGCGGGCAACTTTGGCCAGTCTGACCCAAACCCACTTAACTACCCCCCACTTAGCACTTAACCAGTCGCCTCCTAAACACCCTCCACCTTTCGTCAAAGTCGTCTATTGCCCTATTTTGTTGGTCAAATTGCTTGTTAAATTTTAATAATCGCACAATTTTCGCTTTTGCTGCCTCAATTTTGTTAGGTTTTCTTTTGTTCTCTTACATTTAAATTTTCGAGTCTTACGTTTACTAAAACAAAAATTACAGCTGCTTTTTTTTTTACCAGTTTGGCTTGCAGCCCGTCGGTATTTCAAAAATATTCTATCAACATTCACTCACAAATTTTTAACATTTTCTTATCCGTGTAATAAATAGTTTTAAACCTCGTTAAATAATAAATGTGTGTTTGGTTATTTATACAAATGTTGAAATATAATTGTAGCAATTTTGTGGTTCTAGTCATTTCTGAAACACAGTCTCAATTTGGAATCAACATTCGATATCCCAATAAAAAGTATTTTACTTTTGTTTAATTTAGCGACCTAGTCTTAAGTGGTTTGTATAAGTTTGTTTATATGCCAAGGCTTTGATTCATTTAAGAATATTTTCTTTGATTTACATTTTGTACAAGAAATATAAAATGATTTATTTATTTAATCTCTCTCCATCGAGAAAGTGGAGCATTACGAAACTCACTATTGTGTGATTATACATATTATGTGTTTAGGTAGGAGAAAACTCTCCTCACAAACCCCATATATGAAAAATATATTAATATTTATTCTTTTTATACGCTGTGCCCATTGAAAATGTGTAAATGTGTGCAATAGACAGAATGAAGTATCTTCGAGTCAATTTTATAGATACATCTTTCTAATCGTTTTTATTTATATATGTATACAGTGAAAATAACTGTTCGATTTGTGGTAGGTTATAACTTTGGCTCGTATATTTCGAAAATAGTTATAGTTCTTAGCGCGATTTTTTTTCTCAGTGTAGCCGAGCTGTCTTTTGGACTCGAGCATTTTTACTTGATTAATATGCGTTTTATTTGTTTAATTTCAATGAGTGCGCTGGCAAGTAGACAACGTTCCATGCAATTGCTGTACCTCATCTAGTAGGGGGTACTACATTTACCCCATCCGGCCACACCCGCAACCCCCTCAGCGCCGGTGGGCCACTGGTGGATTTGTACGTTGTTTCTTTGTATTTTCGATTACAACCAGCTGCTTATTATTTATTTTTTTGCTTCTTCTTATACTTTTTTTTTAGCAACATAATGTTTTCTTGTTGTCATCTGTGCCTGTGTCCCCTCCACTCCCAACGCCTCCCTGGCCACATCCATATTTCCGGGCAAAACGCATGTCCTTCTGGTCTGTTTTCCTGTTACATGCTTTGTTGGCCAGCCATTGTTGTAACGTGTATTGTTTGTTTGTCTGTTGTTTTGTATGTGTGTGTGTGTGTGTGTGTGTGTTTGTGTGTATGTATTTGGCCACCCACGAATGAAGGCAAGTCGCCGTCATTTCCAGGACATTTTCCCTGACTGCCACTGTCGCCGTTTCATTTGTTGTGCCGTTTATTGCTTTTGGCTTTAGTGCTTTTTGTTGCTGTTTTTGTTGTTGTTGTTGCCGTTGTTGTTGCTGTTTTTAGAGGATTTCAACTTGAAGTATTTCAGCCATTTTATGGTCAGCCATCATCAGTTAGAGAAAAAAAGGAAACGAACGAAAGATATATATAGAGGAAAAAAGTGAGTGAAAGAAACGTTTGCTTAAGTGCCTGTTGTGGCAGGATTGACAACGTCCTTTCATGTCTCCCTCTCTCTCTCTCTCTCTCCCTTTCTCTCTCCCTTTCTCTCTCTCTCTCTCTCTCTGTGTGTGTGTATGTCGCCTTAAACTAAATGTTCGAGCATATTCAAATTGTACTCTTTATTTTGATAAGATGGCTTGCAGCCGCCTTAGGCAATAAGCTTCAAATCTATTCATCTTAAATAAGTCTGTAAATAGAAAGAAAAAGATACATCGCAAAGTTACGAATATATTCGTGAATAAAGTACCTCTTTAGCTTATCCAAATGTATGTAGTAAAATATCAAAATGATTGAATATTGTATGTTATCCTCTTACTTTTCATATTCATTCTGATTTTGAAGATAGATATTAAAGGCTCTTGAAACCAAATTTGCTTTTTGATTCGTTACGTTTAGAGCATCAAAAGAATATTAAAAAGTTTTTCAAAAATTTAAAATTAAAAACCATAAATTTGACTTTTCTGAAAATCTTAATTACATGTAATATTTATTTATTACTTACAGCTGCTTGTCAGAGAGAAGGTTTTTCTAATCAGCGAACTAACTATAATAAGATGTTTTGTATACTTATTTAAATCTTTGGATTTTTCATTCATGTTTAGAAAAAGGAATTTATTTTAAAGTTCCCATTTCGATTTAAATCATGCGCTATCTAAAAATGTTTAAGGTTCGTAAATTTTCTGTAGCCTGAAAACTTTGCATCATTTTTTTTTATATTTTAGTCTGGTTAAAAAATAAATTGAAATGAGAAAAATTTGAATATAAAAAGGATGCAAGCATTTCAGCTGCCCAATCTAATAAAAAGTTCCTTGAATATTCCCAAAGTAAATAAACGCTTTTATTTCTCTTGCTGTTGTCGGCCTACAGCGTGTACTTTAAACTCAATTATATATTGCAAAAGTTGGCTTTTGTTAATGTTTGCTTTGTGAAGAAACCCAATTATCAATATTCAATTTTTACAGGCATGTTTACCAAGCTAACAGCGCGTTAACATTGGCCAGCTTACAGCGCGGTGTCAACAAACAATTGGCATTAACAGGGCTTAGTCAGCTAACAGGGCGTTCACATTGCCAGCTAACAGCGTGCGCAAAAACAAACAGAAGAGAGTTCTCGTTAACAGAGGCTGCTCAGCTGATTTTGGTTGCGTTGCGTGCTTTGTCCTTGACAAGGTTTTGTTTTATTTTTACTTTTTATTTTTCTATTTCGCGTATACTACATATAAGAGAGAGCGCCGCATAGAGCAGCAAAGAGATTGAGCACTTTGAGAGAGTCAGATAGAGAAAGAGAGAGCGAGATAGTGAGGCGTAGCTTGGCCATTTTGTGCGCGGCATTCATTCAGCGAAAGGAAGAAAAAAGCAAAAGCATTTTTTCTTTTTTGCTCTGGCAGGAAACATTGTGCGTGGGTATAGTGTGTGTCTGTGTTGTGTGTGTGTATGTGTATTGTGCATTCGCGTGCCAATCGCGCATACGTTTTTGGTGAGCCATCTCAATTTGCCTGATAGTAGTTTTGAGAGACAGCCCACAGAACTTTCACATTTGGCCGCCATTAATTGCGGCATTGTTCGACAAAATGTTTCAACTTGTAGACTCGGGTTGTTGGGGGCTGGGGCTCTGGTTTCTGGGCTCTGGGCTGTGGGATCTGGGCTTGTGCCTGCCTCCCTTTTTTATGGCACAGTGGGAATTCGAATCGAATACCTTTTTCAGCCACAGATCGCAACTGTAATTGTCGCCATTTTGTGTTGCTGGCAATTTTCATTTCAACTGCCGCGGCACGTGTCCTCATCTCTGTTCTTCCTCTCCCTCTCTCTCTCTCTCTCTCTCCCTCTCTCTCTCTCTTTCTCTCTCTCTCTCTCTGCCTCTCTTCCTTGAACGTTTCACGTTCGTTGAGGTATTTGTTTTAAGTGCTGTTGCTGCGTGTATGTTAATTAAAACGTTGATAAATTGTCGACTTGGACGTTTTGACAACAACCCACCAACTGACAGTTATTAGTATGCATGTGTATGTGTGTGTGTGTGTGGTGAGCAGGTGTGTTAGGTTAACTAATTAACTTTCCTGTATTAATAGCTGACCATTAGCGTTTAAAACACAGCGCACAGCGGCAATAGTATACTCAAAAAAAGATTTATTTGGGGCGTGCACAGCTAAAATTGCTTAGTTTTTGTGTAATTTGGTATTAAATATATAATAAACATCAATTATTATTAACTCAATCAAATATGTTAATTGAATCTAAGTTTATATATTGAATATTGCTTGGTAACCTCCTTTTATACTTCGGAAAAATATTTAAGTTAATTTTCATTTCTGTTTTTATTATTGTTGAAAAGAAAAACGAATTTAATTAATTTCAATATGGTTTCAGCTAAAGATAGGGTCGGATACAATGAAATCCTACGGGTTCCGCTAGAAGTTGCGAGTTGGGCAAAAACTTATATGTTTTCAAATATCCAAGTTGAGCGAGATGCTTGAAAGTTCATTCGTACTTTAAAATATTTTTGTGCTTTGCATTCTAGTAATTTTAGTATGTTAAAAATGTTTTAACTTTCTAAAGCTTCGCGGTAACCGTTCCTGCCTGCTGGAATTATTCGCCTAAAATTATATTTCAAAAAAGAAGAAAATATGAAGCGAGCATAAAGGTATAGATGGATTTAAACATTCTGATAATGATCAAATAATATGCTCACAAACCTGTTTAAACACCCATAAGAGTGTTAGGGTGTAAGGTATATATATTCTTAATCAGCATCAATCGCCAAGTCGATTTAGTCATGTCTGTCTGTCTGTCTGTATGAACAAGCCTATCTCAGAGACTGCAAAAAGCTAGACGCTACAAATACTCGTTTATCACAAGCCGATCAAGTTGATATCATTTGATCACTTATATATATAAGACATATATTTTATATATATTTGCATATTACATAAATTACAATGCTGGGTATCTGCTCGTCGCGCATTCTCAACTAACTTGTCTTACGTAACTAATGCAACGACAATAAATAGTTGCTACAAAGCCTCAACGTAGTTATAACTTGCAAATGTTTTTGTTTTTCATAATTCGTATAATTCTCTGAAATACTCAAAGCAAAAATAGCTACTGACTCAATGTGTAAGGACACACCGAAGTATTTGAGCCCTTGTCAACAACAGCTGTACGAACAACATGTCGTATACATAATATTCAGAAAGCCAAGCAATAAATCTGCACGTAATTTGCCTTTGTTATTGCTTAATCTGTATGTGCAGGGGCTTTGTCAGTTTGACGTAAATGCCGTTGAGTGCACAAATTGCAATTAGAAATGCACGGGGAATAATTGACGAAAGCCACAAAATGCAAATGCAAATGCCGAGTGCAAATAGCGAGAGCGTTTCAGGTTTGCCAACGTTTTGTCAACATTGTCAGTCATTCAGTTTGCCATTCATGCAACATTGAGCCAACTATTCTTGCAATCTGTGTGACAAATTCTTTACATTTTTCTCTCTCTCTCTCTCTTTCTCTCTCGCTCTCTCTCTCTCTCTCTCTCTCACTCTACAGGCTATCGCATAATTTGTAAATAATGCGATTTGGCCTAAATGACCCCTCAAAAGGTCCCAAATGACTCACACTTTGTGCTGACAAGTCAATATCGATAAATCTGTCAGCAATTTTAGTTACAGTTGGTAGTTTCTAGTCTAACAATTGACCCAAATAAGTACAGTGTTCGCTCGCTAGCTTTAACGCTCTCAATAAAATTTTAAATTGCTCAACTTTTGTCTTTAAACAATATTTTTCCTTATTTTATAAGGAATAATTCGGAATTATTAAAAATAAAATTAGAAACACAAAACCGATATTGGAATTTGTACCACAAATTTAAATTATTAAAAAGCGCTTTAGGAAGGTAATAAAAAAAATGTCTATTTTTTATGGCTGAAATTCGAATAACTGACTTTTGTAATGTTAATTTTAAAAATTTGACATCAATAGACAAAAGCAGTTCATTTACATTTATTTCTGTATTTATTGAGTTTCATATTGTGGGGAAAGTATTTAAGCACTTTGAACTTAAATTGAGATTAAATATAAATTAAATGAAAATATCAAATATTATCTTATGGTGCCAATTGTAATTACAATCAACCACAATTTGATTAACGACATTCCTTTGGTTTAATCTTACTACTGTTTTTACACTAACTGCCTGATTTCCAATTGCGTTTCGTGTTCGATTCGACAATTGAGTGCGGCATGCAACCAAAATCGAATCATCTTCCCCACCCCTCCGCACACTTGTTCTTCAACAAACCGAGCGTTGACATTTGAAAATAGTTTGTGGAAGCCGTAGAAAAGTCGACTTTTGTGTGAGGGGCTCACATAAAAGCTCATTGATTGTAGTGGCTTCTGTTGCCAAGTTGAGTCTGAGATTTCAATTGTGCTCGGCTTACGCGAGTTTTTTTTTAGAATATAGAACTATAAGTATGAGTCTTTCCACAAGAATTTCCGCCTTAGTCAAAATCTAACTAAACATTTTTGTCTGCATAAAATATGTGAGAAATTAAATAAGTATATATTTTTTTACACTTTTAATGATATTAGTTGGGTATTTGTTGTAAAAACTTGTGTGGGAAGTGTAAAAATATTGTGAAGCATATATACATATATTTTAATTTAAATCTTTTTAGCAGTTATCTAAAGTTTAAAAATAAAACACTTATGTGGCTTCTTGATTGGAGGTGGTCTTGTTAATAATTAAAATTAGAGGTTTAATGTTCTTATTGATTATTTCTTGATTTCTTGGATTATTTAATTAATTAATTAATTGTATCCCTAAATTATACTACGCAATCTTTTAAAGTTAAATAAGCCGTCTGATAAAAATAAAATATTTTAAAGAACATAATCGAATTGTTTGTGATCAAATATTGTATATTATGTTATTAAAATAATTTGTTCATATTTTTTAAGTCTTCTTTATTATATATAATATATTATGTTATTATACGTGTTTTTATTTAGAATTAATTCAGAATATTTAAAAAAATTAGAAAATTATTAGTTGATCTGTACAATAAATGTAAATTAACTGAATTATTTTTTGTATCTTTCTGAATTGGCGGTCAAATAAAATTTATTGCATCCACACAACACCATTGAGGTTTATTGAAGTGCATAAGCTTTTGTCTTGTGTCCAAATTTTATGTGCAGTGCGGAAACAAAGGTCGCTTTCAGTGCGAAATTTACTTTATTGCCAGCATAAATTACATGCACACACAGAGTGCATGGAGTAATTTTCGCTTAATGCCTTTTCGTCGTTGCTGGAATTTTGTGATTTTTCGATTTACTGCGTTTGCTGTCAGCGCTGCAGTCGCTCCGTGACTTTAAAAAAAAAGATATATATAAAAAGTAGAATGCAATTTCCATTTAACCCCATGCACTATGCTGGTTGGTTTTCAAGAGAGCTAACTAAATTTCACCCTTAATGGTCAAGGGTGGCCCCATTTGGCAACTAATGCGTTGTCCACACTATCCAACTGTCCACAAAATGCAAATCGCAACTCAATTATGGCAAATGAGTTGAATGAGTTTGTGTGCAGCTTTAATGCCTTAAATCTGCATTCGCTAGCAGAAAGTGCACGCAGTGTAAATATTTTTTCAGTGTCAACTCAAGGATATCCTTGATGTTTGCACACCACAAAAGTAACTGCCAAAAAAAAAGAGAAGGGACAAATGAGAAAGACAGAGAAAGAGAGAGAGAGAGAGAGTGCGACTTAAACAAATGCATCCTGCAATTATGAATGAAAAGGGCGAAACTGCGAGAAGGTGTCAGGAAACATTGCAAAAGCTCAAAGCGGAAACGGAAATTATGCATGGCAATGTAACAAAGTGTGTGTGTGTTTCTGTGGGTGTGTGTGTGTGTGCGTAAGCAAAGCATGACCAAAAATTTAAATAACCGGCAATGCTGCTGCGATTTAAAGGCTTAAAGTTCGACGCCATTTTACATAACTCAGCGTCTGTTGCTCTATCATTCTCTCGTTCTCGTTCTCTATCTCTCTCTCTCTCTCTCTCTCTCTCTCTCTCTGTCTCTATGCTATTGACGACCTCGCCTAAGTGCATAGCCTTCAAAAGTTTCTGTGGGCGTAGTTGCGTGTAAGGACATTGGAATCTCGCTTTCAATGCTTTCGGCAGGCGGCATTCATTACTCAACACTGTCGAGACATTAAAACAAGCGCACATATTAAAAGCACACACACACACATACACACACACAAACACACACATACACACACACATACTTACATACTTACACAGTTTCAAGTTCGTCGCACATTTACTTCCACAAACGAGCGCATTTAGCAGGCACAGTGGTTGTGGCCAGCAAAATTGTGATAAATAAAAAAGCTCATTCATCGTTAACATTTAACTTACACGTTAAGTTTATTAATGTTTTTGGTTGACAACTATGCCATAATAAACAATAGTAATGTATACAATAACTCATTCAAAAAGTGTAAATTTTTTTTCGTTTTTAAAATTATATTTTTTTATGGTATACATATTATAAAAAAATGTTGCCAATTGATCTTACAAAAATAAATGATTGTATATAAATTTTAAGATTTGAAGCTGTCGAAAATATGTGTTTTGCTGGCTAAATATTAAGTTTTTTACATTTTTTTATATACACCAAAATCTTTCAGCGAGAGAAGCTTGAGCCGTTTTTTTTTAGAAAATGTTCTAAATCTCACCTGCCTTTATATATTTATAATAAAATCTGTATAAATAAAGACAGGCAATTTAATGTGTTTTTTATTGAAAAATCATAAAAATTAAATGACCTAATAATTCAGCTAATAAGTTTGATCTGAAAATAAGACAGCTGTAATCAACTGTATTTTTAAGCTAATCCTCTACTTTTGCACTAACATATAAAAGGTATTATTCTAACCACAGTGCATCCGTCGCTGGGCATAATGCTCCTCAAGTGCGAGCATTAAATGTGCCTCGCTGTACCGCACCCAACCACCCCCACATCCCTTCGTACTGCGTCCTTAGAGACTCTGACTGCTGCTCATTTTATAGTTTGCCATACAAATAAATGCAGCAACGGCAGCAGCAACTTTGTATGAAATACTGCACAAGAAATGCAGCAATGCAGGGAAAGGCGCGGGCAGGCGGGGAGAGCAGAGCAGACGAGCCGTAAATGTCGGAGCATTAACTACAACAACAATATCTGTTCATAATAATAATGAGCTTTGCTATGCGTAGCTGTACACATACACATACATATATAGATATATGAAGTATTGTCTCTTCTTCCCTCTTCTTCGTTCATATGTGTGTATGCGCGAGTGTGTGTAAGTTAATCCATGGCATGCGGCTTAACGTCAACAGCTACTGCTTAATTACAATGCAAGGATGTCAGGAAGAAAGAGAGAGAGAGAGTTTGTTGAGAACGCTCTACGAGCAGATATTCGACTGTAGAGCTCTTCACTACTACCTCTGCTGCATGACTTTTAACGACTGCTTAAACTGTACGACTCGTTCAAACTTGACGACTGCTCAACGACTATTTTTGCACAGTCTGGCAACTCTAAGCGATCCCTGTTAAAGTTAGCGAGCTGCCTGCTAAGAAACCACGCGTATCGCTGCCATTTTAATATATTTAACATTTATATATTGATTTGTACTCACAATTAATTCTAGCTGAAGGCATTGTTATATTACAAAACTATATCTGATACATATCACTTAAAGTTATACGGAAAAATTGTTTCTCGATTTTCTCTCCGGCTTAAGCATTAAAAAATGTTTAAACAGCTTTTATGTTTATTGAGCGGCCGTTATACAACTTTATTACCCTATTTAAAACGTTTTTAATGTGTACAGGGTATTGGAAGACTGCAATAAATTGAGGTCTTTAATGAGTTACTGGATAGCAAGGCACTCAAGACCTCAACTCGTTGAGCTTATCCCATTTATTAAAATACGTTCATGGGGACTTGCAAGAAACATTGGCTCAATCAACTTGGCAATATATTTATTGCATACTTTTTGGCTGCTGCCGAAAATGTCATCAAAAGTGTGATAAAAAAGATGGTGGGCGAAAATTGCATTTGTGAATCGTTGGCTCTCCCTCATGTCGCAAAAATGCCATTTATATTTTGTCAAGTTTCTTCATCGCTCAACAAAATGGATTCTGTTCTGTTTATACAAGATCGAGTACACGTGTGTGTGTGTGTGGGTGTGTATATGTGTAAGCACACAATCCGATTCAATGTTTTTTTTGTTTTTCCTTTCCATTTTCTCTCCTTTGGCTGCTGCAATTTTTGACATGAATAATACATTTGGGGCTTTCGTTATTCGGTTGTAGAGGATACATTATAAATGCAACTTGACATTGGACTTAGTGTGTTGAACACTTTTCAAGGTCTGTCTGTCACCAATGTGTGAGGGCGTGGCAGGGGGCGTAGCAGGGGGCGTGGCTCACGACATTTGCCATTGTAAATCCTTTTGAGTTTCGTTGAAGAGCATTTTGGCCATGATTTACAAATGAGGCGACGATTAGTCTAAAAGCTCATGCATATAAACAATAGTCCATGCATTTTCGTGGAAAGATACACGTACATATATTATACATGCACATATATTTGAAATTTATGAAATTTATTATTCTCAGCCAGTAAATGTTCTTGGTTGTTTATTTAAACTTCTGCTCTTCAAAGATAATATTTATTTTATTTTAATTGGATGAGATTTCTAGTTAAAAGTGTTGCGCTAGTCCCAATTACATTATGGTTATGTACAGCTGGCCGTTTGATGAAAGTTAATAGTTAACAATGACAATTAATTCATTTGTTTTCTTCAAAATTGTGATAACATGCACAGGAAGCTGACCAAATTACAACAATCGAGAGAAAAAGCAGAGTCGATATAATAAAATCTCAGAGACTAAAAGAGCAGCAGAATTCCAACTTGGAATTAAGTTTATTTAATTTTATCGAATCAAATGAATTTCCAAAAGCTGAAAAAGAAATGACTGTATAGATTTAGTCTCCCAATTTATATATAATATACCCTAACCTATCAATTGTAAAACTTCAATGAAGATCGGATAGGAAGCACAGATCTTCCTAACCAAAACGATATTCCATATAGAACAAATGACTATCAGCTAGCCTACAATATATTTAAAAACTGATTTCTAGCAAATATAACTAATAATTTCTATCTTTTTCGCTGTTTACTTGCAGGTTCGTTGCTCACTTCTACTACTACAACTACTAGTTACCCAATCTACTTAAGAATAATAATAAAAATAATAACTAAAACACACATACATAGTAAATAAATAAATAGAAAATACACAGACACACACACACTTACACCTATTACAGCATTGGAGGCTTAGCCAGGTGCAACAATTACAATCAACAACAACAGCAACAAAAATAAGAAATAAAAACAAACACACTAAAACAACAATAACAACAGCAACAACAACAACAACAACAACTACAACTAGAGAATACGAAAACAATACAAAATCAAATATGAAGAATATGCATATTGATATTTAAATTACGTATACGCAAAACCAATTAAACAACAATGCTCGCCTTACAGCTATGCCCACACCTACATGCATATGCCTAAATATATCCAGCCATACCAACATATATATATATATAATCGTATACCTGCTAGTCATAGATGTATGTCAATATTTGTGCTAGAGAAACAGAACACCAAAAGACATAATAATAAACTGAAATATCAATATCAATATCCAATAATATATACATATATGTATCTATATAGATTGTTTGCCCTCTGTATAAATGTACACTTCATAATTTGCTGTTTTCTAAACGTTTTACTTAATCGTAATATCTAAAACCAATATCGATTTCTCTATATACACATCTATATATATATATATATATATAGAGAGAGAGAGAGAGAGGAAAAGATAGAAATACTTGAATGTGCCTTCAGCTATGATAAATTTATGACATTTACAACTAATCCGACTGATATGCATTGCTATATTGATATCCAACCCGACACACAAACACACACACGCACACACACACACACATATGTAAATAGCAAAAGCTGTGTGTGCAAATACCGTTATGATGACGTACAGCAAAGTTGATCGTATGATTCGTATGATTTTCTTGTTCAATTCGGAAACGCTTAGGCAACCTGAGCCATTGGATACTGTACGAGTGCCACCCAGCCGATAAGCCCAATAAACACAAAACCGAAAACCAAAAAAATAATATATATATAAATAAAACATGTGCGTTTTTCATTGCTATCGAAATTCAATATAGTATATATACATATCAAATTCTCTAACGCTTTTCTGCATTTCCTACAAATAAATAATACCCAGTAAAAACAAATGTTGCATGTTGCCTGTGAACGCTTAACGACTTATTTATACTCTTCTTTTCTAAAACTCCTTTACAGCTGCTAAGCTGCTCTTCGATTAATATTTAGAATACAGAATCTTTCAACGTATTTTTTTTTTACCTTTCAAACTCGGCTCCATATCTACTATGTATATCAGCTACTACATTTTTAAACACATACTCCCACAACTCACACTTACTAATATTCGAAAAAAAAAACATCGAAAATATTTTCTTCTATGATAAATATAATGGTTTTTATTCCACTCAATGCAATTTCTTAATATAAACTTATTTGTTCAACTAATTTTTTTTTCGTCTATGCCTATCCTTTCCTCGAATAGCAAAACTTTTACACAACATTTTTGGCTCTATGTGCAATTAATAAATAACTCTCACCAAAAGAAAAAAATAAAACCAAAAAGTTATACTACAAATTAAAGCAAGTTCAAATCGCTCGTTTTCTTCATCTATAAAAAAAAGAATAAAAAAAAAATCTACAAATAATTGGCTGCAATTGAACTAATTATTTTATGCTTCTAATTATTTTATGCAAATTTCTGTTCCAATAATATATATATATATATATATATATATATATATATATATATTAAACCAAAACCACCAATAATTTAAACAACAATCGAAACGAAACGCAACCCAAAACAACAACAAATTAATAAAAAAAATATTTAAAAAACCATTTAAATAATGTCACGCGAAAATTCACCACGTCATGGCTCGATTCGTCGGCATTTAAACAACAGAGACTCGCCAGCGGGTTCGCCGGGCTCGCCACATCAACATCATCAACATCAGCATCAGTATCAGCATCAGCATCAATCGAACCATCCCCATCACCAGCAGCAACAGCCATCGATAATGGAGAATGCCGGCGCACCCATCTCAACATCCGCATCGAATATCGCCACGGTGCTGGAGGATGGTGAGAATACGATATTGCCGCCATTGAGCGGATCCGGACCAAGTCGACAGCGTTCGTTGCGTGATCGTCTTAAAGATGGCATCACCGGCAGCTTCTCCTGGCAGTAAGTTTTTTGGCTTTTGTAGTTTCTGTTCTTAATCGCTTCTTCTTCCATACAATTTTTCAATTTTTTAGTTTCTTTGAAAATTGCATTTATTGTAGAATTTTTAACATATATCTTTTCCCCCCCTCCCAAAGTAAATTGTATTTAAATATTTTTATAGTTTCCTATTTGTATTTTTGACAAAAACAAAATAAAAATGAAAAAATGTTTACTCTTGTTAATGAACAACAAACAAAAATCACAACAACTTTTGCAGCAGCACGTAGCAAATGTAGTCGTCTTATAAACAACAAACAAAAAACACTATTTTTTGAGCTACGTTTTTTCCTAGTTGCACACAGGCGATAAAACCAAAGTTTGATGATTCCCCTATTTAAATAACGCACCCATTTAAAGGCACTTTCAACAGCACTTTAAACTATAATTAATTAGGCATTGATTTAATGACAATTACAAATTTCAAGTGATCCACACGAAAGTTTGTCAAGGGTAAGTGAAAAGTAATCAAAATGTACAACAAGTTAAACATTATAAGCAAGAAAGTATAAGTAAAAGTTTTTGATACAAATATTTAACTATTATTTAATATTTATATTCTATTCATATTTAAATATTTCGAAATATAATAATATGATATATTAGCCTTAATTACAATTATTTAGTATTAAGCTATAAAAGTTAATTATAACCTGAATTAGTCGACCTCCCCTAATTTAATATATATAAGCTAAGATTTTAAATTAAAATAAAAATAATAATTAATTGTCTCACAAATACTAAAATTACGAAAGCAATTAAAATGTTTCAATTATGGATTTAACAATCAAGAAAAAATGGAGCAATATTAATTGCTTACCACTGTGCTAAAGCTTCAACTTCTTGACTATAAGTTCAGATATATGGATATAGATATACTGATAAATATTTCTAAAAAAAAAAAGTCAAATTCAACTAAAATAAATGTATCTCTTACAAAAAAAGTACAAATAAATTATTCACGTTAAATATGTTATTTGGGCTCAGTTGTGTCCCTTTCGATGACAACTAATGATTGACATTGGACAGTTGCGCATTAGGCGTGAGAGAAGACGAAACGGAATCGAAATCGAAAACGGGAAGAGGGATTAGGTATTGGGGAATAGGGAGCACAAATCGCTGACGGAGCGAAACAGAGAAATCAACTTGAAATAAATGGCAGCAGACAAATGAATCACTGCCCATAAATCAATTCAATTTGACATTTTAATTTCGCACATCCTGCGTCTTTCTGGCGCTAAGCCTACCCACATATACATCGACCCGAAAGTGACTTCAATTTCGTAATCAGGAAACAGGTATTATATATTTTTATGGCCATTTTGCGATCTACCATTGACGTTTAATAAAAGGTGCGATAATCAACATTCAGCTGACTACTTACGCAATTTTTATACAACACAATTTGTTTGGTTAACTTTAAGCTGTTTCTGACAAATTTACTTCCTTACCAAATTCATATGTGTATGTTTTGCAGATTGAATACTGTGTCGAATATTGCAACATTCCGCTTATAAATATTAATACTAATTTAAAGAATATAAAAAAATTTAGCCAAGACAGCACCATTAACCTGAAAATGCTTAACTTTTCTTTGTATGTTTTTTTAAAAGCGCAACATCAGAGTAAGTATCAGAAAACTGAAATGAATGCTCTTTCACTCTGCCCTGCTCAGTCATTTGCAATAGCAATAGCAATAGAAGGAGCAAATAAGTAATTGCATATTTGTTTGGCTATTTTATCATTTTTAATGACAGTTTTTCTTAGTAAATTCAAACACTGTTTGGTTCAGGGTGTAAAAAAATGTGGTTAATTAATTTGCATATAAAATTAGGCAATTAAAGTAAGATATTTTCCACTAGACATTTCTCGATCTCTTCATATTTGATTTGAAACATGCGCTTTGAGTGCAGTTTTTAGTTATCTCTGATTTTGATTGTGAAATTTGTAGAGTTGTCTGAACACCCTATAAATTTTACTGGTAATTGTTATCGGTGTATAATTGGTTTAACCTCGAGAACGAGTTAAAAATGCAACTGCCAGCAAAATTGAAGCTGCTTTTTATAAACTTGCTCATCAAAAAATAAAAATAAAATGAATAAACAGGTTTTTATACATATATATATATATCAGGACTTGGTGAATAAAAAATATTGTGGTTGCATCTGTTGTTGGTTGCTTCCTGGTAATTAATAACCTTGAAACCCTTTTGGCCTTGATCGTTGACGTTTTTCTTTCTTATGTTTTGTTGTGGCTCCTCTCCTTTTTGGACTGCTTGACTGCCTCACTTCACTTATCGATGGAATTCAAGTTGATGCCGAAGCCTTTCAACCTGTTTATCCACATTTTTTTTAAATTATATAAGTATGTGTTGAGTACACATATTTTTAAATGGGTTCCATTTTTGTAGCGCTTTTGTGTAGGTTGAATTTTGTTTCAAGTGATTCCAAAATATTGATAATTGATCTTGAAATTTTAACAATTTGCACATAATATGTATTTCTGGCTTAAAAAATGTGCTTACAGAGCAAAAAAAAAAAGAGAAGAAGAGATAAGTGGAGGAACAAAAATAATCAGTAATTTTTGTTTACATCGACAAACTCTGAAGATAACAGTGGAAAGTTGTTTATTCTGCTTTGTGTAGTTTTATTTAGTAACGTAATACACAATCTGTTCCCCTTGAATATGACACATTAATAATACATATTGAATAAGTATTGTGTTGCATTTACTAGTTGAAAATATTGTATTAGATACGACGCCAAAGACTAGAAATTCTTTCATGCAAAAAGTGGTTAAACGTGATAAGAAATAAATTTAATGTGACTGAAAATGTTCTTCAACTTCTACTTCAATTAAATTTTTGAAGCTCACAATTAAATATTTAACACTGCGAAAATAATTGAAAAAATGTTTTCATATTTATATGGAATATCTAAGCACACACACAATAAATGAGTCAAATTGTTAATTGAAAACAAAACCATAAAAATCACGTTAAGCATAATGAAGGTAATAGCCGAAAATCCAATATAGACAGGGCCCTCCAAAGATGGGTGGGTGCGAATGTGTTAATATATTTATAGAGTTGATAATTTTGAGATGAGGCAATAGCCATGCCAGGCACGTCTGGAATTGGGGGCGCCTCTGTGGGATGATCAAAATGATTATGATGATACTAAACAATCAAATTTGCGGTCGCTTAAGCAATCCTTTGGGCCATTTTGCATAGTATCGCGTTTGTTGCGCATTAATATCACACCCACACACACACACACACACACACACACACATATATATATATATATATATATATATATATATATATATATATATATATATATATATATATACATAGGCACAAAGACACACAGACAGACAGGGGCTGTAAATAGCTGTTGACCTTGGAAACGATGCACACATAATCACCATCATCAGCGTTGCCCCAGCGAAACTGCCTCACTGCCTGCCTGACTATCTGTCTGACAGACTCTCGTCCTCTACAGCCCCTTCCTCAGTATCTGCTAGGTTGTGTGTATCTGTTGTGTGTGTTGTGTGCGCGTTTCATGTTTGACTTTCACTTGCAGCTGTGATGAGCTCTGTTGCAGCCTGTCAACGTCGGCATGAACAAAGCCAAAAACAGCAATTTTGTAGGGTTCTAATTGAGAGTGTTGGACTAAAAGAATACCCTGTATTCAATTACGGAATAAAAACAGATATAATCAATTAAATATTAAATTTTCTAAATCTAATGATTCGTTGGAAATAATGACAAATGATTTACTGTTGAACATTTAAAGTTTTTTTTTTTAAAGAATTATAAATTAAATTTCTTTAAGATTACATTCCACTTATTTCGAATTTAGTTTGTGATAAAAAATAATTTAAATAAGAGTTTGGGTTTATTAAATTAAAATAACTTCAAATATTACTTCATTTTCAATAATTTAAAAAATTCAAATAATATTTGTATATTTTACTTAACAATATATTTAAAATCTTAAATTACTTCTTATTCAAAGGAAAAAGATAGTTTTTTTAGCTTTAAATTCGATTCAGTAACTTATACGTTCATAACTCTTTCAACTTGGTTTCAAACCAAATTGAAATCCATTAAATCGACATTCATTCAACCGTGTGCACAAATTCAATATACCCTTTCTCAGCTAATTGATGTGCACAGGGTATTACTAATTGCAACAACACGTTTCTCGTTTGTTGCCGATTCTGTTCCTGGCATTGTTTTTGGCCATAATTTTCATCGATTGCCTGGCGCACAGTGGTTTTGGTTAATCACGTCAATCAGAATATAATTATAAAATTAAGGTCAAAAGCTGTAATGCTATGCTTCATAGGAAAATAAATAATTGATTTCATTATAGCAACTGTAAATATTTAAAGTTGAATATGGAAAAAGAAATTAGTTGTAATATGCCTTGCTATAATTGAATAATTGCCTCATACTCAATATTATTATTAACCTTTACTGAAATATGAATACTAAAAATATAAGTAATAATTTATCAGGATTTCTTTCATTCAGCAAGTTTTATTTTTCTATCTATAAAAAGTTGTACATTTCTTACATTAACTTTTTGTCAATATTACACATTACTATAAATTGTTTATTTTGAAAGGCTATTAAATATTTATCTCATGTATGAATCATAATAATAATACATAATAATATATAAGGACTTAAATCATTTTTGCGCCATTTGATTTTTCTCCGTAGAGAGTTTAATACGTTTTACAGAAATCTCTAGGCATTGATACCACTGTGCAGATGTGGATTCAGTTGAGTGGAAACTGAAAGTTGGGTGTTGGGCGTGGCTGTTGTTGTCAATGGTTGTGGCCAATGTTGTTTGCCATTTGCTCGTGTTGCGGTCTGGATAAAATGCAACACAATTGTAGCATGTCCGTTACAGCTGTTGCAACAGCTCACAAATTGTGATTAGTGTGTTCTGTGAATGTGAATGTGGTCGTTTCTGAATATGTTTTCCAGCTGCACAGCAAACAAAATACATATAAACACTTTTACATATATATAAAGTGAATTGAACAAGACATTGAAAAAATGTCATTTAGATGAAAGCGCTTCGAATTTATGAGTATGCAGTAATTGCAACAATTAAGTGCCTTCATTATGTATGCAAATCAGCGACATTTGTGCTCAAAGCAAATACAAATATAAACTATAAACAAAATGCAGTCTAACAAGAATTTTGCAAAATCCAATCAAGAATAGTGAATCTTCAATTGAGAAGGAAGAAATGCAAAACTTCTGTCAAGATCATATCTGTTAGCATTTTATTTTAATATTTTTACATGTCAGATTATTTTTTTGTTTGCTGACCTCTTTTTATAATGGGATTTTGTAGTATAAATAAACTAAAAAAAAACAATTAGAGTATTTTTCTAGCGAACGATTTTCAGATATTTGAAGTTTAAATTAAAGATTATTGAATTTTTCTTTATCTCTTTTCTTTATTTTTCTTTTTTTATAAATTAATCACCTGCATTGGAATTTTTGTACTTGAATTTATCCGAAGATTGTAAATTTTGGTATATATTTATATAATACATATATATTTATTGATTTCGATTTGACGATGAGCATTTTTCCAGCTATTTAAAGCTCATAAAAGAAGTTTTCTATTGTTGAACTTGAAATTTGTTCTATGCGTTTTGTTTGCTGAAAGATAATGTCATTTGGCTCGACTGTGATTTCAGTTAACAAATCAAGTGATTTTATTGGCCGAGTGACTGTGACTACTTTTTGTTAGCCATAACGTGCTGCTCGTGGCATTTTAATAACACTCATAAGCGTTGTTAATCAGCGTAGCCAAACATATGATTGTGATTGTTTTCCTGCTTATTTATTTTTTCTATATTTTTTAATGGCTAATTTATGGATGTCCTACGTTGTGTGAATCTTTAATTTATTGCAATTACCATAGTTATTTGATTTTCATACTTAACAATGCTTACAATGTCGTAATTTCTTAATTTAGTGGCGCATCCATCTACGATTTAGACTAGTCTGTTCTCGTTGTCTGTTAGCTGTTTGGACACAATGTCATTGTCGTAGTGGACACGGTGACAGTTTTATAAGTACACAAACAAAATCCGACAAAAGAAAGATATATATATATATATATACATATAGATATAAATATGTATTTGTTATCTAAGCAGCAGCATTAAATATGCAAGCATATTTGTGTATCTATCGTTATGTAAATAGATGTATATTATTTAGACGATGTGGCAACAAAATGCACTTAGCCAAGTTGTCTAAATACATTTTTAAAATGACTCACAAAAATTGTTGTTTGTTGTCGTCGTTTTTGTGTATGATCTGTACAGTTTTACTGAAGAAGGTCAAAAGTGTTTCTCTCTTCATATTTGTATACCCTGAAGCCATTCAAAATGGGTATATCGATTACGTATTTAGCCTTAAAGTCCATTGACTTAGTTGTGGTTCATCACTTGGCCTTCTTTGTTTGTTTTACTAAATGAAATGAAACATTTCAATCGAATCTCATCTTTGTCGGGTTGATTCCAGTTAAATTCTCGATATTTATAATGCATAGATAATATCCCTATTTCTACTGATTTATCTACATTGTCAACGTATTGACCCTTGAAGCGGTAATTTCAATGTCAAAACTTGACATTCATTTCAATAATACAATATAAATACTAGCACTATGTCAATATAATTACCTATCATTATTGTTTATTAGAACATATTAAACATGTGCGCACACACAAAAAAGCAATAACAAATATCAATAAATATGTATTGACTATTAGCTTGTTGTTGTTGTTGTTGTTGTCCTTGCGAGCAACAATCAGTAATGAACAATCGACTTGATTTGTTTTACAAATTGATTACTTTCGAAATGAAATGAGATTGGAAAAGTGCTCAACAAATTTAGCATTCGATATGTTAACAGGGATATGACAAACAGTTGACAACCACACCGGGGGACTGTCACCCGATGCCATCTCTATACTTATATGGTATCCAATATGCTTAACAGCTCAATTCTATTTGACACGGAGGCGTGGCCGTATTGATAAAATCAAATATTGACAGCTGACCTCAGCTGCTGATTGCTGGGGTCACCGTAGTTGTTGTCGCTAATTTATCCTTTCAAGTTTTTTAGATGTCATTTTTTTCGTTTTTCGCTCAATATTCTATAGCCTTTCAGTAGGCTAATCAGTGTTTCAACTCTAATTTTTATATCTGGAGTAAATAAAGATATTTATATAATTTCAATATATTTATATTGGCCTTTCAGTAGTTTAATTTGTTTAATCAGTGTTTTTTATTTAAAATTTAAATCCGGAAAAAGAAAGATATTTATATATATATATATATATTAATTACATTTAAACTTTCAGCTAGTAGTCGCATATTCGGCTCTTTTGTCTGGACCTTATCTAAATTAATTATATATTCAACGCACATGCTTATCACAGTTACCTGATATTTACTCTGAATATTATTTACTCATTTCTTCAAGGCGTAGCCAAATATGCCGCCGATAAGAGTCGCTGAACTGAATTTAAACAAATATATATATATATATATGTATGTATATAGCACATTGGCAAATAGAGCGATATGAAAATTTTCCAAATTCTTTGGAAAATATCATAAATAAATTTCCTTCAGCTCTGTTGTTGGTGTTGTGTCAACAAACAAGTCAACAAATACCTTCTGTGTATTTGTGTCAAATATCATTAAATAACAGGCAATGTAATTAATGAGATCATCATACCCTGTAATGCATACTTAAATTGAGTGTTAGGGTATAGAATACTGCTTACTGATATTAACATACTCATTATTATGAACATATTTCATAAATATTTATAAAATGTTTATAAAATTCATAATAAAAGTTCTGAACACAAAATAAGTAAATAAAATTATGATAATAAAGAATATTTAATAAAAATTCACTTGAATGTTATATTAAAAAATATAATAACAATTTAAAGATTCTATGCGTTTCAGAATTAATTATTAAAATGTTTATTAAAATTGTTTCAGATACATTTTATATTCATGAGATTTCTTATCAAAAAAGTAGAAAGCAAAGCTTTTTTTAAATTCATCTTTTTTAAATTCCCAATCCCAAAGAAAGGGTTAAAGCTCTCTCTAAGCACATGAAAAAAACACACTGAAACTCAAAAATGTTTATTTTTTCTACATAAAGTTGGGTTAAGAAATGAAAATCCTGTCTTTAAAGAAAATAAGACATTCCGTCTTAAATATCACTTATTTTGTGATTTTTGACAATTGAAGGAAATTATTTTTCTGAGTGTAGTCAGTCGATTCAGGCAGTGCATTCTTACTAGCTTGAAGCATGCTTTGTGAATGCTATTTAGCTTAGCAGGCTGCAATTCAAAGCGGGTGGAAAATGCTGTGATATTTGCTATATTCTTTGTTGTTGGTATTGCGCCCACTTGTCACGTATGCATACAATGGAATGTTTTTGGTAACCGCTGCGAGAAATAAATGCAGGCAAAACTGAAAAATTCCCAACAACAACTAGTCGCGATCTTGATTACCTCAAGCTGCAGTTCAGCGTTTGGAAAATTAGAAAGTAGTATCGATCAGTTTTGAGGGATTTGAATAATTAAAAGATGCACGTCGATTTAAAATCAATTATATTTTTAGGAGACGTTACTCACTACTAGAGTTAATTGATCAACTTGCAACAACATTGCAAATCAGATAGCAAAAGTGTGAAATCGTGAACAAATATCGGCATTATAATTGAGTGGCTTTCTATAACTTCGAACATTGCTTCAGCTTTAAACATGCCCATATATCTTTTAAGTCTTGTGATACAATGATGGGCCAATATAATTAATAATAATAATTCGATTGCATGTTTGCACAAATCTACCCATAATTGATGTAGCCCAACTGTCGTCTACCCTCTTGGCGCCAAAATTAAATATGATGTTAACTTAAATAAATAACAAGTTTGGGTTTTTACCTTTTTTTTCTTCAATATCAAAAAGAATTACTGTATAACTGACATTGACCTCAATACTATATTTTTGTTGTCCTTCGGCCAACAAAGAAAATAGGCAAATTGTTAACTAAATGCGCAATATGTTGAAAGGTTGATAAAAAAATATAAATAAATAAACAACAACAAAAAAACAGTCTTTGGTTGTTTGCCCAGTAAATAAAGAAAACTTATGATAAAGTCGCGTGTGTATAAATCACGATGAAAATTTTTAAACATTGATTTAAAAGCGGTGACTGATATTGAAATTGATGGAATTTGTGGTTAACCATAGAATATGATTGTTTTAGTGAGTCGTGACAAATGTTTTGTTGACCCCCAACTGTCAATAAAATGTCGCTTTTAGTGGCATTTACAACAAAAACATTTTTTGTATTTAATTCAGAAAATGTATTGTTCGTATTCTCTGCAGCCATTGAAAATGGGAAAACATGTTTATATTGCAAAGCACACAAATGCAACATAAAATGCGTAATTTCAACAAGGAAAAATTATTGAAAATTGTTTTTAAAAATATAAATGCAATTTATGTGCACATGTATTAAATTTGCAATTGAAATCAGCTCAGGCACATATACATTATGTCTGTGTGTGTTAGTAGAGATAGAAAATAACCTTATTATGGATATTTGGGAGTATTGGCTGTCAATTTGTCAGCTGGCCAAATAAGGTGCACAACAAGGTCCAAAGAAGACAAAAATAGTATGGATAAAGTCGAACAATAAAACAGCTGCATATCCAGCAAAGCCAAAATACCCTTGTTTGTCTACGAATTGGCCTTTAAATACCCTATCAATAAATAAGTAACAAGTATTTTCATTCTTAAATATTTAACTGCATTAGTTTACAAAATTTGAAAACCTTGAGCTGCCAAAAGTGGAAAATTGATAATTATATATTTCAAAATATTTGATAGGATTACATTTTAAATACCAAAATGTCTAAAATAATGTAAAGAACACTTTTCAAGACTTAAAACCATTTTTTTTTTTATTATATTAGATTTCAAATACCGAACAAAAGCTGTTGTATATATTCAATATAGAAAAGTATTTTATAAATTACGAGCTCCATGCCATTATTTGCCGTATAAATGTAAATTATACCCGTAAAGGTGTTTCTTTGTGCCAAAGGACAGCTGGCTTCACTGGCAGCGCAGCCAACGCCAGCAGCAGCGTCGCGTCGCAGTCGAGTTTGCGAAAAAAAAAGAAAAATACAAAAATTGTTATGCATTTTTTCCTTATTTAAACGAAAATAGTGTTTTCCTGTCAAGCCGGTTTTTTTCTTTTCATTATTGGACCAGACCAACATAAAAGCAAAACTCAAACAACTTACAATCAACGTTGTCAACTTTGTTGTCTTTGTTGCTGTTGTTGTTGTTGCTGTTGCTGTTGCTGTTGTTGTTGTCGTTGTCTTTTGCTATTTATAGTTAGCTGCACCAACAAACAAGTTGTCGAAACTTGCTGCAAAAATTCGCACACCTTCCGTTATATGACAGACAAATATGGCAACAACGACAACAACAACAACAACAGCAACAACAAACACAAAGAGCAAATAAAGTTTTGAGCTTTGCATTTTTAGCAGTTAAACTGTAAGCTTAAGCAGAAGGACTTGGGAATTGCATCAGCTGTTTGACAGAAGAAAAACAAAAACGAAATTAAATTAAAATCTTTATTTTGGTATCTTAATTAAGCAGCTTAACTATTTCGCGAGTACTTTTTATAAGAGTTAAAGGTAAAATTTCTAGCTTTTCAGTTTTATTTGATTTATTATGTTTTATGCTTTATTTTAATTAAGCAGCTTAAGGATTTTGTGAGTACATTTTGTGAAGGCAAGCTTATACATTTTTATTAATTTAACCATTTAATAAGTAAGCTGCTTAATTAAAATAAACAGTTAAGATAGGAATTAAAGGCAAATTCTTTAGCTTATGATTTATGTTTGTTTTTTTTTTGGTTGGATTTATTACATTTGTACGAGTCTGCAGGGTTTATTATATAATGCTATCTGAAATAAATAAAATTGATAAAAAAAAAAATGAAAACTAATTTTTGGTATTTATTGTCACAGTTCATTATAATGGCAACTTTTCCAGCTATCAAATTTAATGTTTTATTTACTTAGCGCCAACTCATTTTTTTGGCTTAATTTATAACATTTTAAAGGCTTGCTGAGTAATATTTTGATAATATTTTTGACTACCATATTCATAATGAAATTTCAATGTGAGCAGTTCGAGGGTATATTATATCCAGTGTTGTTTCTCTTGCTTAACTCAACTTATTTCCTTGACTTCATTATTAATAAATAATATGCATGTATTTAATATTGTTTTTACATTTTGTAAACAACGCTCTGTCATATTTTTATTTACAGTAGCAAAAACTGCAATTGAAGAGCAAATAAAAATATAAATAAATGCAAATACAAGAGAAATACGGCGAACACTTGCGCACATTTGGCATACAAATATTGCAAATATAAATAAACATTCCAAGCAACAACAAAATTCACAAGAAGAAAATCACTAGTTGATAGTGCTCGACTAGGAGATACCCAGCAACCAGCTGTTAAATATATTGAATCAAGTAAAACATAGCTCGTAGCTTTGCATACTGAAATGTATCGATAACATATCGATATGTGAAGTATAGATTGATCAACTATATATATGCTAAGATATATATGTAGTAATATAAAATTAACCGACTATAGCTAACCATTTGATATCGATAACATGTAATACACCTGCTCCAATTATGTTATACGAGAACTGATATTCTAAATTAGAAGTCTTTATTGCGTAGAGTCTCTGAGAATGTTTCATACAGGCGGACAGTCAGATATACATGTCTAGATCTCGATATATATATATGCTTCCTTCTGTCTGTTCCATAATTTTGCACAGCTTCATTATACCCTTTTTACCAATTTTTTATTGGATTCAGGGTACAAAAAACATTAATAACCAATGTGTATACACATATATATATATATATATATATATATATATACATCTTTATATATTTATTGTTGTGTTTATTGTGTTTATGACAAGGAACCATAAATTTCTTATAGGCATAGATAGATTTTTGAACGATCGCTGGCTTTATTCTGGTCAATCAAAGCAATTTAATCAATTAATGTGCCGACTTTTTGAGTGGTTTTAAAACACTTTTTGATTCGAAGCTAATTAGCATTTAAATAAAGCGAAATCAACAACAATTACAGTATATGACGTAAAAGAAGTAAATATCCACGAGAATTATATATAAAAATAATTTACACATTCCACACGTCGAAATGCATTTCAGTTTCAATTCAAATTGTGGTGAAGATTTCGAATTCAAAATAAACGCAGAGAATGCAAGACAAAGTGTACAATGATAATGCAGATTTGATGATTACAAAAAAAAAAAACTAAATAATAATAATAACAAAAAAAAGTGTGAGAAGGTTGAAAATGAGGTAAACCTCTTGCATAATTTGTCAGTCAAGTCAAGTCATGACTTTCAGCGGCTTAAATTAAAGGAAATTCTCAGTTAAAGGTTGAAGGTTGAACAATTCGATTATCATAATTATTATCTACGCATAACCTTGTACGCTGATGGCAAAAGTGGGAGGGGAGCGGAGGGGGGGGGGAGCATTCAGTTTACTTTCACCCTTGCCATAATGACCTATATTAAGTTAAGGCAGGAAGTGATTTGGATTCATTTGAAACGTTTAATTTGACCGGCTCACTGTGCGTATGAGTAATTTTAATAAAATTACAAAGTCAGCGATTAGCCTCCAAAAAAAATAAAATATATATATAAATACAAATAATTGCAGCTAGTTGCATTAAATTGAATTCGGAACGCAGTCCCGATTTGAAACTAGTTTCAGTGCACATGTGCATTAGTAGCGACTAAAAAAACGGCTAAGGTGTCAGCAATACCGCTGAATGTCAGCAACATGTCTTGGCAACATTTGCTTGTGGACAGCAACATTTTATTTGTTTAGCAGCATGTTAAAACTTTTGGCCGATCAGCAGTATTGTTTTATTATTTGTAAGTTCAAGCAAAAAAAAAAAAAAACATTAAGGCACGCAACTCAACTATTAATAATTATTACATTTATTTTGAGAAGCATTAAAAAATAGCATACAAAAAAAAATAGCCAAAAACAAAAAAAAAAGTGTATAAGCAATCTGTGAGCTACGCTTAAACCTGCCAACAAAAACAAGTTTATGTTTATTGAAGCACATGGCGACTCGCCCAGAGAGCCAGAGCGCAGCGTGAGAGAGAGAGGGCGAGTGAGAAAGAGCGGGAGAGAAAGAGCGGGAGAAGAAGAGTGTAAAAGAGCGTGAGAGCGAGAGTAGCACAATGAACGCTGCCCTATAAACAAAAAAAGACTGCGCACAGTGGAACACATATTTTAACGACTATTACTAATAGCAGCAATATAGTTGACATAGTAATTATAATAAAATTTAAATGGAAATAAAATAAAATACAATTTAATGCTCATAATAAATATTTCGCTTGACTTTTAAAAATTGAATGGAGATTATGAGTGATTTTTCTACAGTGCAGTGCAGCCATGTTTGTGAGTGGCCACTGTGCGACGGCAATAAATGGCATAATTTACACAAGAGCGTCGACAGCGACGGTAACAGCAACGCCAGCAGCGACGTAAGCGTCAGTCAAAGATCGTATTCGTATTCGTTGGCGTTCGGTTATTTTTGTTTTTGTTATTATTTTTGTTGTTTCATTTAATTTGTTTCCCTGAGTTTTGTCGCTGCTTTCTGAGACACTGCATGCACGGTTCGGTTTACGGTAGAAATTTGTCGATCAGTTTAAGTTTTTCATTTGCAACGAACGCAAGTAAATCGCTCCGAAGCGCGCGAAAGCGAAACAGAAAAGTATCAGCAAACTCTTATTTTGTATTTTGTAAGCTCATCGGTCATCGCTAGTTGAAAAGTTACAAAAAAGCGCGCGCGAATTTAGAAAGAAGTAAAGAAAAAATAATAAAATACAAAATACCGTACGTGCTAAATTAAATACAAAAATAAGTAAAAATACCGGTTTGAATGTGCAGTGACATCCACGAATAAATATTGTAAATTGTTTCAAACAATACGCAAACCAATATAAATATATAATTAAATACTACAACCCCCTCGCAAACACAACACATCATGCCCATGTTTTACTAAATTATTTAATTATATGTATGCCTGTGTCGAATGTCCGTGTGTGTGTGTGTGAATGTGCGTGTGTGTGTTAAAGAGAGTGTGGTTTTCAATTTATTGCAGCCACAAGAAGCAATAATAATGACAATTTTGCTATATTTGTTGTTGTCTGTCTGATTTTGTCTGTGCTCATTTTGTGGTTAATGTTTCTTTTGATTGAAAATATACGTAAATGAATTTCTGTCCACGCTTTGGAAAAATCAAACTAACAAAAGATAAACTTAAGCAAGCATTTTCTTTAAATTCGATTTGAATAAAATTTGACTGTGATTTTGGTTATGTGTGTGTGTTGTAAAATTAATCAACTATAATTTGTAAATATACTTACAGAGTGCATAATTTTCAAACTCTTTGCGCGGTGCCAAAGAGCAGCTGGAAACGCATTAACAAATCAAACCTACGATAATTATAATAAATTTACTAGACGCGTGCGTCTTTGTGTATTTTAAATGTTTTAACGGGAGTGTTACAAATAAAAAAAGAGAAAAAAAGTGAAATGAATACCAGTTAGAAATGTGACTAAAACAACCAAACGAATTTAATTGCAACCAAAAAAGAAGTAAGATAAAGAAAAAAAGATTTAACAAAGGAAACGAAAATCCGAGTGCAGTTAAGAGCACGAGCTCACAAGGCAAACCACCAAGCGAAGCCAGCGAAGGGATCATCGAGAGCTATATAAATCAGGTGTGTGTGTGATGTAAGAAAAAGAAATAGACAGCAGAGAAAGGCAGCTAGCTTTGACTGTCTTCCTCTCTCTCTCTCTCTCTCTCTCTCTCTCAGTCACTCGCTGTCTTTGATTTAATTTCGTTTAATGTTAGTCTTAAGCTGCTGTTTCGATTTCCTTTTAGTTGTGTCACTCCAACGGTTTATTTTTCTTAGTCCAACGAGCCAAAAAAAAAACTCTACAACTGAAATTGTTATTGTTCTCTCATTTTCCTTTTTGGTTTTTGTCTGCATTACATTCACTTTTATATGTATTCACATTAGGCGCTATGTGGCGGCTAATCCAAGCCAAGCTAACCAACAAAATTATTTGCCATTATTCTCGGCTCTTTCGCCTGCAGGTCAAGGCAATTTTGGAGCGTTGTTGTTGTTATTTCTTACGACTGTAAGATTTTTTGTTGTTATTTATTACAACTTGAGGCCGAATCGCACAAAACAGCTGACCGAAAAAAAAGAAACAATAAAAAAACTAAGCAAACCAAACGTGGCCAACAGCAACAAAACAAATGAAGACCTACGCCTAATTTAAGGTCATCAGCACAATAAAACAAAACAACCCCAGCTACAATAACAACAACAGCAAAAAGTTGAGCACGCAAGCTTTACTGTCTGCACTACGTTTCTGGCCCTGCGATGCCATTTTTGTAGAGAAACAAATGGCAACGGTATTTCAAAGTATGAACTTACACACATACATATGAAAATAGGCTTGAAGCCGCTGCATACATATTATATTATTAAATACCGTTGCTTTCTAACCTTCTCCTTTTTGGAGTTAGTACAGTGATCACTTAAGAAAGCGTACAAATATTCTAGTCTCGCATGCACAGAAAATATATACAACAAAAAATAAATAAAATGTTATACATAAATTATATAAGTAAATACATATAAATCGTCTAGTGAAGAATTTCTAGAATTTCTCATTTAAGCGATCACTGTTTATGAGTGCTGTGGCCAAAAACAAAGTTCCAATTTCGAACTGTGATTCGTTTTCTTCAATTATATTTATGCTAATGTGTGAAACGAGCTGCTTAGTTTCCGAATTTTGTAGACTGTCTGGCGGCTGCTTTTGTTTCGCTCTTTCTTCTCTTTGTTTCTCTCTTTGCACTTGTAGACCACTCGATATAGCATCAAAAAGACTGCTGGCTATAAGCCCCGTTATGTTAATCTTCTTTATAAATAGCCAATGTTTTTAAAAAATGTTGACGCTTTAAAAATAGACACAAAACAACAAGCAGCTTTTGCGCTTCTTACTAAAACATTCTTATGCAAACCATCGATCAGACATTTAAAAAAGGCTTATTCTTCGTTTAAAATATTTACATATTAATGGGGAAAAGTGTTAATATTATAATTAATATTATTTAGTGACTTTGCTATCTGGCTGTCAATTTGTTAGTCTGCTTTTTTTCTGTCAGTTGATAAGATATTAGTCAAAAATAGCTTATGCTTTTGCTTTTATTTGCCTTTTGCATTCAAACGATGTCTTCGACACTATTATTTATTTATATAATTTTAATTTAAAGCCCCATCGCCATAGTCTACCCGAGATAAAGCAAATGTGAATAAATTGATTTTTGTACGAAAATTGGAATATGCCAAGTGCGTCAAAAGGCATTTTATATTAAGTGCATACTAGATGCAAATCAAGCAACTATAAAATTTAAATGAAGTGCGTTAATAATTACACAAGCCGAACGCGGAAATGCAAAAAAAAAAATTAAATGTAAGAAATGCGTAGATACTTTTTCATCTTTGTATTATTGATTGCATGTGACTGTCGCGCTTAAATTCATTTCCATGCCATGAGGAAGCAAAACGCTCTGAAATGCAATTGCATTTTATGCAATTATCGCCCCTCTGCCAAAAAGTTGTTTAATATTTATGTTTATGCACTTATGTATGCACATTTTTATGCAAAATAGCTCTCGAAAGGAGGCTTTTAACAGGGCAGGAAACAAGTCAACTGACAGGTTATTGTCATTTTTATACCCTCAACCCATTCAAAATGGCTAAAAGGGTACAATGAAGTTGTGCAAAAGTATGTAACAGGCAGAAGAAATACATTACATATACATTCTTGATCAGCATCAACAGTCGACTCGTTCTCGCCATGGCCTTTATTAAGCAAACCAAATTCAGGGTCAAATTTCTACTAAAATTTCTATTTTTAAAAAAATGGGAAATATTTCTAAAACGTAGATACGCGTATATTAGGAAAATTTACCCTGTAGGCAAAAACAACGGATGAATTTTATACAATTTACAAAACTAGAAGATGTGTTTTAATCAATATATTTAACAGTTGTTTTGAAGGTATCCCCTAGTTTTTACTTAATTATCTATGAGCTTTTTTTTTTAATTTTTTCGCTGCGCTTGCCGCAGACAAAGAGGCTTATTGTGAGTTTTGTTGTGTTATTTGTTTATTTAACGTGGCGTCAAAAAACTGTCATAATTACACAAATAAATACAGTTTATACATATGCGAAAAAAAATATATATATATAAATAAAAATCAATCGTCGCTCAACAAAGGCACTTCATATGCTCCTTAAGTTCCAAGAGTATCTTATGGCTTTTGTATCTGTACAAAGAGCACTTTTGAGTTGCGACTTTTTGTTATTTTCTGCCTGTGTGTGATTTATTGACAATGTCAATAATTTAATGAGCGCACTTCTATTATAAACATCACTGTACACATATGCAAAGATATATCCTGCTTCCAGTTCGATAATGCCCTTAATTTAGCTCATTCATTCTTATACAATATATATAAGTAAATAATTCCCAGCAAGACTATAAAATGCTGCTTGTAAATTAATTCTGAAACATAATTCTAAATATAATACTTTTATTTCATTTTTTTTTGGCTTAGACAAATTTGTGTTAATTGAAATGCGCATTTTAAAATTGACAACAAATTGGTACAAATTGTGTGTGGGCCAATTTATATTAGTTCTCGTCTTTAAGCTGTGCATTTAAGCGGAAAACTTTTTGCAATTGCAAATTAAATTAAAAATAGGATATTTATTGAAGCGGCATATTTTATGGTATATTTTTGCCAATTTTAAAATCACTTTATAAATCTTAAATCTGAACTGTCAATTTTCAAATCATTTTATAAATCTTAAATCTGAACTTATATAACTGACCTTATGTCAAGCATTTTGTTGAATTGTTCATATTTGTCAATTTTAGAATAGGAAACAATTTCTTCAACTAAAAGTAAAATATATTGCAAAATATTTAAGAACAACAGTTGAATGTTCCCCTTCACAATTCGAACTACGTTTTCATATCTCAAAATCTCATCCTGAGCTTTATTGCTGACTGGGGCTGTCATTATGTTTTATAGGAAACATTTCCGTTTTGCATATTAAATCAATTGCTCGCCCGCAGCGGAACTCGTGGGCATAAGTAATATATGTAGGTAGTGTTATTAACCGTTCTAGGAGGGGATTGCCAACCATTGAATTGTTTTTTGTTTTTGGTATATATATATTTTTTTTTGCACAAATTGGTTCCGTCTTGCGGTCGGCGTTTGTTGTTTTAGTTAATGTTGTTGTTGCTGTTGTCACACTTGTAAGCAATATTGTTGATTTTTTTGCGGAACAAATAGCTTGACGATTGATTGAGTTTGATTAAGCACACACACAGATACTCACATACACACATACACATACTCAGACACAGATACATAGATATGAAAGTAGCAAAATAGCAGCGAACTGGTTTCGCAAACAAAAGGCGCTCACTTCCGCCTCAGTAAAAACTTTTATACTTTTAATTGTAATTTATTTTTCATTTATTTATGCATGTATTTTACATACCACACTTGTTGTTATTGACAAGCATAAGTTACGCCTTTAATTGTGCAGATACAACAACTACAAATACACAGCTATATTTTATACATTACATTATAGAAATCTTGCCTGGCTTGGTCAGCATTCTTGTGTGCACACACACACACACACACATTCACAAAATCGGCTCGTCTCAAGTGTCACACGGTTTACGGATTATGTCATTTTATTGCCACAGCAAAACAAATAGAATGTTGTCCCGCACTCGTCTCATTCTCTCGCTGTCTTGCTCTCTCTCTCTCAGTCTATGCCTCTGGCAAGTTCCTTGAGCTGTTGCCCCTCTTTCTATGCTGTGGTTACGCCTTCCGCTTTGCTGTTAACGAGCACGTCATCGTCATCGCCAGCTTCTGGCTGTCATGTGCTTGAATTTTGATTCTAATGCGGATTTCTATCTCAGTGTTGTGTCTGCCACTTTTATTAATACCACTTTATTGCACTCACTCTCTGCACACACATAACGCATATAATAACTATAATATTCGATGTACGTGCTCGAAATATCAATTCGATATTCGACAATAAATGAGACCAGCAGCTCAGCAACGAATGTTGATAATTATAAGCCTGGTTTCAAATTATGAGTTGGATGTATATGCAATTCTTTTCCAAGATAACAAGTAATTGAATATCGCATAGATATGTATAGATGTAGATATCAATGTCAACTATATAGTTAATTAATTTTCGTAACGGAATTAGAGTTGCAACATGTTTGTGTTAATTTTGTAAGACCAAAATCATGTTCATTTGTCCATTAACCCCATTTAAACCATAATTAAACAAATGCTTTAAATCGTGGGAAATCCCTCACGTTAGTGAGACATTCCATAATAATACAAATATTCCAACAATTATTGAGGTCAAATAATGAATTTGACACTCTTGAAAATCGACTTGCCACACTTGCTAATCGATCCTTGAGGATGGGATTGTTTGCTCTTTCGTGGAGAAGTTTTCCTTAAGAGCTTTCAAAAATAAAAAACATTCGAATTTTTCTACCAGCTGTTGTGGTAGCTTCTCGGAGTAGTTCTTGGTAATGAGTCTCAATCTTGCCTCATCAGATGCCTTAAATTGAACAACAGCCAACAGCCATGTGTATTCATGCCTGGCTATTACAGCTAGTTAAAAGTACTTTAAAAATAACTTAATTTAATACTTGTGCAAAAATGGAAAGTTGTTTTTATGTAATCAGTGCACCTTGAACAATAATAAATTATTGCCATAAAACTTGCATTATATTTTGTCTCCACTCCACCTGGACCTGACTAAACAGATATTATGCTGCAGCCACTCCCACTAGATGGCCCAACCCGTAACTGGCATGTGCGGATTCTAATTGAATGCCGGAACTTGTATTTAGTTAATTATTGCCTAGACAGATCCGGCTAAAGCAAAATTAAATAACGAAATACCAATTGAATTTGAAAATTAAGCATTCAATTTAAGCAATTTAAGGCACATTAAGTGCCTAATAGAAAAGCAATTCATTAATTATTTATTAACAATATATATAATATTGTGTTTTACAAGTAGTTTTTGTAGTTTGATTTTTTCAATCCTCAAACACGAAAATGAATTGGTGAAAATCAAAAATTTTAAACAGCTTTTCAGTTGTTATTATTATTATTGCCGCTTGACTTGCTGGCGATGCTTAAAACAGCGCGCTGCCAGTTTTAGATACATTTGTATCTTTTGTGTGTGTGTGTGGCTGCACACCCACAGTTCAATGACTCGCCAAGCGATCGACTTGATTTTATTGTTAAATAGCCAAAGTGCACAAAACACTTTTAATTGACATAGTTCATTTATTGCAACTTTTTTGATTAATGATCTTATGGAATTTTTGTGTATGTGTGTGTGAATTTTGCTTATGATTATAAGTTGCTTATTAGCGACCGGTTTTTTTCTTAGCATTACTACAACTGGGCAAAGGGGTGGGGGAGAAGTGGCAGAATATGGGCTGCAGATCAGCATATAAACAGCTGCTTGCGTAGTTTTAAAAAAAAAAATAGCTCAAATATTTGAGCACAGATTAGCGAGGCAAACAGATATAAAGTACGCAATGACTTCCACAACAATTTAAAGTACGCACATTAATCATAATTATACCTGTGAATCTGTTAATTATCACTAAGATAATAGTAATAATTGAGATACTAAACTATATTACAATTCCCAATCGCTTCCAGCAACTGTAAAGCGTTAGTCATTTCCCTGCAGTTGAGTAATACTGTTGATTTATATACTTTTATTGCATATTTGATCAATTGTGTGGAAATTTCAAAACCCAATTTTAATGACAAAAAATATTCGTAAATATATACACATATATATGTCTGCAAATTTATATAGATGTGTGTAGTTTTCGTGTATGCAATGTTTATACGACTTCTTGTCAAATAGTGCCAGATAAATTTTGTATCTTTTAGTTATGCTCACTGATATTGCTGTGACGTATTTGGGTGCGATTTTGTTTATGACATGCGTGATACAGTGTGTGTATGTGTGTGTGTTGTTGTTTTTCGCTGTACCCTAAATAAAAATTGGACAGACTGAGTTCTTTTTTAACACCACGTTAAATATGTTGATATACATGTTTATTCTCATTCTTTATGGCTAGACAAAAATTATTTAAGATTTGAGTTGGAAATCATAAAATGTATTTGTTTTAAGTATTGTGGCACAATTGTTTAGGGTAAGAAAATTATTGCTGCTTATGTTAATTAGATTTTTTATGCACAACTGGTGCAGGGTATTTTGAAGTCAAGCACACGCATCCCCAGCCTATTTGGCAGTTCTTTCTTTCTTTTGCGTTTCATTTCATTTGGCAGCAGAATTTTCGCCGCACGCCTCGAATTTTTGTATCTGTGAAATACATTCACAGTTTTCGCTTATTTTCTTTATTTTGTTTTTGCAAAAGCGAAAGTTCAATTGTTATTGCAGCTGTTATTGTAAATGGAACTACTTCGTATGTGTGTGTGAAAGACACGCACACATTTTAACACTATTATTAGCCGATTTTAGTGCTGAGCAGTTAGCGATTTAGCTTATCAGCGAGTGACTATGGCAAATTAAATTTAAACTGCTAGATTATAATAATCTATATAAATAATCCAGTTGCAATTTTTAGTTATGTGGCATAAATCAAAGTGCATTTTTTTGGTTTGCAAACTATTTGAAATTTGTTTGCCTGTTGCTCAAGTTTTCATTAAAAGCGCTTGAAATTGGCATGAGCAAATTGTGATTTTAGTATCCGATTTGTAAACGAGCCTTAATATATTTAATAACTGGGTTTGGGTTAACAACCAGTCGAGCTCTCTTCACTCGAGCATTCTAACTTGGAAAAGAATAGACTCACCGGTCTCTTGACAGACTAAACAGTCTCCTAGTTAAACTAGATATGGAATCTGCCCATTTTATGACAATAAGGCGGAATTCTAATAGCATATTATATAAGACTGTATCGCCTTAGCCAGCAAATGATTTAGTATCCCAGACAAACATGACTTAAACTGGGAAGACATATAAATCTTTAAACTGGCAAAAATTCCTGAATTCATACAAGAATCAGGGTTGATGGAGGCGCTGTAGGATCGGTTACGGGTTCAAACTATTTTGCAGTGCATCAAGGCCCACAATAATAAACATTTTTAGTTTGTTCACTCTGCAATAAACAGTTTTCGCTTTAATCAATCAAGTGTAAATAAAAAGACATTTCTTTAACTGACTGCAAATAAATTAAGTGCGTATTTTCTTAAGGTATTGTCCATTATCAGTGTTTGACATGTGAAAACCTTGTGAAACAATTGCAAGTAGTCATTTCCAGCTGCAAGTTGTCATTTGCAGCTGCAATTGCGCATTGTGCGACTTTGAATGGAGCTCAGCCTCTCAATGTGACCATGCCACACATTTATCTGTCAGGCATATGGCCCAAGTAGCACTGCCAGCAGTGCCTTGAGTCATCATCATCATAATGATTTTCTTAAGCGACTTGTTTGTTGCATTGCCAATTGAGTGTGAAAATCAGCAGCAGAAGCAGCAGCAGACATGCTAAAACGCATGATTGACTTATCAGTGAAGAGAAGCTCGCTTATCACGTGCTGTAGTTTTCCACTTGTTTTCCACCCTCGGCTGTGGAAATTTTTTAGAGTAATGATTAATGTGGGCAAAACAAATTGTATGCTTTACAGCTGGAGTTTTGACAGTAAACGATAAACAAATGACCCGTTTTCTGGTTGAGTGACCGTGACATTGACACAGTAAGATATTGTTCATCGGCATTTCGATTTCCATTTCGATTTCGATTTCTATTCATTTATGCGCATTGCACAATTGTTGTTGTTTAGTTGGCTGGTGACTCTTTAATAATATAACACACATAAATGAAAACAATACGAGGCGGCTGCATAACGAAAATATCGCCCTAGACCGAGACCCAGACCCAGACCCAGATGGAGACCCAGTTTTTCGGACTTCAAACTCTATTGACATAGCCCGGCTTTCGAGCGTGAACTTCACTTCACTTCTCGCTTCACAGTTGGCAATGTAAGCGCCTTGAGTCTTGTGACCGGTTGTGGTCTCAGTTTGAGCACTGAACGCACACAAGGCTATAGTCGCATATATGGTATACTCATATTTATTATACGGGGCCTTATTCAAATTGACCACTCCTATTGTTGTTGTTGTTGTTGTGGCATCTTGTTTTTTTTTTAAATGTTTTTTTGTATTTCTAGTTTTTTCTTCTTTTTCTGTTTTGTTTGTTTGCCAGATAAGACCCCCATGTGGAGGAGAGCACTTGAACATGGGAGCTTACGCGAGAGTTCGAGTTCGATAGGCCACTCGTCAAGTGTAACAAAACACTCGAAAACATTTTTCGCACTCTACCATTATAAATGCGTAGTGATAATTTCATAACTCCCTCCACTTGAGTGGGGCTTGCAATCTTAATTCTATCTAATCATCATCAGCTTTATCAGGTTTTCGTACATATTCACAGAAAATCAGATAGAATTATGTGTACTTAAACAGTCTTTTTTTTAATTTACTTATTGACAGCTACTCTAAGTTGTCGACTATAAGAGATATTTTAGCTAAATCGAATTAATTTTTCTCAAAATTGCTTTTAATCTGAGATTTATAGCAATTTAATAATATTTATCTTATATAAAATGGAATATATATTTATCTAAATCTCAAAGTAATTATTATGGACTTCTGAACAAAAACTAAAAAAAGACTTTAATTATTTATCCAAGCAAATTAATTCGAAATCATTAAAAATAGGGTTTCATTTCTTGCACAATTTTCTAAATAGTTCAAAAATATTTTTTTTCATTGTTTTTCTTCACATAGAAGACAAAACGATAAATAATATTTGAATTCTTCTTTTCGTTGATTTTCTTCAGATTGAAGACATACGTAAACTAAGTAAATAAATAAATCAACTTTTAATTACTCACTTTAAGTTGCTGCTCACACAAAGTCGTCAATTTCCGTAACTATCGTGCAATCATTCGACTTGAGTTCCAATTGGTTGTAAATCCAAGTTTTACAACATTAGCTATGTCTATAATTTTGAATAAACTGGCAATAATTATAGCCCTACGGCGAATTGACGTGAGAATTGTAAACGACACACTAAACACTAATCGAGAACTCAACCAGGCGTTAAACAACATATAACAGCAGACAGTTTACAGGCCCCAGATGTATACTCATACAACGTGGATGAATGCAATTAGAGTGTGTTTTAATTGCATTCAACTTGTGCCCATATTGAATATGTTTCATTGTTCTCCCTCTAGCTATATCTATATTTATATATATACATAGATATACTTGTTACTAGGCACTTTCGATTTCGCAGCCAGGCAGCGTGGCTCTTGACTTGTCCAAATCAGCATTGTCAGCTCCATCATCATCATCATCATAGTTTATTCATTGAAGTATTTTTTTTTTAATATCTGATTTTGTTGAACTATTGTAGCAGCTGTTATGTTGTTGTCGTAGGTTGTAGGCTATTATCATGATGTCATGAAGTTTTCAGCTAATTTGCATTATTAGCAGTTGTTTATTCCACTAAGCAGCGAGTCGAATGCTTCGGGTATATCTGTTCAGCTCAATGGATTTTTGAGAGTAGATATTGATATGGTCTGCAGAGCTTAGAATTGTTCAATCAGATTTAAATATATTAAAATAGACAATGCTCTAGATTTGTATAGATTAAAAAAACAATATTTTATAATATTCTTAAAGCGAACTGTGCTTTAACTTTTGTTTAAGATTCTATAGAAGTATTTTGCATTGAGATTTATGCTAACCATTGATATGCTAAATACTATTAAACCATTCATTTTGTTAAATTCTATTTCTAAATGCCGGTCAACGTATTTATTTGCTCATTTGATAAAATCTTACCTTGAGCTGCTGTACAGCAATCTTTAAAACTATTCGTTGTTTATTTTTAATTTTTGTTAAGAACAGTTTGAAATCGGCTTACTTATTTTGAATGTCCATTTTATTATGGACATTCATTTTAAATCGTTTTGTAATAAAAGTAATTTAAATCACAACAAACGATAACTTATTACTAATTGAAGTTTAGTTGAAAACTTTATAATTGATACCTTAAATCAATTAAATTAAAGTTGCACACTTAAAAAGTGCTAGCATAAATAAAATTCCATTCGGTATTGAATTTTACACTTACTCGTAATTAATTCTATTAAATTTAAATTTCATTTCAATTCAACAAAAAAAAACAAATTTAATTTATTTGGTTTTAATTAATGAAATCATAAGAATAATAAATCAGTTAATATAATACACACAATTTAATTTGAATTGCGAACTAAAATATTCCGGCTTAATGGAATTTTACTTTTTGGATTAAAAATATTGCTGCTTCATAACAATAAAATGTATCTTTAAATATATATATCTAATATAATTTCCCTAAGAAAAATAAAAGGAATTTGATAAACTTGCACATTTTGTACATAATTAGGGCAAATGTTCTACAAATTTTTAGCTAAAGATTTGCTTTTGGCGATCAAGTCAATCGTTCTAACTGTAATTTCAATTCTTTCAACTAATTTGAAGATTGATTTTGGTGTAGGTGAATAAGCAAACCGTTCTAACTGTACTCTTTGCAACTAATTCTCGTTCCCACCCACAAATGCCCCGGGTTCCACAGCTGTTAATTGAGTTGCTCGTGCATGATGTGCTGATGCCCTACGTTGCATGCACTTAGATACTGCATATGTATATATATATAAATATATATGTATATTCCAGCGACGATATCAACGGTAGACGTTGACGTGTTTCAGGCAATCGACAATGGCCTGCTAATTACCTTGCTAATGTCGGTTCAATGGAGTTCATTGAAAGTAAAAGTTGAGCGAGAGTGGAACAGAGAGAGATAGATATATATATGAGAGAGAGAGAGAGAGAGAGAGAGAGAGAGAGATAGAGAGACAAAGAGAGAGTGACACACAGCGATAGAGAGAGCGAGTGAGAGTGAAACAATGCTCCCTTGTTTGGAGCTGCTGCAATTAGCAAATGCCTTAGACAACTTTATTAATATTGAACGTAAATAATTTACAGTGCTTTAGCGGCTAAACTGAGTTGAGGCGACTTAAGGATCGCTTTTAACCAACAACAACAACAAACAACAATAATAATGAGCAGTAATGATAGCGGCAAGTATCGGCTGCGCAGCGCCTCCATATCGTCATTGGTCAACATCGATGAGCATGGGGATGGAGAGGAGGCACCACAGTTTCCACCACAGAAGCCTCCGCGTCGCAGCTCCCTCGCCTTTGGCCTATTCTCCAAGACGGACAAGAGCCAGAAGCGGCGCAGCTCCATTACAGCCGCATTTCTGAGGCGTGATAACAGTAAGGTAAGCAAAGATTGATAATTAAGAAAATAAAGTATTTAAATATATACATAATACCTTATATATTCCTGATATATATTAATGAACCGGCCAATTTGCTAACCGCTTGAGTGTCTTTTAAAATGTTGCATTATTTTTATTCGTCATATTTTTATTAATTAAAGACCTTAAGAACTTTAAGATTTTACAAAAATATGATCGTTTACGATACCATATCAATCTCATAAATCTAATCAGTCTCAGCATAAACATTAATTAGTTGTTCTTGAAGATATCTTTCATCTATCATAACAGTATCGGACTAATATATCATCTAACTATCATAGGAAAAGAGATGTTATTTCTAAAACTTTTTTAATTTTTAAGCTAAGCAGTTAAAGACGCAATTTGTTTAATTTTCAAACATTTAAAACAGTGTCAATAATGAATATTTATGAAATCTTAGTAAAATAAAGTGCTGATAATAAAATTTCACATAATATAATATAGAACTAAACAAGCGCATTTCTATCTTAGTAAGCTGAACTTTGTTCTGAATCGAGAATAGCGCTTGTGCTACAATATTTGTAGGGCTTTAACAAGGATTAAGAATATTTTATAATATGTGTTGTGCACATTTTTTTTCAATTGAAAGCTAATCAAACTCAAAAAATAAATTTGTTTTCGTTTGCAGAACTCAACCAAAGAATCGTATGAATCGGCTGTGCGCAGCGAGAAATCCGATGGCTCAGTGATCAACACGAACAGTCCCGAGATTGTCTATAGCTCGGAGGAGAATATACGGGCCAGCTCACCGAATGAGCCCGGCAAACTGACCTATTTCGAGGATGGCACACAAACCCGTACCGTTGTCCAGGGCATGAATCCGAATGATACGCCCAATGACCGACAGCGGCGACGTCGCAGCTCGCTGCAGACGAAGCTGGATCGGCACAGACGCAAAAAAATGGAGTATATCAATCAGAGGAGTCTCGACTCCAATCTGATACACAGCGAGTCGCAGAGCGACCTGACCAATGACAGTATGGCGGTGAATGTGACCAATGCCGGCGATATGACCACGCGCTATAACGATGATGATGAGGACGATATTATCGATCCCGATCATATCGAGTTTTTTCCGCGCGAGAAGCGACACTCCTGGTGGAACATATTCGTGCCCGATAAATTCAACGCCAGGTTCGCAAAATCTCACAGAAATCTCACAATATCAAATCAAATCAACTCGTCTTTATTATAGTATCATGTGATTGCTCTCTAACCAATTTTATGTTTAACAAACGCCTGCCAAGTGACTAAAATGCATCGTTCAATTAGTTAAATGAAAAACAAAAGCCTGTTTTCTAAATATATTATCCAAACCAGTAACTAATCTCTGCGTATATACCCTGTGTGATTAATTGCTCTCTACAGGAATACATATATATATATATATTTACATTTCCGCCTTTCGCTAAAAATACAACTACCAAGCCAAGTTGGGTGTCTTAGGGATCGTCATCATCGTTAACGGCTCAGCTCAATTTCACTGCACTCAATAATTTATGCGTCTCCCGTCGACAGATATATAAACATATTCATACACACATTTGCATTGAGCGTTGAGTGTATATGGGTTCCACTTGCTGCTTAATGGATTATTGTTGATTTTGTTGCGTCACTTTGCTTGCCTTGCACAAATTCTTAAGCGTGTAGAAGGCCTTGACTTTTGCTTTGTAAGTCACGGTGCAAAACCGAAAGAAACAACTGTCTTAAAAGCGGTCTCTTATGATGAATTATCACCTAGCCGTTAATATGAGGCAGAGGTGTGCAAAAGGTTTGCCATATCTCTAAAATACCGAATTTGAAATAACTTAAGGTTTATTCAACAACCAAACAAAATGGATGCTGCTCAACTGGGAGTTAAGTATACGAATTTGTCATTAGATAAGATCTAAAACAAGAGTCGCATATACTTTTCACATATTGCCTGCTAATTTGAGCTGTCAATATGAGAAATATGACAGCATCATTTAATCAACGTTTGCGTCGTTAAATAATATATGCTGATCGAAAGATGGGTTGTTATATTTTGCTAAAATCTCTCTTACAAAAAGTTGGATACAGTTGAATCAAACTTCTACATGTGTAATCTGGCTGATTATTGTTTTTTTCTAATAGGTATTTCTATTTCGATCTTAGTTCAATCTACAGCTGATAAATAGCATGTGAGGGTATATTATCCATAGGAATGTTATATCTTGTATCGATTTTTATCGATATTCGATATGCTGATCAATCAATAATATATATATACTCTATGCGGCCGGATATGCTTTCCAATAATCCCCTTTTTGAATGTGTTCAGAAGATAAAAATAAAAATTGTTATTTTGGTTTTCGACATGTTTGGAAATTCCCATATGCGTTTCATATTTGTAGTTAATTAAAAATACATTAGCCAAACTTGGTCCAGCCAATTTCAGAGTTAATCCCATTGACTGACCATGACCTTAAGTCACAGACATTTAATATCAATTTGTTCTAGGCACCAAAATCTGAACTCAGATGAACCATGAAACTGGACCCACCTTTTGTAGTTCTTGTCTAAAAAAAGCTAAAAATAAGCCTCATTATTTATGATTATTTTTGTTCTTGCCTGAGGGCAAAGCAATTAATGTCGGAACCTTATAGGTAATACAACGGTAATAAAAACATTCCAACATTTATTGTAATTTTAATTATGTATGTGCTCTGCTTTATACAAATAATTTAAATACTTTTCTGTTTTTGTCTTTTGTTTCGCTTCCTTGAAATGACATTTTTTCATTGGTTTTTTGTTTTTTTTTTTTTGTTGTGGTTGCTTTTATTGCGAATGCATTTTATTTTAATGCACATTTCATTTTTTCTTGCAAGGTTTCCGTTTCTTTTTTATACATGCCACACTTTTTATATATTCAGTTCAGATGATTGCGGAATTTGTTGTTTTTGTTGTTGCCGTATTTTAATTACAGCGCCGTCGTTGATTATTTTTTCTTACTGTTATTGTTTATTCATCGTCGGCAAACATAAGACCCATCAATACTCTCTCTCGAATTCGAACTGCGAAATGAGCCGGATTCATTTTTTATACTAATTAATGCATCGATTAAATCGATGAAAAACCAACACTGAGATAAACTGTCCATTAAACGAATGTGTTTGTGTTTCGATGGACGACATTTTTTTCTCCAATTTGTCACAATGCAAATTAGTCATTGAAAAGAGTTCACTTCTAAGGTTATTGCCTAGATATTGAATGCATTCGCACACATACATACATATATCTCAATCAATTGCATATTGTGCATTTTTCTAGTCTTTTTCCCCCCTCTTTTTATGTAAGTCTTGGGGGAATCGCTAGAACCTGGGGCAATCAACTGCGCAACTTACAAATTCAATGTCAATTGAACTTGTAAAAAGAATTAATAAACCAATTAAACATATTTATGATATATAAATATTTAATTGTCAAATGAAGTGTAAACAACCGCTATATATTCAATATCAACAAGAACAACAACAATAACAGTAACTGACCGACCTTTTCAATAAAACAGCACGTTTTCATGGCACACGATAGCCAACACTCAACTCAATATATAATTTAGAATTTGACTAAAAAGTTGCAGCTTATCAATAAAAAAATAAATAATAAAAAGAGTTATATATTTCTACCTATAAAATATACCATGTAAAATATCAACAATTTCTGGGAAAGTAGTTTAATTAAATCTGGATCTACAACAAGAATAGTTGGCTGAAAGATTAACAAAAGTTTCATGTTTATTATAAAGATATTTATATTCCAGTATACTCATAAAGTAAAAATAATGCTTCCAAACTATAAAAATTAAAATGACATAAAATGCCTAAATTTATTTAAAAGCTATTTAATAGAGTAAAAACGGATCAAATTATAGTTTGGACTGCCGCAAACAATTTGTGCGTTAAATTTCGAAGAATTTACAATTATAAGAGTATCCACAAAACAAACCCGCACACAACTTCTCTCACTTCATTTGTAATTCTTAATTTAATGTGGCCAGACTGTGTAAAACAGCCTCCAAAATATAATCTGTCTATACTTTACATATATATGTATATGTGCATATATAGAAAATGTGACGACTTTGGCATCTCTCGAGTCTAGACTTTGAGATTCTTGCTTGTATTCATATTCGTTTTTGTATTCACATTCGATTCGCTACTGTCAACAGAGTGTTACAAGTGACTTGCCTGAATACAGTAGTAGGCTCTGGCAGATATATACACACACACTCAATTAAAGCCCACTTCAGTTGGTTAATATGTTGGTTAAATACCACAACTATTTTGACAAATATTTACAAGGCGTAAATACATAAGGCAGAGTCAGCTATTTGAATACACATGCTTGATGGAATCCCACAATACAACTGCCAACTTGAAGGTAATGCCCAAACACTTGTGTAAACTGTTAAACAAAGCGGGCTTTGGGAGCGGGAGGAGAATGGAGTGTAGCTAGTTGCAGTTGCAATTGCAACGTTAATTGCAACAAACTTTTTACCTAGCTTTTCGAATGTTGTTGATTTAGCAATCAAGCGATCTGTGAATGGGGGGAACAAATTAATTATCAATTCCAAAATTCGAGTTAAATTTAAAACATCTTTAAATTTAAATAATTGATAGTTTTGTTTTGGTTTTTAGTATTATAATTATTAAATACTATCATTTTTAAATATCAAATAATATTAGATATACATTTAATTTATCTATATTTATCATTTAAATAGGATGTGCTCTTATTACTAATAATTCTTAATTGATGAGAAAGTGGATTCTAGATGTGAGCAGCATAAATAATGAAATGCCTTTCAGAGCTTAAGATCTGTTCCTTTTCGTCCTGTTTGTGCCGGAGAATGTATCAAATCTAAGTCTTTGATGGAGATAATTCGATGGTATAAAAAAGTCAGCAAGTCAATAATCTTGAAATTTTATTAAGTCAATAAACTTTAAATTTTAAATCCCTTTTCGATGTTAAGTGACACATAATTTAAATGCTTTTAAATTTCACTTTGTCACTTTAGACCACTCCTGAACTTAAATGTTGACTCATTTGCTGCAATTCTGACTCATTCCTTATGGAATAGGAAGCACTTTGCCCTATCTATGCGTATTCTGATTATTGCTGTCAGAATACACTTGAAAATGTCGTGTGAAAAAGAATAGTTTAGTGCACATGTAATTATGTCAACGTTTATTGCTCAATATATATATATATTTTTTTTTTTGCTTACTGTCTATCAACATTTTAGTACTTATCAAATTTGCAATGAGGCCTTTGTTATATACGATTAGGTTTATTTTATATTTTCCGGACTATACACTTGTTATCGACAGGTTAAAATTTGCGATAGCCACTTGTCAAAAAACACTATTGCTGCTTATGAGTATTCTGAAAGTACTCATATATATTTTTTTTATAATCATACGATTTATGGACCCTGGCGTGAGTTTCATAATAAATACTTATACTCGCGAAGCAGTTAATTGGTTACTGCTCTGTGTTTAAATGCTGTGTGTTTGAGTGTTTGTGTGTGTTAAAACTGGGAAACCAAATTTGGGACGCACGACTCGTTTTGTTTGGTTGACGTCTATCTCGTTATGGCCAGCCAGTCAGTATAAACAATTTGAGCCATATTTCAAATTTAGACTTGCCCTCAGCACGTTCGCAGCTGAATTGCGGCTGCAACAATATATTTAAATTACACCTATTTCTATAGTATTTCTCCAGCTGCTTCCAAAAAATATATATGCACTTACATATTTGCAGCCAGCTCGACAAGTTTCCTACATATATATATATATATATATATATATATATATACATTTATTGTATTCTTATCAGATGTTTATCATCAATCTCTGTTTAAATACAGTTTGTTTGTTTAATTAATTGCCTGGTTGGCTTGCTGAAAGTTATTGAATATCCACAAATAATATATCAACTGAGCAAACAATTAAGCTTGACAATTTTTAAATTGACATCGAAGCATTTTTTATGCCGTCCACTGGACACTCGGACGTTATTTAAATTTATAAATAAAAAGAGTCAAATTTTAGTGCATATTATTTTGAATAATTTATAAATGAAAGTTGTAAATATTTGGCTATTTTTGAATATATTTTTGATTTTGGAAAATGTTTGTACTAATTGTTTATTGTTTGCTGACCTCTTTTTATAATTTAAATATGACTTTCACTGGTTGGCGGTCAATGAGTTGTATATGCTTACATTAAGAACTGTTTTATTTCTTTGGTTAACTCTTTTTATATTTAAAATATGTTTTCTGCTAGGAAGAGATGCCCAGCGTTCGTATAACTGTGGAGTTTTATCTTAACAAGTTTATACTTTCTTCAATACAAATCTTATTTGAATTGTAGTTAAAATTTAAAGAATTCTTAAAAAATTTTCTCTGTGCAAGAGCTTCTTAACTTAATCTAGTTTAATGTTTGACATCTACTTTGAGGGACTAAAAGATTTTAGAAGACTTAGCTCATAGATAAGTTCAGCTAACTACACTAAAATGTCACTCTCTCCCATATCTCTCTCTCTCTCTCTCTATTTCTCTCTCTCTCTCTCTCTCTCTCTCTCTATGTTGACCTGATTGTGTTGCAAGCATTGGGGTTGTCCAACCCAAGCAATTGTCCGGTCAATCACTAGTTTGCTCGATGATGATTACGTGCGTGTTTATACACAGAGTCCAAAAAGGCATTTTTGCTGCGCTTCGCTGGCTGCTGATTTAATATAAATTTATATATGTATATATATACACACACACAATACGTATGTACTTGTACAAGGTCCGGAACATATACAACTATATACTATGTGGATGTGTGTGTGTGTTTATGTATTATGGTGTATCCAGCACTTATGATAACACCACATCCCATCATCCCATCAACAATAACGAGATTTCTCTCTCACTCTATCCGTCTCTCTCTGTCTCCCTCTCTCTCTCTCTCTGTCCCCCAGTGGACCCTGAACACAAAAATAATAATAAAAAAAAACGGGAGCAGTTTTCTGTATTCAGTTTGTGACTGAACACGGGTAGCGACAAACTGATCGCAAAACGCAACCAGAAACCAAAAAAAATAATATATATATATATATATATACATATATTATAACAAAAGGAATTTGTATAAGGGAGCAAAATATTCGATAAATTGTTATTTTATGCAAATGCAAAGTGCAAAGCATCCGAACTGGATTGTGTGTAAAAGCGCGTGTGTGAATCAAATAATAAATTATTGTATATTTGATATGCCAAGCAAATTGCTCGAATATTAATTGCAAAACAAAAAAACCAAAAAGAATGTGTGAGCTTTCCATATCTCAAATGATTAAATTAAAATAAATATGAAAAGCAATTGCTTTGAACATTTCAGATAGCGTTGTGACAGATGCCAAATATTGGCGCAATTTGTTATTAAGCCATTTGTTGTACATTTACGCAATAAGAAGCTTAATTGATATTGGTTTGAAAGATTAAAGCAGAGTGCATCAGGTACTGTTATTGTTTTTGGGTACTGTTTCTTTTTGTTGTCATTTGCATCCGCTGATAAGGATTGCTTATCTTAAATGCAAACACGGCGCCAGCCAGCTATCCAATTAATGAAAAATATACAATTTGCTTATAATTGTCAACATTCTTAATCTGCAAAATGCAATTCAGTTGCACTTGCCCAAAAGACAGCATATCCATTTGATCTTTCATTCGAGAAACTTTATTATTGCGATTTATGTGAGAGGCTCGTCTGTGTATCGAGAAAATATTGTCTTAAATATCACCTAGCAACATTTCAATTTGTTTGCCATCATCAAATTAGGCGCTAATCAGCCAAGTTGACAAGTTTCACACACCCAACCCAAAAATACAATTATAGTCCACCTGCTAAATGCTTACACAAAAAGACAAACTAGATTTTATGTAAATTTCAATTATCCCCACATATGTTGTTCATTTTTTTGTTTCCTTTGACAACTGGGTTGTTGATGTTTTCATTTTACCGGCGCCAAACAAATATACAAGTTTATTCAAAATGTACATGGGCAAATTAAAATTTACGACCCCAGCCCCAAAAATGATTACAAAACTCATTTACAAACCAAATGCAATTTATTCTTAATCAAAATAATAAAAAGCGTTTTATTTTGCTTGTGAACACGGTTTGTCTTTGTTTTACCTGCTCATTACTAAGAAATTTCCATTTTAAAACATTTACAACTGCCTTAATAACTTCCCATTACCAAAAAAAAATGAAAATAAATAAATAACTAAAAAGATAACGGTAGCGTACTTGCTTTCTTTGCATACACACACAGACAAAAAAGAAAAATAATAAAAAAATAACGAAAACAGTGAAAGAAAACAAAATTGCCGCAAAGCTGAAACTTTAGCCTTAACCTAAATTTATTTTGTTGTTACTGTTGTTGCTGTAGTTGCTGTTGTTGCTAGGAGATTACTTTCAAGTGCAAGTTGATTTATGATAAAAATTTAAAAACAGAGAGCAAGAAGCACAATATGACTGACCTTGTGTAAAACGTGAAAAGCTTTGCTAGATTTTTGCTAATGGCTAAATTGCATGCAACATTGAGCAAATGTCGTTTGTCATAATACAGAATATTTTTCGGATATAGATACGAATATCCCATGATTTTATTGTATATATATATATATATATATATATATATATATATGATGGGAAATCATTTGCGAAATTTGCGAATAATACTGATGAGTTACAAATGATTTATAAAAAGAAGTGCAAGTGTTCTCGTCCATAGAGAAGATACCCTGTTAAATATATCATTTCTCTTGAATATAAAAATTCACAAACCACAAACTCAATTCGTAGAAAGCTCCATTCAAGATAAAACTTCGTTTTGATTAAAAAAAAACTGTATTTCTTATCATAAATTTTTTAAGTTGTTTAACAATATGTAAATCGATAATCACGAAACAAAGGCAGTTATCGCTAAAATGAAATAAACTTTATTCATTAGCTTCTATATACTTTTGTTTAGGATATAGAAAGAGCAAAAATATTTATTGTTATTATTTGTTAATTGACATGCGATACTAATTTAATTAGTCACCAGAATCAAAATGTAACTTTCGTGTTCCCAAGGTGCACACATTCAATTAACCTCTTCAACCTGCCGCTTAGTAATCAGGCTATAAAAAAACACACACAACCCGATCAACATTGCGGTAACAACAAAAAAAAAAGAATAAAAAATTGTGAGAGAGATAACAATGCGGCATTAACAAAAATTTCTAATTATAAAAAAAGAAACAAATACACAAAACCACCCAAGAGCACAGCAAATGAAACGTGGAATTACAAAACTGGATTCAGTAAACAAACAAAAAATACGCAAAAGCGTCGAGTTTTCTCAAAATGCTGTTGTTTGTGTTTACTTGTCGACTGCTGCTGCTGCTGCTGTTGCTGTTGCTGTTATCAATGCTGCACGAAGCACGTGCTCAGTTTCAGTTTGAGCAGCGCAGTTGTTGCAGTTGTGTATTGATAAGAAGCTGCTGCTGCTGCTGTTGCTGCTTCCGTGACTGTTTGAGGCTGCTGCTGGTGCTGTTTATTAATTTGTTTCGTGCACATTCGACAAGCTAATTAATTTCGTAATCAATATTGGCAGCAACTAGAACAACCAACTGACACCGCAATTGATTCACTCAAAGTCAACACAGTGTTGCCAGCCGAAAAATGTTAAGGTTTCTTTATATATAAATATATATATATATATTTTGCCACAGCTCATCTGTCGTCATCTGCCACTGCTGGCTGCTTAGCTGGCTGACAGTGCGTATGATTGATGGCCAATTTTATTTATTATTATAATATATTTCTTTGCTTTCTTTTTGCGTTTGTTTCCACATTAGCAATGGCCTTTTGTCAGGTTTCCCTAAACCCAACTCGCATCAATTTCCATTCTTTATTTATTTATTATTATTATTATATTTTTTTTTCTTTTGCTAATGAAATGTTCAAAGCAAAGTAAATCGATTAAAATGCAATTTCCTATTTTATTTGTATGGTTTTTTGTTGATTTTAGTGTGTGCGTGTGAAATGTGTCTGTGAATTCAAAAAATAATTAGCAATTATTTAATTATAATTGACTTGCAAACATGCAAAACGTTATGATAACAGCTCAACAGTACTGGTGGTAAGGCATAGTTTTAATGAAAATGCAATAATAAAATAAACTTTTGCTTATAAAACGGATTTTATATCAAAAGACATATTTCTTTAATTCATATAAATGACATTTTACAAGTCTTGTGCTAGTAAAAATTATATTTTATAAATGACGTAACTTAAAATGTGAAATTATTTACGACATCGAGGAAATAAAATAAAAATTAAACACATTAAAGCTATATATAATTGAGTTAAATGAACAATATCAGTAATTTAACGCTATAATAATTGAAGTAAATGATTTGCATAAATGTTTAAGAATCCATCTAAATTCCAATTTCTTGAAGGTGTAGTTGATGTTGGGGTCTTTGATCTGTTATCTAAGATTGAGTGAATTCAAGTTAAATCACAGCTGACTCAGCTAAAGTCAAAGCTGAGTTAAGACTCAAACCTGTTCTCGTGAGAGGCAAGTGCCCATAAGCATCCGGTATGCATAGATTAACAAAAAAGAAAAAAGTTATTACACAAAGCTGAGTTTGCTACTGGGTAGCAGCTTTTCCATGCATGCCTCAAGGCACGTACGCAGCATATTTACCGGAACCCAACAGCCCCCCCCTTCCCCTCCCTCTCCCCCTGCCGTTCTGAGTGCTGCCCCATTCATAATTATGCTTAACGATCTGAGCACAAAAGGTCAGTTATATTGACTCTATCTCTCTCTCTCTCTCTCACACACACACACCCACCATGTCGCTCTCTCTCTCCCTCTCTCTCTCCCTCTTTCACTTGTGTCTCAATGTTAAACGTAGTAAATTTAAGAAGAAAAAAAGCACAACATTTAAACTTTTGTTGGTTTTACTTATTGATTGGCCTTGTTATTGTTGTTGGCCAATTAAAAAAAGGGGTAAACATTTTTTTTTTTTTTGCTGGGAAAGTGCGTCCGCTAATTGATTGTAGAATGTGTTAATCAATTGTAAATTTAAATTTATGACTCCACATATCAACAAATAAAAAACTCGCTCGAGCATCGAATATTTATTGAGTTATTGTTTGGGTCGCGTGTGTAATTTGGCTCAATATATAACTCCCTGATATTATTTGCTTGTTCGCAGAAATATGCCATTAATTAATAACATAAGTTCTTAATCTTTTATGCACGATAAAAAAGTTTTGGTTCCAAGAAAATGGGATTTTTTTTTGGAACATCTGATTTTGTACAATGTACAACAATCTCATATTTAATTTCATAAAGCTCTCTGGCTATCAGACGATTATAAAGATACGAGGTCTTTATGAGCCTTGGTTGGACCGCGAACACCTGGTCAATAAAATGTGGGCGAATCTCTGGTCAAATCGTAAGGTTGAAATTAGCAATGTTCTCATGGAACCACTTTCAAATCAAACATAGGGCAATAAAACTTTGCGAAATATAGCTTAAGTAAGTTAAGGTAACTAAGTGGAAAGTAGTCTAAGCTACAATTAAATACTATTAAATATGAAAGTCTTTTTTTATATAGCTTAAGAGAAAGTTGTTATACTTACCGCACTTATCTTAAATATATTAATGAAATCATAAGTAAAATAAGTAACTAGAAGAATATTTAATTTATTGACTTTTTACAAGTTGACAAGTTGTACGAAAATAATACTTATTACAAATGCGCTTTAAAATATTTTAGTTCGAGTGACTCTCTGCTAAACTTCGAATTCGAAACAAAAAATGCAATTATTAGAATAAATGACATTTTATAGTTGGAACATAAGTTGAGGTGAAAAAAAGGTGCTCACGCCCAGTGCCAAACCATTTAATGATAGACCCCACTTTCGAACGTGACAATCTTATGGTAATAAAAGTTTAAGTAATGCGCGTGCCTTTATTATGGCCACGTGTTTCATTATCGTACTCCAATATTTCATATATGAGATAATCTTTCACCCAAAGCAGCGGGCTTAAAGGATGGGAATGGAGGGGACAAGGGAGGGAGGAGGGTGGAGTTAGATGCGTGTGCATATTGAAATTGGCGTTTGTTAAACTACATAAATTTGCAGCGAGTTTTTCAGCAATTGTTCTTTATCCTCTCTGTTATGTTGTATTCATTTTTGTATGATGTTTTGTTTTTATTTTTTTTTCGTTTATTTCTTGGCACAATTTCGTTTGCTCCCTTAACAAATAATTTGAAACGTGCCAGGTCACGTAGGGCTAGTCAAGATGTTTCCAGTTTGTCACGCAGCGTTGACAATTTGGCGATACCCGTACGCAGGTAAGTGCATAAAATCAACTTACTAACCAAATCCCGTAAATTCCTATTCCCAAAAAAAAAAACAAAAAACAGACAATCCAAATTCAGCTAATCAAGTAAATTTGACATGCTTTACCTAGAGATGTGTTATATATAAAAATATTTATCGTAGAGTGTCGCATGTCGAATCTTGTATCTGTCTATCTGCATGTTGTATATAACTAGCTTAAGCATGAAAAATCACATGAATTTGCATTACAATTTGCCATATAAATATTTATATACATACCCATACATATATCTTATCTAATTACATATTTTTCCAGCCAAACTGTGTCCATAACTAAGCTCACATATTTTACAGTGATATAAATCATTAATTGAATCAAATTTATAATGCTCACATTCGCGTTAAATAAATAAAAAAAGAAACTCGCTTGTTTTATGATTATTTATAGATTTCGCGATTATCTTAATGTGCTCTGCTCCTCATATTACCGAAATTGATAATTTATGAGTGCCACAAAACTGTTAACAACAATAAGCACTAAATAAACGGCTGATATTAAAATGATTAAAACAAGGCGGACAGAAAAAAGGAACAGAAAAAAAGAAACAAATGTTATTTCACCAACAACAAGATTCATTTTGGGATAAGGCAAACACAAAAAAAAAACCATACAGAACCCAGCAGATTAGCAAAGATTAGATTAAAAAGTAAATAGCTTTATATTAAGAGGAAGGTAATACCCAAGTGACACATATATGTACATATGTTTTATGATTATCTCTAAGTGCGTCATATCAATCAAAACTCACTTGAAGTTTGCACCGTTTCTTTCTTTGCATACAAAATATATATATATTTTTTATATTTATTGTTGGCACACAAAAAAAAATTGAAAAGAAAAAGGAAAACAAATGCCAAAAAGTGTTTTCAAATAGATTTCAAGCCTCAAGTAGTTTAAATGGCCTTTAGACGGTGTAGATTAATTGCCTTGTCATGGCATATTGCTTTTTATGACTTGTATTCCTAGCAAATTCTTAAAAATAACTTTAAACATATCTAATGAAATTATTAAAAAAATTTTATTCCTTTTATATGATGGATAATAAAATTGTACTCCTTTAAAGTGCAATTAAACAAAGTAGACAGCAACATTTTTTTATTCCATTCTTATTTAACGTTAGTTTGTATAAAAAGCAAAACTTTCAAAATAAAACCAATGCAATTATATTATATATTATATTATAGTATATTAATATTATATTTTTCTGATTTTTTTCCTTTATCTATGGAGTCTCTCAAGTTCAGGTCACAAAATAAATAGAAATAAATTAACTTGAAACTCTTAGAGTCAATGTCGAAATTGTAGCACTACATTCAAATACTACAGATATGCAGCATTATCAATTTCACAAGCGTTTATATGGTACGCACTTATGTGCCGTGATACTCACTACATTAATTGTCAAGTGCAACTCTCGACACACATGTGTGCCCCATGTATGAAAGCAGGTAGCTTATAAATATAGCTTTGGCAACAGCAGTAGCAACTTGAAAATGTATGTTCGTCTGAAGTGCGACTGTCAGTCGCTGTTGACATTTGTCAGCTGTCTTTAGTAAGTCAGTAAGGCAACAACAACAACAACAACAACTGCATACAGCAAACAAAGCTCTTCCATTTGACTTCTTAGTAGGTGGCACTTGTCATTACCAAAGCCAAATGGCTTAAGACCTATGTTGCTTGCCGTCTGTTTGACTGTCTGCCTGCTTGCCTGTCTGTCTGTCTGTCTGCCTGTTTACCGTCCAGGGCCAAAATATTAAAGGCAAACAATGCAACTGATAAGATATAGCTACCAATACATGAATGTATCTATCTGTGTAATAAAACAAGTGAGCACCAATGAGGGAGTTTTCGAGTAACGGTTTTTTATTGTTTGTTTTTCGGTATTTATTTGTCTTGCCACAAATGTTGTGCTGTTAGTTAAACTTACCCTTTTAATTGGCTTGTGATAAAACGTCCGTAAAATGGTGCCAGATATTTTGTTTAGTTCGTAGACCTATTCCAAATGTCATTGACCAAAGATTTTTGCTTCACATGACGTATTTATGACGTATATTATTTTAATTTAAATCCAGAATTATATAAAAAATTACACAGCTTTGTAAATAAATTTTGACAGCTTTTTGATATAGATGCCTTCAGCAAATAGGACGGATATAAACAAAGTTTCAGCCTTTAAGCTGGGAGAGTTCAGCGCATATAAGACAACAAATTCGAACAGGAATTTCTAATATTGTCTGATCAAAGAATGTCTCTGCAAACTTGAAAGCAAACTTAAAATAACATCCACAAAGGTATACAAACTGAATTGTATATTTTTCTATGATTTTGCTTATAAACACAAGCTTCAAAACAATTCAAAATAAAAGTGTTTCTAATTTGCGTTAATTGCTAGCGCATACTGTGTTTCTAATAAAAACTTGTAGGAAAGTTTCAAAATGCCCTTCAACTTGGTTAGGTTTTTTTCATATTCCTTCATATTTGGCCCATCGATAGACATATGTGCGAAATAAGTAAATAAATACCCTCAAAAACTGGAAGGGGCACAAACAAATATCAAAGCCTGCACATGTACGCATGTGCCACATTATTTATGTTTACAATACTTGCAAACGAAAACAAATATATTGAGTTGAGCAAACATTTTTGTTCATGTGATCACATTTGAGGTTGGAATTAAAACAACTGTTTAAATGAAATTCCTTGATCGCATATGAGCTTAATAAATTCAATAAACACAAGGTTTTGTTTTTGTTTTCTAGTTGTCGTCCAAATGTCGCAACTTACAATACAAACACAACTGTGTTGCTCACAGGTCTTACAGTCCAGTTGAAATAGCTTTGGTTATTTGTTTCACAAATGGCCCAAACGACTCGAACAGTCACTCAAATTAAATGGACCTAGCAGCTTATTTGTTCATTAGATATGATATGTGTCAATTTTTAATAGCTGTGCTGTCTTAATTAAAAATATACAACAATAAAAACGAAGAAAATAAATATGCAAAGCGTAACTATAAAGCCAAGTTGCCGTGGAAAATTGCAATAAATAGAGTAAATACAAAGAGGGACAAATATGTGCTTAATAATTATTTACTATTTATCTGCAGACAGTGCCTGAAATCAAAACAAAAAAAGAACTCTGAAATACTAGAATTGAATAAATATTGTTTATAATATATATGTATTTTTCTGAATAGCGTTTTTATCATTGATATTCAATTAGGGTTATCGCAGCTGGTGTGGCTAATTGGCATCGCAGTCGCAAAGACACGCGCAAATAAAATTCATTTGCTTTATTTCTTAAACAATTTATGGCCTATAAATATCACAAAGAGAAAATGAATTATATATTTCAAATGTGACAAAAAAAAAAATACTCTCAACTGCAAAAAAAAACACCGTTAGAAATTGCCAATTTATATCACTTGCGAATTCAGTTAAATATATATACAATTTGTATAAAATTGATTTTTATGCGTTTTTCAATTATTTTATATTGTTTTTGGCAGCCAGCTTTGTTTACAAAATATGTTGACATATTTCAGATCAAATTGTAAACTTATATTATATGGAAGCTCAGTTAGATATAAATACAATTCGTAGAAAGTTGTTGTTTTTGCATTTTTCAATTATTTTATATTGTTTTTGGCAGCCAGCTTTTTTTTTTGTCAAAATATATTGAGATATATCAGATATTATGTGCAACATAACGATAATAAAACTATTTTGAGTAAATTAATCGGCCTAGTTATCTGAAGCTGACAAATACTTAATACATTTAATATAAAAACATTTATATTTTCTATATATTATATATGAAAAGTTCTTTAATTTCTAAAGATTTCTCTGACAAAATAGTCAAACTTCGACTTTGGCATAGATATTTTAAAGCATTTCCACAATTTTCGTATGCTTCTTAATTGGTATTCAATTCCAGTGAGTAGTAATTTTTAATGCTTGAACTAAGAAATTGTATTGTGGGCGGAACATGTTGACATCTTTCAAGCTGTCAATCCATCAGTCAGTTACTCAATTTCATGCACCCAAAATAAAATCGAGCACAGCTTGTCTTATTGCCAACAAATGACATTTGTGCGCCGCCAACGGAAATTACATTTTTTTTTCAATCAAAACGACACAAGAAAATTTGTAAAGAGCAAAACAGCAAAAAAGCAGACAAGTGGAAATATAAATAGATAAATTACTTATTTAACTTTTGTCATCTAAAAATATCGCTAATCAAACTTAAATTACACTACACAAAAGATATCATTGCAAATGTGATCGATGCGACTATTCGTCAATGGCAATCTGATTCAGTCTGCCTGCTACTCGCCAATTGCCAATTTTAATTTATGCACCAAAATATTTATGTAGGAAACTAATTGCTTGGCACGTTGTCATAAATCAAGGCGGTCGTAGTTTTAAATGTTTGCCACATGCCGAAACGCACAGTGAACCTTTTAAGGCGGACTTACAAACTTGGCGCTAGGAAGCACACGCGTCCATATCTATTATATCTATGGAATATCAACGTCGCCATCAAAAATTCCCGCGACATCAGAATGCTAAGAATAGTCTAAAAAAAAAAAATAAATAATAATAACAATAAAAGGAAGGCAGAGAAACAAAAACTTGAAATGCACGGCAAATGAATTTTAATGAAACTGAATGAATCGAGTGCCAGAGCAATTGTGTTTCAATACAATTTCGAGGCATTTTGATGCATGCCCCCGCCGCGTCTACAATCACAAAGTATTAACTGATTGTATACATTTATTTATTTATTTTGATTTTGTTGTATTTTGTATGCGTTGTGAGTCTGTTTGATTCCATCGATGACGCAGCAGTTTACGCTCTAAGCCGGCAACGAATTGGCCTGTAAAATAGAAAGAAAATTAAAGAAAAACTTTTGAAAATCCCATGTTTTTCAAGTCCATCAAGTGTGTGTCTCGTGTCTTTATAATTCTAAAGTAAGGACATTAAAACTGTAGAAACTGTGTAAAATAAATTTACTTTAGCTATTTGCTGATTGAGTTAAATTCTTAATTCAAGCTGATTGGATACCAATTTCTTTACTACTTTCAACTTTAGCCTTTTAAGTACAAAGAATTCCATTTCTTTTTGAAAAGGTTTTTGTTTATATTTCTTATATTTCGAATAATCTTTAGAGATAGATGCGCAACGATTAAATAAAAATTACTTTTGTTTCTGAGTGTAGTCGTACAACAAAAAGAGAGACACACACACAACCAATATACGCAACATTTTGTTGCAAAAACAGAGCATTAATATTGAATGCCTTCAATTTAGTATTAGTGAATAGTTCGTGCAATATAATATCTCAAAGACTCGCCTCGTTTGGCTCCACATAGAAGCTGGGGATCGGCTGCTGCTGCTGCTGTTGCTGCGATTGTTGCTGCTGACGCATTTGATGCTCATTATAATGCTTCATGCGTTCCAGCACGGATATCTGGCGATAGTTATCGGCCGTATAACGCGATATGGCAATGCCGGCGCCCTCGATCAAAGCGAGCAGCACGCCGCCAACTAAAGCGTTGCTGAGCATGCCAGCTACACCTGAAAACCCAACATGTATTTGTTATAAACATTCAGATTAATGCTGTGCACAGCTGTTGACAACTGACAACAAAAAATGCTTATCTTCAAATCCCTACTCCAGAGAACAATGAACTTTTCTCTACAAATGAATCAACTTCAAAATTTATACTGAATACAATATTTACTCGGTGATTTGATCAGATCTGAGTTAGCAGCAAAAACTATTTATAGCTATGAACTTGAAATCAACTATGATTATTTAAAGTTTGAATAACCAATGCAAACTTTATGAGTAACTGAAGCGATCTCTACTTCTGTCTGCTATATATACAAATATACTTCTACAACATTTTCAAATTCAAATTTGTGTATTGACCCGATTTGATGTGATCAATTTTGCACATAAAGATCATCTTTATAGCTATGAACTTGAATTCAGCAGTGATTTGTTAAAGTTCATGCATTCAATAAATCCATAAATATTATGAATAACTCTGACTTTGTCTATACTTTCAATTCCAATGAGTTGTCAACAGCTGCACAACAAATGTGTATATATTGATAAGCTCACCGCCACGTGCAGCTAGAATGCCGCCAGTTAGTGCACCGCTAACAATTGAATTCCATGGATCCTCCTTGCCCCGACAATAGACCAGGCTGCAATCGATGGCGCTAAATGTGCCGCCCCAGACAGCAAAGCTGCCACCGACCAGGCCGGAACGGGCGCGCACCGCTGCCAGGCCACCAATGAGGCGTCGGTGGAAGCCGTGTGGTGCATTGCGGAATCCCTTGATCGCCTGAAAGATGCCGCCACCCACAGCGCCCATGGTGAATGCCCCGCCGCAGTCCTCCACAATGCGAAAGGGGCACGGTTCGCGTGTGTATTCCTCCATTCTGATCAAAAAAAAACACCAGCAAAACTGTTCGTTCAGCAATAATTATTATTGTGAACGTTTCGAGTTGTACGAACTTTAAGCACAAATCGTCGCCTACTTTCTCAGACTTCCATTTGGAGTATATATTATTTAGGTTAGGTTAAACTTCAATTACAAAATGAACATTTATCAAAGTTTTAAGTTCATCAAGTTTTTGCTTTCCATAGCATTTCTACAAGAAAATAAAAACACGATTTGCAAAACTCATCTGATTATTTGTATATATTATATGTATCTATATATTTTTAGTAAGAGTTTTCCCTATTCGCTAAGAGCTTAAAAAAAAGAGTTTGCACAAAAGTTTGCTTTATTTATAGATAGCTTAAATTTGAATTAATTTTCACAAACAGCAGCAGGCATTAAACATAAATCAAATTAGCTTAAACTGCATTTAGTAGTTGCAGTTGCAGCAATAGCAAAACGATACAAATTCTATAAAAAACCCCGACTAAATTTTGAGGACAGACAAAAACAACAACAACAAAAAACGACAGACAAGAACAACTCGTGACTTGCTCCGACTCCGCACAAATTGAAGGCATTTAGAGGTTAAGTCGGCTAAAACATGAAAACAAATCTTAAAATGCGTCGTTGACCATTTTTGGTCACTAAACGTTTGTCGATTGCCAGAGATAAACAAAAAACAACGAACAAAAACATACAACAACAAAAATAAAAAAATAGCATTACACACAACAAATAATAAACACATAAATAAATAAATTGTTAATAGCTAGTTATAGCCACAATTTAGGCTGGAAAATTTGTAAAAGATAAAGATCGGAGCAACTTAAGTTGCTATCGCTTTACAATCGCAATTAACTAAACAATCATTTTGTGCTTTGCCACGAATTTTGTTTTTGGTTTTCTTTTTATTCAACAGGAGCAAGTCGCGCAGCGTTGATCATGGCCTTGCGGCACCTTTCGATTTGGATTCGTTGCGCTCGAAAGTTGAGCAGCGTTTTGAGAGCGTCGACAAATTGTCAAGTGAGTATTTTCAATATTTCAAATTTCAAATATCGAGCGCGCGCGCGACATCAACGCCATCTATTGCATTCGTTCGCTAAGCTTAAGTCACGCTAAGTTGGCTGCGCAGTGCAAAATGCTAATGTTTGATAACAGCGCGCACAACTGTTACCACTATTTTTGTGATTATCAAATTACATAAGTGTTTTGTCTGCATAGCAAAGCAGTAGTATCAGTAAGCATACAATTTAGTTTTGCTTTGCTCAGTGCTGGCATTGTTTACTAAGCAAACTTTTTATTATGTTGGTCGTTTGTCTGTTAAATTTAAACGGCTGCAAGTTGAGTTCAAATTGTATTTTTTGTTAGCAGCAATTGAATCAGCTGTTCTGTTATTACGATTGAGCAGAAAACAATGTGGTGGCGGGATAACGGTTCTTGCTGTATTTTATTCCCTCTACAAGTAAAAACATTTTTTTGTGTGTGAAGAAGAAAGAAAATTCGGACTATTAAAGAAAAGGGTTGTCGCCAAACGAATGAGTGTTTGACATATCAAAAACACCAAAGACAAAAATCAATTATCATTAGCCAAATGTGACAAAAGTATTAACGGTATCTGGCAACAGTTACTGAGTCATCAAACTTTGTCAAAGCCCCAAAATATTGATAAAAACAAAATAATAAAAAAGAACAAGCTGATATCAAATGTTAACACACACTTGAAACCTGCTGAATACAATGTGAATATTTATTGACTTCAAAGTTTCGCTGGCATTCGCGTTGCATTTCGCTGTTTGTTTGTATTCCCCACGCAGAAAACTGTCTACTAAGCAAAAAACAAAAAAATTGGTCTTGCCGCAGCGTCTCTCTCTCTCTGTCTCTCTGCTGGCTGTCAACGAAGATGTTGTCGTCGTTGTTGTAATTCGTGCTTAGGCCGAAAGCGCTGCTAAAGAAAAGAAGCAAAGGACGCGCTATAAAGTGACAAAATGACAAGTCGTATTTTCTTTTCTTTTCTGCTCGATTCGCAAAGCGAGCACAAAATATTAATGTGGGTCTAGAATCATTAGTCCGTAGTTCGAGATTTTATTGCTTTGATGCTAAAGCTTGACAGTTGCCATTGGAACATTTTTAAAATGCTGGAAATTATTGAAATCTATGTGAAGCCTGCAACAAGAACACCAACGCTAGCAACAACAACAACAATGGCCGCCAATGAATTTGTTGTGATTTACTTGTGTCGTCAATTCGCGGAGATCGCACAGGATGCGATTAGAACGGGCGTAATCTATTCGCGCCTGCGACCCGATGAGGATCAATTTGTGATCTTTGAACAGCTGCCAAGGCCGCCGCCAGTCAAAAGTAAGTCAGGTACCAAGTGATCAACTGGACAACACCCTGTAATAAATAGCTAGCAGTTGTAAAATGCCGTAACAAAACATTCGTCGACTTGAGAAGAGGAAGAGACAATTGCGAAACAGGCAGTGCATTTTAAGTAGCTGCTATGCTCTATTGTTGCTCTGCTTTCCAGCTGTTTCGTAAATATCTTCGATGATTTTCGTGTGCGTTCCTTCTAAAATGCTGGCATTTAATAAAGTTTCAAGACAAAAACCATATTGATCAAGTTCAGGTTACTAGACTATTGTATTAAAGATTTAACAGAGCAGCTACATACATTTGTACAATCCTAATTGAACCAAGAAACTTCACAACATAAAGCACTCATCCATTACATAAATACACAACATAACTTAAAGATAACAGTCAAAATATGTTAATTAACAGGAGTTAACGTTTTCTTATCCACAGAGCAAAAGTCTTCATTGCCCACCATACCCACCATTTCCTACACTGTGGGAAATCGCGACACACTGACCTCAGTGGCGGCCCGTTTCGATACGACACCATCGGAGCTAACGCATTTGAATCGCTTGAATAGCTCGTTTATATATCCGGGCCAGCAACTGCTGGTGCCCGATAAGAGTGCCAAGGATGACGCGTCGACCAGTTCGTCTGGGACGATTGAGGGGATCGGCGGCAGTATTTCTGGCAAGTCCAGTCCCATTGAGCGCAAGTTATCTAGCGATGAGAGCAAGCAGGAGAAAGGTAAGCGACGACCGGCTGGAAATGGTGCAATTGGTGCGATGATATTGAAGCTAACTACTTTGCAGTCTTATTTTAAGCTTTTTTTTACGCAAAACAAACTAACATTATAACACACCAACACCATTTAAGTTGCGCGCTCACAGTTGTTTTTAGCGACGCTGTGCAAAGCGGCGCTAGCCAACACTTGTACATGTACACAACAACCCTGTTCTAGAAAACATCTGATGCAGTTGTGCAGCCCTCGCTTTGCACGAAAGAGAATTCGTGACAGTTGTGCTGGTTGTGTTTGTTTTCTTTATTTTGTGTGTGAAAACAAAGTAGTTTTTTTTAGTCTTTTTTTTTGTCTTTGTTGGGCCACGCAAGCCGCAAAATTGCATACGCAAGTGTTGTAAAGTGCACGGACACGCGTCAGCCCCAGTTTCAGCATGCACACGGCTGTCTTTTGGCGTAACGGAGGTTAATTTTTGACACATTCTGCATTTGTTTTCAATTTATTATGTTTATTGTTTTTGATTTTTTTTTTTATTTGGATAAATTAAAAGTGCGAAATGACCTTGCGAAATTCGCAGCGCGTTTAGCCCAAGTTGTCAGTCACATGGCGCGCATTTATATTGACAGAGATTTACATTTTAAATTAAATATCACATAAATCAATTCTGGTGGCTCAAAACACACACAACGCACTCTATCTTATCAGATAGATAAAAATCACTGCGCGTGCTTTTTGCAAGTGGCCTACAAAAAAATGGAGATATATTTTTAGTTATATATAGTATTCACTAACGTGTCAAATCCCTTGCCTTGCAGATATTTTGGAGGGTCTGCGTCCAGGCTCACCCAAGCCGGGCCACATTGAACGCGTTGTGGGCAACAGCGGGTTGAGCAGCAACCGGCAGGCCGAGGAGCAGGCGGATAAAAGCGATGATCCGGTGATAACACAACGTTTTCTCAAGATCAATGTACGGCATATTACCGATGGCCAAGGCGTCGTTGGAGGCGTCCTTTTGGTCACACGCAATGCGGTCATGTTTGATCCGAACGTGAGCGATCCGCTGGTCATTGAGCATGGTCCCGAAAGCTATGGCGTCATTGCGCCCATGGATCTGGTTGTCAATGCCGCAATATTCCATGACATTGCGCATATGCGTGTCGCCGGAGGTGCAGGACCAAGTGTGGCTGCCGCATTGGCCTCGAGCGCCGGCAGCGATGCCGAGAAGCCAGAGATATACTATCCGAAGCCAGTATTAGTTGAGGAGGACTCCAAGGAGCTGTCCGAGCAGCAGGTCGATCTGGAGGTCAACAAGCAACGCTTGGATGGTAAGGATAAGATATATTTTCCATTGAGAAAACCAAAATGAAATGAAACCAAACTCACTCTTCAAATTGAGAATGTGCTTAATCATTTTGTATAATTGCAGTCGAAGTTGGTTCATTGGAGATCACCGATGATCAGGAATCGCTGTGTTCCAGCACTGGTCGCGAGGGCGATGCCTTCCCCAAGGCCTTTGAGCGTGAACGTGTCGAGGTGAGTTGCAAAAATCGAAATATTTCCATAACAAAGTTGTATTCATTGTGTGTGTGTTTTGTTCTTTTTTAAGGATACATCAACGGATGCCAAAGATAGCGCTAAGACTGACGCTCACGATGAGGACGAGGATAAGAAAATGTTGGGCCTGACAAATACACGCAGCACGCTGGAGGAGCGACGCAAGAGTCTATTGGATCATCACTGGGCCATTCCGAGCAAAGATCGGTTAGTGTTTAAGTAGCTGTGTTTGCCGGGCGAAACGTATTCGAATTATGTCATCAGATCTGTTTTGAATACATCTGTCCATATTTGTACATGTGTAATTATAGCCATAATGTTTGTCTGTCTTTCTGTCACAAGAGCTTTCAGCCAGATCGTATCTTTACATAATATATATATGTATATCTGATATGTGCTCCATCTATCTGCTGCGCATATCAAATATCCCCCATTTGAACAAATACGTCTATGGAAAAGTTTGTACTTTTCAATTTCAGTCAGCCATCAAAAAAATATGTTTTTAAATGATTCATCATTATTTTTGGCAGCTGCGCAATCGACTCAAATTTAAATATGATTTTTGTTTGTATCCTAAAAAAGTGTTTTATCGTCTTCGGTTTACCGAAGAGAGGAGCGGTGTTCTGATTTTAATTCGATTGTTTTGTGTTTTAACAAAAATCTTGTGATTATTTATTGTTATTAATTTTGTGTTCAACCATTTTCTTTGTGTTTTTACTTTCATATCTCAAACTGCAACGTCAAAACATATGCAATATATGTTATTTCACGCTTTACACACACACACACACACACGCACACACCCACTTGTAATTTGTAACTGTAAATACGCACAAACTGTACACACTCTGCACGCCTCCCCCACAAAACAAAATACTCAGCTATTGTTTGTCTAATTCCCGAAGATCATCGGAAGACGAGGCCGACAACGAGTCCAACTTGACGATCGATAGCGGCGCACGCGTCCAGGAAACACAATCAGCAGCCAGTTCGATTAGCGGCCAAGCAGTCACCGCTGCTGGTGCTGCACCAACTGAAGCTGCAGCTGCAACTTCTGCTTCTGTTCCAGGTGCAGTTGCAGCTGCTGGTGCTGCACTTCCTCCAGCTGCTGGTATGCTGCCACCGTCTGGCATCGATTTGGAGCATCTGGAGCAGCTGTCGAAACAGTCGTGCTACGATTCGGGCATCGATATACGTGAACCAGTGCCAGCCATACAACCAATACCAAAGAAAACCGTTTACAGTGACGCCGACATCGTTCTCAGCTCCGACTGGGTGCCACCGAAGAACATTGTGTCCACACACTTTGGCGAATCGCCGCCGCGTGGCACCATTCTCGGCCAGAGCCTCGACGCTGGCGGCGCACGCAAGAAGACCTCCAGTGTCAGCTTCAGTGTCGACGACGAGGCTGCTCAGCAGGCACAGGCCCAAGCAGCGGCAGCTGCGTCCAGCGTTGACAAGCAAGCGGACAAAAAGAATAAGGTGACTGTCAATCATTAATTGCATAGAATATTTATACTTATAGGGATCTATGCGAAAAAGGCTCGACTTGCAAATATCCTGAAAAAATATTCTGTTTGCTGATATTAGTTTGTTAAATATGAAATTTCTTATGCGATATTGATGGGATTTTGACAGTTTATCAATAATTCATGTTTACTATCGAACATCGATTTGTATCGATATTCGCGAGATGGGTGCATTTATCGATAAAATGAAATAAACCTAATCTTCAATAATGTATGGTAAATGAGAACTCATATTCGACATTTGCAGTCTCGAACTCTTTTAGTCTCTGAGATCAGCTTCAGCTTTCAGAATCAGTTATTAATTGTTCGATTTTATTGGATACTTAGTAGATAACTTAAGATTGGAGACAGACTATAATAGCTATAAGTTCTGGACAATTTTCCACTATGAAAGATAATATTTTTAAGTGACAACTGCTTATACTTATTACTATGACATTTTCATTTATTCTCACCTTTGCAGATGTTGAAGCGTCTGTCGTATCCATTGACCTGGGTGGAGGGTCTCACCGGCGAGGGCGGCGCACCGCCGGCACCTGGCGGCAGCCTGAGCAAGTCATCGGACACGGATTCAGCGCCCAATACGGGTGACTCCAATCAGAGTGTATTTTCGAAAGTATTCTCAAGGTGCGCTAAACACAAATCATCTCTATTAACTGCTTTCTATATATATATAAATATATTTATATATATCAATATAATTGGTGACACAAATTTGTTTATTTCGTTGACAAAAAAAAAAAAAAAAATGAAAAATGCTTACCTTCGGTTAATGCGGATCGGCTGCTTTTGCAAAACACACACATTTCTTTAACTTATGCTTTTCACACTCATACACACAATAACACTGAAACTCCAATACACACACACACACACACACACACACGCACAACAAATGTACACACTCGATATACGACATGTGAAAATGGTACCCAAAAAAAAAAAAAAAAAAAAAAATGTATATATGCAATTACTTAGCTCACCCATCACTCTGGTCTCAGAGCTGGGCGGCAATCTATTTTCGAAAACACCGTCCGAAGAATCTGGTGGGTCGCCAGTGCCGCCATTAACTCCACATTCGACACATTCCGAGGGTCACATGACCTATGGGTAAGGACGGATTTGGATGATGTGTTGTGTGCTGTGATCAAGTTGTTCCAGCTGATGTTGTTGTTGTTGTTGTAGTAGTGTTATCGTTGTTGTTGTTCCTGTTGCTCATGGTCAACTTTCAGTTTACACACTTTTCTTTCATAAGCAACATTTTTGTTAATAAATTCGCAAAAACTCTCATCACAGTCGAAAGTTTAGTTTCAGTCGGCGTTTTGTGAATTATTCATCAGCTTTGAATTGAGTTTATTTCGGTGTTAAACTAATAATAATTTGATGTGTTTGCTACACACAGGCGCTCCTCGATTGGCACCTTTATACGGCCGCACTCCTCGGAGGGCACCTCGTCGAGCACAAAGCTGAAGGAGGCCAAACAGCAGGCGCCCAAACTTGACTATCGCTCCATGGTCTCCATGGATGACAAGCCGGAACTGTTTATCAGCGTGGACAGTGAGTGATCTACACATTATATATATCTATATATATACTAGATATTTATGTATTCAAATCTTGCTTGCAGAGCTTATACCGCGTCCCGCACGCGCCTGCTCTGACCCACCTTTGTATTTCCGCCTGCGCATGGGCAAGCCCATTGGCAAGGCAATACCGCAGGGCACCACAGTCATGTCCTATGGCAAGAACAAGCTGCGCGCCGAATATTGGTTCAGTGTGCCCAAAAATCGGTGAGTACCAAATGCCAGTCCAGTCAGCTACAAAACATTGAAAATCTAATTTATTTATTTGTTATCTCTGCGCAGCGTTGATGAGCTCTATCGTTTCATAAACACCTGGGTGAAACACCTGTACGGTGAGCTGGACGAAGAGCAAATAAAGGCGCGCGGCTTTGAGCTAATCCAAGAGGATACCGAATGGACAAAGAGTGGCACCACCAAATCCGGCGGTAGCCAGGATGGCGAGGACATTAGCGATCTCACCCGCGAGTCTTGGGAGGTGAGTTCAATTTGTAGACCTCTCTATATTATCTCTATATAATCAGCAATTCCGTTGATGCCCTGTGCGACTTTTCATATATATGCATATAAATATAATTTTTAATCTATTGCTCTTTTATATGCGCTGAGTTTTTCTCTCGAATTTTTTCCACTAAACCAAATATAAAAAAAACGTTGCTCTCTCAAAATTTTGAATCCCAAAAAAAAAAAAAACATAATTTTAGGTTATGTCTCGAAATTGTTGCGCAATACGAAATTTTTAATATATATTAATATTCTCTTGTATACTTTTTCATACTTGTGTTACCTTAACGTCTCTCTTTTTTACGTTTCAACAATTGCATTTGTTTATCGTTACAAAAAAAAAAAAACTAACAACCAAATACACAAAAATCTGCCAATCCATAAAAAAAAAAAAAAAAAAACTGAAAACCAAACCGGCAACTGAAAACTGACAAATCTCTATACGACAGCTTCTAAAGGCGCCGTTCGCCAAGACCTACAAGATCATAAAAACGGCTTCGCATGCCGCATCGCATGATTTGGAAATGTTGGGCGGCGAGGTTAGGATTTAAAACCTTTTAATACGAATTCAATATTCTTCCACCTAAAACTAAACTGTGTTGTTGTTCAAAAGCACACAAACCACTAAAAAAAAAAAAAGAAAAAAAAACAGAAAAAACACCCCACCTTTGAAATTTGTGTGAAAAAATTATGTGCATTTATTTTATGTACTTATCTTATTTTCTTTAAGCACAATCGATTTTTGATTGTTGTTCATTTTGTGTTTTTGGCTCGCTCGTTCTTTCTTTTCGTAGTTTATCCCAGTTACACTTAATGCATAATGTTTTAATGTTTTTTCTTTTCTTTCTTTTTTGTAACTATTTCTTGGCACATTTTCAAGCACTTATCTCTGTGTGTGTGTGCGTGTTTCTGTGGCACACAAATATTTATAAACAATTTGAAAATACCACAAAATTATTTTTAATTTCTAATTTTCTTGCATTTCTGTTTGACACTGTTTGTGTTCACATTGGTTTTCAGTTTTGCATTCAGCATTGGCTCATCCCACAGCGAGCATTGAAAATTCATTGTTTTCATTTTTCGTATATGCAACATACTTTTCACATTTCATATTGGCAACATTTGTAGTTTCATCATTCGACAATTATTGCAGTGCAAAGCATTCTCATTGAATTCATATGAAGGTTGCAAGTTGACAGTAGAATGCGACTAAAATAAGTTTAGTTTGGTTTTCTCATCGAATGTATATCAAAATAAAAATGAAGAACATCTTAATGAAATATGCTCAAAGCAGTTAAGATCAATTACAATTACTTGTTAAGTATTTATTATTTCTTTCTGTGTACTTGCATTTATTGAATTTTCAACACGTCTTCTTTTTTTTTTTTGGTCTGCACTTTTTGTGCTTCTGCAACATCAAATTGTTGCAATCATTAAATTGAGGTTTCTCACAAGCTCCTCTCTCATTACACGACCAACAACCACATGTGTTGCTCAACCTACAATACATAATTATAGATATATATGAATATATATATAAATATATATATCGATGCGTATCACTTGCATATCTTTAAGGTTATTAAGCTATAAACAATACAAATTTATTGTGTCAATTATCACTTGCATAATTAATTTTCAACGTTATGATTGACTTTGAATTAATTATGCATGGTCCACAAAATAATTAAAACTAGCATTCAAACTTTAATTCATTCGACAATTAGCACTTTTCTTTTTGTTTTCATAACAATTTCGCAACTATTTTGTGGAACACGTTTTTCTCAGCCAAAAACCGTGCCCCCAAATATAAATATATACATTTGTGTATCTATTAATATAAATATAATCAACACGACTCACACGTCGTATGAGTAATATATGTTTTGTCTGGCAAGCAGCTAAAATATTGACTCTGAGTATTCGCTTCATTTCACCAAAAGTCTCAATACACTGTTAATTAATGGGTGTTTCCCCCGAAACCTAACCTTTATTATTATCTCTGTTATCTGTACCGACCATCATCAAACAAACTGTTTTCTCGTCAGCGAAATAATGGCAACATGTATTTTTAGAGAGATTATAGACTAGATAGCCTATAATACGCAAGAGGTTATCAAACAAATAACAAATCTTAAGTCGTAGTAGTTGATTAAAATCGATTTCTAATTATTTCACATATATGTGATTAATTCAAATTTCACAACTCGGCTTAATACTTTTGTGCTCTTTGAGTTTACCATGACTAAACAATATATTTAAATATTTTTATCAATTTATATTTATTATATACCTGTTAATTGCATTCAGTTACGTGAATTAATTAACCAGAAAAGTTTCGTATTGGAAAAAATTGTTGTTGTTTTTAAAAATGAAATATTCAAGTGATAAGAGGCTATCAGGAGGGGAAAGGCCTAATGACCGATTCCACATTTGCCACTACAGTAGTCGCCCGTCAATTGATACGCATGGGTTTTCGAGTTAATTCGGTTTTTTGTAATGTTTAACAAAAAAAAATGTCTATTCTAAATTGATTAATTGTATATTCTATTAAAAGAAATGTCAAAGACTAAAAAAAAAGGGTGGTTCTCAAATTGATTCCTGTAACAATTTGAATATTCAAATGACCACTGTACTATATAAAAAGAATTCATAAACGAGTTGCTCATTATAAAACTACAGTGAAACCCGTTTAAAAAAGGCACACGTCAAAATCTGAATTATAATGATACAACAGGTTATCGGGTCACTTTTAAGCGGCAATCAAAAATAAAATCTTACAAATGATCGTATAATATTAAAATAAATATGTATGCTCCAAAAATAATATATGTGGCTATATCTGCATCAAGTGTTGGGTGCATGTAAAAAACAAAACAGACAAGTTGCTTGTGTTTTTGTTGCTCCCATCAACCAAGAACCGGTTACTCGGTTTGGTTTTGTTGTTGTTTTTGCTATTGCTGTGCTTCTATTTCTGACAGAAGTGAGCGTGTGCCTAAACATAACTAACTAAATGCCTTCATTCATTGAACAAAAGCAAATTTGCATATAAAGAACGGCCAAAAGATGAGCCACACGAACAAAGCCAGCGATGTACATTAAAAGCCGCGCTGGGAATGTGCACACAACAGTGCCGTCCAAAACAAATGGCACCGTTATTCATTCAAACTACTGCTATCTTAGTTGTCTGGGCTTTTCAATGTTTTATTGATTTTCAAATATAAAACCAGTCATGGATCAAAATATCTACATTGAAATATTTAAAATGTGGCCAGCAAGAAAGCATCCCAGTGAAAGCATCGCCAGATCTAAATCTCATCAGGAAATATTTGGACAAACATTGTCTGAAGAAAAGTCTGTGGCAAAAGACTTTGGAGTCTTAAAGCTGTTTATAAAAATATTAATAATACAAGTCAAAACAAAGAACTAAAGTTGAATAAAAACCTTTGTCGAGTTTTCAATCATGGAAAGAGCTGGTGTCCTGCTCCGATTGCGATCGCTCTGGCCATCCATCGTGTCGCTTGTACGGAATGTAAATGAATTTTATTTGTATGTTATTTTTCATTGTTTGTTCTCCACGTGCAGCTTTTAAAATTAAACATGTCTTAATTTTAAATGACCTTTTTAAGTATTCCTTTGTACGTTCTTAATCTTATGCGTGTATGTAATTAATTTAATTTTTATGTTCGTGATTACGCTTATTTGTGGATCGCCGCAATTATTCGAAGTATTCCGCAAAGTGTAGTTAGACACAATGGTGTAAACCTGGCTGGTTCATAAATTATTCAAATAGGTTTTCGTTACCATCTTAATTACATTTCGATACGTGATGGGGTTGTATCTGTTTAGTGTTCCAAACAAATGGGAATATTCGAAATAAGAAGACGACATTCAGTTAACCCTTCCAGAAGAAACTTTCAGCAGACACATCTTTCGTATGAAAATTAACCCATGGGTGTTATTTTTATCGGTGTGTATTATATAAAGTAAACAATTAATTATGGTCTTGAATTAATTACGTTTTATTAAAATATACTGCGCTTGTCATTTAGCCGGTTATTGTTGTTATTGTTTTGTGTTTTTGTTTTTGTTGATAATTTCGTCATCGTCGGGGTCTATTTAATTCCTTTTGTTGTATGCTCCATCCGGTTTTTCAGTTTCTGTAGCTTTAGTTTGTAGCTGATTCTATTGCCTCTTTTGCCCAATTAACCAATTAGGCAACAGGCCACGCCCACACTTTCAGCAAAGTGCAACCAGTTTGATGTTTTTATTTGTTTGCCATTAATTGCCAAGTGTTTTACATATATGTCGATATATTTGTCTATATTTATACATTTGTTGATATAACAAAACGCGTACTTGTTGTACGATCAATTAGTTTCAATGAATATTTGACGACGAGCGCCATCGTCTTTTGAGCAATTGAGAAAAGTGCGATTCCCAGTTGAAAATTGAGCTCCTCTTTTAAGTACCAATATATTTGCATACACAACACATTCTGCAGTCCAATCCACAAATTATTTATTTTCGGCTGATGATGAGGACAATCAACAATATGTTTTTCAATTTCGCACAGTCTTCTTCTCGAACAGCGTATGCCATTCTAAAACGATTTTTGTATGACAGTGCACTATAAAATTTAAACTGTATAAATTAAAAACAACACATGCCTCGATATAGTATATATATATATGGTTTTCTAGACCCCCTTTGAGTTTGTTCAGAAATTCGATTATCGTCCTCAACTGCAGGATAAATAAGATCAGCTGTTCTTATTCTCAGCAAGGAAGCAAAATTATGCTTGAAGCTCAATCTAAAATCTATATATATATCACAGCAGAAATCAATCTGCAATCGCTTAACTAAAATTATAGCCACAATAGAATAGAAATTCCATAAAATGCTATTGATATTTATGTGAAGCATTTAATTAGTCTGATTTAAGATTTAAATCAGCTCAAATGTGAAGTGGATTTTCGACAACTCGTTATAATATTATTCTTAGCCTGTTCTTCTGATGTGATAGCAATCTTTCACTAATTAACTTCAATTAGTTAACAACGATTCTGCTGCAAGTCATTTATAAAGCCTAAAATAAATACATACAGAATTAAGGCAGACTGATTCGTATTTCGATTGAAACCTAAATCAGCTGTCAATATATAAGAATAGAAAACTTGTGTTTTTATTTGAGTCGATAGCAGTTGATAATGTTTTGATTTTGATCGTGTTAATGTAAGACACACAACTGTTTTTCTTCTGTATGCAAATGAACAAGAATCGTTGCACCTTGCCAGAGGCTAATTCACTTAACTCATATATATATATATATATATATATATATATATATATATATGTATATATATGTGTGTAAATATGTGTATGCCTGGTTCTTTGGCAGCTGCCTTCTGCATTACATATTCTGACCACTCTCTTAGCGCTGCAATATTAATTGAAATGCAGAGCAATGCTTAAGCTAAGCAAGTTACACTGGCGTCCAAAATATGCTGCCATATTGCATGTGTGACCTGCTGTTGATGCTCTGATGCTGATGCTGCTGCTGCTGCTGCTGCTGATGCTGGGCTGCTAGACACAAGCTATCAGCAGCGAGCATTGCGACGTTTATTATTATTATTTTTTTTGTATGTTGTTGCTGTTGCTGTTGTTATTGTAGCTGCCGCTGCTGCTGCTGCTGCCGGCTGACAGATTGACGGCGACGACGCGTTGACGACGACGACAACAGCGGCTTCGACGACCGTTGGGGCTTGTTGGCTGGCTGTTGGCTGTGGGCTGTTTCTGTTGCTGTTTCTGTTTCTGTTTTAGTTTTCGCAACCCATTCAAGCCGCACAGTCGTCGCTCGTCGCTCGTCATCGCTGGCGTCTTCATCAACGTTTCTGATCATCGCCCATTTTCTTGCTTCTTTTGTGTACATTACAAATTTCAAATTCAAATTCGAATTTCAAATACTTGGCAAGCCGGGCAACAAAGAGATGTGTTATTCTACTGATTAAGTGACATTTGTGTACTTTTTTATATAAATTTATCTATTCAAAATTTCGTGTACATTTTATGTACAAATACAGTTGTGTGTGTTTGCCCAATTGTTGTGCTATTTAACGCTCTCTCAATGCTGTTGCTGTTGCTGCTGCCGCTGTTGCAAATCAAAGAGAGTATCCAAAATTAGCAACGCCTGCGCAACTAAATAATAAATAGAACAAAAAGAACAACAACAACAACTGGACGAAATCAAAAAACTCACAACACAGAAACTGAGATAAACTCGGTCAAAATGAACGAGACCAAAATGAACGCCACCAAACTGATGGGCAAGCCAATTAAGTTCTCAAAAATAGCCAAATATATTCGAAAGAAGGTAAATACACAAGAATATCTGAATATTCTGAAAACATCACAATTTAGTTGTAATTTGCGCTGCGCATAAAACACACCCATTTTTTAACATCTGTATATTATTTTCGGCGCGCTCTTTATCATTTTTTGTGGGTGAAAGTTTAGTAAAAATAAATAAATAAATAAAAATTAACGAAAACAGAAACAGAAACAAAAACAAAACATTTTAACTTTAACTTAAATCCGAAGCGTTTTGTAAGCGACACGCGTTTCGTACAAAAACAAAGAAATATTTATATATTCAATGCCTGGGCCATAAATGACTAGACGAAAAACAAAATAAAATCCAGTGTTGCCCATATTGAATTGTGCAAAAAATACAAAATAAAAATACAAAAAAAAAAACAGGCAAACATCATCGATAAGGAAGGTCTGGCCCAACCCCACCCAACAACCATCGCATGCAAATGTCGACCAACAACAACAATAAAGTAATCGTTATTTAAAACAAAACAAAAACGATGAGCTATAATTATAGCCTTATAAGAGATCGAGGAATGAACGCCTTGCCATAAGTTGTCTTATTGCCCCATTAAGTGCCGCCCATTGTTGCACATATGAAATTGATTTCAATTGGCTTTATGGCTCTATAATATACCGTAATACTCGTGTGCCCAGGGTCTCAAATGTTGAGATATATATAAATGCTGATCCCTAAACAAGTTTGCATTTGCATGTTATGTGACTTTTGCTGGTCACACACAGCATAAGCAAAGCTAAACCCAATTTTCAACTAGATTTTTCTGTTGTTTTCAACAACATTTACTCGTAACTCAACCCAACAAAATAATGAACACAAAAGTTCGGCAGTTAGTTTGTAATTATAACTTGAACTCATTAAAAATGTTATCAAAAATGTATATTGAAGTTGTGTAAATAAGCAACTCTGAACCCACAAAGCAAATATATTCTTGGTTAGCATCAACAGTCGAGTCGATTTAGCCATGTTTAAATAGAAATAGATGAAGGCAATTTAATTGTATCGATAACGTTTGGCGAATATCGATTTCAGATAGCAACAAAAGTCAGATGTAAAGAAATGATCTTCCAGTTGATATCAACTTTAAGAATCTTATTAAGTTCGGTTAAGAAACACGAAACATATTTCATCGTCTGCTAGTCCGGCTGTCTCCATTGGAGCGCATTCTAACTTGTTTTTCTCACAAAAAGGTGTTCTTTGAAGGCATTGTTTTCGCATAGCTTCTTTGGCCCTGTTTCCGCTACATTTCAATTACATTCCATTTAATGTTAAATGTTCAAAAGTTATCTTTGTTATCGGATCTCTGCATCAGAGCAAGACTGATTCAAAGTATTTTATGAGACTTGCGATCAAAATCAAACGAAACGATGAAATCGCAATATTTGTGAACGACTTAAGAATACACTATGAAATTGAAAAACCAAAATAAAACTGAAGCTAATAAAATCAATTAAGACTTGTAAATTCTTCTGTTTTATTTTTGGAATGTGTTGGCACCAAAAAAAAAAAAAAAAAAGTTGCCCAACTTTTTTGTTCTACATAAGTCCATAATTTAGCGCATTTTATTGTCCGAACTAGAAGTTTTGCTTAGAACTTGAGCAGCTGGTTCTACTGGTTAGTTAATATAATTTTTATCATCTTTTCACTCGGTCTCCAAAATGCTTTTGATTCTGTCGTAACCCTATCGTATTTTCGTCATTTATTTGTGAAGTATTTATATAAAAATAAAAGCGGCACATTTGACATTTCTTTCACCTTTAATTAGACGGAACCCGAAACTGGTCTGCAATTAACTCATTTTAATTGAACATTTTCGTTGTCATTTAAGTGGGAAGCATTTAAGTGCCTTTCTTCTACCAATTGCGCCTTGTTTGTTTGTATTTCTGGGTGTTTTTTTGCCTTCTCCTTTTTTTTGTTTTGTTTTGAACAGTGTATAAGCTCAGCCATTTGCAAAAAGTGCAATTTAATATATATTGTTTATATATCACGTATGGTATATACTACATATTTATATCATGTATTTGGCTTAGATTTCAAATGTTTAACTGACATACCCCTAGATATATATCCATATGAGAGAGGTGCGGCAAATGACGACATTTGCCATTGTTGCTGTTTGCTATTGTTGTTGTTGTTGTTGTTGTTGCTGCTGTTTATGTGAAAGCAGCACCTGTTGATTATAGCATACGGGCTGATGAGCTGATGAGCAGCATTTGAAAGCTGTACTCTATTTGTAAATCAAGACTCTTGTGCAACAGATACAGTTGCCGCTCAGTTATCTTTCTAGGCGTGTTACCTCAAGGAAAGACTATAAAGTGGAAATTTAAGTAGCCTGTTAAATATTTCTTGGTTAATATTCCTATTACCAGCTTTGGCATACAACCTTTGACTGGATTTTGCGACAATTCTTTGAAAATCAGCTTAATGTTGAACGGCTGGGAAAGCAAAAGAATTTCATTGAAGAATTTTCTACATTTTTCGCACATTCTGATTTTTCTTCACTTAAATTTGTTAAAAACTGGCTTCAAAAGTAACTTATCAACAACAAATATCAAAATTGGAACTAAATGAGCAACATTATTAGTTAAGTGGTAAATTATGAAGCGCTTTAGTTTTGCCAACTTACAAGTCAAAACCTGTTTGTATGATCAGATTAAGATGCGGATCTATGAAAATGATGATAGGGGATGATAATGATGATGATGGTGATGGTCCATGAATGCACAAACAAACAACAAGACAATAGGCCAAATAACCGGAAAACATAAGTTTAATACGTGATTATTGCATCAACATTTATTTTTGGTCCCGCTGACAGAATATGCCAAAAATAATTGTGATTTATTTTAGCGGCATTTAAATAGAAAAGATAATAAAGGGGTCACTAAGGGGGTCAAACAACCGGCGATTAGCGTTGAACAAAAATACAAATACAAAAATATAATTATTGTTATTGCTCGTTGATTATGTTTTGCAGCTATTTTTTTATTTTTATTTTTTGTCACGTTGTTGTGTGTGATAAGATGGCCTGTTCATTTAAACAGCCACACAACTGGCTGGCAGGCGATATCAAACAGAAACAGAAATCAAACCTGTTCGAAAACAGCACTTAAAACAATCAAATTAACCTACAAAAACAAAAGACGCAACAACAATAATAACAACAGCAACAACAACTGTAAAATATCAGCCTTGGCCCAACGAAAAAAAAATTAAATCAAAAATTTTACTTGATATTTTTGGGGCCACAGCAGATGTTATTGCGTTGAATGAATATAAAAAATAAAAAAAAAATGTTATAAATTGACGTCAACTCATGCTCCAATTGTTTGGCAGCTAATTTGCAACCCCTTTAACAAACAATTTGCACTATGTACTTATTTCAAGTATAATTACACGCGAAAATAGCAACAAAATGTTGCGTATACGTTGACGCTAGCAACATGTTGCCAACGCTTTGAATCGCGGCAGCCACATCTTCAAAATAAATAACCGGCCCCTAATAGTGCTAACTATACAAGCTCGGAAATTGAATAAAAGCTTTGTCCAAAGAGCAACCATTAAGCTTAAGAGCGCGCGCGGTTTCTCTCTCTCTCCCTGTCTCTGCATCTCCCTTGCTCTCTGTTCAACTTCTTTTGGGCCACTGTGTGCGCCTGTTCTTTTATGTTGCAGTCATTCATTCAGTCAGTCAGTCAGCAACTTGTTTAACAAACACGCACACAGCAAATGCCGAAAGCGACTAGCGCACATTTTGAAAAAAAAGATATTATATATCTATTATGTGTATGTAAGCAAAAATGTTGAAAAACAGTTTACGGTGGCTTAAGTAAACAACATTAACATTTTGCTGTTTGCTGTTTACGTGTAACAAAATATTGGAAAAGCAATTGAAAGGCAAAGAGCGTGATAAAAGCTGAGGCAATAACACAGAACAGCACACACAAAAACAACAAGACGTAAAATAAAAACAACGAGCAAACGAACGAAAAGAAAAAAACTGTAGTCTCGTGGGTCACAAGACTAAAGCAGCTGTGCGAGCGAGAAAGAGCGAGAGAGTGGGAGAGTGGGAGCGAGCGCCAGCCACTGAGAGCACCAACAAGAGAAGAGAGCAGCGCGTGCAATGTGGCTGAGCGTGTTAGAGCTTTTACACACTGCTGGCCATTAAAATTGAGCAACGTGAGCTTTAACTCGAAGTTAACTCTGTTTCCCGTTTGCCCGTTTCGTTTGTTTGTTTTTATTTTTGCTATATTCATTATTGTTTACAAACATGTGGTTTGTTGTCGCACTGTTTGCAATTGTCGCCGCCTGCGGCGTTGCTGGTCGCAAATGGGGTCGTTACCTCTATCTGCACTATGGTCGCCACTTGCTACCACGCTCAATGCTCACGGCGAAAAATCGCTCACCGACGCCGCCGCTCTCGCCTACCAAAGATGATCAGAGCTTGGAGGCGTTGCTCGACGAAAGCAGCGAAATGCATGAAACGGTGAGTGGGATACGGAATCAAACGGCAAAAAACAGTGTGTTTGATCGTGTTGCGGAACACATTTTTCGCTGGAGCCAATTGGCAACTACAGCGAAAGTAAAGATTGTAACGATGTCAGATTACTTTGCTTTAAAATTTACATTTACTAAATTGTTAACATATCTCATTTCTTGACATTTACAATTACTTGAGGGTTCACTCTATCTATGCAGAATATACAATTTATTACAAGTCACTTGAGTTTTCAAAATCACATTCACCAGTTCGTTAATTGTCGTCTATAATGGCATCATATGTGAAACGAATGTTAAATTGAATTCCACGTGTAGAACTCAACACTCAAATAGTGAACGGGTGTCAAGCTAAATGAACTTAATCTGTTGCGACTGTTGCCTGTCAAATGCCAAGCAAGCCGATTTTAATTGCTGCCCAGCTGGGCTGGGGTCAATGTGCTTAGGTACATATTATTAATATTAACCGACAACACCTTGCTCAAATACGGCAAAGTGGTTAAAAACTTTATTGGCCTTTGACAAACATGGCTAAAGCCAAAACGTGGCCCATTAACTAACCCAACGCACCCAAAAACAACTTGAGGTAATTAAATATTGGCCTAGCCAGGAAACAGCCCGAGTAGTTGGGTGAAAAAAAAAACAAAACAAAACAAAACAAATTTAATATTATCGCCTTATGCCGGGGAACTGCGCAACACAACAAAATTCAATTTCACGCCCTCCTTATGCACTCAAGCAGCAAACACAACAAAAACAACAACAAAACACACACTTGATAAGTAAAAAATGGATGGAATTTTATATTCAGTTGGTTGTTTTCGTCTCTTTGCCTGCGAGTTCATATTCAACTCGCCACAGCGATAAGAAAAACTTGCAGCACAAAGCGTGAACACCAAAAACGGAAACTAAATTTAAATATAGCACAATTCGTATAGCATTCCTCGTTTTTTATCCGCACAGCACTGAAAAGGTTTCAAGCATTCAAGCATTGCACACAAATAAGTTCAAAAGTTCGCATTGCTGATTAGAACAAAAATACCATTTCGGTTTTCCTTATCAATTGTTTCAAGCCAGAAATAGTTTTTCAAGAAAGTCTTTCCATGAAACTTTATCGATTATTTATTTTGTTTAAAGCCTTTGAGTAGCTCCACTTTTATTTTTAATTAGAATCAGAATCGGAATCAGAAACTAAAGTCCAGACTTACCAAGATTGACACGGCTTGTGATATTGATCGAATTGATCGATTAATCGAATGTTGTTTTACAAGGAAACACTTTTGCAACAATTTCATTATACTCTTTTTACCCAATTTCTAAGGGGTAACGCCTAGATAGCATTCCATTGAAAAGAACACTCCACGTGTTGACAACTTAATTTCAATATAAATTTAGAATGTTGATAATTTTGTGAAGGCTTCTTTCGGCATCTACAATCAGCTGGTATAACAATGGTATCTGACAATTTCACAGTCAGTTACGCTCGACTGCAATATTCTCACTTTTTTATTTATTTATTTATTTTATTTTCTATTGTACTATTATGTATTGGGCAAACAGATCTAAATCAATCTGTCAATACGTAATTCCGGATACCGTAGAAAAGTTTGAAAAATTCCAAATTCTATCGGAATTTGTATACTTTTCGTCCTAGAATCGGAATTGGTATGTAAAAAACGTGACGAATATTAAAGTATATTTAATATTTGGTTAATATTCTTAAAAAAAACTTAATGAATGATTGTAATTTACATTCATTCATATCAACTATCAACTGACTTTTAGACTTTTCCCGTATGATGTACCTGAAAGATACTTCTCTCAGAAAAGAGAAGCTTTGCAAGTAGGGTGGGAAAGCTATAACAAATGTGAACTTTAAATAACTAAGGGACTTTGACTACCTATAGAGGCATACAGATATGTAAATATTTTTCTTAACCCTTCGCTAGCCTTAATGTTGTCGGTTGGCTTCGTCGCGCCGGCGTCTTTTTTTTTTTTGTTTTTGCCTTGGCTACGCTGTGTTGCCTCTTTCTCCGCGCGTGCAGAGTAAAAGAAGAAGAGAGAAAAGCAGAGGAGATTTTGCTATCAAATTACTTAAATACCCAGCTCAATACCCGTTTGTCCACTGGCTTGGCTCTTATCGACTGACTCTTATAGTTGCCGCCGGTTCTAGGGTTGAGTTCGACTTTTCTGGCTGCTTTTTACTTTTTTTTAATTTATTTTTTTGCGCCCAGACATTTGGCTCTGTTGCGAGGCGACTCAATAACCAGTTGCTGCACAGCCGTTGTAGAACATGTTTGCCGCGGCACCCATAGCCAAACATAAGGTACAACAAATGCAGTTCATTTCAGTTTGCCAAAGTGTGTGTGTTAGCAATCCAATCAAAAAATGAAGGAATAAAAAATGTGTCGATGAATTTGGCACCTATCAAAAATTGAGCTCAATTAAATTGTGCTTGAAGTTAATTACAGCGTATAACCTTGGCTATCTTATCTGGCCACAGTTGTCCACAATGAGACTGCCAAAAATTTTATTTGCCTTTATTTTTGGCAACAGTAAATTTAAATTTTGTTTTGACGCATTTTTGTTGTGGGCTTTTGTGTGTTGATTGAGATTCGAAATTGATATATATTGAGGAATATTTTCATTCTGTTGCTGATTTGAATTTGATATGACGTCGAGTGTCTTGAAGTGAATTGCGTTCAATAATTCTTTCTATCCTACAGTTAGCATCTTTCGATTAGTTTTTGTGTACTGAAAACATTGAGATGCCTTGATTAGATACACCCAATGAGTGCTAATATTACGCAAAGATTAACAAATTAAAATGATATATTGGTGAACCAGCAACTGGAAGTGCAACCATAAAATAGACTTTGCTTTATTTGAAACACATTTATTGACCCCCTTTAATTAAGTCACAGTCGCATTAGAACAACTTTTCAAAGTGTCAGCAGAAAAGCCGGAAAAACTCGGTTGCTCTATGCTAAATATTACATGAACATAGATTGTTGTTGTCTTCACTTCTGGCTCTGACGTCACTATTTGCAGTAACGATCTCGAATCAAACAGCGGAAAAGAAAAACAATGCACGCCATTATTTTTTTTGCAGCAATGAACAAATTTAACAATGTTGAAATTTCCAAATCCATCACGGCCATTAAATGCCCTGGAAATGAATATATTTAATATGTTAATAGTATAACCTGGCCTAAGGTTAATTGCTTGGCTACTAAGTGACGAAAAATCCCCTTTTTATTCAGAACTTTCAACAAACATCATCTTCTCAGTTGATCTCTGCTCAGTTGTTTCTACACTCAAAGCTCTGCTGATCAAATATAGTTTCTTGGAATTCTCAACGAGTTACAGAAGTAGACGATTCTACTGGAAAAAATAAATGAATATAAAAATGAGAAACTTGGCTTAAAATCATATAATAATTAAAATATGTATTTTGTATATATTTTATATTATTTTCAAAAATAAAAATACAAAAGTAAAACTAGAAAAAATATATTCCAAATGTTTTTTAAAGTTTCTAAATTAATAATAATTAAATTATCTTATATTTAAAGATTATTTTCAATCTTTGTCAACCAATTTCAAATTGCAATCTAAAAAAAACTTCAAAATCTGTTCATTTTAGTATACCCAATGTTAGCCATTGGTTGATTAGAGGGTATTAAACTACTCAAAGCGCTAGCAGGCAATTTTGTTGATTAATTTTGTGGCTGTGTTTTTGTTTTGTACTATTATTTCTCTAAGCCATTTAACTCGAAATCAGCTCAAAACAAACTCAAACTCGACTGTGCCGTTTGTGTGCCGCTCTCGCAAACAAAGTGCAAAAAATATAAATAAAAAAACAAAAACAAAATAATAATTTGTTCGAGTTTTTGTGTTAATTGAGAGACGGCAACGATGCCGAAGCCCGACGACAACGACCATAAAAAGGCCCGAACCGACAGTTGGCTTTTGAACGCGTTACGATATAGTCGAGCACAGAGCAGTGAATTGAAAATATTGAGAAGAGCTTTAATACGATACGATACGATATTATACGTTACGATACGATTAAATGTAACACGTGTCGCTGTGGCGTATACTTCATATTTTGTGAAACACCTTTAATGATTAAATGAAAATGTGTGAATTAATCGTCAATCATACGCTCAATCGTGAGGTAAATCATACGAATGCACCACATGTGAGATTCATTATAAACATTTGACAATTTTTTAGAGTATGTGGTTGTGTGTGTGTGTGTAAACATACTAACTTAGTCTGAGTGACTGAGTCATTTCGGTTGCAATGTAAACAGAACAGAAACTGGTTGGTTGCCAGATTGGAGATCTCAGCTTCGGCCTGCTGCTGGCATCGCACTCAGTCTGTCATTGACATTTGCCTTCTATCCATCCGGTGAAAGCAACAACAACAGTCATATTTACACATATAAAAAATTAAATTAAACAAAAAAAAAAAAACATCTTTAATTGCAACAATATGTGGCTATATATAGTATTTGTATTATTTGCGAGTTAAATTTCAAATTACTTGTCACGCTTCAATTCGATGCTTTGTTGCCATTTGATCTGTTCTGCTGATTGCCTGCCTGCCACGGAGTTTAATTATATCTGCTTGACAATTCTGACAGAATTATTGCCACAATTTACATGGACACAAATTGGGTGCTACTAAAAAGACTTAAAATTCAAATTCCCCAAGTTATAAATGTATGAATGTTTAACTCAGAGACTCATAAATCTATGCTATACATGATTTATATATATATATGTAAAGGAAATCAAAACTAAACTAAAATTTCTCTGAAAAATATACCATTTCGCAATTTAAAGAAACTTAAGTCTGTTTGGAAAAATCCGATGGCTTTATACATTTTTTGCTAGTCTCAAGCGGAAGCTAGATTCCGCACTATTGCAAAATAAAATGATATTCATTAATTTGCATGTTGCTAAATAAAAAATACCCTACTTTAATGCTTAGAAACGGACAATAAAAAATGCATATACGAGAAATTCCTGTTTACCCAAAGAGATTTCACAGCTATAACTTGGATGTGTCATTTTGTAATTTGACTAAAAACAAATGCTCCAAAAAATGGTAACCTGAACATTTTAATTTGAGCAATTAACATGTTTAGTTTAGTCAGCTGTTGTTCAGTGAATCATGCATTATGTTTTGCCAGAGTGCTTTTATTTTGTTGTTGTTGTTATTGTCGCAGAGATTTCATCATTATGGGCGAGGTCGCTGCCAGAACTTAAACCAGTCAATTGCATAAATTTATGCAATTCATGCATAATAATCACAGTACTTACTCCATACAACATACGCAGACTACACACAAAGAGTCCAAAGTGCCACATTAAAGTCAAGGTGCACTCGACTCAAAGTCTTAAGTCCCAATGGGTACTCGACAACCTCCAACACATATTTGAGTTTCACTTGACTTAATCGATTATTAATTTATCGATTCTCTTTGCTATCGAAGTGTCTCGACAGACAGACAGACAGACATACAAACAGACGCACAAAGTTGCTAATGGTTCAAGCACGTTCACAATTTGATTACTTGAGTTGAGTTCATGGATATCGTCTGAGTGGGTTGTGAAACGGCGATCTCTTGAAGACGACGACGACGACGACGTGGTGCTTTGAAGTTCGTAGACGAAGCGTAGAGTCTAATTTTAGTGAGAAAAACCGGAATTTTTAACACCTAAACTGTTTTGCTATTTACACAATAATTATTATAAAGGGTTTTTTTTCTATTTTTTTTTGGGGGTTCGTCTTTGACTGATAATGATAGGTTTTCAGTGTTTTCTGCTGCTTATCACGCAAATGTTTCAATTGGCGTTCAATAACAATACGATAATAATAATTATTGTGACGACATCCATCCACTTAGCATCAATTCTCGTATTCCCAATTGACGTCACAATCACGCATCTTCTTTTCACACAAGAGCAACTGTCACTACAAGTTAGGAAACTCCTCCCTCTCATCAATTAGTCAGCGTCGCTCCCATTTACTTTCACATCTTGTGCTGAACTTTTGCTATCTATATAGGAGTGCTCAGATCGTTTTGGATGATTGGTTGACTGCCCGCGGCACTACAGGCACAGATGGCTTCGTTGATAAGTTGCTTTTTTGTGTGTTGTTTTTCGTTGTTGTTGCTTTGACCAACAGCAAAGTTTCATTAACTTCGAATTGTCAGTTGTTTTTTGCGCAGTTTGCATTCAAGTCGTCAGTCTTATTGGCTGTGTTGGTTCGCCTCGCTTCGATTTTGCTCCACAAAATGGGTTTTCGCTATGCGGTAAATAAAAGTGAAACTTTTATTTTTTTAAGTCTTAATTGCTGGAATAGAAATATATTACTAAAAAATATATGTTTTTGTTTTGAAGTTCTCAAAATCGACCAACTAATTTATGTATGAAATATGTGATTTATGTATCTCATACATTAATTATTTCTATGATTTTGTGGAATTTCTCGAATACATTTTTTTTTTTTTTGCGCATCAGATTATTCTTAACTGATTTTCTAATTGTTTTTTCAGTCATTTATGACACGTGCATAATTAGTATATTTAAAAATGAGTTCAAAATCAATTAAATAACAAAAAAAAAAAAAAAAACAATTGCCTAATCCGGTTTAGCTCAAATAAATCAAACTAATGTATGCTGTGTGGAAAGTCATAATTTATAAAGCATTCACTGAAAATGTTCTCCAAAAATGTTGAAAAACAAAAGAATGGAAAATCCAAAAACGTAGCCAGCTTCGTAAATTGTCAGCAGGCATTTTCCCATCAGATTCGTTTCGTGTAGCATTTCAGTTTTATAGTTAGCTCCAAAGAGCACACTTCTCGAACAAGTTTAATTTTCACTCGAATGTTTTTGAGAAATTTTTTGTGTCAAAAAAATAAAAATCAAATAAACTAACAGAACGAATTGTATCCAAATTCAACGTATTTGCAAACAAGTACAGAAATTTTTATACAATATACATATAAATTCAACGCTAAAATTGAAGAGTAGGCAATGAGCTCCTCGAAGAGATTCGCTTTTAGCCAATTGGCGCTCCAGAGTGGCAAATCAATGCGCACTTTCTGCCACCATGCTCCTGGAGGAGGAGCCATCAGTGCAGCACAGCACATATCCAAGGAGCGACAAATGAGTCGGCTGAGCAAAGTGATTGGGGTGAAGAAGACGCTGGTCAACCAGATGCAAGGCATGATGCAAACGATGCGATCACCACCCATCAAACTCAAGTCCAGCACATATCGCATCTATGGGCCGACACGGCGACTCTCCGCCTCGATGAGCAGTCTGCCGAGTAGCCGTGGCTCTGCACGCAATTTCAGCAGCAGCAGCAGTTGCAGGCAGCAGGCACAACTGTCGGCTGCTGCTGGCACCTCGAGTGCCGAGCAGCGATATCATCATTTCGGTGATCTCTATGAGCGTCGCAATGGAGACTTGGCACGCGACATTAGTCGCTCCATACAGGACGATCTCATGGTGATCGATTTGAATACGAAGCGTTTGATTAGCTGCGCCAACACCAAAATACCAACTGACAAATATGATGACTATGACAACAGGCAGCATCATCATCATCATCAGCATCAGCATTCGAATCCGCGTCAGCGTCATGGCAGTCTGCCAAGCGTCACAGAGTGGAACGAGACGCGTATGCCAAAACCGATGGATGCCATGGATACGGTATCGAAGCAAATGAAACCGTTGCGTCGCAAATTGACCAACATACGCCTGAAGGATAACGCAATACTGCCAAATGCTGGCCAACAGTTTGCCCAACCCAATCAGCAGAGCCGCAAGTTGCAGATGCAGTTGGGTGAACTCTATGCAAATTCGATCAGGCAACGCAATCACAAAACAGTCTCGAAAAATCTCAAATCAAACACTGCAGTCAAACAACAAGTCACAAACCACGGTGAACGTGAGTTGGACATGGCAACAGCTGCAGCAGCAGCAGCAGCAGCTTCTGGCACCGGTCAAAGATCTGGCAATAGCAGTCGCATGGACGAGGTGCATTATCAGAGCAAAAAGCCAGCCAATTTGTTGAGCGCCTCACAGCGTGTGATAAACAAGCAATTTGAGGGCTATCGTGAGGCCAACAAATCGAAGCTGATTGTCCAGGCGGTCAGTCCGACTCCGTTGAGCAAGGCCATCCAGCCACCGCCGACGACGCGGACGCGGCTCATCACAATGGGACAACCCGTGCCGAAAGCCAAAGAGATGTCCAAGTCAACGGAGCACGCCAAGAAGGAGAATAACTGGCTCAAATCGAAGGCACACAACAATGTACTGCAGATGGCCAAATCAGTGGAGATAACCAAAAAACTGGAGAAATCCAGGCAAGCGGCAAGCTTAAGCACATTTAGTCGTCGCAACTCTGAGCAAAAGCGTGGCAAAAACGAACAGAAGGAAGAGCAATCCTCACAACAAGTCCCAATTCAAATGGGCGAAATGCGTGAATTGGCCAAACCGGAGGAGAAACGTGAAAATCTCAACACTGAGCTCAAGATGCCGTCCCAATATACCAAAGAATCGGCGGTGCAGCAACTGGGAAATGTTGCCGAGAAGCGACCAATTCACATCTATTCAAAGCAACGAATGTTTTAAAACAGAGAGAGAGAAAGAGACAAGTGCGTGTCAAAGGTCAGCTGAGGAGGGCCAATGGCCAAAACTGTGTGTGTTCCCCTCCAGCAACGTCTTCGTCTTCGTTTAGGTCGCAAATTATGTTTAGCTACCCAAAATTCAATGCTTGTTGAAATGTTCTGAACCAAAATTTAATCTCAGTAAATGTACCAAATATATTTGTAACTATTATAATATTATTATTAATAGTATTATTATTATTATTACTGGAATATCTGCACTAGACCTATTGTGCCCCCTTCTGAGACTACAGCTGCTCCATCAATCCCAGCTCCTGCACGAATGCGAGAATCTTTATTGGGTGGCGGGCTTCTATGTCTTTGGAGCTCATAAAGTGCATTCCCAGGATGCAGCATCTTTTCCTCAGCTAATGAAGAGAAGCACTTTGTGCAGAAAGTCAGATTTGTGATACATTTGCATTGGAATCGTGTCAAAATTGTCAGCATTGTTTGCCAGTTATCATTCACTTGCAGAACTTTGTTTTAGTTTAATTGTTATCAACTCTTCAACTTCACCGTTCGCCAAGTGCATTGTAAAATATACATTTAACATATATTCTTATACATATATTTTTTGTAAATTTTAGTTTTGTTTTCAAGTACGTTTGCAACTTATTGAAACACTCTGAAACACCACAAAACACAAACTCAAAACGTGCATTTTAATTTGTAGTTTTGAACCAAATCTCACACGAGACAAACTCACAAAAACACCCGAATATAGAAAATACCAACAGACTACTACTAGTATATAATATATATATATATATATATATATATATATATATATATATATATATATATAACTATGAATATACCCAGCCACAATCCACATTATAAAAAAGATGTATTTATAAAAAAAAAACAAATAATCCAAACAATCCAACCACTGATGAGCCACTGATAATAAATAATTTCTTAGTTAGTTACTGCACCAGAATTATTGAAGTTTTGCTACACCCTATCCAAACCGAAAAAAAAAAATAAAATAATAAAAATACTCTTTTTTCAAATAATTAACTTTATAATATGTATTTATTTGAATAATCAGTGTACAGTTTCAATTTTCACTTTCCATAGTCTTGAGAACAATACAATTGCAAAATGAAACTGTTCGCACACATTTTGGATATGAATTATAATTTTGAATTATGTATTTGTTTATGTTCTTGAATGTGGTGACACTTCAACAAAATGTGCTAATCTCAATCACAATTGGATCGTTCTTCAGGTGCTGTCTATGAGCGCAGATGAATATCGCAAGGTCAACTATGCAACTGGTTCCTTTGACCTGGACTTTCCCATACCAGATCTTAATGGCAAAACAGAGATACTCACAGAAGAGCATCGGTAAGCTGACGTTTCCTTAATAAATACTTCATTTCTAATTACCAAAACTAATCGCATCCGTTTATTATTATTGCTATTTTTTTAGTGAAAAGCTGTGCGCTCATTTGCCAGCTCGTGCCGAGGGCTATTCCTGGTCTCTAATCTTTAGCACATCGCAACATGGTTTCGCCCTCAACTCCCTGTATCGCAAGATGGCGCGATTGGAGAGTCCAGTTTTAATTGTCATTGAGGATACGGAGCACAATGTGAGTGAAATGATTTTTAAATATTCAAAATACGGCTCTGGCAAGTCTTCAAAAAACAGCACTTGAAATCCATTAAATTTGTTAAACGTATTGATTAAAAAAGAATTGAAAATTCGAATTAATTTTGTTTCTAACTAAAATAAAAAATAATTTACCTTACATATTTATATATATATTTATTATAAATTCAATGATTAATCGACTATTTTGCAGTGCTTTATTTTTAGAAGATTTTCGGACAAGACAATAATAATAAATAAATAATTAATAATTTCAATTCAATTTGATTTTTTAGGTATTTGGTGCTTTGACCTCTTGTGCGCTGCATGTGTCTGATCATTTTTATGGCACCGGCGAATCCCTGCTCTACAAGTTTAATCCCAGCTTCAAAGTATTCCATTGGACTGGTGAGAATATGTACTTCATAAAGGGCAACATGGAGAGCCTCTCAATTGGCGCTGGCGAGTGAGTATACTTCAATTTCAACTTAACACCACACCAAATAAATAGATCGAATTATTAACAAACCTATTTTGCATTCTTTGTTTAATTTTCAGCGGTCGCTTTGGCCTGTGGCTGGACGGTGATTTAAATCAGGGACGATCGCAGCATTGCAGCACATATGGCAATGAGCCGTTGGCGCAACAAGAAGACTTTGTTATCAAAACACTCGAATGCTGGGCATTTGTTTAAGTGAATTTGTGTTGAGAACGCAATCTAGATGAAGAGTGAAGCCTACCTATTTAATTAATTGATAATATATAAAGATATATGTATGTGTACTAAAAAAAAACAAACAAAAAATAATAATAATAACAAAAAAAAACAACCTGAGAATGATATCAAAAAAGCTAACGCGTGTCTAAAAATAATAATAATTAATTGAAAACCAACTATCATAACAATGTAATCACACAGGAAAATAATAGAAAAGAAAACCTAAACTTAACTTCAAATGCAATTGTGTACAACAAAATGCCTGTGAGCTAGTTGAAAATTGCTATAGATGCGTTGAAACGTATTAATTATTTAGTTTTTATATTATATATTATTATTAAACAAAAGGCAACTAAATTATGTACTAGATGTTAAACAGTGAGAAAACTACAAACAAAACAACACGACAACAATAACAACAACAGCAAGAAAACAATTGAAAAGAACATTTAAAGCACACGCCTCTCACAAAAAAACAAAACAAAAAATTAAAAACAAAAGAAACGATTTGGACATAAGCATCATGAAAACACATCCATAAACACACACACACACACACACACATACACACACACTCACGCATTTAAGTTTAAGTTATATTATCAAAGAGAAAAATATTAAATGTTTATTAACCAAAATACAACACGAAAACAAGTTTTAACTTAAATTCAATTGATGATTTGATTGTTTTGTATTTTGTTTTTGTTTTTCGTCTAGAATTTAATTTACTATGCATATTATATATATATATATATATATATATATATATATAATTTAATTTTGATTCGTGCCTTTGATTTTCTCGAGAAACATGAAATGAAAAGAATGTCGATATAATTTTAGTGCAATTTTAGGCGCTGAGACGCCTCCAATCCCCCCCATATCCCCCATATACCCATTTTGCAAGTGAAACGGAAAATATCTTTTAATGATTTTAATTTTGTGCGAGATGACAGTGAGAGGGTGAGAAGAGAAAACTATATGAATGGAAGGCGTTTAATTTCTTTAGTTTTACATCAAATATATATTTAATTATGCTAATCATGTTGATTTTAATGCAATTATACTAAAAAGGAAACAACACAAGATTGAGAAATACACAATATATACTATATTACCAACAATTTCAAACGCAGACGCTTTTTTACTTTGCCAACTGAGTGAAAGGTACACTGAAACACAAGAGGCTGCAGAAACTGATAAATCTTGTATAAAAAACTACATTTATACGATCTCAAAAGATCTGTCAGGCTCAAGAAGTTGAACAATTCTTTATGTATATCCGACACCTTTTTTTGGGAAAAGGCATCGCCTACGAAAAGGGTACTTCCAAAAGATACATATTAATTTGATATTGGGTATATATATATATACAAATATGTGTTTGTTGAACGTGTCGGAGATGTTATGCTGCGTTACACTTGAAAGTTGAAACACAGACCACATACACACCCACACACACACACACCAAATTTCTACACATCTGCAGCACCTGAAACATTTTTGGTGGCTGCTGCGGATGCAATGGTTTTGAAAACTTAAATGGCTTTATATCCCTTTTGAGATACAATTGAGTATAACTACAAATATATAATTATATATATATATATTAATATATAATTATACGATGTATGAATGTAAGTTGCAATTGAGTGTGTCATTTTTTGTAGTGTATTGTTGCAGCTCTCGCCGAACCTATTGATGTATGTAATACCTAATTGTTGTAATGTCTCCCTCCTTAGAAGCGTGCAACATTATAACAAAATAAAAACAAATTCTAAATATTTGAGCTACACACATACACACACACACACACGCATAGCGTTGCAAGCAAAACGGCGACGGGTTTGTTGTAATAAAAACTAGTTTGAAAGAGCAAATGAAACGAAATTGCTGATTTTTTACACGGAGCACAGTTCGCAGAACAAAAAAAAACACAAGAAACAAACAAAATTGAATATATTTTGTTTTACTTTGACGATTTGGAAAATTGTTAATGGGAATTAGCAGCAACGCAAACGCAAAAAAAAAAATCAATACAAATTAAACAAAGTCCCTAATAAACAATTTAGCATGCAACAATTTAGAAAAACTTAGCTGAAACTTTTTTGCACCCCACAAAGCCCAAAAAGATAACCAAAACTAAAACACTCAAGGTACATAGATCTAAACGATACTTATACATATGGAACACTTATATATGAAATATATATATAGTATATATACATATATATATTCAACAAATTATGAACACTCACGCCAAAGTGTTGGTTTTTTATAGATGTTATTTAAAATCGTTGACAAAACAATTTTTGTGTAGCTGTGTATAAGATATATGCATACCTATCCCTATCTGATATTATGTACTATACAAATAATATCAAAACATATTCCTTAAAAAAAAAAAACAAAACAAACGCATGAGTTTTGTGAGCTTTAAACACACAAACCAAATCAATGAATATTGAATTAATCAAAAATTGAAATTAGATTTGTATTTGTGAAATCGGAAGACTCTTTTTAAGATACCCACACATACACACACACACACACCCGCTCCTCGCTTCCCTTTCAAGATGTTGGGTTGACTACAGAGCATCCAGTAACCAAACATTTCAGTCAAACAAAAAACTTTCGCTTCAACTCCAAACATTGCGCTATAATTCATGCATAAAATCTTGAGACCAAAATGCGTTTACTACAAATATGAAAAAAATAAATAAATCCTACAACTAAATAAACTATATAAAAACTTGACCATTCAAAAATGCACACATTTGGAGACCTAGAAAAACAAGCATTCAATTTCGAAAGAGAGCCTCGCAGATTTTTTCAACTGATTTGGGCGTCAATTATGTCTCTTCATACACACACACACACATACACTGACACACTCACACACATACGAATAAAATACAAGTGAAAATTTATAAATTGTAATATGATTAATAATATGTAATTTGGTAGTCCTACTTGTTGTTGAATTCGTAGCCCTTTTGTTGTGCGATCAAACAATGCAAAAAAGAAAAAACAAAAACAAAAAGAAAAGAAAAATAAGAAAATATTTTTGAATTGTAACTTCTGTCAATTAACTTGTAGACTGTAGATTGCATATACCAAGTGAAAACTGATCAGCAAACAAACGCACATTTTATTGTTGCAATTAAAGATATATATATAAATATATATATGTATATGTATTTATATCCATTAGGTTTTGTTTTGCTTAACAGAAAACACGACAAGCTAAAGCATGTATATACATATATATTATATATCAAGTATAAACAAAAAGGCCAGTTAAATAGTATGCAATTCATGTGGCTTTATCTTAACGGGTTTTTTTCTAGCTACCTGTCGGTGTCTGCATTTCAGTAGTAGTTGTGAAAATAACACACACAGAAAACCAGTGTTGCGTAGTTGCGTATAATTGTAGATGTGCACGGAAAAATCAAAAATCCAAACCAAAACCAACTGCACAAAAGTTAAGCCGTTATATTCATACATATATGAGAAGTGAAATTATTAAAAATTATATAAATACATTAAACGTTTTTCTATTTTGTCGAGAGAGAGAGAGAGAGAGAGAGAGAGAGAGAGAGAGCGAAAGATAAAGAGAAGCAGAAATAACATTGACAGCTGTAAATGTGTCGCATTTCCCGGCTTAATTCTCCAGTTTGCAATATGACCTAACCTCAAATTCAATTAAAATATTTGTGCATATAAATAAGCCAAAACCAAAAACCAAGCAATAGAAATAGCTAAAACTTCTACTTTTAATGTACAACTAAAAATTCAAAACTTTTCCAGAGAATAGAATTTGCCAAGATATGAAAACTTTTCAAGAAACAACTTTCCCCTCCAAAAAAAGTGTGTAAAAAAGGCTATAATAACAGTATAATAGAAGCAGAAATATCTCAGATATCTACTTGCAACTTAACGATAGAATAGAAATGGCAAAGGTATGAAAACTTTTGAAGAAACCACTTTCCACCCTCCAAACAAAATGTAAAAAATGTCCAATACTAAAACAGTGTAAGTGAAAAGTAAACCAACAGTATATATAACTGGTGATACTAGAAGAGAGCGTTCCATTAACACATAAATACACACATATATATACATATATATAAATTGGCATATGCATATGTAGTATCTAAAGTTTGAGCGGCAAAGTTTTATTTTTCCACCGACAAATCGCAGGAAATGGGAATAAATGGAGAAGACAACTTGTTAATATATATAGTGAAGAGTACATTCATGCTTATATGTAGGTATGGCAATTAGATCGCTCGTGTACATACTATATATATGAGATGCACACATGCACACACACACAACCACACATAAATGCAAATATTTTTGGAAAAAAATCGATGATATGTACATACAAAAAAAGCAGCAAGAAATGCAATAAAAAATAAAAAAATAAAACAAAAGAAATGTTTAATGTAAATGTTAAAATGAACTAATTAATTGAAATTGAGTGGGTTGCTCGTTTGCTTGTTTGTTCGTTTGTTTCAAATGCATAAATACTTCAGTTGAACATCCAAACGAATAGATGATAAAACATATAGTTAAAGCGAATATAAAAATCATGTGCGATGAAAAACAAAAACTGAAATCACAAACACACAAGAACGAATATGTACTTATACATATATAAATATATGCATAACATATATATATATATATATATATACATATATATATATATATTATGGTATATATACCATACTATACCACATATATACTGTATGTAAATGTAAAGTCATTACAAAGATGAGCAACTTTTCTGAAAAATAAAGTGTATATTCAAATATCAAATGACGTTGTTTTACTTGAATCAATCAAATCAATCAATCAGCATTCCTAAAATATGAATTATTAAGATGTTAAATGGTCACAAAACTACGAAAAGTCACACAAAGGACACAAAAGGACACATCGAAAGGCCAAGAACATCAACAAATATAATTGGAAAAGCAACAAAGTATTAAGGACACGGCTGGTTGGTCATACGGATAATTTAAAAATGATAATTTTTACTATATTCAATATTTGTACTTGTTTCAAATCAAAATCAAAGTGTAATTGATAATTATAAAAACAAATTGTTTGCAAACAAGGCAAAAAGGCAGCTTTTAGTCGATTTGACGCCTTTTAATAATCATACTTACTGGCTTATGCTGAAATCACATTCAAAACTTCAATGTTGGGCTTTTTTTTTTGGTCATTTGCTGAGTTTTTCATTTAATTAAAAAAATAGATACATATATGCATTCAAATACATAATTGATATATTTGTTTGTTTGTTTATTGGTGTGCTTTTTATTACATCGCTTATACGCCATAATTTTAGATAATTACGAAAATATTGCAAATAATTGAAGTGTATAATTGATTGCCTAATTCACAATTGACTAAAAAAATAATATTTATTAACGATTTTTTTTTATTTAATCTATTTAACATTTTATTTGATGCATTTTTGTGATTAGTTTATTCAATATTATGTGCAAATGGCTGGCGTACAAACATAGCATAAATGTAGCCTATAAACCAGAGATTTTTGATAATATGTTTATTTATTTCTTCAGATATCGTATTTTTGTTGTTTGCGCTAAAATCTCTAACTATGTGAGAGTCGAACAAGTTGAGTGGACAAATGCACAACAACCCAATAAATAGTTTTCGTAGTGGTTTTTACAAAATTTTTGAGATAGCAAATAAATGTTTGATGGTTTGGCTTCGATGGAAGCTGCGCTTTAGCTATAATACTTTGGCAAACCTACGCAAGTTAAAACAGTTTTTACAGCGCGAATAAAATAATTATAATAATAATGATGATTAGAAGAAATCGTGGAAGAAAAGAAAAAAATCTACATGACGCTGATAAGGCCGTTAGCTAAGTGGGTCAAATTAATGCAAAAATAACTAAAAATACGGTTTACGGGCTAACAACTAGATTAGGTATTAAATGACTAAAGGAGCTTTGATTCACATGTTTGTAAAATAGTTTAGACTCGTGCAGCAAAATCATCACGCTGAGACTGCACTACACATACAGTTTTTTCTTTTTCATAACTTAAGAATTAGATATAAATAGTACTTGTTATGTTTAACTAGCTTTTTACAATGTGTGTGTGTTTGGATAAGATATATATATATATATATAGATAGACGGTATATATACATGGTTTTGTAGCCAGATCGGGCTACGTGCAAATCTCATTGCTGGCCGCGCAGGAACAGCTTGCCACATTCGCATTGAGTGCCGCTGCTGCTGTGCCCGTTGTCATGCTGGCGGGCGTAAACGCTGAGGATGAGGATGAGGAGCTGGAAGTTACTGTTGATGAAGATGCTGCTGCTGATGCTCCTCTTGTTGTTGTTGGTGGTGAGGCGGGTGTGCTAGTTGTTGTAGAGTCGGGTTCGGTGAGCTGCGCCACAGCATTCGCATTGCTATTCTCCAGTTTGGCCCGAATGAGCGCCTCCTCGCGCTCCTTGGCATCGAAATACCAAACGGTGATCGCGTAGCGTGTCCGATGCGCCGGTTGCACCTCGTGCGGATTACGTATGTCCGACCAGAAGAATATCAGGCGATCAAACTTCGGCTCAATATCCGCAACAGTTGTGCCAGGCGTGGGTCGAATTCTATATATATATATATATTGAGAGACGACAGATTGATTAATTTACTCCAAACATGAATAAAACATTTGAATGAAATGAAATCTGACTTGAATTTTTCGCTTGTACCTGCTCACTTTAAAACTTTTCTTTGTAAACACGCCCAACAGAAACAAATTTCAAAAACAAATTCGAAATCTGGAAATGAACCCAATTCGGCGACGATGGTTTCTATGCGCTACATTGTATATACATAGGAATATGTACATTAATGTGCTATTTTGACACGCTTTTTAATCATTTACATATTTGCTTTAAAGTCATTTTTTAAAAGTATTTTCGTTTGAAAAAACGCAATCCTCGACCACTAAATCATTCTCAAGATATGCTACAAAATAGCAACTACTATAAACAATAATTCATATTCCCTTTTAGTGGACTGATTCCGGAAGATTCCCAAACTTATATCAAGAATAATTATGGATGTGGTTAGAGCCGGGGTATCTCGTTTTATATGTGACAAATTTCGCAAAGGAAAACTTACCGCAATATGCCGCCGCTTTCCCTGGCATCCCAATTGAGGTTCAGGTAGTATATGGCTGTAATGACGCGTCCATCCTTGTTGGGATTGTCCACGTGCATGACGTAGTGTGTGCCAGAGCCGGGATAACAAGCAACCATTGCCTATAGACAAAATAATTCAATTAATTTAAATCTCGCAAATATTAACAATGAAGTTTTGAATAATTTCTTTCAAAGATTGTCCATCAATACAGGTAATTGAAAAATATGCCTATTTCTGAAAGTCTAAGCAAAAATATAATACATTCTTAGAAACTCCAAAAATATTACTAATATGGCTTGCAAAAGAAATTTGCCTAGATTTAATGTTGGAATTATGTTAAATTAATTATCCCAGTTTTATAGAGGAATAAAATATTCTATATTCAAATGTATGAAATGTAAAAGATTTAAAACAAAATGTTACTCAACAATAAATACAATTTAGAATGCTCTAGTAGAAATAGCTAGAAAATTAGATTTACTGAACCGCGATTTTAACTACATATTAAGCGACTACTATTATTTTGTTCAATATGAAACTAGGTTTTGGTTAACAAAATCTGTTTCTTATAAGAACTTGGCTTCATATAGATGAACAGACGAGCATGGCTAAGCCGACTACACTTTTGATGCTGTTCAAGAATATATACACACTTTCTGTTTTCTTCTATCTGTTCTGTCTGCCGCACAGCTTCATTTTACATTTTTTCCTCATTTTATGGATCGATGTAAGAAATGTTCTTATATCCGACAGTCTAGCCTAGACATATTCTTGTTTGCGTTCGTGTTGCGGCCAGATCAAATGAAAGAAGAGTGGACATTGTGTGTTCTTACTCTCGTTCGCTCTCTGATGTGGTAGTTGCCCAGAATGCCATTATCCTTCATGGTGTTCACACGATAAACCACAGAATCAATCTAAAAGTAGGTTTATGAGTTGGTTGATTGGAATTTTGGTGCTTCATGATAAGTGGCTCACCTGATTGGTCAGATACCAGACATTGCTGCAGCCGGGCTCATTACCGCCAACCCATTTGATTTTATCGCCACGAATGTTGTTATCGCCTCGCACCGCCGACGGTTGGGAATCGGTGGTGGTGGTGCTTGTGGTGGTTCTCATATTGTGCACCAGCTGGCCATCGTGAAATGCGCCCGCATTATACATGCTGCGCACCTCATTCAGGATCTTCAGGCCCTTGTCCATGCCGAGGAAATCGTCGACCACAGAGAGTCCATATTGATTCATGTCGCTGATGATATTGCGACACAGATCCTCATAGCGTCTTTCACTGTGAGGGGAATGAGAAAAAAAATCAAGTTTAGTTGAATTTTACATATTGTCTTGCTCCCTGGTGGGTCCCCTTGCCTTAGGGCGGGTTTTGCACTCAATTGCTAATCTATATATTTATATCGCAAACAAATCAAAATGCAAATATTTTACTGCTCATAGTTTACTATTTCTTATGAATTTCAAAAATTTTACGACTTTTTTATGAGTTGCACAAGACCATAAAATTATTCCCATTACTAGACATGTTTCAGTCACGTAGTCCAAAAACCACACAAAACACAGACACACACTCTCTCTCTTTCTCTCTCTCTCTTACACACACACACCCCAGCTGTATGAAGAGAAAGAGTTGAAAAGAGAAGAGCTGTTAAAAATTCGCTAATTCTGGATAAATATGAAGAAGCAGCAAAATGTGCAAATATTTTTATTCATCAGAATTTTCATGCTAATTAGCATATTTAACGCTTTCGCAAAAACTTGATTTGCTAATCTTTTCATAGTTTTTAATATTATAAAAATCGAGCATGTCTTTAAGGTTTTCAAAATTTTTTGCTGCAAACGTCGCATATTATAATTACGAACAGGTTTCCTTCTTTTTTTTTTTGTTAAAAAAAAATTTAATTTTTTTTTGTTAAAGCCCATTTAAATTACCGTTTATCCAAAATTTCGCGAAAATATTGTTCAGCATTGACAGGATGCGCCGATTGTTTAAAGAAATTAGGATAATCCGTTGTTGTTGAGGTAATCATTTTGCTTTGATTCAGTTAAACTTTTTTTTAATATAAATAATGGTTTGTTATTGTTCTTTGCAGTTGTTTGGTTTGTAAGCGAAAATACTTTTGATTTTCAGTTGGCAAATTAGAACCGACTCCATAAACAATTCACGCACAACTGATGAAAGTTATAAAATGCCTGTCAGCTTTTATGCGGTTTTCCCATTTGAAAGAGAATTAGAGAGAAGCAGACAACTAACACATAACCGGCTGTTATATAGTATTATAGCGGTAAGATGGCGAAACAGTGTTGGAAAACGAATACAACAGCAGCTGTTTGTTTTCCTCTTATTGCACTTGTAATTGCCAGCTGTTTGTTTTGGTACTGTTATTCACATTCGTGTCTTGTCGCACGAACCAAACAAATAATTGTTGAAGAGCGCGAACCGTTCGCGTTGAGTTCGCGTTCACGAATGCGGTGACGGCAACACAACAAGCACCAGCGACAACGTACTCGATCGCAGTCGTGGGAGATTATTGTGCAAATGTATGTGTGTGACGCAGGCGTAAGTGTCTGTGTGTTTGATTTAGGGGCCCGGGCATCAGGCACACTACTTTGTAAGCGCCACATTTGCCGTTTTTATATATAATCGACAAGCGAAACAGATTATATTGGGCTTTGCCACCCCAACAATTGGGGCGTATTTTTATTTTTTTCTTTCTTTTTTTTTTGCTTTATTGAGAACGTCGCGTTTCCGCATGCCCTTCAACTTGCTTGCAGCGGTGGTCTCGTCCACAAGCTAAAATAAACACAAGCACACACATGCACACACACACAGAGAGCGAGTAAGCAACCGCAGAGCACTTACACAATGAACGAGCTCGCACTCACGTAGACCACAGAGAAAAAAATAACACACTCACACAACATGGACGCGAATGCGAGAAAATCAATGCGATGCGTCTAAAAGAGATGGAGCGATGAATGAACGAATGAGAGAGAATCGTATTAAATGATATTAGAAAAAACGAGATGAAACAAAGAAGAAACCGCTGTAAATACATACATACATAAGTTGATGTGTGTATATATGTATGTATATAGATACTTATTAATATACGACCGTATTAAGTAGAAGAATACTACGTTTGAGACTCCAATAAAATTGGGTCAATGGCCCAGTTCAAAGTCGCTCACAACGCGAAATTCGATTTTAATAAGAGACCCGGCAGCAAAAATAAATATACACAGACACATACATACATATATACAGACATACATATGCAAGTTTATTTTGATCGATTGCGGGCCCTTTGACTTTTGTATGTTACGTGCGGAGTCAGCGAGCAGGGCACGTGCAACACGCGACAGAGATGTCACCTATTCAATTGCATTCACGACTCGAAGTCACAGTCACTATCACAGTAACAAAACGCGGTTATCAATTACCACTTATATTATATCGCAAGTATTTTTTTTTTCTTAGAAAAAATATTATTTATATCGTCGCAAGATTGAAGGTAAAAGCTTTGGCAAATGAATAATCGTTTGAGCCACAGCGATATGATAATCACCGCATTCTGCTCATCCCTAGTATGTAGAGTCGATGCTGTCGAGAGCGGCGCATACGCACCGAGCGGCGACCTTGTGACGTGCGTTGCCAGACGTAGCTGAAACTTCTTATACATATGTGTGCATGTTGGTATGCGTGTGTGTGTGGCAATTTGTGGGGTTGAAAATTGTATCAGCTGTAAGTTAATGATTGGCTCAAGCAACAGTTTGCTTTTGTTTTTGCCAGACAGAGTTGCAACTGGTTTTTGCAAATGTCACTCGTTCATCGTTCACCTTTCTCACCTCAAATTAATTTGACCAACACTTGCTAATTATTTTTTGTATGCTTTGTTTACACTCGAAAACTTGTTTGACAAGCGACAAGAAATGACACACACTTTAAAACACTACTCACAGGTTGTGCCTCATTTTATGGGACGGGGAATTTAGGAAAATGAAGTCATGCGACATGTCGCCATTGCTAATTGTTTGATAAAGAACAACAAAGTCAATCCGATCCCATCCGATCCTAAGAAGTGGCCCAGTCCATAGGAAATCACGGTGCAAACTCGCTAATAATGATAAGCGGAATCAAAATAAAAACCTATAAATGACTTGCGTACGCGCACGTACGCAAAATACAATTAAGACAACGAGAGGGAGAGAGAGAGATCGACTACGAGAGTGAGAGAAAGAGAGAGAGAGAGAGAGAGTTGGGCCACCCAAGTGTAAGAATAACGGGGACCACACAACGTACAATAAAATAAACAAAAACAGGCACACCGTACATTAAATACCCTGCAGCTCAACAGTTTACATTAAAATTGTATTATAAATGTTATATTATTATTTATTATATCCATCAAATCTATATTTCTATATTTTATATTTAATCAAGATAACTTTAAAACTAAGGGAACAATGGTTGATTATTATTACTCTTACAAGCTTTGCATCAATTAAAATACGCTGCAATGCAAGGGTATCAAAACGATAAGCAGATCGATGAATCAATGAGAATGGCACTGAAGTCATCGCAACAATTGCGAGCTGAATTTCACCTGTAAGTGTGTGTGCTTTTATATCTTTTAATGCAGCTTGTAAAAATAAAATATATAAAAACAATTCGGCCAACTGCGCAACAGAATAATGACAAAGTCAGTGGCGTCGTAGACTGCACATTTGTGAGAGGTGTTAACTAATCGCACACACACATACATATATTACAATATATAATATACTTGGACGTGTACGTGCAAATAGGCATTGGTTTTGTGGGGATGTGCATTAAATGACGCTGCACGTAGCGGCGGCAAGATAAGTAAACATTTTGGGACGTTGCGACGTACATATAACGTACATGAAAACTGCACACACCAAATCTAATCTCAGGGCACATATTTGTTTTTATAACAAAAACAAAAAAAAAAAACAATGAGAGCAAATTAGTGAAGTGGGCCTTAGATCTGAGCACGTAAAGCTTATCGCTAATAAGCGCCACCTATGCATGCAAACATGTGTATCTTTGCACACATGTATTAGTACGTAATCTTCGCCAGGGCGTTGGTTTCACTGCGTATTTACGTGTGTGTGTGTGTCATTTACTGAAGTAAATCTTAATCTGAATGCAACTTTGGCCGTTCTACAATTCGCAGTGAATGAAAATGAAAAATTTTTAAGGCAAACAAAATGATTTAATTAATATAAAATATTTACTATGTCATATATATATATTAAAAAACAATAATAAAACTAAGAATGAGCTTTAACGGAAGAAGATATTATTCGATATCATTAAGGCAAATACAATTAATTGCATTTGTGTATTTGTCATTTACTGCAGCTAACTTTAATACGAGTGTAGCTTTAACCGTTCTACAGTTCGTGAATGAAGATGGAAGTAAGAAGAAATTTTTATGCGATATAACTAAATTACTTCCATTAATGGAAAATACAATCCACATACATAACCCAAGCTATCTACTTCACTAGAAACCAATCGATCAGATATCTCTCCTTTTATATCCCATTATTAATAGCATTATCCCCGATTGTCCATCGACAAAATAAGGTTCTGAAGCTGATTTTGAATCTGCCTTGGAGTAGTTCCAGCATTGACCTGCCTGGAAGAGCAAATATTGAGATGATAGAGGACAGGCTCGATATTTAATTGTTCCACTTACATACACAGCTTTTAAGTAGCTTTAAATATACAAATTAATTATTAGTTGGGTAAATACAAAATATTAACTTTGTCATTTATGAAACTATATAAATAATAAAAATATCTTTTTTAGATTTTAGTAATTTTTTTCCAGCAACTAGCTGGCTGAGTTAAATAAATTAAGTGTTATTTGAGAAACGTTTGCAGATTTTTTGAGGATCAGGTTTGTTTCGAAAAATCTGTATAACAATTAAACACACCCATATTTTCTGTAGTATAGTCAAAAACTAAGTAAAATAACCAAAAATTTCGAGCAAAATATCGAATACACATATTGAAACCATCCACATTGAACCCATCCATCCACACACATATACACAGACAGATAAATTTTGGCTAGTCTATCAAAATAGATTTAGATAAATAGATAGATAAATCGACAACTATGGTTGAGTATACGCGACAGCCGTGTCCTGTACGGATTGTGGAGGATTGCGGCTGTGCTTTCATGATGGGCTGCATCGGTGGCTCCATGTTTCAGTATGCGCAGGGATTTCGAAATGCTCCAACGGGTGTCTGGCGGAGCCTTTACGGCGGTTTGGATGCCGTCAAGATGAAGACACCGGCCATTGCCGGCAGCTTTGCTGTGTGGGGCGCCACCTTCAGCACAGTGGATTGCACCATGGTGCACTATCGTCAGCGTGAGGATTCGTGGAATTCGATTGTTAGTGGCGCCACTACTGGTGGCATTCTTGCCGCACGCAACGGACTCAGAGCGATGGCAAATGGAGCATTGGTCGGTGGTTTGGTGCTGGCCATGATTGAGGGCGCTGGCGTTGCGGTGGCAACTATTTATGCCGCAAGTGCAAATATGAGGCAACAACGGCCCCAATGGGATCGCATCAATCCCATCCACCAGATGGAGGCGGACCAACAACAACCAGGAAACGATGCTTTGGCGGAAATTGAGCGTGTGTTGGACAAATGCAATGCATACAAAAGGAGACCCACACAGCTTGCGGCGACGCTGGGACAGCGGCCACAACAGCATCAGTTCGTCAACATGGAGACCATGGAGTATGCCAAGCATCCACCTTCCTTGCTGGAGCTGGCCAAAATCGCCAACATGTTTAAGACCAACTGAGTTCAAATTCTTTTATTATATTTCGGCTCACACTTTTGTGTATCGACCAAAATTAAATACATGTGATCTGGACATTAACTATAACTAACGGCCAGTATTTGAGTTAAGAGCTTTCCTATATATTTCAATTGGCTAAAAATGAAGAAGCAGCAATAACAACAGCAGCAGCAGCTGACCTGATCAAACGATTTCCACACTGGAATATGGTTAGCAGTTGTGCAACACTGCAAGACAAACTCACCTGCCACTGCCCATAAAGCTGGCATCCGTCAGCCCAATCTGATAGCTGGAACTCTTCTCACCATTGTGCTGGTGGTGATTATGATTATGTTGCGAATGTTGGTGTTGATTAACGTCGCCAGATTGCGCTGTGTGCTGCGATGGCATTTGAGGCTGTGCCAATAAGTCGAACAACAGTTCGTCCAGCTCGTTGGGCCAGGACTGAGCCTGTTCCGCTGTCGTCATCATTTGCGCCGTAGAACAATTGGCGCCACTCACATCCAGCGTTGTGGCTGCCACCGCCTGTTGCAGCTGTTGCATTTTATTGTTGCTATTGTTGTTATGGCTCTGGTTCTTTTGACGCGCCAACAGGCGACAATCGTGGCGATGATTGGGCCAATCGATGTGCTGATGCTCCGAGGAGCAATAATAGATGCTTTTGCATTTGGCGCAGCGCAACAGTTGCTCGCGTGTGCCACAGATGGCGCAACGTGCTGGCATCGATGGTGGCTTCTTCTGCATATCCTTGTCGCGTCCTCTCTTTTACAGCATATTGGCAACGCCAGCCCACTGCGAACCTCTGGCAACGTAACTTATCTGAAATATTTTCAAGCGGCAAATTGGCCAATTTTTGCATTCAGGCCCATTTCACCGAGTGCTGGTGGTGCTGGTTCAACAAATGGACTTTCTGTCTATACTATATAGACTGCATGCATTTCAATCACGTAGGCCAAATAATATATATAAACAATAAAATACGTAGTTGTTTTTGCTGTTGTTGTTCGACAGCTGCGTGTGCTTTTATTACTTTTGCTTCACTTGCACATTTATGCATTCACACACACGGCAGAGGTATACATGATCAACGAGTGCTCTTTTGCGTATTTCAGCATAAAATTATTGTTTGCAAATGCAAATTTATAACAAAAAAATATATAATATGCAATTCACTTTCACGACGATAGCTCAAGTTCCGAACTGAACTAGTGCTATCGATTGTCGATGGCATGGGTTGGGATACACAAGTGCTGCAAAACACACGTTGCCAGGTCCCGAAATCATGATTACTATATGTGGCACAAATGTACCAAACCGACTATTTTACTTATTCTAACAGAACTTATAGATTTCATTAAACACTTCTTTAGATACAAACAAATCATGTTTTAATTTATGGCTTACAGTCTAAAAGTAGAGACAGTAGATATTTGTAGATAATATTACAATTTCCCACTTATAATCAAAAGAGGTTCTGGTATTGGGTACTGTTGCCAAATCAGAGCAGCTGTTGTAATACCGATAGTTATCGAAGTCAGTGATGTTATCGGTGCTTTGTTTTGAACACATGGCTCCCACTAAAAATCAAGTCAGTTTGTTTTGAAAGTGTTATTTTATACAAAATAAAGCATGGCACAAGCCGAATCAAGCACCAAAGTGGTGCTAGTTGATATCGAGGGCACCACAACTTCGATTAGTTTCGTGCACGATGTCCTCTTTCCGTATGCCAAGGAAAATGCCAAAGATTATCTGCTGGAAACATGGCAGACGGATGAAACAAAGCTCATTGTCAAGGAACTGCAACAGTTGCCACAATACACGGAATATGCAGCGAATCTGGCCACACAGCCCACATTGGATGCTGAGGCAATCTATCGTTTTGTGCGTTATCTGATTGAGAGAGATTTGAAGGTGACTCCGCTGAAAACGCTGCAAGGCCTTATCTGGGCCAAGGGCTATGCAGACGGACAGCTGCGTGGACAGTAAATGCAATAAAATAACAAAATAAAATAAAACTCAAACTCGAACTCTTCTTCTTCTCACTTGCAGTGTTTATGAGGATGTAGCTGTTGCCTTTGGAAAATGGCATCAGGATGGAATTCGGATTGCCGTCTATTCCAGTGGCAGTGTTGCCGCCCAGAAGCTCATCTTCCAGCACAGCATTGCTGGCGATTTGCTACCACATCTCAGCGCATATTTTGACACACACATTGGCCACAAACAGCAGTCGGAATCGTACACAAAGATTGCCGAATCGTTGCAGGTGCAACCACAACATGTCCTCTTTCTCACGGATGTGCCACAAGGTGCGCTTGCCGTCCCTTTTTGTTTTGTGCCACTTAAATAATAACTTTTCCTCTTTGCAGAGGCTGCTGCGGCGCGTGCAGCCGGCATGCTGACCACTCTGCTGGAACGTCCTGGAAATGCACCGCTCAGCGAGGAAGAAAGAAAGCAATATTCGAGCGTTGCAGACTTTACCGGAATTCTTGTATAAAATGAAATAAAATGATTTTTGAATTAAAATTGGCTTGGAAACTTTGAGTAGAAGTTAGAACACTATTTCTAAAACTTATGCAATTTGATGCATTTTTAATTTCTTCTTATAATCTCGATTTTAATTATTTTAAAACTATTTTTAATTGATGTGTACACATTTTTTTATATTCAAAACAAAATATTATTGGGCTCAAATTTTGAAATGACGGTTAACTTAGATAAAGAATTTAATTTAAGAATTAGATCTATCCACCTATTATCATTAATATCTTATCTTATCTAGGAATTGTATAAAACAATGTTGATTTTGGAATAAATTCCAATAGAAGATTGGCTTATCTTGGAAAACTATCTCATTTACATAAGAAAGCATTGATGAATTTTTTAAATATATAAAAACGCCATTTAAAAAATTAAAAAATAAATCCATCGTTGCCGTTTGACGGAATTGTATAAAATAAAATGCTGATTTTTGAATTGAAATAGGCTTGCAAATTCCAATAGAAATTGGAAACCAGTCATGGAAAACTATTTCATATGTGAAAAGATTAAATTGATACAATTTATAAATGTATTAAAATGCATAAGCAAAAAAAAAAAATTTTATTATGTTTATTTTAATTTCTGTGTACAGTTTTATAAAAATTCAAATCAAAATATTGCGTTCAAACTTTGTATCGACGGTGAAATTTGATTAAAAAATTCATTTAAGAATTAGATAGAATTTTCTATCTAAATGTGGCTGCTTAAACACTGGAAACTTGCTGTTACTGGATTACATATATATATATTTATCCTTCTCTAGTAAGTTCAATGAATATACTCAAAGAAGATTGAGATTTCCAACTGAACTTTCCAATGACTACAACAAGTTGCAAGTGCCGCAGACCGGAGGCAGAGGCTACTAGAGAAAGGCGCGATCCACGCTGCAGAGATCGTCGCCGCTGTCATGCGGTTCGGGCGTCTGTTCCACCGTGTGGCGCCGCCGCCGGCAGCTGGAGCTGGATTGCCGCGAACTGGATGGTGGCGGCTTCAGTTGGGCGCCATAAATCTTGCGCAGCTGCTGCAATTTGGCATCCGGATCGGCGTTCTTCTTTGGCCTTGGCTGCTTGCACCTGCTGCTGCGCTGCTGGCTGCTTTCGCAGGCATGCCGCATGCCTTCGCTGCGGCAACTGTGACTCAGCTTGCCCACCTCCGGCCCCCAAAACGTGGGTCCCTCCAGCAGCAACGGCGCCGATTTGACACGCTGGCGCATCAGCTGCATGTGCAGATCATATTGACGCTCCTGCAGCGACTGCTCCGCCTTGCGTGTGGCCAGCCGGATCGAGAGCAGCGCCTTGTGAGATTCACTGAAATTTAAAAAAAAGTATTAATGCCGAGAACATTTCAGTAATATTTCTTGTCAACAATTACTTTAAAAGAATACACTACAAAAAAGAAAAATCTGGGTTCCGATTGGTCTTCCCTCCCCAGTTGTTAATTTAAATAATACTCTTGCGGTTTTTGATAGTGCAAATTACTAATTAGGAAGTAAATAGTCTTTCTATTCCGATTCACGCCGCCTTTTCCAATCTGAAATTCTAATATCTTATCTAACAGATTATCTATCTATATATCGATGCAGATTTATCTTCGATGATAGTAATGACAGATGCTTCAATGAATACAGACCTGGTTGCTATTAACAATCTTGGACTAAGACTCACTTGAGCGAGAGCGATTTCCATGCCGGAGTTTTGCGCACCTCCCAGTCAAATTGTGGCCTTGGATCGTGGTAGGTGCAGTTGTTCTGCAGCTGTTTGACCTTCTGGCGCGAGACCTCGGCACGCAGTGTGGCCGCAAGATTGGGTCTTGCCACTGGATGCTGTGGCGATACGCTTGCCGTTCGCTTGGCCACCGGCTCCAGTTCAAAGATGTGCAACAGCGGCTGCTGCGTCGTCTGCAGCTCCTTTGCAACTTTCACTTTGGCAGCGCGTCGTCGACGCCGGCGACTTGAGCCGGAGCCGGCGACACTGCTGCGATTGGAGGACACCGACGGTGATTCAATGTGCAGCTTGGGCAGCTCACTCTCCGGCAATGTGACGGGTAAACAGTTGCCGCCACTCAAATCATTGACGCTGAAACATTTGCGCAACATTTCGTGACGCACTTTGGCGCGCACCGCCGTGTGCATAGCGGTTGCTGGCATCTGGCTGGTGGGCTGGTGGGTCTGGTGCGTCTGGGTGCCATTGCTAGTGGATTTTGGACGCTCGGCGCTGTCGCGTTTGAACTCCTGCTCGAAGCTCTTGAGCGAACGCTTAAAGTCCGCCACCTCCAAGGCAAAGTCCTGTTTGAAACTTTTCAGTCGACTCAAATCCCGTACACATTTCTCATACTCCTCGCTCAGGCAGCGGGTGCTGTGTGGCGCCTCCTCCTGCAGCACAGGTGGTGGCATCCTCTGATCAGGCAGCTTTAACGTTGCTATGCTGCTAGACTGCTTTAGCTTCAGTTTCGCTTTGCCTTTGCCGTTGCGCTGTTTCGTTTTGTTGCAGCTGCTGCCGCTGCTGTTGCTGGCACTGAGGCAACGTTCCTTCTGTGGCGCTACTGGAACTGTTGGAGCGCGCAGCTCGCGGCTGGTGCTGCGCAAGCTTTCCAGCGTTGAGTAGAATTCCGCATTGTGCAGATGCTTCACTTCACAGTAGTCTTGTAAATAATAAAAGAACAGCATATTTGATAAGAAGTTTCTAAAAATACTTTCAGATAAAATATCAACTTAAAAATAAACCGTTTTTCTAGTTTTTCTTTAGAAATAATTTCTAAATATATTTCTAAAATTTAGAAAGGCATTCCCCAAATCGACAATAACCAAATTATTTCCGATTATTTCAATTTTTTAAGAATATTTCTTATTGTAAGCAACAACAGAAATGTAGACATGCAAACCATAGTTTTTAGGAAGCCTCAACCATAAATGTTGCACAGTTACTTTCTGTGTAATTTGGTGACTAACTATTGGCGCCAAAAATAAGGCCATTTACTAATATTAAGGTCGATATTTTTTTACGAGCTTATAATCCTCTTTCTTTCTTTGGATTTTACAGCCTTTTTCTTATCGATTTTGGTCATATGCCAAACTAAATTACCCGGTATGCTGTCGTAGAACTTGGCCAGCGATCTGATGGCCGTTTGGGCAGTCCATGTTGAGGTTGTCGCTGCTGCTGCTGTTGCATCCTGCTGCTGCTGCTTGCTGTTTGCTTTGGTCTTTTTGCCCATGCACAGCTTGGGACGATTGTAGACGGGCGCTGGGCAATTATTGCACGGATCTATGGGCACTTTGATGCACGAATTCAAATAGGCCAGCCCCGTATGCGTGCTCATAGTGGCTTGCTTCCGTTTTTTAAATTTTGTTAAAAGCACTGTGCTTTATCAATATTTTGAATTCAGTCTGTTTGGGGGGATGTTATCGTTGCCCGCGGTTACCGCGACTTGCTATCGGTTTGTTTTGCATCATTTCCGTTTTGGCCAGCTCATTCGCATTTGTCCTGGTTTTGAATTCTTTGCATTCTGGAACAGATTGGGCGGGCTGACAATCCCGTAATACATTACACATCATGTTCATATTTGTTGTTATGAATAATTCATTTATATGAATTTGTCATTTCAAAGTTTTAAAAATATTGCACACAATGCAAATCCAATGCTGTCATCGATATTTACGATATATATCTATCGTTATCGCGAAGAGACGGCGACAAATTGTATCTATTGAATTTCTGTTAGCTCAATTTTATGGCTTTGTTTACAGCTGTTTAGTTAAACATTGAATCATTTTGTACAATTTGCGCCACTATAGATAACATTTGTGTGGAATACCACATATATCGATACTTGTGAAAACATGTAGCTTAGTTTCTGATGGTGCACATGACGAATAAATTAATCAAATGTTTAATTTAAAATTATTAAAGCGCGCACTGCTGGTAACATGAGAGTTTATGGGCAACCATTCCGCGCTCACTGTTAATAACAGCATCAGATGTTAAATTAGCTGATGAACAGCGGTCATGCGACAGTTTGATTTCGTCTGTAAGAGGCGACGGTCCGTCAAGTGTAAAGTTTGCGTACGTGAGTGTAAAAGAAACATACAAGATAATATTGAAAACTGCGTAACGTGCCAAGCAAATTAACAATCAGTGTACGTGTGAAATTTGCTGATTATTGAAATTTGCGAAACATTTAGATAAACTTGTCATCATGAAGCTGTACGCAACAGCAGCAGCAGCAACAGTTGCGCTCTTTTTGTTGTTGGCCACAATCCAAACGACGCCAGCAGCTGCCGTCGAACTGCAGGAGGAGGAGGAGGTGAGTTTGTTATTGTTGTTGTTTCTTTGTGATTCACATATATATTTCGGACAACAGTTTAACGCTTTTTAAGTGCAAATATACAACGGGGGTCAGTAATTACAATTTACAGCTATTGCGCTATATTCGCTCGCTTGCTGTTTTTAACAATGCTTCCGACACATGCACACACACACAAACAAACTTACACATACTCACACTAAACTCACACACACACATGTATGCTCGCGTACGCCATATTTATTTACATTTTTTTGTCTTGTTTTCTCCGCCTGTTTTCGTTTTCCCCATTAACTTTGATTAGTCAGCAAAAGAAAATCGTATGCATAATAAACCGCCGTAATGTGGATAACATACATAACTATAAGAAAATACATTTACTATATAAAGACACACATATATACTCTGACTGTATTAACGCTTTTTGCTTTTATCATACTTATTTACAAGTCTGCCGTTTGTTGTTGTTTTGCTTTGTCCATTTTTTTGCGCTAGTTTGTTGCGTCGCCATTTCTGCCGACAATCAGCTGTTGTATCAGTTTGACCGATAGAACAGATCTCCGCCCCTCCCCCCTTTTCCACTTCCAGCGTTGATCTATTTATGGCAGGCAAATTGCGTCTTTAGCTCAAGCCCTCACTGTGCACTCTTCTGCTACGAATTCTAATCGACAGAAGAACAAGAAGAACGTGAACTTGCATATACAAGATCGAAAAGAGAGAGTGCTTGAAAGAGAGAGTGCTTGAGAGAGAGAGTTCTTGAAAGAGAGAGTGTTCGAGAGAGAGAGAGCGAGAGTTTTTATTAGACATGCATATTTATATATATAAAGAATGCAGTTCCCCTCTTTAATTAGTGTAATCGCAGCTCAATTTCCAATGAGTCTTTTGTGCAAATATTTTATTCATAAATATAATATTGGCTTCGTCTTTGTTATCCCGTCAGCTGCACTCAGGCATCCAATGATTAGACTTTACGCCCACTGGGCTCAATTTTCCAATCGGACACATACATACACAGGCACACACACACAGGCACACACGGGCACACTCACACACATAGGGCAACATTCTCATTGGCTTTAGTACCGGTTTTCATGACAAGCTCATTATATACTTTGCCCACAACACTCCCCCGAGTGATAATTTGCGCCTTTTGTGTGTGTGTGTTTCCATAAAAGGGTCTTTTGATGGGAATTTGCTGTTTTGGGGCCATTTAGTGGGTTCAATAATTTTGTAATACCTCTTAAGCATTTATGTTGAATGCTTTAAGGGTATGCTTTACTTTCTTGCTGAGCTGGATTTAAAACATTTTCATGCAGCTTAAGAACTCAAGCCTATTTAAGGAAAACTTGCCCACTAAGCTGGCAATTTAAACATAACCTGGTGCTATTCATTCGTTTAAGTAAGGCTAACCAATAATAATATAAAATGCTTTTAACAACCCAAGATTTTAATATTTTTTGTATCTTCAATTTTAATTTATAATAGTTATATTTCGCATGTATTTAATGAACAGGCTCTTCACAGCCTGTTAGTCCTTGACCATTTTTTGATTTTATCTCCGTTTGCTCTACTTCTGTAATCTATATATTTTCTAAAACTAAGCTAATATGCGGCCCCGACTAAATTCTCTGACTTAATCGCAATCGCTCTTTAGTCACGATTTCAAGTAAAGCTTCGAAATATTCATGTTTTTTTTTTATATATTTATATATATGTATATACTTTTGAGTCATTCACACCTTGCTAAGTGGAAGTTGCTATTCAAGCTACCTCGCTAGTTGTTATACTGTGAACTTATTAAAAATACGAAAGGGTATAATGAAGTTGTGTTTACGCCAGAATCTTCAAATTTGGAATGTAGCTTCTCGTTTACAATAGGAAGACCAATTTGTTTCTAATTTTATCGATAGCGTAGAGCGAGAATATCGATATAAGTCGATTTTTTATTATTATTGATAAATTGTAGAAATTAAATTAGGCTCGTATTAGAGACAAATATTTTCTTAACGAAAACGTAATCGGCAAGCCTTATATGTATTTAAAATCTGAATACAGGGTATCTCACAGTCGAGTTAACTCTATAAGAGCATTCTAACTTGTTTTGATTGGCATTTGCAGCAATAGGCTGCGAATCATGATCAAAATTTAACAATGACTCAATGAGAATGAAATTCGCATAATGCGCTCATCAAGTTAATAATAAAGAGAGATATATATATAACGAGACAAAGTGAGAGACAGAAAGTGAGAGAGAGAGAGAGAGAACGAAAGGCCACATATGAAATCATTTTCATACAAAGTCAGTCTAAAGAGAAAGAAAAACGCATTTGACAAACGCTGACAGCAACTCGGAAACTAGCAAGTCGGATGCAATTTATGCTTGTGAATCATGCGCATGTGATTTTTAAAATGACAAAAACACCCGGATAGCGAAGCAGACAGTCAAAACGCCTCTGGTAAAGTTTCTCGGAGCAGACATCAAGTTTAAATTGTTTGGTTTGGCAATTGGCCAGTTTTGTTCACGAATTGACTGCAAGAAAATGAATACATATAGTTTTACATCTACAAACACTTGTATATTCACACATACAAAATATATGTGTACATTTATATATATATATATAATATATTTATATATATGTATGTACGTTCTTCACACAGTTCCGCATATTATTCATTTATGTAAATATTTTTATGCATTCGTTCGTTTTGTGCTTTTGTTGGCATATGGAAATCACTAACAGTTTTTTGTTTGTCTTTTGTTTTTGTCTCTATGTGTTTATATCGTCTCCATTTTTCCATGTATTTTATAATATCCTATATGGCTCTGGAAAAAGTTTTGTTTGTTGGTGTATCAGTCACCAACAAGCAAAAGCCAGTTAAAGTTGGACTTAAAAATCGGAATTTATTATTTTTTTAAATGCGTTTCAGTAGTTTTAAATTGATGGAAACAAATATATATTGGATATAACTGGAATGTATTATTTATAATTTCACCTTTTAGTAAAATGTAGTCCTATTTAAAGTTACTTGTGAATTTAAATTTAATCTATAGGATACGTTATATTACAAAAGTAAGCAGAACTTAAATTCGATGCAGATCCAGTTCATGTCATATGGAAATAAGAAATCTTTTTTATAATTTTTTGATTTATTTATGAATTACACAAGGATTTTTTTTACGAGCGATTTAATTGAAATTGATGATTCGGCCAAGAGTAATTGCCGTTTTCAGTTGCGGGGGTGGTTAGCCTACAAAATCCCGATTTCCTCGGTTCCCCCTCGGTTTCCAGATTGCCACAGACAGGCCTCGAATCATTAATCTCATTTTTGTGTTGTTGCAGAAGCAGTTAAGTAAACGGTACTCAAGCCATAATTCGCTTATTATTTGATAGAAGCAATTTATATTCTGTTTCTGATTCATTGCATTTTGAGTTTTTAATTAAAAATTCAAACCGGTTTCTGTATTAAAGTTTTTTTTTTTACTATTTATTATTCATTGCGAATGCACTCATTTGGGAGCAACACACCCATTTCGGTGTTTTTGTCAGCAAACATATAACATTTATATGTTAAAAAAGATAAAAATGTAAGATTATTGGAAAATATTGAATTAATTTTATAATATATATATATATATATATATGTATATTTTTAATAGTGTTTGATATTCAGGGAATCAATGCTTGCCACGCCCAATTTAATAAATAAATAACATATAAACTTAAAATATAATTTGGCAAAATTCAATAATTGAAATGGTTTTATAAAAAAATAAGCATATTAATTAAGAAAATTGGATTTTCAGAACTCGGAATGTTCGTCTTAAAACCCCAATTTCGAAGAAAATCGAATAGTGTTTGTGTATATATGAATATATTTAATGAAACCTTTTAATTTAATTAGAAGTATTAAGTTTTAGTGAGAGTCTTGCAGACCAGTGTAACCGACTGCGGAATACTCTGATATTAGCTGGTATCGATTTGCCTGCGTATCACTCTAATTTGCACACTTCCTCTGACACAGTCATTTACTAATATGTAATAATTTGTATTCCAAGTTTTAAGACACTAGACAAAGGCTCAAAGGTGTCTATATAAGTATACACGTACATAGTACACAACCAAAATAGACCCTTCTACATCCGAAAGCAGAGTATAAAAAAATCTCATTGTAACAAATGTTTTTGCAGTGGTGCTGCTTAAGAAGCATTCATGCAGATGACTCAAAGAAAGTGCTTGAGCCAAGGTAAATTTGGTCATTAAAAGCGAGCCCAAAAATGCGGCAGAAGCGCCTGAAAAACACGTGCCTCCATCTGTCTTTTCGAGCAAAGCTAACCCTGAATACAAAAAAAAAACACAAAGAAACAAATATAAAACGTTTGCACAATCGTCTCAAGAGTAAGATCTCTCCGGGGCGTTGGAACTACTGCTTATTACCTACTCAAAGCGCACAGCAGGCCAAAGATGTTGACAGTTTTTGGGTAATACCGGTTTTAATATTGCTTTTATTTGCGTATGTGCCGTGGCAGGTGGCGGGAGGAGGGGGTAACGTTTTTTCAAAAATATTAATATGACCAAAAAGGCTTTTGACTTCTGACTAAGTTGATGTTTTTTTTTTCAACTGTCATAAAAGACTTTTGGTTTCGCACTAAGTTTATGTATTTAATAGCGCATAAATAACCACAGAATTAAAAATAACACTTTGCAACAAATTGCCAATTTGTAGTTTGACTGTTGCGGTGCTTCCCTTTTGCATTTGCTGACTGGTTTTTTTGTTGTATATTTATTTTATTCGTTTATTCACGTAAATTCAATTAAAGTTTTTCGACATTGCATCACTTGATACCCCAGCGAATCGCTTTTATGTGTCAATACAGCCAACTCCCCATCTCCCAATCCCCATTCAATGCAACATTAATGCAAAAAGCCGCTTGCAGAAGCCGTTGCATCAACATCAACATCAGCACCAACAGCAACAGCAACAGCAACTTTGCCATTAGCAAAAGTTTCGATAAAACTCTGTCGAACGTTGCCATTCAAAATGTCTATAAAATGTATAATTAAGTACGATTCTATAGAATATTGCTTTGTTTGACTTTATTCAACCAATTTGACTGCGAAAGTCATAATGATAGTTAAGCATAACAAACACAGCTATATATGAGGTAATCAGATAATCAGATGCGGAAAAGTTTATTCCATTTTGAAAACAAATGCTGCAAATGCAGACAACTATTTGCAATTATTTGTAATGTACTCTGTACTGTTTTTAGAAGTTATACAAACAAGCCTTTAGTTATCATTTGTTATTCATTGTTTTTATCATTTGTTATATTTCCAGCTGAAATAGTTAACTTGAGTACAATTTTCTTAGGCCAACTACTTTTTGCATTTGCCTGCTCTGCACGATAAAAAATGCTGCTGATTATTATTATTATTTTAATATTGTGTACTACACAAATACATTTCATATAATTTATTAAAATTCGATATTCTATATGTGATACTGAGCTCAATTTGATGTGTTCAACAATTGAAAAATTAATGAGAATTATTGCTTTATTATTGGGAAACTTTTGTGAAAGGATTAACAACAGAGATGAAATTGAGACTGAATATCTTCGCTGGACAGGCAGTTTTCCACTGAGCTACTCCTGTTCAAATATATCGTAATCTTCTTATCAGATCAATTTTCGTTTCTGATAATTATTTTCTCTCTCTCAGTATATTTTCTGTCTGTGGTAACTGCGGCAGCATTAATGCAGCAGCAGATTGTGGCATTGCATTAATTTGTGATGCGCTTCACTGCTGGGGCAGGCACAAGCAGGCACTGGGCATTAAAAATGCAGCACAAACTTAAGCCTTGACTGGATATGGCTGCGCTATTTCTGCCGTTACTCATTCAGTTGTCAGGACAACAACGGTATCCAAGATGGAGCGCTCTTGCCAATCTTCGAAGCCATCATCGTGTGGCTTATTGCTAGTGGGGGATGGATGATGGGGAATGGTGGATGAATGTGGTGTTAGTCAAAGTGCCATAAAGTTTAATTGAAAAACAAGCTGAAAACAAGCTGCAACAAAAATAAAAACAGTGCCAGGACCCCAACTACTCAGCAAGCCATCAGCATCAGCACCACTAAACCACCCACTGCTGTCAACCACTCGCACACAACATAATCAGCTCAAACATAAGCCAGGCAGGCATCAACCTAGTTGATGCTGATGATGACGCTGGCGCTGACTGCACTGCTTTCGCCGCTGCTTTTGACAGCTTTCGTGACGCAATCGCCGTTAAAAGTTCGTTTTTTATATATATGCATTTCTGGCACGCTAAAATCGAAGCTAAAAAAGAGTATATTGGTTTGTACATCTGTCGAGCTTGAGAGGGACTTGAAACCACAATACATATCTTCCACAATTTTTAAACTTGTCTTTGAATATGTAAGCCAAAGAAGGTAATGGGTCAATAGGATAATAACTTCTTTCTAAGAATTAATAGCTGGCGTTGACAATTTTAAAAGTGGCACTCACGATTTTTGAATAGTTTTTGTTATCTCTTATTAGCTGGTGTTACACTGGTAGCAGAGTATTTTGCAGTCGTTAACGCTCTCAGCCCACATTCTGTACATTTTCGGCATTTTGTCACGCAGCAGACACAAATGTCAGCGACAATGAGGATGAACAAACTGAAATGACAACCATCTGTCTTCGCTGTGCTCTCGCATCTCTTCAGACTCAACTTGGCCAACTCTTTCCCCTACTCCTTTTATTCACTGAATACGTTAAAAATATGTTAAAACAGAGTATCATCAAGTTGTTCTGTGGGGTATATGCATAAATTCCGGAGATATATATATATATATAAATATAAAATCATCAGTTGACTTAGAAATAACTACCATATATTTATATTTGAAAATTAGTTTTGTGTTTGCTCTCTTGGCATTTAGCAAATCTGCATGAATACAAAATTCAAATACAAAATATTTATTTTTTTGAGACTAGGGAATGAGAACACATAAAAGTTTATACCTTTTGGGAAGCCAACTTAATTAGCTTTAACTTTCTATGAAATGAGAGCAGAAAGAGAACAATGCTACCAGAAAAATGATCGATGTACGAATTAATAGTGGTTTGTGTTGTGTATTTTTATTTATATATATATCATTTATGTCAAATTTAACGATATAAACTGGTTCAGTATTTGTCGTTCATTGCCCCCGATAAAAAATAAATCGTTTATCAAGGCAAGATTTATTTATTTTTGAACACATCTAGCAAGTTGCCAGAGGTCGAAACATCTAATTCAAAATGTATATTTTAAAAATAGTCGAAGAACATTTAACTCTAGGAATGTGTCATCCTCAATTCCACTAATTGAAAAAAATGTATTAAATTGACTGAGACTGTAAATCAAATACTTGAAAATCCTCTTTTTATTAAGATATTAAAACGATCAAAAAATAAATTAAAATCTTTATTTTGTATAATTATAAGTCACAACGCCAAAGCTAACTTATGTTAGCTCTGTATATAGGGTATCTACTAGTCGATCAACTGCAATCAAAATAGTTTTAGTTGTTATGCACCGAATTTGTAAATTATTCAGCATTTGGGAGCTCGTCTGTTGTCTGTTTGTCGTCTGCTTGCAGCATTTTGCGGCTCATCATTTATCGATGGGGAGACTTTTGTTGTTGCTGTTGTTGGGTGCTGATGCAAACCCCAAACCGGTTCGCTATGATGCGGTTCGCTGTTTGCATTGGCGGTTAATTAGTTTTTGTATGGTTTGTCTTGCCACAAGCGCAGAGCGAAGCTTTGCTCCACTGATTGACTTGATTGGCCCAATGGCTGCTCCATCTTGCCCAGCTCGCTTCTCTTTCTTCACTCTTTCCTCGTCTCTGCCCCTTTACAGAGTTGCAATGTTATTGCAATTATGCCGAGTTCATTAGGCCAGTCAAGTGGAGAGTTGGTGACGGGACAGTCACTTTGTGCAACGGCAGCGGAAACAGCCGTAGTCAGTTGCAGAGTTTGCCTCAACTCCCAATTTAATTTGAATTTAATCGATTTTCCTTTACTTAACTGCATTACATAAATTGAACGCATTTAATAATTTCGTCTGGCGACAGGTTTCCCATTAACGCAATATTAAATGTTTTAAGTGACAACAAGAGCATCATTAAATATGAATTATGTAGCAAATTTCTTGATTTACGATTACGATTTGAAAATGTTAAGAATATGAAACACGCAGAAGAAAGTAACTCTGATCAGAAAGAGAATTTTTTCTCGATTAAAAATACATCTCAATTAAAGTTACAGACTTTAAATTTCAAATTAACATTTTCGTAACCCCAACTTTAAACAATTTTAATTAATTTCATCGAAAACTCACAGTTCTTTCCGCTTAATTGATTTATTTATTTGATGAGGATTAAAATCAGTTCACAGGTATTAAAAAGGTTTTAAGAAATACACATTTAAAATGAATGTTATGGATTGAATAAAATACAACTAAAAGCGATAAATAAAAGTAATAATTAATGCTGAAAGAAAAAATAAAATCATTGGTATAAAAATGTAACATCAGACAAATATGCAAATTTTCAAACATGTATTTCATATTGACAATTTCAATCTAAACCCATATTATATATAATTTAGGTTGTTTTCCCAAATGGTTTTATGTAACTTTAAATATATCATATATATATAATCTTTGCTCAGACATTTTTCCTTGAATCCGTGCTGATTAGGCAATATCTAAAGCATTTATTCCGTTAGTCATGCTCGCTCTTAGACTCCAATAAATATTGAATTTAGTATTTATGCAGACCAAATAGGCAAATATTTCGAAGATAAATTAACGCCCTAATGGCTTGAGAAAATTAGTTTACTTAGCAAACGCTGACTTTGCAGCTGCGTTGTTGTGTTCTGGTTTTTGGTATATATATGTAAAAGCGGATATGCTTTATGGTTATTTATTCTAAGCATAAGTTTCAGAAGATTTCTAACACTTTTGTGATTTGGTGCTGGCACTTGGACATAAACATATTTATACATTCACATACACATAAGCACAACAAATATAAATCCATTTAACACTACCCTTTTCATGGCTTCTTGCTGCTATTCATGTCTCCAAAATTTATATCTTCAGAGTGTCTCTTTCACTCTCTCTGATGTGTGTGTATTTTCCTTATACAAATATATGTGTTTTGCTTTCTGTTCTTGTCTTTCTTTGTCACACACACAAATACACAACAACAACACACAACATGCAAACAAAAAACACAACACACAACCAAAAAAAAAAAAAAAAACAAACAAAAAATAGACCACAACAACGATCAATGCTGATGAGGAGAGCACAGCTGAGGCGATCACCGAGCCACCCATCAAATTGGTCCATGTGTTGAATCCTGGCGAGCGTGAATATCTCTCGCCCAATTTAATTGGTGTCCAGAATATTGCGATGACCTTTCTGCCGCTCTCGATGAACTTTGTGAACATCATCGATGCGTTTCGTGAAATCGTGAATGGTATTCGCTACGAGATCCTATTGAATGCCGTCGATACAAAGTCCAAGGATGCGGACACAATTTGCCGTCTGGTCATACTGGAACAGCCGTGGATAACAACGCAATGGGGCGACAAGCATCGCGAACTGATCAAGTCCAATTGCAGTGATGTCGCCGATAATTCGCTATCCAGCGATATGGAGCCGGAGCAGCGCTCGAAGGCGCTCAATGACAAATATGTGAGTAACAGCATTTTCAATGGCGGTAAACGCAACGAACTCACCGACACTGAAATGGCCAACCTAGAGGCACAAATATTGACAACGGTGCCCAGTAGACGACCCACAACAACCAGCAGCCCCCCACTGACCGAAGCCACTAATGAGCGCACAACACCAATTAGTGTTAATGAGGCAGCAACAGTGATGGTCACTGCTACAGCTTCGGCTACTGTTCCAGCTCCTCCTGCTCCTCCAGCTGTGCCAGCTCCTGAAGAGAGCAGCACAACAAGCACAGCAGAGCTCAATGATAATGAGAAACGCTGGCTGGACGATTTCCTATCGGTGGGTGCGTTTAATTTTGAAAAAACCATCGAACAGCAGCGCTCCGAGCTAAAACAGCAGCAACAACAAGTGGAGCAACAGCAACAGCAGCAGGACGACGGGGAGCAGCAAAAAGAGGAGCTGGGACAGAAGGAGGAGGAGGAGCAGCAGCAGCAGCAGCAACAACAGGAGGAGGAGGAGGAGCAGCAGCGGCGGATGCAGAAGGAGGAGGAGCAGCAGCAGGAGGCTTCATCATCGTAACCACCATGAGATATAAATATTATTATCATCCCCACACGCACAAGGACACCCTCACACAAACACCTACATGCTACGAGGGTAGTGCCAAAAGTACCTGAGAGTACCTATCAGAAATGTAGGCAACCCATTTTCATCATTTCTAGTCCCAAAAGAAAAATATTTCTGTCTATTGCAATAATTGGTCAAAGCAAAAATACAAATTCTAAAATTCACAACATACTCTACGAATGTTGAATGTACAGAATGTTCTCCCTTGCGTCAACATTCGGGAACTTAAGAGATGTTGCTATGGGAATCAGGGTATAGAATTACATGTTTCTCACTTGTCTTCCTTAATTTCTTCACTAATCAAATTTTTTATTGAGAATTTTCTATTAAAAAGCAAGAATTCGTAGTTGAAACATTTATTTCAAATTAGTAAACGTTATCAAATTCTGCTCTTAGCTTGACGTACTTATCCCAGTGGTGCTCAACATCTTTGATATTATTTATGTCTTTATAATCACAATCATCATGTTCACAAAATAGCCATAGATTTAAGCATTAATTTATTCAATTTCAAGTTCACAAATTAAGCTTAAATCAATCAATTTGGTTACTTCTGGAACTACCCTCTCTCACACACAGACACTCACCCAGTTTATGTTTTCTATATACTCCTATATATACATACGTACACAAAAAATACTCGTAAAGTAAATGCAAATAATAAAAAGAAAATGTTATTTAATTGAATTTATTTAAGCTGCTCGTTTTTCTCACACCTAACACATACCCCTCCACACCCTCTTCCCCTTCCACACAAACACATCTGAGCCTGTTTTTAGGAGGGTGGCGTGACTGTGTGGCAGCGAATGTAAAGCCCCCTTATTTCTTTTCCTCCCGCAGCACTTATTTTACCTTAATAATCAAATGAATTTCCGCTTTCAAATTACGGCCGCAATCTGTTTAACCCGGCCCGTGGCGCACCTGCTGCCCTACCTCCCCCAGCTCCTAAAATTTACCAACACCTGTCTATATATACATTTATATATATATGTAAGTGGGGACTAGCTCAAGTGTCACATGGATGTGTGTGTGTGCGGTAAAAGTGCTCTCATTATCCTTGATGTTCTACTTTCAAAACCACCCAACTGACGCATCGGAGCCGCACAGTCAGTCGCCATTGAAATTAGAATTAAAAACAGAAAGAACAAAAAAAAAATTAAATTAAACTAGAAAATACCCATATATTACTCAGGTACTCAAAAACTGAATATATATAAATCACATAAGCATTAATGAAGAACTTGTCAAATGAAAGTAATTTATCGCAAGTAAAAAAAGAGTGGGAATAAAAAATATAGAAAAGTTGAAAATGAAAAATAAATATTAGTTTTTGTATTCAAATAGTTTAAAGCTGTTAAATTTTTAGAATATTATTATTATATATGTGGTAGATGGTATTATATTTGTGTCTTGAAGTGTGTGTAACGCATTGAAAGAAACATCTCCCACCCACTATAGCTGCCATAGGAACAATCGATATATCCATTTATTCCAAACAAAAACAAAAAATAGAACATCTTAATTTTAGAGATATTATCTCGTAATACAATCTAAAATGAAGCTATAACAGTTTAAAGGCTAAAATAAATAAAAGTAAAGGTAAACATTTAAATTTGACCAAAATGAAAATAATTACACTTTTATGTTCTACACAAAATGTGTCTGCTGCGTTTTCTACAACAGATTTAACAGGATTAATTATCATACATAATTAAACGATTCATAGCTGTCTGCTTAACAAATTCACAACTTTGCTATACCCTTTTTAGTGATTGCATACAGGGTATAAGCAAACACTTGACCCCACAAAAGCCAGCTAGTCACTATGTATATATGTATGAAAGGGTTACCTATATATATGTATTTATGTATGTGCATATATATGCTCGGATGTATATGTGTATTCTGAAAACTCTGATTCTGAAAAGCTCATAAATCGCCGTTCAGCTGAAAACATAGTAACCAAAACGAGTCTCGACAAATTTGCAATTTGTTAAGCCGATTTGATGCGTAGAGTAAGTAATCTGTGGTATTTGCAAATGCAATCGAGTGTCAGCCACTGTCAACTGTCAACCCGATTTCGGAATGAGTTTTACGCTTCATTTGGGCCATGAAATCCCAGTTTAACCCTCGACATAATTTATGTTTTAAGTCTTGTTGAAACATACAACTGGCCAAAGTGTGGAGGGGGAGAGGGAGAGGGAGAGAGAGAGGGAGAGAGAGAGGGAGGTAGGCTCGGCAGGGTGTTGAAAGTGTGGGCGAGCTGAGGGTGCACACAAGCAGCCTAATGAATTCATGTAGCGGCAGGTCAAACGGAAACACAAGCGACTCCCCTTCCTGCCCTACAGCCCCCTGCAGCAGCCATACATCTCACCAAGTTAAACCAATTTTTAATTATACACACGTCGTTGCCATTCCATTTCATTTTGTATTGTTCTCATTGCATCTGTCTCTCTCCGCCAAACCATCATCGATAAGCTGTGCTCACCTGCAGTGCCCTGCTCCGCCAGCTGCTCCACCACCTCCAGAGAGACGCTCAGCCATTTTGGGCCCGCTCTCAGCATCAACAATAGCCGCAGCAGCAGCAGCTAAATAATCTGGCATTGCCAACAGGCAACGAAAATTTTGCAGCCAAAAATGTTTGGTTTAATTGGTTTTGGTTTTGGTATTGGAATGGTTTCATCATGTGCCGCATCTGTTATTGTTGTTACTCGCATCTGTGGGTGCGAGTGCGAGTGTGAGTGTGTTTCTCTGTTTCTATCTATTTGCTGGCCAAGTGGATTTTGTTAGCCAACACATTGGACCCAGAGTTGGGCGCGTGTCGCACTTTGTTGCCCTGCGTGACTCACGCAAGCACGACTTATTACTGCAGGCTTTTTAAGGAGTCTATAAGCATCAAGATCTAACCAACAACAATAAATTGTTTGCAAATATTGCTTATATTGAAATAAAAACTGATTATTGAAGCTGTTTGTGTTATGAATATAATATTTTAAAATTGTTGTATTGCTTAGTAAAATGCTAACAAGCTTAAAATCATCGCAAATGCTAGCCAAGAAATAATATTCATATTAGCTTGAAAACTATTTCAAATTAAATCAAAATTAAATTGAGGGTGTTTAACTAGAGATAAATGTTAAAAGAAAATCATTTAGTTCAAGACTTAGTATAATCTCAATAATACATTCAAATTAAATGTCTCGCCAAAAATATGAACTGTACTTTTACAAAAGTAAAGGAATTAGATCATTCTTCAATTAATATTTTTCAAAAATTGTTGGAAAGCAATAATTTCATTAAAAAATATACTTTAAAATATTTAAAAGAAAATCAGTGAATATGAACTCATAGAACTCAAAATATAGTATAATCTCTATAATCTAAAAGGTATAGTATATTATGAACTCAAACTAATATATTTCAGAAAATTATAGGTGCTATACCAAAAAATAAATAGTTTTTGTTAATTACAAGTTTAACCACTACGCAAAAGATTTGTTAAAACACGCGTTCATCTCTAGCCTATTTCAATTTGTGTGTTCAAGCATATTTCATCTTCAGTGCGATTGTGCTCTAACTAGTTGAGCTGAGAATGATTAGTGTCCGAATCGGATGTGTTCCCCTTTTGACATCTCACTTTTGGGGCACACACTCAGCAGGCGCAGCTTGAACTGTTTAAAGCATTGTTTTCACACAATCAAAATTGACTTGCCGTTAAATACGAGCACAACACAATTCAGAATACTGAAAATACATTTTTTTCCCGTTTGCTACAAGTTTTTAAGCAATTTCAATTCGTGGATGCAGACACCAAGTTATCAAATTCCCCAGTAATTAAGAAACATTTGTGGTGGCCATAAAACCAGGCGTGTTTTTGACTGTGATCAGATAGATATATATATATATATAGACAAATGAAGCCATCGTCGCTGTTGTTGCGGCTTCGCAGCATTTGGATAATGACCAGTTGGATACGGAATGAGACATTGGCCGCTGCTGCGATGGTTGTGCATCGTCGCGAACAGAACATGGAGCGCCGCCAATATGAACAGATGCTGCAGTCTGCTGAAGGACAAATGGCTGCCAAATCACCCACCAAAAAAATGCACATCGTTCGCATATTGGACGACTACATTGTCCCACTCGAATGTAGCTTGTAGCTGATAGCTGCAACACCAAAATAGGGCTAACCAAATTTTACGTTGCCAATACCTTTAACACTTTTACTGGATATATTTAATAAGCGACAGTTTTTTTTTTTTTCAATAATACCAATAAACCATGTCATAAGTCACGTTGCCTTTCTATGCGCAATGCATAGAGTATTCAAAGTTGATAACAAGTTGTGGGTGTCTTATTAAAGGAGGTGGTTTTTTGAGGTATGCTTCTGAAGTTTATTAATTAAAATTAGGTCTTCCAAGTTGTTAGTTTAAAACTGTATCTAAGTTTGTGACCACCACTGTCGTGGAGTTTATTTGCTATATATTCAGAAGGCTATTTTAGCTTCGCAAAAAAAAACATTTTTTTGTTGCTCTAATTTTGTATCTTTGGGTCTCGTTTCATTTATAGTGCTTATAACCTGAACCTTTTTCAACTGAGAAAATTATTGAATGAATTGCTTCAAATGCATGTAACAAGTTGAAGAAGGCTCTCCAAACCGACTCCGACTCCTCATCAAGTTTTCTTGATTAGCATTAGAAGTCGAGTCGATTTAGTCATGTCTGTCTGTCATTACTTAAATTACTTAAAAACAAAACATAAATATTGAGCGAAGAGTTTTTATTAGAATAGTTTAATAGATCATAAACAGAATAATAGAATATTGAATACATATAAAATATATGAAAACAGATTTCTAATCGAGCTTTATAAACAGAGCAGATTTTGGCTCACTCCAAACAGTCAAAACACTTATAAAATTGTCCAAAATACCATAAGCAAGCCTTATGTGTACGTAAAATATGAGTTCAGGGTATCTGCTAGTCGAGCAGTCTCGGCTAGAGCCTGCTAACTAGTTTTCCTTATCTGACGTCTGCTTATACACAGATATTTTCTTTTAGTAAAGAAATGTGAGTGATGTTCATACACTGTAAAAAAGAAATGTTAAATTAATTATTGTTGTTATTGTTGTTTTTTTTGTTGTTTGCAATTGCAGTCAAGCCGCAATAAGCGCAGCCTCAATGATGTGCCACTGGGCGGCAGAAAGCCCTTCGATGAGAAGCAGGCGGAGGAGCAGCTGCAGCGCACACTGGACAAGCTGACAGCTGGCGAAGGACCGCACTACAAGTAAGTCTTAAGGCTTATCATTATAATTTATTAATGAACATATTTTTGTTATTTTTTCAAGGATTATCAAGGTGTATTCGGCGTCGCGTCAGGTTGTGTCGGGCACATTGACGCGCATCGATGCGGATCTGACGGATGGCAATGATGCGCTGCATCGCTGCATTGTGGAGATCTGGGCACAGCCGTGGCTGGAAAAGGGACACGATATCACATTCAAGTGCCGCAATCAGCCGACGGTCCATGCACGCCACAGCCGATCCGTTGAGTGGGCCGAGAAGAAGACGCACAAGAAGCGCAACCATCACACGCTCAACAAGATGGAGCATCTGTTCCACAAGTTCCAGTTGAAATACAAGCGTCAATATGCCAACACGGTCGAGCATCAGATGCGTCTGCGCATCTTCCGACAGAATCTGCGCACCATCGAAGAACTGAACGCCAATGAGCGTGGCAGTGCCAAATATGGCATCACCCAGTTCGCCGACATGACCAGCACCGAGTACAAGTTGCACGCCGGACTCTGGCAGCGCAGCGAGGACAAACCGACGGGCGGTGCGGCTGCTGTGGTGCCCCCCTATGCGGGTGAGATGCCCAAGGAGTTTGACTGGCGGCAAAAGAAGGCTGTGACGCATGTCAAGAATCAAGGACAATGCGGCTCCTGCTGGGCATTCAGTGTTACAGGCAACATTGAGGGCTTGTATGCCATCAAGACGGGCGAATTGGAAGAGTTCTCCGAACAGGAGCTGCTCGACTGCGATTCCACGGACAGTGCCTGCAATGGTGGCCTCATGGACAATGCCTACAAGTAAGTGCTCGATTTGAGCTGGGATTATATATATTTATCTGACCGAAACTACTCCTTTTTGCAGAGCCATCAAGGACATTGGTGGTCTCGAGTACGAATCAGAGTATCCGTATGCGGCCAAGAAGATGCAGTGTCATTTCAACAAAACAATGTCGCACGTTCAAGTCTCGGGCTTTGTGGATCTGCCCAAGGGCAATGAGACAGCCATGCAGGAGTGGCTGCTCAGCAATGGACCCATTTCCATCGGTGCGTAATCGTCAACAGTCATTGAACTATAACTAATGTGTTATCTTTTTAGGCTTAAATGCGAATGCGATGCAGTTCTATCGTGGCGGTGTTTCACATCCCTGGGCACCGCTCTGTTCCAAAAAGAATCTCGATCACGGCGTACTGATTGTCGGCTACGGTGTCTCCGACTATCCCAATTTCCACAAGACGCTGCCGTATTGGATTGTGAAGAACTCGTGGGGTCCACGCTGGGGCGAACAGGGCTACTATCGCATCTACCGTGGTGATAATACATGTGGCGTCAGTGAGATGGCCACCTCAGCTGTGCTGGCCTAGATACGCCAGGCCACAATCTATACATCTATTTATATATATATATATATACTTATATATATATATGTATATATATGCATCAATGTTAATGCTTAAGCTAAGGCACAAAAAACGTTTTGGCTGCAGCTTTCTTTTCGTTCGAATGACACGACGATCCACATAAAATATCGTCAAGTTTTGTGGAACTTTTGTTCCGTGTGCAGTCCAAACAATACAATAACATCAATATAATCATGTCAAAACACTTGTAATCCATTAGGCAGCATTATACACAACAACAAAAAAGATATCAAATTTAACAGTGCAACGTAAATATATTGAAATAAATTTAAATATACAAATTGTAAAGAAAACCATTTGACTTTTTGTGTGAAAGAACAGTTGTCTCTGCGCTTTACAGAAATATTATTATTTAATTATTATCATTATGAACTGTATTTTTATTTTATTCATAGCCTTCTCTTGAGGAGCTCCGAAATGTTAATAGGTTTTAGCTTTAATGTTTATGGATACTTTGCTTACCAGTTGTTTCTGCGAGGTAGTTCGATAAGTTCTTTCCTGATTTCAGGAGCATAATGACGCTAGCGGGTCAGCTTGGTAGAGATGTCTTGGAAAGCTCATTATTTTAATCGAAAAGATCTATTAATAAAAGTGGTCAAATATTTTCAGTCAATTTTTAGAAGGCTTCAAAAACCTTTGTTCCTTCCCAACTCATAAAATGAATAACAAATCAAAATAATTTTTAAAAATATAACTAAGATATTTTATTGATGAAATGCTTGAATGCAATCAGATAATGCCAGGACACTTAATAGTTCTCGTACTCGCTTAGCTTGATCAAGAGTAGCCTCAGTTTCCTGGCCTCCAGTCCAATGGTCAGCGGCTCGTTGGGCGTCTGCTCCGTGGCCGCATAGATGTTCGCCGGAGTGAATAAGCCATATGCCTCACAGGATTTAAGAAAGTTGAGCACCTCCTGCACGGCTGGAAAGGGCAGGATGATGTTCTGCTTGGCCATCCCAGTCAGCAGGCCGAGCATGCAGCGTTTCACATGCAACCAGGTGTCCGCATAGAGGCGAGCACCCGATCCACCCTCCAGGGCGTGGGCGATGCGCGAGAGTCCGAACTCGTAGTTGGACTTGGCGCAGTAGAGAGTGCCCACGACCAGATTGACAATGCACAGATGATGGTACTGCTTGCCCTGATTGCCCTTCAGCTCCTCGGCGTTCTCCACTTTGCGCATCAGCTCCTCGGCCTCCTCGTTCTGGAATGTCATGATGTAGGAGACGCACAGATTCGCCAGCACCGCCGCCGAAACTGACATGATCTGCAAAAGTGGATAACGAATAATTGGAATAGAAGACTTTCATCTGGTTTGGTTTGGGTCAGCCTACATCATCCGAGTGCTGACGCACAATGGGCTCGTAGAAGGCAGCCGCCTCTTTGTACTTGTCCTGCATGAAGAGCACATGTCCCGCATTCAGACGCCACACGGAACAGATGGCATTCTCCGAGCAGAACTCGGCACTGGAGCGAAACTCACGCTCGGCACCCAGGAAATCGTCCTCACGCCACGAGATCCAGGCACGTGCCATAACCACTGGCAAATAGCTGTGATGAAATCGGGAGAGTTTTGCATTGGGCAACAGAATTTTTGCGATTGCGTACGACTCACAGTTCCAATGCCTGTTCGTAATCCTTGAGTGCATCCCTGAGCGCCTGCTGCTCGCTGGTTGCCCTCACCTCCTGCACCCGGGCAGCCAGACTGCGCAGCTTGCCCGACAAACTGGAGGCAAGTGTGCCCAGTTTCTTTTCGGCCAACTCGCCGCTGGTCTGAGCCGTAATCAGTGCGTCCAATAGCTCGTACAGATACTGCGATAGATACTTGTAGGTGAGATCCGTGTGCTCGGCCAGAATATCGGCGGCCGTCTCGTAGAGCTCATGCTTGCAGCAGGTCAGCAGAATGTTGGCAAACGTCTCCTTGGGACAGGCCGGTGCGCCCAGCTCCAGCAGGAAGGCCAATTTGCGTAGACCCGCCACCGGACCTTGGGCATCGGTGAGTGCCATGTTGTGCAGCGTAACCGGATCCAGTTCGCTTTCGGCACGTGGCGGCAGATCGAAGAGTGCATCGCGTGCCGCCTCCACATTGCCATCCTGATACTCCACGGCGGCCTTCAGATTGAGCGCCTGTGTTATGCCCGATATGGCCATGGTGATGGGATTCCCAACACTCCGGGCACTGCCTTCGGTGTCCACCTGGGCACCGATGCCCAATTCCGGATGATTGCGCATGCCACGCTCCACAATCTCCGCCGTGTAGTCCAGTGCCTGAGCTCGCTGCTTGCGCTGAAAGTGCGCCAGGGCCACATTGTAGGCCACCAGGGGATTGAAGCCACCCACCTGGAGTGCGGTCTGGAAACGCTGCACAGCCGCCTCGTGCTGATCCGCTTGATAGAGCAGACAGCCCTCATCATTTAGCGTCTCCGCAGTGTTGCCAGCCCGCTGATTGAGTAGACTCTGTGCCCCAGCATAATCCTCACTGGAATACAGTATGGCACTCTGCAACTGCAGGCATTGTTCCCGCAACTCAGACTCCTTGTCACCGATCTGTTTCAGCACACGCAGCGCATCCGCAAAGATACCAGCCTGGTACAACGATTGGGCATAATAAAATCTGATAAGGATCATAAATGGAATGCATTTTAATCATATATCCTTTAAAATGTTTAATCTCTAATCAATTCCGTCTATAATAATCAAAGAAATAGTTTACAATTTATTTGCTCATGAAGTTAAAAACAATTTTAATAAAAGTAATTACCACAAATTATTTAAGGTTAAAAGTGATTAATTAAATTAAAATATATATGAAAAATAGAGCAAAAAAAGCATATAATCATTTTGACTACCATGTATATAAAATGTATATAACTCAACTTATTCTCCCAATATCAAGAAATATCAATCTACAAACTCGATTTTTTTCTTATATTTCAACAGTCTTATTCCATATGCAAATCAAGTCTTTTGTTCAGCTGGGTGCTTGGTATGTGCTAGTCGGTCAAGACCAATCTTACCTGTACTTTGACTCCTTGGGCACAAGCTGGCAGAGCTGTTCGTAGCAACTGGCGGCCTCCTCGTACTTCTGGGCATGATAGTAGCAGTGTCCCAGCGTGGAGAGTCCTGCTCGGGTATTCGCCGCCTCGCCGCAGTTCGCAATGCACTCGATGACGTCCTCGTAGCGCTTATCCTTGATCTGACAAATAGTTAAAGCGAATAATTATTTGGACAGATACTACGACTAGCCTTACCAGATTGTATATGGTTCGTGTGACATGTCCTTCCCGTAGGATTATGCCCTGATGCAGCATTTTCTTGGGAACTCTCGTTCAGAATTGAAAAATGTCTATTCGGGATTTGTTGTGGCGTCTGTTGGACGTTGTCATGGCTACTGCTACTTCCTGCTGTTGACCAATTCGTTCAGCATTGACAACAATTGCGCCATTGTAAATGAAAAATTGGCGGTAAAAAAATTATAATTTCAAAATGTGTAAAATTTGTGTAGCCCAATAAAATATCAAAAATGTGCTTCATTTTATATTTATATTTTTTATGGTCGAAGTTTTTAAAAAGATGATTCTTCCTCTCAAAAATAAAAATATAAAATATCGATTCGAATTTCTGTTTATAATTTAAATATTTAAGAAATATAGCTTAGCAATATATAAATTTTAATATATAGCTTTTGAATGCATCAAGCATCAATAATAATAATAATAATTCAAGCAGTTCTTATCCAAATATGAAACATTTCATTTTATATTGTAATTTATGTGTTTCAAATAAATGCTTTCTAAAATTAGTTAAAAAAATAAGTTTTTATTGACAAATATAATATTTATTATATCTTTTAGTATTTATTTAAATATGCGTTTAATTATAAAAAGAGGTCACCAAACCAAAAACAATTTAATTTTAATTTCGAATTTAATTTTTATTTGTATACGAGTATTGTGGACTGTTAAATAAATAAAATGAAAAATTGTAATTTTGCTTAAAACATTTTAATTTAATAGCTGAATGCAGTTAAGTAATTTATTAAAGTTCTGAGTCAACTTTTGTAGAAGACCTTTATATTTCTTTCGTTTAAGAATATATCCATTTAAGATTTAAGATATGATAATATTAAGTTGCCTCATAAATTATTTTCCACTATTTGCACTGGTTATTTCAGTTCGGTTTCGGTTTTGCATTTAATTGAAATGTTTGATGCCACTATGCAGTGAGTGGCTCAATATGCTAATTAGATTTAAACCGGGGCCACTGCGTTGAAGCCACAGAAAGTGACACAATTTGTGTTGCGGCAATTTGAGTGCAATGCTCAGTAGCTGCTTGAAACGCCACATGTGCAGTTCCCAAAATAAAAATAAATAAATAAAATCACTTTGCAGCAATGGCCATGGATGACTACGACGATGACAGTAAGTAAAATTAGGATATGCATTTATCATACTACAGTCTTTGGCATTCCAGTGAGCAGCGTGGGCGTAACCACGGCACGCATTGAGAACCACCAGCAGCAGCAGCAACACCACCATCAATACCCACAGGGCCAGAGCCAGTACAGTGCGGGTGCCGTCAAGGTTGGCGGTTGGCGCTACGAGGACGCCAGTCGCTACATTGGCGAGTGGAATCAACGTGGACAGAAGCACGGCATCGGGCATCTGCAGTTGGCCGACGGCACTCGCTATGACGGACAATTTCTGGAGGGTCTCAGCCAGGGACTGGGTTGCCTCTGGTTTCCCGATGGCGCCAAGTGAGTAATAGTTTATTTCAAATTAATTCCTTAATAATCAGGAAATCACGAAATGAATCAAAATAAAGAAAATATTCAAGAATATATTCCTTAAATTGGTTGCATTTTTGACATGAAATTCAATAGAAATTTTGCCTCCAAATAAGTAAAAAGAATACGTACAATAAAAAGTCGATGACTTTTTACAGTTAAGTCTTTGCATTATAAAATTCTTTGAACTAATTTTCAATAACAATTATTATTTGGAAACCGCAGATACGAGGGAGAATTCCATCAGGGCTGGTTTCATGGCAACGGCATCTTTTGGCGCTCGGACGGCATGAAGTACGAGGGTGAGTTTCGTGGCGGCAAGATCTGGGGTCTGGGTCTGCTCACGTTTCAGGACATGACGCACGGTTTTCCACGCAACGAGGGCTACTTCCAGGACTGTCGCTTCATGCGCAAACGTCGCTGCCCGGACATAGTGCAGCGTGCCCAGAAATGTGCGTTAATGGCACGATCCCAGTGCGATCATCCCTATTAAAGCAAGCAGGCCACAAAATAAACAAACGATCAACAACAACCAATAAAAAAAGACGCCCATCTAACATTTGTGCGTATATTGCTTTCATTGTCAATTGATTCATAGTTAATAACAATTTGCAGTCCGGCATCTTTGCCGTCTTGCTAATCCCCGGTGGGCGCACCCACAAGATACCAAGCGTTGCGTGCCATCACAGCGGCATTGCGCACCAGCCGCTTGGGATCGTCGAGTGCAGCAGCAAGCACCAGGGTCACATCCACCTTGTGGGGCAGCAGCAGATAAGTCGGATACTTGGTAATGTCATAGAGCAGCTGCAACGCCGCAATGCGCACTTGCTGTGGAATATATATATATTCAAAATTATCAATTCATTTGTTAATTATTTAATAATAATGTTCAGTTAAGGTGTGCATAGGAAACGAATGGCTCTGCAGCAATCGATGGCTTAACTGGCCCACTGGTTAACCCAAACGCTCTATAATGACATCTGAACAGTTCTTCTGCTCTTGCCAGGCAACGATTAAATATCCTGTGAATCCCCTTACTACGCAACCAATCCCACAATTAGTTCCTGCAGTCACTTTTGATTCAGTTATTGAACAGTATCTTTTATAGTCGAGAAGCTTCTTACCTAACTTAATATAGCGTTTAGCTATTCACTCTTCTATTTATAAGTTCCCTAAAATGCCTTTTTTATGTTTACTCATTTCATTCATAGCGCAACTACAAGTTTAGTCTAAGCATCAACTTTAAAAATAGTCGTTAATGCTGGACGAATTTCTAGAGGATCTCTAAGACAAGTTTCGAACGATACAAAAAGAAAGAATGAAAGTTACACAAAACCTTAGCTGAACATTAAAACAAGATAAACGTTTCACTGACCATATTAAGTGGCGGCTTTTGCTTGGACAATTCCAGGCAGCTGGGTATAATGTGTCCCAGATGCGCCTGGAAATACTCATCCTGATGGTGCACAAAGTTCGCGCAAATGCCCAGCGCTATGCACAGCGAGTGTGCATCGTTGTGGGTGTCCAGTGTCGTGAAGAGTAGCGGTCCCAGTTGCTCTATATTCAATTTGAGTACTGAATGTGGCGTTGCCTTCAGCACATAGATGAATGCCTTGACGTGATGCTCGCAATAGTTGGACATCTTTGAGCCCAATTTGCCCATGATGGCTTGGAAGAATTTCTGCTTATACAGAAATTTGACCACTGGTAAATCCAGTTCGGGAAACTCGGTAGCAATAACGTCAAAGGCAACGGCGGCGGCGCTGCTCAATGTGGGATGCTCCAGCAGTTCGGAGAGCTGTAAGCATTTAACAACAAATATTAGTAATAGTAAATATATTTATAAATAAATATATATATTGAGAGTCACTCACATCGCCAACCATATCGGCGGCCTCCTCGAAGCCGGCAACGACGAGTCCCTTGGCAATCCAGGCGAGCGCATGAACAGCATGCTCATCGCCCTCCTTAATGGCCGCCTTCAGTCGTTGAGTGATGCGCTTGACGTGGTCGCGATTCGTTGAATTGTTGTCCATTTTGTTGACCAGGCTGCAGAGCAAGCGATGCGCAATGCCACGCAACTCTTCATTGTCTGCGTTGAGCGACAATTTGGTTAGATCGTCGAGCAGTCGCTCGAAGTGATCGTCGAGAGCGATGTCCTTGTGCAGATAGCCGAGCAGACCCTTGGCCACATACAGATTTGTGGCCAATTGCAGCTGCAACGTTGGCAAATATTCACTGACAATGGCGCTCTGCTCGGATAGCGGCAGATGTTGCATGATCCGACTGAGCGCCGCGGCAATCAACTCCAACGATGGCAGCGACAATTCTGGCTGCGTCTGCTGTGCCAACTCGATCAGTTTGTGCAACAAATTCGATTGCTGTTGCAACTCTACAACAAAACGTTGATCCTCCTGATCGAGCAACGAACTGAGCGCCTCGAGAGCCAAGAGGCGCGTTGACTCCGCCACATTGGCCGCAAACGATTGTTGCATGACCAGCTCGAGAATGCGTTGCGTGAATGCGATTTGTGGCATCAGTGGCAGCAGATTCGTATAAATCTTGCGCTTTATAAACTCAGAGAATATATCAAAGTTGCGCATGCATATGTCAATGAAATTCGACTGCAACTCAACCGGCTGCAGTGCACCCAGACTGACAGTCAGCGATTTAAAGTCCAGATCGATGTGCGGATGACTGATTAACTGCACCAGGCACTTGTAGATGAGGGCACGCTGCGATTCGCTCAGTGCCGGCGCACATTTGCATAGCACCTGCAGCGCGGCACGCTGCAGCTCCAGATCTTCCGGCTGCTTGTCAGCGAAATCCTCACGCTCGCACAAACGCAGCGCCGCAATCACATCATCCTGCAGTGGCAGCAGTATGCTCTTGTCCAACTTATCCAGCGCATCACGCAGACCAGCCAATTTGTAGACCTGCGACATGATATGATAAAACTTAATGCGTTCCTCGTTCCCACTGCCGCCGCCGCTGCTGCTGCTGCTACTGGTCGCGTTCAGATCGATGGTCTGCAACTTGATCAGGAAGGTGTTCAATATCTTGTCGCCGGCATATTGTGCATCGCCAGAGACACACATCAGCGCAATTGCCGTCGCCGGTGGGAAGAGACGATGATGCATATCACTCAAATGGGGCAGAACGACGCCCAGCACAATGCTCTGATGATTGTGACTGATGCTCGGCTCCTTGGCGGCACATTTAAGCAGTTCGGCAAGTGCTTTCAGCGCATTGCGCACCACATCCGCATTCTCCGAGCCCGGAAATGTTTCAGCCTTCAGTGCCTGCCAGATTTGTGGAAAATACGGTTCCAACGCAGCCGGCTTGAATTTGAGAGCCGCCTGATGCTGTTTAAAAAAATAGTCGGAAATTGTTTAGTGTTTTAAATCAATACAAATAAATGCAGTACTGTTCACGTTGTTATCAATCAAAGAGCATATCTAAGAATTAGTTACTAACTAAATAAAAATAAATTCGGTGCTTGCTTTCAATCGTAATCAATCAAAGAGAATATTTAAGGTTTAACAACTGGCAAGCTAAATTGACTTTCGAATAAAAGTTTAATCCGTATAAATAAATAGAAATAAGATAATTTTTAGTAGCGACAAATGAAAATTGAATCAGGAACTGTAAAAAAAATACCCCAGAATGTGTCATCAGCAAAATCTTACCAGCAACTCAATGGAATCCAGCTTAGCAACTAGAAGTTCGCTCTCCAGTTTCTCGACGGCCAAGGAAACCGTCACCTCGGCAAACTGTTCGCTGGCAACGAGACAATTGGTTAGCTTTTCAGCTAAGGCATCGCGTGTTATGGCCGCCGGATCCTGTTTGCTCGGATTGAAGTCGATGGGAAAATAGCAGGCGAGCACTTCGACCAGCTCCTCGGCTAAATGCAACAGTGGATATTGGGATATAAACTCTGGCATAAAATTAAAAATGATATCCAAATTGCGAGGATCACGTTCGCCATCAATGGAATTGATCAGACCATATAAGAAGTCACCGGCCATTTTCGTCAGCTCTACAAATGATGAGATGCGTTAAGTTAACGTTAATGTTTAGATTAAATCAACAGCATCAACTGGAGAACTCACCCGGCTGGAAATGTGATGTGAGGAACTTGAACATATCGAAGAGTTGGGTGCGATCGCTGCGCGTCTGCGATTGGCATGTCGTACACTCAAAGAAGGCATGGAGCAGTAGCGTCACACTCTCGCCGGGCACATTCTTCATGCGCACAAGTGCGCTCATTCCGGCAATGATCGCCGGCATCACATTGTGATGATCACGCAGGCGATCCGTGTAAAAGGTGCACAAAAATTCCAATTCCTTGGCATTAAGTACATCGTTGGGCAGGTCACTTAGCACGGCCGAAAAGAGAGTTGTGCCCGCGACGCGTTGTTCGGTTTCCGGTGAGGTCAGAGCAAAGCCCAATTGCTCGGCCAATGCATCAATTCTGTAGATGCCAGCGGTAAGTTCTGATTGATGTATAACCACCAGATAAAAATGAGCAACAACGAAAAGAAAAACATTAGCAAACAGCTGATTTGGTATCTTTGAGAAGTTGCCTCGCTTACCGTTGGCGATTTGTGTGGCCGCTGCTGCGGGATCTCCTTTTAGGGCCTTCTCGAGTGTTGCAAGTGTGGGCGTTGTCATTTCGACGCCGCCACTAACGTAAGCGCTAAATTTAACAAAACAACTGCCGTTCCTAAGTGGGATTAAGCCAGAACTAAAATGAGACCCCGATAATGTGCTTGCTTCTTTTGTTATCTATTCTGGGCCCAGACACGTTCAAGCTGTCGTTCAAGCATGCGTCATGCAAGGTTGCTGCTTGAGTAGAAATTTGATAAATGAACTATTTTAAATGTCATATTGACTCAATCAAAAGTTTAAAGTTTATAAGCTTACTACTAAATAATAATACTTTATAAATAGAGAAATATTAATATATATCTCAATAGTTATCGATATGTAGATCAAAATATTTCTTTTGTTTGGTATTTTTTAAGTTAGTTAAAATTATCCCGTTCAATATCCAATTAAATATCGATATGTAGTGTGACATAGATAATTAAATATCGGTTCATTGTGATATCGATACATAATGCCATCGCTGGCATTGCGTTAGTATTAAGCAACAACAATTGCCGCAGAAGTCGTAGCAGCCGTTTATTTTAGCTAGTGCATTGCATTTAATTTTAAACAAATATTATTTTTCATACAGTTTAAGCTTGCAACGCCGTGTAACAAAGCCAGTGTACTAATGTCCATAACCGTAAGTAAACTGGCCCACAGACCGCATTGAAAAACTGAACGTAATCGTTCACTGCTGACGCCCCCACGTAGCGCATTCAACATTTATATTCATTAAAAAATGCAAGTGCAAATTGCAAACAGAATAACAAAAACACTCAATTTACGTAAATCTTCGGAAACTTTGTATTTTATGTGCAATTTAACTGACGGCAGCAAGCGGCCCTCTCTGTGTGTGTGCGTGTCTCTCTGTGTGTGTGGTTGTGATTTGTTTGACGAAACTTAAACGCCGCGGAAATTTGAGCTCTGTTTTTTCTTTGCTCGTTCTTGTGTGTGTGTGTGTGTTGTGTTGGTGTGTTTGCGAGCGAGCGTGTGTTAGTTTTTTTTAAATATTTTTTTGCATACAAAGTTGAACGTCGTTGACTTGAAAGAATTATTCAAAAGCGACGACTCAACAAGGTCAAGCGCCTTATTTGCCAGCTGCAAGGTTTTTTTAAGCATTTATTTCATTACATTTTTAACCCAAACGGATTGTGACTCTGACTCGAGTCAACTCGGAAATGGGAGCACGTTTGCTTCTTTTAAATTTTGTGACAACAGCAGCGCCGCCGAACAATTGTGCTTATAATTAGCGCACTTGCTGTCTTCTAGTATTTATATATATATATATGTGTGTGTGTGTGTGTGTGCTAGTACTTTTTGTAGTTGTCTTCGGTCGTTGCCATTGCTATCTTCTTTTATTATTTTCGGTTATTTTGAGCGGCCGCTACTTACTTTCCATTTTTACCTGCACAAGTGTGTGTGTGTGCGATTGTCTCCAACTATTTGAGTTAGTGTGTGTACGTGCATGTGTTGTGTGTGTGTGTGTGTGTGTGAGTGAATGACAAAGCCACTGCTTTGCTTCCGTTCTATTGTCTGAGAGCAAATATACAAAGATAGCGCGCGAGAGAGCGAAAGAGAGAGAGAGTAAGAGCGAGAGCGAGAAGCTTACGCACTTGAGCAGCAGCAACAACAACAACAACAAATGCTTATGACTTTAATTGGCACTAATCTTGTGTTTCGTTTTTGGTTACAACGACAACAACCTGTTCCTCGATTCCGATTTCGAGCAGTTACTGCGAGGTGGCAAGCAAAAGACAACCACTTGCGTAGGAATGACCGTAATGGCCAAAACTACAATTGAAGAAATATGCGAGAATGCCAAATTAGCACGAGACATGGCCCTCACTGGCAACTACGACTCTGCCTGCATCTACTACGAGGGATTGCAGGTAACACAAACAAGCAAAAAAAAAAAGATTACAAAAAAAAAAATACCCCAATTACGAGGCGGGTAATAAAACCAAACCGGAAAGAACAGCTATCTTTCTTTTTGGCTTTTCTCAGATTAAGAAACGCTTGCAAACATTTAGCACATCCAGCAGCGATATAAAGCTCAAAACTGACTCATACAACTTTGTCTGTAGCGCAATAAAATATGTTTACCATCTGATAAAGTAGCTCAGTGCTGATAAGTTATTGTTTACATGTCAAAATAATAATAACACTCATAATAACTTAACCATAACTTAAACGAAAAATATAACAACTTGATACAAGAAGACAACTTTTGAACGATAGGTTTTTATTTTTTAGCATGAATTTTATAGGATCTTATAAAGACTACAAGGAATTGATTAGTTAAAAATAGATTTGATACCTATTTTTCCAATGGGAGCTACAGATATGAAATAGTAAATCGATATTCATAAACTTTTGCACATACATATAGAAGTTAAAATACAGCTTTCATTCAGTAATTCTGAATAAAATATCTTAAACAACAAAATCTTAATGAAAGAACTTGATTGTAGCTCAATTATTTCTATTGAAGCTACAAGAAATAATATTCTCCTTTTGAGATTGCTTTAGATATGATGAAAGGCATAAAATGTCTTAAAATTAAATAATTAAGACTGATATTTATTAAATAAATGTTACTTATAAATTAACGCTTCAAATCTAAGCAATTTGAACTAAAAAATATTTAATATTTGCTACTATTCAATTCATGCGCTTCAATTTAGAAAATCCTTTACTTTAATCCGAATGTAATCCTAACAATATTTTTGCAATTTAATAACGAATTGAATGGTAATTTTAGGGCATGCTGGCGCGCCTGCTCAAGGGCACTGTGGACCCGCTGCGCAAGGGCAAATGGAACATGGTAAGTCAAACAGACACAGAAAATGCAACTCGAAAACTAAACGTTGACTTTTTCGCATGTGGCATCGCAGATCAATCAGCAGATCAGTCAGGAGCATGCTAAAATCAAGGCCATACAACGCACACTGATGGACATTTCGTTGGATTTGCAGAATACGAAATTTGCCCACAAGCTGCGTGCACAGCTCAGCGAGGAGAGCAATGTGAGCAAAGATCCCGCTGCATGGTTTAAACCGGATCCGGATATATGGACGCCGCCACCAAAAGATCCGGATGTGTGGGGACCACCGAAACCGCCGCCAGTTCAAACAGTCGGTCGACGTGCAGCAGCAACAACAACAACAAATAGCCGGCGAACAACGACTGGCAACAGACCCAGCACAATCCCACAGAGCACTGCCCGCAATGGAACGGCGCGCAGTGGCCGCCAGTCGTCCTCGGCAACAGCGGCATCCACCTCCAGCAGCGCACGTAGCGGCGGCGCCAATGGTCGCGTCACCGGCGGACGCAAATTGTCCACCTCAAATGTTGCTAGCAACAATAACCACAACAACAACAACAACGATGGCAAGGATGATGATCCAGCGTCAGCGATCACCAATGGCTACAACATCGATGGCGATGCGGGCGACCAACAATCAGCCGAAGAGGAACGCAAATTTCAGCCCAACAATCACATCGAAGCGGAGCTTGTCGACATATTGGGTAAGTGCCCCCCAAATGCTGGCCATAACCAATATATAAATATATTGTTTATTTCCCCCATAGAACGTGATATTTTGCAAAAGGATCCCAAGGTGCGCTGGAGCGACATTGCCGATCTGCAGGATGCCAAGCGGCTGCTCGAAGAGGCCGTTGTCCTGCCCATGCTGATGCCCGACTATTTCAAGGTGCGTCACTCGCTGAATCATCAGCCAAATGAATTATCAATTCACTCACATATAGAATCATCTTAATTGCGATCAACTGCTCGAATTCGCAGAAAAAGATATTAAGTTTTTTAAGCAGAAAAATTGCACAAATTTGTATGTCAGATGAGGAAAAAGGGTGTATTGAAACTTCACATAACTATGTGACAGGTGTGTAACAGGAGACATCTCTGTATATATATATATATATATGCTTGATCTTCTTGAGAAGAGCTGATCTAACCATGGCCGTCGATATGAACAGAGACTAGACTTCAAAATTGGCATATTAGTCAATTAATTAATTGCTGCTGGAAACAAATCATGTTTATTTTATTTGATCGATAACTGCCCACGTTTTGTGAACAACGATATAAATCGGTTTCCGATAGCAGTAAAGACTTCTGAAAATTGCATTAAGATTGGATAAGCAACGCAGATTTAATTAACCAACTCCTGTTTTCATTTTGAACAGATTAATATTGGCAATATTCTAATATTTAACAGCTAAGATTAGGGTAGCTGTTAGTCGAGCATTCTAACTTGTTGTCAAATTCATAAATTGATATGTTAATTGAAATGTTTTAAGTTAAACCAGATGCAAACAAGTCAGTTGTCGAAACCATTAAGTCAACAAAATACACAAAAAGTAATTTGAATTGTTTTTGTGGGCGTTTCAAAATTGCCAACCGGTTCAAGCACGCACAGCTGCGACATTTAAATAGCTGACCTAGATGCCACCATGTTGTGCACATTGATTAATTTGTTGTGGCTTTTGCAGGGTATACGACGTCCGTGGAAGGGCGTTTTAATGGTTGGTCCACCCGGCACGGGCAAAACAATGCTGGCCAAGGCGGTGGCCACCGAATGTGGCACCACATTCTTCAACGTCAGCTCCGCCACACTGACATCCAAATATCGGGGGGAATCGGAGAAAATGGTGCGTCTGCTGTTCGAGATGGCGCGCTTCTATGCGCCCAGCACCATTTTCATTGATGAGATTGATTCGTTGTGCTCGCGTCGAGGATCGGAGTCAGAGCACGAGGCATCGCGTCGCGTCAAATCGGAGCTGCTGGTGCAAATGGATGGCGTCGGCGGTGGCGAGGAGCAGGCCAAGGTTGTCATGGTGCTGGCAGCTACCAATTTCCCCTGGGACATCGATGAGGCACTGCGTCGCCGGCTGGAGAAGCGTATCTACATACCGCTGCCGACAGACGAGGGGCGCGAGGCGTTGCTTAAGATCAATTTGCGTGAGGTGAAGGTCGACGACACTGTCGATCTTAACTATGTGGCCAATCAGCTGGACGGCTACTCCGGAGCCGACATAACCAATGTGTGCAGGTGAGTTGCAAACCATTCTCGCACGAGTTTTCCAATTCGCTTTGATGACCGTGTTCAATATTCCAATCATCAGGGAGGCCAGCATGATGTCGATGCGACGGAAGATAGCAGGCTTGACGCCGGAGCAAATCCGTCAGCTGGCCACCGAGGAGGTGGATCTGCCCGTGTCCAACAAGGACTTCAACGAAGCCATCAGTCGCTGCAATAAGAGTGTGTCCAGAGCCGATCTGGACAAATATGAGAAATGGATGAGGGAATTCGGTTCGTCATGATGGCCCTTAACCGCCCTCGTCTCCTCAACCATCTTAGGCATACATCTATATCTAAACATCTATTTTTTGATAACAACCACAACAACAGCAACAAGAAATTGTTGTCAACAAGCTTTTAAAGTGTAAACCGGCCGTAAAGAAAAACAAAAACAAAAAGTTGAACATATTTTATATATAACATATTATATTTATATATATAAATATATGTGTATATTTGATATATGCATATATATAAACACGAAGCGTTGGAATTCAAAAGACTAACAGTTCTTAAAAGAGGAAATATAAATAACACAAGAATTAAATCGTAGCCTAGGCAAATGTGAAATTGTGAAAGCTAAGCAAAAAAAAAAGAAAAGAAAAGAAACCCTCATTTGCCCTTAGGTTCATCTAAAAAGCAATCACAAAATTTACACACACACATATATAACATATTCACGATCCTTCCAATTCCAATTAATTAGTGAAACACAACAATTTCCAAAACTCATTCTAATCTAAGCCTCAATTAAACATGCCTCCCAAGCCATTGGCTACATTTTTAACATAATTATTAAATGTTTTTATTTCATTTTGCCCAAAATGATATATATATTTTTTTTAAACACACACGCGTACTCAACAGTTTTCACTCTCTTATTAATGTAATTAATTTTCGCTTAATTTATATATATATATATCTATACATAAAATATCATAGTTTATAGTTTTAATACAGAATGAAGTGAAGGCAGCGAATGTACTTAAAATGCAATACTGAACATTTTAAACAATAAACACCAGATTTTAACTCGTGCAACGCTTTTCTAATATATATATATATATATATATAGAGATTTATAATGTAGACACATTCCTTTTCTTTTTATAATTTCAATATGCGTTTAGTTGGCACAAAATACATATTCAAAAGTAAGTTTAAATTTAGAAGAAGAATTGCTTTATTAAATATTTTTTTATCTGAATTTCATAGAGCTTTCCAATAGATTAATAGCCGCTGGTATATATTAGTTGACTGCTGAGGAAGCATATACAAAATGCTACTTATCAATTCGTAATGCAGTTCAACATAGAGAGTTTTGACTGTATTAGAGCAGAGTTAAAATTTAATAACATTCAATTGATGGATACGTCAATCTTTCATCAAAGCAAGCGACGTAATCCATTTATATTAATTATTTTATATAATTAATTATTTGCAATTTCGTTAAACGATTGAAACTAGGTTTTTATTGCGCATCAAATTGATATTTTGGCAGTGCTAGAAAACGCACACAAATTAACTATTCAAATTATGCAGCACTTTTTGTGCAATAAGTAAATAAATTTAATTGGTGAGATCAGCTTGGATTCCAAATGTGTGCCATGCTCCGCTTGGTAAACAACAAACTGCAATTCTTAACCCGAGAAGCGTTGCTTTATTGCCAGATTCTTTGTTGTTTAAAACTGTGTTGCCAATCAAATGAGCATCATAATTGAATATAAACAAAACACTTGATGAGTCATGCTTAAAGAGTTCTTTTTTTTTGTGGTTTTTTTTTTTTGTTGCAATGGCAGCATGTTCAAATTTAATATTAAAATACTTAAGACTATGGTGCAGAGGGCTCAATAGGGTCGCGATGGTGGCGGCATTGGCATCATTGGACCCATCATCGGATATGGCACGCCTCCGCCACTCGATGCGCCTGGATAGAAGTTGGGTATATTGCCATAGGCCACGCCACCTCCTCCTCCTGCAGTGCTTGGACGCTGTGCAGCATTTTGTTTGCGTATCAGCTCCTGCATCTTCTCCGCCTTCAGTTTGCGCAGATGCATTGTGCGGCGGCTGGCCAGGAACTCGTCGAGAAATGCTTCCACGTTCAGTTCGTTGTCATTGAAGCGTTTCACACACTCCTCCGTCTGCTCCTCGCTCTCCGAGGCAGCCGTTTGGAGCAGCGCCAATGCCGTCTCCTGGCTAACTCCGCCGGATTTCTCCTTGATCTGGGCGAGCAGATCTTGGACGGCGGCACAACTTGTGCGTCCCTCCTCGGTCAGCTCGGCCAGCTTGGCGCGCAGTTCGATCACCTGCGGCTCCTTCTCAATGTTCTTCTCGGCCCGGCTGCGATTCTCCTCGAAGAAGCGAACTTTTTGGGTCTTCAGCGATTCGAGCACCTCGTCGACTTTGTCGTCCAGTTTGTCGTCGTCGTTGAGCATCTCCTTCAGCTGATCCGAGTTCATCGGAAAGAGCGATGATTGTAATTGATTTAGATACTCCTGATACATTCTGAGATCACAGTTTGTATGCCTTTTCTTTGACTTTTTGCTTTGGTGTTTTTATTATAGTTATTTTTCGTCTGTTTATTCGATGTCTGTGCAACACTAATTTTTAACAGCAGCAGCGTTAAAATTGATTGAAACTCTGCAAACGTTATTAAGAGCTGGTGTGGCAACGCTGGCTGTGTAGAGCTGTCATGTAATGCAAAATGAATGTCAGCCAAGCGCCTATTTCAGAAACTTGTTCATTTACAATTAATTTATGGCCACAGTATTTATGCAACTAAATTAATATTTGATCAGTAGCTCATAGAACTGCAAAGGAGTTTATCGGAAAGATTGCAATTGATTTAGATACTCCTGATACATTCTGAGATTAACGTATGAAATGCTCTTATTTCGTTTTGCATTGTTTTTATTATTAAATTTATTTCGTCAGTTTATTCGATGGCTGTGCAACACTGATTTTTAACAGCAGCAGCCTTAACATTGACTGGCAAGGCTGCCACACTGCAAACCTTATTAACAGTTGGCATACAATCAGAGTGGCAGCGCTGGCTGTGTAGTGTTGCCATGTAGCAAAATGAATCTAAACAAACCGCCAATTTCAAAACAATTTATTGCAACAATATTTGTAAAGAAAATTAAGAAACTTATTTAATCAGCAGATTATATGTCTGAGTTGGGGCGTATATCTGCAACGGATTCGCTGCATAAATGGTGACCGGCAGATTCCACACCATAGTCTCCACGGGAAGTTCGGCGGGCGCTTTGAGCTCCCCCGCAGAGGGATTCGGTATGCCAAAGTCCATCAAGGTGCTGGTGACAAACTCGAAATGCAGCCGCCACTTGACATCGACCAGATCGGTGCGAAATGTGGGCGTCACATGCAGCGGAATGGGCACAACCACCTGCGTCTGCAGCGTTGCATAGCAGACCTGAAAACGGAATAAGTTGAAATATTTAATAATCTAATAATATTTGTCCCGCTGCAGTTGATACCCACCTGATGGGATGTGGCAATGGTGCTCAGCTTGCCGCTGGCCACCGGCTCCTCCTTGTTGCGGGCACTGCCCGATGTCTCCGACTTGTGCAGATTATCGGGCATAATGCCGGATGCAATGCTGGCCATATCGAAGGAGCTCAGCGAGGCTGTTGCTGCCTCATCTCCCGTCGCCGACGGCTCTGGCTGTGGACGCACAGGCAACTCCTGTTGCTGCAACTTCACCGAGAACTGAACACAGCGCACCTTAAAAAATAATTTTTGTATTTTTAATATTTTAATATATATATAAAACATATTTAATTTTACAGAGTTTCTGTACGCACCTGACAATTCCCGAAATCCAGACTGCCCACGATATCCTCGCCCAACTTATAAGCCTGCTTGAACAAACAGAAGCGTCCAACAAATCCACGCTTATTCGATATACGATAAAACTTTGGAGCACGTCGAGCAGTCACATTCTAAAAAGAGGGCAATGGTTTAGTATATATTTTATATATCAATTAATATATATATATATAAGAAGAGAGTTGCTTCTCTCTTTGCCAGGCACCTTCAAATGATGCCAGGATATTTCCAATTCGCTGATTTCGCGCTTCTCCAAAAAGGGATTCGTCGGTGCCAATTCCTCATTTGTTTCGACGGTCACCGGCAGCTCATCCGGCCGGGCTATCAACGGGATGGGAAGCACCCGGATTGGCAACGTCAGCGTTTGCACCTTGGATTTGACGCGTTGCGTGGCAATGGTGATTTTGTAGAAGTAGCGGATGTCATGGCCACGATATGTTGGCGGACCATCGCGTGGCACCAGCTCGTTGAAGAAATCTGCAAAAGAGAAAATTTCACAATTTTTGTTACAAACTGTTGCTCTAAATCAATGTACCCCATGTGTAAGACTTTACAGGGTATACATTACACTTTGTAGAGATTTTTAACGTACACATTTTCGTATCGCCCGGCTGCAGTCGCAAATCGCAAAAGAGTATTTTCGGCTTGGTGGCAACGATGACTTCGCCCGGCGTTTGCGTCACTGCGTCCAAAGCGGTGCGTCCAATCAGCTCAGCGAGCTCAGCGCTTTTGTCAGCCATTGGATTGCTGTAGCTGGTTTTTCTATAGCAATGCAACTGCACCGAAGCCCAAGCCAAGTTCTCCAAACTGAGTGGAGAGTTCATGGAATACAAATAATGAGTGTAGAGTTAATTTCAGTAGTGCAAATATAACTATTGGAAGTGTTTTTTTTTGTTATTATTTGTTTACCTGGCAGCATTGTCCGCAAACACTTTGTTCGTAAATTCAATTAAACATTCAACGCACTCGCCGGTGGCATAAATTGCCGAATCTGCACGCACCAATTTTGCTTTGATTTCAATCATTATTTATTTTACATTTAATTTGTTTACTTTCTTTCAATGAGACTTCATATTGTTTGAAATTGGTAATGCCCGAATCTAATGTACAAAATCAAATGTACTCAATGTTAATTCTATAATGATTATATTAATATTACTATTTATCCACGTATGTAAATCAATTTGTTTTATTTTTATTAAATTTTACTAATTTATAACATTTGTGTTGTTTGTCGAAAACCGATTGTGATTGATTGTCGCCTTAAATATCGATAGATATCACAAGCTTACAGAAAATGTTAATTAACAGCATTGCTATTTGATGTCTTAAATAATGTGAACCTAATGCAGAAGACCACATTTTATTGTCTTTCTCCATTGCCTTTTTTGATAAGCAAAATAAAAGATTTATAAAATTTGATACGGTTTTTGAACGGGCCGCGTTAACATTGGCTGTTATTAACAGCGTGCAACAGTTGCGCACGCTCTCGATAGTTATCGATAAGTGTTCGTCGTCGTTTCGCTTTGTGTTTTGATTCGTCTCGCTTGCATTGCGCTTCGTCGCGTCGTCCGCCTTGAGTTCCAATTCAGACGTCGTCGCATTCAAATGTGTAACGCGCGTGATTCGCGCTTGGTTCGTTTGACAAATTCGTTGGAAGAAGAAAAGAAAAGAAAAAAATTGCAACATCAACAACGCAACAAGTGTAAAGTGTTTTTTTCTGTGCACACGCAAAATAGCCAAATAATTAAAAGTGCGCTAAAGTTTTTTGGAAGTGCTTTTCGCAAGCATTTCCTTCTTTCCAGCGATCTGTGCGCGATCTGTGCGACAAAATGTGCAGCAACAAAAAAGTTACAAATTATTCGATTGCTGCGTTAATTTAATTAAGCGTGGCAATAAAATTTTGCCACAATATTTGTGAAATTGTGTATAAAAAGTGTTCATCTATGCGGAGTTGGATTAAAAACGTGTTTTCTTTGGGATATATAAGTGAGCGCGGCTAAACGTGCCAAAAAGGTAAGTCGCAAATTGTGATTAATTATTGGAAGTTAAATGCAAAAAAATAACGGAGCAGTAAAATGCATTTTTCCAGTGTTGCCCTATCAAAGCAGCAACAAATGACAATTGACATGTCCGGCTTAGCAACAACAACAGCAGCGCATTCCAACAGCGTCGTCATTTTGCCTACATTTGTTTCCCCCATTTCTTTTTTATATTTGTAGAATGTTGAACGCCACCCGCTAAACTCTACACATATTCTTTTTTTCGCTCACATTGCATGGCTTGCATTGTTGTTGTTGCTGTTGGTGTTGCTGTTGCATAGGTAAAAGAAGCAACATTAATTCGGATGTGGTTTTGCGCTTCAAAAATCTACACACGCAAGCAACAACAGCAAAACAATAAGAAAAGGGTGCGTCGACATTTGTTGTTGTTGGTGGTGTTGTTGTTGTTGTCGTTTTGCTGCTTTACATTTTGCTGTTCACCTTCGTTATCATAGCGTACATTTTGCTCTGGCTTTTCGTGAAGATGTTGCCTGGTTGCTGCTGGCTCCTCCAGCTCAGCTCTCAAAAAGTCTCCACTCTACTCCACTCACGCACACAAGCCCAAGACAGTTATACCTGTTTTTTTTTCTTTCTGTTGTTGTTGAGCGCAGCCGCCGCCGCCGCCGCTGACTGAGAAACTCACTCACGCCATTGGAGCCGAGCGCCGGCGCGACGACGACGACGACGTCGACTGGAAGATTGGAATTTTTATGTGTGCAGCTCTACAAAGCGAACAGCGACGCGTTGTTGTTCTTGCTGCTGCTGCTGCTGTTGCTATTTTCTTTGACAACAGGTTTAAAAATAAGTACACACATACACCCATACACAGAGAGAGGCTTGCTTAGTTAGCTTTTACATACTTTTGGCTAGCCAATTGTAGTCTACTACGTTTTGCATTGGTGGGTGTCATGCTGACTACCTTTTTTTGTGTTGCTTTTAGCTCTTCTACTACTACTTTCGGTCATTGTACTGTTGTTGTTTTGTCTTCTTGCCTTGCCTTCTTTCTCTGTTGTGGTGTTATTTTTTTGTATGTTGTCTTGCCCACCGCCAGAACAAAAAACGACTACAACTGTTAACTATGTAAATATATATTTTTTTGCGGTTACTTACAATATATGTGTATGTATGTGTGAATTTTTATTTCTGGCCAATTGCAGTTGCCTTTTTGGCGCCTTAAGTTTTGTTTGCTTCGCTCGACGTTTTTTGCAAAACTGAACTTTGTACTTGGCTTGGCTCACTGCATGACTCACAAAGCTTTTGAGCTTTGCTTTGAATTCTTTTTGTTTTTTGCCTTCGTTGCATTACAGAAATTTCGGACTGGAATAACGCAATGAGCCGATATTTACTGGATATTTTCCAAGAAATGAAAAAATCACCTGTAATTAAAAGTTGATTGTTCGTTTTTTTTCTACCTGTAATCTAAGAAGTGAACTAAATATTTGCGTTATCGAAAAATACGACACAAGAGTTGCTCAAAAAAAAGGCCAACAGATAAGCCAAATAGCTATTGGCCCATAAATATGGGCAACGACAATAACAACAACAAAAAAGACAATGCAATTGCATTAAATTTGGAGCAAACGATAATGAAAAAAGGTAAACAAAGTCCGAAAAGATTCCACGAAAGGTGCACAAAATAAATATTGAAAAGTCAAATTAAATAAACCCAAAAGCAAAACAAAAACGAAAAAAAAACAAGTGCCGTTAAAATGTGGGTCGAACGACGAGATTCTTCCAAATGCGCCCATGCAACGTGCATGGCAGAGAGAGATAGAGAAAGAAAGAAACTGGCACACTACACACGCACACACACGTGCGTATGTATGTGTATGTGTGTGTGTAGTTACAGGTGCGAGCTAATCTAATTACGACATAGCAGCGCCTCGTATCAAATATTTGCCCATTGATAAACAATACAAAAAAATGTATATAAAGAATTTTTCATGTGTTTGTAATGAGGCCAAACTACTTTCCAATATGCCGCAACAATTAGTGGGGTGTGGGGAAAATGATCGATAGTTCTATTGGAATATAGACCTATTGTTGTTCTATGCGCTTTAAAGCGGTTCACATTTCCAGTCGCGCTTTGTGCCTCTGTTTTTGGTCCATGCTCCTCAAGCTCTTTGTTTTTTTTGTTTTTTTTTTTTGTTTTGCGCTTGTAATCGGAGCAAGTCGCGGGAATGTTTATTTTTGGCACATTATTTATGCATTTGCGGAGTGAGTTTTTTTTGCCTTTGTTTACTTTTGCTTTCGTAATTTGAATTGGAATTGGTATCGTTGTCGGCGGTTTATTGTTTTGCACAAATTATAGTTTATTATGCTTTAGTTGGAAATTTGAGCTTTTTTTTTTGTTGGCGCAGCTGCCCACGGCTGTTGTGTTTTTCCCTTTTTGCCGTTCTATAAAAAAATCGAATTTGATTTCGCGTCTATTTTATGCGAATTCAAATTCGAATTCGAATTAAATTAACAGCAAACAACAACTCCAAAGAAAAAGGCGAGCTGCTCCTGTGTTTCGAGACCGAAACGCATTTGTTAAGGGGGGTCAAAAGGGAGAGGTATATAATATAGAATACTATTGAGAATGTGTGTGAATATGTATATATATAGTATAAGCATAATGGGATCAAGATCAGGCAGCGTAAATATTTGAATTTGCATGCTCATTTTGCGAGTGTTGGCAGAAATAAACAAATAAATAAATCGAATAATATCAGTTTTTATGTTTTGGGTCTATTAATACAAATAATTTGTTTATTGTCTAGAATTAATAAATATTTAAGAGACAATATAATATCTTTTGGTAATTGCAATTATATTTCTTTTGTAAAATGTTGTAGAATTTGACATTTTATTTTTTATAGAAATCAGAAAAGAAATCTATTTATTTATTTATTTGCAAAACTTGAAAAACAGAAATGCATATGATGAGGTAATTTATAAAGGTATACTTTAATGAAAAGTGATAATAAATAAAAAGCAGCATTCTGCATTTTTTTCATTGATTGACAGGAACTGTTCCAATCACAATTTAAGCTCAAGTCCGATTTTTGAGCATTTAGCTGCGATGCATAACAATTAAAATGCAAAATAAAAGGAAAAGGAGCGCCAAAAAATGGCTTAGACATTTTGCGTTGATTTAGTGCGGTCAGTGCCACGCCCCTGCCTGCTGCCGCTGACCGCCCCTAACTGCTGCGAGCACTCAAAACTTGTTTGGCAAACTTGTTTTGCTCAACACACACACGCACACAAACACATATATATATATTTATTTATATATATTTTAATTTTTTGTTTTATTTTGTGTACCGACTGACCGTGATTTTGAGCTGAATATATTTTGCCCATGAGTTTTGCTTCAGTCAGCTATTGTCCGAGTCCAGATCTCAATCTAAATACGATTATAAGTATGTGTTTATGTGTGTGTTCGTCGCATTTGTCGTGTGTGTGTGTGTGTGTGTGTGTGGTTGCAAGCATATTTCAAAGATCTACTTTCAGCTTGCGTCGCGTGAGAAATTTGTTGACCAAACCAAAAGCAAAGCAAATCCAAGCTAAAGGAAGACGCCTCTCACTCCCCTTCCCGCAATTGCACAAGCGACGCCCTCATCTTCGATTGACTGACCATGCAATTTCCTCCCTTCCCTCTTCCCCCTACCTTTCTACTCTTCTTCTGTTGTCACTTCCCGCACATTCCACAAACAGACTAGGCTCTCACATTTCCCACACGCCAACAACAACAACAACAATTTACTGTACAGCAGTGGGGTGGGTTGGTGGGTAAACTCCACTCTCCACTTGAACAACCGCAAAACTTCCATTGAAAAATTGCACAATTTTTACGCACAGAAAGAACACTCGTACGTCTTCTTCTGCCTCTTCTCCTTCTACGTATGTATGTGAAGATAAAACATAGAAAAAATACAAGTTATTTTTGCCTCTGTTTTGATTATTTGCAATGCATGCATTTTAGCGGCAAACCACAGCACTTTGTGGCAAACTCTGCCTTAAGATACAAGCAATTAGTGATAATAATCCATGCAACAAAGGTTGGTCCGTTTTACATTTAAATGCCCCCAGAAATTTTATGTCTTTTATAAATATATCTTTTTTTTTTTTGTTATTTAAAATTAAGTATTGTTTTTAATTGAATTTCATATATTTTTGTATTTTTTTTGTGTCGACTGACTTTAGACACTAAATAAATCAAATAAAATTTAAATTGAAATGAGTAAATCGACTGTTGACGTTGATCAAGAATATATAATTCCATTAAACCCTTTTTAAGTTCGAAGTTTCGAAATTTAATATTAAGTCAGATATATGTATATATTTAAAGGTTGTAACATAAAGATCCTGCATATATGAAGAGCACAGACAACATTTTCAATAAGTAATACCATTAAGATTCCTTTTGTGTGCATTTTCATTTGAATTTCATTGGAAGTGAAGTGCATTAAATGTCAGATCACAGCTCACCAAATTGGAAATGCCTTACAAAAGTATGCTGGAATTGGAATTGGATGGGGAGGGGGATGCTGGCAGCACTCAAAATGTATAATGCTCAACATAATCCAATGAATTGAGGAAAACATTCGCGCTGACTTTTCGATTTTTATTCACTCGTTGAGCAACTGGCTCTTGATTGATGGATGGATGGATGTATGGATTGATTGATTGATGGCCAGAAGTGCGACAAAAGGTGCGACAATGGAGCTGCTGCTTGAGCGTCTTAGATGACTGTACTTTTTATTGCTGTTCGTTTACTACAATGTTGCCCTGAAATTGTCAATTGGTATAATTTCAAAAAACGTGAAAAGAACGGTTTTTTTTATTTCCAACCAACAACCACGTTCTGCGCCAGTGCACCAGCGAACCTCCTCTGCTCACCTCAATTTCTCTCCCTCTCTCTCTCTCTCTCTCTCTCTCTCATTCTAGCGTGTATTTTCTCTACGATCCTTTTGCTGGGCTAGCTACAGTTACAGCTACCTGCCTGACGATGATCTTGATTTTGCCGCTCTGCTCTGCTCTGTCTTTTTCGTCTGTCCTCTTTGGTTTTTTTGTTTTGTTTTGTTTTGTGTACCTGGTTCGCTGCCCTCCTCGACTTTTTTTTTTAAATGGATGTGAATGCGTGTTGTTGTTGTTGTCTACGTTTCCACCCTTAATCCAAACAGCAAACCGAAATTCCTGCAAGTCCGCTCGCTTGCAGTTGACGACAGCGTTACCAAGCCAACATTTGAACTGGGCTCTCATCTGAGTATGTCGCGTACATGTTGCATAATTGTATTTTAATGAATATTTTATTATTGCATAATATATACATTTTAAATTGTAGACATAATTTAGAAACAACTTCGCATCTGATGGGTTTTTAAATTGCAAACTCCAAAACTACAAATTTTTAAGTAATATTTAAAACAAAATAAATAGAAATTAAATTAGTATCACGCAGCAAAAGCACTTTAGAATTCTACTTTTAGTGCACATCAAATTGCATATAAATTATATAAATATATCTATTTTAGTTGCGCATTTTAAAGAATAGTAAGCAATTGAAAATACCCTATGTATGCATAATGTTGCCACTTCTACTTTTGTTTCCTTTTGTCGAATTCATTTGGTGTCTCTATGCCATAAGTACACGAGTCTCTGACTGTCTGTCTGTCTGTTTGTCTGGGTGTCTGTCTCGGCCACTCAAATGAATGCATAATGTGGACTTAATGTGCGTCTGTCTGTCTGACAGTCTTTCTGCCTGCCTGCAAATGTATCTTTATTATGTTTGTTTTTTTTTCTTTTTTGTTAAGCTGATGCTCTTCGGATTCTCAAGTGCCGCCTGCTCCTCATTCAAACTAATTATTACGCTCTGTCCGTCCGTCCGTCAGTCTGTCTGTCTGTCAGCCTGTCTGTTTGTCTGGCAGCTGATTACCTTTGGCTATTTGCCTTTTGGTTTGTGCTCTATGTTGTTTTGTTTGCACAAGATGTTTGCACCTCTAAATTACACCCTCCCCTCTCTTTTCGCTGTTGCTGCTGTAATTACATTTTTTTCGACTTTAAATCCCGTTTTTACCAGCTGCAAATTTAATGCTTGGCAGTATTTTGACTGCTGTTGCTGATTTTGGCTGTTTTTGCTGTTATCTGCAGCAACTATTTTACAGCTAAAATTACAAAAGATGTTATCCGTGTTGGGTTCCGTTATTCGGATGTGGGTCAAGAACAACAAACAGCTGTTATTGTTTTTATGACTTATTTACTTGATACCCAAAATTACAACATTTTACGGAAATTTTGACAATTTGAATGTGCTCTGATTTGAGAAAGGTGTTCGGCTCTAGAGGTGATTGTAAAAAATCAATTTCGAATTTGCAATTATCAATATTCAACATTTTCTTATTTATGATTTATTCAGACTGAAATATATTAAACTGAAATTGAAAACACGTGTGTGTGTGAATACAGATAATTAAAAAAAAGAGTGATAGTTCAACTATTTCATCATTTCTGAAAGTAACACTGTGAATGTGAATATGACGTATTGATTGAGTACAACCTGTATTTTCTAATGAGTTTTCCTCTCTTTTATTTAAAACATTATGCCAGCAACTTCATTAACGAATATTTCATAACAATATTATTATTGTTGCAATAGTAATTTTTTTCATTTGTATTTATTTATTTAATGTGAACTAAAAACAGTCCACAAGTAAAATGTTGGAAAAGTATTGATCAATCTCAAATTCTGCTCAATAACTTTGGAATATTATGCCAAAGTTAAACATATGTATTTTTCAAAATGCTTAAAACATATAACAATAAATCGAAACTCAAAAGGCTCTTTTGTTTTTGTCTACACCCAAGGCCAATTTGTCGCTTGATTATTTGGCCAAGAATCGCAGTTAGACTCTGAATGATGTTCATTGTCTTGTTTAGTTTATTATGCAGCCGATGCGATGAATGAGAGTTGATGTGTGTAAATATATACGTATATACATATATATATATTTGATTTTTACCAAATCATAACCGGTTAAGAGGCCACATGTGCGGTGGAATGCGACATCTATGAATGACTTACATAATTACTGTACATAATTAATTAATATGCGACTGCGTCAGCTGCGCACTTGCCGCGCAACTCAACTGTCAACTGTGCAACTTGTTTACATTGCTCAATTAATAAACCACTACTCACATCTCTTTATATGTATATATATATATATATATATATATATATATATATATATATATATATATATATATATATATATGTATATATCTATTTCTAAATGTGTGACATTTAATTGCAGGTGTTGTTTTTTTTTTTTTTAATAGTTTCACAACACTTAAGATTTAATTTATTTGTTTGTGTGTTTGTGTGTGTGTTATTTACTTCAAGGCTTTGTGCGTTATGTCAGAATGTGTTTTGTTTCGATTGATCGGGTCAAAACTTTCGCTTTCAGTTAATACGAGGCCACGTTGGTAGAATGATCCCAGTATTGCTTTAAAGTCCAGTGTTGTAAAAGCTTTCCATTTTATGTTTGCGCAAATGTCTATTTTTTATTAATCACTGAATAAACTGATTGCCTTTGATAGCTGTTTTTATGTAATAATAATACAATTTTGATATCTTAACTAGCAAATTTCCTGCTTTAGTCACATTTTAAAGTTTTTCAAGTTTTGTCATTTTAATTGGCTGAAGAATTTGAAATTAATGGAGTTATTGAAGTTGTGCAACAATCTTCAAACTCAAATAGCATTTGAGTCTAGGTAACTTTCAGTAGAGCTCTCTCGACTCGAGCATTTTTACTTGTTGATGTGTATACTTTTAGCTTTTTATATATACTTTTTTATTATAACAAAATATAAAATCATTGAATTTAATTTTGCCTTGAAGCTGAAGCATTAGTTATGTTACAACTGTATATCGATTACCTTATTCGATTTTTGCTGTATAATGCAGCTGATGTAATAATAATACCGATAATTTGTAAGTAATTTTTTCTCAGCAGTCATTGATAAGGCTAATTTAATTGTTAAATGTGAGCTATTTCTTTTTGTATGTTTTTCTTTATGTTGATTTTCTTTTGCGTTTCACTTGTGAATTTTCTCTTGGTTCAATGTTTATTTGTGTTTATTGCATTTTCTCAAGCATTTGACATTTTCACGCTAATTGAAATTTTATTGCCGATTGTCAATTGTCTCGCCCGTCGACCGACTGACTGTCTGTCTGTCTGTATGTTTGTTTGTTTGTTTGTCTGTTTTGTCTGTTTGCCTCTCTTTTGATCGTTGACTTGTTGCGGTTTAAATTTCTTTGGTCTTGGGCTCTTTTTATGGGCGTTGTTTGGCGCAGTGAAAGTTGCGCATTTCCAAGAAGTGCGCACAAGTTGTGGAGGGGAATCGTACTTTCATACTGGTCGTATCTTGTCGGATATATAGCTTGCCATTAGATATATAAGTGCCTGGCCATTTGACTGCTGCTTGCTGCTGGCTGCTGGCTGCTGCTGGCGGGGGGGTAATCAACATCAACATCAACTTCAAAGCGGGTTCCGGTTAACAGACATTATGATTTTCCCACATTAAATATGCACCCAATGTGAACTTCTTGTACTGAAGCAGGCAATACAGACTATATATCTTGGCCTGTATATATATATATATATAGTTTTTTGTATCTTCTACATTCATATTATTTTAAATTGCTAAAGTGTCGTGTGTTGCAAAGCGCAGGCCGCGGCTCCATTAAACACTCAAATTGCTTCCTGGCCTAATTAGACTGCAACTACAGCAAACAGCAACAAGATATGTATGTAAAATCGCAACAGCAACAACAACAGGAGCAGCAGCAGCAATTGTGGCAAGTTGGAAAATCTCTGGTCGGGTGCGTCACTTTAACTGTTTTTCCTGTTGCTGTCGCTTTTGTAATTGTGCTGAACGCTTTTAACCATAATATGTTGATCTTTTTTTATGTCAACACAAAACTAGCAAATAAACCAGTAAGAGTGTTACAGTTTTTGACTGAGAAATACCCTTTCTTTTTATAAGAATTTATTTTCAATAAGCGCATTAGAACAGCTCCTCAGTATGAAAATTAAAATATATAATCCTAAACAACATTTTATTATTTACTTACAAATTTAATAAGGAAAATCCAAGAGGAACATTGAGTTATTTTTTGTACCTTAGTTGGCAATACTATTCTTATAAATATTCTAAGACGTTCAATCTTTTCCCTTGGAAATCCAGATCGATGACATCTGAGCTACAGCTTGTTAAGAAAATAAAGTCCATAGCATAATGTTTTAAAATCCGTTGTGCTCAATCGTTGTTCATGTCATTTTAGCATATATAGTTTTGCTTTGTCGGTAGTCGTCTCAAACTTAACGGAAGCCATTTCAAACACATAAAACATAAAAGCAAAGCTTAGACAACTGAGACAGAAGTCATTGTTAAAGCTCTCTATTGATAATAGTGTTTTGTTTTCTGGCTTCCAAACAAGATCTGGCGTTCAACATTCTTCTTATTGTATAATAAATATATTCCTAGTTACAGGAGGGTATTTGCCCTAATGCATACCTCATCGCTCATGTATATAGGGTATAAATATTGTATAAAAAGTTCGCAACTTTTTAATTAAAATGTGAACGCAAAATTTTCTCTTTGTTTACGATTGGGTTTTTGTATTGTTTTAAAGCGTTCATTATTTTGAATGAATATGGTTGTAGTTACCATATACGTTGTGCAAGCATTCGCACTAAAGGAGAAAAGGGGGCACACAGAGAGGGACAGGGAGAGGGAACGAGAGGGAGCGAGTGAGTTTTGGTCTCGATTCAGTTGAGGTTATGACATCACATTTCTGCGAATTCAATAATTGCTTTGAGATCATTTTTAGTTACAGTTATCGTCAGAAAGCTAGAACGCTTTCGCAAATAAAAACCCTAACAATTCCAAATGCTTTTCACAAAAGTTAAATGTGTTTATTTTTTTGAAGTTTATAGATGTTGTTCAACAATTTTGTAGTCTGCAAACACGAAACATAAACATGAATAAATAAAAATAAATCAAATATTGCAAGATTTTCTATTGAATTTATTGGCTACCTCAACAATGGAAACCGTTTACCAAAGAAATGCAGAGAAAGAACTCGCTCATACTTTTTTTTACTTATATTATTTTTAATATCAGCAATCTAAAAACTTTGATGCCCTAATGCCAAATGACAGATAAGATTACATATTTAAAATGAGTCAGCAGCAAATATAGAATTTAAATGACGATTTAAAAATAGATAAAATAAAGTTGTTTTTTATTTTTACTTTTATCTTGCATCTGTTGTTGTGCCTACCTGTAATCAGAAGTAAATAAAAGGCCCATCCAATCAAGACAAAATGATGATAATGGCATATAGATAAGGCCATAAGCATAATCAGTCAACAACCTGTTAACTGTTTCGGCTCACTGATGAGCAACAAGTTAACATCAAATGAACCCACTTAGAAAATACAACAAACAAAATTTGACTAAAATAGCTAAAACGGTCAGCGAGTCATTAATAAACATGGCTAAAAAAAAGAAAAAAAGATTTTATAATTGAGAGCTACAGTAAAACAAACAAGTGAAAGTTGATTAATAGTTTCCGCTTATGGATTGCGTATCTATTTTGTTTTATTTATATTTTTTTAATCATTTTGCTTTTCGATCTCCTCCACTTGTTGTCTGTTTTTGTCCATATAATTATTTAAATTACATTTCGTATTCGTTGCACGCAAAATGCAAATACAATAAGACAAGTAAGAATGCGAGAGAGAGACAGACTTTGACTAGGAAATACCCTGAACTAAAGTTTTTGAACCGATCTTTATGAAATTCTCACAGATGAGCATTATTATGGAGAAATGTGTGAGAGAGAGAGAGAGAGAGAGAGAGAGGGAGGGAACTTGAGAGAGGAGATACCTTGATCGCAAGTTCCCAGATGATCAAGATTATGTCGAACCCTATAAGAAAGATATTTCTTTCGAATAGTGGACTTTAATGCTGTTGGAAATATATGTATGCAAGCCCAACAAGAAATATAATTATTTCAAATTGTGGCTTTTATTGCTATCGATTTGTATCGATATTCTCGAATCGAGTAAAGTTATCGATAACATGGAATAAAGTTAATCTGCTTATGATATATGTGAACTTATATTCTAATTTGAAAGATCGGAGATACTTGCTTACATCATTATACCTTTTGTACCCATTTTTAATAAGTCTAGGGTATAAAAAGAAAAAACCGCCCATGCGTCGTTTGAGCAGTGCAAATATCTCTATGTGTCTCTCTCTCTCTCTTTCGCTCTATCTCTCTCAGTCACACGCGTTTCGCATTTTTGCATGTTCATATAATTATTTTTTGTTTTGTTTTTTGTATTTAGTATTTTCACATTGTTTGATTTGCTCATATGAATAAACAAACTTATCGTATATGAATATTTACCATTTTCTATGCATATTCTCACAAAAAAGCGTTTCAGCTTATGGGAAATGAACTAATTAGGTATGCAAAGGAGGCAACGTTTCTGGGGAGCGGCCATCTCAATGAGAACGACAATAAAATGTTAAGTGTTGTCGTTGATGTTGCTTTTGCTGTTGCTGTGGAATGCATAATTATTATGTATGTGTATTTGGCTTGTGGTTCAGGGCTGTGGCTGTGGCTACAAAAGGTGTTCAATTTGATGTAATTGGGTTAAATTGCATTTACTGAACATAGACATAGAAAGGCTAATTGTCTAATTAACAGAGCGGATACTTACATTATTATTGCAATTTGTATACGCAGTACTACAATGCAATAATATATTCAAAAAACAAAGAACGATTATATTTCGAATTCCACATTGGAATTTCCTGAATTGGATTGCCTGAATTACAATCAAATAGATGTATTTTTTAAATGAAGGTTTGTCTATAAAGTGTTGAAGTGATGATTTCACATAAAATATAATAAGAGAACATTCATTCATACATTTTTTAAATCTGAAATATTCTATGATCATATTTAATTATTGTTCATAGCATATTTTAGCCTTTACTTGAAAGTAAATCAAACAGTTCAATCCATTAAGGGCAAATATCAGAAGACGAATGTCTCCATTATTACATTATATATTTATATGTGCTTTGGTAATCTTCAAATGCTATTGGCTAATAATTTTTATTTTATTTAATTGATTCTGCAGTTCAAAGCTCATAAATCTAAAAAAAAGTTAGTCTATCTAAATGTAAAATTATCTATAAATCAGAATCTATTACTACTCAAAATTAGAAGAAGAAAAAATCATTGCCAACTAAAGATCGAAGGCTGTGAAAGTATCTACGATAAGTTTTTTACAGCACGAAATTGTCGTGATCGAGGCATATAAATAATTGTAAATAAGGTCACCTATAACATGTGTAGAACGTGTAGGTGTGGGTATGTGTGTGTTTTATTTTTAAAAGGTGTGATCACAGCGGCAGATCGTGACTAATGATAATTACAATTCCATTGAACTTTTCGTAACTGTGTTTTAAGCAGTTGCTGCCTGCTTGGAATAATTTCTCTCATTATATCAAAGTCAAACAGTGAACAATAAAAAAAAAACGAGTTGATCTTTTAAGAATTAGTCACGATCATTATGGTGGCTTGTTTTGTGTCCCGCTTCCTGTTTGTGGGCATCCTCTATTTAAATTCAAATCTAAGCCGCATTTCGTCTGCTCGGGTTGATTCATGAGTTCGACTCGACTCGCCTTCGTTTCTCTCCGCATTTCCTCGAGTACTTCGAGGCTCATTAAAATTTTGCGCTCAACCCAAATTCCAGTTACCAATTAAGCATGGACACAAGCAATACAATAACAATAGCAACAAACTTGACTCATATTTGACTGCTAACTGAAAAAGAGACTCACCTATGTGTTTTTAATGCTATGGCAAAAAAAAAAAACACGGTTGGCCATGTAACAATACAAAAAACATGAAGTCAGAAGACTGTAGTCGGGAGAGCTCGACTAGGAGATACCCTGAATGCGGCTGTTAAATAGTAGGATGGCTGATATTCTTTAATATGAAAATTCGTTTTGGTTAACAAAATCTGTGTTTCTGATTCGATCTTAATGCAATTTGTGCAGTAAGTCAATAGTAATAATGTCTGGGTATATTATATATCAATTGAAAAATTCGATTTAAATCGATATTCGCAAAACGCGGACAGTTATCGATAACATGAGATCGGTTTGTTCCTACAAATGGGCAGACAGCCCATTTCCTTTTGTCAGTTACATACTTTTTCGCATCTTCATTATACCCGTTTCTACCCATTTTAAGTAAGTTCAGGGTATAAAAATATGAGCAACAAAAAGAGTCAACAACCACATTGGTATGTCATTTGACGCCGGTTCGCATACGCCGGTTTTTTTGTTGTGCTTTTTGCTTTTTCAATTTTCACATACGATGATCAAAATGAAAAAAACATTTATTTTGGCCAACAAAAGTTGTGCTAAGACAACAATAAAGCGTCAACAACAGTTACAGATGACTTAGTAGCAAATAACTAACTTCATAACTGACTTTCATAACTACTCTAAACAAGTGTGCGCTGATGTGCCTAAGTATTTAAGTATTCCGAGCACTTTTAATAGAAAAATGTCGCCAGAAATATTTAAGCAACGTCGGCGCCGGTAAAATTGGATTATAAATAATACAAGTGCTGAGTTTAAAATGCCGAAGGTTGCAGGTTATTAGCTGTGTTACTCGGCTTGACTCACAGTACACATGAAAAATCGAATTTTTATATATTTTATATTTTACAACAAATAGTTAAAACTAAAAAAAAATTAAAAGGTTTCTTTTTTATTGAAATAAAAGGGAAACCCAACAAAACTTAAAGTTTATGTTTCAGATCAAGCTAACATTATTTTCTTTTTTAAATTTAAAATAGTTCTTTATTAAATATCGCTTTCCTACGGGATTCTCATGAGTTCAACTGAGGTCTTCAATTGTTCAGGGCATCACAGTGTGGTGTTTGGTTGAAAACAATTCTTTCTTTTGATGCAATAAACATAATCTTTTCTCTGCACTCCATGTTAATCTCCCTTTCTCTATTGCTGTCTATGTATCTCTTCGCTCTCTCTCTCTTTATATATATCTCTCTTATTGATTTTCTTTATCTTTTTCCCTCTGCCTATTCAGAAAGTGTATTCTCTAGTCGAATTTAACACCTTTACAAATTTTATTTATTTATTTATTTTTTTGCTGACTGTTTAAGTTGAGTGCAAAAGTGTCACAGGCTGGCTTTAAAAGGCCCGGCAAAGAAGAAGCCACAGAAAAACGCTTCAAAGCAAAGCAAAGCTGCAAAAGCAAACATGACAAACGAATGACAGAGAGACAGATAGAGAGGGAGAGAGACGCCAAAGATATAAAAGTACCGAACTGCGCAAAGGTTTGTGTCATGGCTAACAATTATATTTTTGTTGTTGTTGTTGCTATTTCCCATTCATAGAAACAGAAAACGGATTCTGCTGATTGAAGCAAATTTACGCTTGTCATTGACGACTGATGATGGCAGATGCGCTTTGTTGATGTTGTTTTTGGGGTTGTTGTTTTTGCCTTAGTGTTGTCAACGTACTTGACTTACTGTCTTTCTTATTGGCTTTCAATTAAACGCCGCTCAACGTGGCAACTAACTCAATTAAGTGCGGCAATTATTCGCATGGAAGAAGAGAGCTTTGCCTGAAATTAGAATTGCGCATAAATTAGACTGGTCATTTTTCAATGCAAACAGAATGGAAGACTCGTAATTTGAAGACTATCTTGTTTAGATTTAGAAATGACAAAATTTCAAATTACAAAATAGGAAAATGATGTTTTTTCTATAAATATTAACTTTGAATTGTTTCTGCTCTGCTTAAAAACGAAGTTTTACATGTGGCGGGCAGGTGATTTTTTTGTTATATTTATTTTCTGATCCAAGCCTGAAATTACATATTTCAAAGTTCAACAAAACAACAATAATAAATGATTTGGCTTCGGCATCGATTTGAAGTCTCGAAAGTCAGGTGAAAACGGCGGTTCTTAGTAAATTCAGGATTTTTCTTGTATGATTACAATTTCTACTTGCTGCAACTATTTGTTTTAGCTTCTTTGATTGAGAAAGCAAATCTGGCTAACTGCAAATCCCACAAGTGCTTTTCGTTTCTTATTTTTTTTTATTTTTGTGGCTCCTGTAAGAAAAAAAAACGACCAGAGCCAATAATGCTGATTGTGACTAGGCCAACAGCACTTAAACGTGTCCCCGACCCAGTTGGGAGACTTTGGTGCGCCCAATTCAAACAGAGATCATGGTCGGTACATTCACCTCTTCTCCCAGCCTTTGTCTCTTGTCTTGGCTTTGTCTTGCGGTGCTTTTAGTTTATACATTTATCTCTGTCTCTTTCGGACTGTCTGTCTGTTTGTCTTTCTGCTTTCTGTCTATTTGTCAAGCAACAGTGTTTTTTTTGTTGGTTGTGTTGTTTCTTTCCGCTGTTGTTGGTTTTGCGGTTTTCCGGCTGGTTTTCTTACAGTTTTATCAGCAGTCGCAATCTTTGGGCTCAGTGCACACAAAACAACAACAATAACAACAACATCGACAAGTTAATTGTTGACTTTGCTCGCTGTTGCGACGACAGTGTAAATGTCACTTTTATGTCTTTTTAATAATGTTGTAAAATAATGCCCAAATAATTACAAACAAAAAGAGAAAACCAAAATAAACATTTCCAGTTTTACTTGGGACAAAGTCTGGTCTTTTTTCTTTTGTCTTGTGGCTTGTCAAGTTACTGAAAATATTTTGTCAGCATTCTTCCTTTCTATGTCATTTAACTGTTAACCACAAAGTGTTTGCTAATTACTGTTAAAACAGCTTTTGGCTTAATAAACACTTTTCTTGATACTAATAACACAAATTATTGGTTTGTTTTAGCAAGTTTTTTTATTTAATCTCTTTAAAGGAGTTGCATAATGACTCAAACCAAAAATGTTTAAAAATTATAGTCCCGGCGAGCAATACAATTAAATTCATAATTTACACAAAAATAAATTATAAGTATTTAGTTCATTTGTAAAATTCCCCTAAACAACCCACAAAAACTGCTCGGCAACCAACTTTTTTGTTAGCCAACAAAGGTGTATTGAAATGCAATTCAAAACCAAGCCACAAACATTAAATACCAAAGCAGGAGAAACACCTTTTGCAATTCCTTCGTTCTGCAGTGGCAGTTTGTTTCCTGGGTAACTCCAAAATTTGCACAATTGGTACAATTGTACCAAAACTTCATTTATTTTATGGTACAGTGAATGATTTTTTTGAAGTAGATTTATTTTTGCTTTTCACATATTAAAAGCAATGAAAATAAATTCGATTGAATAATTTTGTTTTGCATTTTTTGCTTAGAATATATTCGAAAAAAAAGTCTACTTTCAACATTAATTTTTAATGCGAACTTGATTTATCGCATTTGCCTAAAATAAAATTAAATTGAATGGAACGAAGAGTGAATGGGATGGTAATAAATATAAAAATTTATTAGCAGACTAAATAGTTTTTTTTTTTGTAGAAAATTGAATTTCTAGCTGTAAACCGCTAGACAACGATTAAATAAAGTACGAACTCAGTTAACTTTTCTTCTTTTTTTTTTGTAACGAAATTCCACATTTTTTCTGTTACAATTAAAGTTGGTTTGTTGACAAAATGCGATCCCTCCCTCATCCTCAGCCTCTCCCAATTGCAATTGTACAAATTGCTTAGCTTAAGCAAAGTTCCCTTTTATGGGGTTTTTCAGTATGTGGTGGGTGCATTGTTTCCACTTCAGCCACACTCTTTGGCCCCCTTGCGTGACGAGTGCGCAGCCAACGACGAATTCCGCGAAGCGTAACCGTTGACGGTTATTAAACTATGTACGAAAAAGACCAAAGAAGAAGAAACAGTAGAGAGAAAAAGAAAAGAAAGAGCAAAAGCAACAGATATCAAGACATAACAGGGGCAATTGGTAAAGCAGTTAGAGTTGAATCGGAGGAGCGGAGGGTGCAGGCGCTGGCAGGTGGGTGGGGTGTGGTGAGGGGATTGAGGCATAGTTCCGCTTTTTTTTGACATCGGACTTTGATGAACTTTGAACGTTTCAGACACGCCCTAAGAACAACTTGAGGTACATTTGTACTCTTGTACATTTTAAATTGCTGTGCAACATTATTTTTTTTCTGCCCCGATGAAGTTGTTCGTTGTTTCGTCTGGGGTCACTGGTCAGCTGGTTAAGGGGCGTGGTAGGGAGATCTGTAATGAAACTCTTTAATTGACACCACACACAATGTAAAGAGGCATGTGCCATGTGTAGCTGCATTCCATAAAAAAGGGGTCTTTTGTTTAACCGATGGTCAGTTATTATTGTCATTCACATATATATGAGATGTCAGCTGAGTTGCTACGATATCTGTGGAGTATTTGCCTTTTAAATAACTTGAATACATCTATGAAGGTAGTAGTACGGCATATGGGCATTTCAAGGGTTACGCACATCGTAATAATGCCATTTTCAATTAATAATTGTAATAATCGTTGTAATATTATCTTTCATTTTTGTATCATGCTATCCATAATTGGGTACATGACGTGACGTTTTCCACAAAACATTTACTTGGTATTTGATTTATTAAGTTTTTTACTCCGCACCATTTAAAAAAAGGCAAGCTTTTATTCAATTATCTGTTGATTTGCCTTCAAGGTTTTTGTTTGTTTGTATTAAATTGTTGTGGAAAGAGAGTTTTCAATATATATAACATTAAAAGTAAATTAAAGAGCTTAAAATATCACCAAAACTTATATTTTAACCTTTATTATCAGTATTATTTTTAAATAATTAAATAAATATTTAAATTTCGTTTCTTATGCTAATTTTGCCGATTAGCTGTCAACATCAACGTTGTATTAAAAAAATCATTTGCTTTTTGCTTATGTTAAGTTAGATGATGTCAGATCAATTTAAATATGTTTATACCCCAATTTACCTCTACTACCGATATGTTTACAGGCTTGCCATATTTTTGCACCTTTTGATGTGGCAGCTGTCGGAAATGCAACATTTGGTGTGCAATTGTGAGAACAATTTCATTTTTTTACGATTACTTCATGGAAGTTGTAAACCTAGAATCTAATTTTAACCCAATTCTCCCTTTTGCTCATGTTTGTGTTTACAGTTAGCCGAAGCTGCCAGAAGACAACAACAATAACAACAACAACAACAGCCAAGAAACGGAATCAGAAGAAGAAGAAGGAGCTGAGAAACGACGTCACACTGGAGTCACAAATACGATAAACATTCCAAAAATTCCATTACCTCTCTCTCTCTCTCTCTCACTCTCCGTCCATCTCTCTCACACTCTCCCCCAATCTGCCACCACCCCACCCACCTCGCTCTGCCCCGCCGATTTGACAGCATGTCACATGATAAAAAAATGTTGGATCGCGAGGCAGTACGTTCAGTTATACAGCAATGGAATGCCAATCGATTGGATCTCTTTGCGCTCTCCGAACCAGATGAGGTAAGCATTTGCACCCTTATATATATATATATATATATATATATATGTCTGCGTGGAATCTGTCTAATATAAATATATATTTTGTACATTGCAGAACCTGCTCTTCCATGGCGTTATGCGCTTCTATTTTCAAGATGCCGGCCAGAAGGTGGCCACCAAATGCATTCGAGTTGCCAGCGATGCCACAGTCACAGATGTCATAGGTGAGTCAACAGATTCCGGATATAGAATATATACTATATACCCTGTAATAATTAAGTATAATTAAAAAGAAAATGTCACATTTTGCATAACCTCTAACTATGAAGAGAATATGGGATAGATTGAGAAGAATATGGGATAATTGTGTACCTTGGGAAACAGTTTACAACAGAATATGGAATATTGAAAAACTACTTTGCTCAAATTTGTTATGATCGTATCTCTAAATTCTTATCAATATTAGTTCAAATTTTAAGCTGGAAATATTTGAAACGGCCATTCAGATATGTTTTCAGACAATTTATTGAGTGTATCAAATATGATATGATTTATTTATTAGCTCTTATCTTATCTGGGTTCGTGTTACTTGATAAGGGCTCTGGTCACTTTTTATTTATATTTAATTTTATTTTGCGCCGTTTTTGCAGACACACTCATTGAGAAGTTTCGTCCCGATATGCGAATGCTTTCGGTGCCAAATTACGCCCTCTACGAGGTGCATGCGAATGGGGAGGAGCGTCGCCTGAATGCGGATGAGAAGCCGCTGCTGGTGCAGCTCAACTGGCACATCGATGATCGCGAGGGTCGATTCCTGCTCAAGAACATCGATCAGAAGACGACGGTGAGATTTGCGTTATTTCAACTTGATTTCAAATCAACTAATTCTCATCATTATTTATCTTGCAGCCCATTGAGCAATCGGATTTGAACTTCAAGCGCAAGCTGTCCAAGCGCGAGAAGAAGGAGCAAAAGAAAAAGGAGAAGATGGCCAAGCTCAGCTCCGATCTGCCCAATCTGGCCAATGGCAGTCAATTGGGCCTGGGCAACGGTGTCGGTGGCAGCGGCGCTTCCGCTTCAGCGGCCTATATGAATGGCAATGCCGGTGGCAACGGCGGCATCGGTGGCAACAACGGTGTCAATTCAAGCGATGCCGTTGCTGGCAAATTGTACACAGAACTGCCGGAGACGTCATTCACACGCTCGATCTCAAATCCGGAGGCGGTGATGCGACGACGCCGACAGCAGAAGCTCGAAAAGAAGCTGCAACAGTTTCGTTCCCGTGACGGTGGCCCCGACACCGGTGGCACCCTCAAGATCTACGGGGAAAGCCTCTGTCAGGATGTGCCCTACAAAACGCTGCTCCTCTCCATACGAGACTGCGCCCAGGCTGTCGTCAGGGAAATGCTCACCAAATATGGCCTCGAGAAGGCGGATCCTCTTCACTATTGCCTCGTCCAGGTTCGGAAATGATTTCTATTCACAAATTGGAGTTGATTGCGAAAGTAGAAAAAACTCTCGGCGCTTTGAAATTTTATATAATTATTTTTTTATTTAAATTTGTAAGATTTCTTTCCTCCTCTTTCATATTTGTATTATGGAAAATTAAATTATCTGCATTTGAAAGTAGAAAGAAAAAACTATCTCAATTGCAATTTTCTTCAGTCAAGCCTCAGCATAATTGTTGATTGTTTGCTTGTTTTCCAAATTGTAAAATCATTGATTTTATTCTCATTTGAGTTCATATTGTAAAATATTGATTTTGTTATCATTTGAGATCATATCCAATCTAGAGATTTCTTGTACCAGTTTATTTTTCATAGTAATGAAAGATACACTTGTAAAGGTGTAATCTTCCAATTGATATATATTAGTATGCTCAGAAATATCGAGTTCTCAATAATGCCATTAAAATTCATTCTAACATATTCAAAATACTTTACTTGATGTTCATTTCCATATTACATAAATGCCTGTATTAAGTTTATTTTATATTCTTGAATACGAAATGCGATCAACTGTCTGTACTTGATTAGAATAAGTTATTTCGAAACAATTTGTAATAATTTCTTGAATGCTTTTTTACCATTCTTCAGGTAAACAGCGATGGAACCGAGTACATCCTTGACGACGACGAGTGCCCATTGTCGATACTCATGAATCATCCGACGTCACGAGGTGAGTTTCTCTAGTTTGAAAATCCTTTGCCTGATTGTGGGCCATTTAAATTCACTTAGTTGGCTCCTTTCAAGTGGGTTGGCTGAAGGGGCGGGAGGGGGGGGGGGGTTTCAAAGTGTGAGCCACGCAACTCATTCATAAATAAATATGTATCGGAAAACTTGGAACATGCGATTAGCTTTGTTTTATCAATAATTATGCTGCCTATCAACAACAACAACAAGCGAATTTGACTGTTGCTATTTTTGTTGTTGTTGTTGCTGTTGTTATTTTGTCATATTTTAAGAGTTTTGGTATTTTACACAAAAATTGGGAACTTGATTCAGTTGTTTGCTGGCATTTCAAAGAGTTGTAACAAAGTTTCTCAGAGTATGTGAAAAGACCAAAAAATGAACCAATAACCAATTTTCAATTGTGTAAAGTTATTTGTTGAAGAACTACTTAAAGGAAATGAAGGACGACATATGTGAAAAACTGCGTAAGTTTTTATTTATTGAGTTGAATATTTATACACCAACATTATAATGAAGTCAGCAAAAGTTGGGAAACTGTCAAAAGAGCTTTGAATTATTATTGCATTTTCACAAGTATCTGAGTTTAAAAACGGTTGCAAATCTTTGAAAATACTTTTAAAACATAAATCCAATATTAAATAAGCTTTTATTTAACTTTTTAAAAACTTTTTTTGTTTTTGAATTGCTTTACCAACAATTTTCTTGCAATATTTTAATTATTTAAATATTGAAGATTTCTGAAGTTAATTATTAGTATGCATGCTCATAAATTGGAAAACCAACAATAAAAAATGATAATTTCAGAACCAAAATTTTCAATTTCTATTTGGCTCTCAATGAAATTCCCTTAGCGAGTACACAAACCAAACAGTGCAAGGATAATAAAGCAAGCGTAACAAAAGCTCGTTGCAACAAGCTTTTACATCAAAAAGCTGGCCAGCAACATTTGCAAAGTACGAAATACCGTTACAATATTCAAAGCGTTAAAAGAAAATATATATAATTTTTGATTGATTTTAATTGATTGAGTGATTGATTGATTCATAACTCACTCACTGCCCTTTTAAATCATCATCTTCACACATCAATCAACAAATTTCCGGCAAAGACATGTCAAAAATTGCGGCGCATGCCAAAAAGTAGGCAACAAAAACCACATTTCAACACTAATCGGGTAAAAGAATAAATGTAAAGGACTAATTCGAAGAGGTGGAGTGTGATAGGGGGTGGGGGGGGTGTGTTGAGAATCAGACAAAGTAAGTAAGGCAACACGGGACACACACACAAACAATCACACTTTTACGAAAATGATAAACTTTCTGCACAAAATAAAAAGGCCGCTGGGAATTCAATGTCACACACACGTGCACACACACGTGCACACACACATAACAACAGCCGTAAAGTAAAACGACAAACATAAGTGACATTTAAATAAGGGCGACAAAAAATATGAAAATAAAGAAATGCTGCGAACGGAAATGTTCTTGTTGGCATCAAACGAACACAGGCGCACACAGCCATGCATACACCATACACACACACACACACACACACACACACACACACACACACACATAAACACACACAGACAGCCGACCACATAAGCAGCAAAGTTTTGAGGCTGGCAGCGCAGCCGCTTAACAGCCACATGTTGCCGCCAGCTCTGCCGCCTGCTCTGCTGCTGATGCTGCTGTTCTCCCATGCATTCACACACACACACACACACACACACACACTCATACACTCACTCAGTCACACTCACACTCATACAGAAGCAGACAATAATTTTGCCCATTTCTCATTTGCCTTTTGGCGCTTTGCGTGTGCAATTCAAAAAGGTGTAAAATGTAAATGCCGACCACATTTGTGTAAATATTTCATGAGAGCAGCGCAGCCTCTTTCTCTCGTTCTCGCTCTGACTCTGTTTCTCTTTGCATTAATTGTGTGGCTGGCACACTAATTAATTCCACTTAAGCATCCACCAGTCAGTTTTTAGTAGTGTCTCAATTTTGGGGCACTTTTATTTCTCGAGTAGCTGTTTCTGTTGCCAACAGTTGACCTTATCTGCTATTTACCTGAGCGGGCAGGCTATCTGCTAACATGACAAACTTTACTTACGCTTAAAACAAACAACAACACCTGCAGCTGATTGCAAGTGCTTTGTGTATTCCCCCCGCTCTTTTATGCTATCTGCCTGTCTGTCTGTTTAGCTTCAAGTGGTTTTGGCATTTTAACAGCATTTCGATGTCGTTGTTTGTTGTTGTTATTGTTTTTAATAGTGCGCTCTCTTACTATCCTTTAACTCTCTTGGCATTGGATATTGCGCTCTCTTAATGTGCGTTCAATATTTTTGATTGAACGCTTTTGAGCGTATGTGAGAGAGAGAGAGAGCAGGTGAAGTGAATGCAGCAGCGCCTATGCTCTTTCGTCTCTCTTTTGCGTTTCCTTCGAGTTAGCTTTACCATCTTTACACTTGTTGTTCTTGCTTTTATTCTTTTCTTTTCTCTTTTTGGTACAATGGCATTAGTTGGCACATTTCTGGAGTGCTTTTCAACCCAGGAAGTATTTGCTTAAGGGTTGATTAATGTGAGGCATTACAAATTATATTGCATGCTTTTAGGCTTTGCGCTTCTGGAGCCTTTATTTATTTATTTTATTAAGGATTCCATTGTGCAAATGTCTTATTAAGCGTTACTTCTTCTCTTTTCCGTTTATCTCACTCCCACCCATTGACTCTCTCTGCTCACGTTTGCGAGTGGCTTTAAGGATAATAGTAATTTTTTGGTTAAATTTTCAATTGAGAACAGCGCCACCTGTGCGACAACAGCAACAACAACAATAATAATAATAACGGCAGCAGCGTTGCGGTCACTTGATTTTTTTTTTCGGAAACGACGCTCAAGTTGTGTTTGTTGTTGTCGTTGCCGTTGTCAATGTCCTCGTCAATGTCGACGCACCCGATTCGGAGACTCGAGTGCCGAAGCAGTCTTCTCACTTTCTCTTTCTCTCTCTCTCTCTCTCTCTCTGACTCGCACCTTGGCCGTTTACAGCTCCCCGTACTCAGTTATCTGCACAACATGCACATTCGGCACCGTCACAGTCACACTTCGCCATCGAAGAGTTCGTCGGCGTCGTCGTCGCCGTCGCCGTTGGCGTTGGCGTCAGCAGCGCATTGTGTCTGTGCGCTTTGGATTTTTAGTATTTTCGGTTTGGGTTTCGTTTTGTTAGTCATGAAGTAAATGCTGCTCGGGCCACAGCAGCGCAGCGCACAACACACGGCCCGGGGCAAAAAACAACGAAAACGAAAACGGACAAGCGGCAAGCGAAATTGAAGTCGAAGAATTGGCAGCGGAATTTGGAAATTCACCAAGTTGAAAGCTGAAATCGCCTCAGCCTCAGCGGCTGCAACAGTTTTTTTGTGTTAACGGTAGCCTGTGCGTGTGTGTGTGTGTGTATGTGTCGGTGTCGTCCTTGCTGCTCTCCTTGAGGCATACATAAAATTGTCAAAATTAGAAACAGTTCAATTCAATTTGTGTGTGCTGCTGTAGCCCGTTATTATTGTTGCTGTTGCTCTTGTTGTTGTTGCCGTTGTCGTAAACTTTTTTTTTCTGTAGCCATGATGTAGAATGAAGACGCAAAAACAAACGTTTAGTCGCAGCCGGTTCCTGTCCGGCATTTGTCGACACTAATGTTGCCCAATTGCCGTACAAAACAACAACAACAGCAGCAACAACAACAAAAACACCACCTGGCATTTCATTTCCAAGACCAACAATCAAGCCAACAAAATGATGGATTGGGGCATAAGACGTAAGTACAAGCAGAGGAGCAGTGGAGCAGAGGGGAGGCAGGGGACAACAGACAATATCTATTTGCCATTGGTATTTGTTTAGCTGTCATTCATTCGTTTAGCTTTCATTTCAATTCGTTTAGTTGCCTCTGCCTCTGTTTCTGCCGCTGTCTGCATTTTGTTTCCTAATGAATTGCCCAGCACTGAAAAGTATGCTACAAAGTTGTTTGTAACTTTTCTTTTTTTTAATTTTACTGCATTTCTGAAATTGGTGTTTTTGTTTCTATTTTTTCTTTTTTTGTTTTAGTTTGGCATTTTGGTCACTGCTGCTGCATAGTTAAGTCTTTGCTCTACGAATTCGAAAATTGTTTTAAAAGTTTTCGAGTGCAATTTTATTGTTGCCATTTGTTTTTTTGTTAATGAATTGATTTAATTACACACAAGTTTTCCTTTATTCATAAAAAAAAAATGGAGGAAATTGTATTTTTCTTTCACACTAGTTAATTACATTAAAAAAGCTTTAAATACGAAAAGAATCACATTAGCAAACATCAGCTGAATTTTTAAAGATTTATTTGGTGTAAATAGAAACCATACTCAAACTACATACTTGAGTAGCTCGTCAAGTGTCAGAAATTATTGCACAACCTCTTAATTTGCACCTCCACGTTTTTACATATAAACTCGACCGGACTTAAGTCCGTTTGAAGGGCACTCTAAGAGCTGAAAATGCCTCTTTTATGCCACAAGAACTATTAATGCAAAAATTGTTTTTTTTTTGGAAATCAAGGAATTGCTTTTAAGCCTCCGTTACGAGCAAAATGGATGCAAACAAAAATGCAATTTTCTTTTATAAATTGCCTGAAAAATATTTAAAAATCTCAAAAAATAACAATTGATTAAAGCACAAGTCAATTAAATATATGAATATGTGAAATGCATCGTTTATAAAAACACTTAAAGCGTGATTTTCTCGAAATGCATAAAAAAACGGTATTTTCAAGTTTTAATGCAGATTTAATTTGGATAAACGGTATTTATAAGCAGTTGAACAAAAAACTGCTGCTTTCATCAACACAATTACATATTAAAAGATTAATTAAAATATATTGTTTTACAGTCGCTTTTAGCATTTTAAGTGGGGCATATAAAACTGAATTTATTTGCTGCTTAAATCATATGTTCTTAGTTTATTGCTATTAGCAATATGAACAGGGTAAATTAATTGCATTTGTCTTTGTTATTTCTCATTACGAAATCTTAATTGCTTTTATTGCCTAAAGTAATATAATTTCATGTTAACTGGCAATTTGTGAGACACTTTTGCATTATTAAAGTCTCAAATGTATAATAATATAATTTGAGTTTAATTGTATGCCGATAGAAATCAAATATTCTAATTACCATCTCGCCCACAACCATTATGACCTTCTCAATATCCATTTCTATTCAAGATGAGAGCCATTCGATTATCGGGTTGATTACGCCCAAATGACGTTTGTACTTAAGTACATACACATATCCTGACGAGGACACAATCAAATGTGTATTAGTTAGTCCATCCCAACCATGACAACACTAAATGTCCTGCTGACATATCGTTTTCACGATGGGAAAAAAGCAGACAAAATGAGAACAAAATAAATACAACTAATAGAAATCCGGCATTAAAGAAGCCTAGCAATGGAAATGGAATGGTCTAATAAGGCTTTTGAGTATGACAGACTGAATATGGGCCAAACTGGCATAGTGAATTTGGCCAGAAGTATGTAACAGCAACAGTATGTAACCATTTTCGACCCCTTAAGGTATATATATATATCTGGAAACAATTTTATCAAGATGGGAAAAGAAACAACCTAAAATCAGCCAGTCTTGTATTGGGTTCAGGGTATCTGACAGTCGTGCTCTCTCTCGACTACAACTTGCTTATTTGATTTTCTTTTTTGTCGCAAACGTGGCTGTTCATAAATATGCTATTCGCCCAGCCACGCCCCCCAATTTGAAGTCTTGTTTTGCCAGTAATACTGTGCAAAATGCATGCGCATAATTTTTATATATTTTTGCCTTCAGGTGAAATGCGGGGCGCCATCTCCGTTGAGTTTGAGCTACTGCTTCCTAGCTGCCAGTGCAGCTCATTTTGAAGGTCATTCTGCCTCGTTCTTTTTGACTTGGGGTCCTGCTCCTGCTCCAGTTCGCACTTCTCCCCTTCTTCGCAATGCGCTCAGGAATTTGATAGCGATGCGGAGCCATAAGACAGCAAATTGGGTTAACAACTTGTTCGTTTTCATTCTATCTATATTCTTGTTGTTGTTGCTGTTTTTTGTCGTTGTCGTTGTCGTTGTTGTTGTTCTCCTTGTTGTTGTTTTCCCTGTTCGTGTTGTCCTCGTTGAACTTTTCTACTTTAAAAGAAAAAGCCGCACAAATGCCATTAGAAAATTGGTAAAAAGCTTTCGGCTTTTTTATATTAATTGTCTTGGCGAAGGCAGTGGAAACTTTAAGATTGAATTTTATTGATTATTAAACTGGGAAAATTATAACTTGAAATATAAACTTTTTTGATAATTATAATAAGCATGAAAAGCAAATGACAAAAGCTAAATAATTACAAATTTAAATTGGTATTTGTAATTTTGCTTTGAATAATGCTTGAAATTTGTTATACATAATATAAATTTAATACTTTTGTCACATTTATATATTATTTGCTGTTTGTTGGTGTATTTGCAAAATTTGTTTAGACAAACAAACGAGTAAATAAGCAACTTTTAAAATGCAAAGTTAGTTCTCAATGCTTACCTTTAAATTGTACACAGCTTTATTTTCTAAAATTTACCTTACCTAACTCAAAAGTCAACATTTGATTAGCAGTAAACCACTTCAAATAATTGATATTTATGGAATATTTAATATCTGTCTGCATTTAGTTTGCATAGTTGGAACTATTAACAACAGTTTTACATCACGGAAATCCATTGTGAACAATCACCAATTGATGTTGCCCAATTGCTCTTCAAATTCCATTGCCAGTTGCTCGGCAAACTGTAAAAAGTCAGAGGCTGATGAATCCTGCGCCAGCTGATGCTGATGAGTCTCCCATGAATCTCTCCCAACCAAACTCACATACATGTCGAACTGGTTTTTTACTCATGCATCATTTTTCAATGGAATCATAGCCAACGGCTTGAAAAATTTACTTTTTTGGCTCTTTGCCAAAACGTAGACATTTGAGACATTTGATAAATCTACTCGAATTCATTTTCTTGGCCCCAGAAAGTGATATATTTGTTTGTAGTTTTGTGATTTTACTGTTTGACTAGCTTGATGTGTTTTACATGGTTCTCGGAAATTGGCTATTTATTTATGAGTTTGAGTAGTTCAAAGAGAAATTATGAGTATTTTTTGGATGTGTGGCTCATTAGATCGACTAACTATACCCTGAGGGCATTAAAAATGGGAAATGAAGTCGTACAAAAGTGTGTAACATGGCAGAAGGAATTATCTCCGACACCATAAAAAATATATATTCTTGAGAGCTAGCGAATATACAATATTTGAATATAGTTTCTTGCCGTTTAGTGCATATCGATATAAATCGATTTCCGATAGCTATAAAAGTCAGAATTTCAAAGATATATCCTTCCAATTGATATGTGAAACATTCTTACATAAGTAAAAATCAACTATAAAAGTTAGAATAAGAAACTGTGATGTTGTTAACCAAAACGTATTTTCTTGTCGAACTCTCTCGACTAGAGCTTTCAATTAGGGGTTGTTTCTTTTTGGCCAGCCAACTGCACCCAAAGTTGTGAAAAAACTAGTTTCTGTTTAAAAAAAAAACTGCAATTTTTGTGTCTGATTTTTAAAGGGTTGTAGAACCGGTTATTGGTCTAATGCTTTGGAATGCAATTCGTCGATTATTTCAACGATCACACGATCAGCTTACCCCAGGTAGTAGGCAACAGTTTCTTGCACCAATTTGAGAGCTTTTTGCTCTTGGAATTCGCAAACGGTTCAAGCGGCGGCTGCTTGAGTTGCCGCAAGTTGCCAGCAATCGATCTTCCTTGTCTTGGGGAGCAGAAATGTCCAATGAACGTATAGTGAGGGCATTGCTGCTGACACCAATGATATTAACATCAGCCCCCGTTTGCTGATCATCTCGTGATTAGCTTTCGGAATTTTTGGAAAAAGGCCCCCTTACTTTATAGGGGGTCGTCTATTAAATACATTGAAAACTAACTTAAAAGTTAAAACTCTTCGGTTTTATAGATTTTTATTTGGAATTAATATATAATTTCGAAAGTGTTAATTTTTCTATGCAAAGAAATTAAGCATACATTTATAATTTTATAAACGAATGTTATAACATTATATTAAATAGGTATTTTATATGGTTGATTTGTTTATGGAATTGAAAGATATGACTCAAAAATGAACAAAAACTCAATAAGCTAAATATATTGAAATAAAATGCTGAAGTCTAAACTAAAGCCAAATAATTTTCAGTCTTGTGTGTTCTAGATCTCCAACCGTATTATAAAAAAAATGCTTTCAAATAATATATTTTTTATGTTAAACTATTTGAACTATTAGTTTTTATTTTGAGCCAACAATTTGTTGAAACGCTTTGATTTGACTGCTGTTTGACTGCGTGTAATAAAACATAATGGGTTTCAAGTTAAGTGCGCAGTTTATCGCACATTTTTAATATACACTCTTGTACAAGCCCAGATTTTGGAAGCGGCAGACGTAAACTCACTCACGTCCATTTTTGTTTTTTTTTTGTTTTTTTTTTTAACGGAAAACAACTCAAGTGCAAGTTGGCCAACAGTAAAGACGTTTACTGAGCGAAGCTCGTTAGCTCAAAAGTAGCTTCAAGAATACATACATCTCAAGTTTTTATGTGTACACACACACACACTCGAACACTCACATAGACACCCGCATACTAACTCAGAAACAGACATCTCTATTGTTGCCGAATTTACTTTGTATTTCCTTGGTGCTGCTGTGGTTTACAGCTCTACAGGGCTGGGGTATATCGATTGTGCGAGTCGAGCGTCAAATTATGATGATGATGATATGCTCAGCTTGATTTATGCGCTCTTATCAAGAGAGGTGTACGCGTCTGTACATGTTTGTGCATGAATTTATCTCAACATGATGGCCAGACAAGAATTGATAGTTTCTCTAGGTAGCTCAATCAACTTATGATTAATTGTTAAAGTATATTTGATTAAAATCATTCAATTAATCATTGTTTGCATGAGCTTTTTAATATTTCAATATAATGGAAGACGATTGTCAATTGAATTGCGCAATAGTTTAAAATAATGATAGGACCAGATAATATTTTAAAAATTATAAAATAAATATTGAATAATGTAAATATTTACATATTATATATACATATAAAGCACATTTGGAATTACTTTTCGATATTTTGAAATATCGAATCTTTTGAAATACTCATTGATTGACTGAGTAAGGTATCGATATATTGAAAACAAATATATAAAACGAATTAATAGCAGATATCGAAAATTGTATAATTTTCATTTTCAATAACATGCTTAAACATTGTTGTTGTGGATCTATAAAAATGAGATCAATTTTAAATGAAGGGAAAGATACAGAAAAGTAAAAAAAAACATCAATGATCACTCGATAAGTCCAAAGAGTGTGTGATAAAACGATAACCTGCATTGATCGATCGATCAATGTTTTTCAACAGCGCGTGTATCGATAACTTTCTTTATTAGCATTCGCAGCAGTGCTGAACTTAAAGCTTTGTAGCTTTAAGCTGCATATTCAAAGTACACGAAACTGAACCAAAGCACAGTTTGTCCCATAATTTATAATCTAACCTTGACCGCTCCCTAGACATAGGGCATTTATTTAGCTGTCCTGGCTGCATGCCACCGGGGTGTGTGTTCGTCTATGTGTGTGTGTGTGTGTGTGTGAGTGTGTGCGTCTGTGTCTGTCGGTGTTTTGTGTATTTGTGTGTGTTTTGCGTCCTGCTACACGTATACAGTAACTTTGTGGCAAACGCACTTAAGCACACACACACAGCACACAACAAACACACAAACACGCAAGCAACACACACATTGAATGCAGTGTAAACTTGATGTTATATTACACACACACACACACCCACAAACACACACAGTGTGCTGTTTATTTTTTTGTTCGTTATTTCATTCATTCATTGACTGTGTGAGTCTGTCGCTCAGTTTGGCCGTCTGTCCGTCTGTCTGTTTGCTAGTCAGTACGCGACTCACAGTCAGTCAGCGCGTTGCTCATACGCTCCGTGTGCTTGCTGTGCTCAGTGTTGGAAATGCGCGCTGCTTGCTGCTCAGTGCTCAGTTCTCAGTTATCCTTGCGCTGTGTCAACGCATTGTTGTGGCCACCTCGGCCAGCAGCTAAAGCAGCAGCAGCAGCAGCAGCTTAGCTCGACGGTTAGTCATTCGATAAAAAAAATCAGAAAAAAATAAAAAATAATACATATACAAATAATTTATTAAAGTCAAAATCTTTTCGCCTGCCAACTCTCGCGAAAAGTGTTCAAAAAGTGTGTGTGTGTTTGTGTCTGTGTGTGTGTGTGTGTGTGTGTGTGTGTAAAATCAGCTTTCAATTTGATTGCAATTTAATTAAGTTGAATTTCTTGTTTTTGTGCGGCATCAACTTGATTTTGAGTTTAATTTAAATTTCATTGTGCCCGCTGTGCTTTTTGTATTATTATTTTTATTTTACATTCCTGTGTGTGTAAATTGAATTTTCACTAGCTTTTTTTCCATACCTTTTATTTGGCACTGCTGTCATGGCTCATAGCATGCTGGCTAAAATAAAAAAAGGGCAACAGGAGAGTTAGCCCGGGCCATTAATTCTCAACGGCCATATATGGTATATATACATATAATAAAATGGCATTTTATATATTGAGCTATACATGCAAGTAGAAGGGACAAAATAATAAAAAAAAAACAAACAAAAAAATTACACTTCCAACAACTGAGTTTTTTTTTTAATCCGTCTATGGCCCGGCCAAAACAAACAGACGAAAATCAATAAATTTCGTAAGTTATGACAACAGAAAAGTATTCGGCATGAAGCCGAATTGTTCCTTTTTTTTTGCCTTATTCGATCTACAGAACAATGCAAAGGGTTTGGCCTTTATGCTGATTGAAGCTCGTAAAATTTGCTTTTATGATTCGTATCTTTTAATGTCATCATTTTAAAACATAAAGAAGAGGAAGGAAAATTGAATAATCTTCTAACTATACTCTCTGCAACAATCTTTCATTAATTTTCCGTTGCGTTGCCCTTGAGCATTTTTCCTTTTGACTGTTGCTTTCTGCTTTCGGCTTTCTGCTTTTCTTCTCCTTTAAGTGTGGCAATTATATTTTTATTGTTTCTGTTTCGGCTGCCAAATTGTCTAGCAAAATTGTTGATAGCCGCCTGGGGCAGCACTCGACTGAATAGCCCCAAACACAAAAGCGACGCTCCCATTTTGGGGACCAGACAAGATTTTTGCCATTGTTGTAGTTGCTTTGTCGGAATGAGGGGATACAGGTCCTGGTATCATCGTCACTTTTGATAGCTTCGTAATTCGATTTGCTGCAAGGATTTCTTTAGGTATCACATTATGTATGCTTTATACATATGTATATTAAATGACTCTTGCCAGATTCTTAAAGTGATTCATGGATTGTGCTGCTCGGCCAGACAGTTGCTATTGATTTGAGCAAACTGAATACAAAAAATCTGATAAATTAAGCAAATCACTCAATGGTCGTCATTAATAGATATGTGTTATTATTGACAGTTTAAGGATATGTCTTAGAAAATAACAGCTAAAGTGAGATATAAACAAGCTAACAGAACTAAAACAAGCAATTATCGAATTATCCCCGAACAATTCAGTTAAATTCTCAATAATATCACATTAGAAATATGTCTATTTTATAAACAATTTAAATTTGTAGTCATTTTCATTTGCAAAACTCCACAGAATTTAAAGTAAGATATAATAATGCAAACCAAACCATTATTAATTCGAATATCGATAATTTTACTGAAGCTTTTATTTATGTCCATACAAGTTTATATGGGGAAGCTTATTTAATGACCTATAAATCAAATGCTGACAGATTTCATGCATAAAATGAAATCGATACTATCAGAAAAATAATCCATTATCTAATAGTGGTTTGAGTTGTATAACATATAATATAACATATATATATAAAATATCAAGCTTTAAATACAATATTTAAAAAAAAAAAGAAGAAAACTCGCCTGAATTAAATGTTCTTAATTTTCATCCAAGCTGCAATCTAAATTCTGCTTAGATGTTGACTTCAGGACCAATTTAAATGGCTTTGTGAGCCCCAGCTTTAACAGTGGATTAAACAGCAAACTTGGCTCATTAAATTTTAATTTTTTTAATTTTCACAACAGGAGGCACAACTTGAGGGTGTTTTGTGTGTTTCACGACTGTGACTACTTAAGTAGCCAGCTGACCTTGTCTTTTGGGGTGTGCCTTGTGTGTTGGTCATGCTAAATGAAATAGCCCCACAGCCAGATTCAACTTGCTTGCTTGTTGCCCAAAATCAAAAACTTTGCCCTGCTTCACGGCTAATTTGTCTAATTTGACTAAGGGTCTCCGATTCTGAATATCAATCTCACTCAATTAAGTTAAACAAATAGCAGACTGACCAAGTTGAGTCATCAAAAGGCAACTTTATTTAAATTACTTTTGATTACATTTCTTTGCCAGACACTTTTCAGCTGTAACTGAAGGCAGTATCTACATATTCAAATTACTGTGGTAAAGTAATGGTAATACTTAAAGTTAATTTTCATCACTGTTGGCATATGCATTAAATAAGAACTTTATAATTGTTTTATTCAAATGCAACTTTTTAATTAAGAAGTATACAAACATACGATCAAAAAATTAAATAAGTTTATTAGAGTGACGATAAAAATAAAAACGATATACGTATAAAAAATATGAGTTGGAAGCCATTAGCTCAGCTGGTTCTTTGCATACTCTGAACTCCTTAAAGATAGGGAACGATGCATAAAGTCATCATCGAATTCGGATAGCTATAAAAAACTCAACTGTAAAGATATAGCATTCAATTTGATACGTAACGTACCCGTTAAACAGATTTTGTTATACAAAATCTATTCTCATATTGAACAAACTAATATCAGCAAACTGACTATGTAGTTAAAAACTGGGTTCAGATTACTTCCAAATCGAGCTTACTTCTTACTTCTTTAACTTTACAATCCATTTAAATAATTTTGTCTTACAAAAAAAGACTAAAGAAAAAAATGGAAAAATAATCTGGGTTAATATAAATTAATGTAGTCACTTTCATATCACACGCGAGCAGAAAGGATTGTGTGGCCAGATGCCGCATGCCTGTGGCATACCTATCCAGCGATAGTGGTGGTGAGGGTGTTGGTGGAGAAGGGTATGCCAGTTAACTCAATCAGGTCGTTATACAATTTGCTCGCAACATCTCCTTAGCTGGATTTTTTGCATTGTTTTCAGCTTTGGCATTGCACAACATTTTTGCTGATTTCGTTCTGTTGCCAGTTTATGCACACTTATGCACGTTACCCACACAATGCAGCACACACACACACACACACAGCTCCAATTTACACACATGACACCGACACGTTGTTGACCAAATCAATTTCATGGCTCGCAGACATTTTTGCTTTCTATTGTGTTCTGTGCCTGTGTAAAATATCCACTGTCAACGCTGAGTCCGTGTATGGTGTGAAATGTGTTGTCATGGCTGCTACCTTTGGCATACTTTTCTCTTTGTGCTGCAACTGACCTTATTTTTCAAATGTCAACAAATACAGTTACTCAATTAAGAATTTTGACTTCTTTTTGAAAGGTGAAGTGCTCAATTAGAGAACTCATAAATTGAAATGATTAAAATGTGATATTTTAATCATTATGTTTAAATGTATTTTTATTTCAATGTAAATATTTATTCAACTCATTTCAATTTATTTAATTAATTATTTTATTAAATATTAAAATACACAGAACGGGACTTTTTTCTTCTCATAATATAAATCTTCTGTGTAAATGGGTTAAAATATTAATCAATAAATTGCAAATGATTTTATGTGAGATAAATACACAAAAGCGTCATGCAGAGCAGATGGACGAACAGGAGAGCAACTGTTATTGACAACATCAACATCAGCTATGCATTTGCTCTCCTTATGGGACCACATCCTGTTTGCGCTCGGGTGTGTGTGTGTGTCTGTGTGTATGTATGTATGTATGAGAAAGTGTAAGGTGCCCGACACCTGCTCATGCATGCAAAATGAGTCAGATGAGCCTTTGCCATTTAACGCCAACTGCTATGACCAGTCTGTTTGTCTGTCTACGTGTCTATCTGTCTGCATTTCGGTCTCTCGATTTGTTGATTGATTTACAATTTGCAAGTGAAACTGTGCATCGCTTGGCCATAAATAACAGTCACGGATATTTCATTAAGTGAATAAGCATTCGAAAGCAATCAGAGGTAGTTTCGTGTAACTTAAGAAAGCTATAAAGCTTTATAAGAATGCTCCAACTTTAAAATTTACTGAAATGAAATGTGTTAAGCCCAAGAAACTACTGTTACTAATTTTTAGTTGACAGAAGAAACTATCAACAACTTTTAATTGAAATATAATTCAATGCCATTTAAAACTTAAAACAAGATATCAGTTTACATTTGGTTAGGTTTGTTCTGTCTTAAATTTTCAAAGAGCTTGAGACACATTTCATTCCTGTAACTAGCAACTAAGACTTATGGGATTTGATGAATACCCAAAGAAAATAGTTCAGCGGTATTAAATCTTCCGATCTTGCTGGTTTGATAATTCAGTCGTTGAATTTTGATAGTAAGCTCAAATGATTTCGAATGTAAATGGCAAACCCTTCTGAACACGATACGACTAAGATCAATAAACTATTATTAAAAGTCCTTCTTTATATCCTGTTCTGTAATGCAGACCATTATTTTTATGTATATGTTACATAAAAAAAGTCAGCATTACCAAAAAAAGGTAATTTCGTATTTCACCTCTTCTGCACAGATAAAATTACGTAATTAGATAGAATTATTTATATTATTAGCTTATTTATACAATTATTTCAAATCATTATAAATTTAAGCAAGGTTTGTTTATGTTTAACTTTCGACCTTTTAAATTTTTTTCTTTTTCTGTTTGTGTAAACTTTTTCTGCATCTAACAATAGTTGCGCAAGTGCTTTAAAGTGTTAAATCAAACAACAAACGAATATGACATTTTTAATCTGCTGAAAACTATTGACACAAACAACTAAACAAATGTATATATTTATATATGAATATATATGACAAATGTGGTTCTTTTGGTTGTACAAAAAAGGTATTTGACACAATGATTATTGTTTTTAATATTCTTGTTGTTGTTGTTTAGTGTGTTCGCTATTTTTTAAACTTTTTTTTATTGTTTATTACTCCATTTTTTTTTTTTTTGGTTTTAAAAGCACTTCGATTTTTTCCCTAGCGAAAAATCCAATTTCCACATTGCACATACGCCCTGTGCTCACGTTCTGACTTTCAGTTGAGTTGAGTTGAGTTCACTTTAATTTTTAATAAGTTTCCTTTTTTTTTTTTTTTTTTTTTTGTAGTTCGACGTGGGGCATGTCGAACGCAGCCAGAAGATTACCCAACGCCGCCCTTTTGCAAAACACTCCCCGCCCCCTTTTGCTATTCATGCTGCCAGTATACCATCTGCATCTCAAGTTCCCGTGTACTCTCGCTCGTTATACGATGCATTTTGCATTCTGCATTCTGGCTCGCCCAAAACTATATAGCTACTATATGTGCATTTGTTTTCAGTGGATGGGGGCAACCAGCACACTCAGGCATCATATTTTGCATGGTTCGTTTAACATTCTGTACAATGCCACAACAAGCGAGAAAACAAAACAAAGCAAAGCAAATCAAAGCAAACTATGCAGCTGCCGAGTTTGCCAACACTGCTACATAAATATTGGAATTTCATATCATACACAGCTCGAAACTGACAACAGTTGGGATGTCTGTCACCCTGTCAGAGCCTTGCTTCGTTCCACGTTTACCAGAGTGACAGAGTTATAGTTGTGTTTGATTTTAAATTTGCCCCAACATTTGATGAAGCCTGAATTTGATTTTGTTCTTTTTTTTTGTTCGATCGAATTTCTATTTGGGCAAGCGATTGCGATACGAAGTGATTGCCACAAAATTAGTTTGATTTTATGCGAGATGAGCTGTGCAACGCTGCAACTGAACAGTGCTGGCTGGCATTAGTGTGCCTGGTTCGCATAATACGGTTGGATGAACTCGAGATTGCTTCGAACAATAATCGTATAGTATTTTCACACTGTTATTTCTTAAGCAAACATAAAGGGAACTGGTTGTTAACCATTTAGCGAGCATAAAACTTAATGTGAAATACAAAAGCGATACTTAAAATATGAACAAATTAAAGTTGTTATTAAAAACATAATTTAACAATTTTATTGACATCTTAAACCAAGTGTTGAACTTTGTTTTTGGTTTGAAAATATAGCGTTTATTTTTCATACAAGACTAATTTATTTAATTACAAAATTATTGTATTTGGTTGATTAATTTCCTTGCTTGCTCTTTTATAATTTATTGTTTAATTTTGGCGTCCAGCAAATAAAAAATAAATATCTTAAAATATTCATTATTTTCAAAAAAATGTTTACATTTTAATCTATACAAAAATAGATTTCGACTATTTGCTGGTGTGATTTTTGTAAACTTTAAATTTAAATAAATGTGTCATATTTGCTTTCTTTAAGGATATTCACACGATATTCTCAATTACCAAGAAGCACCTTACCCAATTTATGTTGCCATCAGTGTCTGTCTACTCCGTTGCTATTGTACATTAAGCATATTTGCATTTTATGGGGGCAACATTTGTGCTTTGTGGCGTGTCAGAAGCTGCTGCTGCTGGGGCAATATACGGGTTGTGCTCATTTTCTCATTTCTCATTTTTTGGCGAGATTCGTAGCAAAAAGGCCGCAGCATATAGTTGATAGGCCGACGCGTTACACTGGCAAGAATAAATAGAAATATAGCTATATATATATTTTAATGGCATTTTTAACACTGTTTTCTCTCAATTTATGTTGCAGGTTCCATCATGTTTCATGTGCGACGCCGTCCGGCTGATTCGCAGCCGCGCCGACGCAAGAAAAAACCGTTGGGCGCCGCAAATGGTGCGAATCACATGTCCGGCGATCGCGAGGGACCCGTCCTGGTCGAGGTGACGCACAGCGGCGATGGCGGACGTCGCATCAAGCTTGGCAGCGATCCGGTCGAGGTTGGCTCGGCAAACACGAATTGCCTACAATTGTTTGGACCGAGCATACAGCCGAGGCACTGCCTCATCTCGTTGCACGAAGGTGTCTGCACGGTGACGCCGCTGCACACAGATGCCCTGACCTTTGTCAACGGACATCACATTAGCCAGCCGACCATTCTACATGTGAGTTGAACTATTTATATCTTTGAATTCTAGATGCAACGCATCACATATATACGTATATATACAATTTTAATCGGCCTCACTCACCGACTCGATATAGTCCTTTAGTCCCTTTATTGCAGTCAGCACATTTGTATGTCAGAATCTGGCGAATTGAATTGATATAGAAGCAGTAAAGAGTTTCTTTATCTGTCTATAACTTTATCTAGTTACATTTGTATTAGTAATTTTCCTTTTGGGTACCACTCTATTATTTTTCAGAGAAAAAAAAGAAGAGAAATCCTAAATGAACGCAGATTTCTTAGCAAAACTTTCTAATTTTATTTATTTGATCTGACCAAGAGGGTCACCACTAATTACAAGTCCAACAAATTGTCATTTGTATTCATTAGCTGTGCGAATTCGCTTTGGCCCAGAAATTGCACGCAATTTATTTGTGTCAAAAGTTTTCCTCTCAGCGTTGTCAACCTTGACCCAGTCAAAGTTTATTTTTGTTTTGGTTGCCTGCATCCTGTGCGTGTAAGTGCTCCTGTTTGCTTTTGCCTGTTTGTCTGTTGGAATTTGTCACGCAATTCCATTTCACATTTGCAGCAGGCTTCTCTCGCATCTGATTGCCCCATATTACATACGACATACAACTGTAATGGCAAGAAAATAACGCTACTAAAGTAAGCGCCGAAGAGATTGCTGGCCAAATATCAGCAGAGTGTAAGCCAAAATTGCGTCAATTTGTTATTGTAAAAGCCTTCCGCTGCTAAGTGGCAGCTGGTGACATGTTGAGACGACACTCATTTAGAAGATGTCCTCTTAAGTGGAGCAAACGGAAAATTCGTTAATAAGTACCACTTACGCACATTGGGCCCGAATTGTCTCTTTTGTTTTGATTAACTATTTCAATTCAATTAATTATTTTGTAACTAATGATTATAATCTATATTATTGCAATCCTGAAATTGTAGTACAATTGATCTAAAAGTTGCCAAGTGTGTCAAGTTACAAATATGTAACTATATTTTTGACCCAGTGTGTACTGAAATGGGATATGTGCTTCAAAATAATGTTATTGGCACGATTATATACAACGGATGTGAAATGACTGAGCATACAGACTTGAATCTAATCTGGAAATCGTAATTTGAAAACCACTTTATCCGAGCATAAAATTTAATATTATTAACTTTAGTAATATTCGTGTTCCATATTTAATAAACTTTAAGACTTAAACCAAAAGATACAAAAGAAAATGTGAAAATCAAAAGTATTGCAGCCATTTAAAGCTTTGAAAGTGAATATTCCAATTTGTAGAGTTTCTTCGAATGAAATGATTAAAATAGATAAATATACCCCGACGTATTAATGATCAACTGTACAAATTTCATTAAGATCGAATAAGAAAGACAAATGTGGTTAACAAAAAACACATTTGATCAAGGCATCTAATTCATTGCAATATTATTATTGTCATTTTGTGACAGCTCTCATTTAAACTGTAATTTATCTTTTGAAATGACAAATTACAATGACATGACTTTTGGCCTTTCAGTTGACGATCTTTCACTGAGCCATGTAGATAATGAAATGTTCCAAATTATTTTGACTGCCTACACACTCTGTACTCAGTCAAGTTCATTATCATCAGCAGTTTGAGTTGTTTAGCGGTCTATCTTCTCCTTCTGCTCCCTGCCCCACCACCGAGAAGCTGCAGAGCTTGAGTTTTATGTGCTCATTGCGGCACTCCGCAAACTTCGGGGCGCAGTTGATTTATCTTTTGTTTTGACAACTTTTCAACGCACACAGCGCACAACATAAACAAACCGAAACAACAACAACACCAGTAACAACAACAACACCAGCAAGAACAACAACAGTGAATAAAGTTGACTCTGCGTTCTCACGCATTTGGCAAAATGCACAACCAACAACGACAACCAACGACAACAACAACAAACTGAGTACTGAGGCACTGTAAAAACTTTTCTGACTTTCCGCTTGATGAATTCGAAACCAAATAAACAAAAGTAAATGTTAGCTACCGACCCCCAATAAATCCCCTTCTGCTCTCCACTCGAGATAAGCCTAAAATGCTGGGCAATAACATCAAACTGTCTCCAGAGACTTTCAGCCAGAGGGAGTGAGGGAGGGAGAGAGGGGAAAGGAGGCGGTGGAGAATCGCAGAGATACATTTTGTTTAATTTAGTGAAAAAAATGTATTTAGACGTTTGTAGTTTTTTTTTGTTGTGTTCTAGCTATCTTTTATTATAAATTTCTGTTCTTGCATTCAGTTGGCAAATTGGGTCTGGTTGCGGTTCATTGAACCCAAACAAATAATATTCACAAAAAACACAATAACGCAAATTTCGCTGATCGAAAAACAACCATTTTGCGTGTGTGTAGAATTTGAAAATAAGCCAAACAAAATCAGTTTGGAAATGTTGACTACAATTTCCATGAATGAAAAAACAAAATGTGTAAATGCTGTTGATCGACTGCAGGATGCTCTATACTATATAACTATAAAGTGAATTTTTTAAAGTTATAAAAAATAAAACAATACGAAATGAATACTTACAATAATATATAAACTTTTCTATTCCTTTCTGCATTTTTATATCAACATTTGTGAATTGTGTTACAGTTTTAAATCGAACTCTTTATTATTTTGTAAATAGGCCTACAGATTTGAACGGATTTCATAGAATATTCACCAATTTTGAATGCCGTGTTGTATATGCCGCATTGCGTAGAACTCTTTCTGTAGAATTTGGAAAGGGGGCGTCTCTATCGACGATGACACTGTGACCAATTTCGAAACGCCCCACATTTTTTCCAATCGAAATTTTCCAATCGTCTCAGTGCCCCAGAATCGTTCATTGAGCTCGCATGCTGCGATCGACTCGTCGTCGTCGTCGTCCCCTTGTGAAATATGTAAATTGAGCTCAATTAAAATATAAATGGTTCAATTGTATAATGTAATTGAAATGCCTTAATGCACGCATTAAATAAATCCTTTAATGGAATCATATTCATTTATTATTAATGAAATTGCATTTTTCGACTCTTTTCTGCAGAACGGCTCTGTTGTCATGTTCGGACGAGTGGCCTCGTATCGCTTCCTGGACTCACCCACGGATGGACGCTATAATTTGGCCCTGTCGCAATCCCAGCTGGACTCGGCCTGCCTCTACGAAAGGTGAGTGTGGAGTGCTAATTTAATTATTTTCGCATTGTTGCGCAGATATTTTATTGTGCTATAAATGCTGCGCTTTGTCTGTGAATTTCTTTTGTTTTTTTTTATTATTATTCTTTTGTATTTGTGTCGTATTGTGTTGGATTTTAATACGTTTATTTAATGCTAAAGCAACAACAAGCTAAAATATTGCTGTGTTTATCATTGGGCGTTGGCGGCCATAAGTTTGATATCTCAATTGCGAGTATTGGATCAAAATTCGAGTAAATAAAATTGAAGATTGATTAAAGTGCAATTTGTACCGCAATAAAACCAACAGTTACTATTTGCAATATAATTTCACTGATCAATGGTATCTTAAAAGGTATTAAACAATTTTTCAAAAATAGGAAAACGTTTCTTAACCTGTGAGCAAACCTATATCATTTCTCGTATCTTGTATATCCAAAGAATTAAAGATGTTGTCCATATTGGGCTCAGAATTAGAATACAGTAAAAGTCCAGCATATCCTAAACAAAAAACACTCGAGGAAATATTTTGAATAAATACAGCCAAGTGTTGTAATTCCCCAATAAAGAGCAAGATTTTTAAAGGCATTTTAAATTTTCAGCTAAATGCTGGATTTAATTATTTTGTTTTCTGCGCAAAATCATATTTATGCCAACATATTTAGTGTTTGTTTTTTAAATATTTATTTTACTTTACATATATATATATATATTATTTTATTTATTTTTATTTTTTTATGTTCACGCCTTTGTTTGTGGCTTTATTTGTTCGTTCGTTCGTAACGTGCTGTTTGTTTTTTATTGTTTGTGTACAACATTAATTCGTTCATGCACTCGCCAAACAACAAATATGCAAAACAAATTTCACCACACAACACATTACCACAACAACAACAAAAACAAAAACAAAACAAAAAACAACATTTTACACACACAATAAAATAACCAACGAATAAACAATAACAACAACAACAATGAACGGAACTTTAGTCGGTCGCCAACATCGCCTGGTTCCTGGAACGATGAGGATGGCGCACTCAGTTCGGTGAGTTCAGTTTGAATCATATAGTATAGAGTATATAGTGAGGCAGGGACAGCACTGGAGACAAGCAACTATCTATTGTTCTGTTCCCATGCAGACGCAGAAGAGCGAATATGAGCAGCATCAGCAGCTGAATCAATCCTCGGGCGGTTTCCACAACAACACCACGGAGACGCAAGCGCTTAACTCGATGCGAGATGCGGTGGACAGCAAACATTGTGGTGGCAGCCAGGAGCAACAACAGCAGCAGCAACAGCAGCAGCAGCAGCAGCAACAACAACAGCAACAAGCAACAGGCAACTATGATGGTCAGAGTCTTGAAGGTAATCTGGAGAATGAAATCAAATCCATATCGAGCATGAAATCCAATGGCTCCAACAGTCAGGACAGGTAAGAAAGCACTTACTCACTCTGTTGACAATGGACTCCTGAGGGTTTCAACAACTAAATCTCTTAATGCAGCAAAATAATACCAAGAAAACACACAAAAATTCTTCCACACACTCAGCCACCTACACACACACACCTACACACTCCTACACACACATTCTATATGTATCATTTGATTTATAGGCTCTTTTCGTATGTGTGCGCTTTAAATGTATTTTACGTTAAGTTTTGCAACATTTTGCTTTGCTCTTGTTGGCCATTAAAAATTCCGCATCAACTAATCAACATAATTTAATTAACTTAACCTTAAACCCACACACGGACTTGACGCTTCAGATCGCCAAAGTTGCCCGGCTCGAGTGGCCTTTTGTCTGGTGTCGGTGGGTCTGGCGATGGCCAGGGTCAGGAGCCAATACTGCCCGCCGTTCTGGAGTTTCCCGAGACGCATCAGGAGCACTTTCTGCGTCACATCATCAGCGAATTGGATGTGAATGTGCCCCACTTTAAACTGGCGCCAGTCTATTCCCTCTATCTATGTGCCAGGTGAGTAACCAAAACGAGACTGACTTGACCAAAACTGAACTGCTTGGCTGCTTTCGATGTTGTACGACTGCCTGACTCTTGAGCTCTTAAGTGTGCTACATTTATTTATTATTACTTACAAGCAAGTCTAAACTCAGGATAACTTTAAGATTAACAGTATGTCAGATGCAATACATTTTAATTTTCATCAGAAAGAAAGAAAGAAATTTTAGTTTGTTTAGCTGAAATATTTCACTAGGATAACGTTGAGCTTGAATTGTCTACTTTTACTGACTGGCCACCTGTTCAAATGTACTTTTCTTTCAAATGATTTATTGCCTTTTGTTTAGCTGAAATTTAACTTGAATAAGTTCGAGCTTGAAGTGTATAGCTTTTAAAGACTGGCTGCTTACTAAAATTGATATTTTATTTCAAGACTTTATTTGCTATAAATTTATCAAATATACTTTAACTGAAAACATTTGACAACTTCGAATGACGATGAAGTATTTAAAGAATATCGCAAATAGATTTATAAATATTAAATATTTTAAGTAAGTAAAATGCAATAGTTTTAAATTATTTGCCGTTTGCATTATTTAAGCTTATTTGCTTTCATTTGCAGTCAAAATGATTTATTTTTGCTGCCCAAAAAATCGGTGCTTAGTGCTTCAATTTGCAGACGAACATATTTATTCTGCTGCGCTAAAAATCAGTGTTCCCGCATGACTTACTGTTAAGTGGACTCAACTCAGCTCTTAACAACTGATAAATGTTTGTTGGATTGACTTGAGCAGCACGCAGGCTGAAGAGCTGAGCTTTTACAGCTTCATCTGTTCAAATTCCCAGTTGTGTTCCGGCCAATATCAACTATTCATTACCAATTACGATGATTTATCTTGGCTGCTGACCCAATTTGTGAGCTATTAATATTAATGCCTCGACAGCGGCAAATTACAAAGCAGTCGTAGTCTGGATGCCTTTTGACTGTTGCAAGGCCAACGAAAATGTAGAGCATACATAATTAAAATACAAATCAATAAATGAATTGAAATTAACAGCTGATTAAAGTTGAATTGATAATTTTATTGCAGATATCGGGCGTCCACCCATTACCGTCCAGAGCTGCAGCCGACGGAGCGCGCCCACAAGCTGACCATATTCCTGCATCATGTGGCGAATCTGGTCTATGGCGTCGTCCAGGAGCAGTACACAGATCCCCGCATTCTCGCATTTTGGATGGCCAACAGTTCGGAATTTTTGCATTTCCTCAAATCGGATCGTCACATCAGCGCATTCAGTGTCCAGGCGCAGGAGGTGCTCGCCGAGGCGGTGCAGACAGCATTTCGTAATCTGGTCAATTGCTTTCGTCTCGAATTGTCGCAGACGTTGAATCAATTCCTATCGGAGACCATTGATCATGATTCGGCGGCGGGTCTGGTGCTCACAGTTCTAGGCTCGGCCATGGCTCTGCTGCGGCGCTGTCGTGTGAATGCCGCCTTGACCATTCAGCTGTTCTCGCAGCTGTTCCACTACATCAATGTCATATGTTTCAATACGGTGAGCGGCGATTGACAGGTTGAATTTACACCCAATTTATATACCCATGCAGAGCTCATTCTTATTTCATTTAAATTGAATTTCTGCTATATTCCTAACAATGATCGGTTGCCTTTCATTTTTGCAGATTGTGGCCAACTCGCACATGTGCACCGGGGAGTGGGGCAAGGTGATGACGGAGCGTCTGCAGCTGCTGGAACTGTGGGCTGAACGTCAGGGTCTGGAGCTGGCCGCCGATTGTCATCTGGCCAAGATTAATCAGTGTGCGCAGTTTCTGCAGGCGCCCAAATCTTCGGTGGAGGAGATTCAACAATTGGCCTGCTCCTGCTTTCGGCTTAACTCGCTGCAAATGGGCGCACTGCTGCAGCAAGAGAAGATTCCGCGCAATCTCGTCGATACAGCCATACGCATGGCCGAATCTGTGGCCGATGAGCTAACGCGGGCCGATGGACGCGAGGTGCGTCTGGAGGAATCACCTGAACTGCATTTGGCGCTGCTGCTGCCCGACGATGGCTTTAGCTGTGATGTGGTGCGCGGCATACCCACCGGATTGGTCGACTTTCTTAATCCCCTGCAGCAGCAGGGCATGTGCCGTCTAGCCGCCCAGCCCACATCGATTGGACTCTGGACAGTTTACATGCATCAATTCAATGTGAGTGCTGGAATTGAGTCTTTATATAGGCATTTTAAATACTAAAAACACATTCAACAAATTTGGGATTGATTTGCACTTGTTAACAAGCAAAAAACTCTGCGAAAGGCAATCTTTTAAAATATGTTCTGAATTAATATTACTTTCGCTTTTAAATTGTTTTTTTTTTAAAAGCTTATTTTGTTTTTCATAGCTTTTTACATTTAATGTTTAAATCATGATAATAATAATTACCATGATAATTTTTCATAGCTTTTTTTGATTTTCGTTTTATATGATTGTTAAAACAACAAGGTGTTTCAAGCATTTAATTATTTATGAATTTAAATATGCATTTTCATTAATTGTAATAAGGCGAAAAACCCGCATTATTTCATTTTTATTCTCCTATATATTTCATATTCCGTCGGAATTCATATTCAGGGCTGAACAAAATGCATTTAAAGTGATTAATTTTTTTGTTAATAACTTCATTTTAATAAACCTATCCAACTGACAGGCACGCAGCTCCAGCTCCATGTCCAACAAGTTGCCCCAGCCGGAGATGCAGCTGATAAAGCTGCACAAGAACAGCAACGGCATGGGTCTGTCCATAGTGGCCGCCAAAGGCGCTGGCCAGGAGCGACTGGGCATTTACATAAAGAGTGTCGTACCCGGCGGCGCTGCCGATGCGGACGGACGTCTGCAAGCGGGCGATCAGCTGCTGCGCGTCGACGGACAGAGCCTGATTGGCATTACGCAGGAGCGGTAAGATAAATGATATATTGTAATATTATTTTTATTTTTATTATTATTATTATTTTTATTATTATTATTATTATTATTATTATTATTATTATTATTATTATTATTATTATTATTATTATTATTATTATTATTATTATTATTATTATTATTATTATTATTATAATTATTATTATTATTATTATTATTATTATTATTATTATTATTATTATTATTATTATTATTATTATTATTATTATTATTATTATTATTATTATTATTATTATTATTATTATTATTATTATTATTATTATTATTATTATTATTTTTATTATTATTGTACCTGCTACACCCATTGAAACTGGATAATAAATGGCAGACGACGAGCTTAGTGTATAGATATGTTTGTCTGTATGTCCGTCTCTCTATGAAATCGTCGATTTCAAATACTGTACGAAAGACTATATGTTTCAATTTTGAATGAGGATGCTCGTCCACCATTATAGTTATTCATTACTGCTGCAACCCATTGAGTCTATTATGCCTCTCCCTTGTAAATGAGTTATAGTTGTTATATACGCACTACTAGAATACAATTTAGGTATTAAAGGCATACCTCAGAGATTATTACAACATAAAGCTAAATTTCATCTATTTTTCTGTACAAAAATTACTAGAATATAGTAGCTGAAAATATTTAATTAGCTATCTTAAAATAATCAGTGATTTTATGTTTTGGTCTGCCCACTGATAACTAATATATTTATATGTGTATAATGTATATATTGAGTATATATTAAGATTGACCTATTACAAAGGGTACAGGGTATCTTTTGTACACTTAATTGAATTAGTTTGTTTTATTCTTATATTATCTCATTATTACTTCTTATACAGGGTATCTTTTGTACATTCCATTTAATTAGTTTATTTGATTATTTTTCACAGTGCCGCTGATTACTTGGTGCGCACGGGCCCCGTTGTCAGTTTGGAGGTGGCGAAGCAGGGTGCCATTTATCATGGTCTGGCAACGTTGCTGCAACAGCCCAGTCCCGTTATACAGCGTGGTGAGTAGTAGTTGCAACTACAGTTACGCCCAGCTAATACTACACACAACATGCACACACACACACACACACACACACCAACCAACATACACACATTTAACACAGTCACACACACTTACTACTTTGGTGCCGGGTAGCAGCTAACAACAAATACAAATCATACATAATAAATGCATAACAATTCACACACCCACAAAAAAAAAACACAGACCACATCAACTTTTTACTTGTGTAAGCTAAAACCAAAGTATGACTAAAAAAAACTACCTCCCTGTCCAAAAAAAAAAAAAAAAAATCACAAACGCTGCCGCAAATGCATAATTTGTTTTTTTGGGTAATCAATCAATCATCATCGATTAATCGATCAATCAAAATAATAAAGACTCAGCCAGCAGCAACAATTATTTGCAACTGCAACCACCGCAACAACAACAAGAGCATTCGCAACAACGTCGCCATTCCTCGTACCAGCAACAGGCGCGTTATTACAACAACTCCATCTCGGATGATAGTCTGAATCGCAGTCGTCGCGAGTCCTTTGCGTGCATGCGTGCCGCATCGCCGCCAGTCCGGCGATTGAGTGCATCCTGTTTGCAGGAGGAGCTGTGCGCCTTGGGGCATCAGTTGCACATTGATCCCAGGTATAGGGATACCCGACCAATTGCACGCTCCGCCAGCAGTTTGTATCTGTGCAATGAGCCCACATCAAGCTACTATCAGCCACCGGTGGCCGCACCACATTTTAGTCCATTGCGTCCGTTGCGTCGCACACCGCCGCCCTCCATCTACATTGAGGAGTATCTGGATGAGCCGGCGGCGGCGCCAGCGCCGGAGACGTCGGAGTTGCGGCAATCGCAGGATTCTTTTACCAATTTTGTCAGCTACAGCGATGCACATCAGCCGCTCAACGAGGACTCAATTGCCTCCATGGCCGATTCGGGCGATATACCCTTTATAGACGATGAAGAGGAGCAACAACAACAACAGCAGCAGCATAAGCAGCAGCACCAACGTCCCTGCCTCGCCGGCAGCAGCAGCAGTTATGCAACGGCAACAGCAACCACAACGACAACGACCACTCCTTCGACAATTAAACGCAATCCGGCTGCTGGTTATCGCAAGACCGTTAGCTTCGATCTGGAGCCACCGACGCCGTGTGTTGCCCCAAGCATCGATCGCAAATATCACACCCATGATGCCATTAGCCATTTTGCCAATAGCAATTCATCGACAGAATCGCTGGCAATGTGGGACCAACAACAGCAACAACAGTCGGCTGCTGAACGCATGCCGCTAATACAAAAGATACGCCGCGAATTGAATACGAAGCGAGCCACCAATTGCTCGGCAGTGGATTACGGTTCCGGTGGCTCCGGCTCTAATAGCCAGCGTTCCTCCAGTGAGTCCATTGAGCGCATGCCGCTGCTGCGACAAACCCAACAACAGCAATCGCCATGTCGACGACAACTCAACGCGGAGCGTTCGCATAAAAGGTCAGGATTGTTTGGTGCTGCTCAGCCACAACCTCCACTAGTCAGCATACAAGTTCCTAATGACAGTTCCTGTGCACCCCATGTACATAATAATAAAAGCAATCAATATTGTGCCAGCACCACAAACACCACAACAACTCTTCTTAAGCCAAGCACCAATGATATTCCCAACAGCAGCCTCAACATCAGCAATAATATTATTCAGCGTCGCGCCTCCAGCCATACGAATCTCAGCCCCAGTCCCAGCTTCCAGCTGGATCTCGGTCAGGGCAAGGTGCGTGAAATTGCCGCGTATTTTGATGCGCAGCCAAATTTGGTGCCGAGCAAAATGATATCGAAATCGACCTCAGCGCTGGCAGCTGAAAAAACTCAACTCACCCGAAATGAACAAGGCGACATTTTAAAGCAGTTGAAGGAGTGGAGTTTATTTGGCAGCGCTGGCAAGGATTACAATGTCCAGTTGCCACAATCGAACCAGGAGCAGCAGCAGCAGCACCAGCAAACTCAACTCAGCTGCGAGTGTCCTTGTTGTGCGCATTGTCGCGGAAACAACACACAGCCAACAACAGCAGCAACAACAGCAACATCAGGGGGAACAACAGCAACTAGCAGCAACAACAACAATATTGCATCCTCATTCAAGTGCTATGACAGCTGCCAGGCAGCAACAGCAGCTGCTGTTCAGGAGCCAATTGCCCCAACCCTGGCACGTCATCAGCAATGTCGTCGCAGCGTCATGTGCAATAATCGCCGAGCGCATAGCGTGCGACAGCTGAAACGCAACAAACAGCAGAGACAAAGGCAACGCCAACAACAGCAGTTGCAGCTGCAGCAGCAGCAGCAGCAGCAACAGCAAAACAATCACCAAATCCACACCCACCACCATCATCATCATCAGCATCATCAACGTCGACCAGCCTCACCACCTTCAACAGCCAAATTGCTGCTGTCCTTGGCCACCAGCAGCAGCAACAGCAGCAACAGCAACAACAGCAACCACGATTGCAACTGCAGCTGCAGCGATGACAATGAGGATGAGGATGACTCATGTTCGTGTACCTGTTCCTGCTCCTCCTCCGATTGTGTCTGCTGCTCCGCTAATGTCCATGATAATTATGTTGCTGCTGCTGCTGCTGCTGCTGTTAGGCCAACAACAACGGATACAACAGCAACAACTACATCGTCGTCGTCGTCGTCGTCGATGCTGATGTGTCCAACGCACAGATGACAACCCAATTATATTGCACCGAGGTTCTGCTACTTCTTGTTGTTGTATTTTATTACATGCCAACTCTTGCAATGCGTTTAGTTTATTTTCTAGGCCCACTTTTACTTTTGTGTCAATTTAGTTTTGTTTTAAAAAAGTCGCTATTTTTGTTTCACAATTTTGAATTCCTTCAGTCTTAGTCTTTTCTTGATTGCAACATTTAGCAATTCCAGCTTTTTATTAGTATTTTTTAAAATTATTTTTAAGTGAACACCAAAAGCAGTTAATATGGATTAAATGCAGATTTTTATTCAGTGTTGATTTGATATATAATTCTGTAGTGGTCGCACATAAATTATGGTCTACAGTTATACAGAGAATTAATTCGAATTGTGTGCTTTCAGCATCGCATTAGCTTTACTGGCTTTAGAGTTAATTTAATTGCTTTTTCGGTTTTAAGCAATTTAATTTCAGAGAACGGAATATTAAATTGGTTTCCTTTGTTGTTCGCATGTTGTTGTTGCTATTCATTTATTATTGTCGCTGAATTGACAATTTATTCGAAACTGTTTGTGCTTTATCCACTGTCTACACAATTTTTTTTTTATTCTCACATTTGATGCGTATTTAAATATTCTAACACATTTATGTTTGTTTTTATATTTGTATTAACATAGACTTCTGTAGAATTGCTGTTGTAGTATTTGTATATGAATGTGTTTGCCAACTTTAATTACATTTTGAATGCATAATTAATGAATTAATTAAAAATTGATTAAATTCAATATACACACCCACAAAGACAACACAAATAATTACTTGGGACTTGCCAAATGACGATTACTAAAACCAATACAATCTATTTATTCTCCCGCAAAACCCATGCACCGACACAACAACAACAATAATAACAACAACAAACCCCTCCTCTTATCCTGCTGCACTTTTGTTTGGATAATAATGGGTAAACAAATAATAAACAGGTAATCGCCGCATGTCCGAGCGAGATTTGAGTCGCATGGGCGGCGCCGAATCGTCCAAGTCGCTGGGCGTACTCGGTGGGCCGCTCATTGCCAATAGCCACACGAGTCACAGTCTCAACCAGCACCTAAATCTGAGCAATAGCAACATCAACAATAGCCACAGCAACAACAGCAATAACATCAACAGCATCAGTAGTAACATCATGAATCCCTTAGCTGCACACCTGCCCAATAGCAAATCGGTGCCGGCCCTGCATCATCACACGGGATCTGGCAATATATGTGAGTGTCTGCTATTCCACTCACTAACCCCCCATATCTCTCTCTCTCTCTCTCAATCACACTAGCAATTATAAGCTCAACTCCATTACAGTGTTCAGTTTTGTAATTGATTTCTCTTCTCACACACACAGCGCTGGCCAATTCCAAGTCACGCAGCACGCACAGTTTGCATAACAATGCAGGAGGTGGCATCATCGGAGGTCAACCAAATGGCAGTCACAACAATCCAAATCCAAATGCAAATCTAAATGGAAATGGAAATGGCAACGGCAACGAGCAGGGCTTCTACCAGAATTTAAGCGTGTATCGTGCACAGAATCAAAGTCAGCCAATTTTGAATGAAAGGTAAGTTTTATTTATTTATTTAATTTTGGGTTTCGACAACATATTTATAGTTATTATAACTTTCAATTTAACTGTAGGCGAATAAAATATTTTATTATTATAAAAAAATACTATTTTACCTTAATTAAATTCAAAACTTATTTAATTTATTGCCATAGTCAGTCATGGTCATAAATTAAAAAGAAGACATACTGACTGTGGTCAGGTTTGCGGTAAAGTTTAATGTTTAAATTTAGTACTTTTTGCATTCGAATGACTTTAAAGAACTATGCAAAAAACTGTTTACGAATTCAGCGTCTAGGGTTGTCTAAGATAAAGTTACATTTTGACAAAAAAAAAGGATGTTTAAAATGTAGAAATAAACTCTGGAATAGTCACTTCGTTAAGAGAACAATCAATAAAAAAAATTAGGTCGTTTTTAATTATTATAAATGATAAATCCGATAAATCTTTTCCAATTTGACTTATAATTTTCAGTCAGTGAGCTCATTTCGACTCGTTGTTTAAATTCAATATTTATAATTTGAATTATTTCATCTACAATTGCTAGCATATCTGATAGTCGCAGCTATCAGTTGTCAGTTGCGGTTAGCAATATGACCTTTAGTCATAGTCCTTTCATGGTTAGAAACCGCAGTGAAACAAAGGCCATCAGAATGGCCAGTGGGGAAATTGTATGAAAAACGCAGCCAGCCATAAACCAGAGTTCCTTTCGAAAAACCAATGTGGAATCAATAATTTAAAATCTTGGGTGATGTTGCTATTGTGTTTGTGTGTGTGTGTGTGTGGGTTGTTGCTGTTGTTAGCTTAAAATTCTTTGGCTTTTTCTAGGACGACATTACGCTTAAAGAAATTACTTTACGGCTTTATACCCATACAAAGGGAATATCAGCTTGTTGAACTGAGCCAAGTACGTGAGTAATTAGCGTGTTGCTGTCCTTGTTCCTCATTTCAGACACACATTTCTCTCTCGTTAACTATTGTTATTATTATTGTTTTGTTGCGTGCCTTGCTGCTGCACCTGCAACAGCAATAGCAACACAAGTCACTGATTATTTTCGCTAGCTGGCACAGACACACCCCATATTTGTCATTAAATTTAAACACGCGAGCAACACGGCACACACAGCAACAACAGCAACATATACACACATACACACACACACACACATATCACATACACATGTGACACAGCAGCAGCAACAGTTGCTGGTAGCGAACTTTTGTGCAAAACTATGAATCATGTGTTTAAAATTGATATCTTATAGAGCGACCATTTCCGGACTTGGCACCATGAACGCCTACAATGGCAATTCCCCGCATGCTGCCACACTGCAACAGCAGCAACAACAACAACAACAGCAGCAGCAGCAGCAACAGGCTTCGCCCTACCAGCAACACTTGCAGGCGAGCGCTAATTTGCCAACTCGCCCTGTTTCTGCCTACTACCACAGCCAACAATCTGCACAACAGCAACTGCAGCAGCAGCAACAACAACAGCAGCAGCAACAACAGCAACATGCACTGCAACAGCAACAATTTGCGCACAGCAGCAGCAATTTAAATGGCCAACAGCTCACGTTAAACAATCGCGCCAAAAGTCAGCAAAATTTTCAGCATACGCTACGCATGCAGCAAATGATGGCGCCATCGATGCCCAACATAAGCAACATGTATCAGCAGCAACAACAGCAGCAGCAACAGCACGCAACACAGCAGCAACAGGCACCAATGAGCGCCAGTCAAAGCATGCAGAATGTGAATGAATTTGTGCCGGGCTATCAGAATGGTGGCCTCGACTATCAGCAACATGCGCGTCGTAGCCAGCTGCACGAGGCAGCAGCGCTCTACGAGCTGCAACAGCAACAACAACAACAACAACAGGCTTCGCCAAATTTTATAACTTTGCCACCAAAGCCAATGGGCAGTCTACAATCACCCAGCAAGCCGGCGGCGCCGCCTAAACCACAACAACAACAACAACAGCAGCAGCAGCAGCAACAGCAGCAACAACAACAGCAATTACAACAGCGACTGCAGCAACAAGCTGGCTATTTGCCAGTTCATCACCCCGGCGAGGATAAGCCACCGTTGCCACCCACAGCCACCCATCCGCTGTTCAAGGCCACCCAGCAGCTGGCGCCTGGCATGAACTATGTGGCGAGCACCTTGGATCCACCCAAAGGCAGCTATTTGCCCGGCAATCAAGCGGCGTCTACGCGACCGCTGCACAGCGGCAGCAATCCCTGGGAGCGGGAGGAGCGCGAAAAGGATCTGGAGATGCGACGCGAACACATACGACACTGGCGTGAACAGCAGATTGTTGAGCTATCGTCGGCGACAGTGAATCGCACGCCGCAGCAGGAGGAGCAGCTGAAGACGCTCATCCTGGAGCGAGACTTTGAGCGACGCGCTCAGGAGTTGCAGCAGCAGGAGGATGAACAGGAACAGTCCTACGACAAGGACAATGTGCAGGAGCTATTCCGGCTGTCGACGGTCAGCAGTGCCATACAAACGCCCATCACCAACTATCGCCAGACGGAGATTAAACTCGCTGAAATCACTGAGAGCAATGCCATCGAGCCACCAACCCAAACAGCAACAACAGCAACAACAGCAGCAGCAGCAGCAGCAACAGCAGCTGCAGCAGCAACTACAACAGCAGCAGCTGCTCCAAATGCAGTCAACACACAAACACAACAGCCCAAAAGCATACTCAAGCATAATCGTTACTCGGAGGGTGGAGCGGGCGGCAGTGGTGGTGCTGGTGGTGGAGCACCCTCGTCGCCATCGAAATCCCAAAAGTCAGCGAGCTTTGCGGACGAACGGCATCTGCAGACGGAGCATCCCATTTCGAGTCTGGCCAAAGAGCTCACGCAGCTGACCATGCTCGACAAGGACAACAACAATGAGACGACGCTAGATGGTGGTGGAGTGGTGGTGCCGCCACCACCGCCACCAGAGCGCAACAGCTCATATCTAATTATGTCGCAGCAGAAGCAACGTACGAGTGTTGGCAATAACTCGTCGGTGGGCCTGTTGAAGACCGCCACCAGCAATCAGGCAGCTGCCGTTGAGATTAAAAAGACCACAAGCAACAACAACAACAACAACGGCAGCCTAAACAATAACACAATGCAACCGTTGCCGCTGAGCGCAATGGAATTAAATGCAGCTTATGTCTCGGCAACGGGCTCAGGGATGAGCTTGGGCACTCCACCGCCGCTGCTGCAGCGGGACAACAAACGTGTGAGCTTCCATGATGAGGATAACAATTTTGTTGGCATTAGCAGTCAGCATCAGCAGCTGTTGCAACAGCAGCAACTACAACAGCAATATCTGCTTGACAACTATGCGTTGGAGCATCAGGATTTGGACACCATACGCGAGGATGCAAGCGTAAGTTGCAAATCACATTATATTTATGGGTACATCTACAGCATGTGGAATACTTACTAAGCATTTGTTTCAGATTTGCCTTAAGCAATATCAATTCGACTGAAAAAAGTGCCAGAGTTTTTTTAATTTTTTTTTTTATTTAAATTGTAATTTTCTGATAAAATTTTATTATATCTGATTTTGGATATGATTTCAAATATTATATTATATTAATTTGACAACACAGATAAGTTTTATTTAAGCATATTGTCATTTATAATAGCAGTAAAATAAATATACCTAACTACTTGCAGTATATGCAGCACAATCTGGATGCCTCCATGTTACCCTCGATGCCTTCAACACCGGATGCGGCGCTCTGGAACACCAGCGTGCAATCAACGCCAGGCGTCATTGGCGCCCAAGAAGTTTATAGGTAAGTCAGAAATGTTTTGCTTATTTTTGAAACTAATTAGACTCAATGCACTTTCACAGAGATCCGAGACAACGTCGCCTGGCGGAGAAGCAGCAACAGCAGCAGCAACAACGCGCTGGAGATGCGGTACCAGAGAAGCTGTCCTTTAAGGAGAAGATGAAGATGTTTGCACTGGAATCGGGCGAGGATAATACGCCCAAGGATAAGCTGAAAATATCGCGGGCGCAACGGGACATCGATGCTGTGCACTGAGAAAATAGCCGATTGCAACGTTATGTACATTATATAAGCAAACAAAAACAAAAAGAAAAACACGGAAAAACAATACATTAAACATCTAATCACCTAGAACACCGTCACACACCTAATCAAGGAGTACTCAGTCGAATTGGGGGCCAAGTTGTTAAATTAAATAGAACTACACACAATATATATATATAAATATACATGTATATTTATATTTACCATACCATAGCATACATATGACAAAACCTAACGAATTTTGCTAAGCAAGGCAATAAACAAACCATAGTTATCGCGTTCCGATACATAAATATATATATTTATATATATACATACATAGATCGCATAGTTGTGTAGTACGAGTAGCTGAAGCGTTGATTACCCCACAAATAAAACGTTAACTGAAATCAATTAGTGAAAAGCAAAATTAGCATATTCTACCAATATATATATATATATATATATATGTTTACAGATATATATATACATATACAAAATACAAAAAGCCTAGACAGGGCAACGAAAGTCGGGAGAGCCACACTTGTAAAGCGTTTTAAACATAATTCTTTATCTTATGCGAACATAAGATATATACAGACATATATACACACATATATATGTGTATATTTAACAAACTGTTGCATCAGATTAATATATTAAGTATTTACCTTATCGATAAAGGAATGTGCGTTAGTTTAGAGATATTTACCTGGGAATTGTGCGGAACAAAAAGATATGTTTATTATTATTATTATCATAGGAAATTCTAAGCCACGACGTCAAATAAACAAATGGTCCAATTATTCAATTATTATAAAAAAGCGAATAGAAAACAAAAGTGTATATTTACAAAAAAGAGAAAAGAAAAAAAAAACGAAAACAAAAACAAAAACGAAAGATTCACATATATATTTTTAATTACAAACTTTTTCGTACACACCTTTTAAAGCAAGAAACAAAGAAGCAAAAACTTAAAGCATAGAAGAAATGTACCAATTTAAATCAAATAGGATTTCACTAAACAAGAACCTAATGGCTTTAAACAAAATATATACACCTATGTAGGTACTTGTACTATATAATGCGTATGAGTTCTTTGTTATAGCATACAATTTATTCGAAACAACAATACAATTAAAACAACAACAACAACAAAAAAACACGAAAAGCAACAAATTATTTTTGTGCATTCCAAGTATTTCAAATATATATCAAAATTGCAAATTATCAAATTTTGAATAATATGTAAAAATAAATTGCAAAAATTGAAGAATTTTGCTTTTTAGTTCAACTTTAAGCGCGATTAATCTTAAGGAATTTAATATAAATATATATCAAACACAAAACGAGTAACATATTGTGCATATTTATGCAAATTAAAGGTTATTAAATTAATTATATAAATTTACAAATCTTATGCATTTATTTGAAAGTTTCTTTTGGGCTACGAAAATAACAAATTCATTCCTTGCAAAAATTCTTGCTTAGAGCTTTCCCGCCCATCAGCTGATTGCTGGGAACAGTGCAGCAGTTGGCGCCCAAGACCCATTTGAATTTTTGAGCATGCGCAAGATAACTGTTCCCAGTGGGGTCAACAGGTGCTGGAATTGACCTACCTGAATGCATTTTTTATGACGCAGGCAAAGACAGGGCACATTTCAAGCTTTTAAGACTAAAAATAATGTCAACGAAAGTTCAAGCAATATGATAAATTTGTAACGTGCAAAGTTTAGCACAGATTACGTATCTGACGCACTTTCCAAATAAGTTCAAGTTCTACAACTCGCTAAATATTTAAAGTCGTATCATGTTAGATTCAATTATACGTTATAGCTGTTGCGCAAATTGGTTCTGGCAGCAAATCTCGTCGGACAGGACACCTAATTGGCTAAACACAGATTATGAACAATCTCATTCAAATTACCCGATAAGACTAGGCAAAATTGTTGGCCAAGTTTTTAGACTGGAAAGTAATTTCAAAGTTAGTCAGCCAGCTTTAAATACTTTTGACATATTTGAAGAAAATTGCCAGTGCCCAGAACAGAACTGGTACGAATAATAACATATAAATATAATACATAAATACCTGTGCAGGAATTTCAAAGACAGACACAAAGATATTTAGATAGTTTGCAAAAGTTTCCTTTAGGTATTTACTTAAAATCAAAAAAATAATAATAAATGTTACACCGTAGAATTTAAGCAAAATATTATTTGTTACGTTTCAATCTCGGTTCATATATTTCTTTCAACTGTGCTACGCACCACAAAAGCAACAGGCAAAATGGGAGACAGACCGCAGAACTGCCAAGAAATATGAGCTGTGTGCAAAAGTTTTGAGCGCAACTCTGGCGAATAAATCAAAAAGTGATTAGGCCGGGCAACTTCCTTACTGCTCCTTTTCGCTATCTGTTTTCCACTGTCCAGCTGTAAATTGCCTGTTGAGTGGCGATGGCTAAGAGAAAATAAGAAAAACGCAAGGTGTGTGCGCAAATGATGAAAATGTGGGCCAACAACTTTTGTGGCAAAAGTAAACTCGAAAGTTGGCCATAAAACTTTGGCCACGGTTTCTTTGGCTTTGGCGTGTTGATAAATGAGCAAGCGTTGAACGAGCGCGCGAATCCATGGGATGGGGGCAATCAAGAAATCGTGGAAAATTATAGTTGCCATGCGGTAATATAAAAAATAAAATGGCCAACTGCAAAGACCAACAAGCGAAACAGAAGCAAGACAAAAGGTGTCTGCAGTTATCATACAATCTTCAAGTTTTCCTCGCATCCGTTTTGAATTAGGAACAGTTTTTTATTAATTTTTTTTTTTTATTTATTTGTATCTTCAAGTACGTACTTGTGTTTGAGCATATATAAGTAGCCGATTTGATTGAATTGTTTTTTATATTTATTATTTACCAATATCATCGTTTATGTTATTATTTTGCATACAAAAAAACAGAAACCACATCAACAATTTCTTACTTAATACGCCTTTGGCTTTATTTACGCAAATATCTTAGTCTTTAACACAATCGAATTCTTAGAGTTAAAAGTGCTTAGCAATCTAATTCCAAAAGCAATAACAAAAATGACACGAGATACTTATTATATATAGAAATGGTATAAAATACGGTGCTATAATTATGTGAAAAAACCATTTGAAATTTGAAATGTGTGCAAATTTACCTACAAAGTAATCTTATATGATAAAAACTAATGGAAGTAACGACAAATCATGTCTTGTGTAAAGCGACCAGCAGAAAGATGAGCCACTGATGGAGACTGTTATAGCCATGATCGTGCCTATATAAGCCAGCAGCCGTAGACATGATTGCAGATGCCGAATACTCCCCTAGAAATAAGCAGAGATTTATTGAACTATCATATTTTAAGCTGCAAGATGCCTGCGTACCACTGAGCACGTGCAACTGAATGGAAACCGCTTCGCTATTTTCCGGCTCGCAGGTGTAGTTCCCCGAATGGGTCTTACGCACCACTGGAATGACCAAACTGCCGATCTGTAACGAAGTTATTGCACTTTTCGACTCAAAGTGATTTGATTTTAGGTATTTATTTTTTGGGTCATACCGTATTACGATTGTGCTCTGTGCTGCCGAATATATTACGATCGATTTGGGTATACCAGCCATTCTCAATTCCGCCGGCCTCGTTCTCCGAGGCCACCTGCTGTTCGCCCCGATACCAGACAATGTATTTCGGTGCCTCCAACGTGCCACGCACAATACAATGCAGTTCCACTCGGCTGCCAGCCTTCACAAAGCGTTGCTTGTCGCCTATTAATTCCGTTTTTGGTGCTGATCAACGAAATGAATGCAATTTTTTAGTGCAATTTATAGTGTATTTGGTAAAATGAAGACAAATTTAATAGCACCACCTGTTCACTTAAATATTCCACTCGACTGATTGATAGTAAATATTTAAATCTACCAATACCTGATTCGGTTAGTAGAAAAAATATATAATTTAAATGGTTTTGTGGGCCATTCTTTCACATATGTATGTACATATGCAGGTCCTGTTGGCTGTTGACTACAAAGGTACATCGTCACTTATGCAACTTTGTGGAATAATTGCCGGCCAGTTTAAAATTGAAAGAGAAATATATCCACTTTTATAAACAAAGGGCCATGATTTTTGCATGCCTTTGTGTTTTTGAAAGAAATACAATTCAGAGAAAGCCTATATGTAGTTTTTATACGTAAAGAAATAAAGTATTTTTTATACGTTATATTTAAAATGTATAAAAGATTCTTTTGGTGGTGAACGTTTCGTTGGCAACCAATTTTGGTTACGTATACTTAGTGGTTCGTTTTATTTTGGAAATAAAAGTGAAATTGCTATGGAAATTGTGTGAAGCATTTCTGTCAAACTGTCTTGCATAGAAATAGACAGACTGATTCAATATCGTTAATTTTAGAATAAACGAGCTCAAGTCATGAATATATTGTTGGTGTAATAGTTTGGCTGCTTCCTTCACACCTGACACGTTTTGTACTTGAATCAGATATATATTCTTGATCTTAGATGCTGTCTCCAATGATGGCTTGCACAAAAAATTGCCCCTTGCAACTCTAACTTACTTATCACAAACAGCTGCACTTTGGCGCTCATCTTTGGCTCCGTTGCCAGCTGGCACTCATACCAGCCGACATCCTGTAGACTGACATATTTGATGAGCAGAGTCCAGCTGAGGCTGCTGCTGCTGCTGGTGCTGCTGGTGCTGCTGTCATTGCTCCTGCTTCCGTTCTTGCTCTCCAATAAAGGGCTGCTAATGTTTGACGATGATTGGAGCAGTGCAGCAAAACGTGCATCATTGATGAAGGTGGTGTGATCGACGGCTATGATATGTTCATCCCGTAATCTGATCCAGGAGAGCGGTTTATTCGAGTGTTGATGCAACTGCATGAAATGGAAATGGGAAGGCCACCCTCACACTCTCTCTCAATCATGGTAATTAACCACCAACTCACCTGGCAGGGCAGATAGGCATGTTGGCCCGCCTGCACCGTTACATTTCTTGATGGCAAACTGAGCTGACGCCTGGGCAGCTGTTCCCGTTCCAAAGCCAGCTGCTTCTCGCGTTGCAGCTGCTGAGCCTTCAGCTCACTGTCGTAGGCATGGAGCCGCATATGCGGTTGCTGCTGCTGATTAAGATTCGATTGCATCGGGCTGGTATCATTGCCGATGCCAGTGGGCGTTCTGTTGTGCAGCATTGTTGCCGTCGTCATCGTCATCGTCGACGTTGTTTGTGTCCGTTGTGGCAAATCAGCAGCTATGAAATCCGGATAAGGTGGCAAATACGTGGGTATCGAGAAGCCTTTTGTCAAAGTTGCCGTATCGGGTCGCTCACTCCAGTTGTCCAAAGTTTGCGTTTCGGTTGTGCTCTCCTCAATAGCCAATTGATTGCTATCGAGCATTGCTGTTACAGATGCTGTTGTTCCGTTTCTGGCTGCAATTAAGGGCGACGTCGAATTGTCGCCCAAATTTGCAGCACTTGCTGCCAGTGCTGCAAAATAGGTCAAAAAAGAAGACATCAGCTTAAAATATATGCGCAGCTTGATTTTTATATTTGAATTAAGTCCTATTCTGATTCTCAAACAAATGCCTACTTGATGGAATTTCATTTGCATCATCCCATTACATTTCTTTTGTTCTCAGAAATTGTACAACTATTAATAGGCAAACATCATTTGCTTTTTCATTCATCACAAGAGTAATTAAGTTTTTAAGGTTTATCGATAATTATTATTCTTTAACTAAATGAATTAATTTGAAACCGTAGTTAAAACATCAAATTTTTAAATATTCCTTGAATGGTGTCTGTTAGTCGGGCACACTTAATAGTTTTTATTCAAAGCTCTGCCAACTGCAGTGCTCCATAAACACCTTTCAATGGTTTAGTAAGTGTAGAAATTTTAATTACTTTCGCACTCTTGAACACAAATGCAGGCCTGAATAATATATAATGCACTTTGGTGAATACAATTGCAGAATTAATTGATAAATCGTAATACATTCTGACAGCATTTCTGTGGTCTCCTGCACAGTTGTTACATTAGTCATTCGCACTATTATTATTATTCTACCAATAATCAGATCAATCCAATGTCGATATACTTAATTTTATTGATGGCATTGTACTTATTGGTCGTTTAAATCTTTTAATGGTATCATTTTAATGAACGTTTCAACCCAGAATGCAATTTGAAAAGCTCAAATATCAAAGCAGTTGCCGAAATCAGAAATTGTGCAATTATAATTTCTGAAATTAGAGCTTCCAAGAAACTGCAATTGTCTGGCTTTATGTTCAATGCAATTGAAGTCCATTGATTTTCATTGTTATTTTGGACGGTTATTATGGAGTAATTTTTTTTAAACTATTTTCAACAACAAACACGATTAATTTCTAACAAGCTGCAAATTTGATCAAATTTCAAATATTTGCGGCGCACGCAAGCATTATTTTTATTTATTTATGTAATTAAATAATACAATAATAAAATATTCAATAACTGTGAAGCACTTTATTGTTTATTAAATATGTATAGTTAAATCACAAATAGTTAAATGTGGATATTGAAAGCAAAATTAAATGCATTGACTATTTATAAGAAGGACGTAGATTTAAAAGACTCGTTATAAGAATAGTTAATCTTAATTTAATAGTTAAATAAAATGAAATGAAATAAAAATACACTAATCAAAGCGTCTTTGCTACTTGTGTTGGTTTTAAATAAATATTGTTTCATGTTATAAGTGCTTATTTTCAGCTTTACACACAACATTAGCGAACTTTTCCCTAAGCATTTACAGAGTTGCTTTTGACCTTTTCATTTGAATTGCGAAAGTTAACTGTGCAAATAGAATTCCGAATAAGTTGCAACTTTAAAGCAAGCACAAGGACACAAGAATATGGAGGTGGATGGATTGTGGCTGCGTTTGCTTTCGCGTTCGGAGGATCTAACGGGTGAGGTTTGTCGACGCAGTCGCCACATGCTGCCCCTTGTGGCACGACTGTGCCTGACTGCCACCTTCATCGACGATGCGCTGCGAATGTGGTTACAATTCTTTGAACAACTGGCGTACCTGCAGGTGCACTTCAACTGCTCCGAGATGCTATCCGTTTTAATTGTGCTCGTTAATCTGCTGAGTCAGCTTGTGGGCTCTGTATTGATATTGGTTCGAATGTGGGTGAATGTTGCTGTCATACTGCTAGCCAGCTTGATGCTGCTTCAAGTTCATATGCATATGGTGCCGTTGCAGCTGCACTTGCTCTTGCGCAACTTGGCACTGCTCGGTGGTCTTCTGCTACTGCACGTGGAGACAGAAGAGTCGGCGGCGGTTGCAAGAATCTGTACCACAACTGCTGGAGTTCCACTCTTAATTAATCGTCGTCGCCAGCATTTAATGCGTTTGACAGGACGGGTTCTCCTTGCCTGCATGTATCTGACACTGCTCCGACCGGAGATTGAAATCTCTGCATTGACTCTGAATAGCTTGGGCGTTGTGCTCATGCTGATGATTGTTTTGGGTTATCGCACTAGAGTGGCTGCCTTATTGCTAGCAATTATTTTGACTGTCTGGAATCTGTGCACAAATGCCTGGTGGTTTGTGGAGGACTCTAACAGTGATTTGGTCAAGTATAATTATTTTCATTCGCTTTCTGTGGTAGGGGGACTGCTGCTGGTTGTAGTCCTGGGTCCAGGTCAAGTCTCCCTCGAACAGTATAAAAAGCAGTGGTAGTTCTGCAATTCATTTTATTCGTCTACGTGTGTTTAAATAAATAAAAAAATAATAATATACCTTTCCAAATTCGAAGTGCTTACAACTAAATATCATTGATAATTAAAAATGTAATCGACCGATTGTTTTTAATTGGATTTTAAAAGACACTATAACAACAATTCAAGGAGTATATCAACTTTTTGTGGGGTACCCTTTCAATTAAATATTTTCACTTCATGATGATAATTATTTTTTATTATTATTAAGTTTTCGCTGAAATTTAATCCTATTCACTTTTTTTCCAATTAACTAGAGGATTTTTTTTTAGTGGTTAATAAATCGTAAAAACAAAATGATATAATATTAATGTGGAACACGTAAAATCTCGTAATAAAATAAAAAAAAGTGAAATCAAATATATCCATTTTTTATTTTCAGCTTTAAAGTCACATTCTTTCAGATGAATTTAAGCTGAGTTGCATTTATATTCATTTATTTATATCTGTTATTGCTCGTGTATCTATTGGATGTTCGACAGCTTTCAAAGCTTGAGGAAATGATTTTATATTTTCTTTGTCTTTGTGCATCTACAACTTGACCTCAATTGACTCTTGATTTATTTAGTTTATCTGAACTGAAGCCATCTTTCCTGTAAGTGCCTAGCAAAATTCTTGAATAATTTATGGCAATGATTTGCTTCGCATCTTTGCAACAGCATTTTGTAATATTTCCACTTGTCTGTAATTTTGCCTGCCTTTTATTACATTAATAAATAGATCCTCCTTAGATGGGCCAAACATTAGAACGTCCACAAATGCACCCCCTCTAATTTGTGGGCTGCGTTTTTATCATCATCGAATCAATTTTCTTGCTCAGGGCAACTACGCAATGATGTATAAAATCGCACAGATGGCCCAACCAAAAAAAAACTTGAGAATTCCGCCCCTTGCATATTGGTACTGTCCGAACACTTCCCAAAGGCCGGGAGGCGATCACGCCCCTTTTGGCATCTCACAAGACTTGGTCATTACTAGAACTTCTGGCACGCACTGAGTTTAATACCAATTCCGCATTTACTGCGCCTCGCTTTGTATTTCAGCAGCGTTCGCTTGCTTTTCGCTGCGAGCATCAAATTTACGCGTAGCATAACAAATTAAACCTAAGTATTTATTATGTAAATAATGTAATACCAAATGAAAGCGCACACATACACAAACACACACACACACACACACACACGCACACAATACAATAAAAGCAACATCAACACAAGCACAAAAGTTGACAATTTTTATGGCAACGCTTCAGTCGAGTCAAAGTAGTTTTTCGCTCTTGAAAGCAGCTGATGCTGCAGGCAGTCGGACGACTAAGTAGCCAGTAATATGGTTTTCAATTTTGTTTAAATTGTAACTTTAAAACTTTCAACGCACAAGTTGTAATGCTTAAAGTTGCCTAGGTTGACTGTCAATTTCAAAAATTTGCAACTTCTATTGTGGTAGAAGATGTGGTTGCTTTTATTTTTGTGGTTCTTGTGTTTTTTGTTTTTTTTTTGTTTTTTTTTGCATGCCATTGTTTTGTGGTAGTTTCAACTTTATTTTGACATTTTTGTCCGTACATATCGTCGCAATTATAAACTATTTGCCTGCAATAGTTTGTAAAAATACTGCGTTATGAATAACAGCATGAAGCAAACGAAAGCTTCAAATGCTATTTGCTGTGGTTATTAGTTAAACAGTTCCATACAACCGCATTGGCATAATTCCATGTTTAATTGTGCATTTACAAATATTCCTCTGCAATAAATATTATTATTGCTTTAAATTAAATAGCAATGTTTTCGGCATTAAATTAAATAACACAATTAAATGCAATTGAAATAATAATTCATTAAATTTAAGCAATAACAGGAATTAGAATTCTGTTCGATTGAATCGCGATAGTTTTGATACTTTATCTTCTGATAATCCTAAGCGAAGAGATTATTAAAGGTTATGAAAACACTTTCTTAAAACTTATTTTGATTCTCAAATTAAACCGAAAAATAACTAAATAACCTTTTCTTGTTCCTAAATCCTAGCAATTACTTAGAGTTACACATTAAAAACTTGTTACAAATGAATATTAGAAGAGATTAAATTAAAGACTTCCCGTGCTAATACTTAGTTAAAGTGGTCCTAAACATTGTTTGGTTAATGTTGCGTTAGCGACATACATAAATTTAAAATTCCCTCACAACCATTGAGCAAATGATTAGTTGAGCATTTTACGGCTCGTGTTTACAGCACTTTTTAAGGGTACAACAATAATTTAGATTGTTTCGAGGACCAGATTTGTAATTGCCAATGGGCAAGGGGGCGGACGCCTGGCAATGAGACCCTGCTGTCCCAGAAAGTCTGTTTTGTTATCAGTTTGGCGCGTCGCTTTTCGCATTCAGTGGAGTGAAAAGTTGAAAAGGCCAAGCGATTTTTCGTTGTGAAAATACAAATAAAATAAATGTTCCGCTTTAATTTGGACTGATCTATGGGATTGTTAAATTTGTTGGAACGCACTGAGTTATTGTTAAATTTGATAAACAAATATACAAATGGGTTTTGCAATTGTGTGTCGATTGAATATCGTAATTTATTGTTCGATAATATTCACATAAAATTAATAATCAGGAAAAAATAATAAATGCAAACGATTAGTGATGAAAATGTATCTATTTGAAAATACATAAATAATGTAATGTATATGTTTATATTTATTATATAATTCTTTTATATTAATAAGTGAGACCCTGCGACCTGTCTAAGCTGATTGCTGCCTTCTGTGGCCCAAAGGGGTTCGTTGGTTAGCTGTTAGATCCTTGCCTGTTCACTAATTGAGTTCGCCACCCATTTGTGTCTTAATAACGCGACCAACATGCCCAATTTCGACCAGGCTTATATTGCGTACTTACTTGCGATTTCATTGCGTTTGTCGTTTGCGTCGTTTCATTTAATATTAATTACACATGACGCTAAAACAAATTTCAATTTAGCTAATGTGAAGGTGGGAAATGCACACGATTCGTGAATTAGACATATTTTCTGAAAGTGTTGTACTTTTATTATTTTATTTATTTTTTCTTGTTTGGTATCTGTTTCCCTTCTGCTGTTTGTTAAGCTCTTATTTTTTAAGCATGACCTGTGAATCGTTGATGCATTCTTAATCTAATTTGCATATTTATTTAGTTTATTTCCTCTTACGGTCTGCCAAGTTTTTGCTGAAAGCCAACGGTGCAGTTATGATAAATTCCATCACATATCAGTTTTTTTATATCTCTGCATTTCATAAAAGTAAGTCACATTTTCCGCAGACCTTTTTGCGGTCGTTTGACTTGATGGAATTTTAATTACTAATTTCTTTCACCCTTTTGACCTGATCCAGCGATAGTTTCCATACCAAAAAAAAAAGAGGTTGAGTATTGCTGACGGACATAATCGATTGCTTCGTTCGCTCAATACTATTTGAGTGACTTCTAAACGGTTAAGACCATTTCTTTAAAGCCGTAAGAGGCGAAATATATTTTCCGGGTACAAAGTCTGTTTGCCGATAACACTTTTAACACGACCCTTAACGGGTCGCTCATCATTAATCAAGCTTCCAGTTGGTGACTCCAGCTTCAATATTCCCAACTTTGTTTCCCTCATAAGCTAAAAAAAAGGCTGAGCACTGTCGGAAGCAGTATCCGTTACAAGTTTCGTTCGTACGGACAGATGCGCAAAATACTATGCGAAAAAAGTGTTCGGTAAAGTAAGCTGTCCCGAACGAGAAGTTGATGAATTTACAAAGTGTTATGAGTTTCAGATAGTGCTACTTCGCAGCACTTCACTGCAAGGAAAAGAGCTAACGATATTAGCAAAAATGCATGTTAAGTTTTCTGGTTACAGAGTATCGAACCAGGGGGAGTCTCACAACCGCAAACCGCCGCCAACGTGCGGCATAATTAGGCCATTTTGCATTCTCCATGTTAATAACCCGGAGGTCATAAAATATTAACTAGGCCTCAACAGTGAGTCTTTGTGAGTTGTAATCAATGCTTTAGTCGCATTTGCCATACGCATATATTATCACATTAATTAGAAGGCATAACTCGTCATTTATTGGGTCATATAACACAGAAAGCAAATATTGGTTACTGCCTCACGCAATTGGCAAGTGGTCATGTGGTCAACTGGTCCATTTGCCAACTGCCAACTTGCAAACTTAGCCAGCTTGTGGGCAACAAAAACAAGCAAATAGTGTTCTACATATTCAAGTAGCTCAAATGCCACTCACACCCGATGTGAGCTTAAAGCGAAAAAGTCAATACGTTCAGCAGCCAGTTTCCGGACTGAGTAAAAGGCGTGCAAAACCCATCTCCGACGGCGGTTTGGTTTGTGAACCAAAACACCGCACACACAATCCAATATAAAGTGTAGAAAAAAAATAAAAACATGCGCAAAAAGTATGAAATCATAAATTTTCCAGCCTATTGCCGTTCACTCCCTCCACACACCCCCCACACACCCCCCACACACACACACAGTCTCCGAGCTACATGAAGAGTGTCGCTCGTCGTTTTTGTATTGCTGTGGCTGCTCTGCAAGAGAGAGAGAGAGAGAGAGAGAGCAAATGTGACGGGGTCGCCATTTTTGCTGCACATCGCAGATATGATCCCATAAAGTAACAATTTTCCTGCATTCCTTGTAAAACATGACCTTTTTAAAACTGACATCTTTGCATGCATATTTTGCTCTTAAGTCAAGCAAAGTCTACAAAAATGTTTCTATGTGCACAGCAAAAAAATGGCTAGCAAAAGTACATTTCCTTTCTCTTTCTCTTTCTGACTTAATCAAGCGAATTGTAATTTGAAGAAATTAGTATTTGATAAGAGTTATGTCAATTAAACTGTTGATGAGTTATTTCTAAAGCTGATTTAACAAGTTCCGATTTTTAAATATTGATTTTAACTCGCATTTCTTTTATGCATAAATTGGACTTAAAATACTTGTAGAAAAGATTGCACATATTGTGTTACAGTGTATAATATTCCAGTTCATTCTGCTTTTCTTCTCTATTATTTTGAACAAAGGAAAATCTTAACATCATATTTCACTTCTTATCTTATTTTGTTATTTGACAAACAGGGTATTTATTTTCCTGCACTACCAGAGTAATTTCCCCTTCTAGCAGTAGATATATGTATGCAAATACACAAGTGTTCATATGTAGATGTTGTTTTATCAAATGACGCGCCGTTGCTCGCATCGAAAATTACTTTGATTTTTCTGTGGCAATTTTTTTTGCTCTTGTACACAGAAATTACATGGCCTAAGTGCTGCATGCATCACGTATACGCCCAGTGAGCTCTTGGCAAATGGAATTGCGCTCTTGGCTCACTTTGATTGCATTGAAGAGTCGTAGCAGAGCGTTGCCTACTTTGCAGTGCTTTGTTTAGGAAATAACAATTGGATGCCTGTCCGTTGTTTCTATTATTGTAGTTGGCGTAATTCTAATTTGAACGCACGAGCAAACAAATACCATGCATGCCGTAAATAAATGTATGTGAGCCTGTTGAAAGTGCTGCTGGCTTGATTGTTGTTTTTGCTGATGACGACACAGTTTGTGGCGATTATATGCGGATTTCCAAGTACGTGGCAAAGCAGTCAAAGTATTTTCAATTTAGCACAGAGATGACAATCCCTCTACAAACATTAATATACGCATGCATGACACCAGCACATATTCACACATGTAATTTAACTCAATTTAGTCGATTTGATTTGTATTTTATTCTCACATTAAATTTTAGATGTTACTCTTTCGCAAATGAAGTCTAATAATAAGTACAATTTAAGAGAGAGAAAAATGCAATCAGGAACCAGAAATGCGATTCTAAAGCTTCTCCACCAAATGTAATTCTTGGTCGCATCCGATAATCAATCCTTGTGACAAGATCGGCAGATTCCGTTTTTGATTGTAGCTAGTTTAGTTAGGTGACTACAGTGTCTAGTGTCCAGTGAGTCCAGTGTGGAGTATACAGCAGTAAGAAGATACCATAAATAATTTAAGAAAAGGAATTATAGTAAAATAAGCTCTTTTCCAGAAAAATGGAAATACGTCCTGTGAAATTCCAATGTCTGAAAGTTAATAATTTAGACAGTAAAAGCATGTATATTTACTTTTAAGCACATTCCTCGTCGGGAAATGCACATGAAATATGTCTTGTCTCGAAGGAAATGAAAATTTACAAGCTCTGCACGAATTCGGCTAATGGCTGTATTAGCGAAGTCAACTCTTTGGCTTCACTTAGCAGAGTCAGTTATTTAATTAAAGCTTGGAACGGACACGCCCAGCGTCAGCGACGCTCCATAAATAAATTAAATGTGACATTTGACCGCCATTTGTCTTGGACGGCATTTTCATGGCAAATACTTGTATCTTGTATGCAGAGACCTATAAAATATAGTTGCGACTTTGTTTCTAGCTCTGTTTTATATGGCGCTCATTGTCATGATGTAATTAACAATTTTCCCGAGGGTGGGGTTAGCATCCCGGCTCTGACTTCTCCGCTGACTCTAACTTTGACCTTGGCAGTTGTGTTGATTGATGGCTTAAGTGTTATTTGAGTGTCTATTTATGTGGTTTTTTCTTTTGCATCCCTTGCGTTTTTGCTTTTATTGTGGCCACATTTGGGTTGTTTTTCTCAGCAAGATTTCAAGATGGTCTCTATTAAATTATATAGTATATACATGACTATGAAAGTATGTGGAGACGTGGGCCTGATGGACACATGTGTTATTAATGAGATCGCCTTGGCCTTGGGAAATTGCTCAACTGAGATTGATGAGTCTGCGTGCAGCTGAATGAATAAGGATTAACAGATTGAAATGATTATGACTATTAATTTTTGTTGGCATTGAAGTCTTCCAAAAATCACAAGGACTTTTAAATAATCCCGCATTTCGATGTGTCCGTTGTTTAACAAATTAAAGAATGTTTACTTCATTAAAAGTGTAAAATATATATTGTCTTGCTTCCATTCATTTCCATACCTTTCTACATGCAAAAAAAAACACACACATAAATCACAAAAGAAAATATTACCTTACGTAAAATCAGATATTTTTCTGTATATTATCGTATGGATCAATCTGACGTGCCAAATAATTGAAAAATAACCAGCTGGATGAGAATAGTATTCACTCCTATCTGCATCTATTATAATTTATTTGAATTTCAATACGTAACACATTGCAATGCAGTACTTCAAATCACATCACGCAACCGACCTGTTGAACATATACATACTGAATTAATTCTTGGATAGAGTTGTATTCGAGAGAAAAGCTGTTGCGTAGGAATTGTTTTAATTAGGAAATGTCAACTATTTTCATGAAACACACTCGAGAATCATGAGTCTGGCATAGAAGTCGGTCACCATTGCGTATGCGTAATGAATTTTTGTTCATTGCTTGGAATACATAACCATGTGACAGGTGTTTAGGAAATGTCATCTTGTATATTTCTTTGTGTTTATCCGTGAGTGTTTGGATAAATGAAAATTTGGTTTGGTCGATGGAATGAACACGACATGCTTATAAAAGTCGTGCAAACGAGTTGCCAACAACATCAGCAGCAAATATAGTAAAAACAGCAAATACAACGACAATGCAGCCAGGCAAATCTCATCATGCAAATTAAATTTGGCAAACGCTCCCGACACTTGTACAAAAATGTGCGAAATTGAATTAAATATGCACGTAAAAACAGACTAACAGCAAAAAGAAAGCACGTAGACAAAAACTTTGGACCGTGTGTGGGAAATATACACATTTAGAAGCTTATCTATATATGTAGGCACATATATGTGTGCGTAAGTGCATGTGTGTATGTCTATATGTATGTCTATATGTATAAGTATGTGCCTATGTTTGTTGAGTAGTCATATATGTAGATTGTTATTCCTGAAATTACTTTCGTAATAATTTGATACAGCGACAGCTCCACAAATGCACGATATTTTCGAGTTATTTTTTTTTTATAGATATGTATTCTTAAAGGTAGCAGAACTAAATGTTTCCCCCTTATAAAGTTTATGATCTTAGTATGCACAATTAGTAAATATCGAAGTCCTTTATCAAAGAACTGCAAACTGTTTTTCATGCAAACGCAATTGTTTTGGGTTGATTGGTTTATTTAATGAATTTATTGTAACAATCAAAACATTTGTTTATGATTTTTATAGTGTGGTTGATAGTTGAAGTGGCTTATTTTTATGGGCAAGCCTTACTTGTTTGCAATTTAAAAAACTGATGAAATAAAGTTTTTTATTTAGATGCATAATCAATCTTTTTGAGTTGGAATTGATTGTGTTGCTGGTAAAGGCGCATTTATTTGCGGTAAAAGATAGAATTAAGTTTATAAAACTGAAAGGGGTATTTAGAAGCATCATAAATCTTGTTGGGTTACAGCTGATTGTGTTTCGTGGAACAGCACAATTTTCTGGCACCATATAAAGTAAAAGATGTTTGTACTTACTTTCGCGCATGCCACGAAAGCTGACAGCTGCCAGAAATGCCAGCAGTACGCTGCCAGCTCCCTTGACTCCAAATCCAGAAGCAGCAAATCCGATTCTCTTCCTCACAACAATTCTTGCTACAACCTTGCCCCTTGTTGCTGCTCCTCCTCCTCCTCCTCCTCCGTCTCCTTCTCCTGCTCCTGCTCCTGCTCCTCCTCCGGCTCCTCCTTCTCCTCCTGCTGCTGCTGTCGCTTTTTCAGCTGCCCGTCGACAGCGCATTTTATTGCGTGCGAGGATTGGTGGCTGCTTTGTGTCACACCTTTTAGATATGTGTATTTTGCTGCTTTTGTTTTTATTCTATTTTCTTTATTTTGCCGTTATTTTTGCTGTTTCTATTTGCTTTTACTGATTACTTCCTTCTGCTTTTAATCCGAGAACACATTTAATTATGCTTTAAAGCCTTTTTTGCAAAACTTTCTCTTGCATTCCTGAATTTGCATTTGCGGCCGGATACGTGACTGTAACTCTGCTTCTGGCTCTGGTTTCGGAGGCTGTGTATTCTGGCCAGCCACAGGGCCCAAAATGTAACCTCAACCTATTTGGCCAAGGCAAGCCGCAAAAAAGAAAAAAACGAAAGAACCCAGTTAGGCAGCTACTAAGTAAAAATGGCTACCAGGCTAGAAGTGGGGCTGTTAGTGGTTGCCAGCAGCATCAATGTAACGTGATGAGTGGAAAATTGCCAAGGGTGCCAGGTTAGCTGCCTGGCTTTGCATCGCTGCCTCTTGGGCATTATTTTTTCGAGCTAGATACTCTGATTGTAAGTCAATAAGTTAACGAATTGCATTCGGTAGACGGTAACCAGGTCGTTTGCTTCAGATTGTAAAGGTATACCGCCGATGGCTAAATGCAAATAGCAAATGCACTCAAGAGCTATCTCATAAGCCACATAAGGTAATCTAAAAAAAATGCTTTCCAATGAAAATTTCGTGAGTTCCACAGAGATTCTAAGATTCAAAATCTGTCCAAGTTAGTGAGTGAGTGAGTAAAGAGAGAAATTAGACAGAAAGAGTAATAGTAATAATCCTATCCATAATTACTAAATCTGTTTGAAATCAAGATATACCCCTAAGTGACACTCCCAACTTAATTCTGATATACATATCCGATCAAAAGACCCAATTTAGCTGTTATTAAAAAGTTGAAAATAAGTTTGGTGTGTGCATTTTAGTATATATTTCTATGTGTAGGCTAACTTTTTAAAAAGGAACTCAGTACTCAGTACTCAGCTGCCACTGAATCCAATTTAAACTTAAGAAATAATCATTCTGCAGCAAGTGAAAGAAACCAGCAAGAGCACAGTGCGAAAATAACAAGCCAATTTATTTTGTGCTATCGCAAAGCAACGCGGCAAAGGGGAAATGTGGGGCAACAAAAACGAGACACATTCAAAAAATGATGACAGCTAACAAGTTTGCACTAACATCATTTTGACGTCAATTGTATATCATGAAGCAAATAAATGTAGGATTACAAATGTTGTTTTTATGATTTATTTATAATAAAATCTAATTTGAAGCTTCACGTTAACGAAGTGTTTAAAATTTGACAAAATAATGCAATAAAATAGAATGTGAATTTGCAGAAATGTTTGGAATTTTTCAAAATAAGATACAGTATAAATATAGCTAAAAATGTAATTATTTTCTCAAATCTACTTACTCTTTCACTCTTAATCTCTCTCTGTTTTTAATTATAATACCCCCAGTTTTTTTATATCCTTTATTACGTTTTCATTCCAAATTGTAATTAAATTATTTGCTTTTTGATTTTTAATTTAATTTGAATTTTAAAATGAATTTTAGATTTTTCAATTTTGTGTACTTCTATTAGTCCCCATTAAAGAAATTAAAATTAAAAAAGAAATGTGCTAATAACTTTTTTTCCACTTATTTCTATGCCACCTGATACCGAACTCATTATTGATTTGATTGTTTTATTGTCAGCTTACTGAAAGCTTTGCCAACTTTTTTTATTTATCTATTTTCGCAAAATTACTGAAGCAGCACAAGTACGCCTTAATTAGTTTTAAATCTACCTTTTTTTGAACCGACCCAAAAGTGTCAAATAGATGTGCGTGCAGAGTGTCTGACCGGGTAGGTGGGGGCAGGCAGGTAGTCTGAAAAGCCAGAGCTCAGCCAAAGTCTATTCAGATTATATTTCAATATATTGGGTAAGATAATAGAATGTAATCTATGCCACCCTATACAAATTGTGACGCCCACATGCACACACAGACACAGACACACACACTCACACACAAACGCATATTGAGGAGTAAGGCATGTGTTTGTTATTGTCGGCAGTTGTCTGCCTTCAGGCACAACATAATAATAATTTCCCGCATTCTTCACAGAGCTCACATCTTCACAGAGCGACGCAATCAGCGATTGACGCGACATTTGACGTCTTTTGACTTTAGATCTATTTGTTGTTGTTGTTGTTGTTGTTGTCGTTGTTGTTGTTGATGTTCTCGCTGGAGTTGTGTTCTGCTGAATTCTTGCTATTTGAAATGTAATTTCTGTTGATTTATAAAGGACACATTGTAATTCACAGTAACATTTGGATTTTGATTTTGAATTCGATTTGGATTTGGATTTGGATTTGGATTTAACTCACACAAAAGACACTTGCGCGACTGTTGGCCCCGCTTATGAGTGCGTGGACCTGTGCACATATATAAAAACACATTCGCAATCGAATGCGCATTAGTGGTAACATTCTTTTATTGATGTGCCACACCCAACGCCCACAGCCTGATATTTGATGTAAATAATTGCAACAACTACAGCCGTTAGCACACACACACACACACACACACACACACACACACAACACTCACACAGTTTTTTAAACTTCGCGGGTAGCCTTTGAATTTGTATGCGACGCTCGCAGAGGCTTTATTGGTGGCTTTGGATGGTTTATCCGCCCACACGTCCGCCGCCGAGCCATGCAAATTTCCAACTAAATGGTTGGCCACAGCACGAGGGAGTCCGCGTGCAGCGTGTTAATGCCACTGCCACTGCCAGTGCCAGTGCCAGTGCGAGTGGGTTGCCAATTGAAAGTTTCATCTGATTTCTGACGTTTCTCGTCGTTGGCATCGTCGTTTTTGCTCCTACATAATCTGATGTTTCATTTCTCACTTTTCACGTTTCGCACTATTTCTCCGCCAAGGCGCAGCTTCCCTTATGATTTTCCTGTCCATTTCACTTTGTTCGCCACCCCTTATTGCAGGAGACTGTTCCGTTTTAATTCGTTTCATTGCGTTTCGTTTCGCTTAGACGCTTCTCTGCCTGGGGTAGTGAAACACATTTGGAACGCTGAATGTGGCGCATGACTGTTCTCACTAGTCTGTTAAACTGGCCATGTTAACCGTTTCAGTAAAGCAGACCGTTAAAACCGTTATTTCTTATTCTGTTAATATCCAACCAATGGAATTTAAAATTACCACCTGCAAATTTAAACAAAACTTGTAATATTTTATGTAGAGAATTTTCAAAGCGTTTTTAACAAATCTAAATTAAAAACTAGATGAATCATGATGATCATAATTTTGATGATGATTTTCAATTTCAGTTTCATCATACGCATATTTCTAGTACTAATATAATGATTATGAAATGTTAATAATTGAATGGTTATTTGCTTTGAAAATAATTCGTTTACATATACTGATTTGGCCCATTAAGTTTCATTTGATATTATATTGTGAAACACTAAAATATATATTCGAAAGTTGCTACCTATTACCTATTATTATTACCTATTATACTTTGGCCTCTGCTGAATGAATTTCTCATCTTAAAGGGATCACTTAACATTATGCCAGTTGAGCCACTTACACACAGCTGGGAAGCCTGTATTCCGAATGGATTCCCCACAGTCGCTTCGCTTACAGTCAGTCCGCCTATAGACTTTGCATATTAAATGCGCATATATTTCCGCAATTCCGCGAATTCAATTGTGTTGTCAGCGCAAACAAAACCAACTTAAACTCCATACTTTTACATGGCATTTATTGCATAATGGTTATAGGATACCGACCCACACTGGAAAACGTGTTTGCTGCAGATGGTAGGCAAAGGGTGGATGGAGTAAGAAACAAGTAACACACAAATAATTGGGTGCGCATCGCACAAAGGATCTGTTCGCTATAAAAGACAGCCGAAGGGAGTCGCCGTGTTTGCTGGCTGCAAGGAAAACACTACAACTGTATTTTTTATTGACAGATGCGTGCTGAAAAACGAAAACATGAACTGAAATTTAATACTTATCTCAATGCACCGAATATATCATGCTCTTTGGATATGAGTTTAAGACAGGTTGTTGCACATTAAATAAATCTTATTTTAAGCAAAAACTCTTAATTTTTAAACCTCTTTTAATAACTCATGCGAATAAAATATAAATAAAACGCAATATTCAATTTTTTGACGGGAATGGTTAATTTGTAATTTCAATTATTTTATTAAAAGTGATTGCTTTTCAATAAATTAGTGTTTTAATCGAATTCAAATGCCTCGCTTTTAATTAATTTAATGCAAAATATATATTGAACTGGGGGTGAAAAAAATCTTTTTAAAATTTATTTGGAAATCAAAATTAAAATATATATTATCAATAGCAATTTTAAAATACTTATTACAGCTTAAAAGTAATAACCATAAAACATTAAATACAAGTCATGTGGTATGTGGCATAAAATGTTAATTGATTTCAAATTAAATTTCACGTATGAAATACACATTTAAAACTTGCACTTTTTACTATGTGGATGTCTCGAGAAGAAGATTTTACTGTGTCGTACATTGAACCCGGATTAAGAAACCGGTATTACTTGAAACTACCAATGCACAGAAACATACACATATTTCTGTGTATAAAAGCCTCTTCAATGTGAATAGTGCAGTTGCATCGGCTTCTTCCTACATACAATGACTCAATGGCTGCTTAAAACTCAAGTACAAGCCGTTAAAAAATAAACCCCTTGAAAAAAAGCACCGCCAAATTGAAAAGAGCAACTGCAGTGCTCTTTCCACCTTTCCACATTCACGCCCATCCCTTCAGAGTCGTGGTCTCATTTTCAGTCTCGGTCTCAGTTGCAGTTGCAGCTGCTGTTGGAATCTTTTCAGTTCTCATTCTACGTCATTAAGAACAGTTTAAATAGCCTGCCCGTTGCAATCGGCGCATTCGCAGTGTTCTGTATCATTGCATTTAATGGTGAACTTTATGCTTTGGTTGTCGGTTACACTGACTCGGCAGGTGAAACCCTTCAAAGGGGCAATTACATTTTTATTTTTATATGCAACTGGCATCATTTTTGTTTCAGTCATAATTCTGTATGCAAATTTAATTAAAAAAGCTTATCCCCTTTTCTCATTCCAACATACACATGAGTCTGGGAGCCGAAATCCCTCAACAAATTAAAATAAATTTTATTTACCCAGGGTTCATAAATAAGCCAACAGATGCCAATTGATTGCCAAAATATTTTTAAAATTGTCTAAATTTTCATGACAAAAGTTTACACATTGCACAAAATATATTCGACAAGTTTGTTTTACACTTGCTTGCAAGATTCAGTGAAAGCTAGAAAGAAATCTAAAAAAAATTGTTTCAATGCTTATTATGTTCAATTATTATTATTAAGTACAAAATGTTCACAGATCAATAATTTTTAAATACAGTACAAATATTACAAAATATTAAATCCATCAATTATTCTTTCTTGTACATTTAGCTACGGTTTTATTACATGTATCGATAATGTAGATGAATATAAATTAAAGAACAAAGATTTTCCATGCATCAAATGCATTTCAAGTAATAATTAATTTTAGGGCTTAAATATTATTTCTGGAATACCATTCAAAAATTCTCAACAAAATTCATAAGGTACGAAGTGCTTTAGTATTTTTTGCATTGCATTTATTTGCTGACTGCAAACAGTCGACACTGAAGTGTCTGCAATGTTTTTCCAAGTTGGGCAGTTGATAAAAAGTTTGTGTTTGGAGATGCGCTTTTCTCCTAAATTTATTCTCGTATAGACAATACTTTTTATTAAGTTCAGTTCGAAATCACAAAAACCTTGAAGTCTTCGTGTTGAGCAAATACCAATAAGAAGTGGCTCAGATGAGTTAAAAGAGCTTCCGACTGAAACAACCGGGATATACAAAAGATTCAATTGAGTGAGCATATTGTATTTGAGGCAACGCACACACACACACACACACAAGCTGATTGAAGGTGTGTGCGACCCATTTGAAATTTAAAACAGTTTTGTGGCCCTTGTCAATCAAATGCTGAACTTGCGGAAATTGTGGAAAGCTCTTCTTGTTGCCGATTTAAGGTGCTGATTGGGCTGCTTTGTGTGCCAATGAATGCCATTCAAAAAGAGACACCCGTACAGCCCACTCACTACCAACTACCCACGACCGGTTACCAACACTATTAGCAGCAAAATCAACCAACACTGCCGTAAATATGGTTTGGGTGCTTAGCTTGCCACCACGCTTTCTGAGTGTTACGGCCATTTGTGACAGGGCACGCTCTAAGTGAGTTGTGGCCAAGTGCTGAGCGTTAAGTTGCTAAATTATACATACACACACACGCACACACACACACACACACGCACACGCAGAGGGAGTATAATATGTATATATATTTATAATATGTATAACACTTTCGATGGCTAAAGACACTTGTGTTGGGGCTTAGCTTGATTTAGGATGAATTTTAAAGGCAGCTGCTAAGCACACATACATTATACATGCTTATATATATATCTAATAGTGTATATATATATATATATATATATATATATATCTGGTGCAAGTTTTAGCTGGCTCCTGTTTGAGATTGCCACTTGAAATTTGCTATGTAAATGCAAAGCAATTGTAGCTTATCTGACTACGAACAATATAAATAATAATTCTAGGACATCCATTGCCAACTTACAGATGGTCTATTTGTAAGTTTAATTAGTTCCTAAATGCGTGTGACTCAAATAAATAATTTTCATGAATTTCCTGTCAGCTTAGAGGTCTGAACAACTTCAAAAAGATTAACTAACCACTAAGTAAGCATTTAACATTAGTTCATTATTTTGTTGTTAAGAAAGTTTTGTTTGCCCAAGTCCCACCATATCATTAACAAACTAATAACTAGCAATTAGATAACAAAATTTGTGGTTTTCTTTAATAATTTGAATGAATACAGGCAAAGATCATATATTACATTAGTTGCCAATTAATTTTAAATAAATATACGCATAGCCTTAGTACACCTACACCTGTACTCATTAAACAAACTAATCCTGCTAAACAACTTATAACTATTTTCAGAGAACTCGAACTAAATTCCACAGAGTTTTGTGTGCTCATCTTCAAAGCGAAATAGTTTTTGATGCTGCTCAATTAGCGCAACCCGCACTTGTAGCCTAAATTATTAACAATTTGCACACGAAATTTCATTCATAATGAGCACATATGGCCACCATAAAGTAGCTAAAAATAATTAATTAGTCCTTGGGAAACGTGCACAAAGCGACAATTTGTAATATGTGTGTTATGCAGATAGAAACGGGCCAAAAAGGCTTAAATGACTCAAAGTGATTTAATGAGCTCCATGTGGAAATTATCAGAGGAAAAAAATATATATTTAATATCTATGTACGGGGTATATGAATAATGCATTTAAATAAATAAATATCGAGTCAATTGCAATTAATTGCGCTAATTTTGATTTTGGCATATTTATGCTGCACCATTTTTTGTCACTGTACACACACATGAAAAGGGAATTTGCATAAATGAATTGTAAACAAAATTAGAATAAGTGGATGTTTCTCATTTTAATTTTAGCAAAGGACGTCGCAGTGGAAAAAAAACCGAACATTTACTCATATGTTAAATATGTTTGCGTATGCTGCTTTACAAGGGTGAATGGTGTGAATGTTTAAAAATGTGGACATTTGTTTTACGTATTCGAGCATTTCGTGTTGACCCCTTAAGCAAAGTTCAAATTTACAGTTGTCTGTTTTTCCGGTAACCGGTGATATATTATTGACCCAAGGGCAAAGCCAACAACTGCAATTGTTTGCAAATAAACAGCACACACTAACAGAGCGCAATTGTAAATCATTAAAATGAATTGTGTTTTTGGCATCATGCGTGTTACCATATTAATCTCTTACTAAAGCATACTTTCTATACACTACATACATTTTTTATTTATTTTTATTTGTTTTGCGATTCAATTTCAATTTGAAAACGAAAAACTAAAATGCATATCTTCTAAACACTATAACATTTTTCATTTATTTTTATTCGCTTTACTGTTCGATTTAAAAAAGTTAATGTTATTATGTATGATATTTATTTCCAAATTCAACACTTGTTTCGTACTTTTATTAAAGCTTATTCATTTTTGGAAGTTATTTAATTGAATGCATTTATTTTTTCGTAAGCCGTATATAATTTGACCGATTATTATCAATAGCTATATATACTTATGAAATTACTCAAAGCACAAAGATATTTTCAAATTTACAGCAAAATTCAAACACAATAATCGAATGTACATAATTAATATTTATTTCCATTTGAAATTCCATTGTTTTTGATATATTTGCAGATATGCTGCAATTCGCTGATTGTTCAATTTTAACAGCAAATGAAAAGTGGGAAAGTCAAATATATTCACAGCCAAAAATATGCGAAATTTCAGACCCATGCATATTTAAAAAAATATATTGCTTTTTCCCAATTTTCGCGGTAAGTCTTTAATGTTAAAAATTCCCATTTTTATAAATCCACTTAAATAATCGATTGTTGGCGACGGCAAAAGAGTTAAATGAACAAACAAAAGAAAAAACATCTTTAAAAACTTCAATTAAAGTCCGAAAGCAGGAAAAAGCAGTAAACAGAACCACTCAGTCCACCTCCAGTGGCCGATGGTCCTTAATTGTGAGCACCAGACCAGGATCAAACGTTGTTGTCATGTTTGCCTTATGTGCCGTAGTTGAAAAAAATACAGTCGGCCTCCCTTTGCCCAATCATCGTTATCTGTGTACTTTTGGGTTTTTGCATTGAACTGCGGCTGACACCATAACGGTCATAAGAATACGTGAACCAATTCTACACCCACTTCACCAGACCAACCCACCAACCCACCCGCACTCCGCACCCAAAATACACAAACATACATACATACACACACACACACACACACAATTAGCAGTTAACATAATTACATTGGATGCCGCCAGGTTAATGATGCCCACTTGCCCCGATAAGAACGGCTCCACAACGCCCCCTCCCCTTCGCTATGCAGCGCACTTTTGCCACATTTATTTATGGCCTTATGAATGGCATGCACATTACTGTTGTAAGCTGGAGAAGCCTTTGCTATCAGTGCTCCCAAATGAGACACAATTTCCATCTCTGCTCTTTGCTTTCAGACTTCCAATTCCATTTATTTTTGTTTCTTGGTTTTTGTTTTACGCTTTTCTTTATTTGGCTCAAAAAGGCCGAAATGCTGAAGGCATTAATATTAAAAGAAAATTAAACAATTAAAAAATCTTCAGTTATTTGTTGAGGCTGATGACGAGCAAGTGGAAATCTCTCGAATTAATCTGGTTAAAGTAATTAATGAACGTAAATATTGATGACCGCCAAGGGACACTGTCAAATTAAATATTTTGTATACAGTTTAACACAAACTTTTCTAGATTCGCCTTTACTCCTTTAAATGGTCTATGGTTTAAACAACTCATATATATATATATTCTGATAGCAAACGTTTTACAAATTCCTGAAAGGATCAGCACAACTTTATTTGTGAAATGTGACAGAAGACAAAAAAAAAAAAACGATTTAAATGTTTGAGTGAATTTTTGTATTCAGCTACTGACTCAGTTGACTATGAGTATTCATAAAATTCCGGCTATTGTGCCGTCTCGAGGGCCAATCACTCAACTTTTACCTGCCACAGAGACTTTTCATCTGTTTGGGACAATGTTGAGTGCCGCACAACGTGTCCTTGTCTATATGGAAGTGCAAGTTCTAACTGCATTTGTGCATGACACACATGTGTGCATTTTGTTGTAGTTGTTTGTGCTGGCAGATGGTGTTACTGTTTATGCTTTCGAACATTACGGGTATTTTGTGGATATGTGGCGGCTGCTTGACCCATAAAGGACAGATTACGTGATTTGTGGGTTGCCGGAAGCGACAGCTTTGACGTCACTACCAGCACCAGCAATTGCGATGAACAGCAAGCAGCGTTCAACATTTCAAAGGATATCAAAATTTAAATCACGTCACTTAGAAAGAGAGGGAGCACAAAAGACACGGCTCGTCGTTAGTTGTAAGCGGTGTTGTTTCCGTTTCGTGTGGGGACCTGTCCGCATCCGTACATAATAGGGCGACATGTAAGTAGTTGACCCAGGCTCCTGTGTCCTGTGTCCTGTGTCCTCAGACCGTGCTACACGGCCTCTTTGTCTGCGTGTTTGTTAAGCTGCTTTTGAAGTTGGCGCTCAAGTACTCAGCCTGGCACTAATGTGTGTGTGTGTGTGTGTGTTAGTTGTGTGTGAGTTAGTTGTGAGTGTGTGTGTGACTTGTCATGTTGGTGAGGCGCGGCAAAATGCTTGTTAGGCTTTTGAGCAGCCGCCTGTGGTTGGCATATCACGTTGGAAGCAGCCCCAGCTCCATCAGCAAGTAAAACTACAAACGAATGCGAGAGTTGCGATTTCTAACCACAAGCACCCCACGGGACCCTAGCACCCCAGCCATTCAGGACTGGGCCAGGAGCCCAGCACTCCCACTACATTAAAACGCAATTAATGTTGCGGGCGTTAATTGTGCCCCACTTTGTGGGTTTTATTCCACTTTTTTTTTTTTGGAGAGGCAGGAAGAGCGCGTTACTCACCAAAAATTAATTACTTTTGGCCAGCCAAAGTTGCCAAAATCCTTTTAAAAGAGACTCGCCTAAATTTGAGCCAAAAAGATAAACAGTCAAGTGCGTTCCTCTTAGCATTTCCGCAATCTGTGCAATTTCAGTCTGTAATTTATTTCACTGCCTACTGATGAAACAAATGGACATTTCCAGGGCCATACATCAAAATGTCGTAGTTAGTCAATATTATAAACAAACCATAAAAGAGAAACTGGCATTTAATTTCGCCCTGATGCTGTTAATCAAACTCATTTTAATTTTAAAGAAGTGTCTTTAGTCTTAATATACTTCAAGCGATGAAGTAAATCGTACTTAAAAGATTACTTAACCTTAATGAGTTATTTAAAATTTAGCTCATAAATTTTGTGAACTTATAATTGAGAGGGTATTCTCTTTTAATCACTGGCGCTTAAGTGATTAAAAGAGAAAACCCCAATTAATTACATTTTGCAGCAATTTCCACAGCGCAGATAAGCTGTCGATACGCTGAATTAAAAACATTTCAGATAAAAATTCCTTTTTAATTTGTTGCCACCTTGGGCCTGAACAATATGTATAAAACGTTCGATGAAACTGCTTGGGCCATAATTGACCGCTTTATGATGTTATCTCATTATGTTTTAACTTTCGATAAGTTTGCGGATTTGTGAAAAAAGCAATTTCATAGAAACACAAACACAAGATGAAGAGTGCTAATGAATCATGCCAATGAATAATGCCGCAAAAGATACTCGGAAAGATTTAAAAGTGAACTGCAGTAGCGGCAGCAACAGCTTCTGGAAGTGTGTGCATTGTTCTGCTAATGGGGTCACACAAACACAAACACAAACACACACTCACACACACTCACACACACTCACACACACTCACATACACATTGCATCTTCCTGCTGTGACCTTATCGTATCTGAAGTATTGCCCAGACCCCCCTCCCCCTCCCACACATTGCACACGCTCGTTGCGCAGTTAAATCCGTTCGCCAGCCAACTTTATCTTTCAGCACAGATTTTCAATAGCAGCTGCAGTGAACTTTTGTTTATTTCACTTGCCACTGCTATGCGCTTTTCAGCTGTCTTTGTATGCGACCCGCTTAATTTTTTTGAAAATTATTTTATTTAGTCCTCGAGCAGCTGTCGCTAGATTTATTTTTTCCTTGGCTTAAGCGGCAGCCGTGACGCTGAAATAATTAGTTGCTGGTGCCGACAAAGCACATCAGGCTGCACAAATAGACAGAGTCACACAGAGTGAAAGGAGGACAGCTAAAGCAGGCTTACAGTCTAGTGTCATACATTTTCAATTAGGTAGCACTTGCGTCATAGTCAGAGTCAGAGTCAGATTCAGAGCCAGAGCCAGAATCAGAGCCCAAAAAGCTGGCATTGTTTTTAAAGTTATCTATCCAAAATTAGCGAAAGCCAGTGAGAATCGAGTAGATACTTATTGACTACTATTGACTGCATTCAAGCCTGGTGGAAGGTGAGTTGCACATAACCATAAGCGCCATTCACACTGCATTATCCTTGATACACATCGTCATCATCCCTATTAATTTGATTCGTGCTGATTACGTTCATTGAGTACATTTTGATTACATTTTTGTTTGCTGACCACGTGAAATGATTGCAATTATTATTGTCTCTGTTATGCTTTTGAAAATGCGTTTTGGTCTTAACTAAAGAGACATGTCACAATTTGGCTCTTGATAAAAGCAATCACACTAATCAATTTGCACATTTAAAATACGCTCTTGTAAATTGGATCAATCGCAACTGAACTGATTCGTGCAAGCAAAAATTAAATTAATGCAAATTGGGCCCATATATATTTAATTGACTTTAAAGTTATTTTAATAGTCGAAGCAAAGGAAGCAAGGAATTAAAGCTCAATTGTTTTTTGATAAATTATATACTTTAATTTGCTCAAATAAATGTCAAATGCAATTAAAATCATTGCCCAAGGCATAAGCCGTAAATAGTGTACACACAATTAAATGCATGAGAAAATCCGTTTACGTCTCACATATACACAAGGCAACAAGCACAAGCCCAGTCTGCCAGAAGAGCGACAACTGGCAACAGCAGCAGCAACTGGCGAATATGCTGAGCAGTTGAATACCAAGCAGGCAAAAGAGTACAGCGGCAGAGGGACCAGAAGGCGAAGAGTTTGTAACGCATTTGCATGGGGGTCTACGACAGAACATTACGTATACGCATGGTGTTGAGCCAACGGCTACCACTGTGTCGCTGTGTTGCGCTTGCAAGCCTAAGCCTGAACCACAATTTTCGCCTTTGTGTTTGTTGGGCGCACAATGTTGAGGAATTGTGTATTAGTTTGATAGTTTGTTGCATTGCCCGTTGGTAAAATTGTGTGTTTCAATTTTGGAATTGCTCTTTAAGGCAAAGCGTTGAAAATGTATTGCAAATGTATTGCACAATTGAGTTGGTTTCATTTTTATTGCAATAAAATTGGCCTTAATATGTGCGAATAATTGTGGCAAATATTATGGCAATAAAATAAAATAGTTAATTGATGCAAGATATAGAGATATGCAAAACAAACTATAACTTTTATCTGTATGTTCCCTTAAGGCCATCAAGACAGATAACTTATCCTTAAATTTTATTTATTTTAGATAGTAATACTGGCGTTTAGGAGACCTAAAATATTTGTGGCACTTGAGAAAACTGAAGCATTAATTTCAATATTAATTGAAAGTTAAACACTAATTTAAATTGGGAATGACTTAGTTGCCTTGCTTTTAATAAACAAAAATACATTTAAATGTCTTTGCAATTTGTCCATAGAAATGATTAAATTTAAAGTTAACAATGAAAATTATGAATTTAACCTCTAAGGACAGTGCCATTTAACTTTCCAATATACACTGCTTTAATAGCATTTGCAACAGTACGTTCAAGATTATTGCATTGCATTGTATTCTACAAAGGCGTCATTATGTGCAAGAACAAAGCAAATAATTACGTAAAGATAGTGAAAGCATTGTGGAACATACATACCAATCTATATATATATATGCATATATTTGTAAGTGTGTGTGTGTGTGTGTGTGTGTGCGTGATTGCACTTTGGTCTATGCTGCCAGTTGGGCAGCAAAAGAAACATTAATGAAAAATCAATCGATAGTTGCAAATCGAACATGACCAGGAAAGGCAAAGGCTGTGGCAGCAGGGTAAACAGCAGGGCAAGCGTGGCTGCGGAGCAGACATTTTTATGCTTGGCTGAAGCTGGAAGCGTAAAAGCAATTTTGTCTATGCCACCTTCAAGAGTGTGTGGGCTATGCAGGGCCCAGAGACTTTTATGCTACGCAAATTTAACGAACGCATCAGTGAATATTGCTCAGCAAACCAAGCAGGACATTAAGCAGCGGCTAAAAACTTGGCCAAATCCTGGCAAATTTTCAGTTTTTCAGTCAATCAGCTAGAAAAAATAAACGAAATCAATATGCTGCTACGCCACTCAGTGCATACTCGTATACGTAATTGGCAGACAAAAACTTTTACATAGCGATTAGACCACAAAAAGTTTTCAACGTTAACTTTGCCTAACTTCCCGCCGCAATCAGATCCATAATGCTTAGTTTCTAATGTGTCTTTGACAGCCAGCTGCCCACCGAAATGAAAGCTCACTCAACAGCCATGGATGTCGATGGTGATAACGATGATGATGATAATGTTGATTACTATGATGATGATGATGATGTGTTCATCCAGCTGCGCCAGCTGCAGGCTAATCATCTCTTTCTGCGTGCACAGCTGACTCAACTGGCACAGCTGCACAGGGCTGTCCTGGCGAAGCGACTATGCCAGCAGAGATGCCTGCTGGAGGGGTGTGCCGCACTGGAGACGCAGCTGCGACGACTGCAGCTTAAACACAACCGCCACTGGGGCATCTGAAATTTAAAGTCAACCGATTTTTACCAGTTGCAAGAATTAAGTTTCGCAGTAAAAGCGTTTAAAAATTGGCGAATTCTCAAATTAAATAGTTTACAGACAGATAAATATTTATTTAGCAAATAAAAGCTAAATGTGTAATTTTGTGACATTAAAATGAAAATTTAATTTCAAATTTCACTGTTACTGCTTGGATTTTTGAGTAGCATTTCAGTAGCACTTACATATATCTCAGACAATATAAGTGATTTCAATTTGCTAACCATCATTGACAAGCTGTTGAAAACATTTTCATTGAGTTGATGGCCAAACCTTAATTTTCTACTACATTTTGTTTATGCTGTGGTTAGGCTTCATATTACGAAAACATTTTATAAATAATAAACTTACTCAACTTAATCGCCCATTAACAAAGACTGCAACAACATGAGGTCACTACAGTTGACACTCCTGCCATCTAACTTAACACAATGTAAGCCAATAAATCAGACCACAGTCTAGCCACAAGTTGTACCACTTTTGACCATTGAGATTAACCCATTCTATCCGGTTGTGTCTCTGTGTGTGTGTGTGTGGCTCTGACAATATGTAACGGAACAGAAGACAGACCAGAGACCAAAGACATCACAGTTAAATCCACCGCACACCGCACACAATTCTAGTTTAACAACTTATTCTACTTGAATGACACTCAGACAGAGAGGCAACAGACAGGCAGACAGACAGATAGACAGACAGATAGATATATAGAGACGCACAAATTCGTGTTGCCTGTAAATGACACCTATTGCCTGTTATCATTAAATCCTTGGCTCGCACATGGATGCGAATGACAGCCGTTAAGTGGACCATAAGCGCCACAACACAAATGCAAATGCAAAATGGAATTATTGGCATTCACACACACAACCACACACACACACACACACACCCGCACACACACAAACACTCAGCCAGGGTTAACGATTCGTTTGAGGGGGTGGAGTTTTGTTACAGTGTTTGCATATGCAAAAGCACACGACGACGATAGAGGAAGTGACCAAATGGCCACGCCCAGCCATAAAGCCAGTCAGTGTTTGGGGCGTCGTTTTGTCGGACTGCATTTCAGCGATATAAATATTTATATAAGTTAATCGGTTTATGGTGCACGAGTAATTGAATTCAGACTGTGCAGCGTTGACACGGAGACCCATCATATCAACGAACACAGTTTCAACTCAGCATTCAGGTGTCACGTGCCTGGTCAATGTGACTCCGACTACTATTGACTTACCTTATACACACACATACACAAATACTGCATACATACATACTTTTTGTACAGGCAGAGTTCAATTTTTAGGTTAATTCTTTTGCAGGCGGCGCAAATTTGTTTTTAGAGTTGTAGCGGAAGTGGCAGCGCCAATTGTTGGCTGCCCAAGCGCTTCCGCTTAGTTGCACATTAATTGCATTTAAATTTGACATTACAGACACACTAACAACAAACACCATGCTCCGCCCACCCGCCCACTTTCCACTGCAGCACTTTTAACGCTCGTTTGCACAATTTTGTTGTTTCACTTTCCACTTCTTGCATAATTTAAGTTATTTCCTTTTGCTTGGCTTGTCCAAGTTTGTGTAGGGGATTGCCAAAGGGTTGTGGGGTTGGGGGCGAGGGGAGTTGGTGTTGGTGTTTGTGTTTGTGTGCTTTGGGAGTATGGAGGACCCCCTTTTTATGTTGTTGTTTTCAATTAACTGTGCGTCTAACTAAACGGCAAGTATATTAATGTTTATAGTGTATAAAAATGCACTTTATACGGAGCACAGCGTGGCATGCAACAATGGCGTTGCCATTCTGACATGCCGCTTGGTTATATACATAAATTTACATACATTTAATCAAGCGCATTATTTATCAAATAAGTAAGTTTTTTTTGAATATAACGAGTATAATGAACTAGTTCAAATCACAGCTCTCTGAAATTCAAATCAATTCAATCCTAAATTTTTTTATACTTTAGACAATCTCAACCAATTTTATTTTCATGGTCCGAAAATTTGGCAAAGAATTATTAATATTCAATTACTCCTCATAGAGTTGCTCCAATGAAATCAATTCAAAATGACTTTAATGTTGCATATTAATTTTCGTAAATTTTCAAATAAATAATTTAATTTTAAATAATTTGTATAAGTCGATATTTTCCACAGTTTTGAAATCAAAGTGAGCTATTTTATTTAGATTGCTGATAGCCTTCATTAAGTGAGGCGTCAATAAAATATTTATGTTTCAAATGTTCACTTTAATCAAGAATTTTACTTTAAATTTGCTGGTTGTTAATCTTGTGTGTTATTTCTAAGTAGATGCATATATGTCATACTTGGCATTTAGCTCATAACTCACAAGTTGATTTTGGTAGTCAGCTCGTATGTTTAATTATGTTGGCAAATGCAATTCTTCTGAGTGTGTTCGTGTGGCGATGCCTGTACTATCCATTAGACAGCATGCTGGCATACACAATGAGAATGCCTTAAAGCAAGACAGTTTTTAGACAGTTTAATGTTTGTGGAAAATCAGACAAAAATGTACTTCATGCATATCTCTACTCGTATTGTGATGCCCAAGTCAACCGCAGACTTAACAGAATGACATACTCGTACATAGAATGTATAACTAAACTAACTGAAATGCAAGTCAACAAGCAAAAGATGAAATTTAGATAAACAGAAAAGCGCCCGTAACTGTTTCAAATGTTTTACAGTCGGTAAAAGAAGTGTTCACAATGTCAAAAAAGGATTTTTATGTTTTTAGTCCTATTGTTGGGTCTGATACTTGTGGAGAAATTTTATAAATTAACAATTATTATCGTTATATTAAAAAAAAAACATCAGATGCCTTACATCTTAATTCCTTTGAAATTATCATGTATTCTCAGGTATATTTGAATACATAATCAAAACACTTTAAAATGGGGCATAGCAAATCAAAAAGATTTCTTATATCCATTATTTGGTTTATTGAGTTTTAAATGAAATCTTAATACTTACATTTTAATTGAACATTATTTCATTTGTAATCTAAATATTTAGTTTATTAATATAATTTTGACTAAAACCTTCTTTAGATATTGTATTTTTGTTAATAATCCATTTATAAAAAATAAAAAAAGGTAAAAATAAATCACTAATTTTTTGTCAGACACAGTTAAAGGTTGAATATTTTATGGGGTATCTCGTATGTTGAGTCACTGGCAAATACCTTTTGGCTATGGTTTCATTGCTCTTTGTTGTGAATGTAAATTGTGGTAGACAAACATGGAAACAGCCTGAGGAAATGAAAATGGCAAGAAGTTGTGACAACAACAATGCGAATAAAAAAGCAATTTCCCAATTCTTTTTTTTTTAAGTTGTGAAAAAAAACGAAGTTGAAAAATTATTTGCTTTGTAATACATACTCACAAGATCTTAACAAATCGTTATCATATATTCATGTTTTACATGCTTACGCATTTTAAGCGTTATAAAATTTTGCAAAACTAAATCTTATAAAATATATCAAAACTTTTATTCGTATGACTACTTGCAAGGAAAAGTTTTTGGAAAACTATTTGTCTGGGATATTCAACATAGACTCGATTCGATTAAAGCATCTTCGGATGCCACTTTTTAATTGCAAAACACATACTTTTATGCTGCTTGTTGCTTCCACTTCACTGGCAACTTTGTGAGTGCTCCAGCGCGGATTCTAAAGGGCGTTGAGGGGCAGAAACTGGGGAAAGCAAAATTTGGCAGAACTTCACTTTTAACAAGTGAAAAACTTTCAATGGGCAATTAAAAGGGCATACAAAACAAGGGGACAGCAACAGTAGAGTTCAAGTCTTTGCCAACTACAAAACTGGAAATCTGTTGCAAGACCCCGAAGAATGTGGCAAGATATACCAGGGGCTGAGGGGATGTTGTCTTGGAACTGCAGTGTCGCCAAAGCTCACAGGAAATGTTAGCAAAGTGCATTTCGCAGATTTACGAAAGTTTTTAGCCAGAAGGCAATTAAAGTTTTACCACCAGCAACAGCAACTATGTAGTGTGTGTTAAAACTGTTTGAGATCATAGGAGTAATTGACATTGCAGTTAAAATAGTTAGCACTTCCGGCGGAAATATTAAAGATATGGCATCAGCCGCAAATGTTTAAAATAATTAAATAATGTATAATTGAATAAAGTCACAGGTCGCCTCTTGCCCCAAATAGTTCACACACTATTGAAATTCTGTTCGTCGAATTTCCCCTAATCAACTGCAGTTGTCTTGCTTGAAGGTCCGACTGGCGACAGTCAATAAATCATAATTATTCTACTCGGCACAAACTACGAATGCAATTTGTGTGAACAAGATTGTGTCTGTTGGTAAACTTCCTGTGGGTCATCTGGATGGCGATTCTACTGCAAAGGGTATTATCATTTTGTCACGTAGTCTGCAACGCATATAACTCAATATATTAATAACCTTAGGATGAAGTAAATGAGTTGAAGTTAAAATGTTAACGATAAAAAACATATGCAAAGAAAAAAAACAACAATCAAAAATCTTAAAATTAACAACTTAAGTTTTCGTGTCTACTTGCTTATTATTTTGAAGTCATAAATAGATTCTTAGATTGAGTCTATTTATTTCATATTTTAACTTCAATTTGCCAATTTTCTTATAATTTGTATTCCTATTTTTAAACACACATTGATTCATTCTAGAATTAGAAACTCATAAGTCAAGATTCGTAATTTTGCTTATGAAATATTTGGTTTTCTTTATCACAAAAGACTTCTACCATAATCATCAAATTGATACATCAAACATTTCTTAACATTATAAAATATTTAGTTCACATTTAAATGATATCAGGGGATTGAATCTTCGGCAGCCCACTGTCAACCGTTCTTTTGAGTCCAATTAATTAAGTTTGCTCTGCTGCTGGGTGCAAGGATAAGATGTAATTGCAGTGGCTTTCCTTCCACGCCCACTTCACTACGAATAATTTTCATCAAATATTTTAATGAGCGTCAGCGTGTCAATGTCTCGTTTTCCGGTAAAGCGGCAAACATCTGGCAGCGTCTCAAAATATTTACAAGATATGTCAGCGGAATAATTAACATTAAGTCAAGCAAGAGGAAGCACACCAACTATGTATGTAAATCCAATGCAATAGAAAGTGGATTGGGTTTGGGTTACGTCGGAAATTTAAATGTCAACACGTTACGGTTGGATATGGAAATGATGAAGCGTGCTTACGACCCACACACATGAAGCATGATGGGAATTAAGGTGCACACAGCTCGCTGCTGCTTCTTGCTTTTCTGACTTGCCTCAAAATTCCAATGCAAACACACGTTACGCATACACCTTAACCAGGTGACAGCTGCACCACCTGCATCGCATCTCGGTGGATGCATTAACACCTCCTTAATGCCAACGCATCTTCGCTTTCATACGCTTCACTCTTCCTTAGAAGTACTCTTTGTCTCTCTCTCACTCTCTCTCTCTCTCTCTCTCTCTCTCTCTCTGTGTCACTATCTCTTGCACTCTTGCGTGGGCTGCTCTGCATTGTTGCACGTAATGACATGCGGCTGCCAATGTTGCGGACGCAAGCACAGCCGCATGCTTTACCAGCCAAAAGCAACGCGCTGCCGTCACTTGAACTATTATAATTTATGCAGCCAGAGCCACCAAAAAACCCAAAATTTCGCAGCACTTCAGTTCGCAAAACAGCAACGACAACAACAACAACAACAGCAACTATTTAGCTTGGTATTCGTCAGTGGTATTGACACCTTCTGGAATTGGCAGCATTTTGACAGCCTCTGCGACAAACTCAACAGTATCAGCTTCAAACTCGACTCGCAACCAAGATAAGTTTGCCGTTATGAATAGATAATTTGAACTCTGTTTTGGTTGAAAATTGTGATGCAATATGAAGGCCATTTTTTATTTTCCTGTTGATTCAAGTCAGACTTTTTCCATATTTATATGGATATATACATTTCAATTAGAGCTATCTGAATGTGTACTTTATATTTGTAAGTGATAGATAAGGATAAAATTGACACAACTAAACCGTCCAGAAATTAGATATATTAGATACCAAAATGTACAAAGATACATACATATATATAGATATAGTCATTGATATTATTTTGAATATTCGTAGTGATGCCAAACAGAGAATTGTAATGAATTAAATGCAAATAAATTCTTAGAATTTCATATATAATTTCAAGCTCATTACTTGGAAAAGAAAAGCAAATTAAATTTGCAATTAAGGGTAAAAACAATTATTGTCAAATTTCTTAGAATTTAAATTATAATTTCAAGTCTACGCTCATTACTTGGAAAAGTAAAAGGTAAATTTAATGTTCATTAATGTTAAAACCATTATTGTTCAATTTTGATTTATTACATATTTATTCAGCAGTGATTATATAAAATATATATACAAAGACCCGTAACATTTAAGTAAACGTCGATAAAATAAGGAAATGCTTGAAATATAAATAATAGTTAATGCGCTGCATTTATTACCAGTCACCAATCACCAGTATTGATAAGCCCTTAAATGTATATTTTGATTAATATTGTTGGAAAATGATATCCAAAAAAAAAATTTAGATCTCTGCACCAAAAATTGTTGAGCTTCAAACTTTAATGATTTGTAAAGGCCACATCTCTGAAAAACAAGAAATTCAAGTTGGCAATTTGATTATATTCTGCGAGCGATCACTGCAATTGGTGTTAATACATAGACACTTCTAATGATGGCGTGCTAAATGAGATGACCAATAACCAAAGAAACTGCGGCTGGCATCCGAGTGAGCTGCAAGTGTATAAAGTTAATGCGCTAGCATAAACCTCAATTCAAACTCTGAACAGATAAGCATACCCCTTAAAGTCAGTCACACTCGATGACAGCATCGGCAACAATTAGATACTGAACATATGGAGTCCTTTTCATCTTGCCGGGCATTTCAAATACTTGGGGAAAGTGTTTAGTTTCCGGCCACTTGGCCAATGCAATTTCCATGTTCCAGCGTTGTGCCAAGTCCTGATAGTAGCCCTGACGCAGTGCATCGACCTGCTCCAATTTGACCAAATGCGCCAGACTCTGCTCATGATACTTGTCCACATCGATGGCTCGCATGAGCAGCGCACTCGTCAGCAGCGTCCACTTGCTGTCCGGCTCATAGTCCAACAAATCCATGCAAGATTTCAATTGTGTTTGCAGCTCCGCCAGCAGCTCCTTGCTGCAACTAGTGGAAATGGAATGCGGTGGCACAAAGCAGTAAAGGCTTTCATCGTTCGGGTGTGCGGAGAGGGGCAGTCGTTGTCCGTCTGATTCTAAAATATAGTTGCCATTGGCATGCAAGTCGATGCTGCCGCATTCCCACTGTGTTTTATTCGCATCGATGGGCAACCAGTTGTCCAATTCCAGCGAATGCTGCGCGCTGATCAGTTGAATTTTTAGCTGTACCATCTCTGGACATGATGTCTTCAGTGCCAGCTCCGCTTTGTGGGGCCAACAGCGAAAGGCAACAATTGCAGCGGATTCCTCTAGCTGCACGCCGCCGCCAAGGAGCCAGCGCTGATAGAACCAGGCGCTACTATCGTTGGGATCGGTAAACGCAGCCGTTAACACCATTTCCAGCTCCTGTTTCAGCTTCTGTTCACTCATGGGACGCTCCTTCAGCTCGTTGGGATAGAGTTTGGGCAGCAGCAGGCTGCGATGATGCCAGCTGGAATAGTTGGAGAAATTTACTTTGATTTTCTCCGTGCAAAAGTCGAGCTCCTGCTCTGCAGGCACCGCCGCCTTAGCGCTCACATAGCGTCTATAGTCCCAGGTGTGAAAATTGCGCTCATCGTATTTCAAATACTTGTTGCACAATTGCAGCTCACGTTGCCAGTTGGCCTCCGGATTCTGCTCCAGTGTCCAGCAGCGATGGTGCCAGCTATTATACGACTTGGGATTGACCATCAAGCACTGCTCGGTGAGATCCAGCTCGATGGCATAAACCGTTTGCAACTGTTCCGAATAAGTTGCCGACTTCTTATCGCCATCTCCTTTTTCTTCCGCTTGCTCTTGCTCTTTCTCTTTCTCTTCCTCTTCTTTTTTGGACTGCTCGCTTGCTTTTGCGGCTGGAGCTTTTTCTTGCGCTTGCATTGCCTGTTGCAACTGTGACGTCTTGGCCAGCACACACTCGCGTCGTATGTTCCACAGCGTGCTCACGTCCGGATTACGCTGCAGTATTTGCACCGTTAGATTGAGTAATTCGTCATCGAGTTCGCCGTTGCTGCGCTTTATCTGGATGCGGGTCATTGCGGCGCGATAAGCGCGCATTTTTAGCACCTGCTCCTTCTTTTTGCGCTCGCGCTCCTCCTCTGTGGTGCGCACCTTGACACGACCGTGCATTTTTACCTAGGTCTTACACTATTATTATTTACTAATAGTCCAAACAATATTAATATGCGAATTCACTAAAGCTGTCGCAAGAAGAAGACAAGAAACATCTGATTTAACATGACATGTTGCTGAACAGTTTTAACAGCGCGGCGAGTTACTTAACAGTAGACCACCACAATTGACTGGATGTCGAAAAAATGTTAAGCTGTTATGATGCGACACAAAAGCTGCTTGCTATAGAAATCATTTATAAATGTTGCTGATTGCGACAAATAGATGGCGCCTGTACGTTAAGTGGTTTTAAATGAAATTGGTCTTCCTGTTATAAATAATATACGAATAAATGAGAAAATATCATAGTTATTATTGAAAATAAGTACATAAGCTTAATTGTAAATGCTAGCTATAATTCAATTTATTTAAAAAATATTTAAGCCATTTCACATTGCTTCAAAAGCTGATTAAATTCAAATTTTTTAACGACGAATGCGCTCTGAGTAAAATTTGTCGACTTTAAGCCCTTAGCACTTGCACTTACTTTTTCTTCCACATCACTGATCCAATCAATAAATTTCTTCAATTTTATCACGTAAACTTCGGCGAACAAGTAATAAAATTTAATTAGAAGAGCATTTCCCGCGAGGAGATGCTAGAAAAGCAATCGAACTTAAATACAAATACGAGAAATTTTTATTGTTTTATGGCTGTGCACCAATAAAATAAAAGTCGCATTGACAGCCATAAATGAAGGCGGCAGGACACAGAAATCGAGCCAAGCTAAGCTATGCGAAGCCAGTTCACCCTCTAGGGAGCAATTTGAGTCAAGGCAGAATCAGAAGCAGGTGCGAATGAAGGACACGAATCCTGGCAGCAGCAGCAGCAGCGTCCTCGTCGTTATTTTTTAAGATGGGAGCGGGAAAATCAATCGTGCAGCAAAATCATAAAGAGGATATTTTTATGTATGTATGTGTGTCAGTGTCAGTATTATACACACATACATACATATTTTTGTGGGATTTTCATTATACCCTTGGCACAGGGTATTTAAATTTGTTCGCTTAATGTTGACCGCTTAAAATAAGTCCCCTTTATATCAATTCTTGATAAGCACCAGAATGCACGTTGAAATTGCGATGCTCAAGAAACATTTTTGTTTTTAACAAATATCTTAAATAAATCCCTTGAACCCATTGCCTAATTTAGAACTGTGAATAAAACTTTTAATATATGTAACTGTGAACATTTTAAATTTCATAAACTAACAAATAATTATTTTGCATTTCTATTTGTTGCTTACTTTTCTACACTATTCTTTATAATGTTATAATCACTTATATTTGGAGAACTTATACCTGGGGAACTCTAATCTATATTATTATTATACAGACTTATCTTTAACGCGCGAAAGCCTCAATCTAACATTCTTAACAAAACCAAAAATGTGCATATAACACATAATTCAGGGTGCTCATAGAAAAAGTGGCAGTTCATTTAAATATATACACACAAAATTAAGAGAAATATGAAAAATTCCTTTTCGGGTATTTGAGTAAAAAGTGCAGCTATTTCTTTAACGTGTCTGTCTTCGCAGTATTTTTTAGTTCAGATTGTGTAATTGAATATTTCGAACAGCTGATAAGAGTATTAATGCTTCCGTCAAGCCAAAGATTTCATTTTTGGCTTATTTTCTCAGCGAATTTGATGCGGCGCGTTGAAATGTAGGCGTGGCAGCAGCACCCGCTCCCAAATCTAATTCAATGGCCCCGAGGCGCGTTTATCAAAGCCAGTTCCCGAGGGTTGTTCACTGAGCGGCCAAAAGCAGCAACAACAACAGCAGCAACAACAACAACAACGACAACAACATCCGTCGTTACCGTTAGTTGGTATATCCTTGCTGTTGTTGTTGTTGTTGTCGTCTAATGTGATACGCATCAATTTATGAAATTTGAAATATTATGACTGATTTTGCTGTTCGTCCTTCGCCCCGCTGCCTGCCCGTCTGCCAGTCGCGTTAATCTTGGTAACAGGTCGCGACAGGCGAGAAGAGGAATGGGTGGCGGGTGGGTGTGGTGTGGTGTGGCGCACGAGCCGAGCATTTTTAAGGATAACAACAACAAAGCAGAGCCGCAGCTTAGGTGCAAAATGTACACGAAACCATAACTCATGCTATATATCACATAACGTGGCCCGTTATGTGGGCTAAGCTGATGACACCGACAGGCAGACAGACAATGAGACAGACAGTGAGACAGACAGTGAGACAGATTGAGATAGAGAAGTTGAAGAGAACATCTCGCATTGGTAATTGGAGTAACAAAAACCATGAAAATGAAATGAAGCGAGATTTTTATTTTTATGACACACACAAAAGAGCTGACGATTTAAAGTGAAGGTCGGACTCAGGGGTGGAATAAAAGGGCAGCGGATTGCGGACAGCGGACAGAGGACAACGGGAGAGGACCAGAGATGCGACCGAGCTGATTGGGTTCACTTTTGGTTAGGTGCCAGGGTCCATCTACAATGACAGACGACAAACGACAAACGACTGCAGACAGGCTTCAGTTGATTCAAAGGCGGTTTAACAAAAGACGAAATGGCTTTTGGGATATGGGAAAGTTATATTACATGCAAAGATACGTGTTTATGTATGTATTTATGTATGCATATTTGATGGGCACTGCTAGCGTTAATTTTAAGTATTTTCTTAGAAATCGGATTAAGAGATTACAGGCTCGTGCTCAACGAAAATTTCATTTAAAAAAACCGAATAACTTTGAAAATGTCTTTTATATCCAGAGAAAAAGTATTTCGAAATGGTAATATTGCTTGTCGCATGGCTCTTCTAATCTGAATTTTTTGTTTTAATTATAAGTTGGAATTAATTGAAAACGCATTCTCAAATAGATACGCATAAATATAGCGAATAATGTTGATAAGCATTCGTTTTTAAAAATTGGGTTAAAAACAAGCAAGAATATCTAGTTTAAACATATTGAAATCCACCTGACTTTTTAAAAGAAACCTATTTTAATTAAGATCGTACTAAATCGAATAATTAGCGACTCCTTTGAGTGGTTCGCTGATAAAGAAACAGACAGCGAAACATATTTCGGGATATTTTTCTTAAAATTGAATGCGTAGAAATCGTAAAACTATGAATCAATATTTTGAAATGGTTTATGTAATGAGCGGGGTTAATTACAGATTCGAATATACACATATGAAAGTCATGTCAAAAAGCAAACAATTTCGTTGCGTAACATGAAGATGTACATATGTGGTTGGCAGTTAATAGCTGTGTGTGACAAAGGCGTTCAGGTTATCCGTGGGTTGGTCAGTGGTCGCAGGTAGCCCAATAGGAAACCTACAAAAATAATTATAAGCAACAAGAAAGGAATACGCAGCCATTTCCAATGCACTCAGAAAAATCGACATACAAACCTTATTTTTCAGAAAGTACGTTTCTAAAATGGAAACTTGTGTCCAGAATCTTTCTTTTCTTATTTTCAATTGACAATTTACCGAATTTAACAATGGATCTAAATAACAGGCTGCGTTTATAACCTTTATACAAATTGTCCATTATTAAGAAATATATTTCTGAACTTTAGAGATATTTTTTTGCTACTATTAAGAAATATATTTCTGAGCCTTATAAATATGTTATATATTTCTGAAAAATATAAAAGAAGTCCTTCTTATTTTAATAGTTTTGCTTTAATTTGTTCAGGAATTATTTAAAAAAAAAAACCAAAAATATTTACTAGTTATCAGGGAGATTTTCTACATTTGGGATTCAATTTTTTCTGAATGTACAGTTGACTGCTCCGCAAGAGGCAGAGATTTTCCAGCGTGACACCAAACGCCCACACGGCAGAAGCAGTGGAAAAAGTCGTCAGCGGTTTTAATGTCACTGCTGCCGTCATTGCTAGTCAGCTCGCCTGCTCGCCTGCTCTTTGTGGCCTGACGGTGCTGCATGGACAAACAGGACAGACGGGAGAGTAGGACATGCTGACTGCCGGCGAAGAGTGCTCAAGCAATTGACGCAAATAATAAGCGGACTTGGTAAGATGACGCAGCTAAGACTGCACATTGGCGACTGTTGCGTGGGCGTGTCCTCTTGCTTACCATGTTGCCAATGACACATATGCTGCCTGCCCATTCTGCCTCACCCTCTGCATTAGCCGTAGCCTCGGCCTTTGCTTCGGCCACGGCCACAGCTTGAGCATTGAAATTGAAAAAGTTATGCAAATCTGGCTCTGCTGCTGCTGCCGCTGCTGCTGCTGGCGACAGGAGAGCAAGCGAACGGGAAATGAGCGCAGCATAACTGAATTAGTTTGCGCAATTTTCAGTGGGCGTCTCAGTGCTGTATATTTTAGTTCAATTGAGCCAATTCAGTTTTGAATTTTTGATGAACGCTCAAACACCATTTTAGTTCCACTCAATAAAGCCAATTATCAGTTGCTAAAACAAGACTGGCAAATAACTAAGCATAAAGAAAATATAGTCGACACGAACAGTTGTGTTTTGCTTTATATTTGTATAGTTAACTTAAAAATAGATCAATTTTGATTAGGCATCCTTGACAACGTTACTAAATGGGACTCGGCTCAACGAGCGAGCAAACTAAAATAGATGAACTGAGCAGTGAGCAGAGGTTAGTAGGTCGTTCCTATGAACTTATTCCGAACGATGCGGCCCAACTCTGATGTGCAGTTAACAAGGATGCTGGGCAGCGGTAGTATTGGAAGTAAAAGTTTCTTGCGTGTAACTGTCGATTTGTGCTCGCAATTATTATAATTGCTATAATAACAAGAACAGCAGCAGCAGCAGCAGCAGAAGCAGAAGCAACGACGATGGCAATAGCAATAACAACAACGAGTTGCTGATGACATGCAACGTGACAGGGGTGCGATTTGCCAACTGTGTCCTTCATAATGTCCTTTATCCTTCCATACGTCCAGACAATAACGCTGCGTGCGTAAGCGCCTCAAAATCGCATCTTTATTTGTGCCGAGCATTAAAGGCTTTTGGACGATGGCACGTAACGAACCTAAATAAATACGAGCTGAACAGAACAGAGCAGAGCAGACGAACGCTTGTTTTGTTTAAAAACTGGCCAACGCTTTAAACCATCACATCTTGCTCTCCCTCTCTCTCTCTCTCTCTCTCACTTTCACTCAAACACCTCCTCTCTCTCTCTCTCTCTCTCTCTCTCTCTCTCTCTGGCTGATCCTAATTACAATTGCAAACGCTAGGCTGGCTTTGACAACAGCACTTACCCCTCGTCAACCCGAGGGCAACATTCACCCTACTACTTTCACAAACATACATACCCATTAAATATTTCCATCTTTACGTGCTTAATGCCAATTAAGCGTTTAACAAACGTCACCGGTCGCTCTGCATACTCTTCTCTGCTCTAATCTATTCTAATCTAACCCAACTCCTGCATCTCCCCCACAACCCACCCACTTCGAGTTTAATTTACATATTGTTTTTAAAATAGTTCACATTTTATTGATTTCATTTTAAATAACCTAACAAAACTAACAAGGCCTATTAAATTTAGTTGTATCAATTTATATTATAATATTTTATATATCATATATTATAAACTTTTTTATGTTATTATTTATTAATCTTTCTCTTTCCAGCGCTGCAAGCTTAAGCTTCTTATTTAAGGCCCTTGTCACAAATAAATAATCAGTAAAATATAAGTTAAGTAGACGATATTAAAATGTTAAGTTAGAAATTCATTTAGTTTGATTCAATTTTATTTTATTTTATTTCCAGTCTAGTCTAATTAAAGAGATTGAAAGAGTGCTCGATTTAATGCCATGGATCAGAGCAATACTCTTTACTCAATATAAACAGTATTAAGAACGAACTGAAGGCCTTAGCTGCTATTGCTGTTTAAAATAAAGTAATAGTACTTGACTCAATATTTAGTGTTTTAACATTCAAATTAAATGCTTTACTTTGCACACTTTTTAAAAAAATGCTGGCATAATTATAGCGTTTACAACTTGTAAGAAAGAACAATTTAATTCTCTCATGACGTGTAGCCATTAATTATAATTATGGCGTTGTTTTGGTTACCAATGGATCAAATTTTCATGAAATTTTGATAACCTGGCAGAGCAGAGCAGAGCAAAGCAGATGCCTGTGCATTTAGCTTGTCAGCTTGCAACCTTAGCCGCATAATCAAAGCTTGGCAAATTTCCACTTTATCGTGGTTAGTTTCCAGTGGCATATGCTGAAACATGAGACAAAGCCTGTTTCAAGTCGTCAGCCAGGCAGCCAGGCAGCCAGGCAGCCATGCAGGCAGGCAACAAAAACCAAAACAACAAAAAAAATAAATAAAAATGAATACAAAAAAATACCGACAGCAACAGAAACGAGAAAATAGCTTGCCGCCAGCCAAAGATCAAATGTTGCCAGCGTCAAGAGCTCAAATCTCTCAGATACGCAGATACATGGGACTGCGGTTGGTTGCTTGGTTAGTTGCTGGGCTGCTCGGTTAGTTACTGGTTAGTTGTGGCAAGTTGGCTGCTTGGCCGCTTGGCTGGCTCATTGGTAACCAACCGCAGCCAAGGGTCGCCCAGCGGCAGCCAAGTTCAAATTGAATCGCACATCGGAACTTTTGCAACGGTAGACGAACATAATTTGAACTTAAAGGCTGGCCGATCATTGCGGGTCGGCAGCATTTTGGCCTTTTGTATCTGCAATGTCTACGAGTAGAATAACAACAGCAACAACTACTACTACCACTACTCCTACTTTGTATATCGCAAAGCGAACGTCCAACATAATAACAATAATATGAAATTATAAATTCTTCTTTTTTTCTCTCTTGGCTGATGGAGTTCCTTTGTTCCTGTTGTACTCCAACTGTTTACTGGTCGCCGTGTTTGCTTTACGATAATATTGTGTGCGCTACACGCCTCATCTTTATTTTTTATGCTTTCGTATACCCTTTGCAGAGGTTATTGTCATCTAGTCAGGCCAAGTGGCAACTAGATCCTAGATAGTCATGCTCGTCTGCTTAAAACAAAATATTTCATTATGAAACTATATTAATAAAAATTTATAATGATTTCAACTGTAGCATTTGGGTTTCTTATTTGAGTGTTCATAAAAATGTATCAATAATATTATATTATACAATTTTAAAATGATGTTTACCGCTTTACAAGTGCTTAAAACTTAACTTTAAGACAATCGGTCAGAAATCAATTTCTTGCTATTGAATAATTAAGAAAAAAAACTAATGAATATTTAAAGTTCAATGTGAACAGCTGAGCTGCTGTCTGCAAGGGTATTGTATGTTCGGCACCCCTCGAAAAACAGAACTTTCTAAATTTGTTTTGTATTGTTATTTTATTTTTTATACTTCACTCTGTGAGGCATGGTTGCTGTTGTTGTTGTTGTTGTTGTTTTTCTGGACGACTGACTGCCTGTCGATGATTATTATGTATGCTTAAATTCTATGCACGTACCGGCAGTGAAGCTTATCTGTATCGAATATGATTAAGTGCGCTGCGCAGCAACTGCGACTGCGACGGCCTCGCCCTGGACTGGTTGGGACTGTCCTCCCCTGCCGTGCCCAGCCCTGCCCTGCCCTGCACAGGCACAGGCATGCTCTGTCCCCTTGCCTGCATTGGGTCGAGTTGAGTTGGGTTGGGTTGGATTCCCTGGCCTGGCCTGGCCTGGCCTGGCCTGGTCTAGGCGGGGTAGCGCAGCAACGAAATACGTTCAACGTGCAACATTCAAAAGGGCACAAAAGACCCGAGAGCGAACGCTTAAATAAATACACAGCAACAACAACAACAACAACAACAACAGCCATAAGAATAAAAACTTTGTCTGACTTTTAGGCATCGCTGATCCCATTTGCTTGGCTGGCATCCAGCTTCTTGGTAGCTCATCCTCGTATGCAACTCATCTCTGGCAGTCGCATATTAAGCGAATGGCATCTCAGGGACTGCTAAATGACATTTGGCATTTGCATGTTGGTTTATTTTCTTCTTCTTCTTCTTCTTTTTTTTTTTGTTTTTGCCTAATTCAATTCAAGAAATAAGTTGCCTTTTATTGGAATGAATTGCATATTTGCATAACATTTGCCGATTAAATCGATGCAGCACTGCTTAAAATAGCTTCAAACAAATAAATAATACATTTTTTTAGTTACGTAGGAAATTTAACTTGAGCAAATTCCCCATTCATAATTAATTTCGCGTGGCGTGCCAATTTTTAATTTATTATGTTTGAACTTGTATATAATTTTATTAATTACGTGCGTATATATTAAAGTCACATGCAAAATTTGCATATTAATTGCCTGAGCGAAACGTGTTTTTTAATCTGTATCTTTGAATGGTTTAATATTACACTTTAGTATTAAATTGCAAACTCGAAATTGATGTTATAAAAGATTATATTTGCATTTGATGTAACTGAAATTCAGTTGATCGAACTTTGCTTAAATTCCATTTGGCCAAGTTTCATGGCGCAGTCATTTGTTTGATTTATAGCAATTGCGTTGCGTTTGATATTCAAAGAGTTGTTCAAAGTAATTCATTCCTGGCTTTGTTGAGCACTCGAATTTGGCACTTGAGAAGACGTGAAGAGCGCATTTAAATTTCAATTCAGATCGCAAGCACTTAAAACGCAGCCCTCGTCGTCACCACGAGAAATGCTAACTACTTGAGATACATTTGTATTTGTATTTCAGCAAAGAAATATATGTAGATGTGTATATATGTATATATATAGACATAGGTATACTTATTCTGTGCCCCATTGCCATTGCCTTACGTTGTGTGGATCTACAGTGAATGCAGCCTGGCTTTGACTTTTAATACACACACACAACACACACACACATACACACACACACTCAAATGTGTGTACGAGCATTTAGAATGTGAGTGCGAGCAATTTTATAAAGGGTTTTTAGCGTTCCCATTAGGGGTTGCAGTTGGATTACTTGGGTATTGTTTGGTTAGAGCAGCTCAAGTAAACAATATGCATATATTAAATTGCTTTCAAATGGCATTAATAACAGCACAACCTGTCATTAAGCAATCCCTCTTACACCTACCTCCCCTATACTTACCTCATACCCGTATCTGCAGAAGGTGCAAACATCCTGTCTTCGTGCAAACAAGGAGAAATGCAAAACCCAAATCGGAAAAAAAGAAAACAAAAATCTGCAGCAACAGCAAATCCAAAGAAATTCACACGAATCCCGAAAAACTGTCGCTTGTCCTTGCTGGGCCCAGCCAGCAGCACTGCAAACAATGGCCTGGACAAACGGTAAATGGTAAATGTAAAACCAGATAAAAACCTGGCCAACAACCGGCTGCTGTGCAAACAATTAAGCGGCGACGGCCAAGATGCTAACCGGGGGTGTGTTTACAGTTCGAACTTCGAAGCAAGGTGCAATCACAGCCCAGCAAAGGCACTTCCGCACGCTCAGCTATAGATGCAGATACAGATACAGATACCGATACAGATACCGAATCTCAAGTGCCGAAACTAAAACGCAGACTGTGCAAGAGAAACAGGAGGAGGTGGTGAGGGTGGATGAGGTGGATGAGGATGAGGAGGATGAGGATGAGGATGAGGATGAGGATGAGGATGAGGACCAGAACGAGGATTCACGCTGCTGCTAATGCTTGTCAACCGGTGCTAATTCTGAGCTGCTGCTGCTTCTGCTGGCGCTCTTTCGATTTTTTTTTTTTGTTTTTTGTATGCTTAGCTGTGCCTTTGATGTGCTCTACAATTTTATTATGATTGATGGCCAGCACGGAGGAACTGCAACTGGCGGGAGTGCACAACTAGCAGATGCCCTATACCTGCTTAAAATTAGTTAAAATTAACTTGATATGCGCTATAAGAAACTCTGCTTAGCATATTTTGAGAGAGATCTATTTACTAGAGTGATAAAATAAGATTTAAAATTTAAATAAGTTTGGCAAAGATATCTTTCGCATTTTTTTAATAATATGTATGATTTTGTGGTTCAATAAACAGAGAAATATATAATTTATGTGGTCAGATTGGCATTCATTATCTCGTACAACTCTATCTCCTTACAGCCTTTATCATAAAATATATTTGAACTGCGGAACTGTAGACTCGTTTTTCAAAGAGCTTAGCAGTGAATGGGAACAAACCGATTAATAAAGAATCAAGAATCAGAGGTTACTCTATTTGCCTGTTATTCATGCCTCATATTTAGCTTGGCCAGAGTACAGGGTATATGAGAACTTAAGCTCATAGCTATAAATCTGACTTTTGGTAACCACCCCGAATCCATGTCACTGTCCAGTGTCTGCTCTCTGCTCTCTGCCTCTATCGCTATTGCTGTCGTGCGGATCATTGCCTGAATAGAGCGAAAATTATGAATTATATTTACTTGTTGTATGCACGACGCGTTCCACTTAAATGAGGCAGGCAACGAGCGCACTCAAAATTTACTGAATACTCAGCGGGTCCGAAGCGTGTTTTCCGTCTATGGGTGTGTGTGTGTGCGTGTTTGTTAAAGGATTTATTTCTTCCTCTTCTGCGTTTGCTTGTTTTTTTTTTTTGGGCCCGCCTGCCTGCGCATTCATTTCGAGGCTCTTTTGATTATTTTGTGCTCGTCATGCGTATAGAATTTCATTTGATTGAGCGCTTAATCAAGCAAACATTAACGTGCACTTATTAATAATAATAAGTGCTCGGTATTCAGTATTCAGTATTCGTTTATCTGCTCAGTCGCAGCTGAATGGAGCCAAGTTGCCAGCTGGTCATTATGAGCGACAGGATGGCCCATCTCTGACAGCGACTCACAGCAATAGGTGTGGCAATGACACACAGTATATATGTGCCCCATTCTAGGCCCTGACAGGAAATCAAACAATCGCTTCGTTTGCTGATTGGCATCCAAATCAGGTGAAATATACTCATATACAATATATATATATATATGTGTGTGGGAATCTACAGTAATCGCTCGAAAAGTAGATCTTCTAGGAATTAGAGTGCAGATATTAGAAACGTTATTTTCAAAATTATTTGTTTATTTATTTATTTATTTGTAAGTGAATTTTATAAATGATATGTAATGTAAATTGAAATTGTTTGAAAATTTACAAATGCTTACGATAGATATACTTATTTATCATATATTAATTATCTGAGTAAAGATACTACACCCTAATGTCGATTTTATATTTTAAAATCTTTAAAATTCTTAAATCTTCTTTAAATATTTTATATAGCATTAAGTATTATTATCGTATTATCGAAAAAAAGGGTTTTTAACAAATACCTTCTGAAGACGACTGTATAAATTAAGTATTGATGCCCGATTACAGATACGCTGCATATTGAGCTAATTTTAGTCATGCTTAGCTCAGCAGAATGATGTGCACATAAGGACCACCCATTGATAAGAGTATCTTCAAACAGTTGCCTAACTGCTGGCTGACTTATGCAGTTACACACATAGAACAGGGCCTGGCATTATCTGGCCTGCTTTGAGCTTGCACGCCGTTAAGGATTATCGTTGGCAAAGCTAAGTTACGGTTATGTCATGCCCAACAACTGCAGCGACAATGGGCCCCCTTTGTAAGACTCGGGCTCGGGCTCGGGCTCGGGCTCGGGCTCCCTTTCACTGCACTGTTCTATGCCCAGTTGCGAGACGCAGGGGAAAAAATCATCATGATGATGAAGAAGAAAAAACTGTTTTTCTAAACCTCTATTGTCTGACGTTGGCTTGATTGTTTTTATTGTTGCTGTTGTTGCTGTTGTTGCTGTTGTTGTACTCGCTGCTTGTTATTATTTTGCGTATTACTAAAGCGCATCCATTCTTTATCAACTTTTATATCTGTTGTATTGTTGTTGCTGCTGCCGCTGCTGCTGCCGCTGCTGCTGCTGCTGCCGCTGGCGGCGACGGATGCGACGGATACGGATGCGTTGTGGTCGATGGGAATGAGAAACAGAGAGCTTTAAGCGGCTTTCAGCTTCTACACACGGCCGTCTGTCTAAAAGCCTCAGTGTGTGATTGTTTGTGTTTGTCAGTGTGTGTGTGAGTGCGAGTGAATGAATTGAACTGCCGCCTTTTGCATTTTTCAACGGCTTTTTTGTTTTTTGTTTTGTTTGTTTTTCTCGATTTTTTTTTACTAAGTTTTTTTTTTGTTTTTTTTTTTTGTTTCTGCATGCCTATGGAGGCAGCCAAGTTGCAAACACGATCCAAGCCCCGATCCGGACCGGGTCGGGGCCAGACAACGAGCGCGTTCATAGAATTTGTATGAAATTTAAATACCCATTCAGCATTCAAAATGCGAAGCGACAGCCGTACAGAGACCTAAATACTTAAGTAGTTGTCGAGGGGCTGCCAGACACAGCCACAGATGCATGCACAGGGACAGATACATATACAGATACACATACAGATACACATTACACAGATACACGGGGGCAGGCATAGGCAAAATGTGCCACATGGCGGTGCTTTCATATATGCGACCACACGTTTCGTTAGTTACATATACAAATGGAGAAGGTTACGGATTACAGATACCGATACAGATACAGATATAGATACAGATACGGCTACAAACAGATTCAGATGCACAAAGCAAGCTGGATTATGCCTACACTCTGGCTCTCTCTACTACACACTATTGTATGTGTGTGTGTGTGTGTGTGTGTGTGTGTATGTGTGTGCTGCACGTAAGATTTAATCTTTATTGATTTATTTTGTTAGATTTTAATTTATGACACTGAAGTAGGCAATCATTTTTAGTGCCGCCAGTCAAGCATTGCATGTTTCTCTCATGTGCCTGCTGTTTTCATGGGGATGGAGAGCTACGTTGTCCCCCTTCTGCTCCACCAACCTAAGCCCCTTGCCACCATTCACTTCTGGTAGCTGGGAGTGTGGACCAGCTATCCAGCTGTGAGCCAAAGAGATTGTCCACCACAACCAGCTGACGGGCTATTTGCATTGTGGGCGGATTAATTGATCGCAAGTAATGCTAACAAACGAGTGAAAACGTTGTGCAGACTTGTTGAGTTATTACCTATCGCATAATTAATAAGCCAAGAAATGTTAAGGCATAAATATCAATAAGAATTCAAACTGAAGGGAATCGAATATAAATTCCAATATTGAAAATTGCATTATGGATTCAAGAAAAGTTCAGAATGAAAGAAAGAAAAGAAACTGCTGACTGAACGGACGCTGTGCATCTCTTCCTGAAGATTAGTTCAGCAAAATGCGTATTTAATTATAAAAAGAGGTCACCAAATAATAAACAATAAAATTATATATTCCAGTATTTTGAAGAGCATGCATTTTATTTCTAGTAGACAGCAACATTTCTTAAAAAATAACGCAACCCGCAACGCAATAAAAAAAATATTAATTAAATTGTAGGAAATTTCTCAGGCATTTTACTCATATCTGCAATTTAGATAAGCTGTCAATGTGCTTAGTAAACAAAAACATATTTCCTTTTTTAAGATTAACAGATACAAACTTTATTTCTGTCGGTGTACCTTTCGACACAAAATTCCCGCATAGAGCTTTTAAGATGCATATTTATCGCATTTATCAAGCTTAACAATTAAGTGCCTTCAGCTGAAGTTTGGCCAACCTTGGCGTATTCAAAATGAACTTTTAAGCAGCCCCCAACAGAATTTCAACCACCCTTAGCTAAAGAAAGAAAGCCACACGAGTTATGCGTGTATTTGTGTGTGTGTGTGTGTGTGTGAGTATGTGGCAAGAAGTTACCTCAAAAACTTTTAGCCCGTTAATCAAAATTAATTACACACACACCCAACCTTGTCACCCACCTGCCCCCACCACTGCCCCCTCTATTTATACGAAAGGAAGCAGAAAGAGATGGACAAAGGCACGCCCAAATGCGACATGCAAACACTAACCACAAACATAAATTGTAATTTACTTTAATGAGCCGCATTTAGTCAGCCCACATGTCCAAGTGGCCTATGATTGCACTAGACACGTTGCACAGACACAAAAAGAAGGCAAGTGGGGGACTGAAGATAGGTGAGCTATGCAACTTCGTCTACATGGCATAACACACAGAGAGTGAGTAAGAGAGACAGAGAGAGAGAGAGAGAGAGAGAGGGAGAAAGAGATTGAGAGACCCAAGTGATCCGTTGTGTAATTAAAGTTCGCATGACTGGCAATTGCATTTGGAATTCGAAACGGGTCGATGGCTGATTTTATTGCAATGCCTGCTCCCCGATTGGCCTCTCGACGACAATTTTCAAGCACGAGAGCATCATCATCATGAGCATCATCATCATCAGAGTCGCCGTCGTCGTCGTCGTCGTCGTCGTCGTCGTCGTGAACATCATTAGCATTTAGTGCTGGCGTATTGTTTTCTCGCATACAAGTAGTTGGCATTTAATGCCGTCGATTCTCGACTGCCATTGATGAGTTCTTGCTGCTGTTGTTGTTGCTGTACATGTATGCATGGCATGTATTTAAGTAGGCTGTTAAGTGGACATTAGGGGCATGCTACAGACGCGCACACAAGTGTGACCTTATATAGAGCAGCGTCTTGACAGGCCACTTGCCAATCCCCATCCGCCATCGTCAAGAAGGCAAAAGAAATGCAAAGAATGATCTTGAATTTTTACTCTGTAAACAGCCAGAGACGTGTGCTGAATAAAGTAGTTTTCTATTTTGTCTGATGTAGATTCTTAGATGTTGACAATTCTATGAAATGGCCCACACACAAAAAAAAAAACCTTTTTATATACAGTGCAGAGAAAAGCCATAAAAGTTTGCCAAAGAATTCAAGAATTTTATTATGCTCGAATAAAATATCATAAATCATGACTTTTAAATACTTTTAATCAACGATATTTTGATTTTAATATTTTGCCCACACATCATTTCTTATTTTTTCTATAAAGTGCAGAGAAATTCGACAAATATTTTCTAAAGAATTCATGAATTTTGCAGCCCACGACAAAATATCATAATTTGAGCATTTTAAATTTTTTTAATCCGCGATTTTTGGAAAGACCTATCAAAATGCTTTTTGAAATTGCCCACACACTTTTTTTTTTATTTTTTCCATACAATACAGAATTCAGGAAGTTTTTAAATTAGAAAAAAAATAGATCATACATTTAGAATTTTAAATAATTTTAATCATCAATTCGGTCTATTTGAGACCATTAAATAAAATGATTTATAATTTTCAAAATTCCATTCCAGTTGCCTTGCTTGTTCTACATTATTGGCAAATACATTTGCAATAACCCATTCTAGTGGAATAAAGGACATCTCTTTCTCTCCTTTGTCAGTAATTATCCATTTAGAAGTGGTATTTGCATGAATCCAACAATTTTCAAATAAACTTTTTTTTTTTTAACGACCTGCGGTTTTATGTCATTTATTTTATGTGGTTTGCCCACACCTCCTCCTCCCGTGTGCTTAACACTTCCCCTTCCCCGGTGGCGGACTGGCGCATTCATGTGGAAATGAGTGCAGCCAGCATACAAAGTTGAATGCAACATAAGAAAAAAGTAAAAGAGAGAAAAAAAAAAACAAAAAACAAAACCAAACCAAACCAAACCAAGTCGCGCAGTGGGAAAACAATGGCAATGGCTGATGGCCCGGCTTTTGCTCCGGCTGCGGCTGCTGATGGTTATGGCAACTACAAATGTATGGACATACACACACACACACACACACACACACATACTCAGTCATATGCAGACACACATCCATAAGTGGTAATAATAATTCCGCTCAAGAGGCGTCGCCCGGCGTTTCGTTTCAATGACACACAAACCAATGACGCCAACTGCAGCGATGAGGTTGCCGGATGATGATGATCATGATGACTATAACAGAATGGTAGGTGCAGACCCCTGCTCTATGCCTGCCTCCAAGCCCACCCTGCCCCGTGTGGCTGTTGTCATCGACAAAACGGTTGTGACCCGCATCGTCTAAGCACAACACATGAGCCGATATGCCACAGCATATGTATACTTAAAACAACATAGATTTCACTGCCAGCAGCACAACGAATAGCACATACCCTAACTAAAATTGCCTTTAGATCTATTCAGTATTAAAAATAAATAAACAACAGGACACATTTTATTATTTAATTATTGACATGTGCGTAAGACAACAAATAGTAAATCAAATAATTGTTAGAACAATGCAGAACCTTTCCCCTGTAAGTTTTCATAGCTCCTTGTCGTATACTAAAAATAAAATAAAATATATTTAAAAAACATCTTTGAGCACAGTTTTTGGTATGTGCAAATCTCAGGACTTGTTTAAAATCAATTTGATTTGACTTCGGTATTCAAAAGGTGATCATATAAAAACCAAAACGAAACCCAAATTATTTGCAATGTGTTTTCAATATCTATGTGTGATTGTCGGTATGTATATACAAGATAATATAAAAATCATATGGATAATGGCCAAAACTGAAGTGTAAAAAAGCTACAAAAACTTCCCAGCAAGGTGGTGGCAACCATCAAGAAAGAATGTTGCAAAATACACAATCACAATTCTCTTCTCTTTAATGCTATTTTAATGACTGTAAGTAGCCACATTTTAATGACTGTAAGTAGCTATATAAATATCTGAGAGGCATATTAGCAGTTGTTCGCAGAACATCTTGATTCAATAACTAAAATTCAACAGATTATGGACTCAGCTGAAAGCAAAAAGACTGCCATTAAATTTGGAAAGTGTGAGAAATGTTTTACAATTTTAGTATGCCCTGTGTGCAAGGGTATTAAATGCGCCTACCGATGGCTCAATATTGCGTATGCAGCACTCGTCATTCATTCATGGCTCGACAGCCCCTCGCAGCAACTGTCCCTCTGTTGCTGTGCCACTCGAGTCCCTCAGAGTGTGTTGTGGCTCCTTTGATTGCATTGTCTCGTCATGGTCTCGAGTGGTTCCTGCCACCGTTTTATGCCCCTTTCTCTATCTCTCTCCCTCTCTCTCTCTCTATCTCTCTCTCTCTCTCTCTCTCTCTCTCTCTCTCTGTTGCTATCTGTGTCTCTGTCGCTATCTCTGTCGCTGTCTCTATCTTGTCATTTTACTTTTTATGGCACTCATCCCCAGTTTTTCTCACTGCGCTCACTTGACATACAATTATGTTGATGACATTGTTGTTTATGCCGCTGCTGCTTCGGCTTCCTTCTGTTGCAACGACAACAACTACAACAATAAATGCGACTACAAAGCCGACAAGTTTTATGTGCTGCTGCTGCTGCAGTGTCCCATGCCCATATCCAGACCCACAGACCCATACTCAAACTCAAACTCGTACTCATACTCATACTCATACTCATACTCGTACTCGTACTCATTTTCGTACTCGCATTCATTGTAGGCCCATATATCTCTCGCATATCTCGCGCGTATCTCACATATCTCTATGGCCATAGCTGCATTTTTTATTGTTATTGTTTCATTGCCATTTGCTGACGATGCCGCAACAACAACAATAGCGGCTACAACAACAGCTGCCAACAGCTTCCAGTTTAGTTTCTTTCTATTTTTTTTTTTCTTTTTGTGGCATTTTATTTTGTTGGCACGGCCCTAATTAAAAATTCTTTTGGTGTCAAACGCAGCGCTGATGAGCACCGCTCTAGGGTTTCCTCAGTTGCCCAATTGTTGGGCTTCTCCCAATCAAATCAAACAGCCGTCCAGCATTTTCCAACATATTGTTTAACTAGATTTGATTTTCATAGCAGCGCATAATTTATTCGTTTTTAACGCAATTACTCTATGTAAACTGAATCCATTTTAAAAGTGTTGTTTTGTTTTTATTTTTTAGCGAAGAAATCCTTTAATGAAACAATATATTAGTTATTTTTAACAAAAATCGGCTTAAATGCATAAGAAAATATGTTCAAGCTAATTAAATAAGTGCACCCAAAGATAAAGTAAAATATTATAAATCTCATTATCAAAATACACTGAAAAACTTAATAATTATTTTCAAGAACCATTCCGAATATTTTTTTTGTTAATTTTCGGTTTACGTTCGACAAAAATAAGCGTCACTGAAAATGTAAAATTCAGGACTTTTTGTATTATAATTAAGTTAATGGCATAATATTTAAAGGCATTGCTTATGTTGATCGGATAAAGAATAAATCCGCTTTCCCTTTAAGTGCACACGTCTTCAGTTTTAGATTTTGTTGTAATAAAATAACTTATCAATATACTATAAAGAAGATGATTTTGCGGAATGGAAGTTTTTGGCCAAGTTTTTGAGGACATGGCAACGCCCCTTGTGTGTAAGCGTTTCCAAAAAAGTTTGCAGCCAATCACTTGAGCAGCTTGGGCGAAAAACATTCTCACCACAACCCATTCAAATAAGTGTGTTTGTTTGTATCCAAAAAGCAAAAAGCTCAAATCCAAAACTGCTGACATTGTTCTTTGGCTTGGACAAACTTCTGGCTGGGCGAGAGAAATCGTATAAATTTTCCAACACGTAACACAAAATATGCGTGTAAATTTCATTTATTGATTTATAGATGCCTATAAGAGCCATGTACCCTCGTGTTTCAGGATCTGACACATGTGGCCAAGGGCGGAACGGGGGGCGTGGATGTGGACGTGGGCGAGCTTCACTGGGAAACATTTGTATAAATACGCAAAATAATGGCGTCTCCAATGTTGGCGCGAATGGTGCAAACTTCCTGCCTCATAAATCAAGATGAGCCCAGCCAAACAAAATGCAGTTCGAAACTCAGCATGTCTGTGTGTGTGTGTGTGTGTGCGTGTGTGTGCGAGTGTGTGTGCGAGTGTGTGTGCGAGTGTGTTTTTTGTTTTTTGTTTTTTCTCCTCCTTTGATTTGGCTCAAAAAATTTCTATTTGATTTCGTATTAGGGCAAAATGCTGCGTGCACATAAATTCAGCTTTTAAGGCGAGAGAACGAAAAGGAGACCGTGCAGAGATTAAAGTTGACTACGTGCTGAAGTACGTGGCTGGGAAATCACTGGCAAAACGCAAAACGCAAAAAACAAAACCAATAATAAAGAATATAATAGCAAAGTAAAAGTAAATGGAAAGAAAAAAGCGTCACAAACTGCAGTCTCAGCTCCTTGGGGATGGCCCCGACTTCAAGTGGTCACGTGGACGTGAAAGGACGAGCAAGTTTTTGCACATCCCCCGCCAAAGAAAATGACTTTGAGCAAATAATACTTTGTTCAATCCGGCAGCTGGAAAATTATGAACGCACACGCAGCAGCAGCAGCAGCAGCAGCAGCAGCAAAACTTGGTGGCAGCAATTAGAAAAGTTCCGGGTAAACTGTCAGTGACTGCCGACTGCCGAACTTTAGCTGGAAATTAAAAATCAATGGCCATGACGGAGTTAGCCAACAACTTTATTGCCACAAATCAAAATTGAATTTCATACGAACAATGACGTTGGCTGTCGTAGTAGTTGCCGCCAGCCAGCCAGCCCTGACAACCCTTTTCGAGCCTCAACCCTAAAACTCTCTATTGACTTTACAGCTTTAATGAGCCTTGGGACGGGCCGGCTGCCAGAGCAGTCGAACCAACAGTTAAACATTTGAACAGTCCAACAGTCGCATGCCTAACGCCTTTTTTTCCCAAATCTTTTAATTGCATAGCGTCGTAAAAGTGCCAGCAGGGGCAAGGGCTGTCTCGAGCACTCTACCTGAACTACTATTCTTCTATTCTATTCTATGTGTCCGTCATCCTCTCGCTATCTCGCTGGCTGACCGGGGCAACATATGGTGCAGTGAGAGTGGCTCGTAAAAATTATCTCTGGCATTGTTTTGCGGCACGGTTGGGGTGCCATAAAATCTCGCAATGTGGCACTGAATAACAGAAAAAACAGAGACGAACACAAAACAGGCACCCCGACAGAGAGCCGGCGACGTCGGCATAAATCATTAGAAACTTGTTAATTGTGCGCTATTTATTGTATGCATTTCGTTTTTAGGAAGAACAAAAATAACAGAAATTGAGGTGGTAAGTGATATGCAACGACTGAAAGAGAGAAGCGAACAGGTGCGATAAGATAAGTTCTCCTAGAGGTACCTTACTACTTGGGTGCTTCACTTTATTGAGGCCAGCACTTCAAAGGACGTCTCTCAATTTGGATATGGATGTATTTCTGTTGCAGACACTTAATTTCAAATTTAACCATGAATCGGCTTGCACTTACAATGAAACTAGTTTAGTTATACGTATTGTATTATATTATCTATTTTTGATATCTAGCGCAGTGCTAGGGTATTTAATGTTCGGCATATCTTGGATATAAATTGCTGCTTATTGTTTTGTTGAGCTCAGTGAAAGGAACCGCTTTATAAACTATTTAGTTGCATTGATTAACAGTGAAAACACATTTCATTTGATTATCCAATTCATTAGCAGTCAGTCAATCTAAATTAATTCACACTGGAGACTCGTCTCGAATGAAACTTGTCTTATACGTTTTTGTAATATTTAATCTTGTTATTTGTATTATATCATTAAGTGAATAATTAAACAATGAAGCATGTTATTTGATCTTAAGCCGAGCGATACAGTTTTAATTAGGTCTGTGCGCCTATTTTCAACAACTAGTTCAATAAATGCAACCTACTTTATTGTAAGCAAATTGTTTGTGAGCGTTTTTATGGCTAGAACACAATTCTGTGAAAACGTGTCAAGTTTGGGTATCTGTATCCGTGTATCTGTGTTCGAGTTCGAGTTTCTACTCTGTATGATAACATCAATCGGTTGATCGTCAATCCAAGCCATTTGTATCAACAAAACTACTAACAAATATTTATGAACATGTTTTAATTCCATTCCTAAAATTATGCGTGTGTGTGTGTTTGTGTGTGTCTGTATTTATTATTATGAAACAACTTTTCCATACAATGCAATGTATTTTTTTTATTATTATTTTTTTTTTCAACTTTAATGTTTTTATTTGGTTTCATTAACGACTCGTTGCTGTTGATGTTGTTGTTGTGGCTGACAATATCGACTTGTTTTTGTGACTTTGATGATATTCGAGACGGCGACAACTGAAGGCAACTTCTTAAAGCCAACAGGCATCGTAGCTGGCGTCACTGCTGCCTGTCTATGAACATCATTTCCATGGAGCTCGGGACTCGAACGGCCACTGGGAATGCAGAGAGAACTCACAACTAAGAACTGGCACTGGGTTTGAGTTTCTTTTTTATTTATTTAGTTGGTTGGCGACAACGACGACGACGATGACGACGACGACGACGACGACGACGATGTTGTTCATGATGATGATGATGATGATGATTGCCAACTGTCGTCGACAAGGGTCGCTTTTGTTGTCTATTTATAAGAATTATATTTGCACCCATTTGGGAGCCTCCTACGTTCATTTGTATGTCCAACACAAACGTACACAGACAGCCGGAGAGGCGGACAGACAGACAGACAGAAAGACAGACAAACTGATAGACAGTGCACACATGTTGAATTTAGCTACAATTGCTTTCATAAATTATCGATAATTGGGCAATGCTTATCGGATGGCAAGCGTGTAACTCCAACAACATTTCAACCAGGTGCGTTTGAAATTCATAAGCTCATTAAATTTTCAGCAGACGACGGCAGCAAAGTTGCAAGTTCCGAGTAGCGGGTAGCGAGTAGCGAGCTGGGAGTTGGGGTTTCCATTCGTAAGTTGGGCAAATACAATTAAAATGCCATAAAGCAAATTAGGCAAGACAAACTTTTCATATTCTACAGCCAGCTGGAAATTAGTAACGACAGACAGCGAATCGCTGCGCATGAGGAGAGACATGGGGGGTGGGAGGCGGAGAGGGTGGGGAGTTATTATGCTTAAGCTGGATGGGGCACTAAAACACATCCTGTGCCCGCGCTGCCGCTGACTGTGTCTGGCTGGCTGGGCTTGGGTAATTGCCAGGCGTGTGCTGCAACTTCAGCAAATTGTCGGCAATTATGTGGCACAAAGTAACGTAAAAATACAATGTTCTGGGATGGGGGTAAAGAGGAAAATTCAGTTTGCATTGAAATCGGGGCGAATCTGTTTCAGTTAAAATCTCTGAGGGTGGCGGCCCAAACATCCCTACCCCTGCCTGTCTGCTGCAACCTGCCGCAGCTAAAGTGTATTAAATTATAATTATTTGTGCATGACAAAGGGTCGTGAAACATGCCTAATGACACATTTGCCACAGACTCGAACAAAACGCGCTGCCAGTTGCCACAGGGTCAGGGGAGGGAGCGAAGTGGCAACGAATGCCTGCCTAACCCAAGGGGGCAGACACGGTTTCGTGCTTGGGTTCGTTCATACATATATGGTTAAAATTTACAACGCTCGTTTTGCTTTTGTGAGGCGTGCGGCAAGTAAGAAAGAAATTAAACAAAATTGCTGCTAAAACTGCAGAATTTCAACTTGTAATGCAACACCAAAAATGTAGCTAAAAAACTGCTCATCGCCGCAAAGCCACAGTCCAAAAACTTGGCAACTCGGCACCACAAAATTATCCCAGTCCCACTTCCGTTCCCGCTTTTAGCCAACAGCAACAGCAGCAGCAGCAGCAGGTTTTTAAAGTAACTAATGTCTATTGAGCGCTGGAAGTTTTCATTTTGCCTGTCGACCTAGGGAAGGGAAGGGAGGAGAAATGTAGGCAGAGCATGACTCCTCGTTGTACAAAGCGGAGGTTCTTACGGCTGAACTTATCTCTAGCTGTATCTAAATTTGATCATTATGCTAAAATAGTTAAAAAGTTATGTGCTGAGAACAAAACAAAATAGCAACTATTTAATAAATTTGCATTTCAAATCACAGTCAAACTTTTCTCACTTAAAAAACATCTACCGCAACAAAGTGCCACTTTCAAAAATGTTGTGTTAAAAATCCATTTTAAAAACGGACTAAACATTATATACTTTTGAGGATGGATAGAATCCTTAAAATCACAGCAGAAAATTGGACTTGAGAAAGTTCTTTGAATGTTCCCTAAATTTTAATTACTTTTTTGTTGCGAACATGGTTTTCTATAAATAATTCATTCAAAAAACGTATTTCAGATTCAAATTATTTTTTTTATGATTTGGCATATACAATTAGCTGTCTAGCATATAAACCAAGAATTTCGATTATCAAGATATTAAGTACATATTTTAACCTACAACTCAATTTCAGATGAATGGTACAAAAATGCTCTGAAATAATTTCGAAATTTCAAAATAATAAAATCAATAACAAAACTACATTCGATTTAAGCTGAAAATATTCATGATGCACTTACAGATTTTAGATTTTCATTTTAATTTCAGTGCCATACAAATTCATGCCGATTCATGGAAAAATAAAGAATTACCTGCGACTACTTTCTGCGCATTCCGTGCAATGTGTCTTGCCAGTCAGCTTACTTTCAATTTGAAGACACGATTTCGAATGCAATCGTATACTTAAGCAAAATATCAGTTGTCCTAGGGGCTTACGAATAGTGTTGTCTTTCTCACAATCTCCCGCTGGCCTCTCTCAGAAATCCGAGCCGTGGACACTGGTGTTGCATGCAGCTTAGTTCGGCAGATGAACCAAAGTGGAAATCCAAGCAAATCTTCAGATGCGACGAGTTGAGTTGGGAGGATAGCAAATATGTGTACATATGTGATTGTCTGATTGATTGACTGACTGACTGACTGACTGACTGGCTGACTACTTGTATTCAGTTTGCGAGCATTAGTCTGCCCATATTTATGCATATGTCTTGATTCCTATGCGAATTGGCGTAATTAAAACAAAAACGGGAAATTAGACAAAAAGCAAATGAAGACAAAGGGCCAAAAGGGACAGAGCTGAGCTGAGAGCTGCGATGTGTTGGGCTGTGCTGTGCTGTGCTGTGTTTATGGGCACGGAGAGGAATCCCTGGTGAATATTACGGCGCACAACGCTGAGCTCTGTCAGCCCATCAATTTGTGTCAGGTTCCCAGCAGCAAGAAAAGCAATTGCTGCCAGCTGTGTTCATAATTTGATATGCGCCAAATTTGATTCGAGTTTTGCCTGCTTTAATTAGCTACAGTTACTGACTTTTTAATGGACAAACTGGGACTGGAACTGAGACTGAGAAGGAGACTCAGACTCAGAGTGGAATGCAGGGTATATAAGCACATAAAACTGGACGCTCGACAGAGGCAGAGAGGAAGCTACCAAATACTAAGTAACATTGGATAGGCGTTGCCGGGTTGCGTTTCGATATTGGGCTGAGGTTCGGGTTTCTGGGTTCGCTTATCAATTGCGCTTAAATCGCGCACATCAATTACATGGCTGGAAAAACTGGACAGGGACGGAGACTGGGACTTGAACTGCGGACTGCGGACTGCGGACTAGGGATTGTGAGTGGACTGCCTGCCTATCAATATAAATTGTGTTGCGTTTCGGGTTACTTTTTTAAAGCGATTTAATTGAAATACAAGCCCGAGGAAAGGGGTCCCATTTAAAACTACAGACATGACAACCTCATGGAAATGGAATTGAAAATGTAGATGGAAATGCAAATTAATATCAAGTCACGTCTGACTTACGCTCAAAGCAATCGATACGTTTGAGCATCGAGTTGAATTGAGTTGAGTTGAGTTGGATCCATTCGAAAGTATTCAACTGGCGAATTTTAAACTGTTACCGGTTTCGCTGGCTTACCTTATGCATTACAATTCTTTCATACTGTGTAATATTAGAGAACCTCTACGCAATCCAAATAAGATGTGCTACAATATAGAAAAAAATTACCAAAGCAATTATTTCTAATATCCAGGAAGAGCTTCTAAAAATGTAGTTTTTGTTAATACAAAACTGATTATCTTACGTATAAACTATTTTCTAAAGAAATGCAATAAAATATACAACTGACATTTTATGTTATAATTTATTTGTATATCTTAGATCAGAATTTATTTCTGGTGTTCATAAAAAACTTGTTAAAAATGTAAATTACTGACATAGTTTCCCTCTCACTAAGTCTGTAACCATGCATAAAATAATACAGAGGAAACAATTCTGATATATAAATATAAAACAGCAAATTAAGAAGTCTTGATTCAAGAAGCTCTCTTTCAAGAATGAAAAATCTTAAATAAAGAATTGAAGTTCTAAAGTCGTATAAAAGAAGAAAACCAATTTGATTCTATAATAAACGATAGAAATGTATTAATTATTTGTATTATGCTTGAGAATATATATTCTTGATTTGATGTTGCTTTTTCTAAGTGTATTTTGATGCATATATCTCGCTTGTAGCTGTCCTCGTCAAGATCTCATTATTTGTTTCTTTATCAGCAGTTCCGACTGGGACGTGCAAGATTTACGCTTCAATTGGTTTCGCTTAAGCGCGAAATGCAGGCAGAGAAACCCTTTGATTTGGTTGTTGTTGAAATGCTACATAAATGATTATGGAAATGAATATTCGAAGCGGGAGGGGAAGCCAAAGCCAAATGCAGAGCCAGAGCCAGAGCCAGAACCAGAGTTTGTTGCATTGATTTACATGACAATTGCGGGAGGCATGAGAAAATGCACGACACGAATGAGAAGTGCAGGCCTTATCGCCAGGCACGACCCCTAGTAACCGTAACCCCTTCATAACACATGTATGTACTGTATATATAGATATATATATATATATATGTATGTGCATGTATGCTTGTTTGTGAGTTGTATAATTTATAAAGAGAGACAGCACCCTCGCAGGGAAATTCAGTCTGATATCTTTATGTTTATCAGAGCAAAAGCAAATCATAAGCGAATACATACGGAAGCCAGAGTTGCTCCTTCCCACACTTGCCACCACCCGTTGCCGCTCACGTTGCAAGGAAACGACGGTGAAAATTATGCCCAAGACAGTTATGCAAAAACTTCCAGAGAAGCTACCCTCTCTCATCTTTCTCTCTGCGGAGTAGCTGCCCTTAGCCAAGTAAATAATTTTCAGACATTCGCAAAAAAAAAAAAAAAAAAAATTCTTCAAAATATAAAAGAAAATGAAGCCGGGCCAAAGGGAAGCAAAAAGAAATGATCAAAAATAAAATGAAAAGTCAGTTGTAATAATTTGCATTTTGCTGCCAAATGAATTTGGCCACTCAGGCGTAGTTGGGTTCGCCTTTTGGGCCAAGATAACTTTTAACTTTTAGCTTCAATTTGAACGAAACGAAAACTTTGCTGTGGCAGCCAGCCACCTGCTGTTAACCGAACTTGATATTTTGGCCCGATACTTTGGTATACACTCTCTGTCTGTCTGTCTGTCTGCCTGTCTGCCTGGCTGGCTGGCTGTGTGCCTGCCTCAGTGTGTGTACGAGTAGTTTAGGGTTGTTGTTGGTTCTTTGAATGGCTGCGGCTCGACAGGCGTTCAGGTAGTCTTAGAAACACACACAAACATTGAAATATTAAGTGCACTTGATGCAGAGCCCAAATTAATAGACTTGCTTAAACAAATTATTTATACTGTTGCCATGGTGAATATGTAATTATGGAATCCCGAAAGCCCAGAACAACATTTATATAGCTGCTTAAAGACAAGATGAAAATGCTGCTAAAGCCTAATTGCAACCAAACACTCTCCTTAGTTAAATGAAATCTGTATTCAAAAATTGAGATTTTTTAATTTACCACTTTGTCATTTAACATTATTATCTGTGAGTATAAAATACTATTAATAAAATAATCCCGAGCAATAATATTTATTTAAACAGTAGACAGACACTTTTCTTATGATCACTTAATTGTTGTCTTTCAATCACAATATTTAATTTATATTACTCGTAGTATTCCTAGAAATATATTTAGTCTCTTTACTCAGATTGTGTGCTTTTTTATATACATAAAAAAAATGTTGCTTTCAAATATTTCACTTATTTATATTTTTGCTCAAATTTGAAATTTCTTCCCTTTGTGGGACAAGATTTCTGCAGAATTTTGTCAGCATTTGTTTTTAAGCTATCTGCGCTGCAAGTTCTTGTGAATTTTTCGCATTTTCAAAAACATTTTCAGTGGAATTTTAATCGACTTCCCTCTTTGGTCTCAGCCAGCACGTTGCCGGCTCGGCAGAAGCGGGACTTTTATCACGGCCGTTGACTATGTTCAACTTCTAGGTTAAAAGCGTGCGCCTAGCTGCTGCCGTCGTTTTAGCCAATGAGCTGTTGCCATTACCTTTGCCTCATATTTCATCTGTTGCCCAGGCTAATGGGTATTTGCCTTGACTTTGCGTTCGAAGAGTACCCTAATCGTTCAAGCCAAAATATCTATACAGGCGATGCCAAAAACAGCAACAGAAATTAAAACTGAAATAGCAACAGAAACAAAATCTACAACCAAATTGCGAAATATTTGTGCAAATGAAAATACCGCATGGCAGACGGGCCCAGACAAGGTGTTTACACACATACTCGTGCACAGAATAAACAGAGCCTCGTCCTGGCAACTTCTACTATATCTATTCTACAACTAAAAACTACATGAGAGAGGCAATTACCAAGTTGAACCAAAACGAAAGTTGGCAATGCCAAAAGGAAATGGCAAAAAGCAGACATAGTACCTGCTCCACCTCCTAACTGCTACTCTACAGCAGAGTTGCCCAAAATAGCTGCCACTAGTGGCAAAAAATGCAGAAAAAATCTATATTTTGAATTTAAGCCAATGCTTAAATATGTTTACAAGTTTTCGCTATTTTAGATAGCCGATTTAAACAGGAGAATCAAAAAATATATTCTTGACTCAAAACGTTTCAAATCGCAGAAAGTGTTAAGAATCAGAAACCAAAATCATATTCTTAGATTGAGTACGCTTTTTTAAGAATTACCAAACTTTTATTCATATTTTTTAAATTGTATATTTTAATTTGATGATAAAATTCCAAATTTAAGTTCTTACATTTTAGAATAAAAAACTCTGGAATCAAGAAGTGCATTTTCTTTCAATATTTCTTTTACACTTTTTTTTAAGAATACATCTTCTTCTTCGATATTCGTATTAGTAAAAATACCACATTTTTTCCACTCGTAGGCTTTAATTTGGTACATAGAATTAGAGTTTGAAAACGGCCAAGTTGACAACACTGCTGGTGGAACACATAGGCGTTTCAAGTATTTGAACAGAAGGCAGAGTATTGAACATGACAGGGCAATACGGGCCAACGAAGCTAAGGACACAGCCAGACGGGCAGACGGGCAGACGTGACAGACACCGAACCGAACAGTCAGACAGTCGGTGAGTTACACATAAAAATTTATAGAATATTTACGTGGTTGCAATTTTGTTAGCTGCTGCTGCTTTTTAGGTGGACATGTCGAACGATGCGACGCAGCCAGTTGCCAAAATGTATAAAATTTTACGTTGCTCGGGCGCCGGCGGCTTATTTAAATGAACTTTTGGCCAGGTCCGAAGGGAATGCGCGTGTTTTTAAAGTGGATATTTTTTGGGCGAATTATTGCAGCTATGCTAAATTCTAACAAGTCACGAATGGAATTTAGATAGAATTTAGATTTAAATGCAAATAGATATGCGAGAGCAGATACGAGCGCTTCAACTTTTGAAAACTCAACAAATCATTTTAATTACTAAATTGGAATAAAAATAATTAAAAGAAGTGCTGTGATACAAAAGATTAATTAATCTTGATTATTTTTCCAGCAAAGTGTTCCGGATATCTGGCAATCAAAATAGTTATTCTCATAAGATTTCATCTTTCAAGCGATATTTCCTATGACAATCATGTTATCTATCACCAATTCCAACATCTATAAGACATTTCATGATAACGTCAAGCAACATTTATTTTATATTTATAATTAAAAGAGAATTGTAAGAATTTTAAGGCACTTTAAATCGACATTTTTCCCCATTTGTCGAAAGCAAATTTTTTGGTAGTTAGGCTGGCTAAAAATGCAGCAGCCTGGGAATGCAATGGCCACAGTCGGAGAATGGCAGGCAGTTAAATTTTAATTACATTTTATTATGAAAAGACGAAGCCCAGCAAAGTCGTTAGAGAATCAGCCAACTTTAGCTAACTTGGCTTCTGGTTGCTGGCTGTTGGGTCTAACTTTTGAATTTAGCCTGGCCGCATATTTAATAAGATGTCGGCGACGTCAAAGTTGCCCTGCCAAGCTAAATAATAATACACACTCCAAATTAATATTAATTTCAGGCAAGCGGAAGGGAATAGCGGGGAACGGGGCTGGAGTTGTGAGAAAACAGTTGGAAAAGTTTAACTAGGTTGCAGGCAAATGGAAAATGTGGCCTGGCCGCAAACTAAGACAGCAATTTATTGTAAGATAACGCGGCTCACGAAGCGAGAGAGGGTTGGCGAGAGAGGGAGAGAGAGAGACAGTTAGAGAGAATCAGAGGGTGGAATTGGAAGTCTTGCTAACAGGATACAGTTTTGGGCATGCCCCATTTAAAGCCAAAATTTATGGCACGTGGCGCTGGTTTGGAATTACAAAAGGGCGTTGTTGGCGACCCTAATGAAAAGCACAACCAGAGCGAAACCTGAACAAGGACAAGCCATGCCTAAAAGCAGAGCCGATTTGCGGGGGGTTTGTGCGGGTGAATCGAGTGTAGCAACTTTAACAGCCTTTTGTATTTTTCAACTGACGCAGTTTCTGTAGAATATCTTCTTATTTTTTTGGTGTGCACTTATCTTGTGGCTATCTCCCAGTGCAGCACCTCTAGACTAACCCCCCACAGCCACACACACACACTTGGCGACGTTCTTTGTTCTTGCTGAGTCCACTGGCTTGTGGCATGTTTTCCAATTTCTTTGATTTCCGTTGCCGGCGGCGATCTGCAACAGCTGCCTTTGAAGCAGTAGAATAATTATATTCTAAAGCAATAGCAAGAAACAGGAGTCGGAAAAAAATGGTCCAAAAATAGCTACATTTTTAAATCAAATGAATCTAAAACTATTGTAATATTTTTTTTTAAGTCTAGAAGAAGTTCGAAAATATCTATTCAAAATTCCATAAATTGAAAATTGAATTTATGATTTAAAGTTACTGCGATTTTGATTTGTAAAGCTGAATGTTTCCAAGCTATTTCTTCACTAATTTATGCAAATTCTATTAGTTTCACTGTCATCCAGACATAAGTCACTAGACACTATCCTCATCAAAAATTGTCGCATAATTATTCAATTAATTTTGTATTTGCAATTTATAAAAGGACAAATGTTCATTTATTTCATTAATCGATAAAAATTAGACAGTCTTTTACGCAGCTGAAAGAGGATTTCAGGGATAATACAAGCATATGAGCTAGCCTTAATGCGATGGTTTTCCTGTCTACTTAATAAATATATAAAAATAATGTTCAACGTGTGCTTGTGATTGCCTGCGACTGGATGTGCTGCAGCATTCAATCTGCTCTTCAAGTGGGTAATCAGTGTACTGCTTCACTCAAATGCCAACTTCTTGGAGCGGATCGTCGCCTTCGCTGGTGAGCAACCGGATTTGGGAATCAGCGAGGCAGATAGGAGACGGCTAACCGAGGAAGTCCAACTTCGTTGAGGCCCTCAATGTCGCATTGGACTTCATTACGCGCGCCAACCGCCTTATGCTGCAGTTGGCCAAGAGGATGCGTTGTCTGGAGACATATGTGCAGCCTACTCGAGTTGCGAGTCGTATTGCTCAGAGCCATTGAGGTGTACGGCGGACAAGGTTCTGGCGCTGAGAGAGCAGCTGAGCAATCAACTAATGGATTGAAGAACGCCGGCGCTCAATAGATAGAAGAAGGTGAACGAAATCGATTAAAAACCCAATTAAGAATTCGGGTCGGCTTTTAGATCGGCGGATCGGACATTTTTCAAAGATTAGTAAAAATTTACATTTGTAATTGTATTCTAGAGAACTGCTTACCTCCGCTTAAGAAATCGTACAACAATTTGAAATTAGTTTTATAGCTAGAATCAGGAACTTTATTAACAAGTCACACACAATCACAGCAAGTGATTTGCAAGTGCAAATAAAATCAACTCAATCACTGAATGCATTCTACTGGATCTGGAGGGCTGCAGTGATAAATACAAGCAATGGTTGCTTTTACACTGGAGAAAATAAGCACTTAAACCCTTTCAAATGTGCAAAAGTTTGTAGCTGGGAAAAGGTAGCATCTCCGAACCCATAAAGTATATATGTACTTGATCAGGACCAACAGCCGAGTCTAACTAGCCATATCCGTCCAATCGTCCTTATGCCTATCTCGTATTTCACGAGCAAATCAATTTGATTGCATTATGTCAGCAACTCCCCTCAATACCAATTGATTTCAGATAACAATTTTATAAAAACAGAAATTTGATATTGTACAGATTTCAATCTTAAATACTGGTTACTTTTCCACTTTCTCTCGGGTGATCATTAGTAAATTTCTATGACAACTCTAATCATTAGCAGAGTTGCCTGTGCTTGTGTCTCCTTGACAGTTTGCCAAGCCCTTAAGGGAGAAACGGCATATTGCTATATTGGTAAGAGAAGAAGAAGAGCCATTTTAACATTTTAACAGACATTTCATTTAGATGGTCGTATGTGCATGTTTTGCCTTTCCTTTGGGCTCTTTTTTTATTTTTGCTCTTCTTTTTTTGCACTTTCCGTTAGCCAAGTTGCGTGTTATCAAACGATTTACAGCCCGCAAGTGCGACTGCATAATTTATCAATAAAAAAAAATAACAAAACAAGTAACAAGAAGAAGACCAGCAACAGCAACAACAACAACAACAACTGTACATAAAGCAACAGCCAGCAAAAAATGCTAATGAGCCTTTGCGTCTCGTCTCGCCTCGCCCCTTTCGGGTTTTCGCCTTGACTTGGCTCGCTCTTGCTGTGGTCTACTGTGGCCAACTGTCAGCATTAGCTCGAGGATGGTAAAGGGAATAGGGGACGGGGAACGGGGAACGGGGAACGGGACAAGTAATTTCGTTTCGCTTGATTTTGAACGACTTCCTGGGCAACAAAGCCCGTCCCGTTTCGAGCTCAACCCCTGACCCAGCAATTAGCGACAGTTGCAGCATGGACATACTTTACTTCTTTTTTTATTTTGTGATTCTCTCTCTCTCCCTCTCTCTCCCTCTGTCTGTCTATTTTTTCCATTTTGTGGTATTTGGTTTTTTGCCCTCGCTTCAATGCGTTCACCTCCCCTCTCTTCCCGCTCTTCCACATTTGCCACTAGTTTTATTTTGTTTTTTTTTTAATGACAATTTGAGTTGTTCGTTTGTGTTTTTATCATTGCACCGGTTAATTTAGAAACTGTCGATTTTCATTTATTTGCTTCCGGTTTTTACGGTACGGCAACAGAGCGTGCCAGCTGCCCTGAACCCGGCCAGAAATAAGGGGTATTGCATAAGCAGTCTTCCACAACCAGATCGAATATTCATAAATTGACAAAGCTTAAGTGTTCGTTCCATTTCTTTGCATAATTAGACAGTCAAATCACATTGTCGAATCGCTATTATAATTATGCTAATGTCGAAGGTATCATAGAGTATTGGCTTTGTCCGTTGTCCGTCTGTCCGACAAAGTGTAGAAATTGGAGTGCAAAGTGCACTAAATGGCTAGTAAACCGATAAGGTCGATAATTGCAAATCGATAAGCGAATATATATCACACAATTTGAAAGCTTGATTCAGTAAATCTGAAAGATATAGGAAAAAACCACAAAAAGAAAGGCAAACTTGGACGGTTATTCTTGGCTACACTTATCAGCTGATTTTACTTATGATATTAAAGTATTTGGCAGTCGGCAACGTTCTCTCTTATTTTACGTTCTCCATTGTTTTAATGGAAGTATTACGTTTTTGGTAGTTGGCTTAATTGATTTAAAAATTATTCGAGCAATTATTGAGCTGGGCAATAATGGCACATTATCTCTCTCTGTTCGACACAAGATTCGAGATAGTTCACAAATGCGTCAAAATAATCGGTTCGAAGAAGAAGAAGAAAAAAACGAATAATTATAATGCGCATTATCAACCGGTAAACCAGCACAAATAGAAATAGCAGAATGAATGGCACCCCGATTCATCCAAAACTCACCCCATTTCATGGAATCCAGTTATGGTCCCAGCATTCGATAGTTCCTGGTAATCACTTTTTTCTTCATTTTTTTGCTATCCTTTTTTTTTTTTTTGTTATGCTGAAAATCGTAATTAATGCGTTTTTCCATTCACTGGCGTTTGGGAATATTTTTTGCGCTGAGCGTGCAAAAATACGCAAAAAAAAAACATAAACGAAGTCAGCAGCCCCTTGGGCCAAATAGGGCGTTGCAATGAACAATGCCACACACACACACACTCACACACACACACTTACACATGATGCGTCCAAACATCAGCTTTATCATTAAGCATCCAAAAGTTACTTTTATGCTTTATTTCCGTTTCGGCAAAAACGAGCACAAAATATACAACAACAAAAAAAAAAAAAAAAAAGGAATTTATATGTGTAAAAAGCTTAAGGCTCGCTGGTTTTTAGCACTTGAGCCGCAATATCGCACTCAAGGGTTTAATTTATATAAGGGCATAAGGGTGGCTGGCTAGCAAGATAAATAGATGCAGGATATTACGGCCAGCTGCGTGTGGAAATTATCTCTGGCTTTGCCGCCATTCGATTTATGTCTCAAGTGCCAAACGAGCGAAATGAGTTCAATTCGATTTTGGCCATCACTCTTGGAATTTTGGGGAGCGAAATGCGAATGAATGCCAATATCTGAGTTTTATATCTGCTGACTGCATTACTAAAGCCTTTTCACAATTGTGAACTATTGCAGGAGGGCTGAGCACTGGTAATGTGCCAGTGAAATTCGACCCGCCGGATAAAAGTTACTCTTCCGATTTCAAATTAACCAGCAAACTGAATGTATATTATTATAAATATAGCACATACACTCAGAAAAGCTAATTTGCCTTGTTAGTCAGAGAGTAATAATATTTTCTATTATTAAAAATTGGTTTGTAAAAAAATAATTTTAAAAAAAAATTGTTTTCTTATATTCAGAAATTATATCTATAAACAGGAAAATGTTGATTTTTGTGATTTTTTTCTGAGTGCTCACGGCTATAACCAATAAGCTTTCCACATCAATTAAATCCTTTTTGATTTCATCTTTAGTTCGAGACATTGAAATTGCAAAATATGTCAATCAAGGAAAATGTTTTTTTAAAAATATGTTTTTCGATTCTCGCAACAAATGTGCAATATATATCAAAATATAATCACAGAAGATTATGAACCCAATACACGTTAAAAGGACTATCGAAGCTATGCCAAAGATTGCATAATTTTTTCTCATTCAATATTTTACAAATTTAAAAACAAAAATACAAAACACTCTGCAAATGTATATAATTTCTTTTGAATATATAAATTGTATCTACCATAAAAAGTAAGCATGAATATAGTATATAATTTCTACTTCATCGGCTCAACAGTATTATACAGTATAATACTCTATTTAGAAATAGAAATAGAAAAATATGCACTCTAAAATCACATTCCGCATATTGAGTATAATTATTTATTTTTTTATTTTTTTATTTTTAGTTTGCTTTCAAATGGGGAGCGATAAACACATATTCCTCTCAAGCTATAAAACAAAAAACGAATTTTGCCAATTTGAGGGCAGCTGGAGAAATAAATATAGATCGTAGGTAGGTGTGTGGGACGGGACGGGACGGGGCGTGGAGGGGGGGGGGGGGGAGGGAGTAGGCAAATTCTATTGGACGCATGATTAATGACTGCAAATTCATTTCCGCCGGCGTGTCGAACATGAGTTCGGCAAACGGAAGAGGCTGGCGAGCGGCGAAGTGGAGGGATATGGCTGGAACTGGAATTGAGCTTGGCTTGGGCTAGTGCTCATAAAGATTTGTGTTTGCCCATTGGCTGGCACAACGGTGGCCTGGTGGACTTGGGCACACAGTGCCCTATCTTTTGTATAGTATCTTGTGCACACTTCCTGGAAATGTGGCTGGCAAACAAAAAGTATGTCGATATCTGCAGGTACAAAGCAACACAAAAACAAAAACAAAAACACAAAAAAAACACACATACACAGGGCGAGTGTGTGCGAGCGTATCTATGAGCTGGAAATTACTGTAAATCAGCAAATCAGGTCATTAGATACATTAATCTCGACAGCTTGGACAATTTATGCTAAATTGTAGCATGACAACCGCCGTTTCTGTTGTTGTTGTTGCTGTTGCAAAATGCAAACGCTGCTCGTTTCTCGCACAGCACCTTAATCCCTTTGCATACGTGCCCAGTGTACATGTGTGTGTGTGTGTGTGTGTGTGTGTGTGTGTACTTGTGCACTTCGCCCTCGGGGCAGGTGCGACCCTTATAACGAGCAGGCGGCCAAGCAATTTATATAAAATATTGCGCCCGCACCAGCAACATGGCCACTAAATAACGCACTCAACACATTAAATAAAATAAAATGAAAAGATGAAGAAGAAAAAAGGGAACACTTAATGCCCCCTTCATGTTATTTGCCATTTGCCCCATTTCGGTGTCCAAAGTGCAAGTGACAGTTTAGCAGGGCTTGAGGCTTCTGTGTTTGCCCCTTAGTATTATTTATATCCCCCTTATTTTTCACCTGCAACCGGCAACTGTAATAAAAATTGCATTGCACCAGGCTGAAAAACAACTGAATTGGAAAGTGTCTAACTTATTTATTTGTTTTATTTATAAATAAACATATATTAATATGGCTTATACGTTACACACTAAATGTGCTTTAATTAACGCTAATAAATTTGGTGTCATGAGTCGACTGGCTAAAAATATATTTGAAAATAACAGTCAACAGAAAAAGATACTCATTCATTTAAGATAAATACTAAATACTAATACTAAATGCGCTTTAAATATGGCAAATACATTTGTTATTAAATCATATTTTTTGAAAATAATTTTGTGTACACAGCTAAAAATAATTTTGAAATTTATTTATTTGTATAACTTTTTTCTGGGAAGCAAATCGTTTATTCAAATAATATATAAGGAGAATACTAATGAATCAAAGACTTATTTTGGGCCATTCGTAGATTGGTTAGTTTATTCAGGTATTGAATTAATTTGAATTAATTAACTTAGTATTTATTTTAAATGTTGAAGGAAGAATATAAGCAAATAATATATTCGAGTAAAAACTTTTCAAAAATGTACAGATCGAAAAGAACCATAAGTCAAAAATATATATTCATAGTTTATATATATATTCTCTCTAATGGTGTAGTATTTAATATCTATATTTATATATATACATACATATTGAATATGTGTATTTCCATTTCAGACTCAACAATTAATGAACTAAAATTCGGAATTTGGTTTTGGAATGCATTTCACTAATGACCTAAGACTATAAACTTTGAGGACTTCTAAAATGTAATGAGAATCTCGCTTGAAGGATATATATTTGAAGTTAAATACATTCGTAATACTCTAACATAATCAAAGTGTGTACAAAGTGTTTGCTAATTGGGTTCGTGCGTTGCGACTTGAAGGCCAGAAGGCCGACAGCATTTTGTTGCCTGCTTTATTTCTTTCTGTAGAATTTCGTAATTGTTGTAAAATACAGGCAAGACTATGGCAATTGCTGTTGACTGTCGATGGGTAACTAAGGAACTGAGGAACTGAGTATCCGACCTTGTCTGTCTGCCCGGGAACACTGTTATTATTTTGAAATTATTCTAAATATATGCGCTGGGCTTTTATTCCATCTTTATGATAGCCAGCAGGTCTCTGTGGTGACTCATCTTTGGTTATTATTATTATTATTATAGTGGAAGTGGATGAGTCTTTCAAAATGTTAATTCAATAGAAAGTCGATACAAATATATCAACATTTTATAGCTTACACATTTCTGTTGTTTTTTCGAGTTAAAAATATCATTTTCGGCATTTAAAAAGAACAAGTTAGACTGATCTCGTTGACAGAGGTTGACTAGCAGCTAAATCTGCTCGCTTGTTGATCCTGATCATGAATATATACATATATACTTGATGTCATCGTAGATGCTTCCCTCTGCCTGTTACATACTCCTGCACAGATATATATATATATATATATATATATATACATACATATATCTTTCCCCTAAACTCATGATTAATGTTTCATTGAATACAGGATATATTAACTTCATCTTCTTTCTGCACACAATAATTATTTGGATATAAACAAAATTCTTCAAATACCGCAAGAAATAACTATAATTTCGTGTCAGGGTCGCTTTTTGCAGAGTAAGAAAGAGACAGAGAGAGAGAGAGAGAGAAAGAGAGATATAAAGCCGAACCCCAGACGACATTCCAAAAGCCAAGCGGGCAACGGTTTGTTCTCAAAAGTATTTCAACGGAATCCATTTAATAGCATTTGCAATAAAAATTGGAAAAAAAATGTATAAAAACAAAAAACAAAGAACAAAAAACAAATACGAGCCAACCTAACCACACACATTTAAAAAATATGCCGGACAGTTATGCAGCATTATAACTGCAATTTCTCGTCTTTTTTTGTCATACACTTTCTTGAATGCAGCGGGTATAATTACTTTGTTGTCAAGTTTCCAACCGCACAAACCTTATAGCCTTTTATATAGATGAATAAAATTGTGTCACAAATTCAGAAACAAGTATTGAAATTGTTTGATCGGATTACGATATAAATGTTATTGGAATAATCATTTAAAAGTTGAGTTGAGTGTAGATTTGTTGTTGAAAATAAATTTGAAATTTATTGAAAATAATTGAAAATATATATGTGAGTAATAAACTAACCATAAATGTACAGAACTGAAAAATCCTTGAATTGATAATATATGTTTGGAGATTTAATCAGTTATTTCTGGCATAAATTCAATTCAATTATTTAATTTAATGTTTTTTTTTTAATATTTAAAAAAATATTCATAGATGGCAACAGTTCTGGAATGAATTTAATATTGCTCAAATTTTCCATTCAGCAGTCGAAAATTATTGAATTAAGACTCACAATTTAATTTTGGAATGCATTTATCTCCCTAGAAGGGTATGTAATATTCGGCGTGCCAAAACCTTTGTTTTTTAATTATTTGATTGTTCCGTCGAAGGTTGCTTTAATTATGCATTTGACAGCTGACACTGGGAAAAGAGAAATAATAAAAAACTGGAAGGGAGAAGAGACCTTCGCTATATAAGTTTCGGGAGCTAAATAGCTCGCATGCCTGACAATTAGTTGCATAATTTGAAGTTCAAAACACACACACACACACACAAACAGGAACAACAAGAACAACAACAACAAATAAAGAGGAAGCGACTTGAAATAACTGAAATTGTTGTTAACTCGTTTTGGGACTCGAAGGCTTGGCGAATGCTGTGCGAATACAATGTAAATGAATAATTCCCGATGGGCCTGTGGGGGCTATTAAAAAGATGCCAATGTGTGCCCAGCAATCAGCAAAGCGGACAACACCAACAACAAAGACAACAACAACAACAACAACAACTAAAATGGCCATGATGAATCAGTAAGGAACTGTCGGAGCTGGGAAAGGAAAATGTATACAGTAAATACAGCATACAATAATACATTATAGGCAAGGTAAGGTAAGGTAAAGAACGACTTCTGCGAAGCCCACACCAAGATACAAAGATACATTTTTAAAATGTTAAATTGATGCAGGCAACAGCAAGCAGCAAGCAGCATGCAGCATGCAGCAAGCAGCAGCAGGCATCAGACTGGCAACAACTGGCAACAACTGGAAGGCAACTTTGCCGCACTAACCATAAAAAGGTATTTAGCAATTTAGATGCATTCGATGTCGTGTCCGAGACGGACGCGATCTCCAACTGGAGTGGACTGCTCTTCCAAGACAGGTCTCTCTCTCTCTCTCTCTCTCTCTCAGCAACATTGTTGCTGTTTAGTTTTTTTTTTTTTTTCTTTTTTTGTTTTGTTTTTGTTGCCGGAGTATCGCACGCTTCGATCTCGTCTGCTGATTGCGCAGCTGGAGGGGATGAGCGGATTGTCTTTCCCTCTTTGCCAGTGTGTGTGTGTGTGTGAGTGCCTTGAAAAATGAATTGCTTAGCGCTCGCTCGCCCAAATAGTCCATGGCATAAATTCCGAATGGGAAACGCATCAATCAACGGTTTTAGTTCAAGCTGCAAACAGAGAGTAGTCTAAGACAGACAGGCAGACATAGACAGAGGGAGTGAGAGGGATAGCAAAGGTTCACATGCATTATGCAATTGGTACAAATGTACCAAAAGCTCGGTACACATTTAATTTGGTACACTTGTTCAATGTTTTTTTTATGCTTAAAATTTGGGAGTAATTCTAATTTCAAACTTATTTGCAAAACAATAGATGAAAAATGTTTAATAGTCATTTTAAAATAAGTATTTTTTGTTGAACAATTTTAGAGAGAAAATTGAAATATTTATAAATGGAAGGGAGGAATTGTAATTTCAAACTTGTTTGCGAATAGCTGAACAAATTTGAATATAAACATATATATTTAATTTAATTATTTTTATGCAAGAATTTTGGAGAATTTACGAAAATTAAGATAAGTAAACTATGTAAAAATTTTAGTTTTGAAGTGAAGTTTATAATTTATTAATAGTTTTTCAAGCAGCTTTTCTTTATGATAGATCAATGAAAATTAATTACCCATTAAATGATAAAAATAAAAATTGATTGAAATACAACAATTAAAATGGTATAAAAGTGCTTTCTTTGCGGAAATTATATTTTCTTCTTTACAGTTGCAAGCGTGAGGAAGATTAGCTCTCTTTCTCTCTTTCTCCCTCTCTCATTCTCTCGTAAATATTGTGAAAGCTTTGTTGGCAGGCAAACTAAGGAGCGGAACTCTGGGAATTGGAATGGGTATTCCAGGAGATATATATATATATATAGAGAGAGAGAGAGAGGGGGGAGGAAGCGGGAAGTGTTTGACGGGGCTCGTGATGATATTGCTGGAAAGATTAGACGAGCAGCAATGGCAGCCAAAAATTAAATAAGAAAAGATAACAAGCTAGGCATGCTCGCTTGTCCCAAGAATACGTGGAACGGCAAACAAACAACAAGCAACAACAACAACAAAAAACAACAAACAACAACAGCAACAACTGAAAGCGGCGAGTCGAGAACAAATAGGCGAGTCGTCGGCTTTGGCCATGGCAAGCGGATTAGCTTACCTGGCCTCAGTGGGTTAGCGGTACGAAGAGCGGAGAGGAGGTATTAAACTGTGACGACGACATCGACGTCGACGTCGACGTCTACTGAGCCGCTCCCCTTGTCTGTGAGTGCCAGCTAAAAATTTACGATTTTAGCACAGATTGTAAAGTAAATTTTCCTGTTTTTATTTCGAATTAACAAGCAGGCGGCGCAGGCAAACAAAGCGACAGAAAGAGGGAGAGAGAGAGATAGAGAGATAGAAAAGAGCGCGAGAGAGAGAAGAAGAACAGAAACATTGTGAAAATAAAAAACGAAAGTTTTATGAATTTTTGTTTTGTCTTTTCTTCGCATTTTTTACATACATATTAATATATATGTATGTATTCCCAGTAGCCATCAGAAATGTATGAAAAAGGATATCATAAAGTAGTGCAAATGTATATGACAAGCAGAGGCTAAATATTTGACAACTTATAGGGTATATACACTAACGATTGAAAAGAATTGAAATATATTTTTACGTATACATCTAAGTTTTGGTTTCATTCTACACTGAATCAAATTTATTTAAATTTATTAATAATTTAATCAATAAAAATTATTATTTTTTATTTATTGTAATATATATTATAATTTTAATAGTTAAAATAATAAAAGCCACATTTATTTAAACTACTACTAAAGTGTGTCCCTGTTATTGTCATACTTTTACTCAATAAATAAGATACGATAATAAATACACTTTTTTCTTGTTCCATTTGATTTGAAAGGTTTTTCAAAAACAATTTCCCTTTGTTAGGGTATCTTTTAGTTGGGCACTCTTGTCTGGTTGTTGTTGTTTTGTGTTTGGTTCTTCTCCAGAATGCGGATTACAGGAAGCCCATGGATCGAACCGGTTGCTGGTTCTTTCAACTCCACTAAACTGAGTCGAGAGCCGAGTTCTGAACTGGTCGGTTACTTAATAATGCAAACAGGTTTCGGCCTCTCATCTAAGGATGTGAGATGTCCATCTGTCTCTGGCGGGAATTGCGAGAAGTAGAAGGGCAAAAAAAGACTTAAGTTATGGATATTGATGAGATGTGCCGATGACGATGAGCCTGCTGATAATGATGATGATGATTATGACGATGATGATATGGTGACTGCCTTGAGTCGAACTAGCTTTTTATCAAGGCGATGACAAGGCGCGATTAGAATGGACACAGGAAATCTAAAAGAAAAAAAAAAAAGAGAGAGGGAGAATGTCAGATTAAAATTATGGGTTCAAAAAGGAACCACTCACAAATGGAACAGCATTGGGTTTCCTTTGGTGTCCTTGCATAATAAGTACATGCAAGAAATTGTTCATTGTTCGAGTCGAGATAATCTCATCATGATAATGAACAATAGTCTCAAGGTAAATGCACACAAGATGAAAATATACGATAAATATATACAAAATACATGGAATTAAAATATACACGACAAATGTACATACAATTAAACTAATTATACACATATAAAAAGGAAGAATTCGGCATTTTCATCGAGTATTTAAATAAGCAAGTGTAGCCACTGCACTTATTATTTTAACCATAGCTGTATATAAAAAGAGCTTTTTTCTTACTGTCCCCATACAGACACACATACACACATGCACACATGCAGTAATCACTCTGCTTATGAGTTAGAGCATTTAGTAAAAGAAATGCACTTACACATACATACACACACACGCACACATTTTGCATTCGTGTTCATTCTGTACACAAAGCGCCTAAGCTAATTACCGTTGATTCAATTTGCCCATAGCTCATTTTCTTTAGCAATTTCCTGTTTCTCTTTGTTGTTTGTACCTTGCGGTCTCTTCTCCTCTTCGTGTCGTGTCCATTCCGTTTCGTTCCATTCCGTCCCGCGTACCTATTTCTTTAATTTGAGCAGTTTGGTAATTTAAAAATTGGAGCCCCCCATAATCAACTGTAATGCGGCCGACTCAACGCTGAGCACGCAAACAGCAAGCACTGAGCACCAACAACAACAACAGCTACAAAGCAAAACATATGCTTCAACAACAACAGTAATGGGCACGCCACAAAGCTTCACTTACAGACACAAAACCAGACAGTCACACACACACGCACATACATAGACACTATCGATACACGAAACAGACACACCTCCCCATTTGCGAATAGTACTCGCTGCTAGCTGGTCGTAAATTATTTGCCGACTTTGTATGTGACGGAAACAGCTGATTTGTTATCAACGGCGCTGAATATTCCCAGAAGATGAGAGAGAGAGAGCGGGAGAGCGCTAGTGAGAGAGCAGCATGCTCTTCATGTGCTGAATTCTCACGCTCGTCGGCAGCCAACAACAACAGAAGAAGAAGCAAATAATAAAAACAACACAACGACGACGGCGACGACGCCAACATCGGCTGCTGCTATGGCAACGACCTTCCTTATTTATTACAATGTGTGTAATCGTCTTCTCTATGTGTGTGTGTACGCTTGTGTGTGTGTGACTGTGTCTGCTCTGCTTGCTTGCGACTTATGTGTAAGAGAGAGAACGATATAGAGAGAGAGGGGGCTGAGGGGGATAGCGGCAGGCGCTGACTTAAATTGCTTAGTTTTTAGTGCAGAAATGTCTGCAGCATTTAAGTTTAATGCTGGCTCGTTAGTGTTTGTGCTGCCGCCGCTGTTGCTGCGCTGCTGCTGCTGTCGTCGCTTCTTATGCTTTGCTTTGGATTTTGCCTGCTTTTTTAGAGCGAGATGGGACTATAATCTCTGTTTTTTTTTTGTGTGCACTGAAAATGTTTGTGCTCATTGCGCAGTTTCCGTGTGGCTTAGTTTGAATTTTATTTGAGTTGTTGTTGTAACAGGCTGTTTTTTTCTGCTTTTTGGTTTCTTTCTTTGCGGATTTTATTTTAGTGCCGCACCTTTGTGCATAAATGTGTATGTGAGTGAGAGAGAGAGATGGGAGCTGTAGAAATGAATTTTTACTGGATTTAAGAAGTGGCAAATGCGGAATACGAATGTGCAATGAAAAGGAAAACTTGCAAACTAAATATGTAAATATATTTTGTATAAATAAGAATATTGTCAAATAATTATATATCTATTTGGCATGTTTAAATATGTTATTGATAGTAAGAAGATAAATATTTTGTAAATTGTATACAAAATAAAATAATAAATAATTAATTTCAATAGCAATTTGCATTTTATATTTACGACTGCGTTTTCAAGTACGGTTCTGAAAAGATGGCCAAAAGAACCGTTCGATCAAAGTTATGCATAAAACCGAAACTGCGCAGAGTAGGGGAGGCCATAAAAGAAATCATCAAAATTAAAGCAGGGCAACACTTAAAACGCACGCTCAAAAGAGAGCGAGAACGCGAGCAGCGAGCAGCGAAATATGATTACAAAATAAAAAAGCAGCAGTCGCAGCAGCAGCGACGGCAGCGGCGTCGCTCTCTCTGGCACAAGCAATGAAAGCAGTTGTAAAGATGGCCGCCATGGCTATTATATGGCTGAATTTGTAAATGACACCAACACCTATGCAACACGCCAGAGAGAGAAAGAGCGAGCTGCCATGTGTTTCGGTTTCAGGCACTGAATGCAATTGGCTTAAGCGTTTGCAGCAACAATAACAAAGCATGTGTGCGCTTGTGTGTGCGTGTGTGTCTGCTGAATAAGCGTCGACGTCACGGCCCAGTCGGCAAATCAGCTGTGCGGTTGTTTCAATAAAACAGCAGGTAAAACGCTGCTAGCCAGAAAAAAGGGCCACGCCATGAAAAACAGTCGCCTGAGAGAGCTTGACGCGTGCGGACGACGACTGTGAGACGCAATAAAATTCCTACAAATATTCACAGCAAATACTTGATGAAAAAAACTTACATAGCAGCAGCAGTTAGAATCTAAACAGCTGCTGAGCATAATTCACATAATCAAAAGTGTGTTACAAAATAAATCAGAGACAAAAAATCGATGCACAGCAAAAGTAAAAAAAACAACAAACGCCTTTTAACATTGAACGTTGGCGTCGCGTAACAGCTGTTATTGCTCTCGCTCTCACACTCTCTCTTGAGCTCTGTTTCGATTCAGCACAATTCAGCGGCACGCGCTCTCTTTGCGAGCTGAATGTTGAAAAATTACTGAAAAAATTGACAACATCTTAAAGGCTGTTTCATTTCGCTTGCGCTGCTCAACGTGAACGGACGTGTCGGAGCAATTCATTCTCTCTGCCTGTCGTCGACAAACAAGACAAGAAAAAAACAGAAGAAATAAAAATAAAATAAATAACACAAGACTGAAACCAACAAGCAGCTAAAATAGTTACAAAAAAAAAAAACAAGAAAAAACCAAGACTGATTAACCAATTACAATAAATGCAAAACAATTTGAATTACGGGTGCGAAAAGCAAAAAATAAATCAAAAATTAACCGCAAGCAGCAGCAGCCAGCAGCATATGGATTAAGGTTCCTCACACACACACACACACACACAAACACACACACATACACATACGCAGAAACGGATTAAGCACAGCTTTGACTACAGTTAAAAGCTCTCATTTGGATTACCAGTGTTTAAATTGCAGCATGTGCAAAAGTCAAAAGTGAAGTGTCAAAAAGAAGAATAAGAAAACGAAGAAAAGCTCTGAAAATGAAATGCTAAAGTGAAAAGCAAAGCGATAAAAATATCTATAATTAATTAATTATTATTATAAATTAAAAAGGCTAACCGGCAACAACAAAAATGACGATGGCTGCATGTTATGCCAATTATGACATGTCCACCATGTCTTCGCTCTCGCTCTCGCACAGCATGCAACAGCAGCAGCAGCAACAACAGCAGCAGCAGCAACAACAGCAGTTGCAGCAGCAGCAACAGCAGCAGCAGCAGCAACACATGTATCATGCTGCTGTTGCGGCACATCAGCAACAATTGCTGCAACGCCAGCAGCAACAACAACAGCAGCAACAACAAATACCCGCCAACAATAATAAAATTGCAGCCAGCAATCAGCGACAGAGCAGTGTTGCCAGTCGCAATCCAAGCAGCGCTGCCAACAGCAACAACAACAGCAACAGCAGCAACAACAACAGCATTGCCAACAACAATAACAGCAACAATAACAGTTCTGTTAGCAGCAATAACAGCTCTGCAAGCAACAACAACAGCAACAGCATTGCCAACAGCAACAAGGACTACAGCATTCCATTGCACGTCGACTGCAGCGTGGAATACGAGCTGCCCAATCAGCCAAAGCCGCCCGCCGGTCAGCGAGTGGAGCCGCTGCTGATGATTCACCCCTGTTATTTTCGCAAAATGGAGTCGCAGCGACGCAGTCCATTTGTCAACAATATGCAGGCGACGGCGGCGACAAATGTGCAGCGCAGCAGCAGCGGTGTGAGCAGCGCGACAGCAGCAGCAGCAGCGGCGGCAGCAGCAGCAGCCACTGTTGTGGCAGCCACAACAAATGCAAATGCTGCTAGCAACGCGAGCAGCAGCAACAGCAGCGCAGCAGCAGCAGCAGCAGTTGCAGCAGCAGCAGCGCGACGCAAAACACAACAACAACTGCAACAACACCAGCAGCAGCAGCGACAGGCAGCGGCGTATCAGCAGCAGCTGCGTCAGCAGCAGCAGCAGCAGCAAATGTCACAAATGTCGCAGCAGGCGTTGTATCCAGTGCAACAACAACAACAGCAACAGTTGCAGCAACAGCAGCAACGCCAGCAGCAGCAGCAACAACAACAACAGCATCGCAACAACCAAAGTCGTCAAAGCCAAAGTCATGCAGCAGCAGCAGCAGCGACGTCGACGTCGGAATGGGAACAGCTGCAACAACAACAGCAACAACAACACCTGCAACACCAACAACACCAACATCAACATCAGCAACACCAACAACACCAGCAGCAACAACATCAACAACACTTGCAACATGCCGCCTCACTTTACACAGCCAAAAGCAGCAGCAACAACAACAATAACAACAACATTTCTGCCTCTGCCTCTGCTAGCTACGTGAGCAGCGCTGCTGCGTTGGCGCCCTGGAATGCAGCGGCGCAACAGTCGGCGGCCGCAGCGGCAGCGACGGCGGCAGCGCTGCTCATCGATCGTTCACCAATGGCAACAGTTCCTAGCAATTATCAGGCCGGTCCTGAGGCCACAACAACAACAGCAACAATTGCTGCCGCTGCTGCTGCAACAACAACAAATGGCGGCGGCGGCGGCGACAAGTTGAGCGGCAAATATCGGCAATATTTGCGAACGCAGCAGCAGCAGCAGCGCATGCATCCCTATGCAGCAGCAGCAGCGGCGGCCGCAGCAGCCGCAGCAGCATCCCTCGCTGCAAATTTAACGCCAGCAGCGGCGGCTTTTGTTCCCTATGGAGCGACGGCGGCAGCGACGTCGGTGACGGGGGCAGCGGCAGCGCCAACATTCCAGCAAATTTCCTGCTACAATGTGTGATCCAACAACAACAACAGCAACCACAACAACAAGAATAACAACAGCAAACGGCAACAGCAAACTGAGAGCAGCAGCAAACAACAACAAAAACTGAGACAGACGCTTACCAAGTAAACGTCAATGAAAACAACCAACAACAACTGCAAAAAGAAAAGCTTTTTCCTTTTTTTAGTAAACAAAAAAAAAACAAAATTGTTAAATGTTCTGTTATAGTTTTCATATTTTAGTTTCCAAAGCGCTTGCAAAATGAAAAACAAAACGTGCATTTTTTTTTGTATGACAAAAAATAGCGCAAAAGAATGTAAGAAATGTTAAGAAGAAGAAAAAGAAGAAGAAAAGCTCCTTTTTGTGTGCAGTGCTTAAAAGCTAAAACTAACGGCACGCTTCCAATCGAAGCCTATTTGTAATTAAGATCGAAAAATCAAAACGAATAGCAAAGAAAAGAAGAAAAATACAACACACAAAATTGCAAATTGTGATAAACTCGAAAATAATTTGTTAACAAAAAAAAAAAAAACGAAAAGAAAAAATAAGAACTGCAGTTTTTAAGTTGAAAATATGTCATACAAAAGAAGAAGCGGAAGAAAAAAGTGTTTCGTTTTTTGTTTGATTTTTAGCAAGCGCTGTTCAAAATTTGTTTGTAATTTCCAATTTGAAACTAGCTGCGAAAGATTGTTGCCAAAAAAAAAAAACAAATACAAAAACAAAAAATGAATAAAACAAAGCCCAAGAGAAGAATAATTGAAATTCACTTTTCATTTAAGTAATTTGTAGTAATTCGATAAACAAACAATACAAAAACAAAAACAAAAAACATAAACATATAAAAACAAAAACAAAACAAACAACAAAAAAATGCAAACTATTGTAGTGATATTTGTTATAAAATAATTTTAGTAATTAATTTAATTTAAATTAAATAAACAACAACAACAAAGCCACAATTGCGTGTCAACCAACAACAACAACAGCAGCAACAGCAACAACAACAACAACAACAATAATAACAAGTAAATGAAAATGCTAAAAAACTAAAACATATGCTTATTTAATTATTATTAATGAATCCAAGCTCTAGAACGAAAAAATCAAAGCAAAAATATATATTACAAAAAATCTCTTAAAAAAAGGACGAAACAGAATTGTTACTGATACAAAAAAAAAAATAAATACGAAGAAAATAATAATAAAAAAAACAAAAATACATATATACAAAAAAAAAAATTACACAAACCACACCATAAAAATGAAAATAAAATTTATTCCAAATTATGCGACGTAATTTGATGCAAGAATATGCGAAATGATATATAAATGAAACAAAAATATGCGAAAATCTAGCAAATTGTGTTTTTTTAATTCAAAATCCGAAAGGAGAATCTTGATTTTGTTCACCGTCGGCATTTTGCTTGTGGATTACTTTTATTTACTTTTTTTTTTTTTTTTTTACAGGTTGTCGCTTTTGTTGGTGTTTTATGTTTTACTTTAGTTTTGCTTTAATTCGATTTCTTGCTCGCTTTTTGGTGTCAGCGTCGGCGTCGCCTCCTCAAAGCCCCCTCCCCCATGCCAGTCACTGTGATTGATTGTTGTCATTGATGGAAGACTTTTGCAGACACACACACACACACACAGACAAACCACACACACACAGACACATACAGAGAGATGACAGTGGTCGAAAAAAGTAGGGAGGTCGCTGTCAAAGTCGTTGCTTGTGGGAAAGAAAGAATGATAAAAAAAATAAAAGAAATCAGCCCACATACAAAATGGTCGCTTTATGTTTTACAGTTTACTTGGGTTGCATGGGCGTTTTATTTTTTAAAATTTTTATAGTGGTGTGACAAAGTCAGAAAACATATAATAATTCTATGAAATTCGAAAAATGTCATAAATTAATTTCAGATCATAGCTGGTCCAATTTCAGAAAGTTTTATTGCTTTCTTATAAATTAATTTCAGTCAAAGATTGCTCAACACTTTAGATAATAACAATAAAAATATGCACATCACTCTAAATTGTATATATGGATTTTCTTAAGTGAGCCCTGTGATAAGTTATATCATTTAATTAATTTCAGCCTAAAGATTTCATATTCAATTTCTAAAAAAAACTAAACTGATAATGAATTTTCAACAAAATTTGAAAACTTGATTCGAGTGCATTTTGACATGTTTTTCCATTATCTGATTGTTAACTCAAGTTTCATAGGAAATCCGGCTGGCAAACATTTCTATATCTGTTTTTTTGTGTGTTTTATTATTGCCACGGAATTAATTGTGAATAAAATGAAGCAGAAAAATGACATCCGTTTGCCATTGACAGAAACTGAAGCTCATTTAGCCATTTGATTTGTGACTAATACTCGTTTGAATCCGCTTTGATTCACATTGATTCACTTTTGGTCTGCCCTGAATCTGAAACGAGTCAAAGACAAGACAACGACGAGGAGAACAGGAATTGGAATGCGAACGCGGATTTATCTATCTTCCATATATGTTTCTATATATATATAATTAAATCAACTTTTGCTAATAAATATACAACTCTGCTCGACAGTTGTCACTCTGAAAATAAGTCCAAATATTTTTATAATTTACGTCAATTTTAAATTGGAAAATATGCAATTTTCAACTTTTAAATATAGAAAATGTTTTCACAAACACCAATTTTTCAATTTAAAACAAATTACTTTACTAATAAAATACCAATAAATCACATTTTCTGAGCGATCACTGTAATAAACACACACACACACACACACACATACAAATGCACTCAGCAAATCTTGTTTAGCTGTAAAAAAAATTACGAGAGAAAATATTCGTTCGGTTTGTATACTGATTTAGGTCTGTGAAATGATTGCAAACTATTCATTTATTCAGTTCATCAATCACACACATACACTCATTTAAGTGGGGTGGGCAACAATAGATTGCAATTGCAATTGGCAGTAATTTAAATTCACTGCAGTCGCTTAAAAACATGGAAACGATAAATAATTGTTTTTTTTGTTGTGTTTTGTGCTCACGAAATCAGCTGTTGCCCACTGTTTATAATACTCCCCATCCCACCGCCGCTTTCCAGTCATTCCCATTGAATAGGCGAGGTCGTTGTCGTCACAATTCTATTCACATGCATAAGTGGAGGATGCCTGTATGTGTGTGTGTGTATGTTGGCAAGGTGCTTGAGCTTTAACTGGAATGGCATGAAACAAAAGCTGCACTTTATTGGATTGTTGATCGTATGTAGTTTTTTTCCCTTCTTCAGAGATAATGGGCTCCGGCTCTTCAAGTGCTGCACTTGAAAAATTCAAGTGTTCGTTTAGTTTTTGTGTTTTTTTTTTGTTGATTTAAATTTTAATTTTTATTTTCAGAATAGAAATGAGCTAAACGTTGAAGTGGCCTGCGTTGCTAAAAAAGAGTATTATTTTATTTTTAATTTATTTAGATTTTTGGGCATGTGAGTCAGGGCAGTGTAGTTTATTAGTGGAAGGTACCCAAAGTTTGTTTATAGTTCATTTGCTTAAACAGAAGTTAGCTGACAATAGAAGCGTTCATTTTATTACCTGGCGATAAACAAACAAAAGGGACATTAAACGCAACATTTCTTGTGCAAAGACTTTAAATGTTTTATTTATAGTGTACAATTATTTTCTCTCTTACTCGCCCTCTTTCTTTCTCCCACTGCATTTAGAAGTTTCGGAATTCCAATGAATTTGCTTAACCTTTGCGCATGCCTTTCCCCCTTTCGCACACCCCTCCCAGCAAGTAGCAGGTGCCATTTAAAAGTCATCAACAGAGATAAATAAACTCAATAATGGGCCAAGCGAAATACACATAAAAGCTCAAACAAAACAAAACGCATGCAAATACAACGGAACCCGAAAACACACACACACACACTTATACACTTAACGTACACAGAGATGATTAGTTATTTTTAAAATTCAAGCTGAAAATGCAAACAGAAAGAAAAATTGTTCAAAATGAAATGACGCAAAGCGCATTAAACAAAGTCCAGAAAAAGAAAACACAAAAAAACAAAGTCACATCAAGCGCCGGCACCAAAAAAAAAAAGAAGAAAAACAACAACAAAACAAATTGCGTTGAAAACTGAAGTAGAGCGCAAAATGAAAAGCAAAGACAGAAATGCGACAACGACAACGGCAGCGGAAGCTGTCTAACAAACGGTGTCTCTCACTGTATGTGTGTGTTGTGTGTGTGGGTGCGAGCAAGAGGGAGGAGGTGTTATATGGCCATTACAGGGACGCGCCTCGCATTGAGGCTGGTCATAAAGCTCATGTTTATGAGCAGCAGAGCAGCGCAGACGGAGACAGACAGAGGCGCGGGCAGCAGACGCCGCCTGGGCAACCAGTTTATGTTTGTTGTTGTTGTTGTTTGTTTTTGTTATTGCTGTTGTTTTTTTTGTCTCTCTCCCATTCATTCATTCATTTTTCTTTGGCTTTTTTGCACTCTTTGCAAGTGGCTGGTTTTGGGGTCAGCTTAATCCAAGCGCCACATCATTTTGCGACTTAATTAAATCATTTGCCATGTGCCCAAAAAATCATTTAAATTTTAAATAAATACCCACATTTATTTTCTATGCGTTTCACTTTAAAATTTTGCAAATTAGTTTGTTTTTTTTTGTTGTTGTTGCTTTATTGCTATTGTAATGATGATGACAGCAGCAGTTTTATTTTTTTTATGGATTCTCTGTTTTTTCAGTATACAAATTAAAGTCGTAAATTAAGTACCGCATTTACAATTAAATATGTATTTATGCCAAATGAATTGTTATTTGTTAGCGACAGTTTTAATAAGCTTTAATTAAATTGTAAAACAAGGCAAAAAAAAAAGAGAGAGAAGTAAAGCCACAATAAAATGTATCGTTAGTCGTTGTAACTAATTAGCATAATTTGTATGCATGAATGCACTGCGAGAAATGTGCGGTTCAACATTTTAAAGCGGCTTTTAATAAATTATAAAATTTATTATTAATTAAAACACGACTAATTTGGATGAGGACACCGCTCAGCCATCAATTTAAAAGCACTCGTAATACGCAAAAGACGAGCCCAAAAAAAATACACACACACAAATATATACATATATATATTATAAAAATATATATGTATATAAATATCTACATGCATGCAAATGCTTATGCAAATAGCGATGATTATAAAATAGAAATTTTTTGATTTTCGTTTAACATCTGAGTCACAGAGCTGATGTCAAAAACACTAATTTATAAAAAGCAAAAACTTTTTTTTATTGAATTTCGGACAAAAAAAAAATAATAAAAAATTAAAATACACAATTAACCTCAAACTGCGACATTTTTGCTTGAACTGAAAACCCTGAAAATATTACAAAATATATAGAGCTGCACTTTTGGCTGGTCCAAAAGTTGAAGTTGAACAAAAAACAAAAATAAAAAAAAAAACACTTGTATAAAATTAAATATTATTCATACTTAGCAGCTACGTAAACTTGTCAAGCTCACTGCAAAAGCTAGGCCCAAAGTCAAATCACTTAAACTGCCTGGCAACAGCGAGAGAGAGAGAGAGAGAGAGAGAGAGAGAAAGAGAGAAAGAGAGAAAGAGAGAGAGAGGGAGGGAGCGAGGGAGTGAGTGAGTGGGAAGGTCAAAACGCTTTTGAAAAAATGGCCTATGAATAAAACTTGAACTACAAACTTTATACTTGGCAACAACAAAAGCGAACAATAAACAACAGCAAACAGACAACAACAACAAAGTACATGACAATGTGTAAAACTAGTTAGCAAGAAAAAAAAACGAAAAAAAACAACAAAAAAAACAATACAATACAAACAATTAAAAAGCATTAACGCTTAGTGCTGCCTAAGTGCAGTTTTGGGGTATACTAATAAACATATACATATATAGATATATATTATATATTATATACATATGTAGACGATATAAGTAAGTAGTGCACGAGCAGAACGAAACCAAACTGAAGGCATGTCAAAAATGTTTAGGGCTAATCTCAATGATAAAGCGATAAAGATACAAATACATCACATTTGTATCTTTGTCACTCTGCTTCAAGCAAAAAAAAAAAAATAACAAAAAAGCAGACAACACGTTAATTAAACAAAATTATGTGTGTTTTTTCAAATCATTTTTAATGCTCTGAACCCTTGAAAAGTGTATAAAACGGGTGTAATTGTTACAGGCAGAAGGAAGCCTAAGGTCGAATCGATTCAGCTGTGTCGGTCTGCCAGTCCGTCCGTCTGTATTAATCTGTATGTATTAATCTAAGAGACTATACTTTTTTCGTTTGCCTGTTATCGATAAGAATCGATTGCCGATTTATAATAAATGTCACAATTTTAAAGCTGAAGATGCCCAAATATATTAATGATCATTCGTAAAACATTCATCAAGATCGAAAGAAAATAGTCTCAGGTTCAGGGTATCTCCTAGTCGAGCAATCTCGACTCGAGCATTTTAAAATGATTTTGAATAGTGTTCATGTGTGTTAGGTAATCGAAAAAACCACTTAACTGGCACGAATCAACATTAAAACATACAAATATACATGATAATTGATACCATAAACCATAAATTAGCCAACCATATTGTGACTTACAACAACAACAACAACAACAACAACAAAAGCAAAACCATACTATATATACATATATATATAATATCTATTTAGACGACGATATAATGCAACTAACTATATAGTATTTAGACAACATACCAACTACGCCTATGCCGAGAAATAAAAAAAAACCCTAAACACTAGAGAAAGCATGGAGTAAACCTTATAATTATACTAACTAGGCCATCAACAAATTATAGCATATAAAGGTATATATCTATATATATATATATATATATATATATATGTAGGGTTAGATGTGAGGTGCATTATGCATACTCAAGCAAAAAAAAGGAAAGAAAGAAAAACAACAACAACCCGATTACTTATGAAGACGAAACTTTAACAATTTAAGCGCTGAATTAACAAAAACCTATTGAGCGTAAAAAATGCTAAATATGTTAAACAATATATGGATAAATATACATATGCATATATATACATATATATATATAAAATAATTATTATTATAAGTTTCTGCTGTGAACAAAATTAATGTTTGAATATGCATTAATTTCAACATATATGTTTTTTTTTTTTGGTCGTTTATAAATATATTAAAATATGATGAAAATAAAACTAGAAAATATGCTAAATGAAAACTGGAAATGAAGACGTTTTTTCTTCCTTATGGTGAAAGGGAGACAGCGATTGGGAGAGAAAGTGTAAAAGAGACAGAGTTTTCTTTCCTTTTTTTTTATTAATTAAACTGGGTAAATAAAAAAAGGGAAAGAAAACATTTTGTTATTATTTTACACTCATAATTTATTTAATTTAGTTTCTTTCCGTAACGTTTTTTTTTTTAATAGTTCAATTAGTCATAGTATATATGAATATATAAATATATATATACTTATACTTCTGTTCAATGTGATTGTAGTTTTATACATCACTCATTCGACTTTAAATTTTATAACAAAAATAAAAAAAACACACTAAGACATTTTAGTTTGTTTTTTTCTTTCCACAAAAAATATGTAGCTGCTAGCTATTCTATATGAACATATTTGCATTATAATGCTGCCCAAATCCTGATTGATTGAGTGATTTATGAACTTGTGTATATGTTGTAGAATGATTAACCGAAAAACTCAACGAGTTCAAGTATTGGCTGTGTATACATATATATAATGTTATTATTTGAAATTTAAATTTATAACATATTATGAGGTGAATTAAATATTATTTTTCGATTAACAAATACATATTTATAAATATGCATGATAGGACTTGACAAAAATCCAACAAATATGCAAATTAATAATAGATTAATTTTAACCATAAATTATTTAAGTAGTTTTTAAATGGCAGGAATGTTGTCTAAATGGATTTTGGAAAGTTGTTTGAAAAGTAGTTTATTAGATCATTCGGGTAGGTATTTTTGCAGAAAATGAAGAAAGGAATTTGCAGCACATTAAAAACGATAATTAAATATATTTTTTGTTTGTTTGGAATTTTCTTTTGATAATAAAAAGAGACTTTAAATATTTATAATTTATTTATAACAAAGTAGACTGAAAACTTTTATATGCCGTCTGCCTGTTACATACTCTTGTATAAAATCATTCTACCCTTTTTAGCCAATTTCAATGGGTTCAGGGCATAAAAAGAGAAACCCCGCCAAGCCTTGCAAACTGCTTTTTTTATTTTTGTTCTTGTACTCTGTCATCTATAATAATCATAATGAGTGTATGCTATTATAATGAATAATGAAATGAAATATCAGCGCACGTATTTGTCATTGTTCATGCTCGATGGCTGATGGCTGTGCAACGGCAACCCTGCCATGTCACTTGTCAACCCCGGCCCCTGCACCATCCCTCGGCTCCTCTCGCTGTCAGTGGTAACCCAGCCCGCACACTTTGTACGTAGTATGTATAAATACATATTCGAGTGAGTATTATCAGCACTCACGAGGCTCACGTTTCAAATGCTTTGACGCTGTCGTCTCCATCTCTATATAGTATATATGGGCTTCCATTTTCAGTCTCCCTCTCTCTCTCTCTCTCTCTCTCTCTCTCTCTGTCTCTGTGTCTGTCTCTGTCACTCTCTCTGTGAAGTGTTTTCACAATCGCCGCACATCAAGTTGAACGCCACATGACTCGGGACATTCTCGAAGAAATCATGTTGTGCCCGTTTCATATTTTCCAAATGATGGTGCAAGTTCTAAAAGGTCTTGCTATCAGGGCAAGCTGCACTGAGAAAATAATGCCAAAGTAAAATAAACAAAAATTCGTTAAAAAGGTTTATTTTTTAAGATAAGCGGATTAAAATGATTGCGATTAGCGGAAAGGTTTTGTGTTTTTTTTTTGCCATCTGGTTGCCATTGTTGTGGTGGAAAAGTATCTCAGCTAATAAGATTTACAATGGGTTTTCTAGAATATGTAAATTAAATAAATAAATAATAATAAAACATTTATTTGAAAAGAAAATATTAATAATGCCTGGGATTGAAACTTTTAACACATATCTATAGTCTCACCTTAATGTGCAGCTCTAACTGGAAGCGTAGAAAACTTGATCTCTCAGTGTAGAAGCCAAAAAACCGAAAGAATAACAAAACTTAGACGTCAGTTGGTCTGGCGGCGATTAACAGACTAAGGCGGCAATTAAAAATGCTTTAAATCGCCCACACAACACAGACATTGAAATGGCTATAAACATTTGAAAATGCGAATAATTAAAATATTTAAAATAGTTGCCGCCGCACGTCTTTTAATGAGCAGCCGGCACATCAAATATCAACAAATAAATAAATAATATATCATTCGATTTTAATTTTAAATTTTCATTCCACGTATTTCGATATTATTTCTTTCATTTTTTTTTTGTTTTGTGTTGTTTTGTTGTTGTTTTTGATTTTTCGTAATAATTGCTGCGCTGAAAGTTGGCTCGATTTCAAGCGAAACAAAACGCACCGAAACAAGCCGGGAAGTCCCAAGGCGAAGATACACAAAAATAAACAAATTGAATTTGAAATCAAATTGAAATTGAAAATGAAAATGTGCATAAAAGCAACAACATCGTGGCAAAGGTTTAATAAATTGTAATTTATGTTTATTGAGCGATATGTCATGCGTTTATTGATTTCGTATGCGAGGCAGGCAACAAAAGTATCTTTCATTCTATTGCTTTGGTATCTGTGCTGTATCTGTGAGATGCTGCCAATGAGCGAGCATTTGTGCGACATTTACGACTTGTCATATTCGGGCTGTGTGGGCAGCCATAAATTGTTGTTGCCACACATATGTGTACATGTGTGCCTCACTCAATGTATCTTGTATCTCTTGCATCTCTTGCATCCGCCCCCCTGCCTAGCTAGGCGTGCTGCATCACCGCAGTTATTTAGTTTTTATGCGCACATTGCTCGTCGCTGGTTGCTCATTGCTTTTGTTTGCTTTGCCCCGCTCGGAGAAACATCCCAGATGAGTAATGATTGTAGGGCCGAACTTAAGTGTAGTGCACTCCTAATAGACCCCGACGGTTGCCTGCGGCCAGCTTAAAACAGGCAAAACGATCACCAGACAGACAAGCGGACAACAGACAGCAAGCAGACGGCAGATGAGTTGAGTTGAGTTGAGTTTCGATCCGAAAGCAATCCCCAGCTAAGCTGCTGCTGCTGCTGCTGTTGCGAGACGCATAAACTACAAAGTACGCAGCAACAACACGAGCAACTGAAACAGGCAAGCCGACAGACAAACAGACAGACAGACAGACAGACAGAGAGGCAGAGAGGCAGAGAGACAAATAGACAGCGCCGCCGTATCTATGAGATACAATTTTGGCCTGTGCGTTGGCCGTGTCGCGGCAGGCACCAAATTATACATATCGAAAGATTTATTACACACATTGTGACAGTGCGAGCCGTCAAATGAGTTTTCAGCGTAATTACCGAGTGTCACAAATATCTGTACAGAAAGCAAAAAAAAAAAAAGAAAGAAAAATACGACAAAAAACACAACTGAAATAAAATCAAATTAAGCGCGCACTCATATGAAAAAAAACACTAAAATAACAAGAAAGCGCAGCTATTTTTGGCACACCGAACATTGCATACCCTTGCCAAAGTGGGGCTCAGCTGCTCGTAACTGAACTGAATTGTTTACTTAACAAATCATTTATTTCGGCAAGCAATTTTTGTTATTGTATGCGAATCAAATTTGTTGTCTTTTTTCTTAATATTTGCGAAAGCAACTTGAGATTCGATTTAATTCAATTGGAGCTGACAATCATAAATCAAAAGTCTCCCATTCTAGATTGAAAAATTCTGGAACAAATTGAAAAATATGGTTTTCTTGTTGGTTCCAAAATAAATATGCCTTATGAGAAGTCTTTTGCAAGGCATTTCACATTTGGTGGGAAAATTGTAGTAACAATTGTAAGGGTATTAAAACTAAATACATGTGGGCACAAGTATCATTTTTTATGTGAGCGTTCCTATCATTTTTTTTCCTTTTGCTTTTTTTTATGAGCAAGTTTTTTTTTTTCCATGTATTTTGATAATCGCGCAGTTAAATCAGCAAATGGGAAATGGGGAAAATGCGATGTCCGCTGCCTGCTGCTTTTGCTGCTGCTGCTGCTGCTGTTGCTGCCTGCTGCTGCTGCTGCTCCTGTCAACTGCCAACTGCTGACTGCCCTCGATGGACTGTCTGAAGGTTACTTACTGTCCGCTTGTGCAGTGAAACAACGTTAATCATTTATGAATGACTACATCTATGGCAAGCAGCGATTTGGACCTTTGCCGGCCCAGACACAAAATGAAAATTAAGGCGCTTTAATGACGACTACAAAAGGTGATGGCCGCAACTCGGAGAGCCGCCAACGGGCCATCAGTTAGACAACAACCACAACAACAACAACAACATTCGGCCATGGTCAGCATAACGAGATAAGCGTAAATTGTTTATGCGTTAATTAAGATTTCTTTCATGTGGCCAAGTTAAGAGCAGCTGCTGCCGTTTCGGCTTACAATTCCGCCCCAAGCAAAGTTCACAAAACGTTTTCGTGTGTCTGTGTCTGTGTTTTGTTTAGTTTTTATTTTTATTTTTATTTTTATTTTCTTTCAACTATTTCGTGGCCTTTCATTTGGGTACCTTTAGGTTTTAATTATCCTTATCTTGGGAAAAGGTTTCAAAACTACAAGTGTGCACAACTTATTAAACGCATGTGTCTAAAAAATATCAAACTTAATTTTCATTCAATCTAAGACCCCAAATTTGATGAATTTTTGTATTTTGACTTTTTCTGTTGCTAAGCACTCTGGCATAGAAAATGGGTCTAAATTTGAAATATCATCAGTTTTAAATGTATTGTGTACTGTGTAGAAAAATGGAATTTTATAGTAGAAATAATTATATTGCAATCTATGAAACACAACATTTCGTAAACACATAGATAGTACAAATGATTATATTGCAATCTAATATAATAAAAAATAAATAATACCAAAATAACAACTAGAACACTGCTGTTTGAGATTCTATAATCTGGACGGTTTGAATGGCATAAGCAGGTCTTTACAAAAAGTATCTCAATCTGAGCTTTAATGAAATCTGGTTGACGTCAAGCATTACGACACGATGCTCATTTCAGTTCAGTTCACTTTTTTATCTTTTTTTTTTTTTTGATTTTGGTGGAAGCATCACGATGCGATTGGGGTTTGGAATTGAGATGGTGACTGCGACTGTGACTGTGACTGGGATTGTGATTGTGATTGTAAATGAGACTGACTGAAAAGTCACACGTGACGGCCAAAGTCGCAAAACTGAAAGCCGCCAGCCGTGCATGGTGTTTATTTTAATGGAACGTGTTTGTTTTTCTTTTTCTTCTTCTTGTAATCGTTAATCTGGCATTTGCACTTAATTAAAAACATTTTAGCTATTATTAACAGCAGTGCACTTGTAGCTGTTGTTGTTGTTATTGTCTGGCAATTTTATTATTTGCTTTAATACGTTGAAATTTGTTGCATTTAAAATGTGGAATATGGTTATGTGGATTTGCGTGATTGCTTCCATATACCGTCAAGAAATCGTGCGATTCGTAACAGACATGTGTAATAAACAAGCATATGGTGTATCTATATATATATATATGTATCTGCATCTGTATCTGTGTCTGTAACTAAGTGCTTTACAGTTGGCGAATCGAATCGAATTGAATTTGAAATTGGAATCGGAATCCGTTGCGATACATTTGCGTGGCTTTAAGTTTCTTGTTACTCGTTTTTTTCGGTTTTTTTGTTGCTTTTTTTTGATTTTTTTTTTGCGAGAACTCGTTAATATCAATTTGCTTGAAATTGTTAATTGATTTTGCAATGAACAAATATTACGCGATGATTGCCATTTGTTTTTGTTGCTGCCAAAGGAATTTTTATAGTTCACTTTGAATGCGTCGTTCATTTCATTTTGTGGGCCTTTTAAGCCGCATATAATTTTGTGAATTTTATTATTTTGTTATTTACAACGTTGTCGTCGCCGTCGTCGTCGTCGTCGTCGTCGTCGTCGTTGTTGTCGTTGTCGTTGTCGTTGTCATGTGTATAAAAATATTTTAATGCCAGTTTGTGACTTTCACGAAATCAACAAATTTCGCACGTATGCCTTGGACTCTCATTGTTGTTATTGTTGTTGTCGCTTGTTATTGTCTCTTGTTGTCTGTTGTTGACATTCACGATTTGTTGTTCTCGCTTTGACTTTGCTATTTGTAACGATAACCAAAAAAAAAAAATATAAATAAATAAATACAATAAACGTAGCCAGCAACAAAAACAAAAATCAGACAAATTCTCAATCTACACAAAATTCAAGTGCATTGTTTTTTTTGGGGCGCAGTTTTGCACTCATCCTAATGAATTGGAACAACTGTGTTCTGTGGCTACAAAATTAGCATCAGCAGTGAATGGATTTATAAATATTTACCAAGATTTTCTTCATGTCTCGAAAGCGTGAAGTGATTTCGCGTTGAGCGTTGATTGACAAAACACGTGAAACATTTGCCGGAGAGCTGACGTGCCGGCGATACGATGCAAAGTATTCCCATGGAAATGATATGGGTGTCTTGTGATATGCATATAATACAGCGGACCATATAGAGATACTGATTTATATATATATATATATATATATACATGTGGGCTACTATATGTTATCACGACCGTAAAGTTGGCAAAACAATGTGACAACTGCTCACGAATTCCATGCAGAGATATTTCTTAAGTGTAAAACAAATTTAGCTCTCATTCGGATAAGAAATGGGCTTATTTATTTTTAAAGATTTCACATTCCGTATTTCACTTTATTTCAAGTGATGTTTATTTAATATTTACAACCCAGTAAAATCCATGATAAATACACATTTTAAATATAAAGATACAAATAAATTGTGCAATAATATTCACATCATAATTACATTTTGCTCTTCGCACTACACATTTTTGGCATGAGTGGCAATATTTGGGCTTACCCAATCCTTGCAAATAATGTTGTGTAATTTTATATCCAAGCTATATTGTGCACTTAATTGTTTGCAATCAAAATTAAATTTTTTCTTATCAACATAAATGAGATATAAAAAAATGTAATATAAATATTCACTTTAAATTTTATATCATTTCTTTTGAATTTGTATTTGTTAAAACCCTTGTTTTTAATGCAAATTTAGCAAAATTCGATACCCACAATTTTATATAATTTGCGTGTTAGAAACCCGTACGAACCTATTTTACCAGTGAGTTGTATTTTTTTTATCTATAATATATTTTTCTTATGCAATTTAGATAATTGATCTCATAATTTATATCAAGTAGAACCTGTTGAATATTAATAACATAAACATTTTGGTTGATATGTAAATTTCTAAAACAATAATTTATTTGCATTATATAAAATTCATATCTGGCAATATCAATATAAATATCAATAGCCAGACAAGTTTTTGCAGTTTGTTTTATGTAGTTGCCAAGCGACTAACTTAAGTTTCCATTGTTTTGGTCTGCATTCAATAAAATTACTTGGCTCAGTTTCGCAGCTTGTCTGGGCCCATAAATGTTATTCAAATTAACTACACTTTTGAAATGTATGCGGAGGCATTCAACTTATTATTACACAAAATTAACGCTGAGATTTTCTAAAGAATTGCTTTTGCTTATGTGTGTGTGTGTGTGTGTGTGTGTATGTGATTGTGCGTAGTGAAAAGAGGCTATATAATTAAATTATGAATGCTTTATATGGCACGTTGATTGTTTGCTTTATCGCAGCAAGGCACAAATGAAACTCAACTTTTGTTTTGCGTTCTTTGAAAGGCCTCCGACAGACCCTACTTAGGAGGAACTCGTTTGGCACCAGAACAAAATATAAAAATAATGAAAACCACAAAAAATACTTAATTTACAAAAAAAAATAAGTAAAATTTGAATTGATGTGAACAATATGGCTCTAATGAATCGTACAAATGCCAATTGCAGATACGAACATAATATATATTTATAAATAATAACATTAATGAATAAAAGACCCACAATCAAAAAAAAAAAGAAGGAATTAAACGTGTATATAAATAATTTATTAAATTACAAATAAATGACGTTGGCTGGGACGTGGAACTGGGACTGATTTCGGCCACAATGCCTTAAATTATGGGCCCATTGTTCCATTCTATTTGCAGCTACATAGTTACGTGGCATTTGGCGATTGAGATTTGGAACTTGTTGGGGTCTGGCAAACGGAGCTCAAAGTTGAGGCGATAATCGCGCCAAGTTTGCGTCCGTATTTCGTTGGGTAATCTAATTTATGGCATTTTTCTAACAACTAATTGCAATTTCCGCCCCTCCAATTGCAAGGGGGTTCGAGAGAGAAGGCAATCAAATTACGCATGCCAGGCGTAAATAAATCTACATACTATAAAAAAAAAAAGAAAAAAATAAAAATCATCTCAGGCAAATGGCAAACAAAGCAGCAATGAAAACTGTTCAAGTCTAGTCATCATGCTCGACCTTTTCCTGGCCAGATCTTGAGCCTAAATGAATCAGCTCAACTCCGACTGACGGAGCGACCAACTGACTAACTGACTGACTGACTGACTGACTCGACAGTGGCTTTGTTATGTTAATTAGACAGGCCAAACGTTTGTTTTAATTACGTTTGTGTATTTTTTTCGTTTTCTCTTTCTTTCTATTTTATTTATTTTATTATTTTTTTTTTTGGCCTGCCTTTCGAGTTGTCGCCCTGCCGCATTCAAAGTATGCCACTCCACATTGAGTTCGACTTTGCTTCGATTTGAGTTTCAAAATTGTATAATTGAGCAGCTCTATTTGTTTTTTGTTTCCATGTTGCCCGACACTGTCGAGTTTTTATTATGAGATGGCTTTGTGGGCTCATGCTGCTCGTGCAGCTTAATCTATTCATATTTATAATCATGATCGTAATCATTAATAAAACCATTTAATGTGGGTCCGCAATAAAGATGTGGCTGCTATGAATAGTATCATTTCATACAGTATAAGTATTAAATGCTTATACTTTGTTTGCCAAGTTTGTTCAGAATATATGTATTTTAATTTCATAATTTCTTGAATGGCACAAGAGATTTTCAATTCTACTTAAGAATATATGAATAAACATTAATTGAACAATAAAGGGTAATCATTGAAAACATATTTATTGCCTTTATTTGGCATTTGTGTGAAACATTTGCTTTAAGTGTATGCAAAGTTCGGTGAATCAGTTTTTGTTTGGCTACTTATGCTCTTGGCCCGCCGGGTATTTAGCATTAAAAATTAATGAAAATTAATGCGTTAGGTGTTAAGTTAAGTTCTTTTGTTTTCAGAATCCCGCTGACTGTCTGTCTGTCTGCTAAGACTCTGAATTGCAGTGGCCGCTATTCCCGAGTTGCCTGAAGCTGAAGTATTCTGGGAATGGTCGGGGATACAAATTACTTGGTAGACTCGTATACTCGTTGGTTTTAATTGATTTGCCACCCAATGAGCTGGCCGCAATTAACCCAAGGCAATGGCAATGGCAGCGACTCTGGCACCAACGGCCCCAACGGCCACATCAAAGGCGCCCGGGTGATTAAGCACAAAGGCTGCTGATTTGGGTATTGAGTTGCCTTCATATCGATCGATATGTAATATATGTCTGATATTGCTATCAAATGGAACCGATTGCAGCGACGCCAATGCGTTTTATTTTGTTGCATTCCGATTAGCATCTGGCTTGAATATATTTGCCATGAATTAAAACCAATAAAGTATTATTGAGTCTATAAATTGTGAGATCGATCAGCGTTTGCAGATAGGCAGCTCTACACTTGGAACTTTGTGGCTGGAATAAATACATATATTATTATGTATAAATAATTTGTTTAATCTCGAAAGTACACAAAGAAAAAGTTTAAGTTCGATAACTGATCTTAAGCCAAGAATATTTTCTAAGTTCAAATTCAGCTTGTTCTTTTCTTACATGTTATTTTCATTCTCAAGAATGCATTCTTGGTTGATTTGAATTTGAACATAAGAACTTATATTCAAATTTGTTGCCATTTATAACCATTTTGAAATGGGTTTTTAAAATTCTTAAATTCATTAGGGAAATTAAGAATAACAAATGTTCTCAAAAATAAGAATATTTGATTCCAGTTTTTAAATATATATAGCCTATACAATATTTATGAATCCAGTTTTTTTTTGAGTGTAGCCAGCGATTAAATACAAATTAATTCCACGTGCTGGGAAACACGAACTTATGTTACAGCCCCTGTCTGATAAGATAAGGCAATTCGCCCCTAATCCGAGAGTTATATAAATGTATAATCTGTCGGGACTTACGGCTTGTTTTTGCCCAGATCTGTGAGACTATAAAGCCATAGACTGCTAGGTGCACAACCTCGATGTCGCCTCGAATATACACCCGATCGAGTATATAGTATATAGGTATGTGCGTATTTAAGTCGGCGTCATTGGATCTGTCGTGACTAATGTGCTGGCCCCGCATTGCTATAAATAATTTCACTATCATTATCTTTCTGTGTCGTTGGGGGGATTGCCCCCGTTGCCAAAGTCGATGCGAAGACAAAGTCGGACAGGCAAATACAATTAAGTCCGCTCGTAAATTGTACACAATTTAAATATCATTTAGGTCGAAATGCAAAATGCCAGTTGCCTGTCCAAATTATCTAATGCAAAGTATCTTAATTAATTACTGATTAAGGCCCCTTCAACCAAAAAGAATTCAACTAAAAATAAACAAAAGAATAGCGCCTAAAAGGTGAGCAATGCCTCCGCAATATCGGTCAATTGCGCTCAAGTATGATTAACTTACCTCCACTAGCCCTCTCCATATCTCCCTCTCCCTCTCCCTCTCCCTCTCTATCTCTTTCTCTGTCTCTGTTTTATATTATTTGTTGTGTTGATTGCGTACTGTGCCTAGTACGAGTATTTCCAGTCTTATCGTTCACTTTCGTAAGGCTTCGCAACTCATTTGTTTCAGTTTGGGGGCACTGCGGCTTTTCGCTTTCGAGTGGATTGTTTGGGGATTTATGACACTGATAACTGGTCAAGTGGAAATGCCGTCGCGTTCTTCTTGTTGAATGGGCCTCCATTCGCATCGATTCAACGCGACTCGACTCGATTCGACTGACAGACAGACAGACAGACGGACGGACGGTTGAATCCGACTCACGTCACGATTCAATTGATAGAAATATCGCCGGCTGGGCCCAGACAACAAAGTTGAAATGAACACACGCAACTTCTTGAGAGTATAAATATTTTAAAAATGATTATAAATGATGCCGACAGCAAGCGAATGCTGATCGTAGAGTTTTTTACAGCCCAAAGAATTATTAATTTCTTAAGAAATGTGTTAGGCAGGTCCATAAAAAGTTGAGATTGCGTTGTTCTTTCTATCCAACTATCTAAACTATCTTGAGAGTTCTGTGAATTTGCCGTAGTGTGCTCCGCACTATGTCATCAAGCTACCATAAGAACTATAAGTTAAAAGCTGATTTCATGTATAATCAACTTTCTTGTTTTTCAAGATATGCGGACAAAACCGCTCCGGTTGTGATGCTAATTATAATTCAGCAAAATATTATCAACATGGGAACACTATGTATATAGCTCCCACAGGTGCAATCGATCGTAATTTAAATTCCTGTATAAATGGCTTTTTTTTGTTATTATCAAAATCCCTATTGAAATGTTTTATTATTTAACTTTTTAAAAAACTACTACTACCACTAATAATTTTTCGAGAAATTGCCTGCATGGGCTTTCGGCTCCATTTTAATTTCATTTTAAGCAAACTTAGCAAAATAGATTAAAAAATTGTATATATTTTATATGTTTCTAAAATAATAATTTTACGTTTCGAATACAGCTCAAATGGTTATTTATGATACATTGCTTCCCAGAAGTCTGCTTAGTTGAAAATTGAATACTTAGTTATGCGAAAATCAAAAAAAAATCAAAATTCCTGGAGGGATTTTCGAACAGTTCTTACAAGATTTAGCACAACTCTTGAAATCCCCCTTGGAAATAGAAGCATTTTATTTATGATTTGTGTGCAGTGCTAATCTGAAGTAGTTGGTAGCAGAATATCAAACGTTTTGAGTGGTTTTCCAGTTAATCTGCAATTACAGCTAACAGAGCCAGCTCCTCGAGTAGCAAATAACCCACTATATAATCAAACGGCGTCGTCATGGCCATAACCATAATGTTTAGTTGCATTTTCAGGTCTCAAAATATAACAAAGATAGAGCCACAACTTTCAGCAGGTGCGTAGTTGCGAATGTAAATTTGTTTCTAGGCTAATATAATCCGTGACAAAGTCCCGGTTTCAATTGACAGCTGATTACGCATCGGAATATATATTTTTATATATATTGTATGTGTGTTGTGTGTCTGATGGATGATTGTGCCACATACTTGAGTCTATATGTGTTGTGTTGTGCTTGTGACTCGCTTCTTTGGCACTCGAGAAACTTTTGTCAATATCGTTTAGTGGGCATCGTAAAGATTGCCCCCAAAAGCCCACTCGAGATCCGCGTCTATGGAGAGTCATTGTGCGGCGTTCGGTCTTGTCTTGACTTTTGAGTTTCAAGTATTTATTTTTTTCTTTTTTGTAATTTTTTATTTTTATTTTTTTTTTTTTGTTGTCAGGTAGTTGTTTATGTTGGACGGACTGAAGGCGCTGCCAAGTCAGCCAGTCAGCCAGTCAGCCAGTCAAGCAGTCAATTTGTTTTGGGCTGAGTGTTTTATTAATTAAAGTGCTCTCTACAACTGCTAGTCTAGATTCCATGTGGTCGTATTTGGTAGTAGTTTTTGGCTGTTGCCCTGTTCTTTTTGGCCTTTAATAAATCATCGCGCCCCGTCGGCTGCTGAGACTGTTAATTAAAAATAAAAATAAAATAAACAAGCAAGCAAATAAGTTGGCGCGACGCTTAAGCGCTTTTAATGAAAATTAATGCGACTCCACTCAGTGGCAGCCTGGCCAGGGACGAACTGGGCAGCCACCACAATGGGAGCCCGGTGCATTATCAGAACATAAATAAAGGTTTCCTGCGGAGACAGTGGACAGGGGGATTGGAGACCCGAGACCGGCGAACAGAGACCTCGACTTGGTCACGAAAATTGCCTATGCATTGCGCTGGGGCGCTGTATGTTTATTGAGGTTTCGTTAGAACAAAAGGCTTGCCTCAATGATTTATGCAACAGACCAAGCAACCCCGCCCCCTCTAATAGTATATCCCCTCGCTGACCAGTTGAGCTATTTGCATTAAAATTTCAGCACTTGGGAGCTGCCTATCGCACAGCGTAGCTAAAAGCAAATATTAACATTTTTGTTTACCAACTTCAGCCACAACATAAAAAAAAACTTACTAAAATGTATTTTGTTTATGTAGGAACAATTAGGATAAATAATTAAAATGCACATTTCAAGTAAACAGTGCAATGATGCAGTATATTTTTTGGCATCTAATAAACGGGTTATATTTGTTTCATGGGAAACGAGAAACGAGCAAAGCAAACAGTTTTGCGTGCAGGGTATTTAGTATTCTGGCATTATTTAGTAGCTGCGCACGTTTTATGACACATTTTCTCAAGAGGGGGATTCGCTGCTGATAACAGAGTACGTTTATAGCTCTCTAGTTGCTCGGTTTGCTGCGTTACCTGGCCCTGCATATTTGCCAATGTTTATTTTCAGTCATAAAGTTAAAGCCCAAATGCAAAGCCTTAAAATACTTTAATTACACTTAATTTATGACCAAATGCTGGGCCATGTAGATATGCAGAGGGAAGGTAACTGGAAGGGAAGTGGGGGCCAAGACACTGCTAGACGACTGTCGAGCATTCGATTTCAATCTAATTAGTGCCTGGTCACACCTTCTCAACTACAACGCTTCGGGCCCCGCTCAATTTTCTCTCTTTTCCCCCAATGGTAATTGTATTATTATTATTATTGCCGTCGTCTCGCTCGCTGTACATGTTCTCGATTCGTGCCGCATACAAAAAATAAAATTAACAAAAAGAAAAAATACAAAAAAACGAAAGAATTGTTTTCGCTGTGGTTGCCAAAGATTAAATACCCTTGCAGGCTAGCCAGAGACACTAAACTTATTCTGAAATGTGATCTTTACCACCGATATATAATATATATAAAAGTCTGGTTTTCGGGAATCTACTGAAACTTTACCATTGTTAGTCTATAGGCAGCCTTGTCGTCACTTGCCACACATAATATGCGTATCTGTAGTCATTTCAAGATTAATATTACAACAATAATACGACCTCAAATACCTCTTTATTAATTAATTAATTTTCAGTTTTCGAACAATTGTTTGTACTTTCGTCAAATATACAATTTTTGGAGCTTGTTTAAATATCTAACTATCTTAACGACTGATACTAAACAAATTGTTGACCAATCATTCCTATAACATATCTATGATATATGCAGCAAAAGACAAAGATAAATACATCCCAAGATATGTCACTAAATGCTTTACACATCAAAATATTATAATACCTCTTTGGCAAGTGTATAAAATAAATGAAAGAACAGAACAAAGTCATTAAGTTGCTTTTGCTGAAAATTGCTTTGTACAAAACGGAAAAAATCCAGCGCCGAAGCACTTTTCGCAAAGTCCCCTGATCTGCTGTCCACTGTGCACTGTCCCCTGGTCCGCTGTCCACTCTCCGTGGTTCGATGCTTAGCTGGCGGCGTTCATTTTGCCTGGGCACCAGCGGATTCTGATGGTTTTTAATCAATAGTTGTTTTCGGGTGCGGGCTGTTATATTCAAGGAATCACAGCAGCAATATCGATTTGAGGCGCTGCCCATGAATATTTATTAGTCGAGTGCGATTTTATTTTGTTTTCTGGTTTTTTTTTCTTCGCTTTTCCTTTTTCGGGGCGTTGTTCATTTTTATAAATCAGTCGAATGGGAATTTATGCGAGAGATGCGAGCCGGCAGCTGTTGCTGCTGCCGATGCTGCTGCCAGGAAATGGTAGAAAAGCTGCCAGGAAATGCTTGTTAGCAGGTAAATTGACTGTCAGTGTGAATTACAGAGCTGCAGCTCACAAAACCAGAAGGTGGATGGATCGAGTCGAAAGTGTGGGCTCCTCATTAGCGACAGAGCGCACACAGCTCAGCGCCTAGTCAAGCAGATAGCAACAAACACCCACCCACCCACACACACCCCTCACACTTGAGCGGGTGGGCGTGGCCCCAAAAAACGACACTTGGCTGTTTGCTGCTGTAAAATGCTGTGACAAATGCGGGTAAACGAAATTGCACAAAATACGACATATCACTTTAAAAGAGTTGCTTGAGTTTAGGGAGCGAATGCGGGGGTAGAGATGAGATTGTGACGTGAGCTGGCAAACAATGTGACCGCATTTTAGTCACAGTCACACTCGACAGTCGTTGGCAAGTTGTGTGTGTGTCGCGTGTGTGTGTGTGTGTGTGTATGTGTAAAGTGTGTTTGAGTTGGTTGCTTGTGTGCACAGCACCGGGCATAATTGAGTTTGCTTCAAATGCTTTTTACGTGGCACGGCCAGCAGGCAGCAACAACAATTGTAGCAACTACAACAGCAGCAGCAGCAAATAATAACAGCAACAACACTGTCAAACATGTAAGAGTGCTCGATTCGAAACTGTTTGACTAGCGGATACCCTGTACGCAGCTGTAAATTAGTGAGTGGGAATACAGAATCTAAATGTTTTCCAATGTTTGAATTTGTTTAAAAAAAAAAGTGGAAGCACTAAAAGAAATATGTTCTTGTTTAGTGCTTGTTCAATATTTTATTTCTAGTTTTTAAAAATGATCAATATTTTAACAGATTTTTTTTTTAAACAATGCTTATGAATTAAATTAGTATTGAGGGATTAGCTAAACTTCGAAAAAGGTGTAGGCAACATTTAAAAAAAAAAACGAAGATCGCAAATATCTTATAAATATCTGTCTAAGAACTTATGTGAATGAAATATATTTTTGAATAAATACGATACGCAAATGAAAACTGAAGTAGTCACATAGATTAAATCATTTTTTATACATTGTTGCCTTTCCAGAACATAATAATTGTTAATTTTATAATTTATTTTATAAAAACAAATATTCATAATTGAAAATGAAATCGTTTACCATTGGAAGCCGCATTATTGAGTGAATGTTGAACCATTTAATATTTATTAACCCCCCGATTTATTATATGCTCTTTAATTTTCTTTTTATTTCGGATTTAATTTAACACTTTAAATTGTATATAATTTAATTTGAAATTTTCAATAAAAAACCTTTTTAAAAATTGATTACTGTTTTTAGTCCGCATTAATTTATATCTTTTTTTCTACTTCTTAGATTTCTCTTAAACTTATTTTTTTTTAATTTTTTTTTGTTGATTGTAGACTGTTAAATAAAAATAAATAAATAAAATTAAAATGCAATAAACGGCGGCTTATCACTCAAGCGATTTCTAGTTAATTTTGTAAATGAGTAATTGTCAAATAAACAGGGAAATCGCATTTTAAGAAATTCAGAGAAGTGGGCTTAGTCGCTGAGATCGACTTGGTTTTTTCTGCGGTCGGAGATGAGATCTGCTGTCAGTTAATGTGTATGCGTCATTATGCTCTATCGTCAGCAATTTGTCATGCTTACAGGGTATAACAACATTGTCGCCTTCGACCAGTCTGTCTCATTGTCTCTCTTTCTCGATCTCTTTCTCACTCTGTGGGTTGTTTGCTCGTTGCTGGGTTGTTGGGCCTCGTCTCTCTGGGTACGCATCGTTGCTGCTGCTGCATCGGCAACGGAATCTTAATGAATTTTACGAATTTAACATGCTGTGCACTTCAAAAGGAACACACAGAGTCGACGGCGACGGCGACGGCGACACGACGCACGCACATTGCCGATAAGTAGAAGAAGTATGTTTGTCGTGCCATATATAAAATTATTACTTTCGACATGCATGCGACCGGGGCAACAGCAATTGTTGTTCCTGCTGCTGTTGTTGTTGCCAGTTGTTGCCATAAGTGGCTGCTGGGCAGGAAGAAGAGCTTGCTTAGCAATGTACACAGTTGGCCTGGCCAACGGTTTTCCCTGAACTGAGCTCAACTCAACTGACTTGACAAATCTTCATGCAGCTGAAAATTCCGTGCGGTGCATTTGGAAAGTTGATAGCTGTGCCAAATTGCTTATGGGCATATGGAAATACTAAGAAGGCACTTTTCGATGAGCAGGACTGGGACTACAGTGAATTAGGCAGTCACAGAACTGAACTGATTCATATTATGTTATTATGTTCACAGTAAGCGCTTCGGTTCCAGTCGTGTTTGAAAATCAAGAATAATTATATTTAATGAGAGTGCTTTAGATAACCTGTAGTTGTCAGAAATATTTATACTTGTATAAACTAACATATATCTAAAATATTTCTAATGCGGCATCAGTATTTTATATCAAATTTAGATTTCATACTGAAAAAACCGTGTGTTTTTAAAAGTTAATAAAATTAATTACTAACTACGACTTTAAAGCGCTAAATAAATAATTTAACTATCTCCGATGACTTCTGTATTTATAAACTTGACTTTCGTAAGTTTTGAGGTTTGAGGAAGTTTCTATTCATTGATTTCAATTAGATGTGCAAAGTTGGTAAGAAGAAAACTATTGAAATTTTCATGGCGTGTTTTCGATTTGACTTTGGTAATGGACTTCGTTGACAATTTGATCCCATTTGCTGATGATTAATTCGACTTATTTGAAATTCATTGGCAATGTCTATGGAAATGAGTCGAGAGGGGAAGGAACTCAAATTGTGTCTGTCTGTCTGTGTGTGTGTATGTTTGTGTGTGTGTGTGTGTGTGCTGCCTAAAAATGAGCTTACAATTGATGGCTATCAAGAGCAGGTGCTTATCAATCATGCGATTGGCATGCCTCATGGGCAACTTCAGGTGACTTGAGGCATAACAATCGCATTAGTTGACTGGCAAATTAGAGGAGGGCTCGGTGCAGAGGGGGCTGAGAGGCCCATTGGCCGCAGGAAATACAGCGCCATATTACTAATAAAATAAACAGCAAATAAAGTTAATAGCATTAAAGAAAACGACAAAAAGCAACAACAACAACACGCTAATGAGCAAAGCCAATTAACGGCTGAATACAAATTCCAAAATCAAATACAAATTGTTGGCTGAAATCTTTAGCCGGGTAGGCCTTAGAGTCCACAAATTGAGGGCCCTGAGTTTTCACTATTACCAGCTCACGACCTGGGACAGGGTCTGGGCTTTTGGGCCCACCTTTACTTTTGAACGACCGCAAATATTTGTGCCGCTTTTCGTTTAATATTATTATGAACAGTTTTTGCTACCAAATAGAAAAAAAATTATTTAGCCATGACAACGCGGTCTATAATTACATTTACAAAAAAAATATATATATAAAGTAATGAATTATGGCCGAGATACTTTTACCGGCGTTATCTGGTAGCTGATTTAATTTTCAACATTTTGCGACATTTCTGCTCAGCTGTTGACTGGCACGATTAATATTTATTTCTGGCTCATAATCAGTTGTGCATACAATTTAAATAGTATAATTATTTGCGCATTGCACTCGCCTTAATTACTTTTTAGCGTTACGGACAGGTAAATTAACAACTTTGTTGCACTTTGTCGATTCTTTTTATTATCACGCAGCTTCCTAATTATAAGCCAAAGTGATTTATAATTAAGGCAACAAAATGTTGACGCTAAAAAAAACCAAACAGAAGAAGTGAAACATAAACAAAACGCGAAGCAGGCAATTTTGTTGAATCACTGAATTCTTCTTCTTTTTTTGCACAGCATAAATTTTCAACAGCGTTGCTTATATTTATATTGTTTCTTTTTTATCGCTTTAATTGTTTATTTTTTTGCTTTGTATTGAAAATTTATGTTGCTGCTGATAATTATAAAATATTTAATTATAAATCATTTGCGTCTCTGTTGGAAGGTCTCACGCGCCACGAAGGTGAAACTCTGAAACTTAAATCGATATTTACATATACATGATGTACACACACACACACAGATACACACACAGACACACACACATACATATATATTTATGTATGTGTACGGTTTACATTTCATTAAATGCTGGCTTAAGCGCATTTAAATATGATATTATTATACAATTTTTTGCCACTTGCCCCATGCATATGCAAATATTCGGATTGTATTTTGTAAATAAATATGACAACAATTTTAATACTCAACGGGGCTGCAATTTTGTTGTTGCTCACGTATCGATCAAAGTGGGACGTTGCAGAATATATATATACATATTTGATATGGGTCTGCTTATTTGAAGTGCGCATTTAAAGTTTGACAATGACAAAAGCCAAGTTTAATTGCCCATAATCATCTGAAATGTATTGCAATTGAAGTTGGAATTTATTGCATTCGTTGTGTGCGTGGCAAATGCACAACAAATAATATTTGGTGTTAATTTGTGACTGAGTTTAAGTTAATATAATTATATTTATTGATTAACATGCTAACTTAAGTTCCATAATTTTGTCAATAATTATATGGATATTCTAAAGCCGATAAGGCGACTGTCCAAATTCAAATCGGTGTATGGGTTGGGAGCAGTGACCCGTTCTACGTAGAGTTCGCAAAATATTTACTAATTGATATTTACCGTTTTCATAACGGATGCCATTCATGTGCTCTAGATGGTATCTGCACCTACATTTAAGTCATATTATGATTATTAACTTTTTTTTTAAAATATTTATTGTGATTACCGCAATTCATATTGACATAAACTATAAGTATAATTAGTATGGGTTCGTTTATCAGTTTCTGATATATATAATTGAGTTTGTACTATTAAGAGTATACTATAATAGTTTTAAGGTATTTTTTTTTTAAATATTTGTTACCAACAAAAATGTCGAAAATTTACTTTGCGGAAACTTGTGTTTAAAACGTAAAAAAAATTGAATAATATTTCGAGCTCCGATAAAAATGCAAATTAACTTGGGTCTACAAGGGTATCTACATAATCTTTGGCATACCTAAGATAACCGTTATTTCTTGTTCTTCAATTATATTCAAATAGAATTTATTTTGTGGCATAGTAAAAATGATATTTGTTCAACTGCAGCGGAAACTGCTGACTGCTTGGACAAATAGACGCAGGGCAAACAGAGAAAATGTCGAGAAAAATGTTGTTTGCATATTATTACTCATCTCCATAGCCGGAATATATATCTATGTACAATGCATGGGTGTAGACATATTATTTATCTGACTCGGACGCGGAGAATTGTGAGCGCTCTAATGCCGTTTGCCGAGTTGCTGAATTGATGTTGTTGCCTTTCTTTTGGCACTTGGAAATGATTTGTGGCAGCGGCAAATGTTGTTGGCTGTCTGAATAGATGTTGTACGATCGAACACTGCGGGCCACTGCCGTAGCCACAGCCGGACAATGAGAGCCACGTGTGGGCGTCCTTGTGCCGTGCCCCCTATACAAAAAAAAAAAAAAAATAAAAAAAATCGCAAAAAATCGCAATGAGAGGCAACCGTTGTCATTCCGGCTGCCCACACAGCCAGCCAGTCGGGCAGCCAGCCAGCCAGCCAGCGAATGGCGCAAATCTTGTTTGTAGTTTCGTACAAATTCATTTCATCTTCCAGGCAGCTGATAAGCTGAAGCTGTAGCTGAAGTCGTCGCGACAGACAGACTGACAGACTGACTGACAGACGTGGAGCGTGGGCTGCTGCCGTTTCTATGCTTTGGTATTTTGTTTTCAGACAAATGCGTGCGAAAATAAATTTTCCGTTTTTACTTCTCTTCTTTGGTCACACAATTCATTAAACTGTCTGCCACACCCAACAGCAGCAGCAGCAGCAGCAGCAGATACAGATACAGATACATATATACATAGAAACACAGATACAAATACAGTAGAGACCGTTGTTTAATTGCATTGCGCTTAATTTGTCATTAGCCTTTGACTTTGTTCTTGTTCTTGGAGCCAACATGGAGCTGCCCTTTAAAAGTCATTCATCTTTATTGTTCCAGTCGCTAAGGCGGTTGCCTGAATTTTAATAGCTTAAAAGAGTTTGTGTATAGTGATGCCAAAAATTAAATTCAATTAAAACTCAACAAGTAAACTTGTTCTAATGGTTTTAGTATTCCACAATAAGAGTCTAAGTACTTAGAGGGTTTTGCTTTAAGTTTTGCTTTAATATATGAAAAGGAATTTAAATTGATTGGAGAATAAAACATCAAATTTTAATTACACCTGAATATAATTTGAACTTTATTTTTGTGGGTATCGAATGTCGGAAAATTTGTTGTTCAATTGATTTTGAAAATTAAATAAGAGCTCAAATTAAATGCAGAAAGTTCTCAACACACAGCTGTAGAAACAGATACGCAGCTACAAAGATAGAAAAATACAGTAGCGTCCGTTGTTTAATTACACTGCGCTTAATTTGCCATTAGCCTTTGACTTTGTTCTTGCTCTTGTTCTTGGAGCTGGTCTGCCTGCCCTGTGAAAGTCATTCATCTTCTATTTTTTGTTGTATTTTTTGTCCACTTATGCGCAATGTTTCCGCTTGAGGAACCTCTGTTAGACACAATGCTTCAATGAATCCAAACAGGCCAGCAACTTTTTGCCAGCTACTTGTACTACTGCTGCTTGCCAAACAATGCAAGGCAGTTATTGACGCGTCCTCAGCATCTGTAGCTAAGTATCGTGAGTATCTGAGTATCTAAATATCTGTGTTGGCATCTCTCTCTCTCTCTCTCTCTCTCTCTCTCTCTGCAGCTGTGTGGCTGCACCATTGTTCGATTTATGTGCGTCCGGCTTCGTGAGCGGCTCAATTAGTTACGGCAAGAAAATTACTTTGCTCGTTACTCGGCTGGGCTCTGTGTTCTGCCTGTTCTGTTCTGGCTGTTCTGGCAAAAGTTCTGCGTTTGGTTTTCGGCTTCCTGCGGCGTCCGGTTTCGCCGCCCATTTTCATGCCTGTGGCTGTGCCCGTGCCCGTGCCCGTGCCCGTGCCGCTTGCCCCTTACCCCATGCCTGCACAAATTTCCTATAATATTTTACCAAGTTCACCCCGCTGACTTTCCCGCTAGTCACAACTCTTTGGTGATTGGGTAACGTGCTCTGCAGTTGGGCAAAGCATTTTATGTCTGCTTATCTTTACTCTGGTGTTTTTTTGTTTTGGTTCTTTTTTGTGTGTTGGCTTTTGCAATAGATGTTCTCTTGTGCTCGTATCGGTTGTCCGAGTTGCTTAATTCTTTATATAAGAAGAATGCTTACATGATTCGGCTCGCTCGTATCTTGCAGATACTTGAGGCACTGTGCCCGTAATGCGGATGTATTTATCACACGTCTGCAGTCTTTCGCTCGCTCACAAAAGCATCTGCCAGATAAGCTCAACTTTATTTCACAGCATAACAATTTCAAACATTTCCAGCAGATATATTTTTTCCATACTTTTTTTGTTTTTTTTTTTGGCCAAGTTTTTCATGAGTAATTTCTGAAAGCCATCAAAATGCCGCTGGCAAGTCAATGCGAAGCGAACCGAAGACAAAAACAAATTCAGAAGAAATTCAAAAGACAAAGACAGCACTTGAAGGAGATTTAAGAAGAAACGTGCATGCATCATGTTGAGCATCGGGGCTGTAGTTTTTGCCAGTGCCACACACAAACACGCAGGTGATTGATATTGCTCTGGGGGCGCTGAGACAATGTCGCCGCTTTGTTGCCACGTATCTGTAAGATACGCGACACATTGCACCTTTTTTGCAATATTCGCAGCTTATTTGTGCACCACACACACACACACACACAAACTTTGCTTTTCGTGTGAAAACTACCTGATTTTCCAACTCAGTTGAGACAAGCTGTGCTCAGCTTGCTACTCTGCTACTCTGCCTGTCTGCCTGCCTGCCTGCCAGCCTGCTGTCCATTAGCATATTTTGAATAACTGCCAATCAGCTGTGAACTTCCTTTGCCGCTGCTTATTTCCTATGAGGCTGATGGGGGCCCAGTTTCTCAAATTCTCGACAATTGCGTCCATTGTGCAAAAGTCGCTGTCGCTGTCGATGTAATTCAAAGAAACTTTTTTTTGTATATGCTACCATCCCATATTTAAATTACTTTATTTCCACTCGCTCACAGGCCCTCTATTCTTCTCCGTCTCTCTCTCTCTCTCTCTGTCTGTCTCTATCTCGATATCTCTCTGTCTCTATCTCGCTGTGTGCGTCATCTGCTCCGTTTCGAATCACAGTCGCATAAAGATATTAAGCAATATATATATAATGATTATACATACAAAAAAACTATATACTGTCGTGTAAAGTATAATTAAATATTGACGGCTTTGATTACGTAATACTAATTGAACAATAATATTATTTGTACTTTATATGAAAAGTCCTTATTTGTTATGCTGTTTTTTTTTTAAAAGTTTATTCTAGTTTTATTCTAGTTTATAAGATTAGCAGTTTTACCTGAAGTAAGTTCTAAAAATATATTTATGTTTATTCAAGTTTATGAGAAGAACAGTTATAACTCAAATTAAAACCTTTTTCATAGTCTCTTTCCAAACAAAATTAGAAATGTTATAAACATTTTGAATTGCGTTATAAAACCATATTCAAAAAGCCTTAAATCCAGGTGTTAAATACATAAATATACTACGGCTCTTCTTAAAATAAAAAAAAAATGTTTATATTTTGAATTACGAAAAACATTTTGAAAAAGACACAGAAAACAACAACAGATTTTTTTTATTGTGTACATACATGTATAAATTACTTGATTTACTGTCTAGATATATTTTTTGTTACTGTGTGCAATGTGGCACATTTTAGTTACACGCATAATTTTGATAAATTCGCATTTATTATAATGACTGCAGATCCGCCAGATCCAGGGCTCGAGTCGAACGTAATTTGCTTCGGGGGTGGTTGGCTCTGTTGTAGCTGTTTATTTACAGGGAACAATGCTGATCACTTCAATAGATACAATGCGAGCATTATTCATAAAGCATTTCTTTGTGAGTTTTGTGCCACAGACAGCATTCTTATCCACCAACTGACCCATTTGTGCAAACGAATGCGAACTCTGCGATAATCTTTGCAATTGCTGGATATTACATACCCACTGAAAGAGGTATATATATATATATGACTATATATAGACCTTCTGGTTTTGCTGGCTCATTAATCATTTATCGATTTCCCAGAGATGCCACAAAGAATAGCGTTAACCATTGTTCTTTATGTGAATAGCTACAAATTGTACTATTTTTAGAGTTTTGGCTTTTTATTGTGTATTAAGTAGTAACAAACTTTAGATCATTGTTAGCTTTTAATCAATATATTTTTAGACTTTCAAGAAAGAAAAAAATATGAGCAAATTATAATAAAGCCTAAAAATTTAAGAAAATAATTCTTTGAAAATAGAAAGCATAGATGAAAATATATTCTTTGCATTTATTTTGCGGTTCTTCCTCAACTTAAAAGCGCTGTACAGCTGTATATATGGACATAAAAGATATAGATATATATATATATATATGTTTATGTATCTGAATGTTGTTGCCCAAAGCATTTTTGCATGAACCATTAAATTTTTGTGTTTTCTGCTCGTCTCCGTTCCGTTCTTTTATTATGTTTGCTGTTGCTGCCTCATTTTCATTTCGTTGCGCGCTGCTGATGAATGACAGCCCATTGAAATGCCACCGCCAACCTCTCCCCTTGACTACGCCCCACCCCCCACGTAGAGAACGTCAATGAGTTTGGCGGCGATATTATGGCATATTTAGTGTGCGAAATTAAGTGTTGTTATATCTATGGGAATTATTTCATCAAAATTAAGTAGCGTATAAATTACTTGTGCATGGCTTTGCTTAAAATATTGACTGCTCTGTGTGTGGGTATGTGTGGGTTGTTGGCCATGGCCAACAGTGGGTCAGCAGTTGAGTGAAATACATGAGAAGGATGCTGTCTGCTTATTGCTTCTAATCTGCAGCAACTTTTCAGCTGTCCAGCATGACTTCAAAATACACTTTTAAGCTGCTCAAAAACCAGACTTACGCACTCAAACCACGAAACCACAATTAATAGCTGCAAGGTATGAGCTTAATGTCGACATCAAGAAAAATGATACACAAAATTAATATAACAAAAAAAAAAACAACAGCAACAGCAACAAGACCAAAAGACACAATATCAAGTTGCATGCTTAAAGCCCATAATCCTCTCCAACTGAAAATAGATGACGTGCACGATAAGAGACAAGGTAAACGGAATTTCCGTGTATTTCGGTGAGAGCACATAACAACTATAAATAAACGATAGATAGATAGATGGGTTTGCCACGCCAGCTTTGTCCGTTTCTTATTCTTAATGTCTTATCAGCGAACCCAAACAGAATTATCAATTAAATGTGAAAAATGTAAGCACAGCGCTGAGTGCAATGTCAATATTGTTTAATTGACCCAGAATGACAGAATAAATAAAAATAAAAATAAAAATGTGACTAGATTGAACATTTGTTGTAGGCACTCTATTCTATGCCACACCCATTGCCACTAATTGCCGCACAACACTTTCAATTGACCTTCGTCTCCGGCTTCGCGACGCCCTGCGGTATGCAATAAAAAAGGGCCAAGCGCCGACGGGCTGCATAATTAATTAATTATGTAGACGCCGATTAAGACGGCGACAAAGATGATGATGAAGCTAAAGCTAAAGCTGAAGTTGGAGATGATCAAGTGAATGGCTTAATGGATTTAACTTGGTCATTGCGTGTTTTTTATACACTTTTTTTCTCTGTGTTCGCCTTTTCATAATTTCATTTTAATGTTGATTATTTTGCCATTTGCGGCATTTGCTTTACAGATGACAAGTGAAATGACAGTAAATGTCATAATGCTAACACAATATATATATATATATATATATATGCATGCATATGTATATATATAAAAGTGGGGGTAAAGAGGAGAGAAAAATATATATATATATATGCGACGTTGAGGCTCGCAAGTGGAGCAATGTCGTGTCGCAGACAAGTCAGAAACCGCAAGGCAAAGTGAAGGGGAAATGGCGGTGGGGTGGCTGTGTGTTGGGGCGGCAGTGAAGTGCAATTGTTGGTCGTGGCAATTCACAGAGAGCCACAGAGCACAATCCCCACAATCCCCACGTAACGTGACCAACATGTGCGTGCCAAGCGAGGCAGATGGGAGGCTTGACTAAGACCGCGTTGCAGATAGAGTTGGAGTTGTGCGGAGGAGTCGTAGGGGCAGTTGCAAATAAAGTGACTGTCACTGCGAATGCTTCTGCAACGGCTGCTGTTGCTGTTTCTACTGCTGCTGCTGCTGCTGCTGCTGCTGCTGCTGCTGCTGCTGCTGCTGCTGCTGCTGCTCTTGTCTGCTTTTGTCTATCGTACGTGGCGCGTTTCGTAGTATGTTGTTGCACGGTATTCGCATCCGTGTCCGTTTCACTCAGTTCTCCCTCCCCTGCTCTTGCTGCTGCTGATGCTGCTGCTGCTGCACGCTCTTGTGTAACCTTTTAATCCGTTTTGTAAGCAGAACGTAAAGCACGTTCCCATATAATACAGCAACAATTTCGCAAAAGTTGCTATTGTCAACGCCCCACGTAATATACCCTTATATATATATATATATATATATCACTCGTAAAATCCCATTCATGTGAGTTGATTTATCATTTTAATTTTTGTGAATCTAAGATTTCTGTTTTGGAGATCAACTTATGATATATCATTTTATATTAACTTAATAATATTTATACAAATATATATTCTTATAAAAGAATAATCAAAAAAATTGTATATTATTAACTGACAGCGAGCTGAAACTTATTTGCCCTAAGGCCAACTAAACTTTATTATTTAAATACAGAATATTTTAATATTTGTCACGGTGTGAGTTTACAGAGATTGAAGATCAGGTGTGGTAAGGTGTGGACTTTTTATTACAGGCAGGCCTGATGCTAATCAAATATTAATATGATTTCATATTGAATAAAGATTTTGATTTAAATTTGTATATTATTTGTGTGCCAGAAACAATGGTTGAGAGACATTCTGTAAAGTAATTTAATGTTTGCTTAGAATTGAAAAATTCCTTGTCGTATTAAATTGGAATTTATCTACGTTTTCAAGAATCGAATATAAAATTATAATAACAACGAACTAAGCTGAAACCATTCTCTATATAGATTCTAAGAATTTATATAACATGCTATTTTTAAAGAGGTGTGGGCTAATTAACATCGAAAGAGAATACAGAGGCGGGTTCGGTTGTTTCGATACGATGTATACGATTTATCAATTCTCGAATGCCCCCTGCTATGCATTACATGCCAATGACAATATACTCTGCGGCAGGGTATCGGAACAACGAGGCGGCAAGCGGCGGAAGCGAGCTGAACACAATACAGCCTCCCCAGCCCCAGCCCCAGCCAGCCGCAGTGCTGCTGAAACCGCAGAGTCAGAGAGACAATTTTCCGTTGCAGGCGAACCCATCCGAATTGTGTTTGGGTTTGGGTTTCTGTTTTCTGGGTTCGGGGTTTGGGGTTCGGTACGGTTGCTGTTGCTGTTGCTTTTTCGCGAATTGTTTGCGGATAAATGGCGAAATTGGTATAAATGATGGAATTACATTGTTTGAGGTCGCTGCAGACAGATGCAGTTGCCAGTTGTGGGCGTCATGTTTCGCTTAATACATTTTGTGCTCAGGGTTTAAAGTTCGTTGCGGCGGGGTTTTTTTTTTTTTTTTAAATAATTAAAGAGACAACCGCAACAGCAACACTTGATACGAACAAACAGCCAGTCACAAATTCAAACCGATAACTACTGATGGCATTTGTTGTTGTACTTGTCCTTTGTGTTGTTCTTGTTATTGTTGCTGTTGCTGTTGCTGTTGCTGTTGTTCACGTTGTCATTGCGGCTGCACAGTTATTGGCCTGGAAATGTGGAGCAAAATACAAAAACCATCAACAATTTTTCTCAATTGCGAATTTGTGTCGCGCTGCGTTAGCTATTCGAAGAAACAGAAATAGGCCTGCAAGGTCGATTGGCAACAATAGCAATAATAAATTCGAACAATGCCCAATATTTGGTGAGTTTATTGTGAATTGATTTGGAAGCCATCGCATGCAATTGACAGCAAATTGAATGATCAAGAGTGGGAGTGGACGCGGGAGGGGTATATGTCCTATCAATTTGATAAGGGCATCAGTCGGAGTAACAATAAAGATAGGTTCTCAAATTAATTGAGCTTTAATTTAGTATCATTGTATTCAAATAGAACCAATTTACTTGTTTTAAAGTATTAAGTTCCCAGCATAGTCTTTGTACTTTTGCCATATTTTGCTGCATTATAGAAAAAATACTCTTTTTAAATTGTTCTATATACATTTTAAAATAAAGGAAAATGCTGAAGTAAGCATTTCTGTATTTTAATAGCCAAATCCGATGACTAAAGCATTTAATAATATGATGTTATAATAATAGAGCAAAACAAGCTTACAGAGCGATGTAAAAACTTCTGTAATGTAATTAATTATTTAATTGAATATGTGTTTATTTTTTACTATACACACATTTTAAGTGACTTAATGGATCTCTCAAATATGCAACGCTTATCACAAATGTGAAATGCGATAAAAACTGATGCAGCCAGCCAACGCATAAAGTGAGTAATATTCCATAAATATTAATCAATTAGTGTGTGTGTGTGTGTGTGGGTGTCTGTATGTATGTGGACAGCAAACAGCACTTATGGTCGTCTGATTGACTACATTTGCGGCAGAGGGGGTATGGCGCTAGGTGGACTAACGCCCACAGAATGGAACTGTGGAGATGCGGGTGGGGGGCAATCAACAACTCTGACCACGTGACGCCAGGCGCAAAAGGGCAACAAGCAAATCCAATAATACAATTTATTATCAATGGCACAGAATAGCTTGAACCCAGACGGCGAACCACCCTTGAAGGGAGGACAAGCCGTTAGTAAGGGCGTCATAAATAACGCCACAAAACGACGGCAAAATTGAGCCTTGTGCATGGGAAAAGGCAGCCAGCATTCACAAGGATCTTAAAATACATATATATATATATATATATATATATACATATGTGTATAAATATTGGTGTATTGTGTGAAATGTGGCATGGAGCTGTGGCAACTGAAATTAGGTGAAATGTGTGCGGAGATGACAAGAAAATATAATTAAAATCCAATTAGGTTTTAATGAAAGCGCCATAATTAAATCAGAATGTCAAGCATAAATAATGCGAAATTTATACTAATTAGACAATACGAAGTGTGGTGTGCCTGAAGCCAAAACTGAAATCGCTGAAATCGCTGAAATCTCTGAAATTGGGCGACATTTGACAGCGAGATGAGCCAAGGCGAATGTATCCGCAACTGCTGCAACCGCATCAAGCTGCAAGGCTGAAATGAAATTCAAGCCAAAAACAGGGCAGGCAGCGTGGAGTGCGACATACGTAAAGATACAGATACGCAGATGCAGATTCTGAGTGGCTGAGTACGCTGAGTACGCTGAGTACGCAAGCAACCGCACACATATGGCGTGTGCGTATCTAGAAGATTACGTTAGCCAGTTTTGCGGTTGCTGTCTGTGCAGCAAACACTGAGAAATGTGAACTCAAATGCGACCACAAACGACAACACCATAAAAAAGAGAAGAAAAAGAGAAGAACTTGTGCTAAAAATGCAAACAGTGACAGATACAGATACAGATGCAGATGCAAAAGATACCGCAACGATATGGTTACTGTGCCAAGCCGTTTCTGAATGCGTGTGTGTGTGTGTGTGTGTGTGTGAGTATCTGTATCTGAAAGATACGCATAAGGCTGGACAACAACAACAACGACAGCGACAACACAACGGCGGTGACTATTAAGGGGCGTTTCATTTTTATGTTTCATTTGCGCCGACGTCGCTGATGACGACAAAATGATAATGACGACAACGACGACGACGACGACGACGACGGCGACGACGCTGCTGCTGGCTACCTGTATGAATGAGCCAAAACGTGCGACGGGGCCAACGACAACAACATCAAAAGTAACAACAACAACAGCAACAACAACAGCAACAGCAAAACAGCGTGCAATGAATGATTCGTCTGTCTAACCGTTGCTCCATCCGTCCATCCGTCTGTTTCCCTGGCCTGCTTCGTCTGCCGTCTGTTTGCCCAAGCTAAAAGCCAAGTTAAGCGTTGGCCCCGCCGCATGACTAACAGCGTTGGCGCGCTACAACAACAGCAACAACAGCAACAACAGCAACAACAGCAACAACAGAATAACAACAACAACGACAACAACAACGCAGCTACCAGCAAAAAACAACAACTTAAACAACAACAAGCCGGCACAGCTTGTCGTGTCATTGTCGTCGTCGTCGCGCAGTTGAGAAAAAAACAAATGACGAGTCGTTGCTTTAATACTCTTTAAACATTTCTCTAAATACAAATATTTAATGAATTTCATTTACCATTATTGTTCACTTTTAGATAAATCAGTGATCGATGCGAAATTGTAACTTTTGAGAAATTAAAATTGAATTATCTAATATAATAATAATAGCATGAAATACTTTTGTAAATGGACTTAAAAAAAAGGCCCCTCACTAAAGTAATCAGTGAATATATAAATTATACTAAATTGTAAAGTAGAATAGTTTTATTAAATGAAACAAATTTGTGGCAGGACATAACTCAAGCGGTTCTTTAACTAGCTACAACTACACTAAGAGTAAAAACTAATATATTTTATGAAGCTGTTCAAGTGATATGCGCGCAGTTAGTGTATTGAAATATCTACATATAAGTAATCAGATAAGACAAACGAGTTTGACGCTTCAAATAAATGATTGCCAGCTCTTCTCTATGGGGTACACGTATTTGTGTGTGTGTGTGTATGTGTGTGTGTGTGGGTTGGTGTTGCCTCTATCTATGAACCGACGGTCGGAACTCGCATGTTTGGCGTTGTTTGTTTGCTGGCCATGTTATCTGTGCAGTTGCATCTTGCGGATGCGACTAGTACAGAGTATCTGCAGTTCGCCATTGGCAGGGGAATCGTTAGCAGCGGGGGGTACGCCGAATATATATATACATATATATTTTTGGCAATTACCGCCGCAGCTGTTGAATGTGTGGCCAGCTAGACGTAGGTATTTTAGCACTTTTTAGCACTCTGATAATGCCAGGCATTTACTTCCGACGATTGTGCAATTAATTTTATCTGCTGCCCAAAAGTATCTCGCACAGACACGTGCTGTGGATTAAGAATCTGAGAGCAGCAAGAATAAGGGTCGCAGAGAAGAGATAGAGGAAAAGAGAGGGAGCTTTGATTTTTAGCATAAGAAAAACATTTTTGGCTGGTTTCTTATTAAATTAAAATCCGAACATAAACTCCTTAACCACTTAGATCGCAAACAAAATAAGATTTCTGCTGAAATTCATGAGAGAAATCCTTAGTGCTGAGGAGAAATATTGAATAATGGCTCTCAGATACAATTTCAGCACAACAAGGTATTTAAATTAATACAATTTGAATAGCAAAGCAATATTATGATTAACACTAGTTAATTAAATATGAAAACTAAAAATGTTTATTACAAAAAATTGTAAAAGTTGAGTTAACACAAAAAACTCTCGATTAAATATTCACTGGCAAAAATTATTTAAATTAAATACTTGTCGCGTCTTATAATGCTTTTAACTTTCTTGAAAGTGAAACCCAAGCGAGCGGCCTTTTGACATTTGTCTAAAAGAAATTAGAAAGACACACGCCACAATAGCCACATAAGCTGCAGACACATTTAGCACAAACACCACACACACACACACACACACACACACACACACACACACACACACATACATAATGAGAACATCATAAGCCAATGTGTTACTGGTGGCTTAACACAAATCCAGCTAATTTCATTTGACAATCATTCAGGCACATGGCCTGAGCGAGTTTTGGGGGTGTTGAGTGCTGAAAGAATGGAGTGAAGATATCCCTCATAAGTGCAAAAACATGTTATCAAGGGCCCTAATCGAAAACAGCTCCATTGAATGGAATTTTGGGGGGGTTGCATTGGGGGTTGCATTGCGTTCTCAAGTGGCGATTTTGTCGTTTTGTGACTCTGCTAATCAAATGAGCGCATTGTACTCTTGTACTGCAACATTAGAGCGGCAGCCTTAAATACACAGCAAAAAAAAATTGGTTTAAATTAACAAAATTTATATTAAAACCAAATATAATATAATCAACAAATTAAAATAATGGTGTAAAACATATAACACAAAAACAGTGCTCAAGCAGCTGAACACAATGGAATTTTCAAATTAATGAAGAGCCGACAAGTTACTCGTATTGTGTTAGATTTAAACAGGGCTTCAGCTTTTGCATTTTGATTAGCTGACATATGAGGAAGTTGACATTGTGAATCTCATGTTTAAGTTTACATTATGAGTAGTCAATTATTTCTATTTTATCAAATGATGCCATCAATACTCTGATGCGTAAAACAAACAAACCTGATGTGTTGAGTAACCTAACAGTCATATTTACAAAGCGTCTCAATCAATTCAAAACTATAACAGTCAAACAATAGACGCCTTTAGGCTCATTTAACATTTTAAATTTACATATACATATCTTAGGGCCCAGCCCATTTATCTATGTTAAAATCAAGCCAAACACAGTTGTGGAGTTGTATTCATGAGCAATTAAACCAACAAATGAATACCTAATAAAATTAATTGACATTTGTTGTGAATAGAAATCATTTTCAAATGCGGAAAGCCTTACAAATGCATTGGAAGCGAAAATTAAACAATTAAGAAATATTAAAATTTGTATTTCCTCCACCAAAGTAGCAACCTTCGGAGTAAAACCGAGTGTAAAAAAATAAAAGAAATATTAAAACTAATGCGCTGTGACTTGAGGCGAGGGTCAACAGATAAAAACAGCAAAAAAAAACAACAAAAAATAAATGATGCGCAACAACAAACAACGCAAATGACTTGGTATTTACAACGAAAAAAAAAAGAAAAAAGAAGTTGCCATAATAATGACATCAATAAAGCAAACGATTGTTATGATGCGATAAGGCCGAAAACGTGAAAGGCAACAGAGGCAAAAGAGAAGAATGTTCGTACCTATCAAAATAAAAATTGCATGGAAAAACTTTGACTGTCTCTCCAGTTGTTGTGAGGGGAGTTGTCAATTGTAGCCAAATGAAATGTCATGACTCTTTGCCGGCATTAGAAATGGCAAGCACATGCAGACCAATCATTGCCGCCATTGTTGCCGGTTGTTGCTGTTGTTTTTGGGTAGTTTTGATTAATGAACCTCAATTAAATGCCACAGAAATTCGATGGCTCAGTCAGCAAACGCCCTTTATTTGTTTACGGCGCACCAAGGGGGCGTATGCGTGATATTGCTTTGTAGATATAAGTATTACTATATCTATACGTATTACTATATTTGTACATAGACATATTTTTTTGGTAAGTTGACTGAATGACTGAGCGAGGCGCTCGCTTTGGAAAAAAAAATAGAAAAACGTTTGTTTAATTATGCCTATAAATAATCAGAGCTGAGTGTGTACACTGGCATTAATTGTGTACACTCGTATTAATCAGCTTTATATTTTTTATAGAGTGCAAGTCATTAAAATTGCTCGGCAATGGGCATATCAACAAAGCGGCTTCATATGCCACGAACGGAAATAGGCGTGCCCCAAATAAATGGGAGCAATCAGAAGAGGTATGCATTGCTTTTCTTTATAGTACAACAGATTTGTGTGATGTGTGATGCACTGTAAATATCGAGTTCATACATCAAACCTTTTATCAAAGGTAATTAGAGAATTAAGCCGATGTTCTTCTTTTTCGGCTCAAATTGAACTCTTAGATATTAACCCATTTTTCCGAGGTTGCTACTAAGCCCTGTGAAGTTAAAAATCATATTATTAGATACGAACTTACATACTCGTATATACAATTTTAAAATATTTTTTCAGACATACATATATACAATTTTAAAATATTTTTTCAGAGCACTCTTAATACTAAAAATAAACACTACATATTTCTGATGCTTATATCAAGTGGCTTTAATTTCTAAACAAATTTGCGCAGTCATTGAAATTAAACAAAAATTGTATTTTTCTTTTGCAAACTTTTAATAGTATAAAGTACCTAAAATACTATAACCAGCTTAAGCTGCTTATAAATTATAAACATAATTTTTCATTTCATTAAAGAGAATTATAAATTATTTGTATACATCTGCAATATACAAGAGGAAAAGTAATATTTTTTTGCATTTGGATTTTGCTCCGGTGTCAGTAAGGTTCCCTTGAGAGTTTTTCCAAGCATTGCTAATGTAATTTGCGGCAAAATATGACGTCTCTAATTATATGAATTTGTCGCTTATCTCAAAAGCAAACGCGCCAAATGGAAATGGGCGGCACTTGAGTGCGTGTGCGAATGTCGCTCCATAAAAAGAAAAAAATAAATAAAATAACATGCGTTATAAAGAGGAGGCAGCAAAAGCAACAACAACAACAGCAACAACAAACACAGAAATTATGGCTTGTATGTTCGCTCAGGTACTTGCAACATTATAAGCGGACAATTTTCACTATGACTCGCACCAAAAGTAGACACAATTATCCATGAGCATTTTTGGACTGGCCAATTTGAAATTTATGAGGCTATGTGGGTTTGTGTGTGTGTCTGTTGCCGTCTATAGTCCGGCAATTTCCTTGCACCAAAACCTGTAACCAATACAAACAAAAAGAAAAAAAATCAAACTGAACAACATCAATGTGCAATTAACACAGAAAACGCTGTTTGGATCGGCGACAGTGCCAAAAACGCGATGATAGCACACTATGGGCATGTATTTAAGTAATTTTTGGATATTTTCGAGCTTTTCGTTTAAGGGGGCGGATCATTATAAAAGTGCAATTTGTGCGATAAGGCAGATGACTGAGGCAGGTTTTATACGTGTGTGTATATGTATGTGTATTTTATGGCCAGGGTTGGGCCAGGAAACAGCAACGAAAACAGCAACAACAGCAACAATAACAGCCATAACACCCTGCACATTAAAGCCATATAGTATTTAATCCATGCAATTAAGTCCAAGGAGACTCACAGAGTCGAAAGAGCTCGGCTGTCTGCAAGTGCTTGTAGAGTTTTCCCACATATGGCCCAACTTGGCTGTCATATAAAAATAAAAATACAGGTTGACTACAGCACATCGTTGTTGTTGGTGCTTTTAATTACCAGCCAGCAAACAATCACCCAGCTGCACACTCACACAGAGACACACAGACACTCATACGCACATGACACTTATGCCACACATTGATATTTGCTTTTAGTCTGCCCCGTCGGACAAACATTTTGAGGTCACAGTGCGACATTGTCGTGGAAATGCCCTTAGGGCGGTCGAAAAAACATAAATACCCAGACAATTGCATATATGGCTACACAGCGAAAAAAATAAATGGAATATGTAAGAAAATGTTTTATTAAATTCAAGTCAAATTTCCTGATTTACAATTTATCTTGCTTGAAAAAACTAAAATTGATTTGCAATTATATTTCGGAAATTGAATATATTTCTCTCTGTGTATGCTTATAGGAGGTGCCGAACATTTCGAGTTTACCTGTGTGGCCTCTTAAGGTGTGCCTTTGTGCAAGGGGCAGCATTTGTTGTTCTTTGGACATGGGTCTAACCTTTAAGCGTAGGATTGTAGATATGCCGAAGATACCAAAGACTAATGAGCGTTTAATTTAATTCTAAGCTCTGAGATCACTGCGGGTATTAAATATAATTCCCAGGTACTCGTGGTCTTGGTCAAATATATTTCATGAAAGTTGTTTTATACAAAGTCTCTAATGAACATTTGAATTGGAGCAAAAAAGTAGTTTTTCTCGATTATCAAATAATAATTTTTTTAGCAGAAAAATATAGATAAATAATTTATTTAATTTCGATTTTTTTATTTGAATAGTTTTGGCATCACTGTAACTTGAATCTGGCAGGAAATACTTGAAAAACTTGTCAGTCCATCACATTCCATTTTTATCTGTAAAATGTTGTTTTATTCAAAGTAAGTTTGCTGAAAAAGCCAGCAAATAGTGGAAATTTGGAATGTTTAAACATCTTTTTTATGCTGTATTTAATCTACAAGTATACCGAAAGCAACACATAATATTTTGAGCAACAGAAACAAATTTTTGAGCGAAATTACAAGCATAAAAGTTTTAACGAGAATAGCATAAAAATAAAGATCAAACAACCTCTGCAAATAATGCGGATTTCATTTTGTCTATGAACTTTAATTACTCAAAAACTCATTAAGGCAAATTCGGGATAGGAATTATGAGTTCGGGCAAACGATGCGCTTAGTGAAAAATGAATATATGAGCAAATACAATTTGTAAGACTTTTCAACGTTTTCATCATTTTGACAGACAAAATTAAGCTTTGTGTTATTTTTTTAAAATCTATCTATTCTTGATGACCATAAGTTGGCAGCACTAATTCTCCCCTTCGGCCATCCCTCTCTCTTTCAGAGCTCTTCTCTCTCTGTCTCTCTCTATGATTGCTTGTGCATGACTTTGCTATTTGGCACGCTGAAGATTATGTCTTACTCTGACTATCCAATCTCCTCTCATCGCCTTCTCAGACGTCACTGATGAACTGGCTTTACTTTTGCAGCAGCAGCAGCAGCAGCAGCAGCTGATGTCAACTGAACGTGCCACTAAGCCGCACTTGTAGGTCTGTATGTCTACGGTTGCTAGTGGCCACAATCCGCAACAATCCTCAACTCCGCAATTCCCTCCCCTCATCTCCTCTTTTCAGTGGTTACTGACGACCGTTGTTTGAGCTTGCCCCATGTCTGCGTCTTAATACCCATTACACCTTAATATTTCGTGCAAATGTCATAAAAAATTCACTTTAACTTTGAACGTGGCATGCGTAACCCAATCCCAATTCCATTTCCAACAGTGACAGTCCCAAAGAGGTCTGTGTTTGAGTCGGCAAGTTTTTCCGTGAGCGTCATTGCTATTGGTTCAATTCGATTATAATCAGTGGGTTCAAATATTAAATTGCTTAATGACCTCGTTTACGTATTTGTGGCCACGTAAGCGCTTAGCGCTTAGCACTCGACCAAAAAGGGGACGAACACAAAATTATATATATATATATATTAAATAAAAAATGTAATAACGCAAACCGAAGATTGCCTACCCTTGCAGACCAGAGTCAATTCGTCGACAGCTAAAATTGAATTAAAATTTCTAATTTGCTTCCCAAGCAAGTTATATAATATAATAGTTCGAAATGAGGAGCTGCGTCCTGTACAAATAGAGCGATAGACAGGCAGACCTGGTTATATCGCCACGGCTAGCAAACTTCTTGACAAAATTTGAATGCCCTCTGCAAGGGTAAAAACAATAGAAAAAAACCGCCCCTAGGCAGACAACCCCCGATGATGTCGAGGCCTGGGAACGCTAACGGCTGCTGTTGCTGTTGCTGTTGCTGACTCGGACTTTGAAGCGACTGACGTGTCTCTGCCCCAGCTGCAATATTTAATTACAAGCTTATGACTCGTGGACACTGTAATTTTCATGAACTCTTCAAATATAGAACGAATGCCATAGATCGACTATTCGCCTGTGGCAGACAAAGGAAAGTTTTTAGATTTATTAAACGGGCCCTTAATTATGGCCGCCCTAAACTTTATAACATGACCGCAAATTATAAACTGTAAGGGAACCGGTAACTGTAACCAATCCGAATGCTAAATAATGCAAAAAGTGCAAACTGTCACAGCACTATGATTGCGTGGCACTTTGGCTCTGTATTGGTTTTGTTATTACAGGGAGCTGGTACTCGTCTAATAGACGTGTGACGTCCTAGTTCCACTTAACTGAGCCAACTAAACACCTGTCACGTTGTACACGAACTAGCTGAAAATGTGACAAATTGACACTAATTTAAATATGAATGCACAAAGTATGGTTCTAGGTTAAAGGCAATCAAATAAATTGAATATAATCCAGCACTTAATGGCAAGAATATTCAAATAAGTGGGTCGCTCTTGCCAAATACACTAGTCCAAGACACTCTTACAAGGCTATAATCAGGCAGAATTAAGCAAATAATCTGAATCAGCTGAATCACTGTGAACTCAAAAGTCAATTAAATAATTTTTTTTTAATATTGGCAACAGAAAAAAAAGTCTAACAGACTGTTCAAATTAGATTCATAAAAGCTAATAAAATATTAATTCCAATAATTCCAAAAATATCAGGTTCTCTTTGTTGTTGAGATTTTTGTCATTCTGAGAAACTACGCAGACAGTGTTAAAGATTATTTAAAATCAATTTTAATTACATTTACATTTGCTCATCTACTCCATCAACATCATGATGAGCCAATCCACCCCCGAGAAAAAATACAATGTGGATAGAAACTGGTTCGTTGCACAAAAGCAAAGCCCAAAAGGCATTCATAGGTAATCTATCAACTTCATGCATAAAATTGAATAGCAAAAATCGAACAAATCGCCCGCATATGTGACTATGACTACGCATATATAAATATACAATGTATATATAAGTATATAGGCATGTAGTCGCATATCCATCCACAATATATGCAATAGGAAATCACGTCTGTCGGGGCTGTTTGCATACAATTAGATACAAATCAAAATCAGCTGCGTTTGGCAACGCCCTGACAACGGTTCTTCCAGGCAACGGATTCGACGAATCCCGTTCCCAATTTCGTTGTTGTCTCTCCCACTCCTGCCCCCTGTTCACTTATCGTTTGTCAAATGTTTTTTGACAAGACAAGAAAAGGGCAGAACCTGTGCAATAGCGTGAAATCTTGTTCCATTTGCTGCCCCCCAGGCAGCATTTGCTTCTCTTTTTCCCGCTTGTTTTACATTAGCAAATACTGACTATATATCTGCAGATCTGGCATACTAACTGTAACAGTTCAAGTTCCTGTTTGCCTTTTTTAAAAATAAAGACTTAAATTTCGAATAATAATTTTGCGTTGTTTGCATCTGGCAAACAATTTGAGCTGGATGCAAAAATAACCGCCAACTTCATTGCATTTTTTTTTTAAATATATTTATTTTATTTACTTTTTTTTTTTTGTTCTGTGTGTGGCTGCCTAGGGATCCCCGCTATCCACTCCTATCGTCTGACATTTCTTCTCATTGGTGGCATTGGCGCTTTAAACGGGTAAACATCGCCCAGACTGTGAAATGTTTGTTGTGCACAGTCGCCGCCGTTGTGTTTAAATAAGAAAAATGCGAATTTTTTGTATTTATATTTTTTTTTTGGTTTTTGCTTTTGTTTTGCCGCCCGCCTTTAATGTAAAATTCAAATGTTTACTCAAAGCGGGCTTCCTCAATGCGCTGATGGCAAGGCTGTTAACCGAGGCAACGCACAGAGGGGTGCACCGACGATGGCGGGTGGTAAGGTGAGGTGTGTAGATGGTGGAGGGAGGGGGAGGGAGGGGTGGGGAGGGCATGGGTTGTTGGCTTATACAACAAGCGGGCCGGCATTTGCATGGCTTGCCTTGTCGTAGTAGTTGCTGTTGTTATAAGAAAGAAATTTAAATAAACCAAAAACATTGTTTGAGTAACGTGTTGAAAATAAACGAAGCCATTCAGAGGCAAAAGAAGAAAAAAAATACAAACACAACAACAACTGTGAATCGCATACGAACGAGTGTGTGAGTGGGCTTATGTGGGTCTATGGATGAGTACGCATGCAAGTATGCTTATGTATGTATGTATATAGTTAGTATGTACATATATGCACATATTGCATATTTGTGTATACATATATAGAAACACTCATCTTTTCACTACATATTTACAGGCCACACAGCCAACGAACGACGCAGTCCCCTCGAAAATCATGTTCAATCATGCATTGTGGCGCCTCCTCGGAGAAGTTGAAGTTGCGTTTCCTCAAATGAATGGCGACACACTCGTAAGTGGCATGCATTCATTTTGCACGAGAGTCGAATTGCCAGAAAGAGATAGAGACACTCGATTCGAGGTTCCCATACCCATTCTTGATTTGCACTTGAATTGGTTCACATACAGTTGCTTTGGAGGGTATTCCAATATTGTCACCAAGCAGAAGATAGCTTAAATCCTGAGTTCACATATGATTTTAACCTTACAAATTTCCCTCATAAATTGTTAATACTTTTTAATTATTTTCTATATATGTATATAGACACATTCGATCAAAGATCGATCTATTTATAAGAAATTTTTACGATAATAACTTTAATATAAATATGGGTTATATTTTCAATGCAAGTGTGTGTAAAATTCGACTTTGCCAAAATACCGTTCTTCGCTGGTGCCGCTTGTTTTTTATTGAGCTAAAAATCTTTGGAAAATGTCTTTGGTGAGCACGTTTTTATGCGAATATTTGAGACGCAAAAGTCGGATACTTCACTTGGTTGTCCCCCGACACATGGCAAATATTTATTGAGCACGATTTTTGAAATATGAACATTTTAGTGGAGCCGCGTCGAGTGTGGAGGGAATGCGAACCCCGAGTCTTGGAAACGGAAGAGGCTGCCCCGCAGCGCTTCAGGTTACGCAAGCAATTAGAAAGGGACTTATGTCCTGCTGAGGGTTGCCAAACATACTTGCATACACACACACACACACACACACACACACACACACACGTGAAAAGACCATCATCGAACTGCGAACCCCGAGGCAGTCAAGAGGAAGTAAGCATGAACTACTTACAGCGTAGGTACGTGAGGCATTCAGCTATATGAGAGACCCTCAAACAAAGGACATTGCCTGATACCAGCCGCAGAGCCGCACACAATTCTCGTTAAGCAGCTCACGGACAAAAAAACCTCCAACCGAAAAGCTTCTGATCGGGCCAAAGAACCCTAGAGAAATAAATCAAGCGCACATAAGAGCTGAGAAAAGCCTCATTAACTGAGAACCAAGATTAATATTTCTCGCGGCTTTTTTCAAAGATACAACAGATGAATATCTCCATTGCAATCTATAATATTTTGAGTTTCTTAGCATTTTTCACGAATTTTACGGCAGTTGACAAATCTTGCGTTAGCCAAAATACGAGCTCTTTCCGAAATTTAAGATAAATATACATTTTTCTGGGGTATACACTATAAATTGGAGAATCCCATATAAAACTGATGGTTTTCTTAGCTTAATGGACTTTGTCCTTATATCAATCAATGTTATTTTAATAATTGAGCAACATATGGATTATAAAATTGATTGAAACCCTTGTTGTCGCATTTAAGTTCTTAGAACATATTGAACTATATTGGAAATGAAATATGTTTGATACAAAGTAGATACATATATACAATATATATTCTCATCTAAGACATAAGGTTTTTCTTAGTCTAATGGATTTCCTGTGTCTTTCGTAACTATTTGAAATGAAAATTCCCACATGCAAACAGCACATAAAACGCCCCTTACAAAAAAAAAGAAGAGAAAAAAAAAAAACAAACCGCAAACCAACTTGGGTCTAAAGCTGAAATTGGCTGGGTTGGTGTTTTGTGCGTGTCTAGTATAATATGAAAAATATAAATACATGGGTTGGGGTGCGGCCTCGCCAGATGCATTTCATAAAATACATGAAAAAACAAAACACATAAAACAAAAAAACTGCTGATAATCATGAAATTTATAGGCGTATGCCAACACATCAAAGTCTATGGTCGTTGGGCAGGTCTCTCATGTAATTTGCGAACGCTTATCAAAATGTTAAATCAACTTTCAATTCTAGTCGCTGGCAACAAACAAGATATCTGAAACGTGAGCAATGAGCAAACAAGGCAAAGAGTGATATTTTGTGTACTCCATGTAGTTAGTACCTCGAGCAATGATTCTGTTTATGAGAGATCGATAAAAATCAATTTGTAATTTGTAGACAGCAACCGCACCCAGCAAAAAAAAAAAAAAAAAAAAAATAATAAAAAAAATATCGTATGCAACATGCTGACAACCAACAGTCGGGTTATCATGAAATCAATCAATAGATAAATTAATTGCCAACTCTTAATTACATGCACCTTAAATGAAACGCAATTATTTGTAAGTAAATGCGAAGAAAATTACTCCCTGATTGGGCCATTTTAAATGGGTTGCGTGCACGTGTGTGGCTCAACGTGGACTCTTGGCAATTTAGTCCCAGTAATTAAAGGGCGTGTGAATCACAGCACCTGCGCTGATGTGGCCTTTCTTGACTCAACTGCGACTCAAATATAAAAATCACATTTATATGTGACTAAGTAATTGCATTTGCCACACGTTACACAAGCGCAAAATTGTGTTTTAATTCAATTCTCACTGTTACTTATTAAATGTCATTCTTGTAGTCGAATACCTTTTGTATTTACAATTTATTAACTTAGTCGATTTATAAGTAATTTGTATTATCTCCTTGAATCATTCCACTCCCGTTTGGCTCAAAGGCGTATTCCCTGTCACTTTTAATTAATTTTTCTGCCAACTTAAATTCATGCCATGAAGAGTGTAAAAATGCTTATACAATCCAAAGCCACTTTTACGAAGTACAACGTGCATTTTTCTGATGGTATCACTTTCACTGTACTTTTTAAATTATATTAAAGGTAATTAATTACCTTTCAAAAAAGTATAAGCGTGTATATGTGTAACATTCCATAGACCCATATAAAAGCGTCACAAAAATGTTCGGTGTACATATTAATAGTGGTTTGGGTGGGTCAATTTAATATTATTCGAAAAAATTCCATTATTTTTTTGATTTAAGATTTTAATACAACTCCCCTTAAGAGTGGCCCTGTTGCACAGCCATGAGGATGAGGTGACAAGGGTGGTATAAGCGCTGTTGCCTCTAAAAAGGAAATCAACCCCACAGCGCAATTTTGTTTATTTTAATAGACAAAATGTAGCTGACTGAAAAGTCTGGCAAACGACCAGAGAAAAGCAATCATCAATGTCTCATGCCCCGAGAATGTTTTTCAAATTTTAATTGAATTACTCCGTTCGACGTTCCACATTTCGCATTCGCCATACAACTTTTTCTCTGCCTCTAGACGGCCTTTCAATTGTAAAAAGAAAAAAAAAATCCGACTTTTGCACTAACATTTGGTCCGCAAATATTTCAGCGCAGCTCTTGGCCCATTTGTGTGCGCCCATGTTTGCTTGGCTTTTGCCTGGCAAGGGGAAGTCGAACACGAACAAGAACAAGCTAAAGAAACGGCAAATGCCAAAAAGAAAACAAAATAAAAAAAGCCAAATTGTTCAATTGGGAGCCTGACATTTGATCGCATTGCGCAGCGCACATGGCGTCCGCCCATACAAAGTTGCCCGCGCCCGCAGCGACTTCTCCTTTGTTTGTGTGTTTAAAAAAATATATTAAAAAAAAGTCAGAGAATAATAATCAACCAAGAGCAAAAATTATGATGAGGGTCGGCGAACGAAAATGTCTGCATGGCATACATAAATATATGTTTATATAGGATGTAGTCGTCACATGTGACTGTGTGGTAGAGTTGAAGCCGACTATCATTTCAAACTAATTTTCATATGGCAGCCAGACGTTTTCATTTATTAATGTTTCTAAAGATGAAAGTTTCTGCTTTAAGTAAGTATTTAGTTATTGTTATTAACTCTTCCTATATTTAGCTTTAGCTTTAAGTAAGCATTTTAATATTATTATTCTGATTTGGTTATTAAGTTTTACAGCATTTTGATTTTCTTAACTTTTGTTGTCATGTATATATATCTCTTAGCCATTTGAAATACATTCAAAACGAAACGGTAATTTTCTTGGTGATAACAATAATAAAATACATTTTTAGGCATAAATTCGTTGATGAAATATGAAAACATTCTCTTTTTTCTTCCATTTTGGTCATGGTGGAATTTTATCTGGCTTACCACATCATTTATACACTCGAACTGCTTAATTGCTAAAATTGTAATTTAACGATTCAATTTGCAACGCTTTCCCACTAAACATTACCTCCTAGCTACGTAGGTCAGTCAATAATTTATCAGAGCTTTTTTTTTTTGTCGGTTTTTGTTTTTGGCAACTTGATGCGGCCACAAGTAAGCTCGTTTTTTGTGCTCTCCAAATATGGCATAGATCTCCATGTGTGTGTGTGTGTGTGTGCGTGCGTGTGTGCTGCTGCCACATCAATCACTGCCTGTGGCTGAGGCCGACTGACAAGGCACCCAAATACATTATTCGAGCGTCAGCATCCAAGTATATAATGTATACAATACATAGAGAGCAGAGAGGGGATCAGCTTCGATATAATCTTGAGTAAGCTGGCGACTTATCGCATATGTGCATTACATTAAACTTAATTAGTATTTTTAAATATAAAAGCCAGATATGCACACATAGACAGAGAGAGAGAGAGAGAGAGAGAGAGAGGCTGTGTTGGTGCCGGGGTCGGAGTTCGAGGACGGTGCGGGTCTGTGGGAATACCATGTAGTATATGTAGACTGGTCTGATTAATGGAGCGTTTTGTTCAGGCATTTTATGCATAAATTGCGGCACGTACAATAAATAACGCAAAATAATAAATTGTAAATTATGCAAACAACATGAAAAAGTTTTCAAATAATGAACGGAAGGTCGCTGAGTCGAACGGTCTGTCTGCCCGTCTGTCTGCCAGTCTCGCTGTCTCTCTGTCGTTGGGTCGTTGCGACAGTTGGCGACTCTTTCAGAATTTATGGCCCATTGATTTTACTCATTCATGGCAAAGAAATTTGCAAACCCGATCCACTTGAAACGGACTTCAGCTTCAGACAATTGCGCACAACTTGAATTCAAGCTGTTTTTGCTCAGTGTTCTACCTTTGTGTGTGTGTGTGTGTGTGTGTGTGTTATGTGCTTAATTACAGATACAGCAATGGAAATGCAAATTGCATTTGAAGTGAAGTTCTAATGAAAATCCAACAACTGCTTCGAATTCGAGCCAGTTGAAGCGGTTCCCAATTGAGGCGACTTGCGAAAATTTCATTTGAATTATTGCCAGCGCCTTTTTTTTGTTGCACGGCATTCAAAGTAATGACTTTATAAATGTATATATGCATATTCTTCTTTTTTTTTTTGACTGTAACGTGTCAAGTGCCGTGTGTCTGAGAGCACCTAAGTGAGTTAGAGTCAGCAATTAATTTGGTGAAGAGACGCTTTGAGAAGCGTTCCACGAAGCCGCAGTTACTAATGAAGTACGCTTGACGCTTTTGATGTGCATTTTAATTAAAAATCGGCTAGGTAAATTACATTCAGCTACATTCTAATTTTTGAAAAGAAAATATTAATAAATATGAATTGTGCAAAAGCTTTCAATTAAATAACAAAACTGTAGTTCTCAAAATAAGTACTCTTTAGCAATATTATGCTGATTTTGTAATGCAAATTACAAATAAGTGAAGTTAGTTTTTGTTAGCCACTTTCACATCGGCAATGCCTCTTGCTGTTGTCTAACCCTTGATCTCCATCTAACTTTCCAGTTTATTTATGATCTGGCTGGGGCAAAATAGATCTTGCAGCACTTTATCTAAGCTACAGACTTGTCATGCAACAAAGTAATGGCTGCAAGCACTCGCTCAAGATTGATGGTTCGCTTCGCATACACAAACACACACTGACACACACACACACACACACACACACACACACACACTTTCCAAGAGCTCTTTTCAGCTTTGCAACTCTGACTAACTGATAGATTGAACATTTGGCAATGCAACGGACCAAGTAGCTTCAACTTAAATGGCCCTTCCCTTACTTTTACAGCAGACAAAGGCTCATTTGCAGACGCATCGGGAAACTAAAAAAGAAGAAAGAAAAAACAATTTAACACACTTACTAATATGCATTGTACGAGACAAGCTGAATTATATGGGGGAACTCTGTGAGGCCTATTTGGGCTCTCGATGTGGGTCTGTTTTGTGGAGCAAGTGTGATTTACAATTTACCCAATACACATTGTGAGAGATCGTAAAGCTCGTGTGTGTGTGTCGGCATTGGCATTATCTGGACAAGCTCTTTGGCAGAACCACTTTCGTTAGCTCGTAAAACTGTCTATAAAATGCAATGATAATAAAAAAAAAATCGTCTGAGACGGTTTTAGTGCAGTTCGGATGAGCAGATAGATACCCTATACACAGCGCGGAATTGTGCAGCCCAAATAAGAATTGTAAACTGTTTTGCAGTTTTGTTGACACCTATTTTAACTGATAATTTGAATTTGGTGTCCTTAAATGAATTTAATCAAGTTTTTGAGTAGAATTTTGACACTATTTAAATATATTTCCCTGATTTTCTTAACAAAGTGAATAAGTGTCTTTACCTTTTTAGTAACTTCGCTGCAAAGTAATCTGAACATTATTTCTTGTACAACTTCGCTGTTTAATCTTTTATTTTATATATAATTTTCAGGGCATAAAAATGTCATTCATCGTTCTGCTTATTAATACTACCATATTTCGTAAATACTTTTTGATTATTGAGGGATGCTGGGCTATCTTTTTAATTACTAAATTTAAGTACATATGTATAAGGTCAAAGATATGTCATAGTAACTTTTACACATTTTTTAATGCGTGTAGGGTATAAATATCATTCGGCCAACGAATTTGTAGGCCGACTGACAACAGCGACGACTCATTTACGCTTAAAACAGGGGGTGGCTGAGCCGGAGTGGGGGGGCAGGGGTAACGGAGAAGTTATGCTCGACTAAAAAGCGATAGCGATGTGGACTGGTGCTCATCTCAACTCATCCTCTCGAAATGGAGCTGAAGCTGTAGCTGACTGAATCTGTTTCACGGCATTCGTTGCGCTTCAGCGCCTTCGTTTTTATTCTTCTCGACGCGTCGTCGTCCTTTAGTGGCACTTACGAGCTGCAACTGTGGCCCCGGGCCCCGGGCCCCGACCTGAGTTCCGGCCATGCCATGGTATGGCTCTTGTGTTTGGATATGTATTTGTATTTGTATTTGTATTTGTGTGCAAGCGTATCGCCTTTCACGTTGCCTTTTGTAAATTGCTTTTTGAATTTTGTAAAAGCGAGCACACAAACACACACACACAGTGGAACACATTGCGAGACGAGACTCATAAAGCGACGCGTTGCTGCTACAAAATCTTTTATGGATTTCTTTACTGGACTCGTTTTTATTGTTGTTGCTCCGTTTTGTGTTTTTTTCTTCTTCTTTTTTTGTTCTTGTTGTCACCAACTGTTTTGTCGTCATCGTCGTCGTCGTCATCGTCGTTGCTCCGTCGCTTTATCTACACAGATCCTTTGACATTTGAATAGTTCATTAATTTCGCAAAAGAAAGAAATACACTCTTCACACACACACACACACACACACGCGCACACATTCTTTTATATATATATATATATATTTATATATATATATAACGTATGTTGGAAACTTTGAAAGTAAGTCTTTTTCTATGCAACATTTTCTTTTGTGTGCCTGCCTGCCCAGCCTTTTGTTATTGTTCATCAATTTGAAAGGCAATTTAGACACGGCTACAGTGCCCCCCTCCTCGTCCCCGTATTCCTCTTTTTACCTTTGGCCGCTTACTGGCTAATATCACGTCCAGTCCCGAGGCGATGGCCTCTGAGTTCTCGTAAGATTTCATTCAAGCAACTTGGCGACAATGGCCCACAATTTTCCTGTTCTCATTGAGCTCATTGAAAATGCCCTCTCTTTTCAAACTGGATTGATTGCCGTTTTGCATAATGGCAACTTAGAGACTGTAACTAAGCCTCAATACTATTTAAAGTCTTCATTGCCATTCAAAAAGCGTCTACATTTTGAAAATGAACGCTTAATTTATGACTTGGATCAAAATGGAAAATTGTTTGATGTTGAAAATGTATAAAATATCAATTAAATTTATAATCCATTTTAGGTAAGCTTTTATTATTTTAATTAACTTATTGCAAACTGTATGTATCCACATAATTAGCTCTTCTATAGCCCAAATAATATTTATAAATCTGGATGCATATTCTAATTTTAAATATACAATTTGAATTTATAACTTTTCCTTGAACAATTTGGGATCGCATAAATAGAATCAGATTAATGTGATAATAATGCTAAAAATAAGGCCAAGCACGAAAAACTTCATTTCCAATTAATTATTTCCTATATATCAAGGTACTTAGCTGCTGGATCATTATGATTTTGGAGCGATTCAAATTTCCAATTGTGGCAACTTGAACTGTACTAAATATATATGACACTATATTATTGATGCAATCAGATCCGTTTGCCTAGGGCGTTGGACTTTGTCCAATTATATTGACACGATTCCACTCTAAATCTTATCTATAGCTTGACTATTGAACTCTGCTCTACACTACTAGAGCCAGGGAAAAACGAAAACAATTTGCCGGTTTCAAATTGCTTGAGTTTTACGGGCTCTGAACTCTTGGCTCTTTTCGTAATCATTCATATGAAAATATTTATCAAGTAAGTGTTAAACTTTTCGCAGAAACCCGGCTCAGACAGCAGCTACTTTTTTCTCTTTTTTTTGATAATCATAACAATAACAACAACAGTTTGTGAGTTATCTGCCTTTCTGCACAACTAAGCAACCAGTTGAAAGCAGAGTAACTGAAATAGAAACTCAGAGGAAAAAAAAGAATTAAATATTTAAAGAGAAGCAGAACCTGCACACAAACATTTTCGGGGCAGTCAGCTCGAATTTACAGCACTAGCTTGGATTTCCTAGAACCTCTATCCAAAGAACAAGTCGCACGACACGTACAACAACAACAACAACAACAACAACAATAGATGGTCACAGCCTCGCTACACACACACACACACACACACATAAAACACACACACACAAACGTTCAGTCATTTTGTATCTATATCTATTACAATTTTACTGCTTTATTTTCAATGCTCAAAAGCTGTCCGCTGGGACCGCAACCATGTGGCCAGTTCTCATGTTGCTGCCAGCGATGATTATGTATTAATAAATGTACAATATACCGGCATAAAACAGAGGATGGCCCCATAAAAACGACAAATGTAGTTAAAATATCATTTTTTGGGGCAAGTCCGAAAAACCTTTTTGGGGCCCTCTTGTCTGCTGTCGGCCTGTGCGTGAGTTTTGCCCATTCATGCTGGCAATGTTTCCCATTGCCATTCCCATTGCCATTCCCATTCCCATTCCCATTCCCATTACCTCCTTTTGTGTTTCAGCCTTTGAGCATTTCCTGCGAATCTCCTCGTCGTGTCCATTTATAAATTGCCATTTTACTTGAACAAACATGTGAGCCTTGCCTGCGGTTTCTCCTCATTTCCGTTGTATTTCTATTTTTTTTTTTTTTTTTGTTTTTGTGCTGCTTGCTGACTTTGCATTGTTTCAGAGTTTTAGTTTCAGCTAGTCACAAAAATAATAAAACAAAATCTGTTTAATGCAGTGTATCCTAGCAGCTAAGAACTTTCTGCGAAATGTATTTTTTTCGTAAATAAAATAGTAGCCAGCATTTCAACTGTACAACTGTCATGGTTGCGATAAGGGAAATTTCAACTGTCACGTCGCCTTTTTGGTCAAAGACATTTTGTTCCTTTGCTAAAACCCCTATCTTTGACGCTTAATCAATATGAAAAAGTGATTCTAATAATCTTAATGTGTTGAAGGATATTTAAAGGCAAGTTAGTTAGCACTTTGTTTTATATATTTATATCTTAGAATACATTAGCTATATTTTTAAGGTATCCATTTTTTAACATATTTCGCGCAGAATCTGAAACTTCTCGGAATATCTTAAAAATCGTAAAGATCTTTAGTCTTTTTTTTAGGCTATTTGCTATGATTTATAATTGGCATTCGACTGTGGAAAATTTAAAATGTATTCAAAACAAACTCGAATTTTGCCTTTTAGTTAGCCAAAAGTGAATCAGAGCATTTCCATTTAGTAGCGAGATTAACGTTCAACTAAATACATTCATAATTATGATTATTAAATTAAATCTCGGCCCTGCATTGTCAAAGAGCATGCGGAATTCGCATAGTCCTGTTTTCGGGGCAATTTATCTTGTTGCAGATGTTATTGTTATTGTGCTCGGTGTGGGCTGTGTTGACATGGAAAATTGCAAACAGGACGTGCTGTTAAGGGGAAAAATGTTCCATGTTTTCTTTGAACAATTCACTTTGAAGGCATAAATTATGCCTTCAGTTTTGCACTGTGCATGAATTGTTCTTGCCTGTCAGCTTGTATCCCTGTCCCTATCCCTCCGCCAATTCCTTGCCTCTATGTGCTCATCCTTGTTTTCAAAAAGCTTAACTCGCTTGTGTTATGCACAAAAGTTTTGGGGCGTCGCTCCTTCAACGACTGCAGCCCCTTGGCATAAGAAAGCAATCTTCAAGGGTTGTCTGACAGCCACTCTGACTGACTGACTGACTGACTGACTGAGGGATTGAGAGACTGACGGACTGTGCCGCTTGCCGCTTAGCTTTGGCTAGAGTCTTGGCCTGCAAGTTCTTTGGTTGCTTTTTTTTTTTTTTGGGGGGCCTCTGTGTAATTAATTTGATATGCAACGAAGCGTTTTTTTTTGTTGAAGTTTATATTGTTTGCTTTACTTGAATACGTCGAGGTCTCGACCCAGAGTTGCCTGAAGTGCCACCAGACGGCACTCAAAAATTCTTCGCTGTTCAACTCGGCTTAGCTCTTCATTTCGAATACGAAATACGAAATACGAAATTCATAAATTTTGATTTATACATAAGTTTTCGTTGAGCACGACTCTTCCAAAATGGGCTCAGACAATAGTTTTTCCATTCTCCTAAGACTTCTTTGTGTCAGTTCGGCAGCAGCGGAGCACTTGTCTCCTCCCCTCCCTTCCCATCTCAGGGACTGAGTCTTGAATCTGGAACGAGGAACGAGAAACGAGAAACGGGGCGGTGACTGAAGCGCTTCTCATTGTTATGCATATTGTACAATTGTTATGTGAATTTATACCAATATATATGTACACATACGTACAATACATTTGATTGTCTGCGCTATTTCTTAGAATTGTTGTTTATGCGTTTTCTTCATGACAGCAATTTTCAATTAGAAACACTCCACGAAACCAAGTCGTATCGCTTATGTACATACATATATGTATATCAAGAGGTGTGGCCCTCTGTGACATGAGCTACACAGATTCTCTCCGAACTTGGTTGATTGATCTCAAATAGCAAAGATGTGAGAATTATTTCAATGGGTTAAGAATGAATGAAAAATGGAAATGATTCCCAAAGAAATATCTCATTTATCAAATGGCTATTTAAACGTCAGTTCGTGGCACAATGGTTGCTTATAAAATATTACGCATTTTTTTCCAAGGTGATTATCATTTGTGAATAAACATAAAATATACCTTTAAATATACTCTTGTAAAAAATTTTAAATTTCCCAACGATTATTGCAATAAGTGATGTCAACGGGATCAAGGGCAAATAGTACCTGCTAAAAAGCAAAGCAATATGTAAAATATTTCTTTTTTATATGCGTTCTTGTCAAGGCAGTCAATTTCTGCGCTACCTTTGCCCCCAACATCTGACTCATCATTTTTTGCCACAGAGAGGGACGTGTCTCCTTCCTCGTTTTCAGCCATGTTGTCGCAAATGTGTTTCTCGTAATTTTTCTTTTTTTTTTTTGTATATTTTTTCATCCGACTCACTTGCGCAATCCATTTATGCCATGTGCAGCATATGCTACACTTGCAACAACAATAACAGCAATAAACAAATGTGCTGGATCTTTTGTTAAGTTGAGCTCCCACATGCCTGGCTATGTTGTACGTATTCTCTGGAATGAAATCGCACATAAGTATATATATATATATGCATATGTATATTTTTATGTATATATAAGTAAGTCCCAGCCCTTATTCAGGCAAGTGCCGGCAAACGACCTCGGCTTTGACTACATATACACAAAGTCACACACACACACACACACACACGCACACACACAGACACACATAGATACTTCCTCTTGTATATTTCATTTTTCAAATCCCTGGTCTGAGGCCGAACGTCGGACTTAGAGCCGATTGCAGGGGCCCGGCTTTTGTCGCGGCATTAATATATCGACAGACATTTGGGTTCGGGCTTAAGTTAATTACATACCGGTGTTGACGCCTCGTTGCATATACATACAACCATACACCTATACACCCATACAAATGTATCCCAATATGTGTGAATGTATCTGTGTCTGTGTCTGTATCTGTATTGTGGTCCAGCTGTGCGCTGTGCCGTTTTACAACTGTTCGCAACGACCTTCTCAAAATGCTGCAAGTTGTTGTTGCTGTTGTTGTTCTTGTTGCTGCTGTTCTTTTATTATTTTTACGGTTTGCTCTCTGTTCCTGTGACACGCCCGACCAGTGCGCAGGTTCGCTTCATCTTTGTTCATGCCACAGCGGCTGAATAAAGAGCATGGCCGTTGAGTGCGCCGACTCTGCTCCCAGTTAGCCCACGGGAGCTGTTTGCCACTCGCAATTCCAATGAACCTGAAACAGACGGCACCAAATGCTGCACTGGAAGCCAACAGCAGAAAAAAACTTCCCATCTGACTGCTACCCATCTGACTGATGCTCCTCCCTTCGACCGGCAACCCGGTCTGGCTGTTCGGCTCATGAACTTACTCAGACATGCATAAAACTGCCGGTTTTATTATGTCGTTCGGTTTGTGAGCGTGTATATATCTGTGTGTGTGTCGATGTGTGTGTGTGTGTGTAATGTGGGTGTGCCGCCTCTGTGTGTCCTTCGAGCGTCTGGCCCCGTCTGGAACTACAGCATTCGTTGTTCGAGCTCGAGCCGACGAGACGCAGACGGCGTCGGAGACGTTTTTAAAGCAGCTTTCGCCTGCCACCAACGTCCCCCCTTTGTTTGCTTGTTTTTTTTTTGTCTTTTTTTGTTCATACCCTATACCCCATAAAAAATAGATACAAAGTTTCACACTGATGCATCTGCGACACAAAGGATAAGTATCCAATAAAATTTTAATTATTTCATATTTTTCTAGTACAGATTTGAATAAATATTATAGTATATTAGTTGCAGTAAAATGTTAAGTAGAATTCAGTTAAGATACTTTCTAAGTTCCAACGACTATTTCCTGTACAACCTCCTACTAAGCAAGAATCATATTTGTATATATGGAAGTGAGCTTGGTAAGCAAATATATATTTTTTGCAGTTGACTGGCAGGATATTTTCCGGTCAGGTCCTCTCGACTCGAGCACTTTTGTTTTTATCTCTTTTTATTTTTATTTTTTTGTTATTTAGTTGTTTGGGCGAAACTAAGGCAATTTGGCATGAGAAGCTGCAGTTGGGCAAAATACTTGCAGCTACATATTTCATAGCCACGACTATGTCGTAAAGTGGGCCGCCACACCCCCGCAGCCCTTTGAATCCTTGCCTGAAGCGCGTTTTATGTAACAGTCCTTTGCTCATAAAATAAAATACACAAAATGCTCGTCTGTGTGTTTTATTGCTGTCTTTTATCCTTGGCCCAACTGGCTATAGCCATCCCCTGCACAAACGGACGGAATAACTTTATATATATATATATATATATATATATATATGTATATACATATATGCATTAGTATGAATGTTTGTGTGCATATATTTTTTTTGTTGAAATATGCTTGTGACTAATTTAATTTATTTGCCATTGTTGTTAGGCAACTGTGGGATTTCCTTTTGGCTGCTGCTTTTCTAGGTTTTCTCATTGTGGCTTGGAAAATTCTTTACAGCCTTTGGATGCTCTGCTCTCATTTTAGCAATTGCCCAGCCATTGATTTCAGCTACTTTCCATTGTTGTTGCAGTTGTTGTTGCTACTTGTGGCCATGAGCGTTATGGGAATTTTCAAAGTTGAGTTTTGTTGTCGTAGCGATTCCAATAAATTGCTCACAGTTTTTTTTTTTGTGTCACAAGAATGAAAACTTTTACAATTATGAATCTACCTATTTTATTTACGAGCTGCGGATGCCCGGGAAATATCTGTAGTAATTGCCAACGTTCTTCAAATATAATGGTCGACAGCTGAGAGGCGGAAACGGTAACGGAAATGTTGATAAATTAGCTTATGACGCTGCTCCAGCGTCGGGTCTGTGTTGCTTTGCGATTAAAGATTTATATAGATAAAGTGGATAAAACTTAATTTCAGCTGGCTAGAGGCTAAGTTGAATGAATGGCAATTGTTTTGCGAGTGCCATTTATTAACATAATAGCTTACACACAAATAAATATTGCCGTCAATCTCTTAGAATATTTTGCTTATACCAACAAGTATGTAAATAAATTAATTTCTTATTTGTATTTGAAAATTCATCTGAATATCCATAGCATCTTTCCTAATCTCTCTCAGCTTAACTTTACCAATAAGAAAATTAAAAATAGTAGCAATATATTAAATAATAAATTTGTTAAATGTATTTTTTTGTGTTATATAATCCCAATTTGAAAACACATTGCACACATTTGCCTGATTTGCCGATTGAATAATTCAATTTGCTTTCATTGTGCATTGCACATTACAAAACATTTACCAAATGGAATATATCAAATTTTTCCAATCTCTTACCGCACACACACACACACACACACACACACTCAAACACACGCAAATATTTATACATATGCAGGCTAGCATTGATTTTGGTTTTATGCATATTTTATGCCACTAGCAAATGCCAAACCCCGCCCACCCACACGACCTTCGCCATGCAGGAAAATGTACATTTGAGTGTGTTTATGTGTGTGTGTGTGTGTGTGCAATAATTTAGTGTGCATGGCCAGGCCAAAAATATGCAAACAGCAACTACAACAACGGCAAGCGGCTTATCGAACATCCCACAGATACCCCAAACTGAAGTTAACATAATAAATTGAATTAAAAGAAGCAGAAAAAAACAACAAATTGCATGAAAATGTTTAAAAATATACGCAAGAAAGTAAAAAAAAAATGGATAAAAATGTTGTAAATTGCGCTTTGCGTCTGCTGGCAGCCAACTAATTTATGGCATTTACAAGATGACAACAACAACATTTTTGCACATCAACCATTTCCACTGGTTGCTGCAGCAAATTAGCCAGCCAACAACTGCAACAGCCACAACATTTTTTGCAGCAGCCGCGTGCATAAATTTTGCAACAGCAGCAACATTGCTGCAAACAACAAAAACAACTACAATCGGCAACTGCAACTTCAAATGATTTTCCTGCTGTTGCTAGTTGTTGTTGTTTGTTGTTGCTGTTGCTGTTGCTTGTATCTGTCGCTTGTTTTTTGCTTAAATTATAGACATTTGACTGGTCTGCCAGCAAGAGCATTTGGCATGCAATTTTTCTTGCCTATTTGAATGAGTGACTCGCATTTTCATTCACATTCACATTCGATCGTGTTCGTTATTCGCTTTACGCATTCACATTTCCTAGAACTTCCTTAAAATATTTGCAATTAAGCAATTTGTTTCGATTGCGTCGCAACATTTCCGCTGGCCAATTGATTGAGCAGACCCCAGAACTTTTGTAACGGATGTGTCCATTTTTCCATCTTGCCACATACAGCAGCATCATACAGCAATTAAATAGAATTGCCAGCAATTGGTTGAAGTTCGCGACAAAGTTACTTTGGGCGCACACAGGACGTATACGCAATGCAGCAAACTTTCAATCAGACCAGCTGGACTTACATATTTTATACACAGAAAAAAAATCTTAGAATTGTTATTCGCAATAAGTTCAAAATGAGGCTTTACATTCGAGCATGAAAACAGTAGTTTCAGCAGAAATATTTAATTTGTCGTCTTTATGGTTTACTTTAACGTTAAAATATATTAACTAATGAAAAATAAAAATATATAGTAATTCCAATCTTAACTTGAGAATAAAATTTTTTTATATACGATTATCCTCTACTTATGTTTTAAAGGAGCCTGATCAAACTTTCATCAGTCCTCTTTTTACTGATCTCAATTTTCACATCTACATTTTCACGAATTTTCCGTAAGTCTAATTTAGGCTAGGATTTTTATATTGTTCTTTTCCTCAGTGTATTTGTACGATGACAGTCTCTTATGCACAATTCGAATGATTTCATTTGGCATGACGCTTGCGTCCTTATTCGAGACTTTGCTGCTTCAACTTTGCCAAGCGGTTGCAACATTTTCATGTCAATATTGATTTTTCATTGCTCTCGCATCCAACGGCAGCCACAACAGCAACAACAATAATAATAATAGTAATAAAAAGCGTAGAGCAATATAATTGAAATTTGAAATTGGAAATTGGATATTTTTGCAACAAAAAGACCGCAAATAATGGAATAAAAAAAACGAAGATGAAACGAACAAACTGAATTCACAAAGCAGCAGCAGCAGCAGCAGCAGCAGCAACACCAGCCACAAAATACATACGTATGTAGCATGTAGCATGTATTTGATTTTGATTATTTATTCAATGAGCGTTTGCCGCTGTATTTGGCTTTATTGTGTGCATGTCCAGCGGACGATGAGTGGACAAATGGGCAAGTGAACCAATCGAGCCAAAGAGGTCCCCACCATCCATTGAACATGTGTGCCATACATTAGTCCACACAAAGGCCAATTTAATTTGAAGCACAACAACGCTGAATGACAGCCAGACAGGCAGACAGACAGACGGACAACCTGACAGACAGACAAACAGGGGAATTGCTCATAAAGACAGACAGACACCAAGAACTTTGAACAGACAAAATCGCAAATAGCTCAATTGAAATTGCATGCAATTGAAACTAAAACTGAAAATTGAACCGGCGCTCGTTCGAGTTGTGCGTTAAAAATAAATTGGGGTAAAACATTCAACGTCGATAACTGTCAAAGTACTTCTTCAGTCCCCTTACAAAAACTATGAAAGTTTGTGTTTTTAAAGTAGAAGGAAAATATAATTCAAATAAAATGCAGACTTTACTAAACAACAAGTGAATAGTTCAACTTAACCCTTCTGTTTAAAGTAAAATAACAACAATAATAACATGAGATACACCTGGTAAATGTTATGCAAAATTTGTTAGCAAAATGTGTTAAGACAACGTCAAATAGAAAAAGGTGTTCCCAAAAACCCAGTTGAGTAAAATGTTGATGTTGTCGATTAACAACAAGATGATGCAAATATTTATTCTTAATTGTAAGTCAAATGATAATAAATACTGTAGTAGTTAAAATACGAGTATGTAAATATTTATATAATGGCTTTCAAACTGAATAAACATGATATGTGATCAAATACAGAAACATCAAGTAATTAAGCCAACTCAACTGGCTGTATGTAAAGGTTGATTTCCAAGTAATATGATGAGATCATATGAAATGTTCAACTCACAAATGAACGACAGTGTAATGATATACAAATGCCCGATGTCACAACAGCTGCGAAAATAACAATATTAAAAATGTCAAATTTTAAAATTTCGAATATCTTTTGGTAGAAAGTTTTGCAAAAACACCATTTTGAATTGCAGGCATCTGTTTTAAGTAGAATATTAAAGCTGTTAGGCCAAATAAAAGTATAAATATACGCAGCTGTTAAGAATTTTTGAAATACGATTATGTTCAGCTTAAGTCAGACTTATCGAGTATTTCGAAAATGAGCAATTTCGAATTTGTATTATTCTGATTTAAGCAGTGTGAAATATGTTACAATATGTTTATTCTTTTCTTTTCAATGCTTATTAAGTGTACGTTACAAATGTGGCTCAAATTCAAATTCAAAAGGCAAACACAATTTACGTTCACAAATTGAATAGTTAACGATCTGTGCTCAATTTACATAGTATGTAGTTACAATCACAATAGATCACAGTTATGCTTAGTCTGCCAATGACAACAGCAACAACGACTTAACAACAATTTATGGTAACGAGGTCGCACGTATATATTACTCGTTGCATGCCACCATAAACCATAAACCATAAACCATAAACCATAGAGTATTTAGTAAAGAGCCTGCATAGACATTACAACAACCGCCTTAAGCATAACAAAATGTTGAGTCTACTTTTAGCTAAAGCATATTCAAGCCACACTTATCGCTGAAACAAAGTAAGTAAAGAAAAACTAAATATGTATTTGGCTGCTCGCTTTGGATATCGTTGGTCTCGGGTTTTAAGCGAGTGTGTGCGGGTAATTATAATGCGCCATAGTCACGCCAGGCAAGCTGCATAAATATTGAAATTGTATAATAACAAATGCCACAGAATAAATAAGTCAGCCAACTGTAAAAATAATACGTAATAACAGCGATAGCAACAGTAACAGCAACAAATAACCAACAACTGAATATATATTTGATGTGTGTTTCTATTTTCTAATTTTCCAATTTGGAAATGTGCCGCCTTCTGGCATACAAAAGTATCGCTTTTGGGCCTTGTTAGCCGTGTTCTTTTGTGTTTCATTTTTATGGCAATTTTAAAGTCGAGCTGCTGTTAACATTTTGGGTTCTGTGTGGTCCCGTTGTTGTCGTCGTTATCTCGCTTTTATTTTAATTTCTTTTATGACGCAAGTCGAGTTTTTGAAAAACCAATAATGCGCCACTTCAACAGCCAAAACACAAAATTGGACCATAAAAATGGCATAAAAATGCAAAATGAAAGCTAAACGATGAACAGCCCCGCTCCCTTGACCCGCTCCATAAGCAGCACCCAGCCCAGTCCAGCCCAAACCAATCCACTGAGCGGTGCGTCGTGCGGTGCATAAAAATAAGTAATATCGTAAAAATTACAGGAAATAAAAATCGCAACGTAGATACGTGCAAGTGCAGGAGAGCCAAAGCTCTAGTCATAGCCACAGCCAAATCCAAAGGCAGACGCAGACATGGACACAGCCGGAAGTGGAGGTGAAGGTGGAGTCGCGACCAGAGTTGGCCAACTTTCTCGCTGCTTGAAATTGGCAGTAAAATTATGGCAGACAGCAAACAGAAACAGAAAAAGAGGAACAGCAAAAGAGATGAGGGAAATTGTAACAGACGCCAATAATGCGGACACATAAGGGTAACAAATGTTGGCCAGCTTGACAGCCAGTTCAAGTTCAAGTTAGTTATGATACGACCAAATTCAGGCAAATGTTGTGCATGTGAATAAATTTAAGTAAACTAACTGCTCTTTTGGCAAAGCCGAATATTATATACCTGCACAGATCAAAATCAAATTGCACAAATCTAAACGTAATTATTAATTTAAAGATAGTATTTAATTGGTAAACAGATTGAAGATATCCGATAAAGTAGTCGGATACTAAAAATATTTAGCCCAATTATGAGAGACATAATAAGAACAGTAAACGGAAATATTGTCTAAGAATTCTGGGAATATAGTAAAGATTCTCGGGCAAGAACTTGGCTAAAGACCGATTGACAGATATATACCATAATAATCAAATAGAGCGCACTATGATAAAGATATATAAATAAGTTGATATCATTTGTAGTTCTATGGCACTGATTCTAGTTATCTAGATTCACTGAAAACGTAACACATTTCGTGATAAAATTAAATTACCCAGTGCAAGGGCATATTTAAGGCTTTGCATTAAGGATTTGGTTTCATGAATAATTCATATCATCTTTTTGGGCATATTTAACGTAATCCAATTGAAACGTATCACAATATTTCAGGTTGAAATGCCCTCAACTAAACTAACACCGAGTGCTTTGTGTTATCCAAGCAATTGGATACTCTAGTTGTCATCATACCATTGCCAGACTTGATATTCATAAATAAAACAACCAAGCCAATAGCGACTACGACCACGACGACAACGAGCATACTATAGTAATCACAATAACAATGCATATCCATGTTATAGACATTTCCTTTACAAAATCAGCAATGCAATTGAAATTCCTATTACACACTTTATGTGTGTGTGTGTATGGCCCATAATCATTTCAAATGGCAAATTATGACGGCGAGGGGCCACAGCAACAACAGCAAGTACAACATAAGCGAATGGCAAATGGCAAGCAAATGAAATGAGCTTTTAATCAATTTCCGGCATTAAGGCGCACACAATCATTCAATGATATTCAAATGTGGTCGTTGTAGTTATCATTGTTGTTGCTGCTGCTGCTGATGTTGCATTTAATTAACAAACAATTTATATTCATAAACCTCAATCGGTCACATGCAAATGCACATGGGAGCCGGGAATGTTGCATAGTGTCTACAAAAAATAAAAACGTACATTGTAATTGCTGCAAGGGGAACCGGAAATTCGATTGAGCACTGCCACAATACCCTTGACAATATATCATAAAGAAAACATTTAATTTTTGTTAAATATTTTGTTCAACGCTTAATAAATATGTAAAGTATGCGAGAAACTCGATAACAATGTAAATATAATAATTAATTTTTATGTATTTTTAAAACAATGTTTTATTTTTCAGAGATAAAAGATGCTGCGATTAGAATATATTTTCCGATTAGATTAAACATAAATTATCTACAACTTAAGACTACTAAAAACAATTAGTTCATTTTTTTGAGAGGTGAGTTTAATTCACCAAAACTTTCGAAACTCTGTGCAATGAAAAATTTGTGATTATTATACACATATATACTTTTAATTTATTTAAAAAAAAATCAATTGTAGAACACAGAAGAGATAAACATAATCGATTTACAACTTACGACGACTAATTAAAAACAGTGAATTATTTAGACACGTGAGTTTCATTTGAAAAACTTTATGGAACTGTAAAAAAATACAAGAATATTAATAAATTGCTAAAAAAAATATATATCTATGGGTATTTATCTAATTGCACAATTGTACAATTAATAGAAAATAAAGTTTAATATTTGTAAACAGTTTTTATTTCAGATCGTTTCCACGCGTTGCAAGCTTAATGTCAGAACGAATATTATGTGCGCTGGTTGCAAGTGTATATAATTAATATGAAATAATGTGGATGTAATAAATATTGCAAATGCGTGCATGGAAATAGTACAAGTTTCTCGCTTAACTCGATGCAGCGGAACAGAAAACAGCAACAAGCAAGCCAGCAATGTGCAACATGGCAGCTTATTGGATACTGCACAACGGCTGGTAAGCCCCAACCCACCCTTCTCTGCTCTGCCCCTCTGCAAATCTGTTGCAAAACAAAGCGGGTGCATTGTTGTTGTTGGCGCTGCTTTTGCAGTTGCTGCTGCTGCTGCTGCTGTTGTTGTGGCTGTTTCTGCCACGTGTTGGCAACATATGCGAGCTACATCAACAACAGGAACAGCAACTGTGGCCTGAGCTGCTTTTGATGGCCACAATTCGACATGGGGGTCGGAATCGCTACTCTGGGAATGGGCGTGGCACAGACGCTTGCCCAATTTCCTAATGCCCCTGACACACAATTATCACGGGGGCAAGGCAGCTAATGCACGTGGATGGGACAAGCGTACAGCAAGTAAGCTTGGCAAATCATTAATTAAGCCTGGCGAAACCATGTACTACATATAAAACGAAAAGAAGATGAGGAAGCAACATTAAGTTATTATAATGGACGCATGGGAAATAAACGCAAAAGCCTTGCGAACATCTCTCTAATTAGCATGCTCAAAATGTTGCCTGTTTTGTTGCAGTCGTTTATTTTGGCTAACCAATTGAAGCGTGAGCGTGAAACAGAGAAACGAGATAATGCCGCCAATAAGAGGATAAAACAAACCAGAAAGTACAGGCGAGCTCAGGTCGCATGAAAAGGGCAAACAAATGTAAGACTAAAGGTCAGCCAAGTAAATAGTACAACTAAGCCAATAGCAGAGAGAAACAGAGAAGTCTTCAAACTACAAAGCAAACCAGGGCAGCGAATAACCAAAGGTAAAGCACAATTAACAATTTATAAATAAATAATAAGCTTTTAAGCATACATTTTTTTTTTATTGTTTTAAATTCAAACACAAATATTTTACTTACATTAAATAATACAAATATCGAAATTAAAGTGAAAATTTGATTACAAATAATGCAAATAATAAGATGCAAATGAACTATTCTAATATGTAGATAATTTTACTAATCATAATATTAATATACCACAAGACTACATATTTTTATAGAATGCATTGACAAAAATGCCGATTAAGTACTTAAACTATTGCTAATTTGACTTTTACTAATGATAATATTAATAGGTCTCAAGTCTGAATTGGTATGATCACACTTATTGCGCTTAATACATAAAAGATATATTTTGCAACACATTATTTTTGTGTAATACACACAAAAAATAATTAATTCCAAATTTTACAATTTGTTAAAGGCGATCCTCCAGCAGCTTGCGGCTTGTGCGAACGCTATTTATGAGTGTAGAAACTTTGGGCAAAACCACAGCACAAACTCATTATAGCCGGCGTCGTTTAGTCCAGCCATAAATTACCATCAAGCTATGTATAATAAAGACATTTTCTATAGAGCTGGCCAAGAAGCCAAAGCAAAAGCAGAAGCAACCGAAAAGTGACTGCAAACCGCAAAGAAAAAAAGGAAAAACTCGCCTTTGCTTAGTTATTTGATGTTTGCCATTGTCATTGTTTTTGTTGCTTTCGTTGTTGTTGTTACTTGGCCAAAACGTGCAATTAAATGCTATGTAGCAGCGAAGATGGCCATAGCTATAAGCTATAGCAGTTGTTAGCTAAATTCACAGCAAGAAATAAAAGAAAAGAAACAAAAAACAGCCCGACGCAAAGTCAGCAAGAAAATTGCTCAAAAAAAGCAGCAAATAAATAAACAAATAAAAGGAAATGCAAGAAATACAACGAGAAGAAGAAGCAGAAGAAGAAGACGCAGAAAAAAAGCTCGCCGCACAATTACAGCTCACAATGAACAGCAATTCACAATGCATATTATTGATTGCCAGCCACAAAGATGCAAAGATACATTTAGCAATGCCACACAGATACACACACTTACACTCGCACTTCCACTCGTGGGTTTTTACTCTCCGTCAGGTTACGTTGCACGATGATCATCATAATGATCTTTTCGCGTGGTGGTTGGGAAGAGAAAGACGAGGTATGGTAAGTGGGGGAGGGTTGGGTAGTGGAGAGGGGGGGGGGGGGCTTAGGGATTACTCTCAGCAGCGTAGTTCTTGTCGTTTCTTTCCGCTTATCGTGCACTGTCATTGACATTGGGATGCGCAATTTGCAATCTTTGCAATTAGTTTTTCATTTTTGTTTGGGCGAAACGCGTCGCGAATTTGCGCAAATTAGCAAGATAATTTCACAACAAGTTGTCACAAATTAATGCGGTAAATGCAAATCATATAAATTGTAATAATAAATGTACACATTGTATATATTCAGCAATTGCATAATACTAGAGACCAATGTGCGAAAGTCGCGATTCAAATTGTCAATTGATAGTCAAGTATATTTCTGGTTTATGTATGTATTCGTTTGTTTGGGGCTCGATGCGTGAATTGCACTTGCTAATTACTAATTGCCTCACGATTAGTGTGTGTGTGTGTTAGTGTGTGCATTTCGTTTTAAAATTAAAATGTGCGTTTGTCTGAAGTAGTTAGCTCATTAGAAGCGTCTATAAATAGGCGGGAATTGTCAACGTTAAGAACGTCAAACAAGGCGGCGTATACGTAACGGCTTGATACGAGGCAGCAGTTGAGCAGTTTCTCTCAGACTAATGCAAATGTACGTAAGCACGCCTTTGTCTTTTACTAATACGCAAATCGCAATTGGGTCATGCCGATTGCCAGCCACAGAGGCAGAGGGTAGCGTGTCAAGATTGCAACACAAGAGAAGCCTTGCTCCACTTGTGTACTTTGTACGTGTTGCACTCGGAGGCAATGGCAAACGTAAGTGGAAAACGCCTTCCGTTAATCAGCCGCTTGCCGCAGACTTAGCATCGCCGAAACTAAAAAGGTTGGAGATGCGGATCCTTGGCAAATGCTTAGGAAAAATTATATAAACTAAACAGACATAAATTAAACAGAAATCTAAAATATTTATTTGACTCAACTGCAAATCGTTTTGTAAATAAAAAGAGTGGCAAGCTTTTTATAATATGAATATATTCTTATGTGACCCAATTTTCCCCTAGATTGAAAATTCAAGAATCAAGTCATCTAAAAATGAATCATGATTTTATTTTCAAATAAAATGGGTCTGTCTTAAATCCATTAAAGTTCTGTAGCTAATAAGGAATACCTAGGTCATTAACAGTATAAGTTCAATGTCAATATGGGCAAACTGGCTACAACATCGAATTAATTAGCTTCTTGATTAATTATACCTACTAAAATTCTGCTGAATTCTAAGGTAAGCTGATACATTCCAAGATCTCTGTTCCAACAAAAGTTAAATAACACAAACCGCAAAGAGAGCTGAAAGCTATAGTCATTTTCATAAAAGCTTTAGTCAAATATTAAAATAATAAAAATAATCAAAAGAATTAATATCAGGTCTCATTCATTTGAAAGAAAATGCACAGTTTTATTCGAGTTTCAACGAACAGAATACATACGAGCAGCGCTGGAAATAACCAAATGACATAACTGATACCGTTTACTAAAATTCGAATTAAATGTCTATATGATATAGGAAATATTTATATACTTCTATTTGTAGTCAACACTTTAATTATACTATATTAATTGAATGATGTGAATTTGATTGCCTGAATCACCTATCAATTTTCAACAGCTCACTGCACAATTCCAATTAATGAAATTGGCTTTGAGAATGGAGAATCAAATTACCTACACACAGTAGAAAAACGGCAAAAAAAAAAAAAATAAATAAAAAGAAACAGAAACGAGGCAAAATAATATAAAACAGGTAAAAACGATTATTTTTTTCGAATCGAAAATTATATACTCTTGCAAATCGGAGTCAAACAGCCGACCTCTAAATATCATTATAGACCTGAACAAATAACAAGGGTATACAAGCCAACCGATTGTTCCTATGAAAGCTGTATGTTATAGTAGTAGTGTTGATTAATTGTTACTCAAAGTACTCATAGCATAGTAATACTTTCAAGCAGTGAATTTGGTACTGAATCTGTTTCATACAATAACTCATGTTTAAGTTCCTTTTAATGCGTTACAAACTTCATTCGAAAATTCAAATACTTCTTCCAGGGTAAAAGCAAAATCGAATAGGAACTGGTTTTAATTTTGGGACTGTACGACTTGCAGAACTTTTTGCGTAGGCCCCAAAGGGCCGTCACATCGACATTAGCATTAACATTAATCATGACAACATTTGCCATGCAATTAACCAAATGAAGCCTGCATTTAAGTGCTGACAATGCCAGCGGTGTTGGAGCCGGGCAACTTGACGCAGTCATTAGGCTAATGTGGTCGATAAGTGACTACGATGGGTGCAGGGGGATCGGGGCATCCGAGCAGCTTGATGTACATTTAATACCTATTGGGTTCGGTCTGACTTCAGTGGGGTAGAAGACGAACACAGCAATTTCAATAAGTAGTCTATACATCACTTTTCCGTATGCTCGTACATCAAAAACAAATTACAATTAATGTGCAAATTATATTTATCACATCAATATATGTATATACATTTTAAATATACACAGAACAAATTTGAATTAAAATTTAATTTCACTTTGTGGCAGTAGCACGCACTGAAATATATGTAGTTATTAGAAGCATGAAACGTTAATATTCATAAATTTAATTTATTTAAAAATACATTTTAAAAGAAATATATTTGAAATTAAAATTTGTTACTGTGTACATATTTACATAATGCGTCTAGATACAAAATCAAGCGATAGACGATCATGTCGGAGGCCACAATTCAATAAGTGAACCAACGGACAGTTGACGGTGCTGCCAATCCTAGCCTTTTATGAAAATATAATTGACAATGCACTTAAAAGGCCAAAGGCCGACATGACAAACCACTGACTGCCCTCCCTCCTTGCTAACCCCCTTGGTCAGCAAAAATGCCAGACAAAATGAAATTATAATTATTAATCAGAATGGATTTTTTCGCAACAGTGCAAATATATTTTAAGCATAAGTCGCAAAATGACACCGAAATTGCGCATACGCCGCATTGTGCGTCTGAAATAATAATAAAAACGAAATGCAACCACAATGCACAGCATATAAATAATTTACCTTATTTTTGAAAAGTCAATAACTGAAATGTGCATACTCTTACCAGCACCATTTAAGTAATTAGTTAATTAAGTATTAATTAATAAAAATATCTAATAATATGGAATATAACATTTCAAATCGAGTACACTGTGGAATTAACCATATACGGCACCAGTTAAGTAATTTATTCTATGTAATAAAAAAAAAAATATATTAAATTGAATATATTAAAATAAGTTAATCTGATAAGTAAAATTATCAAATTTGATTATGACTTCATTTTAAATCCCTTTTTTATAAGCCTATTTAATATATTGAAACATTTAATTGATTTTTAACAAATTGAGGGTGTTTTTTTTAGACTATTGGAGAGAGCATATCTTTGCTGGTCTTATTCACCCAACTTATGTGTTTTTCAGCCGTTGGCAATCGGATGAGGTGGAGGGTGGAGGGGCTGGTGAGCAGGCAGGAAGTAGCTGCCTTTACAGTTGCAGTGCTCGGCCCCCAAAACGAAAATCATGTGCTGCCAGCATGATTTATTTCGTCAATTTATGCCCAAAAGTGTAAAACGATTTTCTACCGTACCAAATGAGAAATTATGATGTAGTCTATCATTTATATGCACGGGGAGTGGTGTTGATATTTCACTATCAGTGTGACTGACTCACTGACTGACTGACTGACTGACTGACAGACTGGCAAACTCATCCATATCTTAGTGATGCTGCAAATTTGCAATTTCACCAAGGGGAAATTACATTTAAATTGAATTGTAAACTGAATATAAGAATGGAATTTATATGCGATTTATTGCTACACAAATGTTCATATCATTTGTGTGTGTCTGTGCGTATGTTTCAGTGTGAGGGTACTAAATTCAAGTAGCTAATGGCATACATCTGTTTCATGGGTAATTGTAAAATTGTAAGAGCTATTCGGATGCATGAGGAAATAACTTACCCGTGCAAATATTGAAAATATTTATTGACTTACGTGGAGACCTACAAGTATTTAACGAAATTAAATAATTTGTTTCATGGAAAAAAAGTCTGCATATTAGAAATCATATATTAGGTTTTTAATATTTGATATATATATCTTTAATATTTTTTTCAATATTCAGTTGTTTTAAATTTCATAGAAATCACGCTAGACTTTTGTTTTGCTCCTCTCATAATCGCTTAACTTCAATCATTGAAAACTTGTATAAAAAGTTTAATTTAAAATCCCTAATGGAATCATAATCAGATTTGTAATTAAGTTATTTTTTTGCACTCCATTTCAAAATTTAATCGGATGTTAAAAATGTTTTAAATTCAGAGTTCAATAAACTTGTCAGACATTTAGTTGCTTGCAAAAATATAACAATTTATATTTACATTTTATTTAAATGTGCTTGTTTGCTGTATAAAAATGACAAAATGTAAATGTATTTATCATAATCCCACACACCCACACACTGCAAACACAATATCTGAACAATGAAATACAATGCAAATACAAATTTTAATTTATTTAGCATATGGCAAAAATTCCACAAATCCGACAAAAACCAGCACCAGCAACAACAACATAGAAAGCCCGTATTTGGAGTCGAATATTTTTGCTATCTGTAAAAAGTAGAAACCCACATTTCTATTTAATCGCATTGTTCTGGATGCGGGATTCGCATGCAACCACAAAATGCCAGCTAATTAAATTAATACGCAATAAATGCGTAATACAAATACAATCAACCAGCAACGCAAACGGAAATCCCTAAGCGGTTACAATAAAAAATGAGAAAAAGCCCATCACGAAACGTTCGCAGAATATTGGCAATATTGTATATATTTTATTTAATTTGGTTTTGATTTGCTTTTGTGGCAAGTCAATTAATATTTGGCCAGCACATAATAATTTCCAAGTTTTTAAAGTTGAAACGATTGCAAAAGTGTCAAAATAACATTTTCTTATTAAAAAAAATATTATTTTTGGCTTAGTCTGATTATTGCACTTTTAAATACTTTGCTTAGACAAGCATTTCAGTTTTAGCACTCTTCCTTTTTTTGTACCTAAAAGTATTTGCTCGATATGCAAATTATGCAAATGCTAGGTAAGCGCAGAATTGGTTAAGGTTTTGTGTATCTTTGAGGTACTAGATACCAGAGACGCCAACAACAATTCTTATCGCATATGCATTTCTTTAGCTCACGACGCCGACGCCAACAGCGATAAATGCAAATCTTGACAGTTTTCTTTAAATATTTTTATTTATTTTTTGGCTGCAATCGTTTTGAGCTCAGGGCACAACAACTGCCACAGCAACTGCAACAACTACAACTACAACAACTACAACAAATAAAAGCCAGCCAAGTTGGTTCGCATCGTTTCTTGGCTTTATTTTGTCATTGTCTGTCTGATGTTATTGGGAAAGCACGTTTCGCATTTTGTGCATATCCGTTCGCAACAGCAGCAGCAGCAGCAGCAGCAGCAGCAGCAGTTGCAACTAAGTATCAGATACTCGCACAAATGTATCGCACACACACACAGAGAGGCACACACAAACACACGCACAGTTGTAACTGGGTCTCTTTGGAGCGCCGCTTAGTCATTTACAAGACAAGACTCTCGAATAACAACGATGGCGACAACATTCACAACCCGACAACAACCGAGAAACGTTGTGTCCAAATACTTTGAAAGTATCTTCGGTGCTGACTGTGAAAGAGCACGTTTTCATGTGCCATAGACACACAAATGCGAATGCTTTTAAACATGGCCAAGACGGCATTACAATATGGTCATCAAATCCACCACATACTGTATACGTATACGAGTACATTGTATAAATTACTGCAACAAATTATATGATATATACTATACTAAATGGATAACTTAACTGCACTCTGGCTTAGTGCCCACTAAATGAATCATATATTATTTGCATTTATATGCAATATTTGCATTTTAATAAACTGTCTGTATTATATTAGCGTACTTTATTGTTTAATTTTAAATAAATGCTGGCTTTGACTAAATTATAACTGTCGGCAATTCTTATTTGTATGTGCACTGAAAAGTCTGTGAATTATTGATGTATACAGAGCTTGTGTAGAGGACTGTAAGAATAATTTATTCATTTACATTTAAATGAAATTCATAAATTGTAACAGATTTTCCTTAAGTAATAATGGTTTATTAGTTGCTGACCTCATTTTATAATTTGAATATGTCTTTCGCTGGCTATTGTCTAACATTTATATTGTATTCTTCTTGTAGATAGCATTCTTCCATACGCAAATCAAGAACTATTTAGAATTACAACGAATTACACAATAAGTTGTTAGTGAATTTGTAATTCTTAGAATCTGGATTAATGCGAAATGTTTATCAATGTTGTATTAGATCCATTTCCATTTCACACACAATTATTGTACTCCACCTCAATTCGAACTAAGGCCGGGGTTTTCCTTTGATTTAGTTGGCTACTTGCCTTGGCTGGGCTTGCCTTGCGACTGGTCTGGCAAAGGTTATCCAATCCCAATATTATTATCGAGCGCTGGCTCATGCATAATTCATTTCGCCGGCGTTTAATAAGAAAACCAATTAATTAAACGCTCAACAACAAGCGTCACGACTAAAAGCTTAGAAATTACTTAATAAATTACTTTCATTAAAGCTACAAAGGAAAAGTTGAGCCACCGAACCCCACATCCCACACCTTATACGCTATACACCCCTCCCGCTGTCCGTACCACTCCCCATATCAACGAGTGGGATGACACAGACAGGGAACGGGCGTTGATTTATATTAATCGACCCGCTTCTACAGCTCAAAGCATTATTTATTTGAAATATAAAACAATGCAAAAAAGCGTCAAGAAATATTACTTATACATAAGTAAGTATGTGTGTATGTTTGTGAATGTATTTAAGTACTTGTGTGGCAAGTAATAAAATTTATGAACGTAACACAGATTTTATGTGGCAAGGGAGTGTTTCACATATAAATAAATAAATAAATACTAATGTACATTTGTTGTATTTATTTTGTGAAGTTTGCTCATTATAAACTTTATCAAACCTACTCTATCCACTTTTTCAAAGCAGAACGAATGTTTGTAAAGTAAACAGATCATTTCAGTTTCAGTTTTAAAAACTTATAAGACAATTACAGAGATTTGGAACTGTTTTTCAGTTTTGTCGACCGTTTTGGTTTTTCTAATGTTTGGATATATTATATATATCTGCAATTTAAAAGAATGTATGATACTCATTAAAAGTATTTGGTCGTCTGTTTGACTTGATAAAGCATGGGTTGCTTATTCATACAAATTGCGTATGAAACAAAGCAAATGGAACGGAACCAGCATGCCACATGATTTATATGCCAAAAAAAAATGTTAATTCTGCTTAAGTAGCTGCGACAAGAGGAGCACAATATGGATGTGTGTGTGTGTGTATGAGTATGTGAGTGGGTCAAAAAGCAGCAGTCGAAATCAGCTGTGCCATTTCTTAAGTCTCTGACGGGGCCTGTGGCCTGTGTCTAAGCGAGGCAGAACGCTGACTAAAAATTGCAGTTGCCAGGTTCAAGTAAGAAGAAATTGCTTCATGATTAGGTTGACGTCCGTACCAATGACTATTTCCCCCCTGCTGTACCCCTCCTGACCACCTCCTGGCTGTCGCTGTGTCCGTCACGTCCATGTCGACTTGCTGTCTCAGTGGGTCTCTTAGGAAATAAAAGTTTCCAATTTTTTTTTTCTATGCGCTATAAGCACGTGCTCTGCTATTGCGAATGCTTGCCAAATTTTACGTTTGCTTTTGCCGCCATCTAACTACCCTGCCCCTCCCTTCGCTGTGCCCGCCTGTGTCACGCCTTGTGTTTCGGCCGTCTGTCTTAGCCGTCTCTTTGTTTCTGTGTACTTAAGTGCACAAGAGACCGCCTTTCGAAATTCACTTCATGTTAATTTTCTTTTCTTTGATTTTGCGTTTTTTTTGTTTTTTTTTTGCTTGCCTTTGCCATTTGCCACTTGGCACTTTTCATGTAATTCTTGCGCTGCCTGAAATGCTTTTGAAATGAGGTTAAGCTGCCACAATCTCGAATGCTTAGGACAGCAGCAGAATATCTGAATGCCATGAGGCAAGCATACCATACCACTCTGTACACTTTGTCGAGCGAGCATTGCAATTAAATGGAGCACCCACGAGTGATTCACATAATAAATGTGTAATGCAAATGCAAATGCCACACAATGTTTGCCATAGTTTCGAAACTTTAAGATATTGATTTAGATTTAGTGATGTCTAAACACAAATTTTAAAAGGTTGTCTGTAAGGAAAATAGAGAAAAAATGCCTAATTATTCAGTGAAAATTCAATTAAATAAAAAAGTACGCCTCTTGATGCAATGGGGCAACCTTGACTCCACGTTCTCAAACCATCTTCAAATAAGCAAGGTTACTTACAATGTGTATTTTTTATGAGTATATCTCAAATGCACCTTGAATGGCCCTTATTTTTAAACCTCATTTAAGTGCCTCAAAAAAAAAAAGAATGCTCTTGATTGATAAGCAGTTGGTAATAAGCGACCCTCAGCTAGTAAATACCACTCCCACCCAAAAAAAAAAACAAGAAATAACAGAAAAAGAACTAACTCATGTAACTGCGCTCATAAATGCAATGACTGGCTATATATCTCAACACACGCGGGCAAAAAAAAAAACAACAAAAAAATGAAAAGGAAAATAAAAAACAGCCAAAAAGAGCCGAAAGCAGGCAGCGCTACAAGCCACATAAATGTAATTACAGACACGGCACGCAGCAGAGCGCCCAAATGATAATGACTACACCTCAAATGCCACAAAATACAACAACCAAAAAAAGTAATAAACAAAATTGAAAAATAAATGAAGAGAGCCTTAGGTTTCAAAATGATGACGTACAGAAAAAAAAAAAAACAAAATAAATAAAAATAAACACACATAAAAAACTAAATCAGACAAACAACAAAATTAACAACAACAACAACAACAACAAAAAACAGAAATAAATGTATAAAATGAGAAAACGAATATAATGCGAGTTTAAGTGCATGAAATTACAAGCGGAGCTGATTCGACGGGGTTTTCGAAAGGAAGGTGGTTGTTGAAGGGTCTTTGCAGCGGGCTGCCTGAACCCTTCTCCCTTCTTGTGGCAAACTAATTTCGGGCAATGCCCAAGCGTTAGCGTTAGTTAGTTGCTTGATAAAAGGGAAACGCGGTCGTGGCATTGAAATTCTTGTTATTGTTGTTGCCTTGTTCAAATTTAATGGGATATGCGAGAGTATTGTAAATAATTGCGGAAGTTCATTTTTTGAGGCGCACTCTCTGACATTTTCCAATGCAGCAAAAGGCCAAAATATCAATGTGTCTGTGTGTCGTGTATGTGTCTGTTTTGGGTTCCATCCGTTCGTCGTTTTGCTTATCTTCGTCTACATAATTGTTGATTTAGTGTGTGCTCAACATTTATTTCTGTGCGGCTCGATTCGGTTTCAAGTTGCGAGTTGAGTGGGGTGAGTGTGTGTGTGTGGGGGGGGGGGGCGGCTTATTTGCCAGGGTTTGTTGGCTTGCATGGGTTGTTGCCTGGTTTGCCCTGCCTGGTTCATTGTTCGCTCATTGATATCGTTCGTCGTCGTAGTCGGCGCGTGACAAATGACTTTGACGTTGTTGCATTTTCGTATGTGGCATGTGTCAATGGGCTCCCAGTCCGAAATCGCGTCCTACGCCATCAATGCCATCAATCCAAGGCAGCGAGTCAGCCAGCTAACGACGGCATCAACAAATTCAATTGCTGCTGTTTGTTCGTACATAAAACATATACACACATCCACATTCACATTCACATACACATGCACAAATATCTACTTTGTATATTTGTTTATTTGTTGTGCGCTGGCCCAGCTCTACGTCCATAATTGACAGTTGTGTTGGCATTTTATTTATTTTTTTTCACTCTAGACGAATAAAAAAAAGGAAACAAAATATATATGTTTGTATATAAAAAAAAAACACTCGCACTGTGGTGCAGTGAACCGTCGTCTAAATTTGGGCACAGCTTTTTTCTTTTTATGCTGGGGTTCAATGTAACCCCACGGGGCTTCCAACTAATGTAGGCGCTACACACAAACTCACACACACACACACACATGTAACACTCATATGTGTAACCTGTAACTGATGTAGCAATTGGAACCATCCACTTTCGGGCAACGTGCAACTACATAAAAATACTATTGATTTGATAATTGATGGTGCTGCAATGCAAATAAATTGTTCCATGTCAATCACGGCGGTTGTGTTTTGTTTGCTGTGCACTTTGGGAAATCTAAACAATCGCTAGAGCAAAACGATTTTGACAACAAACTTATTAACATAGTCTACAATAGCTAACTTTTTTTTTTTTAAATCGTATTTTAGCTCTTTTTACGGTGATCACTGATGAGTGCAGAGCTTAAAATATTAAGTGATACTTCCTCTTAGAGCTTAAGTGAGCATAAAGTCGAAGCTTATGCAAAACCTTAACCAAAATGTCGCAAAATGTGTTATGATATTTATTATTTAAATATTAATGTTAACTGCAATACAATATAGACTAATAATATTACAATTAATAAGCGAACAGATCAGCAGCCCATGATACCTTTTATTTCACTCAGATTTGAAAAAACCATAGAGAAGATTTAAAGACAAACATTTGACTCTGCCATTTTTTTTATTATAAAACATTTGTACATCTTTTTATGTGTATTTTTTAAGCCGTACGAAACATTTCCTTTTAAGTGCTTGAAAAGCTTCACAGATTGTCAAAAAGAATTATGACATTTGTAAACCCATTTAAAAAGTCGGCTTTCAACCGTCCTAAGCCTCTTTAAAAATCATTGGAAAAACATTGACATGAATAAAAAATTCTCGCATTTTTTTATATCTTCTTATTTATTAAAAAATTTCTCTCAATTTATTATTTTCGTAATTTTAAAACTTAAATTATATATTTTTAGACCTTCTGTAAAACTTCTTTTATGTGTTTCAACATGATGCACATTTTTGCGGTTTGTTTTTGGGTGTTCTTAAAATATATCCGTAAATAAAATTATAAGTGCCTCTTAAGGCTTAAGCTTACATCTGTGATTAAACAATAATGCAGCATCATCTAAATGGATTTAACCTTTCTTGTCGGCAATCAAATGCAAATGCTGCAAGCTGATAACACGGGTTGGATTTAAATTAAATAAATATGTCAAACGATGCCACATAAACCCGTTAGCTGTGCGTCCCACTTAACGTGGCATGTATCCTCATCAAGTGCTGGAGTGCTTGCCAATTCTAATGTCAATGCCAGACAAAACTCGAACAACTCGAGCCAAAAAACAAAAAATATAAAACCCACTCTGGGATCTCGCACACACAGAACGTCAATTTGGCTTAACTGTCGGATGGTTTTGTGACTGTGCTAAACTAAATTGTGTGCACAGACAATACAAATACTGTTGTTTGTTTGTATTTAGTTTGAGATAGCCGCCAAAAACTGTCATGTGCTGTTGTTGACACTTGTGCGTACTGAGAATTCTGGACTGCAAGTTGTATTTATGCCATCCAGCTCGGCAATATACGAGTATTTCCTTTTGTTTCTAATTTCAATGTCCCTGACAAAGTGTCGGCGATGTCACTCTGAGAGTCTGACTGCCTGGCTGCCTCACGGTCTGCCTCGGCAATCAAATTCTAACGAAATTGGATTCCCTTGTTTTGTTGGGCCTTCGTTTCCGTTTGTTCTCTGCACCTCATTTAAAAAACATGGTCAAAAGACTAACGGCAGCAGCGAAGGCACAATTATGTATTAGATGAAAGAAGAAGTGAAAATTAAGCGCAATTGCAATATTTTAGTTGGCAACATGTGTTGGCAACTACTTTGTTTGGGTTTGCTTTTCTGGGTATTTTTTTTTTAATGCGAAAATGATTTTATAAATTTGTTTTTTTTTTTGGTTGAGAACAGAAGGCGCCCTCTGTTAGGGGTCTGGCACCCTCTCGTACTCGCTGATGTTATTTTAAAACATTGGCTGCCGTTATGCCCGACGGCAGGGAAAGGGGGCAGAAACGCAGGCATTTCCATTTCCCTTCTGTTATCACAGCTGTCGGCGCGTTTCGACACTTGAGATTGAGCGTGTATGATGTTTTCATTTCGGGGCAGAAAGGGTCTCTCGAAAACTCATACATTGAGAGAGTAGGTGGCATTAAGGACAGACACACAAATAAGAGAAATAAAAAAAAAATTATTATCACATATGCCATATCGAGGCGAGGGTTAAAAACAAAACAAAACAAAAAATGAGAGAAATACTGTTAACGAAATTTTGCACAACAGGAAGAGTCGTAATTGGCCAGTAGCGCCTAAGCAAACACAGCCAAGCCAAATGGGTCAGAAAACATAAATAGCAGCTGTTTACCGAGCCGAGAGCTGAGTTGAGTTGAGTTGAGTTGAGTTCCGTTGATAACATTGCCCCTGCCCAATGGCAACTGATTGCAGTCTTGCGTGTTCTGTTGTTCTCAGTTTTTGAGTTGAGGGTGAGTCTTATTAATTATGACGGGACATGCATCGAGAATGATAATCGAGCATGGCTGACTGGCTTAAGTAAGGGCATTAAGCAGCAGGAGGGCGGCCAAGGGAGCCCACAGAGAAGAACAGACTGCAGATGAACAGCATTAGATAAGCATGGAACCCCGCTGCCTGTTCGGACTGCTCAGCCTGCTTATTGGGGTATTTCTCTCCAATAATTGCACTTGATTGAGTGAATTGAAAAACGAGGGCGGCACAAAAGAAAAGTATTTCAACGGCAAGTCCTTTAAATTAAGTAGAAAAGCTGGAACCCGATTTTAATTACTTTTTCGATAAGCATAATAAATTATTATCATAAAAGAAGAATATGCCTTGAGTAAAATGGAAAAGGATATAATTTAGAGTTAGAGCTGATAAATAAATAACCTTGTGATGCGAATATCATTATCATAACTGTAAAAAACTAACTAAATGATGTATTGATGAGTTGTAGCTTCGATTAAGAACCAAGGATTGACGTTGCAAGGTACGATTTTGTAGGTTCTGATTCGGCGACCCTACATCTATACATAACTGTATGCATATGTGTGTATACAATTTAAGGCATAACACGTTCATTGAAGCCAATATTTACAGTTAAAGCGCCGATTGCATGAAACCACAGTCCCCGATCCCCGATCCCCGTTCACCGTTCCCCTCTTCCCCATAGTTCGTTCAGTTCAGTTCTTCGGGCCTCAGACATGTAAATATCATAAAGTTGTGTACAAATAAATCAAATCATGGTGTGCAGGGCGCAAAGAACAAACAGCCCGCATCCATCAGCCGACAAATACACATGTTTCAATATGTTTCAAACTATAGCGGGTTGGGCCCCATGCCCCCGTCCCACTACTCCCTCCACTCTGAAGCCGTATTGCAGTTACTATCAGGCAAAAAAAAAAAAAAATAAAAAAAATAATGAAAAAAGTTCAATAAACAAGAGCCGAAAAGCAACTTGAAATCAAATAAAATATTGTGCAGGCCAAAAGAACTTGTACGAAGCGAACGCAACGAATGCAATCACGATTCACACCTTGAGATACAACATAGAGCAGATACAGATACAGACTATCGTGGGTATAAGATACTCAGAGACACTCATTGCTGCAATTAGCGTCGTCTTTTGCGCCCTTTGATGTGGCACTTGCGACAACAACAACTACTTCGAAAATTGTTGTGTAAAGTTCGACGACGTCGAAATCAAATTGAAAATCAATTGGTAAAAAAGTTGAAAGCAAATGGGCGGGAAAAAAGTCAATAATCATATTTAATAAAATAAACGTTTCGTGTTTTTTCAATGTTGTTTTTTTTTTTTTGTTGTTGCCGCACCATGGAAATAGACAGTAAATTTAAACATAAAAAAAATTCATGCCAAACTGTAAAGAATTAAATGAAATGAAATGTTGCAAGTGCCGTCAACGACCAACAGGAAGTATGCGCCACATAGAGGCGACACAGAGGAGGACTGCTCATGTGGGCGGGGAAGAGAAAGGTGGGGGGAGATTGTAGTAATGGTAGCCAGTGGAGCGCCCCCAAGGCGCAAAGAGCTATAAAAAAAATAAACATGAAAAGAGAGAGAAAAATGTATTCTCCAATTACAGAACCATAAATACGCTTTAATTTCTTTTAGTTGTTGACTATTCATTCACAAACAGAAAGAAGCTTAAGGAACAAACGAGACTCTGATTTGATTTAAATTTATTTTATACCTGGTATAGACAACACACTAATTTAATTGAAATTATTTTAAATCAAAATTAATCTTATTTGGGATTAAATTTAAGACTATTGCTAATTATTTGGGAATTTTAAATTAGCTTGTTTTGGCTTTAATTAAGACATAATGAAAACATAAAAATAACTTAATGGGTATTCTGCTTGCTAATGCTTAAATTAAAGAAAGTTTATTGACATCTTACATTTATTCATTTATTCAGTCAAAGGCAAATTTTCTAGAACACAAATTGCTCAAAACCTTTTACTTATTTCATTCATTAATATTCAATTCAGCTCGAACAGTTGTTAGTGTATTCGTTGTTGTATGTTTGAAGGGTATTTCGAGTGCTAAGTATGAGAAAATGTTGCTCTGGATGGTTGAATGCTGATGCCTAACAACAGCTGCCAGTGTCGGCGTCGACGACGACGACGCCGTCGCTGCCGCTGTCGCAGTCGACTTCGGCGTAAGCGTCCGCGTCTGGGCAACATCAAAAGCAACGTTCGAGTGGCGGCTGCCACTCTTTTCAAAAGTGCGAAATTAAAACAAAATGTTGCAAGATGCTGCAGGCTCTGCTGACTTGTGCACCCCTCTGTCTCCACGCCTCCATTCTTAAACGCCTTCCTGCCTGCCCCTCGTCCCGCGCCCAGCTCTTAACTTCATCTGCGTTTTGCCGCCTTGGCTGTTTGATTTCATTTGGCTGATAAGCCGCGTAAGGCAGACCTCTCTCTGTGTGTGTGTGTGTGTGTATGAGAGAGATAGACGAAGAGAGAATGATGATGGCGTCTCTTTCTTATCCGCATTATGCGTAAAACAGCGTCAAAATGCAAATGTTGTACAGGAAACTGGCAGGCGTTTCAGTTGCTGCGGCCCCACCCCCGTCCACCATCCGCAGCCCCCTTTGGGCCCATCATCAATGATACATCCTTCTGGACGCACAGCGTAAATAAACATTTTACTTTTAATTTATTTGCCTGCTGAGGTTGCTGCTGTTGTAGTTGCTATAGTTTTTTGTTGCTGTTGTGAGCGTGAAAATGGTTTCGTTGCACACTCGCAGAGGGGGCACATTGTAAAAATTGAACGTCGTCATGCAAAATATAAGACCAGACAGCCAAATCAGTTTCCCCAACCGATTTTTCCATTTGCCATGAAAAATAATCACAATATAGCCGACAGCCAAATTGCATTTATATAGTTTATGGCATTCGACGAAATGGAACAAATTGCCCGAAAGGTTGAATGAATCATAAAATGAAAAAATAATAACATGATGAATATGGTTTTAAACATGCCGTATTCAATTGGCAATACTCAATTTTCAGTTTAGCTGCGGACAATTTTCGACAATTCGTCGAGTAGCCGTAGAATGATGCCACCGAATAAGAGCGCTCTAATCGAGATTGTGCAACTCGATGATGCCCCATATGCATCCATGTAGCTGCCTCTGCCCGATTCCTCCTCCTGCTTAACATAAGTTTGTAAAATTTATTGTTATATGTTTTGGTTTTTATATATATGTTAAGATTGCAAAACTATTTCCAGAGAAAATTGTAAAACTAATTCAAGAGAAAGTATCATTTTGTCTATTTTTTTTGCAATCACTTTGCTGTTAAGTAACTGTTTTCCTATTCAGCCCACTTGATGCATGTAAATAAAACCGAATCAAAAATCAATAGTCCAATAAATAATGTACCTGCTCATACACCTATACTTAAAAGTACTATAAAAATCATATGGCTGTGCCATCATCAAGTCGAGTCAATTGAATGCTATCAAGTGGCAAGTTCAATTGCCGCACTTTGATTTGCCGCAGTGCCCGCAGAGATTGCTGCCGTTGAAGGGCATCTGTGGCAGCAGCACAACGAATGGCACTCGAGTGGTGCACTGGAAGCCTTTTCCGCTCTCGAAGAGCAGCTCTCTAATGAAATCCGCAGCCAATTGCAAATAAATGTCACACATCGGCTGACTCGCACAGCTGACACATTTGACTGACATGCAGGCTACGCGACAGGATGAACAGACAGAAAGACAGACAGAAAGACAGACCGACAGACCAAACGTAACTTAACGAGCTGTAAGGAGGGGGGTGTTGCAAGTGTGAGTTGGGTGAGAGGGTTGACGGGGGTGTGGCATGTAACAGATGTCAAGTACTATGGCATTATGTGTCGTCTACATGCACGCTACTGGAATGCCGAAAACTATGAAAACTTCGACAAAACACGAAAATTTAATTGCAAAGAATGTTTCGGTTTCGACAAATGTCGAAATAATGTTTTAGCCAGGCCCAACATGAAAACGCTACAATGGAACATAACACGAACAGATTTATCATATTCACTACGACTGTCATAAAAAGCAATTAGGCTCCAGCGAAAGATACTTAAACGGAACGGCAGCCAGTCCCCGAAATCAAAAGTACAATGTAATAAAAGACAAGCGACACTGCTACAATTTGGCACTGCTTGACGACCGTGATACCCTGTACCACTTGGCAATTTCAAATAGAGTATACTCGAGTAGTTTGCATTTTCTAATAATTAAAGAAATATCAAAAATTAATTTAAGCAAATTACTTTCTTTCAAACTATATTTTTTCAAATAATTACAATAAGTGATTATAAATAATTTTTTAAAGCTTTAAATTAATTTAAATGTCATGATTAAATAATACAGATGCATAATTGGAAAATTTAAACAAAAAAGAGGGATGGATATTATAAAAGTCGAAAATACGAAAAATATGACAGCCGATCTGTAAAATCTTGTCGATTAGCCAGCTGAAGAGAAGTCATAAAGAAGTTTTTGCAGATTTACATATATTAAACTACATGTTGTGATTTAATAATTCTTTATATTTGTTGCTTATCCAATTTTGGAAAAGTTGTATAGAATTGTCACACAAATTTACGCTTGTTTTTTTTTTATCAATTCAGTTTTGATGACAGATTTGGAATTGTTTCTAAGTTTCAACTTTAAAAAAGATGAATTTAATGTTAACTCTAAATCGAAAATCAGTCTCTAAGATCTTGCCGATGAGTCTGAAGAAGATTAAAAAATTGTGCCTAGGCATACAGATATGTGTAACAGGCACAGTCGCGCTTCCATTCACAGGGTATACGAAAGACAGCACTGTGTCGACAACGGCAGACTTGAAAGCAGCAAAGTAAATGAACAATGTGTGATTTGAAATTTTATTTTATTCTTCTTCCTTTTCCTTGTTTTTTTTTTTTTTGGGCACAGCCGACCGCTTAATGAGCCGCAGCGGCAGTGAAATGAAAATGGGCCTCGAATTGAAGTTGTGGCTGGAGTTCGTTTCGGGAGTGGGTTGTGTATGCAGAGTATATTGCATTAGTCGTAGTGGTAGAAAGTAGAAGAAGAAACAATTGCTGAAGCGTGTGGAGGGTTGTTGTTGCTGTTGCTGTTGCTGTTGTAATTAGTATGCCCGCACACAAGCCTGACAGTCAGGCAGGCAAGCAGTCGGGCAGGCAGTCAGCCAGGCAGTCAGGCAGGCAGTCAGGCAGTCCGTCAGGCAGTCCGTCAGGCAGGTTCACTTTGAAGGGCACACACAGGCACAACCACGCAGAACAATAGGGCATGCCGGTACTGCTGAATTCGGGTCGTAACCGCCTTCCCTCTTCTCCCAGTTTGCCAGCCAGTGTCCATGCCCTGTGCGCTGGTAATTTAAGTTGGTGTGAAAAAGTATACCTCATGGCAAATTGCAGGCTGGCTCATTGCTGCTTTTGTTGTTTATGTTTTTGTTGTTGTTGTTGTTGTTAGTCGCCGTCTGTTGCATATTTTCACAAGTAATTAACATGTACATGTTGTTGCTGTTTCATCCGTGTCCTGGCCTAGGACGTGACGCAAGGTGTATATGCGACTGTGTGTGTGTGTGTGTGTGTGTAACTGGAACTGAGCTGAACAACTGTCCAAACAGGCCGCATTCGCCTTTGTTTATCAAGCACGCCGTGCCTGCCAGGGCCATAGCAAAATGTTTCCTTAACATTAATTTGCATTATATTTACATTTAAATTTTAAATGAGCTCGCAAAATGTTGAAAGGTGCAGTTTACAAACAACTACATAAACAAGCGGGCTTTTCCTTATTGTGTATTCAAAGTGCGGCAGGTGGCTAATGTCAAAGAGAGTTTTGCCAAATTGTGCTGAACTCTAGATTGTAGCTAATAACTAAAACGAATTTCGTGAACGCAATTATCAAAATAATGGTAGGCAAGACTTGACAAGCAGCAAACCTAAGCTAATCCCATCGGTTGTCCGACTGTAAAACACAGTTTCCCTGAGAGAGCTCAAGTATTAAGAGTATGCCTTGGGATAAGCAACATTTTTATTTATTTTTGTCATTTCCATAGAAGGGTTTATTTTGACAATAATTAAAAAAAAGTTATCATTCGGAGAAAATATACTCTATATTTTGAAGTACAAAACGGGAGCAGTATATTATTATTTCGGTGGATATTGTGCACCGGTGGTTAATGCAAGCATGCCTTACCTTAAGATATATCTTTCAAAAATATTATAAAAACGATTCTCAGACATTCTGCTCAATCAGCACTCAAGTTTAATCATCGTGCAAAAACAGGTCACGTACTTTTATTTCGTCACGTACCACATTGAAAAAAATATAACTAAAGAAGATAATAAAACGACAGAACTATTTTTAATATAAAGCATTCTTCCAGCTCCCATTAAATTAAAGTTTCATACTCAACTCAGACTTTTTACGAAGGCAGTCGAATGAATGCACTTTTATTTTCTGTTGTGTAATTCCAGAAAAAGTGCGACTAAAATGTTAGTAATTATCGAAATATTACAATTTCTGTTATTTTTAATATTTGACATGTATACAGAAATATTGATTTAAGCCGAATTCGAATTTCTCGTTTCAGCCTTTTTCTTATTACAATTTCATAATTTGTTTTCTGGGCACTTAAGATCGGGTCGCGAAAATGCTTCGCAATTTGTTGAATTTGACAAACAAATACAAAGTCCTAAGGGGCATGTTATCATATGGAACGCTGTGGCCATGTGGCTGCCTCATCGAACAGACGCTAATCGAGAAACGGACATTCCGCAACTACGACTGGATGAAGTGTCTGAGGTGGGCATAAAAGAGAGATACGCAGAGAGAAAGAGAAAGAGAGAGAGAGACAGAGAGAAAGAGAGAGGGATAAGTTACAAGCTGTCGATAATTGGCAACGATTGCAACTTGTTTTGTTTTGTTTTCTTTTCTTTTTTGTTTGCAGATTTGGTTTGTTTGGTTTCTTTTTTATGGGGCCGACAATTTATGTTTGGATAAGACTGGCCGGCGTCATGTGGCCCCGCACAGATATTAAGTCATCGCTGTGCAAGGCGATCACAGAGCAGACCGCATACGATCCCATGGCCATCAGTTCCTTTCTCTTCACCATGACGCTGATGGAGGGCAACACGTACGAGCAGGCCAAGCAGGAGGTATGATTCACCCTACTCTTGCTGCTATTGCTTGCCTGTTTGGCCATTTGCCTGCTTGTTGTTATTAGTGTTTTTGCTCCCAATTGGCGGCCACATTAAGTTATTCACGCTGATAACATCGGATGCTGTGATAACATCGCATCGTCTCTCACTCTCTCTTTCACCCAGTTGTGTTGACTTCGCTTGAAAGCCATTGAAAATCTTTAAAAAATGTATAACGAAGCATTTAATAAGCAGAAAAAAGCACCTCCGATCCCATTAACCCTCTATTGCCCAAGATCGCCTTTAGCATTCCCGATGTGTGCATGCCTTGTAAGCGAAATAGATTAAATGACTAGATTGACTCGGCTCATCAAGATACAGATACCTTATAGAGTCGGTGATGCTTCCTATTGCCTGCTACCCAATGTTGTGCAATTTTGTACTCATTTTAAAGGAGTTCAGGGTAAAATACATAAAATATCTATCGAGCACCCATCAAAAAGAAAATACCGCGAAAAAAGAAATTCAGCTACATTTTGTTGACTGCTTATTTTTCAGTTTCCGTTTTATTATTATAACTATTGTGATGCTTTTAGAAATGATGTTGGTTGTGGGTCAATACTTTATCATCATAATTATCGCCATCGCTATCATTATCATAGTTGCATTGCCAGCTCTAAAGTTATTTATTTTGAAATTCGATTTCGAGCCTAACATTCTATCACAAATTATGCGACTATCTGACTGTCTGACTGTGTGTGTGTGTTTGTGTGGGTTTTCGGAAATACATTTTCTCACGACAGTTACACGCGACGCTGACTGGCTGGCTGACTGGCTGACGGGCTGACTGGCCCAGTATCTCGGCCTCTGTATTTTTATATCTGTTTTTGCCGCCCAGCATCTGTAAGCGTGCATAAATATCACCTGTCTGTCTGTCTCCATGTCTCTGTCTCTGTCTCTGTCTCTGTCTCTTTTTCTGTGTGTGTGGTTGTGCCTGTGCCTGTGTCCGTGTCAGTGTCTGCATCGAGTTGTCAGCATTGATTTGTTGGCTTGGCGGCCCCAACTCACAGCCACAGTGTGTGTCGTACTCGCAGTCGAACTTCAACTTACTTCTATATCATTAGAAACCATTTATCTTGATAAATGTAAATGTTTTACCATATATTTATGTCAAAGCGTGCGTTGTCTCATTTGGCTTGCATGCGTTGCCCAAGATCTATCGCTTTGTCTGAGTTCCTCGGTTCTGTTTCTGTTTCGGGTTCGGTTGATTGGCAAACTTTCCGGCTTGTGTAGCATAATGAAGATGTTGCCAGACTGCTCTATAAACAACTCGATCTCTGACCAAGATTGAGTTGTGCCTCTATATATGGAGGGTAAACGAAGTCTTTGGCATAATTAAAATAATAATACTAAATAAAAATGAGATTCATTTAAATAGATTTGCATTCAATTAACAATATTGAATAAAAATTGTATTTTATTTTATTTTTATTCAATGTATACTTCTCAAAGTAGTTAAACGTATATTTTAACTGAATATATAGCAAATTTAATTACTTATATATATTAGAATAAATAAAACCTCTGTACAAATAAAATATTTTCTTTGCTCAACCAAAATAAAAAATATTCAAAAATAAATATTTTGTAATATTTTTAATTAATATTTTATTCATTTATTAAATGTTGTTTCACAATCTCATCATATGTTAATAACTTGAAAAATGTTCAAATAACCAAACATTATTTTACAAAAATTGTAAATCGCTATAGAAATGTCTCCCAAAAAATGCCAACCGCCAAATCTGAGCAATAAATCAAGTTGCACAGTGTAAAACTAATAAAATGAAATTGAAATTTTGTATGCTTGCTTTCTATTTGTCTATATGTATGAGTCATAAAAAATAATTACATTGTTAAAATTATTGGCATGCCCGTACTAGATGTGTTTGAAGCCAATTTGCACAATACTACCAAAAGCACACATACACTGTGCTTAATTAGTAGTCAAACACCAACACCACAATGTTGACTTTTGACAGGGTCCAAGACATAAATACCATTTTCATAAAAGGGAAAATGCTACATGCCAAAAGGCTTTTTAATTAACCACAACAACATTAGCAAAAATGCCACTCCCCGATGACAGCCCAACATTTTCACTCACGCTGACAATATGCGATAGTATAATTTTCTTTAAAGATGTTCGAGTTGAACACAGTAACAAAAAAACTAGATGTTTTATAGTCTTACTTATTGGATTACCACAAAATTAACTTATCAATATGTGTTAATATAAACGACAAAAAAGAAAATAAAAATTGCCTTTTAAATACAAATTTAAAATTAGAATTTCGAATTGAATTATATGCAAATTAAAAGGGGAAATTTAATTGAATATGTACAATAGTCCAACATTCATTACAAAGATTTGGGAAACCCAGAAAATAAATAATAGCATAAATTAAACTGAAAATGTTGTCTGTCTGCATGTTGATTACTTTCCCACTTAATATAAATGGAGCAACCCCATTAAGAAATCGGCGTTAACCTCTCACAAAATTCAAATTCACAAAGGTTTCTTTTTATTTTAATTCGGTTTTTTTCAATTGTGTGGAGGCTACTTAAAAGCACCATCTTAATAAATATAAATATTTTTTGTTTTGTTTTCTGCAGGTTAGCGATAAATTTCTGGATGCCTATAAGGTTGGCGTTGTTTATTGGCCCTGCGTGCAGACGATAAACTTTGCCTTCGTCCCGGCCCGAAATCAGGTTGTATTCACCTCGTTTTTCAGCATGTGCTGGACCACTTTTCTGGCCTATGTGAAATTCCTGCAGGCACATCCGCACGTCGATGTTGATCATCATGCTGTCGATATACACCTATTAGAAATGTAAAACAAAAAACAAAAAAAACCAACAAATTTTTTAATAAATACTAGTTTGAATTACAATTTTGTTACCAAGAAGTTGTTCACTTTTGTTCCTCACAAATGCCATAATTGGCGCATTCGAGTTGCCTCAACTCGACTCTTAATGACATGTCATTTTACTTTTTTGTCGTTGTGAGCAATAAAAAATGTGTATATATACCATATAAACATAAACATATAGTTTGCGATATGAGGCCGTCATTAATTGTCGCTGATAAATGAGTTGGGATAAGTTTTTTAGTTGCGCGTAGTTTAGTTGCTGCTACATGGGGCATATACAATTCACTTGCCCTTGCTCCTTTGCCTGCCATAAAATTGTTTGCTTCAAACCAAAAAGAAAAACAGAAAGACATAAAAAACAACAACCGCAATAATGACATGGGTCGAGTCGCTTTGGTTGTTTTTATCATTTCATATTAAAGTTAACTAATTAACGTTCTCCATTCTGCTCTGTTCTGAATTAGACAGAGAATAGTGTGTGTGTGTGTGTGTGTGTGTGAGTTGTCTGCCACTGTCTGTGGCGTGTTTTATGGGGCTCGTGGGAGACCAATTGGGTATCCGACTCTCGCATCTGGCCTATGGTATTAGTGTGGCACGCTGCATGGGGCTTAGTTCTGCCGATGGTGTCAAGTATTTTATTATCAAATATGCTGACGGCGGTGTTTTTAATAAGTTTGCCAGGGGAATTAAAAAAATATAAAAGGCAGCCAACAATACGAGCATTAATTGACACTCTCAGACATACATATTCATTTGTTTTATATATTAAGTGTTTTATTTTAAATTAAATTAGCTTAGAAAATAACTTTATGCCCCTTGAAGTCAAATTGCATTTAAGTGTTTCTTTCTTTTCTGTATTTTTGTCAATAGCACCCAATTTTGAAAAGCTTTTCATATGGCCCACTTATCGATTAGTAGAAGTGTTATTTGTTCCAAGCTACTTTCAGGCAGTTAACCCAATATTTGTAATATTTAAAGGTTACAGAGGTTTTCATAAAAGGGATATTGAACTGAATTTGGAACTGAGCACAAACAAAAGCAAAACAATTCAAACGAATGTTCGGCATCAAATTGACCCGTTTTTATTTTACATATGTGCTCGAATCTACATATATTTGTGTATCAAAATTAATATGTAGTTTTGCTTGATTTTTACTTTTATTTTTTTTTCTCTTTTCGAATTGAAAGTAAGCATGGAGTAGAAGGGGGTATGGCGATTTGAGTGCTCAACATGCGGCATCTGCGTGCCGAATGCGAGCTGAATACATAAATAATGCCGATTTAGATTATTCTGGAAAACACTCGGCTGCTACGCAACCGCAAACGATGACGATGATGACGACGATGCCTAATAATCAGCCATAGGCCGTACAAATTAATATGGAAATTTATACGATGCGAGAGAGAGACAGAGACAGTGGCAGACAGGAAAAGCAAAACCGCAAACTCTAACACAAAAACACATGAGGTGGACTTTGTGTTATCAACAGCTATGCGGTAAGCGTGGCGCACTTCCTGGTTGGACTCGCGCTCCCTTCCAAATAATCCCTGCTCAACCCCAGCTAAAGTCCGCACATCGTCGTCAAGCTGTGAAAAAAACAATTCGAACAGAAAGTTTCATTAAATTCGAACAGCAACTCTCTCGCACGCCGTCCCCCCGTTCACCCCACCCATAGAGCAGGTTCTCACCCACCGGACTGCCTGCCTGCCTGCCTGCCTGCCTGCCAGTCAAGGCAATTTCCTTTCCTCTGAGAGCCCATTTCTCAGTGTCGCTGCAGTTGTCGTCGTCGTTGTTTTTGTTGCCGCTGCTGTTTTATAGCGGCATTAATTTCGAAAGTAGCGCTACGTGTGCCAAAAATCATTAGCAACGGAATTACGCTCAATGAAATGCAGTCGACGTCGTCGCCCAACAAAACAAAACAAAACAAAAACCAGAAAAAGAGGGGCAGATAATAAAGCGTGGCCAAGCCAAGCCAAGCCAAGTCAGGCCAGGCAATGCCCTAGTGTGGGCAGGGTGTAGGCCAAAGACCAAAGCCGGGATGAATGGCCAAACGGCCCATCCCCCACACGGCCGGCAGCCGTTGGACGAAGCTGCTTATAAATTCACCCTAACGACAAGTTAAATGCCCGATGTTGAGTCGAGCCGAGGGTTCGACTTTGACTTTAGAATGACTGAACTACTGGGTCGGGGGCAGGGAGGGATGGAAGGTAAATGAAACAAGAAATTTAGTTTTACTTTTGTGGTACTGAAGTCTAAACACCCTTACAAAAAACATTTATTACAATTTAACCGAAATATAAGTTTAATTTCAAAAGACTACAAATTGAGCTAGTGAAAAATATTGAACATAACAACAATTTCTAATAATTAAGTTCTACATTTCGATTTTACATAATAATAATACTATATATACAATAACAGCTAAAATGAATGGCCATATTTTTAGATTTGCCAACCGAAATTTATATTTTATATTCAATTATTTCTGTGTATTAATTCATAGGGCTTTCGAAAATTATATCTTAATTTTTAATTGTTTGGCACTCTAATTTTTACAATACAAATAAAGTTATAAATTCAAATTCTATATTTTTCGATAATAAATTGCAATGGTTATGATTGTTATTTATGGTCATCTGGGTTTTCTTTAAGCCTACAGTTCAAGGTCCTGAAATTTTAAGACTCGTAGTCCGATATACGTATATAAGTGGTGCCTATAACAAGTAGGTGATTCAGACTGGTTCTATAAAACTGATAGTTGTGAAATAGCAAAATCGATCACGAAATTAATGTTGGGAAATGTTTACTACGTAAAGTTGTGTTACGTTCACGATTTTATGAGTAATTACAAAAAAATGTGACTAGAATGATACTGTCAAAAAGTGATTTGGAAATCGTAGATAAAAAATAATGATTTTGTTTTTGTGATTGGTAGTTGGCCTCATTCACATGGTCAATGGGACAATTGATACCCTCACATTTTATTTTCATTTCACAGCTCAAACTCAAATTCAAATAAAATGTAATCAGCATAATCAGTGGAATTTTCAATTTCCCTGCGGGCACATTGGGAATACTGTACGGCATTGGTGTTATGGGCCATCCTCGGGCTGGGTTTCACCCTCGAATGCATTCTCGGGTATCTGGCGGCGCCGGAGGAGTGTCTGGAACGCGAGCAGTGCCTGCTGATAGTCCCAATTGGTATCGTTGAGGAATTTACGGCTCCAACGCGACTTGAGGCTCGTTTCCGCCGACAGCATGGTCATCAAACTACACTGCTCCGGATTAAGCGTCACTGCCTGCCTCTGTGCGCGTCCAGCTCGAGCCAAATAGATCAGCTCGTTGGCAATGCGAAAGTGATCAGTTTCCATGCTACGCGTCAGCACAAAGGTACGCATATAGTGTCGCTGCTCTGTAGACGATCCATTCTCCTCGAAGCTGCCAGTTATCGAGACGCACAGCTTCAGCGGCTGCACCAGCGTCAGATCCAGCGTCATCGTTGACGGCAAATGCAAAGTTGTTGGCCATGCGGCAAACATTGCCAGCACTGCACTGCGGCAAGCTAACAGTTGCCGGCCATAGGCTGCATACGGAGCGGTCCTGTGGCACACAAAATGGAAAACATATTTTATGATTGAAGAAATATTAAAAATTAATAGAAAGTATCTCTTTAGTCTTTGCTAGCATTTAACAAGAATATAATCGATTTAATTTTAAATATATATATACCTGAATTTAAGAACAGGAGTAACTCAACTTATTATACTTTCTAAAACAGATTTCTAGATTTCTAAAGTATAGATTTCGAAACTATTTAAGTACGGACTATTTTCAATAAGAGCAGATACGCAGACAATCTGCCGAATCACCTTAGCTGTAAATACTAATCATAATATGCATAAATGTACACAATATAAATGTACAAATTTACAATTATAAGTTGAATTACTTACCATGCGCCCAGCACAGCGTTATCCTTGGCGAGAGTGAGTGAGGCTAGGATGTTCTCGTGATAGAAACGCTGCAGATGGACTGTCCTCCTCTGACTATCGAAGGCTTTGAGATAGCGTCTCACAAATTTGCGAGCGCCCAGCTGCATGGGTAGGGAATGGGGGGCGAGGTAGGTGACCCTTGGCTCGGGCATGATGGGCGGTTTGTATTCGGTGATCGAAACGAGTTCCACGTCGCTATCGTCGTCGCTATCGCTGGCACTGACCACAACCGGCGAGCCACATCGCACGGAGCGTCCGTTGAGGGTGTGCAGTTGGGGAAACATGAGCACCAGCTGTTTCTCATAGTTGCGCGGCAGAGGATTCCTCTGCACAGTCAGCTCGGTGAGCCGCAGGCGCTGGAAGACACGCAACGGTCGCAACGTTTTCAATTCGTTGTGCTGCAACGAGATGCAGTTGAGGCGTGGCAGACGCTGCTCGACGCCGCGAAAGCCCCCCAGGTGGCACAGGTGATTGTTGTCGAGCAGAAGGCGACGCAGCTCGGGCAACTCCTGCTCCATGATATCGATGATCGCCGCGAGGCACTCGAATTGCTGCAACGCACAAAACTCGCCCTGCTTCCAGTAGTCGTCCGCATAGAAGCGCCTCAGATTGAGGCAACGTCTCCGTTCATCGTAGCGCGACATGATGACCGTGCGCAGCTTCCATTTGTATGCCTCATCCACCCGAATCATGGGTGGTCTATCATTGACGCGCAGCCCCACAACTGGTGGACGATGTCCTCGAAACTGCAGCTCGGCGGCCAGCTTATAGCTATTCACGTAGAAGGTGAATGTGGCGCGCCTATCTCGCTCCACATCCTGTTCGCCGCCCACGTGCAGATAGTAGTAGCGCAGCTTGCGGGGCGCCACAGCCAGGCGCAGCTTCTCCAGCACCTGGCTGACAGTGTAGCCGCTGTACTGACTGAAAACTAGGACACGATACCAGCCATACGGACTGATGGGCACACCAAAGCGCCAATGGGAACGACCCAATTGGCGATGATAGTAATATGGATACTTGTGTGGTGCTTGCTTCTTCCGAAGCGACTCTTGAGTGGTGCTGGTGGCACCAATGGAGTTCAGTCTTTGGGATGTGTGTCCAGCTGTTGAGTTGACATAATTGCGATCGTTCTTATTGCTCATTGTTCATTAGAACTTCAGAAAGAATAGGATTATTTGTATAATATCAGGGAAATATTTTTACTTTTGTTATTTAGTTATTGAAGCTAGTTTCAATTTGAAACTGACAGGAAAATATTACATTCTCATGCTTTGGAATAATCAAGTCTAAATCTAAAGTTTAAAGTCTAGCTATCTTTTATTAGCTGGACAACTATATTGGAATTGGGTCAATTTCATTTGATAATTTTAAGTAGCTATTCTGAATACTTTTCTTTCGTAATTAGTTTAAAATATCAAAAAGTTTTTTTTCAATGATGATATACATTTTATACAGAAGTCAACTTGATTTGAAATTAGGATAGTGATGTCTGATTAGCTTAAATTGATGAATTATGTCTACAATTATATTTTATTTAATGCCTGCTTGCAACAAACACCAAAGAACTGCAGTCATTTAAATATATGTCTTACTCAATTAGGCAGCAGTTGAGTGCAGTTTTTTTTCAAGGCCTAGACAAGATGGCAAAGTTTAATTCGCTCAGTTTTCATTTCATTTTATCCCCAGCTGTAATCAGCTAGTCATCTGCTGATTTTGCTCCCCCATTCGCTGGGTTGTCAGTTCTCATGCAACCCAATGATGAACTTAGTTTGTTGACTCCGCCACATGCACAATAAAATATTTTTGTAAGCACTTCTTCATGGCTGACATATTTGCTGCTGCTGCTGTTGCTTTTTCTTTTTTTCGTCATTTGGTTATTTTTTTTTTTTGCAATTTCCAGCGCTTTGCCAATTTACTTGCGCTTATCCCCCTGCCATTCATCCTCATTTTAATTTCACATGCACAGCCCCACAGCGATATGACCGCATTATGTCCAAGGGACTCACCATCAGATACTGACTCAGATTCAGACTCAGAGTCGCTCTCTTGGCCATATGTTACACACATTACGCGTACTTAACAATTAGAGACGCTCTTGTAACTCCAGTAAATTGCTTTGTTCGCTTTTTATACCCACTAACAAACAGAATGAATCAAATGGTTAATACAACTACTACTAACAAATATAACTACTTAATACAATTACACGAAATTCTAAAATTAATTACAAAAATATTAGCTATTAATATTTTCCGGAAAAGTAAATATATATTTTATTATGTACAAATTGAAACGCAAATCGAATGAACCAAGGAATATTTTGCTTGCAGCCAATCACAATTTTTAACAGGCGAAGTATTATTAGATAGATGCCTAGGGTATTTGTTTGTCGGTTAATTTCTTCGAGAGCATTCTTATTACTTCTGCTTTGGCGCTTTTCTGTTAGGCCAACATAGCAAGAAATAGCGTGAGAGAGATAGAATGGAGGGGGCAAAGCGGTTTGGGGGAGCCAGTGTTTGTACTTATTTTAAGAGCTCTTTGCTCATTGAGCTGTAAGCCGTGTGAATAGCAGCGACTGAGCTTTAAGGACTCAATGACCAACTGGCTTTGATGGTCAGTCAAATCGGCACAAGCTAAAACGAATAAAGAAGGCAGCCCACTGAATATAATTCATCGCATGGAAAGCGAGTTATGAAACCGATGCGAAACCGGACAATTGAAAGCACCTGGAGTCCAACCCACACACACAAACACACAATCGAATTGAAACGAATCTGAGAATTGATCAATACTTGTGTCTGATGTCAAGATATTAATGATTACGGCCAATGCCATTAAATTGTCTTCTTATGCTTTCGGTCTCAGATAAAATTTCTTTATGCATGATAACTCAGCGTGAACACACAATGTCTGGGAAAGCAGGGGAAAACTCTCTGATTGCATGACAAACACACACACACACACACACACACACACACACACAAAGACACACAGAGTAACACACACACTCAGATTGGAGGCGTTGCTTTCTACCCCGAGTGTAGAAACAGAAACGGGGACCTGGTTCTGAGAGACGGGCTCATTGTGTGGCTGCCTGCCAAATCAAAGACCCTTTTGCCCATTTACTGATAACGAACACACTCACAGATAGACAACGACAGGCGTTGCCCGTGCAACATGGCATTTGTTTAATGGATTAAAAATAATACGTATGTACATAGAATGGAAACGGTGAAAATGGGAAAACTGATAAAAATCATCGCACGTTTTCAGTGTGGGCAAAAGGGAAAATGTGCGGCGTGTCATAAATTATTTTTTTCGTTAAATTCTGTAGCTCGAAATACGAATTGCAATTTGGTTCACTCTATTAATAATTATGCCATGTTTCGTCTCACTGATAGACAACCGCCAAGAGACGATAAAAAAAGGCTCAAAGGTTTCACTAAGGTTGACTTTCGGATTGCGGAGGGTTGGCGCTTATCAAAAGCGAGGCACTTTCATTTAAGTCGATTTTTTGTTGCTGTTATTGTTTTCTTTAGGGTTGGAAGGCAGCCTGGCTTTCCATTGTGGTCGCCGGATGTGAAGCCATGAAAAAAGCTCTTTGAAAATTATGCAAAAATCATGATTCGGCACTTTTCTTTATGCGTCCCTGCTAATTAGGCATTCATGGCCAAATGCTGGGAAGCACCACAAAATGTCCCTAGCCAGCAACTTATGAAGTAATCCATTGAGTCAGTTCAGTAATCAGTTCGAGAGCATCTTTTTCAGTTGAGTGAAAGCCCAAAAATGTTGCTATCAGACGTCTTTATAAAAATAAATACTATTTGCGTGGAAAAATAAAAAATTATGTGAATAGAAAACATAAGAAGAGTTTAGAGAGTATCTATAAAGTTTTCAAAAAATAGGCAAATTACAAAAAACAAAAAAAAAAACGCAAAACATTCTCTTTTACCTTCGATATCAGATCATGAAAAGTAACGTAATTAAAACTAAATAACATTTGTTTTCTTTTCTATTTTGATGCTTTAGAACTACAAATATGGAATACAAATTTTCGCATACCATATCAGACTTATAATATATAAGAACTTGGGATTTGGGAATCTCCTAGTTGAGAATGTTCAACTTTATGTTGCTTGTCACCTAATGAGTTCATTTTATAGATCTTTTATTCATTACGCTCAAAGCAAGCGATACGTGTTCGAGGTGTTTTCGAATTGCAGTCACAGCTCTGAAAATGAACGACTTGGACTTAGGATATTTCGTAGTCGAGCACTCTCGACTAGAGAGTACGAGTACTTTTCACCTTATGTGCACCCGACTTAATTTCGTGGATCTTTTATTCATTACATTACCAAAATGTAATACATATATATTTTACATAAGTACTTTTTAGTCGCAGTCGCAAGTCGGACAACGTTGAAATCGGTTCTTTAGGCGCAGCTAATATGACGACGATATTCGGTATACCGGACGACGATCCTGACTTTCAGCAACCTCTTCTAAGAAGTCCTGTGCCCATTAGTATTATTATGGTTTCCTATTTGCTGTTCGTGCTGAAACTGGGCCCTCAGTTCATGGCAAAACGGGAACCCTACAAATTACAGCGAGTAATGAAGATCTACAATCTAGTACAAATAGCTTTCAACATTGTACTCTTCATGATTGTAAGTACTTATTACGCAAATGGGAACGCTAATGACACCACATATATCTTAAACAGGCTATATATTTAACAACCAACGCGCAGAGCTACGAGATGTTCTGCCTCGTTCCGCTGCCTTCGGGTCACAAGTACAAGTTCGCAGAACGAGCAGTAGCCTACCTCTACTACCTTAATAAGATACTCGATCTGGTGGACACTGTTTTCTTTGTGCTGCGAAAGAGCTACAAGCAGGTGACGCAGCTTCATCTCATCCATCACGTATGTATGCCGTTGCTTGGCTTTGTGTTGATACGACTCTACGGCTATGGGGGCCACTTCCTTGTGACGGGCATATTAAACATGGTCGTACATATCGTGATGTACACCTACTACTACCTTTCGTCGCAGAGTGAGTCTATCAAGAGGAGTCTCTGGTGGAAGCAGTACGTAACCGTCATCCAGCTAATTCAGTTCATGCTTATTACTTTGCACTGCTTATTGACTCTAATTCAGCCCAATTGCAAAACATCTCTTCCCATTATCTACTTGGTTCTATGTGCTTCACTATTAATGACAACCATGTTTACCAACTTCTACATTCGTGCTTACGTACTGCCAAAGAAAAAGAAATCGATGGACGAGAATAACAAAAAGCAATAGTCGATCGCAAATTAAAGCTTCTGTTAATGTTAATGCAGAACTGATTTCTGTAGCGAAAACGATGTCTTTCCCTCTCCTAGACCCTCAGCCAAACGTATGAAATACATTATTCATATGTATTTTAGCAATTAAATTAATTAATTATTGACTACACTGACTAGGAAATTCTTTTACAAATAAAATAGAGATTTTAATTGAATAAATGTTGCTTTGTGGAAATGTATTTAAATGTTTTTTTTTTTGTGTTTATAGTAATGACGAGAACAAAGTGGGCAAAGGCTTAGACGTCAACGTCAAAAACTTATCTTAAATTTTGTAGGCGCACAAAAAAAAAAAAAAAAACAAACAAAATCTGTCCCAAACCCATTTCCCTTTGCAGATAGAATAATATTTATATTTATATCAATTGTTGCTGTTCTGGAAAAACACACAAAACTCGATATGCTTGGAATATTTGAGAGACCGCCGGCCGATCCCACTCGGCTGTTTCTCTCCTCTAGTCCTTGGCCCATGCTCATTATAGTCTTTACCTATTTACTCTTTGTACTGAAGCTGGGACGTCAGTGGATGGCCTTTCGGGAACCCTTTGATCTGCGCGCCGTACTCAAGGTCTACAATCTCATACAAATCGTGTACAACGGTGTGACTTTCACAGCGGTAAGTGAGATCTGAGATATATCTATTGAATACTATACGACAGTTGCAGGGGCTTTACTATCTGCTTGTGGTGAGTCCGCATCAACTCAGCTGTCTAGCTATAATGGATGAGGAGCATCCTTTGAAGAACATCGAGCGTCTGATGTCCTATGCGTACTATATCAACAAGTATATCGATTTATTGGACACCATTTTCATAGTGCTCCGCAAAAGCTATAAGCAGATATCGTCGCTGCATCTGATCCATCATTTGTATATGCCCATAACGGGTTACTTTGTGATACGGTTCAATGGCTATGGAGGCCATCCGATTATCACGGGCCTTCTCAATCTCTTCGTACACGTTGTGATGTATAGCTATTACTATATCTCATCGCAGATACCGGCCATCAAGAGGAGACTCTGGTGGAAGCAGTATATTACCATGCTGCAAATGCTGCAGTTTGTGATTATCTTTGTGCACAGCATTTGGACACTAATGCAGCCCGGTTGTGAAGTATCTCGGGTATTAGCCTACACAGTTCTAGGCTCGTCAGCTACCATGTTTACTATGTTTACCAACTTCTACATGCACGCCTACATATTGCCAAAAAGACATCAACACGCTAAGTTGAAATAGCCATTCTTCTACTGACTTAATTGAAACGGATCTCGAAGCGATCGAATTCTAAATAGATTTTCCACAATTTTTTAGAACCTCGCATATTTGTACGAAATTCAAGTGATATGTGCACTTTGAACTATTAAAACCTTTAATCAGATTCGGCAGAATGTGTTACGAATATATTTAATAATGTTGTAGTAATTGAATTTGCTTTCTCGAGTGATCTGTTAGAATATTAGAATATTCAAAAAACGTTTCCTTAATTACTACCATTGCCACAAGTAGGTGCGATAGTGTATTTAGATATGTTTGTATGTATGAAATATACATTTTAGATTTGAAATAGCATTTCTGTATGTTGTACTCATATCTGAGACTCTCATCTAAAACAATGTTTGGTTATTCTTCGAAGTCTTGGCATGGAGAGCATGCCCTTTAACAGAAGGCACAAAAACACAAATGTTTTCCACTAAAAATGCAAAATGTAGCAATTAAGGCGAATGCAGACGACAAATGTGACAAAGGCCCAAGTACTTATGTGAGTAAAAGATGCTGCTTGGCTCAACTCTCAAAGGCACACAGCAAACGACTTGCGCACTCAAAAGATGAAAATACATAAAACGGAGCCCCAGCAGCCCATAAAAGAAACCACATTGTGCCAGGCCGCACTTAAAAGCCCAACCTCTATTCAAACGGCATATGGGGACGAAAGTCTTCGGTCTCAGCGAAATGCCATAAAAATTGCAACATAAAAATTAAACCACTAAACGCAGAAAAATTGCTGGATTTTGGTACGCTGATAATGTTCAGTGCACAGTTCAGCTTAGTTCAATGGTTCTCTTGCATACCCTTCTAGTGAGCTTAAAACATCTTTGAACAACATTTGACCCGAGAAAATATCTTATTTTATATTAATGAAATTTCAAAGTACTTAAAATTATAATAATTACATAAATAATGTATAATTATACATTTTTAAATAAGTAAAAAATCAATAAATGTTACAACATAACATTTCAGTTTTAATTTTAATAAATTACAAGACCATATAATTTTAATAAAGAATCCCAAATTCGAGAACTTTTAAAAAATCATAAGGTTAACATAAATTATTTATCCTCAGCTATTTTCAAATAAAACACTCTTGGATGTTTGAATTTGATTTTGATAACAAATAATCTTAATTTTAAAAATAAATCTCAAATTCCTAAGTATTCAAAAAAATAAATAGTTAACACAAATTATTTATCTTTATATCAATTTTAAATTAAGTACATTATTTGCGGGTATTTTAACTTCATAAATTATTTTTTAATGTTTCATAATTGTACAATTTTATATATATAAATTAAATTTAAAAAAAAAACTAGTTGTATATATCAGTGATAGCGTATATCGTCTTCGGCATTCCGTGCTTAAATTGCTACATATTCTTTTTAATTTTTTTCGTCGACATGACTTTGACTTTGGATTTTTTAAAGAGTGCAGCGAACAGTTCATAAAACAGCGACCCCCAGTTTGTTATTTATTCCATTTGTTGTTGTTTTTGTCTTGGAGTCACCCTTCAGCGTGCAGCTGTTATGTTGTGTGTTATGCGTGTTGCTGGATTTGCTAATGATATTCAATAATATTAATAAGACGACTACATGCGCAAATTTCGAAATATCGCATAAGAAGCACTTGGAGCGAACGCACGGGGTTTTCAGCATTTCAGGCATGCCTCGATTGCGCCTTTAGAATTTAATGTGCTTATAATGCCGCCTGCTGCCACTTGAGCCCATTTCCATTTCCACACATTCCCCGCACCACACACCCCCCTCTACACAATTTTCAATCTTGAATCCGATGCGAATTCGCATCCGAATCGTCGCACACACGTCCACGTAATTCTATGCACAACCCTCGTCGCAATTGCTGCCTCTTTAACGGCAAATGATGTCAATTCCAATGCGTGGCAACCAACCCCAAACCCTAAACCTAACCCTAACCCCACTCCTCCCCGCCCACCCCTCTTATTCACGGACCACCACCCCCTTTTGGTTATCTGTAAAAGGCTCATCGCGTTTTTCCATTTCTAACGAAAATTGAACTTAATTGGTGCGTGAAGTGTGCGCACTGAGAGGATTTCAGTCAACGCTGCCTGGCAACTATACCAGTTACCAGGACATTTACTCACACACAGACTCACACACACATACACCCACACGCGCACACGACTGCCCTTAAACCCAAAAGAATAGCTAGCTCTCATTATAATTTGCTAGAAGCCAATATCAACAAACAAATTGGACTGCATTTCACATACGAGGGCGACTCAAACAAAGTCAACTTTGGCCAGATTAATATTACTACGTATATAGCTTTGTATTCCAGAAAACATTCTGAATATAATAAAAAAATATTGGAATATTATAGATATGCAGGCCAGATTTGCAAAACTTTAGTTGTCGAGATAAATCGAGCAGAAAACTCAAGTAAAGTTTTAAGAAGCAGCCGTCTAAAAGTTGTGCATTCAAATTACAGAAATCGCATTGCATCTTAAATTTATATTTCTTTTATTATATTCAAGAGTATATATAGTTATAGATAGAGCATTCAAATTTAAAAATTTACTCAAAAGCAAAAAATCATCGCTGCTTTAAGAAAATTTCATCAGTTAAATAAATAATTAAATATTTATTTTTGAGATTTTCGCTTTGCTATTTAGCTCCCTTATTTAATACTTGAAAGAAGATATAGTGCATAGAAAAATGGACGTATCTAAAACTAGATTTACTCGAAAAATTATTAATTCAATATTTATTTATTCTTGAGAATTTCTCTTTTATTTTTTAGCACACTTATTCAATAATTTAAGGCAAAAAGTAGATTTCGGAAAGGCGCAAAGATCAACACGATGATTTAAACTGTTATCTATTTAAGAGTCTGGCCTAAGATTCAAATGATGGTGGTTCAAATAATTAAGAAATAATCTTATGAACAAGTTTGTTAAACTGAAGAGTAGAGAGAAGAGCTCAAACTCAAAAACACACACAACGATTTCAAGCGATTTTAGGGGAAACACTCAAATTTAATATTCAAGTTTGTAGTTTGACAAAGTGACCCTCGTACTCTGCACCATGCCCAGTCCATGCCCGGGCAGGCATCCGAGCTGATTAGCATAAATTCGTCTATGTCTATGTTACTGGCAACGTTGTCGACTTCTGTCGTTGTTGTTCTTGTTGTCGTTGTCGTCTTTTGTCAACGTGTCTTGCATGGCAAGCAAAAAGTTTAGCAGTCAAATGCAGACAGGCACGGACTTGTAGTAGGATCTTGGGCTTGGCATTTTGCTTGGGGCTGCCTTGCCTTTGGTTTTGGTTTTGGTTTGGTTTGGTTTGGTCTGGTTTGGCTTGGTTCGGCTTGGCCTGGCTGCATGGCATGGAAGGAAACATGTGTCACTGAGGGCTGTCTACTTATTACACGACTAATGTCAGTTGCACTGGGCTGCCTGGGCTGCCTGGACTGGCGTGGCAGTCAACAAAAGGTAGCAAACTTCCTGGCACAAAAAGCTTTTTAAACTGCAATATGCAGCTGATGGCATTTCTTTGAAAGGGTGTGCGCCAGAACAGATGAAGAACAGCACAGAACAGAACAGAGCAGAGCAGAGTAGTGCGCAAAACCCAGTCACTGAAACTGGGCTGTGGTTTGCCATTGAAGCGCAAATTATTTCCAAGCCGCTGACAACATTCGCTGGGTGAAGGACGTGCCCTGCAGGCAATTTCTTGACTAAGTAGTTTCACAACTTTGCCTTCCTTCCATTCAAAATGGATTCATTCATTTGGCAGGCTCTCTCCTTCCCATCCACTCGCCCTCTTTTCTAATACTGCTCGGCATTTTGCATTACAATGTAGAGAGAGACAGGCAAAGAGAGTGAGAGAGAGAGAGAGAGGGAGAGAGAGAGAGAGAGAGTCTGCTGCATTATCTCACGCCTTGCATCGATTTCTTAGGCTTGGCCAACGCCTTGGTTCTTCGTCAGCCACTTGGGGATATCTTTTCAGCACCGCCGGCAATCTAATTAGCGTAGTTTGTCTTTGGCCAAGAAGTGGCCCCCGAAGGCATACTGTATGAGTGAGTGAGTCAATTTCTTTTGTTTTATTTAGTTTTTATGTGTGCTGCGTAGACAAAGTTCAGCAACGACTTCTAATCATATTTTAGTGCAGGCCAACTAATTGTGAATGCGGTTATTGCCTGCTCACCAATATGTTGTGTGCGGTTGACAGACAGACAGACTGACAGACTGCAGGAAAGACGGACAGACAGAGTCAAACACTAAAAACGGCAGAGCAATTTACACCTCGACTCTGTAAAATTCACAATAAAAGGCAAGTTGCTCCTCTTGCAGTGACTATGAAATGCTCTAAACTAAATATCCAAAAAAAAAAAAAAAACTAAAACTAGCTCATAACTATGCTATTTGAGCTGAAATATTAATTGTAATATTATTTGTATGTAAATGTTTTACAGTTAATATCAAAATATAAGTAAAACATAATTTTATTGTTTGGTTTTTATATATAGCAAAAAACATATTTCAAAGTTTATCAATTCCGTAAATATAAATATTTGTGTACATTGGAATTGGTTTTACAATTGTCTTTAATCAAAAAAAAAGTACAGGCTCAAATGATAGTGTATAGTCAGCGCTCCAAAGGCGTGTTAATGAAGCAGACATGTGGGCCAAAACTCGGGCCAAGTCGTGGTCGTGGTCTTGGTCTTGGTCGTGGTCTTGGGCTCTTTGGTCTTACTCCTCATCCTCGTTCTCATCCTCATCCACATCGTCGTCGTCGTTGTCTTTGTTGAGGCTGAATGAATTTGTATAAGTTGCAAATCATGTTGACTGACGCTGCTGACTGCTGCAACTATGTCTGGCACAGGGATTGGGATTGGTTAGTACGCAAAAGTTTTCAAAGTGTTCAGCGCAACGAGTGAAATATATTGTGGCAAACATATTATGAGACATGCCATAATGGGGAAAGATGGGGAATGCGAGAGAGGAGAGAGGAGGCCGAGTTGCTTTGGCTGTTCTACTAAATCAACATCATTAAGTTTTTCTGTTTATAGAGAAAACACTCGAGCATTGGTGCGAAGTCTGTTGCCTTTTTTTTTATTTTTTCTTCAATTTTATTATTTCTCTTTGCATGTTGGATTGTTGTTCGGTTGTTCAGCTTATTGCTGTGTATTTACAGATGCCAATGATGCCGATCTGTGTTATTTTAGGCTGGTTTGCTGCTGCAAGTGAGGAAGTTTCGCCACTTGGCACTAGATTGTAAAAAAAATGAAAATAAAAAGCGTTACAGCTCAAAAGCACACACAAATTAGTAGTGAACTTCGAACAGTTGGCTGCATATACATTGTATGCTATTTGCTTAGCCATTTTGAGCGAACTCGGCTAACTGCAACACACAAGTTACTCACTCGCTTAGTCGTCCTAAAGAGCTAAGCAGTTGAGCAGTTGAGGATGAAGGTGGCAGGTGGCAGGTGACACAGCCATTCCGTATGTCGAACGACGATGCCCAAACAAAATGTGAAAGAAGAAAAAAGAAGAAAAATCAACAACACCAAAAACAACAACAACAACAAAGTCACGAAATTGTTTATACAATATATAAAAGAGCCTTTAACGTGCCACGCAACGAGAAACAGCAAAAGTAACTTAAAGATACAAATAACAAGATTTCAACGTGCCAGGAATGCTTTGACTTCGACATTGGATTCCGTCTGCACAGGGCAGGATGTGAATATAGCTGTTTCTAGTGCACACACACACACACACACACAGACAACCACACGCACACTCGCACACACACACATTTGCACATCAATATGAATAGATACTCGTAATGCTCAAGTATGCTGCTCAAATTACAAGCGGAGCAAATGTTTAAATACTTGAGTGCTCAACACAAGCATCCGAGCGCAAATTAACTTTTACTTTACTTCACTTTACTTCACTTCACTCCCCTCTTTGCACTCATCATGTGTGTGTGTGTGTGTGTGTGTGAGTGTCTTCCTCTTTGGTGTTGCCCTCCTTTTTGTCAACACAACAATTCACTTAAGACACTGTCGACGACAGTTGCCAGTTTCAGTTGGCAATTGCAGTTGCCTCATGGCCAGTTGCATGCTGTCAGTTTGGTTGTTGCTGCTGCTGCAGCAGCAGCTCATTTTGGCAGAGAGACAAACAGTCAGACAGACAGCATCAGCCCACGCAAATGGCGCCAGCGGGACTGAGGTCTGTGCACTCTTTTTACCAATATGCACCCTTCGTCGTTTTAGTTTAGAGCTGCAGAATTTCAATTGAGTTGCTTTTCGATTTATTTAATCAGCATAGAAACATATATTGGAATTCTCTGCACCTTAACTTGTTTTTTGCAATATAATATTTAATTTTTCTTTGTTCTCTCTGCTATCATCCAAATATAATACCTATTTAGGGCAAGTCTAAGTTTTCATTCCTTGAAAACAGGAGTAAAGCTGCTGAAACCTCAATTTGTCTATACTTGAAAAACCCGAACGATTTTGTTCCTATGAAAATATATGATATAGTAGACCAATGTTGATGCTTTTCTTGCTTTATAACATACATATTTGTGAGATTGGTTCAGATATCTTGGTAAATAAAAAAGTTTTCATTCAAAAACTCATCCTTCGAACACATTTCATTTGTATTGGAACAAAGGGTCCCTAAAAATTGTAATTTTTTCAAATTTCATATGTAAACATTATATATATTATGTATACAAAATATTCCAAAATTTCACAATTTAAATAATAATTTTATTTATTTAAAAATATACAATTCACGGAAATAATTGCTAATTAGAAAAACCTAAAACAATGTATTACTCTATATATTTGCTTGAAAACCAATGCTTACTAATTAGTCCCACTTTTAATTACATATTTATCTTTGCCAATTAGACTGCACTGAAAAAATACTTTATTTTTGTATACTAACTTTAAAAGTAAATAAACAACATGATGTGTTCATATTTTCTAGTTGGTATTGCAATTTTTCCTCAAATTTATATTGTCAAGAAGTTAAAAACGCTTTCAATAGTAAGGAATTACAATTTTCTTTAATAATCGGTTATATTGAAATATCGAAATTATTGAATTTATATATAAATTTGAATTTAAAAAATATATTTCTTTTCTAACGTCAACTGTTATACTTCTAACAAACAAAGTTTTAATCCAAAATGTAATGAATGAATAAATACAATTAATTTAATATCGTCTTATTTGATATGGTCTAATTTTGCTGCAGCGCCCTCTGTCGTTAAGAATAAGTGCAAGCAAAGCAAAGCGCTGTATTGCGGCACTTTACGACAAATCGAATGCAGTTATTTGTACTGCATACTTTCAGGCGTTTTTAAATCTCACATTTTGAATTATTTTGGAAATGCAATGAATATTATTAAAAGGTTCCTTAAAAATTCAAACGATTTTTGAAGCATTAGAGCCAATAAGTCATAAAATAAGATTAGATAGAGTAAAACTAATGTCTATATCAATATCTATTTATTATATATATATATATATTTATATATATTTATTTTCTATATATATATATATTGATAGAAATATGATAAGAGAATAGCTCTAAATTGCTTCAGCTTGCAATAGAGAAAAATTCATATGCGAATTATACAAAAACTGACTAAAAATCTCAATATTGAAGGAATACTATAAATAATATAATACTAATGCCTAGTATGAGTATATTAAATATTAATTGTTCTGTAAAAACACGTCAAGAGTGTAATTTGGACACGAATATTACAATTATAAAGTAGTTCGAAATTTAGTTCTCGCCTGAAAATCATTTGGTTACTTTAAGAAAACTCATTGACTACAAATTCTATATTTTAAAATATATTTTAAAAATATATTTTATAAAACATATATTTTTTTTAACATATTCCCTGTTAGTTGTTGTTACTGACCTGACTTTTACCTGATCTTTTTATGAAGTTTTGTATTTTTTTCTAACAGATACAAGATAAAATTCAATAATCTACAACTTCCTCTTAACACATTATTAGAAGTTAGAAGAAATATTCCTATTGGATAATAAAACATCGAAACAAATATGATTAAAATACTCAATGTTTATAATTCGATAGATGGATTAATTGTCATTCAGCTGCAGCTCTTCGGAATACATTTCGAAAGTGTGCTTAAGATTCTTGAGCAGCGGCAAATCGCGGACGGAGCGCACTCCGACGGGATCACTGCCCGGAAGCACTGCCTCCAGGAGAATGGGGACAATCTGCTCGCCGACGGACTGAAAGAGTTGGGCTATCTTGATAATGGTGGCGGGATCGGGCAGACCCGGAATGCCAGCACGTTCTCCCATCGAATTGTTGGCGCCGGCATCACGACGACGTCGTTGCGCCTCCTCCGAATCCTCGACGGTCTCCTCCGACGAGGAATCGTCGTCATCGTCACCGCCATCACCATCGCCGTTCCCCTGCATTCAAATTGATATATATATATTCTTGATTTGGTTGTGGATGAGGCTGGATTTACCTTAGGCCTGGCCTCAACCGTAAGGCATAACTCCAGGACCAGAATGAATCCTGCAAATATCAACAGATGCCTCAAATGAATGCTCATTTTGCTGTTCAAACTGCTAAGAAAACACTTTTTGCCGGCCCATTTATAGGCACGAGTTTTGATAGCTCTAATTGCGAATTGGGTTTGCATGTCACCAAATTGATCAATTTCCAGTATTTCAAATGCAAATTGAGAGCTGCACGCGGCAACTTTGGATAACATAAAACTTTCTAAAACTATTTTTAAATTTCAGGGTGGATTTTTTGTAAAAATTAGAAAAAATTTGTCTAGAGAAGAATTTTTTTATTCCATTTTTTGTTACTTATTTTATTATTAAATCTGAGCTAGTACATTCAATTACTTGTTTGTGAATTTTTGAAAGGATCTATTCTCAAAATTTGTAGTTTGAGTTTCTACTTTTTAGAAATGTTGTCTCTAATAACAGCAAATATTTCTACAAAAATAAAATATATGATTTAGTGCAAGTCTTTCTAAATTTAAAAATGTTTTCCAGATATTTGGAAATTATTCCTAAATGATTTATAAACGATTTGAATTTTAATGCGATTTAGCAAAATGTAGGGCGATTTTTTGTCTGAGTGTGACAAAATCAAGTGCACTTGAAAGTGCGCAGAAAAATGTTTTCTTCAACTGTTGTTAACTGTTGGCTGTTGGCTGTTGGGTATCTGCTTTTTCGCTTTTTGGTCATGGAATGCGCCCGCGAGTGCAGTTTTTTGTGTGGCCAAGCAGCAGCCGAAGAACAAAAACTCAAATTGGCCAAGTTGGCCAGTTAAAAAGATGCGGCTCAGAGATTAGGTATACGCAGCTTTAGTCTGTCTACGGCCGGCAACTGCCGCTGGCACATAAATTGTAATTTAAACTTGCCTTCTCGCAACGTTGTGGCAGTATATTGTTATTAAATCAAGCTCGCGGCAGCAAGAACAACAACAACAACCAGCTTGATTGTTGCGAGTTGCGAGTTGGAGCCTCGTTGGCAAGCTGCACCCAGTTGCAGTTTCAGTTTTGATTGAGATCCGCTTGTAGACAGTCCACTTCTGTCCAGTTCAGTCCACACTGACCGACCGGTTAAAGAAACGCACAGAAAACAAGTGTTTTTCAAGCAAGTGAAATTTAATGCTTAGAAATTATAATGCAGCAACTTCTGTGCAAAGAAAATTGTTGGAAATCTAGTGAACAACTTTAGTTCCAAATTGCAATTATCTTAAAATCGAAACATTAATTCAAACTGCGTTTTTATTTACATACTCCAAAAACAACTTTAAATTGGTGTTTTTTTTGTAATCTAATATTTTGAGCTTATACTCTTTAGCTAATACTATTTAAATAACTACGTGCAATCTGTTTAAAGATGAATCTGCTATCGCGTCTCAAACGCATCGGAGCTGCTAACAAGGTAGATATTTTTTTAAAAATATTTTATTTAAAAAAGGAATACCAACATATAATATTTATATTTATTATTGATTAGTATTGTTACTTTTAACGTCACTTCTATTTACACAATTCGCTGTCAAATGCTGGGTATATCACAGTCAAATACTTTTTATGGCACTTTCACTCATAATTTTTTTTATGTCGATTTAAATTTAACCGCCAAATTTAGTAGCGTTGCCACACTATGCACCAACTAACATAATGTAGCCATAACAGATTTGATTCTGCCACTAACAAAGGTCAATTCGATTATTGCTCGAGATTATTATTAATAAATCATTTTATTGCAGACCTCGGTCACGCTGCCCATTACAGTTGCTGGTAAGTTGAAGTTAAATACTAATTATACATTTTTTTATGTCCAATAATTGAAAGTAAACAGAAAAATGTGTTGAAGGAGCATTTGAGCAAATGTTAACTGCCCACTGTTAATAACAGTTCACCTTGTGTTAATGTTGTCGACGCTGCAATTTTAGCTAACATTTTCACCAGAGCCCATAAATGTATTAAGAGCAATTCTATTTTCCATCAAATCGCACAGTTGTCGCACAAACGGAAGAACCACCAGGCGAGGCACCGGAAGTTTATAAAGTAATTGCCGAAGAAAGATTGCCAACCACAAATAGCAGAAATATTCAAGAAGGTATGTATTTAATTAGTAAACGCCAACATTTAACATTTGTCTGATGTAATAGAATTCGCAAATTTCTGCATTTCCAAGAACAACATAATTAATGCTCAATTCTGCTAATCTGTGTATATGTGTGTCTTTGTATGTATTTGTGTCCTTATCACAGACTGCGCCAAGATAAAGAAAATGTGTTCCACTTATTGATTTTCCATATAAATAATGGGCAAGAAAAAAAATCTGGTTTCAATTCAACAAAGCGTAATGCGCGTGACGTCAGCAATGCTATGATAAAAACAATGCAGCAAAAATCGTATTTATAGAAGAGGGATTTAAATGACTAGATCAAATGAGTAGAATGAGCTTTAAATGGCGTTGATTGATTGTAGCTAAAGAAATACATATGCGTGTGACATTTTCTTTCACATTCCATTAAAATGCTTCACCTAACCTCGAATGCGAAAAAATGCACGCGACGATCTTTCTCAGAAGGGAGAATAAAAGCCACACACACACATGTGATACACACATACACATACACATTGAGCTCAATTGGTGCTGATGAATGATAATTTTTTGTTGAAATACCTTCGCTTGCTTTGGCCGTGGGTAGTTTAATTTTGGCGTTAGGCAGACTTTTAAAGTATATCTATATATCACCATTAATATACGCCTAATCGCTCGACTATATTATATAACAAATATCAATTAAAAATTAACTTTCAAGTTTATTTAAGGTTGACTTACAGATTGATTTCATGTAACATTAACATTGTATACATCGGATCTCTGCATAATGTTATTAACACTAATATATTTCACATCGACTAATCGACATTAATGTGTTAAAAAAAAAACGATTTAATTCAATCTAACTCTGTTAAAGTATCCTATTTCACAAGCTGACAACAACAAAATTAAATATATAGTGTACTCTCAATTTTTGACAGTGTATTTCAACAAATTCAATCTAAACTAATCTGTCTTCTTTGTTGCGTGCTCTAATCAGCAGTTTTATCCGTGGAAATGGTGAAGGAAGAGAATTTTATCGACGGCGCCGATGAGGAAATGTTGGGCGTGGGCACCAACTCGGCCGATGATAAGCTGGCCGAGCGACGCGATGAGGTCAAATTCATCAAGGGTGATCAGCAGAATGGCGATGCCAAGATCGACATCGGTAATCTGAATGGCAAGCCAGTAAGTGATAAGATTGAATATACATAATATGAATCGAGTAAATATATATATATTCTCACAACAGGCATTCACTGGGATGAGCAAGGAGGAGCTACTGAAGTATGCCAATGATCCGTTCTGGGTGCGTTTGCGTTGGATCTTCTTTGTCGGCTTCTGGGCCATTTGGGTGGCCATGTTGGTTGGCGCCATCCTGATCATTGTGGGTGCCCCGAAATGTGCTGCCCCCCAACCGTTGCCGTGGTACAAACGTGGCCTGCACGCCAAGTTCGGCAATGTGGATACTGCCAAGCAGGAAGATGTGCAAGCTGCACAGAAGTTGTTTGCATCGGGTGCAATTTATGAGTTGCCAGCCGCGCAAACCTACGATGTAAAGAAACCCGATGTGGAGGCACAGATCCAGCGACTAGTTGATCTCTATAAATCATCGGATGTGAAAGTGGTGCTTGATCTGACGGCCAACTATGTGCACAACAATTCGCAGCTGCTGCTCGATGCATTGGCCGATAAGGAAAAACGTGGCGCCTTCGTTTGGATCGAGGGCGCCACCGAGTTGCCCAACAAATGGAAGATGGTGGGGGGCAACACAACGGCCTGGGCCCAATTGGAGGATGGCAGCTATCTGCTCTCCCAATTCGAGCCGGGCAACTATGATCTGAAGATGAACTCGACGCTGGTGCGGCACGAGCTCGGGCAAGTGCTCAGGCATCTGCTTGGCCTGGGTGTACATGGCTTCCGGCTGAAGAACACCAAGTTCTTCCTGATCAACGACGATCTCAGGGATGAGGGCATCTCGCCCACACCACAACAATTCAATATGGTCGATTATGGCTTCTATACGCACACACAGACCACATTTCAGAACGGTCTCGGCGATGTCCTCTACGATTATTTAGACATGGTGAAGAATATATCGGCGGATGCATTCCTCTCCGTTGCCGAGGATATTATACAGCCGCAGGCTTATGTGCTGAGTGAAGCAGGCGGCGCATTGGGAATTGATTTGCCCATGTATGGTGATTTTGTGAAAGCACTCAGCTCACCCAAGCAGGCGAACAAGATGACGCTTATGCAGCAGCTGCAACAGGTGTTCATCGAGACTGGCAACAGCAGCTGGCTGCAGTGGAACTTTGCCGATGTCCATTTGGACACCACATCGCATCCATCAGCTTTGGCACTGTTCATGTCCCTGCTGCGTGGCGTTCCAGTTGTCCCCATCGATTCCATTGAGTATTCTCGTGTCAGCAGGGATACCTACAGCGAGATCCAACAGTTGCGACTATCGCCCTCCTACATGCACGGCGAGATGCAGATCTATGAGGCCAACCAACTCATCGCCTACTCCAGGTAACATATACGATAAATATATATATATATTTGATAACTGGTTCATCTGCTAACTAATCATTATCATCCCTTCTCTCTCTCTCTCTGTGCTAACAATTGAAGGCAAAGGTATATCGAACATTTAGTTACATCATTTGAAAAACATAATCTTTATTGGAATTCTTATGATCTTTATTAAGTATATAATTTGAAGTAGACACTTTACATTGCAACTATCAGCTTAAAATTCGACTGTTCTATAGAAAACTTAAAAATATTTCTAGTTTTTAGACAGAAGCTTATTAAGAGAAGATATTGGTCATAAATTGAGTATTTTGTATGAGCAACTCTTTGCTTTTATTTTTTAAATATGCCAGCCAAACATATGTATATATATCCTCAGTTAATATGTTATGTTCAAGGGCATTCTGTTCTTTTATTTCTTATGATCCCATAGGAATTAGCTTAAACATTAACTGTTGAACAGAAATCTTTCATTTCGCAATTTATTAATGTTTCAAATTTTGAAGCATAGGTTTATTACCAACTTTATTAGGATGTGAAATTGTTCGTTAACTCAGTTTTCTTATCTTTCTTTTTTTATTTTAACTATCCTAAACAAACTTATATATAAATATATCCTTCAAAATTTATTAGTCTTCACTCCCATATTAATTAATCTTCACTTTGTTTTTTGTTGCGCAGAATTAAGTCGGGCAGTCCTGGCTACTTTGTCATCTTCAATCCGAGCGATTTGCCGCAGCGGAGCAATTTCACGGGTGAGGAGGAGCACAAGTTACCGGAGAAAATGACCGTCTCGTACTTCAGCGAGAACTACAACGGGGATGACAACGGGAATGCTACAAAGGTGGTCCACTCGAGCAAGGTGAATCTCAACGAGCTTCTCGTCGCTCCCCATGCAACCATCATTTTGACCTATGTGCCGGTCAAGAGCGAGTAAAAACTACTCCCAAAATATATATATATATTCAAAAATAGCAGCACAGAAAAATATCTATACTCAATTGCTTAAATAGCGGAGAACAAAAAATATGCTTTGAAAATGTTTGAAATATAATCGTAAACAATAAAAAAAGAGGTTTATGGTTTTGTTTGTTAGCCGTTTGCTTTCAAAAAAAAAAATTAAACAAATATAAAATATATAAATGAATATTCATTGCTTGCATTTCAAAATTACAAATTGTTTTAATTGCTTGATTCGAATTTGTATTTGTTGTAAAATAAGTGTTCTTTTTTCTTTTTGTTGTCTGCAAATGCACTTGGAATGACGGAGCACATTTGTGAAAAATTTTCATGTAACTATTGAAAAAAAAAACTGCAGAAAAACAATAGTTAGTTCCTGAGAAAAAGTTTTCGAACATCAAAATATTGGCAGCGCTAACCAGACTCAAATTGGAAGCGCACTTTTGCAGCGGTATCAAAACATTTGCATAAACCAAACTCATCAGCAAAAAAAAAAAAACAAAAGACTTCAGCTGCTGAAATGATAAACACGGTCACGATTTATTGGCTTATGTCACTCTTCGTAATTATTTGCAGCAAAAATTCAAAAGCTGACACTCTTTTATTGTATAAAATTGAAAAATTCGCAGCACACTTTTAGTAATTGCATTTAACTGAATTTTATTTGATCAGTTTATTATGGAGACCGACACACGGTACAATCAAGTTAGCAAGATTTTCAGTTGTCAAGCAATATATTTTCAACACTCCATTACAAACTCCAACTATTTTAATTATAAATCACGACATAATGTTTCAATAAAGAAAACAAGAAAACAAAGAATTCGCACACTTTTGTGACTGTTAAAAACTTATGGTGCAAACTTAACAGTTGACTGTTAAATTACAGCGCCAGCGATTGTTATCGATAAGTTGCTTAGCCAATACACCCACCAATTGCAGATTTCAATTTGGCGCTAATTTAAACAGTCACTCAAACTCTTCAGCATTTTCTAATTCGGCTACCTTTGTCAAAAACTTTGCACCACTTGCAAGAAACCGCAACGAGCAAACGCATATGGTATACGTGACGCAAATTAGTGTGCATGTGTGTGCGTATGTGAATGTGTGTGATGCTTTGGGGAACCCAACTTTTGAGATCCAAATAGTTGCCGAAGCCGGGCAAAACAAAAGGCGAGCAGACCACAGACAAATAATCAACATCGACAAAACGAAATGAGGCAAAAACAAAGCGACCAAAATGTTTGTAGTTAAGTTTGAGTCAGTCAAAAGCAGAGCAGCAGCAAAATTGCCGCCTGGGGACCAGCGCTGTCAAATCAGCTTTTTAAATGCCAAATTCGATTGGTTTTGACGGCACAAATTCGGAAGCAGCCAGCCATTGATATTTTACCTTTTTAAGGTTTTTTCTTAATTTAAATAATTTATAAATTAATAAATTCAGTAAATTGATGCTCGAATTTTGAAATTAATAAAGGAACCAGTTTTGTCTGCTTAGCACAAATTTTGAAGCAGCGACTCGCGGATATTTTGGCTTTCTTGGAAATTGTAAATTGTCACACAAATTGAATGAATTGGGAAAGTAAACAATAATTTGGAAAAATAACTTTTAAGTAAAATTGCTATGGAAAAATGTATATATTAATAAGCCTCTAAACTGTATTATTAATTTGTATTATTATTATTATTTAAATTGTCCAGTTTTTGAGCTTTGTTAAATTTGCTTTACTGGAGATTCTTGAAACAAAACTTTGGCCGCTTAGCTGCCAAGCAATTTCAACAGATCTTTCAGCGAAAACTATCTTTTTAGCTGCTCAGAATTAAACAACACTGCTGGGAACAGACACTGGACCAGAAAAGGATATGCGCACGTGATAATTTGATTAGATACAAACAGATATACACAGACACGCACACACATGCCGTAGCATGGCAAGTTTCAGAGGCAACCGCAACATGAAGTGCAGTTGATTGCGGCAAGCCAACTACAACAGCAACAGCAACAGCAACAACAACAACAGCACCAGTAGCAGATACAAAAAGAACAAGAGCTTCAACATTTGTGTCTGTGAGATGCAAACTATTGTTGCGCAGGTCATCATCATTATCCACAGCATCAACAACAACAACAGGAGCATTGTCATGATGATGGTAAACTTTTCAGCCCGACCCGTTAAGCATTGGCGATTGTCGCAAGTATCCGTGTAAGGTACTACAGATAGAGATTGAGATACAGATACAGATACAAAAGCACTTGCACTTGCCATCATTCTGTTGTGGCTACAACTTTATCATCAGCAAGTCATCAAATGCAGACGCGAGTCTCGCAGCGAAACAACCCCTTCGCTTCTGTCCAGAACCAGACCATGTCACACTAATTTAATTGCAACATGCAACATGCGGTGAGCCTTATCTCACGTCACTTCTAAAAACCAGAATTAAAAAAAAATCGAAGCATAAACAAAACAATTCCCCCGACCCAAGCATAACCTATTAGCGCACCGCATTCAACTCCTTCTAATTGGAGCTTGTCCACATTTGTCTCATTGCATCTGAAATTCTAATTATTGAGCATATAATTATAGTAAATGTCCTCTGCTTCTACATGCCACTTTATTCTACATGCCACAATAATAATAATATATAAATTACAAAATTTTCTTATTTGCATTCCTTAAAAAATAGACTTGAGTTAAATCATTTTCATATTTCCCCGATATTATAAGTATTCCTTACAATTTTGTATAATTCTATGAAATATTTCTCAAAAAATTAATTTGAGTTCAATAATTTTTACAATTCTCTGAAATGATTAATATTCCTTAAAAAATAAGCATGATTTTAACAAAATTTAGAATTCTCTGTAATTATAAAAATTCTTTTGTCAACTTGATTTTAAAAATATATAAAAAAAAAACTTAAAATATCTAACTTAAGCTTTATAACAAATGCAAATAAATTTAATTTTTCAGAATGCAATTAAAACTGTTCAAATAAAAGAATATGAAAATTAATATCACTTTTATATGCATTTTGTCTATCGTCATTCAATGTTTACATTTTGACATTGTGGGGTTAAAAAATGTGTGAGAAAAAACCAAAATCGAGTTGGCCAAAAAGGATATTTGGCATTTGTATAAAAAAAACTAATTTGTATTGATTTCTTGCAACGCGGTCGCATTTTCATTTTGCGCACTTTTTGTCATGTCTCTTTTTCTTTTTGTTGGTTATTTGTTTGTTGGTTGGTTTGTTTCCAGCTTTCCCATGCATAAATTTTGCATATTAATTGAAGCGACTCTCCACTGTCATTTTCACTCCTCAATCCCCCCTTTCCCGGCACCACTCCCTTCTCTATAGCTCTGTCTCGCTCTCTTATTAGTTGGCCTAAAAATCTCATCAGGCTTTGATTAACATTTTACGCACACAAATTGATGTCCAAATGTGTCGGCCTAAATGAGTTGCCTCTAATTGAGTCAAACACACACAACATACACAGGCAGAAGAACAACAGAACATCATGTTCACAAACTGTGCCAATTTGTTTTCAAAATGCGTCAACCTGTCGCTTAATCGGCCCATACCACACGGCGTCTGCCCCCTAAGCCAAGTCCTCCAGTTAGAGCAGGGCACAGCTCCCCCTCATCCAGCTGCTAATCCCACTGCTCATCCTCATGCTCATCCTTCTCTTTTCGCGCCTGTTCCCGATTGTTTTTCAATTTGCTTGCAAGCGTAAATTGCTCGCACGGACCAAGTTGATTTTTCAAAAAGCTTTTACAGTGAGCCCACTGACTAAAAATTGCATTTGAGGACTTAAGTGAATAGGACTTGAAACTCTTAAGTACATAAAAGTTTAAAAAAAAATGTACTTTCAGATATTCAATTTATAATTTTTAGTTTTGAGCTATATCATTTATAGTATTCTAAAATTCTAATTTTTTGTACTAGAACTTCCACTTTAAGGACTTGAAAGTTAAATTAAAACTTTTAACTGCATCAAAGCTACAAAAAATCAGTATTATATGATTTTAGGTTTTGTATTACATTTGAGATATGTCATTTAAAGTGCTGGAAAATGTTGTATTTGTTGGAAACATTTGTTGTTCCGAAATCTAGCTAGAACTTCTGTTTGAAGACTTGAAAGTTAAATTAGTCCTTTTAAGAACATTAAAATTCAAATTAGTTCATATATTGCATTTATAAGTTTTAGTTTTGTGAATCCGTTTTTAATTACATAAACAGCTTTAAACAACTTTTGAGGATAAAAGGGTGAGTGAAAAGAAAATATTACATACTTATTTTTTAACAGTAAAATAATGTTTTCGGAAACTGTATATATTTGCAAAATCACTGGAAAACTGGTTATAATCAAGTTATAAAGGAAAAAGAATGATTTTTATCAATACTGAAATAATTAATTAAATCTCACAACTTATTAATTTATATTATTTATTTTTATTTTCTTTATTTTATTTAGTGAAAGCTTCACTGTTTGATTTTATGGCTGTCGACTCAGTATCTATTTTAAATATCTAATTCGATATCTTTAGAATAACGCCCTTTTTATAAATGAAGTTAAGTGCAATAAGCTTAAAATTAAATGAATATGACTTTATAACTTATACGTCTTTCCGCTTAAGCGAGCGACCACTGTAAGGCCTTCGTATACCTGTGCCACACAGAGTGAACAGATTTTGGTTTGTTCCCAAACAACCTTTTTCTGGTGCTGCCCTTGCTGCATTCATCTCTTGGTCGGTTAAAATGTGTTGTTTTTTACAGGTATTCTCATATGCAGATTGCCTTTTGGCCAACGAATTGGAATTGGTGTTTTATGTCTGTGATTAAATTACGTAATTGCACATCTGCATCGTTGCGCATCGATTCTTCAAAATCAGTTTTGGCACTCGATTTGTAATAAGAAGCAATTTTTCTGTATGCCAAACTTCGGCGAGCAGAGACCAAAATAAAAAGGTAGGATGTGCATCGAAAGATCAGTTGACGAACTCAAGCAGAATAATACGTGAAAATTACGTCTTACTCACTCACGACATTCTCTGTTATTAGGGTGCTGATATTAATCAGTTTTAATGTGCACACCATCAACTCCAAATGATCCCAAATAACTACTTTGGGCTCCAATATGCAAACAACCAACTAAAAAACTAAAAGCATGCGCCAATTTTCAAATTTAATTAACACTTTGGTGAACACTTACTGAACAAGTTAAAATGCTGTAGCATAACTAGTTAGCGCACCGCCTTTAACTTCGTATAATTGGGGTTTGTCCACATATTAAAGACATTTGTCTCATTTTATCTGAAATTTATAAATTAATTTATACATTTTCTCTGTTTATACATGTCACTTCATTCTACATGCCACAACATTCCTTCAAAAATAAACTTGTGTTAAGTATTTTTCAAATTTCTCCGATATTAATAAGTATTCCTTGCAAAATCAATTTGATTTAAAAAATTTATTAAATCCTCTGAAATATTCTTTAAGAAATTAGCTTGAGTTAAATAATTTTTATAATTCTCTGAAATTATAAATATTCCCTAAAAAATAATCTGGAGCTCAAAAATTTTCATAAAATCACAAAAATTCGTTAAAACGGAAAACTTGACTTAAAAAATAATTTTAAAAAAAAGCTTAATAACAATTTTAACTTCTTATTCTGAAATACTAACAAAAATGAATTTTTCAGTAAAGTTAAGATTAAAGAATATTTAGATTCATTTTCTCTACGCAATTCGAAGTTTATATTTTGAAATCAATTTAACATTGGACTTTGTGGGGTTAAAAATGTGAGGATAAAATTCCAGAAAAGAGTTGGCCAGAAAGGATATTTGGCATTTGTATAGAAAAAACTAATTTGTATTGATTTCTTGCAACGCGGTCGCATTTTCATTTTGCGCACTTTTTGTCATGTCTCTTTTTGTTTTTGTTGGTTATTTGTTTGTTGGTTGGTTTGTTTCCAGCTTTCCCATGCATAAATTTTGCATATTAATTGAAGCGACTCTCCACTGTCATTTTCACTCCTCAATCCCCCCTTTCCCGGCACCACTCCCTTCTCAATAGCTCTGTCTCGCTCTCTTATTAGTTGGCCTAAAAATCTCATCAGGCTTTGATTAACATTTTACGCACACAAATTGATGTCCAAATGTGTCGGCCTAAATGAGTTGCCTCTAATTGAGTCAAACACACACAACATACACAGGCAGAAGAACAACAGAACATCATGTTCACAAACTGTGCCAATTTGTTTTCAAAATGCGTCAACCTGTCGCTTAATCGGCCCATACCACACGGCGTCTGCCCCCTAAGCCAAGTCCTCCAGTTAGAGCAGGGCACAGCTCCCCCTCATCCAGCTGCTAATCCCACTGCTCATCCTCATGCTCATCCTTCTCTTTTCGCGCCTGTTCCCGATTGTTTTTCAATTTGCTTGCAAGCGTAAATTGCTCGCACGGACCAAGTTGATTTTTCAAAAAGCTTTTACAGTGAGCCCACTGACTAAAAATTGCATTTGAGGACTTAAGTGAATAGGACTTGAAACTCTTAAGTACATAAAAGTTAAAAAAAAAAATGTACTTTCAGATATTCAATTCATAATTTTTAGTTTTGAGCCAAATCATTTAATATATTGTAAAATGTTAATTTTTATACAGAAATAAAAACTTGAACTTCCACTTTAAGGACTTGAAAGTTAAATTAAACCTTTTAACTGCATTAAAGATTAAAAAAAAATGTATATTATATTTATGATTTTTATCGTTTTTTAAACTGATCACTGTCCTGACCTGAAAACTGTTAGAAATCAAGTTACACATGCAAAACAATAAATAACTAATTTGAGGAACTATCTTTAGAACTACGCTCTTTTTATAAATGAAGTTAAGTGGAATAAGCCTAAAATTAAATCAATATGGCTTTATTTGAATGAAACGTTAAAATCGATTTTAAATTTATAACTTATATGTCCTTCCGCTTAAGCGAGCGACCACTGTAAGGCCTTCGTATACCTGTGCCAAACAGAATGAAAAGATTTCGGTTTGTTCCCAAACAACCTTTTTCTGGTGCTGCCCTTGCTGCATCAATCGCTCGGTTGGTCGGTTAAAATGTGTTGTCTTTTACAGGCTTTCTCATATGCATATTGCCTTTTGGCCAAAGAATTCGAATTGGTTTTTTGTGTGTGCGATTAAATTACTTAATTGTATCGTGCACTCGATTTGTCATAAAAACCATACTTCAAGGAGCAGAGACCAAAATAAAAAGCTACGATAAATGTTTAAAGATCACTCGACGCAGTCAACTAGAATAATAAAATATAATATAATAATTATGCCTTACTCACACACGACATTCTCTGTTATTACGGTGTTGTATATAATCAATGTTAATGTGCACACCATCAACTCCAAATGATCCCAAATAACTACTTTGGACTCCAATGAGCAAACAATAAAATTAACAACCAAAAGCAAGCGCCAATTTAGAAATTTGATCAACATTTTTGGTGAACACTTACCGATCAAGTTAGAATGCTGTAGACGAGGAAACTCTGGAAAAAAATATAATTTTACAAATATATACGAAAGAAAAATGTCGTCAAATTAGAAACTTTTTTTCTTAATAATGGAAAATATTTCTGAAAAGTAGAAATGCAAACTCTTACTTTTAGAAAACATGATTTCTGAAATTTCGAATCTCCTTAAAATCGAAAGTATTTTCTTTGTTTTCTATTAGTTCACTAAGTTTATAATAATTATTTTAGTTTAAGAAATAATAAGCCCTCAAATTTAAATGAAATATGAAATGATATTCTGAAGTGTCTATAAGATCAATGCAGGCGTCTGCGATATTCAGCATAAATTACTGAAGTCTGGGAGGGTGGGGAAGGAAAGAAGTGGCGGTTGCAAGATCGCGTTTGCTGTCAACTAGCATTTGCTGTGGCAACTGTAATGATAAATAACTACCAAAGTTGCTGCCGTTTTGCATTTTGCGGCGAAGGTGCTAAAAAATCAAGCTGCATCATATGGGTGGGTGGGTGGTAGACGGGTGGGGCAAGATGTTAACAATAAGGAAACGTGCATCGTAGAGTCAACTTATTTACGAATGCGAAAGCAAAGAGACAGCAAGCCAATGAACGAACTCATAAGCAAATATCAGCCGGTTTGCTTCTTACAATATTTGTTTTTTGTTTTTCCTTTTTTTATTCTGTTGTCGGTAATTTGTTCTTTGGGGGCAAACGAGTTCTGTCGGCGGCTCCGAAAGATGCCTAATAACTTGACTGCATTTATCTTCAGCCACATTTCTGCAATATATAATTAATATCTCACTTTTCCGCAGCTGACAGCTGACAACGAACAACATTTGATCTTAAATTGGTTTCGATTAGAATTGTAATTTTTCAAAATGTAAATTAGAGACCAAGGATTTTAATGAACTTTAAATCCAAATGAAATAAATGGAATGCCAACCAAAACAAAAACAAAAACCAAACCAAATATGTACGTAATTAAACGTTTCAATTAGTGCCCAATTATTTTTTTGCAGCAATCACATACATAAATTGAGGGCAATTCATCTGCTGGTGCCTTTTGGCTCATCCATCAGGCAGCAAGGAAAAGCATGCAGAAAGTGTCATCGGTTCACGGCAGTTCGAGGGAAGCTTTTAAAATGTGATTAGTGCTTGGATGGATCTTCAACTGCGAACGAACCGAATCGGAGTCGGAACGCACGGCATCATCAACGACAGCGCCTCGGGACTCGCGCGCAACAGAAACGTTCCCCCAGTCAAAGGCCGTGTTGCAAACGCAAGCTGTATATTTAAAAAAAAAAAAAGAGAGAGAGTGAGAGAGAGAGGAAGAGCGCCAGTCAGATCGTGAGGTGAGAGCAACTTCGATTAGCGAGATTCAGACGTCAATGTACGGCAACAATGTTGTCTCATTCAGCACCACCACAAGCACAGCCCGCAGAGAGGGAGCCACCGATGTTCAAGGTAAAGAGAGAATGAGAGAATGCACTAGAGAGAGGGAGCGCAAATCACAGCAATGTAATCAGAGAGTGGCGGTAAGAGCAATGCATTTATTTCTGCACTCCCTTTCTTAGCATACCTCTCTCGCGCTCTCCCACTTACATTTGCATCTCTTTGGTGTCCATGGACTTAAATATGTCTTCAACTCGTTAGCAATAAAACTGTTTGCTTATTTCATTTTCAGTTAGTTTGCAATAATGCAAAGTAATGCATTACAATGCGGTTGTCTACCGTGTTTGAAAATGTACTTAAGGAAGAAAAAATTAAGAACTCAATTATAAACAAAATTCGCCAACACATTAAGAACATTTATGATAAATTTTAATTATTTATTATTTTATTAGTATGATTATTTATTATTTTATTTTAGCATAAAATATTTTATATTTTAAGCTCAATTTTGTAATAGTTTTCTAATTTCTGGAAGTGCTAAAATAGCAAGATTAATAAATAATTAAATCATACGAAACGATTGCAATGGTTGCTAAAATTTTTATAATATTGTGTAGAAAGTTCATCAATTTATATAATATATTAAAATGAAAGGAATTTAAGAAAAGAACTTTCTACATTAAATGCAATTTCTTAAAAATTAAAAAATTATAAATAATTAAATATTTTTATTGTAGTTTAAGTCATTTAATTTGTTATAAATTGATCATTTGATATAAATTGTTTTAAAAGATGCTCGAAAACCTCTTTGCTACTGGGGAGCTCAATTAGATAAAGTAAATCATTGCAATTCCCAATTGTAGATCATACAGCAGTCGACTTGCTCGCATGCAAAGTAAAATGTTTTTTCTTTTTTTTTGCACATTTTACACAGTGCAAAAAACAGCGCGTTGGGTGCCAGTCGAAAGTCGTTCGCCGATAGTCGTTAGTGGTTTCCCAAGGGGCATTCAACAAATACGAGCACATGTTCACAGTTGACTGGCGGGCCGGCAGTTTCTGGCTATCTGCGCTAATAGCTGGCTGTAGCTGGCTGTTGTCTTTTGCCACAACCAGTTTGCTTGCAACGATCGTCCTTAACGCGCGTTTTCTCTTAGCGGTTGTCCCCACATCTTTGACTGCGTCTTCGTCTTCGTCTTCGTCTGCCTCGGCTCCCCCTTTTCCGCGAACGGCTACGTCAGTTTGAGCTTACGTCTACTTATGTTTTCGTAAGCGTTTGTGTCACACGCGCGATTATTGTTATGTAATATATTGTTAGTGTTCGACAGTTTGATCTCTTCCCGTCAAATTCTAAAGTGCATCCACAAAATGTGTTAAGCGAAATGAGTCAAGCAAAATTATATGTTGACGATTGCAAAAAGGTAAATAGTGTATAGTCACGTTGCACGTAGCACGAAACACGTTGCACATAGCACGTTGCACATAGCACGTTGCACGTTGCACACTTGATGCAAAGTGATCGTTTGTGGAAAAAGCCCTGCCACAACTTTCGGTCGTTGTGTGTCAGTCTCCCTCGTGCTCTCTCTCTCTCTCTCTCTCTCTCTCTCTCTCTCTCTCTCTCTCTCGTCTCTCTCTCTCTCTCTTTCTCTCTCTCTTGATTAAATCAACGAAAGCAAAAAGATAATCAGCTCGTGCCAGAATTTATGGACTACAATTACTGCGCAATGTCAGTGAGTAAGTAAATATTGGGTTATGCTCCAACTGCAGTAAAGCGTAACTTCTCCTCTCCCCTAGCACGCCTCCTCCATCCCGCCCCTTCAACTGCCTCTCTTCCTAAACAAGATCCCGACTTGGCCAACCAGTAGGCGTTCGTAATTGATTGTCGTTAATACAATGTAGTCGCAGAGATATTGCTGTAGGTGAGCTTCCCAAGATGTTGTGATGTTAAATACAAGTATAACTGACTACACAGTGAGAAATGCATGGATTTTGATTGAATACCTCTTGGGTGTTACCCAAAACTACATTTAGCCAATAATTGAATTTGAAAAGAAAGTGGATTATATCAACCTGACTTCCTCGTTTTGTATACTATTATTGGCCGTTAAGTATTAAAAATGGACTAAACATTTTTTCTGTTAAGGCTTATATTAATCGCATTAATTCGCCTAACATAAATTTAATGAAAATGAAAAATAAAACGAGCTTCTTGCATTATTTAATTTTGAATGGGGCCTATTGTCGATTAAATATTAAGAACAAAAATAAATAAAATTAAAGATTTTAAATATTAACAATTTGTATAATTTAATTATTATTTTGTATAATTATATTATAAATAAGTTTAATATTGAAAATTTATAATAACAATAAGAAAATATTATATTTAATATATGTTCTATTGGTAGATCATTGTTCAACCTACTGAATTGCTATAAAATTGGAGATTAACAAACATTTTATTAAAATAAATTGAGCTTGATTTATTTAATAAATAATTCATAAGGCTTGTTGGTGATATAATGTTAAAAATTTCTATAATTGCTATAAAATTGTAGCACAACAAAATTTGAACTAAAATAAAATTGATTTGTTGTATTAATAACTTTACCTAATTAATTGCTTTATTATTTTGTAGTTTAACTGAAAACTGCTAAATTTGTAATATTGCAACGCAAACGCTCTTATGCAAATCAAGTAATTTGAACTACGGAGAGAAAAACCATTAAGTTTATATATGCGTGATCAGCACAATTAGTCGAGTCGATATAGCCTTGTCCGTCTGTTTCTAGGTTTCTCTCAGTCAAGGATCTGACCACTTTATCATATAGCTGCCGTAGAAAAAAAAACAGAAGCTTATATTTTTTACCGAGTTATCCAGCCCCAATAAAGATGTATATATTATATTTAAAGTGAAATTTATATCCGCATGTGGACTCTAATCTAAACAGATATGATATCTTCTGTGTGCCGTTCTTACTTGTTTATTTTGCTATTATTAGCAACACCTTAACATCTTAACTTTTGTAGAACGTTATCGATAAGCGATAACAAATGGTTAGAAAGTGCTAAAACAAATAATTTCGCCTTTTATTACGCTGTAGTTGAATCTAAATCAGAGCTTCTTATTGTGGGTCATTTAGTTGATTAACTTGTAATTCATTTTACAGGGAGGTCCTCCATATTTATTTCTCAAAACACAAGCTACACCATTAAATAGAATGTATGTAATTTGTACAAATTACGATCCTTATTATCTCTTTCATGTCTGTCTCGCAATTGCAAATCACGTTGCCCCCTGAGCAGAGTGAAGTACTCCACACTTAATTAACTTGTAAAAGTTTGTCACGGCAAGTGCAGTGGATGGCTCCCAGAATGTTGGGAGCAGTGGAACAGAGAGGCGGGCACTGCTCGTGAGTGCAGCAGACGTCAACTCTTCGCTCAATTTGTATTTATTTTTGTCGGTTGTCGATGTGCACTTGTTCTATTTGCATCCATTGCGTTTGTTGATCGCGCCAAAAATGCATTATCAATCTTTAATGACGAGAAACGTCACCATTTATCACTCTGCGTAGGGCTCTCTAGTTCTTGCTCTACTCCCTTCTTTTTCTGTTGCAATTTTAGCATTTGTGTTTGCTTATAGTTTAAACTCTCCGTATTTGTGAAAGGGGACCGAAGATGAAAGGGATCAGTGGTGTCCCTTAAAGCCAGAAACTTGAAATATTTATTCGTCAATGTGTTATAATTAGTGTGCTACAGGGAATTCTAACAAATCTGTACAATTGACAATTGCGAATGGCTAACAGCAAATATCTTTCACAATTTTTAACTTAGTGTCACCGCACTGGAGGCGAGACTCTTGTCTTTGCCTGCGTCAGCCAAAATGTTAAAATTTGAGTTGTACGTTCACTGGGAAGTATATTAAATCGATAATTGCAAAATCGAAAGCAAATATCGTCCACAATTTTTAATCTAGTCACCGAATTTGAATACTTAGATATTTATTCGCATTTGCTCTAGTCAAAGTGTTAAGATTAGAGTGAGCGAAATCCAATGTTTCTCAGAATTTTAGAATTAAACTGACCAACCTTGGAAGGTAGATTAATGAATATTTACTGATCGAAGCACTCCACCCACAACAATCTTATTTTCCATATAAATTGGATCTTTAGTTGTAAATATAACGAAAATTATCTTTTTAAGAAGCATATATGTTATAACTGCATTTTTTATTTTTTTTATTTATTTTCATGCACTACACAATAAGATTGGAAATGATAAATTGACTTGTGTAGGGCTCAACAAACGGTAATAAAATGAATGCTATTGATAATGCCAATATTTCCATTGTGACTCAGTAACTCAATAACTTTCCCATTCCCGATTGCAGCGAACACAAGAACAAAACAAACGCCACAAAAACCCCAAAAAATCGAATATGAAGCAGTGCTACAAAGTCGAAAACAAAGTAAAGAATAGCTACAGTAGCATGTAAAAAAAGGAAGAGTGCTGTAGTCGAGTGAGCTCGACTACGATATACCCTGAACATAGTTGCTAAATATATTCAAGTTTTATTGGCAAAATTTCCCTTTAAAAAGTTTTGCATCCAAATGCATGTGAGCAGCTCTTCAAGTGCATTCCTTTCTTATGACAGGCATAGGGACTGCAAAAAAAAAACTAAGCCAGAGCAAATTTTTACTCCCAAACCCGAACTGGCTGACGAAAAACACGTGAATATTCCATACATACAGTGGCAGTTAAAATTCTCTAACACGTCTGCTCACTTTACTTTATTCACAACGAATTCGCTCTACTCCTTCAAGCTGGTGATCACATTAACGACGTCGATCGATATCGATATTATATGTTAAGTACATAATTGTATGTTAAGTTACAGATGTTATGTTACAGTCTTAGTCTTACACGGGGCTCTGCAGAATACACACACAAACACATGCCATTATAATACCGTTTCTTTCTCACACACAAGTGTGAGAAAATCCTGGCGGCTGCTGATCCAAATGATATCAATTTGAGAGTATATTTACGACTAAAACTTGAGTGCTTCTTATCCGATCTTGATCAAATTTGGTATGCATATGCATATTATGTATTAATTCGAATATTCTACCTTTAAATCTTTATCATTTATTGCTATCGGAAATCGAAATGTATCGATATTCGAGAAACGGAGGGTTATCGAGAAAATAAAGCAAACTTGTTCTGCACCGGGTATACGAGAACCTATATTCCAAATTTGTCTCTAGCTCTGAGAGACAGACGGACATGGCTATATGGATTCGGCCGTTGATCTTGATCAACAATATATATTATTTTATGCGGTCGGAGATGCTTCCTTCTGCCTGTTTGCACAAAACCATTATACCCTTTTTACCCATTTTTAACGGATTCAGGGTATAAAAACAAAGAAATTGAGGCAATTGCAACCGCGGCGAACTCAAACACGTTGCGAGCAATTCGAATCAAACTGCAACAGCGAACAGCGAAGGGCAACAAAAGTAAAGCAACTACAAAGTGCAGCGCCGGTAAAAGCAGCAGCAGCAGCAGCAGCAGCAGCACCAGCAGCAGCAGCAACAACAACAACAACAATGACTTCGACAACGTCAGCCAGCCAATGTGTATGAGGCTGCCTATGTACAAGAGCGCGCCTGCATGTCTGCGTGCGAGTTGCTGAACAGTGAGCTTCCGAGAGGGACACACACACACAACCACTCTGTCTGCATGTGCATGTGTGTGTGTACAGCCCCCATAAGCATTTCTCCAAATGCAGCGACGTCGACGTTAGTGTCATTTCGCTCTCGTAGCTTTGGTTCCGTTTCGTCGCCCGTCGTTGCAGCCAGTTCCTCGGTCGCCAGTCCGCAGGCAGCACTTTTTTTTTGCCCAAGCCAAACACAGGCAAACATCACACACACAGTCAGTCACACTCATGCACACAGAAACTAATTCTCTCACAAATACAAAGGTTGCCTGCTGTGCTCGGCGATTTTTGAGTTCTTTGCATCCGCGTCTTGGGGCCCAATGTGAGTTGCCTTGCGCACGCCAAAGATTTCAGATCGAACAGCAGCAGCCGCAACAGACACACTGAAAAAAAGCTCAGCTTAACAGGCGCCGCACCAAACACGCGAAGTGAGAGAAATAAAAAATAAAAAAACAGAGTTACTGAAATCGACCGAATCGTCTCGTTGTCGTTATCCCCGCACTGACGACTAATTATCAAAAAATAACTAAGTGCTATTCCATTTGTCTTCTTTTTTTTTATTCGTCCCAAATTAGTACATTGTGAAGCGGACATAGTTTATAAGTTTGTTCGTTCGCTCAGTTGTTCATACGTTCGCTCATTGGTTCGGTTGTTCGCTCATTCGTTCGTTCGTTAGTTGTTGTTGTTGTTGTCGTGCGCGATTTTACCGGCGGTGATCGAAAAGTTCTTCAGTGAATTTTTGTTTGTTGTGTGACAATATTACTTAAAATGTTTAAAAAGTTCTGCAACTGAATACATAACTAACTACCCAGTTTCGTTGCAAGTTGAGGGAATCATAAATATATAAATTATAGTAATACTACATACGTGTGTATTTATAATCAAATATTCAACACTTAGCAAACCTTTAGTATAACTACAAGTTTCAAGTTTATTCAGTATATAATACAAAATAAATATTCGTAAATATTCAACAATAAAAACAAATTCTACTATAATAATAACACAAGGTAAATAAAATAAAATAATATATATTTAAATTAAACTAACTAGTTAAACTAATCGTATTGGAACTTGAACATGTGTGCAAATTCTCCAAGAGTTTAATTAATCTTTCGGTTTAAAATAAAACACATCAAGTTGTACTAGAATATGTTAATTTTGTCTGAGATCAGCTACAACAAAATATCTGCATAATTATTCGATAGGAATCATTTTTCAAAATGACAATTAAGCATTCTATTCCCTCTTACTCTTTGAAGGAATATTATCTTTTCTTGTTCTTCGTAGACCTAGAAACTTTGTCAACCCCATTTCTTCTCTACGACCCTGATTAACTGTGACTAACTCCAACTCCAAAGAGATTTAAAAAAATGTACTCATATTTTTCATGCTTTTCTCGCTCTCTTTCTTTCTCTCTTACTTCTTAACGTTATTATATGTTTGATTTTTTTAAGGGTAAGATATAATTTTTTTTCTTTTTATGTGTATGCTTTTCAAATTTTAATTCCATATATTTGTAATTTTCATGTATTAAATATTTTTGTACATTTTCTATTATTTAGAACACAATTTCAATGTAATACAGCTGTTTATTTTAGAGTTTCTAGATTTAATTTCAAATCTCTTATTATTTCAAACTATTAAATAGTTTTAAACAAATTTTATATATTCATTAATTTCAATTAATAAATTACAAGTGCCTTTAGTATCGGTACAAATGATCTCGATAATTAGCTCCGCCCTAAATGTGTAACCGGAATCAACAAACAACACTTTCAACTGTTTTATTAATGAAATATAATTGGACATTCGCATGCAATGTTAAGCTGTAGCAAGTTCAACTACAATAAATTAGATATATAATTTATATAAAAACTAGTACTGAAAACAAACAGAATAAAATCTTCTGGCTATTAGGCCAGAGTCCACTATGATTGCATTAGTTACATTCACGTTCTGAACATTTCGCAAATTCCATTAACAAAAATAACACTTAATTGAAATAATATAATTAATTAAAATATAGGACAGACCAAAAATACTTTTTTGCAAGCAAACCAACAAATAAAAAAAATATATTAAAAAATTAAAATGCACATTGTTTTCTATTTTGCTTTCAGCATTCAATTAAAATTAATTATTAAACTTAATTTGATTACTTAAATTTTAATTGTATTTAAAAAAAAACCCTTTTCTTTTCTACAAATATGAGCTGCTTGTGATATTAATATTGCCATAATTTCAACACAAATACACGAAATACGCGAAATGAATTTCTAAGATTCGGTAACAGATATACTGCATTTTGAATGTATTGAATGTTGTGACTCATTGGCAACTGGAGTATAACTCTTGACTTTCACTATAATTTAAGCAAAAAAAAAAATGGATTGTTCCTAAGAGAGCTATATTATACACGGCATTGACATATATACGAATATATATATTCCAAATTCCATCATCATAAAAGTGACAGAATTCTTCGCAAAAGAAACAGGCAGATTAAAACGTCTAAATCGGCTTGGCTAGAGTTATATATATTTATATTTATTTATTTATTTATATGAAAAATTGTTGCAGGCAAATGCATCCAAAATACATGCAATGCAATAAATGCAAAATGATCCGCTAAACTCTTGTGTGGATCGGCAAATTATAAACGTTTGCCAGCCTTTCGATTACATCTGCAACCACAAAGAGTTTTTTTTTTAAATATTTTCCTTTTTCGCATGGCTAAAATTACCCAAGAAATGCACAGCTGCCTTAGTTGGTGGCTGGGTGGTGTGTTGGTGCTGTTAATTGCTAACCACACAGGAAATAGTTGTTAAATGTGCCGACGTTTTGAAATTAATCAAATATTTGTCTTTTCTTTGCAGGAATCAATATTATAATATTACAAACAACACAACAAAAAAGAAACTAATAAGTCAACTACACAAACACATAGGAAATAAATTAAATAAAATCAGCAATATTAATTCAATATACAGATAAACTATTTAAAACGCATTCTATACAAATCCGACAAATTTAAATACATACATATATACTGTACGAATAACTTACATAAAAAATAAACATATTACAAGTTTAAATTAACATTGTAAAGCAGCATTACGAAAGCATTTTAAAATCGTTAATTAAACTATTAAATAAAAAAACATAAAAATTATTAACAGTTGTATTCCAAAATTAGTATAAAATCTAGAAAGAAAAAAGTTAAATAATTGTATTATGCACAATATTAAATAATCTATTGATTATATAACAAGGTAATCAAAGTGGAAAACTTAATAAAATTACACAATCATATATTCAATAGCAAAAAAACTAACATAAATAAAAAACGCGTTTTTTTAATACTTCTAATCAACTACTGCTACTACATAAATTTATAAAGTTGATTAAAATAAAAAAAAATGCAACGCATGTGCTGCATGGGACACAATTAACCACAAATTTGAATTAAATTAAAAAAGGAAAAAAAACAACTACGCAAACCAAACTGAGAGGCAAAAAGGTGTGAAGACATTGGTAGATTGAGCAGAGATATCGATTAGTGTTTGGTGGCATGGTTTCGGAGGAGAACTGGAACAGCGACACCATGTCCGATTCGGACATGATCGACTCCAAGAACGATGTGTGCGGCGGCGCCTCCAGCAGCAGTGGCAGCTCCATTTCCCCGCGCACACCCCCCAACTGTGCGCGGTGCCGCAATCACGGCCTCAAGATAACGCTCAAGGGGCACAAACGCTATTGCAAATTCCGTTATTGTACTTGTGAAAAGTGCCGGTTGACCGCCGATCGGCAGCGTGTGATGGCCTTGCAGACGGCGCTGCGACGCGCTCAGGCCCAGGATGAGCAGCGTTCGTTGCATATACATGAGGTGCCCCCGGCATCGGGTACGACGACGCCAACATCGCTGCTTGGCAGCCATCATGGCCATCACGGGCATCATGGGCATCATCATCATCATGTGCATGGCCCCGCCCATGGCCACCCACATGCAGCACATTCGCATCATAGTCAAAGTCACGGCCATCACGCACATGTGCTGCACCATCAGCAGGCAGCGGCTGTGGCAGCTGCAGCCGCAGCAGCGGCAGCATCAGCAACAGCACCACCACAAGCACCACATCAACAAACGCAGGCACAACAGACGCAGCAACAGTCGCAGCAAGCGCATTTGGGGCACGCCCATTCGCACAGTCATGCACATGTGCATCACGCACAAATGGCTGCTGCTGCAGCGGCCACAGTGGTGCAACAGCAACAGCAACACCACCATCAGCAACAGCACCACAACAATCAACAGCCACAGCAGCAGCAGCAAACTCATCAGGCTGCCTTAAGATCTCCATCGCACAGTGATCCGGGTGCAACTAGCAGCAGCTCGGCTGGTGGCGCCAGTTCCAGCAACAATGTGGCACCAGCTACAAGCAGCGGTGCAACAGCAACTGCTGGTGGTGGTGTTGTTACTAGTAGGGCCAGTGGTGCTGGCGGTGCTGGCATCAGCGTAATTACCAGCGTCGATCATCACATGTCAACGGTGCCAACTCCCGCCCAATCCCTGGAGGGCTCCTGCGACTCATCGTCGCCCTCACCATCATCCACATCTGGCAACGCCGTGCTGCCCATCTCCGTGTCAAGCACTCGCAAGAATGTGCCACTCGGTAAGTGGTGTCACCTTTTCACTATTCACCATTTCCTTTTCAATTGCTAAATATGTAATCAAGTATAGTATTGGAGTATATATATATATATATCCTTGATCAGCGTCAACAGACAGAATCGGTTTAGTCATGTCCCTCCGCCTGTCTGTATGACCACGGCGAACTTACAACTTGGGAATTAAGTTCTTATATTATTTTATCGATAACATTGTTTCGAGAAAACCCACAATCTTAAGTGTATATCTTTCTTGACTTAATATTTATCAAACGTAATAATTTCATCGGGATACACAGCAATGAGAGTAAGGATCAAAAGAAGATTGTTAAAATATTTCTTAATTAACTATAAAATTAGGGAATGTTGTAAGTAATGTTTCTGCTCCTTTATTGGTATAGGTTCAGGTAAAGGTTATGAAAAGCTTCAACAATTTTTTTTGTATTTTTCGATTCGGTTATAGTATTTTGTATTATAATAATATATACAGCATATTATATATATACTTATAAATGCTTCGTATGAAAATTTTTAATGTTGGCTCAGATTTTAAAATTTCATTTATTAAAGTTACAATTCTATTTTTGGTTCCTGTTACAAACTGTATCAGAAGGCGAAATTTTCGATTCATAAAACACACATTTTCACAATCAGCACGATGTGTTTGATCACATAGATCCAATGTCATATATCTATATAATAATATTCATTGAGTAGCTAATATCCCTATTCAGACATTCACACACGAATCCACGCTTTAATGCTGTCTGTAAGATAATTATTCTTAGACATAGTTTGCCCTTTTCTTCACGTACGCATATCTTAAAGTGAAATGAGGACGATAGCAATTAAATCAGGATTGCTTCATTAGTGATGTATTCTGTGTCTGCGAATGCTGACGCCTATATTTAGGTCTGCTCACTTGGACATCCATTTAAAAAGTGAGAAGAACATCAAGAAATATGAGGGCTTTTGTGGCAAGGCATTTGTGCGACAGACCGGTTGTTTTTGCAGATGACAACACTAACAAAATTGTGACACAATTAGCAAGAGAGTACGGAAATGATGCACCACACATTCAATAGTGTCTGCACCATGTCTAATAAATTTTTAGTTGTTTATGTTTTATGTTTTATCCAAAGACCGACACGGCATAGAAGCACGAAGCACAAAAACTGAAAAGTTGAAAAAACAAACATTTCTTTACTCGATTTATTCTCGTATTTAAGCACACAGCTAACATATATTCTGGATCAGCGACGCTGTCAGTTTGCTCTCCAAACTTGTTGTTTATGCAATTCAATTTGAAAAATTTGCATAATTGACATAAACAACAGCTAAATAGGGGCTAGCCATGATTTATTAGGGCTAACAATGATTGATTCGGTGTAAACATTTATCATATTTGGAAAAGGATTTGGAAACCCTTACGCATTTCTTGATAAATTGTATTGAGAGTATTCTTTCACGTACAAATTGTTGAGAAATTACTACCTTTTGGAAACGAACTAGAAAAGAAGAGTAAAAGTTTTAAGATTTTCACCAAATATTAAGTACGTAATTTAAAAAAAAGTTTAAATAATATTAAACTAGCAATTATATACCTATATTTTTTTTAATTAACAAATAATTGATTATTAGTTGAATACCAGCTTGATGTATATTATTATTGCATTCAGAGTATGTCTTAACCCTTTAAGTTTAACTATCTCAACTTAAGAATGGAAGATATATATATATGGATATACTTACATCATAAATCAACAACTAATTTCAAGAAAATAATAAATTGCTTTAGGAAGTACCTTTAAAGACAGGGCATCAAAAGAAAAGTAATCCAAAAATGTTAGCAATAACAATTAGTCAACTATTCATCATTCGAATTCATATTTGAATTCTAAATGCTGTTTGTTGAAGTGTAGTCAAACAACACAGAACCATTGCGCAGAATTGTCTGCCAGAAGCGCGGCACATGTAGACATTCACTTCTATAAAAAGAGCCCCACAAGAATGCCAATTCCTAATGCTCGCCAGGAATGAAAATTGAGCGTGAGCATCATACCATTTAATGCCAAATGCCCAAGTGCCAAACTGCCGAATACCGAATGCCGAATATACTCGTAGTTGCTTAGCACACTGATGATCTGTCTGGCTTGGCGAGCGATTCAGTTAAATGAATGGGTCGCCAGTGCGGCAACAATGTTGCTGAAACCCGAACACAAACTCGCGATTCAAACACGACCACCACAAGTTAAAGCCGAATGAGTTGGCCAGGTAGACGACTCTCTGTATGATTAAGTGCTTGCAGACAATGTTCGTCACAGCGAGCAAACCCAATGCAAACAACATAGTCTTAGCTCCCGTTTTGAGTGACTGCTCTTGGTTCCCCTCGTGGGGAGAGTCCCATGATTGTATAAGTCCATTAGTCCATCAGTATGTCGCCCCGCGTCACAATTGATATTTTGAAAATGTCTGAGTGGCTGCTTGTTGCCGGCTCATGCAATGTGGAATCTTTTGGCATATCATATAAGAACAAAATTAGCTACGAATCTGCTGACATAGTCCACCCCGCTGTTTTGATGAATGGTTATGTTCAACTGCTTGGACAGATAATTCAGAATTTGTATGCGTGCATTGTGTACATGTTTTAAGCTCTTTAACCGATTGGCAATTATGGAAAACAACCTGACTAACTGAGGCCTATGTTGTTAAATAGGCGAGCCTTATTATTATGCAGACAACATTGACACTAATATGATGGACAGCAACTTTGTAAGATAGGCACTCTTTAGACACCGACACAGACACAGACACAGGTTATTTGCATTTGGTAAACAGGTGATTTCTTTCAGATTTGCTTTCGGATTTGTCGGCTTAAGGTCTCAAAATAAATTAGTTACGGTTATCCTTGTCTATAAGAATTGCCATAAGGTGTTTGAGCTCACGTCATATTTTGTATGAGTGCCGTAAAATATTGCAATCAGATATTCATATATGTATATGGGAATATGTGTCGACATATAAAGAAATAAAGATACGTATAACATCTAACTTTTGCTTATCATCTATATATTTCTATATATGTCGATCAAGTTATATGAGTAGGTATATAAATATATATATACACCTCTCCTTTATCATCCCATAAAGTACAACGAATATTATATTAATATTACTGAATGAATTTAATACAAGCGATTCTTGAGAAGCAATCACACTTGCTTCATAATGACTTGATGGTCTCCCTCTCGCTCTCTCTACATATATATATGTATATATATCCATCTCTCCTTGATTTAATAATTCGCTTTTACCCCCCACACCCTCGGAGCCCTTGAAAATCACGCTTTCTAATCGTAGTCACGTAACTATAAATGGAACTTAAACTAAGAGTGCCAGACTGTAATGAAAATGCTTTTGGTGTTTTGGCTTGGGCTGTTTGGTTGGTTGGTCGTAAAACTTGGCTAACTCTAAGTTGGATAGGTTTGGCCTAGGGTTTATTTCGTTGTACACGGAATCATCGTTAAACCGTTAAAGTCAAGTGGCTGGCCAGTTAGCAGGTGGCGAATCGATAGACTTCAACTTCGACTTCGACTTCGGTTCGATTTCAGTTCAGTTAATTAATTTAATGCGCTTGCGCTAATTTCGGGTCCTTAAAGACAGACTGTCTTTCTTCATCTGTTTCGTCTTCTACTTTTTTTCTTCTCGTTCTTCAACATGTTCCCAGAACACCAAAATGAACAGCAAAACTTTGAGGCGCTCGTAAAATTCAAGTTGTAAAAATGTATTTTTGCGTTCTTTTGCGTGCTTTTTTTTTTTTTTGCTTCTTGTGTTGTATTTTCGATTTCATTTCAAATGGCAGCCATATTTGTTGCTGCTGTAGGTCTTTAAATTATTTTTTCTTTTTTTTACATTTTTATTATTCTACATTTTGGAATCGTTACTCTCTGAGGCGGTCCAGGGATCAAAAACAAGTCATTTTGTTGCATAATTTATGCTATTTTCCAGCTAATGCCAAGGCATTACTTTTTAATTATGTTTTTATATATATTGTTTTTTTTTTTGCGGTAGTATTTGTGGCAAGTTGAGCTTCAGAGAGCTAGGATTATGCACACAAATGGTTTTTTAATTATGTAGCCAGCAAGAAGAGGTACTATTGACCAGTCGGCTGCCAACTTCAAAGAGCTATCACATTTAACGTTAACTAGTAATCATGTTATTGAGCTATTAAAGTTGTCTTATACCACTAAGCAGGCAATGGATTGTCTGTGCTGTCTGCTTAGTGCTTTATGCAGCATGGCAAATTTCCAATTTAGAATTTGCAGTTTTAGGCTTGGAAATCAATTAGTTTACGCACAATTCTTATCCTCTTTTTATGCTGCGATTACTGAATCTTACATTTTTATTCAAAGAATCACAACGAATATTACATGAATGTTTCATATTTCATTTAATCACTTTTAGAACAAACAAACAGAATTTCAAATATAATTATGGGAAAATATAATATAATATACAACTATTCGAGTAATAAAATTATTATTATTCGAGTTGATTAAAGCAAGCAAGCAAACAAGCATTAAGCAATCATCATATGTAATTAGATCCCATCAAGAACTAACAGAGAAAGGGCTGCGAGATAAAAACATTTAAAAATATAGAAGGCAATTAGCGACGCGTCTGATACGACATGAACTACTCATGCATCACTTGCAGGTGTTGCACTTGCACCTCGAAGAAATTTCGGCTCACAGCACACGGTAAGTTGTGTTGGTCAAATTGCTTGTTCAGTTAAGTGAACACAACAAAGATGCGCACAATATCGTTGAGGGTCCCCCTTCCGTGTGGCATGCAACATATCAATTAGCAACAAGTATTCTGCACTTAAAATACACCTTCTGGAATTTGCACTTCATTAATATTTATATGGTCATAATAGCTCTGATATATATATATTTTCCAGGTTTCTGAAGTAACAAATTATTCGAATTTCCTTGTTGTCTTAACTATATGAAACTTGTGTTTGCTTTCAGCGATTTTGGAATAAGAGATTCAAGCACATCAATGATTTAAGTGCTATGATATTATGTATATTATATATATATATAAATATAAATAGTGGAAAATCGAACAGAACCAATATTTACAATATTTCCCACTAGCTGCATTCAAATGCAAATCAGTTCAACGCTCTCCCATTTAAGTGTGTATATTTTTAGATGCACCAAACTCAACTGCAACAAACCTGCTCCAACTGACATACTCACGCATATTCACACACATATGCATGCGGTTTTAACTTACAACAGTTAATGAACCAACAAACAAAAAAAAAAAACCTGTAAGATCAGCTATCTTTGGCATGCCTAAGACTATACACCCTTTAAGACTGCAGCTAATCTGCTGACAGCTAGCTTTTTCAAAAAAATACATTCATTTTTTCGATAGGAGCTATATGGTATAGTTGCTCTGATCGCGAATACTTATTGGAATTGGAGATGTCAGCTTCAAGACAAAACTGTATTACTCCCCGTGTATAAGGGTATAATAATGAAATATATAGAAACAACACTCTCTGTGCGTTATATAATTATTTTGAATAAGTCTGAGTCTGGATCGGGTGTCTGGTTTGAAGCCGGCTTCCTTTCGACTTCTCAGCCAGTTAGCAACTACAAATTTGTTACACTAATCGCATGTTTATGGTCAAGACTTGTTAAAGTCAACGTAAAGCGGCTAACCGGTTGTAAAGCTTGCACGTTGCTTCCATTACACACACATATACACATACGCACACACACACACTCACACACAGTTTTGATTAGATATATACAATGATTTAATAGCAAGTTGATAAAATTTTTAGTCATCAACAGTTATCAACATATGCAAATATTAAATTAGATTGCACATTTGTGTATATTGCACATGTTGTTCATATTTATTTGTTACCTCATTCTAATACTGCATGTATTTCTCAATTTGATTTATTGTCCTTTTGGCTTAACGTCAATTTCATATGTATGATCATTTTTAAATTCAACTTTTGGTTTTCAATACTATGCAATTGAGTGCAAACATGGTAATTAAATAATAATAACCATATAAAAGCGCATCTTAAATACAATTTACAACTGTTAAGCTTCATTTAGCATGGGTGAACTTAAAGTAAAATTCGAGAACAAGCATAAATATTCATAAATTTGACATACAGTATATATAATAGAAGATATCCCAAGCTATTAATTAAGACATTAAATATAACAAGAACACAAACAAAACAAAACCAAAACAATACCAAAATCGAACCATTTTTTTTCCTATGCCTGTCTTTTAAACATCAAAGTCAAGTTTTGCTTCAGGTTTGCACTTGTATGCCCAAATTAGTCCAATTATGTACTTACATTAATGGCTAACCAGAGCTTGTGCTTAACGCCCATATTGATTACAAATCGAGTGCGCAATTCTGTAACATGCCTGTTTGCATAATAAATATATGGCACGAACATCATTTCTTGATGTTTTTTTTCAGACAACTCTTTTAGCTTAATGCTTGTCCATTAAAATAAAGTGCATGTTATTCTGGGTACATTGGAAAAACACCCAAAAGTAAAAATCGCATTAAAACAAGAGAAAACAATGTAGTCGAGCGTAGCCGACGGCGAAATACCAGGCGATAACAGGTACCAAAGAAACGGGTATGTGTGGCCAAGAGATACCATCACAGTTTGCCTTTTAATTTGCGGGAGTGTGTGTGGCCGCAAAGAAATTGTTGAGAGAGTTTCCTAGTAACCTTCCCTCCAAGTTTGGTAACTGTAGCTCTTAGATTATGAGAATTCATCGATATCTTAGGGGAGTTACCAGTAAAATACTTCCAAAATTTGGTGACTCTCGCTGACAAATTGTGGAATTGAAGAAAAAAATTGCGCTCATTCAGACGGACAGACAGCATGACGGACATTGTACAAATCCAATATACTATGATACCTTCGGTGACAAAGTATAAAAAGAAGAGCCCACGCAATGAGACCCGTCTGTCTGTCATTTGCAGCAGTTCATTTTTTGAATTTTCCACTCATTCGCATTCATTGGAAACTTGTTGCAATTTCAATTTGAATTTAAATACAAAATCTGTATCAAAATCAAATCAGTATTGCAATTGAAATTCAAATTTACACTTAAACAACATAAGCAATAAAAGTACCTTTTTCAGGAAAAAACATTTTTGATATTTAAAAAAATATGAATGAAATTCGCTGTCTCGCCTGCAGATAGAGTTTATTTTTTCAAATTATATAATATATATTCATAAATAATCTAATAATTATTAAATACTAATGATTAATAATTAATATATGCTCAAATATGAACATGCTACGTTCAAAGCAACTTAGTGGACTCATCGGCATTGTCAAGGGCATGTACTTGAGGCTGGCATGCCCAGAGTCACGCTATATCTCAATCGGCTGAATTTGATAAGAATCATATGCATTTTCTGCACATTAAGAATTTACAATTAAATAACGCATGTACGCTATGCGTATTTTACACAATCAAAACAGTAGAAGTACCAAAAAAGCTTATGTTAGAGTTCTATTTATACATATAATAAACACCCTGGAAATTAAACTTTTTTTAAACATTAATCAACATTGAAGGTTATAATACATTAATTTGTAAAGGTATGAATAATAACAGGAAATTAAAGTTAAGAAATTAAATTAAGAAATACTGATTTGCTGCATAATTGTCGCTAAACCGAAGTCTTGTGCAGTTCAATTAGTCACATAAGGAGATGTCTCCAATCACCTTGTGAGAAACTGAAATGTGGCACAGCCAAGAATTTCCAGCTGGAATCCCATATCTCCATGTTGGCTCGTTGATGCAGCTTGTTGCTCATGCTGAGTTTGCTGCATGGCTTTAGCAACCAGTTGAATTTCACCCTTTTGGATTTACACGCTGTGTTTCCACCAGATAAAGATACATACGCAGACGCAGATTTCCACCGATTGGCAGATTTCCACCCGAATTTCTGTATAATCGTAGCTGCTCTCCAAGCAGTGGTGGAGTTGGCATTGAACACAGTGTCATCTTCATAAGTGGCAAGCAGAGTGTTACTGTCTACTGGATTATAAATTTATATCTAAATCTAATCAAAATGTAGCATCGAATTAAGTAAAGAAAATCCCTGGTTTTTTGAAACACCTTGACTTGTGCTTTTTTTTGGAAATATAATCTTTGTGTAATAAAGTGAGTTAACATTGGTGATTTTCAAAAGTTGAGAGCGATTTTTTAAAAATTATATATACATATTTAAATAATTATACATACACAATTAAATCGTACAACAAAAGTAAAAATGAAGTAAAGACAAAATTGTAAAGCTCAGATGAGAAACGCAAATTTTGTTAATCAAAACTTATTTTCGTAAGGAACAAACTGTTAGCGGCAATCCTCCTCTGCAATTAAGAGCTGACTTTAGGGCATCTGTTAGTCGAGCATGTCTCGATTAGAGCATCCCAACTTTTATCAAGTGTAATTAACAAATACCTTAAGTATTAAATGACCTCTAAAAAGTGCACTCTCCGTTTATAAGCTTAGTTGTACTGTTGCTAAAAAGCTGGCTTGTTTTATTGACACTCGCTTTTCAAAACGGTTTGCTCGAGTACATACTGGAAAGCCTATTAAGAAAACCGCTCGCTTTGCTAATGCCAATTGTTGGCACAGACATGGTCATTAAGCAGCAACTACTTAAACAATTTATTAGTTTTTGTTGCCAACATTAAATTTGTGGCCATTTAAAAAATTTTTGAAGTCTGCCCACGATTTCAGCTAGGACCCAAAATGCTCACAGAGAATGCCCATAAAATCGGCAATGACTCTGCACGAATGCTGCTCGCAATTTTTAAGCGCATTTTTAATTTATTTTCAACATTTTTACAATTCAACAACAACAACAACAACAACAAAACAAAAAACATTTAAACGAGAGTCACAGACTCTCAGATGCTGTGGCTTTTGCATCAAAGTTGTAAATGTCGCGTTGAGTCGTAAATATACAACTGTATATGTGTGTGTGTGTGTGTGTGTGTGTGTGTGTGTGTGAGTGTGTGTGTTTTTGAGGTTATATGGTGTGTAACGACAAGCAGCGATTCGAGAAACATGCCCACGATGAAAGTCATAAGAACGTGCGAGTCTCAAAGGCAAATTACGTTGCGCAGACGCATTTAATGAGCTGGTTTGAGTTAAGTCGATTCGACTCGGCTCGACTCGACTTTAGCTGCCTATTTATTGACTTTTGCTTGGCTTGCGTATTTTCTTTTATTTCTACAGAATCTTCAAACAATTTTTTCACAAAGATTGCCACTTTTATGACTTATTAAAAAAAAAAAACAAACCGTAAATAGTTAAAACTTAACTATTTATATTTATATAATTTATCTTTCAATTCAATTATCATTCTAAAGTCATTTTGAAAAACTATATGGATTTGTATATTTATTTACATTTATGCATTTGTTTTTTTATATCAGCTATAAATCTTGAAATAGGAATGATCAATCTTTGAACTCACAGTGCGCTCATCGATGCTTATCGTATTTTATCGATTATATTTAGATGAGATTACCGTTTAAACATGAAAAGTTGTACGCTTTCAGAACATTTGTAAATTATTTCATTTATTTATGTGAACTAAAAACAGTTGGCAATTTTAAAAACTGGTTTGAAAAAATAGGAATGTTTACTTAAGTTACACTTTAAATTATGTCAAATTCAAATGCTAATTCAAATGTAAGATAGTGCAACATTTGTTGCCAGGATTGGGAAACAATTAGAGATAGCTAAATCTCTGAACCAGTGTAGCAAAAGTTAAGCACGTTTAGAAATGTCAACTTATGACAATTAAAAAACGATTATTCAAATATGCAGTCTTTGCAATAGAACTTACTCTCCACAACCAGAAGCCACCAACTCGTGCAGCTAGAGAAAAAAATAACTTGAGAATGTATTGAGGCACAACGACCGTATTTTGTGACATGATGTTGGTGTGCAACCACAGCAGATCGGATTCTATCGCTTGCGTCGGCAATTTGCCACACAGTTTGCGGTACGTGCAGGTTCAACGACTCGATTATTAAAAAAAAAACATCGCTTGACAATTTTCTTTGGGTATACGTTAAGTTCCCCTTGAAATTTACATTTTCACATTTCTACATACACGAAAAAAAATCGTTAAATTAAAAAGGCTTCTTTTGTGTTTTTCAGTAGAAAAAATGTAGAATATTTCTATTATGTGTAAAACCATTATTTTAGAAAAAACATTCTTTCAACTCGTGGCTTCGAATCCATACTCAATTAAATAAATTTAAAAACTATCTATAATGTTCGTATATGTGAAAAAGTATAATTTTAGAGCTCGATGAACACTTATGCAGAAAACAACCCTTTAAATTGAATATATCTGTGTATTGGAACGTTCTTATTGCCAGTTTCAATAAAGACCCAAATTACGACTGCAGTTATTAGTATTAGCAATCAACGTTTGGTGTTTTCGCAATTCTAAGTATCGCTTTAGAAAACTTGTTGCTGACGATTCTTGTTTTTGTTTTTTTTATTTTTTTTTTATGTTGTGGCACAGGTTCAATGTCCGCTTTATAGCTACTATTTCATTTGGCCGCAACAATTGGCATTGCTTTAGCTAGGAGCTTAGGTAGGCTCTTCATCTAGGCACCCTTTGGAAGCACATTATTGGCTTGCGATCTCAAACATTAAATTATAATTTACAACGTTGTTTTTGTTGTTTTCGTGCTGTCAAAACATAAAACAACGTGATGTCTTTTTTAAAGCTGATTTTTACAGCGCGTAACTTTGTGAAAGGCGCAACTGAAAACGAAGCAGAGGAACAATAAGTCGAATAAGCAGTATGATCCTAAGCCCAGGCCAGTGACGTCCTCGCTGGCTGGTTGGCTGGCTGGCTGGCTGGTTAAAAAATAAAATATAAAAGAAAAAATAATTTAATTAGCTCTGCCTGTTGCATGCCGTGTATGTTGAGGCATTCCTTTTTGCAAAATCGAGTTCCGTTTTTATTTTGAACCTTTTATGCATGAATATAATAATCGTAAAAACTAAACTCAGACTTTAATTTTGCCGCCGTTCGATTAAAATCTGTGTAAAATAAATGTATTGCCATTAATCATAGCAGAGAACTGTGTAATCGAAATCGCACAAACTGCGCCACTGGCTGTGGGCATTCGTGACAACAGGCTCCAAGAGAAGAGCAGGAGCAATCTCCGGAACATTCATTCTGCCAGGAAGCGATTCGCTACCCTGGGAAGCCATTCTCTAACAAGTCTACAGCAATTAGAGAAATGCAACCAGCTGGATCACCTCATGATCTTAGCTCACACGAATGCCACAGAAAAGGAGGGGCCTATGTGTGTCGAGCTTATGGTCGGCAGCCGTCTAAACTAACCTCATCAATTGAATTTTGAAACCAAACAGTTTTTATTTGTTTGGACAAAACAACTCTGTCTCTCTCTGGAATCATTTTATACCTACAAAGATATCTCTATACCTACAAAGATATCTCTATCTCTCTCTCTCGAAACCTTTAATTTACGGAAAGGCATTCATCATTGTCATCAACTAACCAGCAACATATACAAAATAGTACTAATAATTCTAGTCGGTAATCACAGTAATTAAATGATATAGTTCAAATAGCGCACATCAGGTTTGGTTAGATTAAACTGTTAACAAACTGTAATGTCGACACATATAGGCTACGCTATTATCTAACTTGAGATCAAAGATTTATCCAGCAAGTTGCGCTTATAAATTTCGCAATCTTGACTGGTCCCATTTTTTATAGCTTTGATAGATTTTGTCTGATTTGGGCTTCCTGGCAAGCAAAAAAAGTATTCCGGAGATTGCTCTCTTTTACAGCTGCTGCAGTCGTCATGTTAAGGTGTCTGAAGTCTATTGGCATGAATATCGGCTAATTAATGTCCGGTTATAGCAGGGATTACTGCAGGACAGCTTATCCAACTGAGATTACACTACTCTCTACCATGTGTCGTGCTTATTATGGGCCAGGTTTGGCGTGCTAGACGACCGAAGGCCGCGTGTAGCCAGAGGCATACATACGATATACCTTCCTTATCTGCGAGGAGGGTCAATAGAGTGCCTTTCCCAACTACCTCATTAGCGTTGCAGTTGCCATCGATATTTTGGTGACCAGACACCCATATTAGGCTGACAAATTGCTTATTGGCCGTCTCGTGACGTTGTTGATATCGCGCTAATAGATTTGGCAGCCGCTTGGCTATCAATGTAAATATTTACATTGGATGTACTTACTTTAAGCCACTTTAAACAATTTAGTGTTTCTTTTATAGCTAATACTTCCGCCAGAAAAGCACTACAATGCGCACATTATTTATGCAAATCAATTCGTAATAACGCAATTTAACCTTTAAATGGCTAACAACCCCGGACGACTGAGTCCAAAGTAGAGCAAACACGCTCTCAAAATACTGAAAGCGAGAGTATTGACTGTTGTTTGCACATGCTTACAACCACATGCTTACACACACGCATAGAAACACTGTATGTGTTCTCCCCGGTTTGCATTATATCAACAATGCAACAACTTTGACCCAAGCAGTGCAAATAGCTCATCATCATATTCGTAATGAAGGCAAGTTCTTGTTTCTCCCGTTTTGTATATTATGATTATGATATGAGTATCTAAACGCTTAATATTTTTATTATTTTTATTTTTTATTAACTACATTTACATTCAATATTCAGATTTGTAAAATGTGTCGAAAAAAATTGTCATTTACAAATCAGTTTAACAAAATTATTTTATCTGTGTTTGTGTACTATTTTCTTCTTTTTTAATGTAAAAGTTTATTTGTGATTATTGTGTAAAAACTTATGAACAATTTTAATTTAAAAAAAATTAACTAGTTTAAAAATTATTAATTTTTATATTTTTGTGTAATATTTTGAGTTCAAAATAGGACTATCTAATAGACAAATATTTAATCTGTATTATTGGCAGTCAATAATAGTAACAACAAAAGTCAAATATTTAATCAGTACTATTTGCGCTCAGTAACTAATTTGAAATACTAACTTATAATTCTAAGTCACATTAGTTGCTAATTTGTTTTAGGGTCGTTTCGCTATTGTTCACCTTGAACTTGTATTGTGTTCAATTGTATTGCTTTTACGCCCGGATTTTAACAACTTCAAATATATACGAGTATATATAAGAAATTAAATATTAGATATTATTAAATGTATAAAGAATAATTCATTCTTCTTGGCAAAGTACCAAAGAGTTCTTTTAATTCTCAATCCATTCAATTTATATTTAAAATATTTTTAGTCACGTCGTCACGCATAATTATCTTAGACATATTCCAAGCATTAATAAATAAACGCGGACACTAAATGATGGCAGCTATGCCAATAATTAATGAATCTGCTGCAACAAATGCTGGAAGCATGCCAAAAATTTGCACAATTAGAAAATAGTATTATTTTAGCAAGACAATATGTCGGCGCCATATTTCAATTGATATAGTTAATGATCTTGCCACGAAAGATTTTTTATTGTGTCCATATGTGTAAATCACACACACACACATATCTATTTTCATTGTTTGTTTTTATGAGTTTTTTTATCAGCATGTCAATTTGTTTTTCTTTTCTGAGACTGCTGCACAACAGCTTTCAATGCAACACAAATTACACGTCACATTATAAGACAATACAGCACGTAGCAGCCTGGACGTCTGGGCACGGCTTAGATTCGGCCAGCTGCCGAGTTTGCCAACTTGGGTTGTCTTCCAGCCATACTCTTAACTCAAATTTCTGATACGGCAGACACGTTTGACCAATTGGATATTCATTTTGACTCACTAGACGGGCAATAAAATTTACACAAATTACTAATTTTTGTTATATTTCAACATTTTCTAAATAATGGTCGCAATAAAAGTGATTCACCAAGATTTGAAAAATATATACCTGCAGTATTCTAAGCTAGTTGTGTTTTTAATTAATTTATGTGTGAATAATTGCCTCCATTACACACACGTTTGGTATAAATCAATCAATTTTATACATTGATCGTTGTGTAAAACAAAAATCTGGATAGCAAATTTGGCAATGTAAATTGTGTGAAAAATGCTAAGGAAACAAATGTAGTAATTTCCACATTAAATATTTGAGCAAAAATTATTATAAATTAAAACATAAATAAAGTGTCTTTCAGATAAAATACGCTCTAAAAATATTGCCTCAGTGAACAACTAAAACAAAAAACATATATATATTTTTATCAGTAGTTTGTAATGCTGGCAATATAATTATATTTTAAAATATAAATAAATATATTTTTCATTTTAGTTGCACATATCTCTTCTTCATGAAAATTTTCAATGTGAAAAACATTGTTTTAATTTGGATAGTTCAATGTGTCTCATGAATATTTCAAGGTTTTCAACAAATTTATAGGCAATTAAAATTAACAGGAAAATCAACTAAGAAAATTACAGTCGGATGTTACCGACTGGGTTATGCACTGATTCAGTCATAATAAACAGGTGGCAAACAACAGACTTGGGATTAGTGTGGACTGAATATTCATTGATCTCCCTTACCAGTTTCCAATACTAGTAATATGACTTTTTTACATTCTGTAACTCTATCATTAAAACTTTATGAGATAGATGATTTTATCGACTTACATTTTTTAAACCAAAATACAAATTTCTTATTGATCTTTAAGGGGTTGTCGGTAATATATTTTTAAGTTTTGATGTTTCTATCTCAAAAGGTGGACTTGCGATTCTAACGATTAGGGACTCTAGCTTTCTTCTTCTTCTTTCTTTAATTGTGAGTTTTATCGATTAGCAATTAACTATGCTATCGATTTGCAATTAGCCTGCCAGTAGCACTTTCATTTTTATCCAACTTTAGTAACAGAGTATAGAGCGAAACAAACTGTTTTATACAAATGTTCAATTGGAATTATATTGCTTGCATTTGTTTAGAGTAGCACAAGCAAACACACACCACACACAACGCACACTATGCATACTCAAGAACACGCGCACACACACAGTTGCAACAACAGCTGTCTGGGGGCCCCAAGCCCCAACATTCCGCAACTCACCCGTCTTGTCGACGACAGTTGGCACGTAAGCAGTTTTCTATTATAATCGCACAAGCAACAAATACAATATTTGCAATGCAGCTCTCTCTCTCTCTCTCACTCACTCTCTCTCACACTTGCCTTGCCCCCGGACTTTACTCTCTCCCCTCATTCAAGACACACGCTCTCTCCTAACGCTCTCTGCTCGCCCTGCCGCTGTCGCGCCTACGTATTGCGAATTGCAATCGGTCAATTTGCTTGCTCAGTTGTGTTGAGCTTCCTTGGCAACAAGTGCAAAAACTGCGCACCAAATTGCAATTGCCTCTAATTTACTCCCGCGTTTCGGCTGGTGCAATAATATTCATATTACGCATACGCCGCGTGTATCACATAAGGTTTTCGTGTAGATGCCACAAAATAGTGTCTAAGGCAAAATTTTTTTTGCTTAATTTATAGCGAGCCGCAGGCATCTGAGATTAATGTGCCATGACTTATTAAGCGATATGCCTATTCCACTAATTAGCTCAACTTTAATATTTATGTGTACCCTCAAGCACAAACACAAATGTGCGATATTCTATGATTTACGTTTAAATTCGAATCCACAGTTTATTAGTTCCGAATGAAGTTATTTATTGATTTTCTAACGCTTTCCGACAAATTGTCACTCGAATTAATTTCCCTTGATTATAGTAATGGCACCAGCAGTTGACTAACTTTAAATCAACTTTCGACTGGCCAGGTTTTTCCTGTTAATTCAAGTATCATGTTGCCTATCACAAATGGCATCTAATGACACAGCTCAAATTTTTATGCTAATATGGTAAAATGGTAACTGAGCAAATCTGGTTTGTAATCTTTTGTAAATATGTCAAAAGAGTATATCGAAGTTGAGCACAGGTATGCAACAGACAGAATATACTTAAACAGGATCCACAGCGAAGTCAATCTAGGCATGTTCATCTGCCTGCCTGCATGATTAAACCGATCTAAGTAGTTATAAAAGCTATAGACTTCAAACGCAAAAAAATCGCACATATGTGTATTTTTATGTGTATTTTAAGCAAAGACTTGGATTCAGATTATCTCGCAGTCCAGCAGAAAATATCTATTTCAGACCACCGTATGATAAATTGTTGGATATCTCAATAAATAATTCGATTTTAGTATGCAAGAGTATGAAATCTTCGGCATGTTTACTTAGCAGCTCCTTTCTTGTTTTTTGGACTAATGGATGCATTAACTCTTGACCAACTTTTGCACTTACAACTCCACTAATATGTGTAATATAAAACTGTGAAGTCAATCCGATAAGAAAAAAAATAGGTTGCATTACCCCGATGTTTGTAACCTGAATAACAGACACAAGCCAGCTCTTATTAGTATTCAACTTGTTTTAACTAACATTGGCATATATCCGACTGAAGATACTAAATACATCTGAGTCGATCGAGTCAGTCCACTTTATCACATCTAAATTCGAACTAAGCTCATCATATTGCGCATCAACATTAATCAACTCCATCATATGAAAATCTTTTTTGTTGTATATATTATGCTAATCACATTTAGCCAAAAAAAAAGTCCTCAATTTCGAACCACTTTATCAAATGGCTCGCATAGGAATAATCGAAATATTCCTTTGACGTACATGTTACACTTTCCCATGCAATTCAGAGCTCTATAAATAGAAACTCTCATATCCGCAGCTCTTACGATTTTGACGTTTTTATTTGTAAGGCTATTTACAATATAAAACAGAAAGGTCAAACAAAGACTGATTGTAAGTGCCCTTCAATTTAAATTATCACAGATTAAACCAGTGCACACTTTTACCCATTAACCACAAACACTGTATAAATTATACAAGATTTTATGAACGATATAAAAAATATGCATACATATTGATGTATAGATGTGTGTATAAATACTTTTTAAATATATGGGAAGACACCACCAAAAGTGCATATGAAGAGCTCATCGTTGATGTCGAAAATGGAATTGGAGATTCAATCAGGGGTGCAAACACCCCCATTCAATTGAAAGGGGAGTATGTGGCGAGGACCGACCGATATTTCAAAGAGACGCAGGGGTCTTATCAACTGATTTATATCACAGTCACAGCAATTAACGCGAATGTAAAGGGACGGCAATAAAAAGACGTTCGAAAAATGGCAACAAAACTCGAACGCAATGAAAGACAAAAAATCAACGTACAATATGTGTATATAAATATATATTTATATATATGTATGTATATGTATGTATGTGTACGTGTGTATGTGCATATATATCAGCTGCTTCTCATACTTTTCATTTTACGAGCGTCAAACTCAGGCAATGCCAAAATGTGAGGAAAACCTTTCGGCCAAATAGATGTGTTCGCTGTTATTGTTGTTGTTTGTTTGCTGTTGAACGTCGTCATCAACGTCAACGTTTGTTGAGTGGGGAGAGGAGCGGGGTGGGTTTACTCGTAAAACGAACGTTGAGGAACTAAGGAAGAATTTTACGATGGCACAGTCTAGCAAGCATTTGGCGTCTGTCTATAAGACGAGTTATAGCCTCAGTGTCTAAATTATACTCAAGCGTCGAAAATATGAGCTGCCATCGAAATCATGTATGAAATTAGTGAACGAACAGTAGCTGGAAAAACGTTTCTGGAAACCAAACGCATTAGCTTTGGCTGTAAGCCAACTAACTGCCAATTGGCTTTAATGGCCAAGGCGCAGAGGGAACGTGATAGCCGTCACGTTTTGCAACAGGGCGACAGCTCCACACCACCACACTTCGATAAGGAACTAAGCACTGCGCTTATCACGCACAAAAAGGGCAGCCAACAAAGCTTGTGCAATCAATGCCCACCGTTGATCCGCAGCCCTGATAAGTGATAAGCCTACATGTGTATTTGAAAGTGAAAGTCGTGCAATGTGAGCTAGCACTTAAACTGAATTCGCAACTAAGGCCAGGGGTCTAGGGTGTCGGTGGGGTCTGCCCTAGCACAGACACAATGTCAACCCTTCAATTCACAGCAGATATTATAAAGAGCTGTAAAAACTGCCCTTGTTTGACAAATATAGACAAGTTAAACAATCGCTCATTATTTTACTTGTATTTAACAGATGCAATTTACAATCTGCCCTGTCGAGATGAAAAAGGAACACATTTTGAAATGTAGTAACTTCAACCAAATATTATTACTTGAGACGATCTTTATAATGTTCTTTAATATTCTCCAAATTTGACAGCTGAATAAGACAAACCAAAAAATGTTATATATAGTACTGATATTTTAATATATATTTATTTATTAATAATTTATTAATTTCCCAAATTTCACAAATTTAAATAATGAAACTTATAATTGTGATGGACTATTGTCTAGATAAATGGTTAATATTCTTATTGTCCCTATTCAAAATGCCAAATAGAATACTTAACGTTATTAAACCCTTATTAAACTTCTTTATTAGCGTATGAACAAATTTCAAAACATTCTTTATTCACTTCAAGTATATTTGGATTTCATATATACTTGCTTCGTGGTAGGTTCTTCTTCTAAGTTTATAGGAGCAGATAGAAGGGCCGCTGGGAGGCGTTTGGATGCTGTCCGTAAATGCCTGGGTTGCTCTCTAAAAATAGCGAGTTGAATGTAGATCATGCGGAGACAGCTGCCAGGAAACTTGACGATTCATTTCATTATCCAACATAGTCAGAAGAGGAGGGCAATGCAAATTGAATATGCTGATATTTGTGTACCTACACAAATTATCTTATATAAAGTAACAAATTGTTCACAATTTATTCATAGGCAAATAAATATGCATTGTTTATAGCTGAAAACTAGGCACCTGACATTTGCTTGACCCAGCAAATAAAACGCACAGATTTATGGCTGCAGAAATATTGCAACATTCGACAATAAACATACTTGTCCCGTTTAAATACATTTTTATTTATTTATATTTGCAAAATATGGAATTTACCTAATAAAAAAAATGTGCATTGCTGCCACAGCGCTGCCACCATTCAATACGTTCCCCACCATTTAGCGAGTTGGCATGCCCGGCACGTGTAATCCATAAACGGTTGACGTAGTCCCCAAGCGCGCTAAAAATCAACACATTGCACACACACACACACACACACACACATTGCAATTCAATTGCAATTACACTTGGCAAAAAAAAAATATACTTTGATATCTATACAGCCAGCGACTATATGAGTATCTAACTAGATAACTCTATTATGGAACCCATATAGTTTATACCCTTTTTTTCCCGATCTGCATACAATTCCGTGTCAACTTAGCCATGTCTGTCGGTATAAAAATACGGATATCAGAGACCGTACGAATCAAATTCCGATAACAAAAAAAAACACAATTGTGTATATATAAGCTAAGAACATATATATATATATATATACATATGATATATATACATATAAAATACCCCAGTAAATTATAGAGCAACTATAAAAATGTCATCAACTTTTCTTAACCAAATCGTTTTTTTCATATGGAACCAACTGTTTTTCAGCCAGCCAAATTTCTTGTGTGTTGATTTTGGTTTAGCTTTAGTGAATTTTTGTTAATTAACAACATAAACAATTAGGTTCAAGTGGCGAGTTGCCGCGACTAGACGATTCTAACTTGCAATTTTATTTAACTTTATTGTATTTATTTTTGTATATAAGCAAAATGTTGATCTTTAGATATTTAACTGAAGCTCATCCTTATAAATTTTTATTTTATAATTATCTTATTATTTCTTTTATTAAAGTGTATACAATTTAGACACATGTGCACCACATGATTGCTGGTGGCAACATTGTGGCAAGCGTCTTGGAAGATGTTGATTCTTATTTCGCAATTTCTACTTAGCTGTTATCATTGTTAGACCTCCCTATTAGCGGCTCTATTGATTGTATTTGCTTATTTAAATAAAATAGATTATTTAGCTTTGCAAATGGGACGACCTTGAAAGCAAACTGTAAAGAGCTAGCAGATGCGATTTCGCAATGCCATATTTACAGAAGATTGCCCAGGTATTTGATTAAATAATTAAAGGCAATAAAAAAGGTTAAATTTCTAACAAATAACATATGAAGTGAAAAACTATACTTATCTCTAGCTAAATTGTAAGGATGACAATTAAATTGAAATGAAATAATCAAATCATTTGACAAATTGCCATTCGTATTTAATATAAACTCGAATGTCAATTAAAATGCCACGGCATACAAAGTTTTATAATTATAATTATATTTACACCCAGACATCTATATATATAAATATATATGGCCATATGTCAGCACAACGTGCAAGTGGTGAATATATAGCGGCAACTAAATGATCCGATGGAATACATAAAAGCTTAGTCATTAAAGTTAATTTGATCACACCGATTTTGAAATGCCCTTAACTGATCGGTTAAATAAATTCCAAATAAATAATTTCCAAATATACGAAATATGCTCTAAATATTTGACATACTTTTTTATATTTTTCACACATTTATTTCATAATAATAAGAAATATTTTGTAAGCTTAAGTATTTAAAATATCTCTTCCAAATTATAACTTGCAATCGCATTTTCCAATAAAATAAATTTAACTGAGATTAAATGATTTCAGGATTTTTTTTTCTTATGATGGCAAATTAATTTTGTTATCAAACTGTGTATTAAATTGCAGATACTCTATTATTTATATTACATTATGTAAAAGAAAAAAGAAGAGCATGACATGAAATTCACACTTCTGATAAGCCAAAAGCCAAAGGGGACAATGCGAATTGATAGCAGAACAATGTCGCAGTAATGAAATTCAATTGAACAAAAGTAAGAGTAACAAAACTAAGACAAGCCGTAGATTATCTTATCTATTGCAATTTATGAAACACGACTTCCAAGTCAAAGGGTTAAAGTCAAATTAAAATACACATAAAAAGGAAAAGAAAAACATGGGTGAACAAAATAATAATATTCTCGATCGTAAAAAAACAAATCGCCAGCACAAGCTTGTTATTTGCGATAATAAAAATAAAAACTATACGCATAAATGCATGCAAAACTGATGCATGAGGGAAGGGGCCAAAGAAGGGGTTACGTATACAAATTTTGGGTGTGTTCTGGGTGTGCGTGTGTAAATATTTCTGGCACGAGTAAAACCCAAAAGCATTACACAAGTTCAAGTGAATTACGACTACAAGAAGATGACGACGAAGACGAGGACGATGACAACGACGATTACGAAAATGACAGAGACGATGGCAGAAACAAACACAATGGCGAAGCGGGGAGCGGGGAGCGGGGAGCGGGGAGGGGGAAAGCGATAGAGAAAGCGACTGAAAGCTAGAGGTTTTACTTTATACCATATATATGTATATATATATATATATATATATATATGTATATGTATATGTCGTAAAGTTTCTGGTAAATTACAAACGTTTTAATTTTGAGATTAAAACTGCTTTCGTGCCAAGCTTAACAAGCTTAACTTGGCTAAAAGCAGCTAAAGGCCAAGCATTGCCAACTTCCGCCTGCTGGCTGCCAAGGATGCGTGACATCCTCAATACTCATGCCAATACCCATAGCATCTCCCCCAAACCACTTTTCCCATCATGCGCATAAAAACGCTCCATGCGACATGCAGTTTTATTATCGTTTACTGCATTTCTTGACGAATGCACAAGAAAAGAACAGATGGCAGGTGGCAGGTGGCAGTGGGCAGGTGGCTGGTATTTCCAAGGAATGGGGCACAGTACTTTACAGCAAAACGAGCGCAGACGCCGGTTAAGGCAAAGCCAAGTTAAGCGTTACTGCCTGCTAGATTTAGTGCAAGCCAATGAATTCCAAAGTAGGAATAACATCACATTTCTGTTTTTTTTGTTTTTCAACCAAACGAAGTGCGAAACCAAAGAGCTTCACTGACTGGCCAAAGCTGGGAACTTCTAAGGAGCCATTATTTATGGTTGCTTTAGTTGAATAACTGACTCTGAAGCTAGCAATTTGTAAGTAGTCCTTATTTGAGTTGCCCCATTTCCGACCTGACAATAACTGCTCTTATGGATTAACCATAAAACTAACTTCCATTAGTGGCGCTATTATATGAGTCAAAACATGCAATGTATTGTGTTAATATAAATGTTTGAATATTTAAAAACAACATAAAATAAATCATAAAAAATATTCTTATTATAAATGAATAATGAATGCACAGGAGCTAAGTTAATTTTTTTTCCTTGTAAGGAGGATTTTCTTCATTCAAATTTGTTGCCTGATATTTAGAAAAGAGGATTTTCTTTCAATAAACCAATTAATACAGGTGCTAAGCATGATTATTATTATTTTTTGGCATTTGTTATTTTAAAAGAACAGTTTATTTAAAAAATAGTTACAATCATAAATACTCAAAAATTATACATTTATTTAATTAAACACTGTTTGCAATAAAAGCAGAAAGTTATTGTCGGCATTAAAAGAAGGTGTCGTCAATATATGTAATATATATTGTTATATTACATGATTTGACAATAAGCCAGAATAGTTCTCAGAAGTAGCTCTAAAAATAAATTAGTTAAGAATGTTCAAGATAATTGGCATCGAACTGAACAAAATATACACATATGTATAAACATTTATATATGCTCTTGAACATGCATATAGACTACCTACATATAGGCGAAAACAATTTTAATAATTTAAATATTGCTTAAATATATTAAAAGGCCTGCAAGGCAGCGAATTTTTTAAAAGTATTAATTAATTCATTTTAAAATATTTATGTGGCTTTTCTCTATATATACACTATGTATCTTTCTCTCCCTTCTTCCTTCTCTGCCTGATTATATCTGCACTCAAATCCATTTGCTTAAAGTCCTTTCTTAACTTTATATTCGCATCTGTGTCTGCACTATCTCTGCCACATGCCGCATTAAAAAGCTTTAGCTGTTCCATTTGCTTGCCACGCATTTATTTGCATTGCTTGTGTGGCTGGGCCAAAAGGATATCATCTAGGATTCGGTAGACATTCCATGGTTCGCTTCATTTGCCACATTGCTCAGCATCAATTCGTCTTCATCGCAACTCGTTTTTGCATGCAGCACATTTGGGGCTGCCATTTTGTGGATATTTCGATTTATTATTTTTTATTGTTGTTACGTTTTACGATTTTGGCTGCATTCGGGCTCCAGGCTGTGTGCTCTCTCTCTCTCAATGACTCTCTCTATCTTTTTCCACAGATATTCAAAAATATTACCACTTCGTCGGTTTACGGCCCTATTTCTTATACTCATTTTCATTCTGTTTTTGGTGAATTTGCAGATGAAACAACAGCAAAATATTGTATCAAAATATTTTCGAGTCTTTTTATTGCTCGAGATAATTTTACAACTGACTGTTAGAGTTGATGTCGAGTCGACATAGATATTTAAGCTGGCTAGATTAATGAGGCTAAAACAAAACTTTTTAAACTGAAAAGTTGAGAATATAATTTGTATGCACTTTCAAAATGGGAAAAGGGTACAATGAAGTTGTGCAAAAGTATGTAACAGGCAGACGGAATCATCTGCAACCCCATAAAGTAAATACACATATATCATCCAACCAATTTCAGAAACTACAACAGCTAGAAACTTCAAATTATGATATTTGAAGATCAATTTTATTCAATTTAATCAACACCTGTCCTCGTCTGGCGAATATCGATGCAAATCGAATTCCGAAAGCAGTAAAAGACACAAATTTATATATATATATCCTTGCAATTTATATATAATATACCCAGACATATTATTGATGAACTGTAAAAAATTTGTTAAGATCGTCGAAGCAACACAGCTTTTCTTAACCAAAGGAATATTAGCAAGCCTAATATGTATTTAACATCTTCTAGTCGATCTGTCTCATGTTGATCATTTTAGATTGCTAATTAATAATTATTATATATATATTCGATCAATCTATTTGAACTCAACTTTGTGAAAGCTTAGCCAATTTTTGTAAGTGACATTATAGGTTATTTGCGATAATTTACAGTGTACATAAACATAAACATAAACATACACATAAATCGCTTGCTTTAGCTTAGCTTGTGCAATCATTCATTGGACATTTAAGTATTTTTTTGTTTATAAAGTATTTAAGTACTATTTTATTATTATTTTCCTGAATTTTTGACCAACAAATGATATGATTCGAAGTAAACTGTCCAATATCAACCTGGCTGCATTGGTGAAACTAGGTTAATATGTACATAGGGATGCTTATATGTATGGATGTACGAGTATATATAGAAAATTGCACTTCAAACTTGCCGCAATCTGCGCACAATATAAAAAGGCCGGGCAATGTAATGCCTGCAATTGGCCTAAGTTTGTACATACATATATTTATATAAACGTATATTTATTTATACATACATATATATGCTGGTATATAAAATGCTCTGCTCTCCTGGCAAGCCAGTGATGCGCTTGAGGAGCAGCTGCAGCAGCAACGCGAACAGCGACAACGGCAACGACAACAACAAGCTTCGTGCTGCATCCAAACTCCATAAAAGGCGCAAAAACGACGATGAACAACTTTGATAACGACTTAAACGACGAACGAAACATGGACGAAGAAGCGCACACAAAAACAAAAAATAAAAATAAAATAAAAGCAAAAAGAAGGATTCGGCTGCGAGAGCAAGCAAACACAGCAGAGAGCCGGGCAGGCAGCAAAGGAGCAGCAGAGAGAAGGAAAGAGAAAGAGACAGCGAGTGAGAGTGAGAGAGAGAGAGAGAGAGCGGCGAGCATCGAATGGGAGTAAGTTACGTTTATGCGCGTTAATGGCATCGTTTACTGGCTAACTGCAAATGTGTGCCCGCAGAAATGGGTGTGGCACGCCACTGTTGCAGTTTGCATCACTCACCATCAATGAGATGGGCGTTGCCCAAAACGTTTTTCGATATGCATACTGCAATTCACAGTCCGAATTTATATACATACAAACATACACACATAAATTCATACATACATAAGCAGCAGCATGCAACGTGCAACTTTTGCCGCATTGCGTAATAATTGTCTGAATTTTGGAAACCAAAAAAAATGCTTAGATCATTCATAATAAGCTGAAAATGTTGGATAGGATGTGCTGTTGTGTAAATGGTATATAAGCCAACCAAGTAATAACCATGGAAGAAGAACAGGCTTTGGATGCTTTCCTTAACCAAGAAAAGATGCAGCATCCCAGGAGTGCTTGTTATGACCCAGCAAAAGCTTGGCTTAATGGAGGAGCTGTGGGCTCAGAAGGGGGCTCAATAGATCTAATGGGTCGCAGTGCAATTACAACAATAATAATATAAATGAAAACTATCTAAAGTAGTGTTAGAAAGTCTGTAATAAAATTAAATAAATAGTTAATTAGTAAATAGCAGCATCATTTTTGAGTATTGACTTAAGGTATGAGGCACAATCCATTCCGTAGATTGAATGAACGTATCCTGTGATCAAAATAATAGCACCAATCTAACAAGAAATGTTTTCAAAGGTGTCTTTAAATTTGTAGCTTTAATTAGAAAATTAAAAATAATTAGAAAACAATAAACGATTTCCATAAAGAATGCGTAATTTAATTGTGTTTTTTTTTTTTCCTTACTTTTGCCTCTTTTCCTTTTAAATGAAAAACAAATATTTATTGAAAATAATTCTATTAGCAGTGATGACTTTAACTTATAGAAGGAATACTAATCAATATTTTAAAAATCAAATTTTGAAAGTATTACAAAATTAATGAGTTGGTTTTTGATTCGGAAAAATGTCGTAGTGATATCGGAGGCCTTTATATAATGGAGAGTTTTGATCTGCAAGGAATTGAGCACCAGGGAATTGTAATCTTCTTGGCAGTGGCAGAAGAAGTGTCAAGCAGAGGGAAGGACAGCTTGGTTGATTCCCTAACAACTGCAGTTGACTCTAAAAGCAGGCTAAACACATTATCAACGCACCCATTGAAAATGGCCAAAAATAGTTCTGTGCAAATTAGACAGAAGGAAGCATCTTCGACCCCATAAGCTACATATATATATTCTTAATCAAGTTCAAGAAATTACAAATTTTTAATATCAATTCAAGATCTAATTAATTAATTTCATGTTATACATTTTGTTTTCCGATAGAAATAAAAGCCGCCATTTTTAAGCGCAGAGACTAATAATTGATATATATTATACATGTGCATCTTATTGATCAACCCAGATTGATTCATCAAGGTATACTACGAAGGATCCAAGCTACAGCCGGAAACTTATTCTCATATTGATCTTGTCAGCAGACGCCACAATCTCATGTGTGGGAAGGGGATGGCAAGATAATCGACGTGAGCGTAAAAATGTTTGTGTGTATTTGTGTGCAGCGCTTCGTTACCTCAGATTGCCTGTACTTACATATGTATGTATGCTTATGTATATGTATGAATGTATATCGCAAGACGATGATTTCAGTTCGGGCTTATGAATAAAACAATGCCCTGCTTTAGTTTTTTTTGTTTTACTCTTCAGTGCCTGTGCTGAGATACGCACACTATCAAAAGTGAAATCTAATAATAAATCTATAATAATTTGGATACTTCACTATTTATTTTGTGAACCCAAAACTCAGACCCTTTCAATTTGTTAATATTTGTTTTTATTTAAAACTCAACGTCCCAGCATATTTAAAATTTAATCAAAAAATTGAAAATTTAAATTTGAATTTTGTATAAAGTTATTTCCTATTAGTAACTTATATATACATATCATACGACAGGCTGTGAAACAATATGCAATTCCCTAAAGATCGAGTTGTGAGTTTTGATTATTCGATAACATATAAAGCAATTAAAAGTAATCGGTGTGACTTTGATTGTTAATGCTTCTGACTGGAATCGAAAGTTCTTGATGGCCACAATAATAATTGCAATTAAAACCAAATAAGTGGGACTGATTTATGTGTAGATAAAGTTAATTGTGTTAACCAGACAACTATAAATTAATTATGAAAAACACAAACAAAAAACGCACTTCAAATTCAGTTTTCCATACATATGTATGTGCATGTATGTATGTATGTTTGTATGTGTGCGTGTATCTAATTAAGCAATCAAAATGTTTTTGCTTGTTTTATGCCGTGGCAACAATAAATTAATTTATAAAAAGTATATACGCTAAACAAAATAAAATGCAAAAAGCAAAAATGTCGACCAATAAAAAAGGCACAACAAAACGGCAAATGACTCAATTACTTAATTAAAAATGGCAAATGGCAAAAAATAAAATAAAATACAAAAAAAAAACAATAGCAAACATGTCCCATAGGTTAACTTGACGACAAGTGTGTGTGCGTGTGTGTGTGTGTGTGTATAATTATGTACATGCTATTTGTATACAACTTAATTTATGTAAACTAAATAACAGCGGCAGCAACAACAAAAATAACAGCAATTGTTTTATGACAGCTACACACGCAAGGCAGAAGACACGTTTCACACACACACAACGCACACACACACATGCGCGCACACACGCATACAGAGCGGGTGCTCACCAATGCAAAACGTGCGCCACAAACCACACAAGCGCCAACTACTCAACGCAGCAGTTGCATGCAACATAACAACAACAGCAACAACAACAGCAGCAGCAATAGCAGCAGCAGCAGCAGCAGCAACAACAGCAACATCAAAAGCGAACGACAGAAGAGAGAGAAACATAATAAAACGGGCCAATGACTATGAAGCTCCGCCTACTACAGAAACTACCGACGATGATGACGACAACGACAACAACAACGACGATGACGACGACGACGACGACGACGACGACGACGGAGAAGGCAACGGCTGCGGCGACGGCGACGGCGACAGCGCAGTTGCTGTCATTTGTTCTTTTTGTTGGTCCTCTGGTTTTTGTTGTGTAGGTAAAACAGCCAACATGAAAAGAAACAAAAAATGGCAGAGCAAATTTGAAAGAAATAGAGGCAACTAAAGCACACGAAAAAGAACAGCAGCAACAACAAGTTCAAACATGAACAGTGAACACAATTTCGAGTTGCGTTTACACTATAAAAAAATGTATACTAAGTATTATGCATATGTTAAGGTAGACGTTAATTATCCTAAACATCTATTCGCAGAATAAATACAAAATCATTTAGAATAAGAATGCCACAAATGCGTTATTATTGCTTTCATCTTCTAGTGCGAATTAAGGATCGTCAAGGAAAGGGTTTCAATATACAGATAATTATATTTATTTAATTGTACAAATAATCACAATACAAGTAATTTTAGGCTGCGATTCTAGAGTTGTTTATCATTCACAAAAGATACCCTTAATTAATAACTCTATTAAAATCGTGTTTAAAATTAAATGATTTCTTAGGATTGATTTTACAAATATGTCCACTTTTCTCTTTCTTTTTATTTGAAATTTGCTTCTGGGAGTATTTAATATTTATTTACAGGAAATGCAATAAAACGTTTAGTACACGTATATGTACATATAAAATGATCTCTAAAGATTGATCTTATGAACATATAATCAATATTTGAAAAGACTCTCAAGAAGGAATATTGTAGAAATTTGTAGACTGTTAAAAAAAAAAATAAATAAAGAAGATACAATCTCGTTTCAAGCACAAAAGAGATTAAAAATCTTCAGTCAAAGAGGCATTCCCAGATTGAATCATTTTTACCCGAATACGAACAAACTTAATTAAAGAATATTTTCTCCTTTAGAAAAGTGAAGAACAGAGCAAAAATCTAAAGCCAAAAATACCATTTTTAATATGAACAATTTTTAATCAAGTTGACTGGTTTTCCGCGTCTAATTTTCATTCTTTCTTGATGCCGATTTTCGATTTTAAAATGAAAAATTCGTGAAAATTGCACAGTTTTCCTGCACATACCAGTACAATTACTTAATAAGTTTTCTAGAAGGTCTAACCCCTCTCTCTCACTCTCTTTTCACTCTCTCTCTCTCTCTCACTCTCTCTCTCTTTCTCTGTTTCTGTTCATCTCACGTGGCAAACTGATCAAGCATGAGTTGCCAACATTCTTTCCCAGACCTCAACTGAACTCAGCTTTATCGCAATTATTTTATTTTTCACTCGTATTGGGTTTCATTTTGTGCCTATGCTTTTGCCGTCTTATTTATGTTGACCATAATTTCGTCTGACAATTTTGATGGGGCTTCACTTTTCGAGTAGCTCAATTTGCAAAATAAAATATAGTACACAAAAATTGAGTGCTGACTGCTGAAAATTCAGAATATCAATGGGAATTGCGTATACGGCGCTGTACATTGGTAAAAAAAAAAAAAAACATGCTTTGCCACTATTTATTTATGAGCACAATTTGAATAGGTCGCCGTTTGAATTGTTTACTGCAATCAAACTTTGTATTTGATTACGATCGGATTTGTGAATGACATGTGAAAGTGAATGTGATATATATGCGAAAATTGCCAACTAATCATATGAATTATGTTTGTTTTCCTTGCAGGCCAAGATGTTTTCCTAGACTATTGTCAAAAGCTGTTAGAGAAATTTCGTTATCCGTGGGAACTGATGCCGCTAATGTATGTGATATTAAAAGATGCTGGCGCAGACATTGATGAGGCTTCACGTCGCATCGAAGAGGGTGAGCAAAACTAATAACTATAATCAAAAACGCCATAGTTAATATACCAGCACTCGTCAAATCACTATATATGTGATGTATGTTTGCTATGTATACCCATAAATATATGTTTTGATTTGATCAATTACCAGGCCAATATGTTGTGAATGAATACTCCCGTCAACACAATTTGAATATCTATGACGGGGGTGAGTTGCGCAACACAACGCGGCAATGTGGATGATAATTTTTATACTAATTCAATTGCCAACAAAACAAAAAAAAAAGAAGAAAAAAACACTTAAAAAAATACAAAAAAATACCTAGTTATATTTATTATTTCCATCACTTTACCTTAAATTTAAACTTAATACATAAAAAATAGTGAGCTTAATGCTTCAACAAAATGCGCGCGATTTACAGTAAATAAAAAAATACAAAAAAAGTAAAGTTTTCAATTTAAAAAAAAACGTTGTAAATATTTTGAAATCGTTGTAAAGAATCAACATTCAACTACTACTTGGATACATATATCTTCAATCAACAAACCAAATACAGACGAGCAACGCCATTCTCCAATCAACATGCTCTCAATAGATGAAAATTGATCAATCAATAGCACTTCAATCAACATACCTTTCATGGATGCTGCCACTTCAATCAACATACCCTCCGTAGATGATGTCTGATGATGTTACTCTTCAATCAACATACACCAAAATTGATGATGACCAATGGAAAGTCAAAATCTGCTCTACAATCAACATACCAGTTGCTCGGAATGATTTACATACAGAATCTCTTCTCTCCAATCAACATACCCCTATCTAAGACGGAAGAATTCCTACATACCCTTTCAACATCAAATATAATAGTTATTATGTGCTACAAGTCTACCCAACGGTTGTTTAGTTTTAGTTCAATCCTAATATCGAGTTCTACTAAGTTAGCTTTAGTTGTGGTGAGTTTGTTATTGAGATATTTCTAGGCAGGCAAATAATATTTTTCTTGATTTCAGAAGTTTGCTCTTTCGCACCGAACTTTTAATCACAAAGCACAAAGAAAGTTAGACTATAAGAGATAATTTCTGAAAATAGGATTACTATTTTAATTTCACATTTTGATGTACGCCTTTTAGTCCAACTCAACGCCTGGAGTACTTTAATAATTATGTTAGCCTTTATTGCCATTAAGATTAAAATATTTGTCTGATGATAATTTTTTATTTTTACTTTTTTCAAATTGCGAATTGCTAACTTTCAATGATAATCTCGCACACTTGCACATCGTTCACATATTGCAAACTCTTAAAGCACAATTACAAAATGATCTATGGTACTATAGTACTCCCCAAACTATGTCCTTAATCAGGTTCTTGAATTTCAGTGAAAGTTTAATAAGCTGTACTATAAATAGTTTCAATGTTTATACTATGTAAAAATGCAGAGACTTAAGATTACCAATCTATTTGTAATATCCAACTACCTATTGATTAACTATGTATAAAACAAATTGTTATCGACTTAAGAAGTTCATAATACATATGCCAAGTTACAACAACAGCCAGAAAATACTACACAAAAAAAAAAACAAAAACCAATAAATGTAAAAAATAAAATATTTTCCTTAAACAAAAAATATTCGATCAAATCGAAATATGGGCTACTCGAAATGAAAAACAAATCATTTATAAATATATATATATATATATATATATATATTATATATTCGAACTGAGAGTGGCAAATTGCCTCACTCAGTTGATATTGAAGATTGAGATTGAAGTGAATCAGGTGCTCCTTTGTTTTTGTGTCGATGGCATTAAAAACCGTAACGATTGCTTTCTCAAGTTGTTGCCATTTCCCAGCATTTCACTCCAAGCCCGACCGTTGCCAGCTGTACGTTTTGGAGTTTGTGTCTGGGTTTGGGTTTGGTATTGGGATTGGGATTGGACGCTGCTGTTGTTGTCGCCAGTGTTTGGCATCGTAAATGCATCATTAAACCGAAAAATGCATGCGAAAAATTTACGACATTGCCAACACCGTCAACGTCAACGTTGGAACGGTGGGAAAGGTGGGAAAGGTTTCGAGCTTATCCATGGGAAAGCTGGCAGGTAGTAGTAGCTACAATAATATCGCAGCATCGTTTGCCGGCACTAAACACGTCCACACCAGAGAAACGTCAGGTGCTCCACAAAGAGAGATGGAGAGAGTGAGAGAGAGAGAGTGCCATGAATATGTATACGGCTGGGATGGGAGTGCAGTATACGGGGGGTGAGGGGAGGGATGGGGTGAGCGGGTTTATTTCGGATAGGCAGGCGATGCAACGTGTAAATGTGTGCGCTATAAAGCTTAAAAGTGTTGAATGCTTGAATGCTGCACGTGACACTGACAGGAGGTAGTCAAATATGCAGAGTAGGGGAAGTAGGGGGTGCAGGGTGCAAAAAGCGATTTGTTGTTATTTGCAAATGCAGCTGCGAACGCCTATTAAGTGAAATGGATGAGAAGCACAAAGCTGATCAAAAGAACGCTTATAAAAGGCTTAACAAGCTTCGCTTTAGTCTAGTGAATAAGTTATGACAAGCTTCAAATCTACCACAGCTCTAAACTGTTTCAGTGTATTCCTTTTTGGGTAAATGATTGAAAAGATATTGCGGTTCGAGTATGAGTCTAGTGAATGTTAAAGCCAGACTTAAAACCAGAGGGAAAGAGTCTAATGTGAGTTAAGCTGATCGACGATCGCAAATAAAAAGCTTGAAAAGACTTTGTAGATAGTTGAGCTGTCAGCAGCTGATTAAAAAGCTACAGAAAAATGTTACAGCTCGAAAATGGGAAATTAAAATCTCAAAGTTAATAAACAAAAGCCTGAGCGCCGATTAGAGTCCAGCATATATATATATTACTTATATGCAATTTAGATTTAAGTCTCAAAAGCTTTATAGATCAAATGTCACTTGTTTTGATGAAATCGACCTTTTCAAATATGATTCACACAATTAAACCCAAGCTAAAAGACTCGACTAAAGCTACATTTTCTGATTATCGCACCGACTTCCAGACATACTTAAGATGCCCAACCCAGCCAGAAAAGTGCATTGTTTCTTTGGTTTATCCAAACGTTTACGACTTTTTATTCAGACCTAGATATATTTGACAAATAGATTGATATATCAAAGCTCGCTTTTTTAAGTGGGAACTACCTGTTTAAGGATTATCCACAAAATGTCAGCAAATGCTAAAAAGCTCGACCGATTATCACCCTGCTTGCCAGACCTCTACTCAGCGAAACGCCGACTTATGACAAACCCATTGTTTACAGTTCGTAGACTCGGCTAGCAGTATTTATGAGCTTTCACGCCCATTTAGGCAAATGAGTCAGCTTACAGCTGCTCTTATGACACATTCCTCATCCTAGTTTTCGGTTATATTTGAAGCCATGTCTTTTGCAGCGTTAACCCATAAAACAGACTCGGCCCTATGAAATTTTTTTTGTTTTTTGTTTGCTTTTGTTCTCAACTGCTGCTCATCATGTGAATGTATTTAAACCCTGCCCTCTGGAGGAATGCTACAAATTTCTACTTCCGAAAATGAGAAGAGTCCGGAGTAAAGGAGTCGACTTCTATTCGCCAATGCTTATTAAACAATATAGGAAAGCGTTGCCAACATCAGCAACAGCAACAGCAACAGCAGGAGCAGCAGGAAGCAAAAAATTTCAACTTTACGACTTCATATTGTGGGCGGGTCGTAAAAAAAATGTGCAACGTCAACTGGTACAGCCAATATACCTCTTCTCTACTCGTACGGACATTTTACGGCTCTACAAGTAACATGCATGCCGCAACTAGCTGCCACTTGTGCCAGACATCTGATATATAATATATATATATACAAGAACTATACTCATGCTTTATATATATATGGGGAGAAAGAAAGAGCAATGATGTATTCTTTGCTTCCTGGCTTTATAATAAGCAGCCAGTTTGTCATAAATGACCCGAACGTGGACAGAGAGCCGGACAGTGGACTGCTACCATTAAATTGACCGAGCTTTAGCTGATTGCTGTTTTTGTCATCTGCCGTCATCTGTCGCCTGTTAACCCAGTCAAGTGTGAAGTTATTGCCAAGGTTTTGTGGCCTGCAAACGTGCTGATTAAAAACCGTTTGCGCGGCTACAAAGGGGCGGCCAAGTGGGTTGGCTGAAATTTGTGGAGGAGCATTTCGCTAATATTATACCCTTAATCCTTCAAGATATGATTTTTAAATCAATACCATGACCCAGTTTGATCCCTTGGGAGTTCATTTTATTTTGATTTGTAGCTTTTATTTACTTGTAAGCAATCTGGCAGCATAAAGAACTCACATAATCCTATGAATAAAAAAGATTAAGTATTGTAATAAAATGAATTTGCAATTTGTGGAGAAACATTTCCTCAATAAACGTAAACCTTTAAGACATGACTCTAAGAATCAATACTATGATTCATTGAGGGCTGAGATTGATTTTAATTTTTATAACCAATCTGGAAGCAAAAAAAACTCGAATCGAGTTTAAGAGTCATAATTAAAATGCTCAAAAGTATATATATTAAAAAATCGAAAATCGAATATAAAATAAATATTCAGATATAAGATTTCACAGGTTTACATGACTTACCAAATATTATTCAAATAAAATCCCTCAAAGTTGTTGTTGATCATTGATCATTAACCACATTGCTAACAATGTTGACAATTAGTTACTTGTAGACAATCTGGCAGTACCAATTAAGCAGTTACATCATATTCAATAAGCGTTGAGCTTAAATTGGCTAGTCAACAATTATTGAAAATAGATTAAGAATTTTAATGGCAAGGCTTAAAGCAGCAAAATATATAAATGCTTCTGTTACCTGTGTGCTATGCAGTGAGGTAGTTAAGATGCTAAGCTGGAGCCATTTGCCACTCAAACATTCGGCCATAAACTTTGACCTGCTGTTCAAGATGCACTCACTTAATTAATCCCAGTCCCCCTTGAAAAGTATATTGTGGGTTTGTCCAAAAAGTTTACGACTTTTTATTTCGTCAAAATTGCACAGTGGACTGGCATAAGTATAAGTATTAGTTGCGGCCATGTTTTAACTATACCTTGGCGACTAGCTCCATATACATAGCTCGACATCAACATATGTATTACGTATGTATGTATGTGTATGGGCCACAGGTATTTGGCAGAGCCTTTGGCACAAACACTGGTGCGTAATACACCCGTTTGCCTCACTGGGCCCTGTTTAATGCATTCTGCAGTTGGCGGAAGAAAAAATCCCATTAAAATTAAGTAAAATTGCAGCAGCAGCAACAGCAACAGCAGCAGCAGCAGCAGCAGCGTAATCGTAAAAACTTGGCATTTTGATGTTGCAGCAAGTAGTAAAATTGTGAAAAGTTTTTGCTACGCAGATAAGACGCAAAGGGGGGTGGCCCTGGGAGTTTGGGAGCGGTACACAAAGGTTCTGCCTCTTGCAGCTAGATCTTGGGGGTTGGGCTTTAGAATACATGTGTGTGCTTGCGTGTGTATGTTTGTATGTGTGTGTGTGTGTGTGTGTTTGTGTAGTGAAGGTTGCACATTAGGTGCATGCCTAGCCGAGGCGTTGCATGCGCATGTGTGTGTGTGTGTGTGTGTGTATGCTTTTGTGTGTGTGTATTTTTGAAAATGGCGCATATCTTGGAGCGAGACATAGACTTTTACTGCCCGGGCATAGTTATTGTTATGGCTCCAATAGTTTATAAGTTATGTGCTAAAAAGTGTGAAAACCAGCAATTTAACGATATAAGCAATAAAACTCGACTTCGTGCGAAAAGTAAAACATAAAACGTAAAACGTAGTCATGGATTCTAGCCAGATTCTGGTAACCTTCTTCAAATACAATAGCCCCAAGCAGTAATTTAAAAAAAAAATCATCTACAAACATGTAGCCAATTAATATAAGTCCCAGTCAAATCGGAACATGAATATTTATACAGTAGTCGCTAGATAAATTGAATTTTCCACAAATTTTATTTGCTCAAAAAATCAAATCGACATCGAATCAAGCATAATCATTTTAAATCCCCATTATTTAAGTGCTTAAAAGACTTGAGAAGATTATAAAAATATTTGCAGTTAAATAGTTTCTTTTATTGTTAGCTGTTATCTGTTTGATTATGTAACTTTCGAAAGCCAAATGGAATTGGTTCGTAGAAATCATTAAAAGAAAAATATGAGAACAAATTCGATAGAGCAATAATAATAATAATAATAAAAATAATAATAATTATAGGTAAATATTTTCAGTATGATAAAATGTTCCGATTCGATCGATAAATATTCCGTTTAAATTCGTCTCAAGATTCCGATAATCGACGAAAATATCACGCATAAAAATGTCAACTGAAACCGAGACGTTCTGTGTGGCGCCATCTAGCGTCGCAAGTTTAACCATTATTTGATGAAAATAATTGAAATGCATTTTATTCGTATTTCACAGCGCGTGTAGAGATAAACCGAATCGTGGCGCAAATCTATTACAACTACTACACCCCGATGGCAATTGGGCTGCACACGACAACAGCGCCCGTCTTCCTGACCTACCCCAACATTGAGAGGTACAGCACCAATTACACGCACCTGCCGCTGCCCGAACCGCTCGCACTCAGCCGGACGCCACCCAGTCCGTCATCAGCGGTGGCTGTCACATCTCCCACGTCCAATGCTCAGCAGAAGCATTCGCGACCCGCCAGCAGCAATGGCACCGTCCATTCCGCCGCCCATTCGCCCACTCTGGTCACGACAGTGGGAACAATGTCGACGGCCGGCTTTCATCATCAATATCAGCATCCCCATCATCAGCAGCAGCAGCTGGAGCAGGAGCAGCGTTCACGTTCTGGGACGCCGACAACGCCTCCGCCGGCGCACAGGAGCAGCAATGGCGGCTATCATCATCACCATCATCATCATCATGGCCAGCATCTGGTCAGCTCAACGTCAGCGGCGGCCGTTGCAGCGACTGCAGCAGCCACGTAGCAGCAGTATCGCAATGTTGCCGCCGCTGCTGCGGCAGCTGCTGCAGCTGTACTCTTTGTGTAAGTACAAATTATCGCTGCTCATTTTAATATGCAACATTTTGTGGCCTATTATTACTGACACTTGCTGAGCATCTGCCACAGCCAGAGTATCCAATAAGGTTTGTAATACTGGGTTTATTATGAGCTCCAAAGGAGTTATTATTAAATTCCATTTAGCTGTGCTCCTTGAGTACCCAAGTGACATAAAACTCTTTGGTATCCAACACCGATCACTTAAAAAGTTGATCATTCTCACCAATTTAACACTTTCGAATCAGTTTACTTTAAATGACAGTATTTGCATTTACAGATACAATAAAATCTATTTTTACTAGTTTTGAGCAATCTTAATAGAAAATATTTATGACAGCAATAAAAGTAATTACAATAATAATTAAATAATGAAACCTATAAAAAAAATATTATTTGCTACATGGTTTGAAACAATGTTTCACGTTGATCAACCCAGGTTTTGATTTATTGTAAAAATACCTATCTTATCAAAATTTTAAAAAAATAATTTTACCTGTCCATACACTCAGAAAAACAATCGCAGTGATATTTAAAAAACCGCCTTAAAATGGAAATCGCCTTGAAAACTAAAAAATATTTCTTGTTTTTAGACATTTATTTTCTACATTTAAAAAAACATCAATTCTTTAATAAGGAAAACAAAGCTTTGATTTCTGCTTTTTATTATTTTAAAGTAGTTTAGTATATTCTATTTATAAGAAATATATTTCAGAAATATATAAAAATAAAGGATTCTTTTTTCGAATTTATTTCTAAAAACAAGAAATACTTTTTAGTTTTCAGGGAGATTTTCTAAAATGTATCGCGATTTTTTTGATAAGTGTGCCAAAACATTTGCCTTCACGCCAGCTCGTCTAAGATTTGAGTCTCGCTTTTAATCAGCGTATTATTTACTAAAGTTTTAAATAGAAATTTTGCAATGCATATTATTAGCTATATTACATTATATAGCTATCAAATCGAGCTGCAAAATGAATTGATGCATTAGAAGAGGCTCACATTGAATGGAAATACCTTAAATAGTGTAAGGGTGCCTCAACTCAAGTCTCGACTCAGTCTCGATTGTGGTTATTTGCAAGGGTCTGAACTTATTTGGCATGCAGGACGAGGCGTGTTGCCTTTAATCAAATCAATTTCGCAGCATAGTTTTATGTTTACAATTTAAGTTGGCAGCCAGGCAACGCTGCAACGCTTTTCACATGCCACTTGCCACTTGCCACTTGCCAGTTGCCAGTTGCCACTTGCCAGTTTTCATTTCCATTTCCGGCGGCTGCTGCCTGCTGGCTGCTGCTCTTGCATTTCCGGACTGCGCACGAAAGTATGCAATGGCTTTTTCATCATTTGGCCTGATGACTGCAACGTGGCAACAAAAGCTGCACCAGATGAAAAACAATTCCTCTCGACCGCTCCAGTCCCTCCCACCTCCCACCTCCCCCCTCCAACCCACAGCCCAGCAGCGTCGTAGCATTTGTGCTTGCTTTTGTGCTGACAATTGAAGCATTCGCCTTGGCCAATTGCAATACCCTGTATCCATTAAAAACGTCTAAAAGCGGGTATTCATGCTGATTGTGCAGGTGTATGCACTGGCATATATCTATATATATGTTTATATAGGCATAAACACTTATTGATCAGCAATAATACTAAGGTTGGTCCTGGAAAGCCTTCCCGACACGAAATTGAGCAATTTCACATGAAAAAGCAAAAGCCAAACACTGTTTTGAACTGCTCTGTATACTTTTACCTTTTATTTTTATATATTTAAAACTCACTAATAAAAATATTATATTTATTATTTCGTTTTTGTTGCTTAAATCTAAGCACTCCTGATTCATTTAAACATTGATTCATTGGAGTACTGAAATGAAGGCTGCTGCAGAACAGGGTATCAGCTAGTGGTGGCACCTGCAACACGAACGCAATCTTAGTTGTTTATTTGTTTGTTGTCGTTGCCCAATTTAGGTGCAAGTGTTAAATTTCCATGCTGGCTGGCATTTTAGTTTATATTATGCTTGGAACATTTTGTTGCCTTTTGTTCTTGATGCCTTGCTTTAATTAAAAACTCAAGTGGCAGCCCCGCCAAGCCAAACAGGGGAGACACTCAGTCAAGTTTATATCATTTATTTTCTAGAGGGTAGATGCCACAACGTGTTTGGTTGCCACTTGCCATTGGCATTTATGTATTTATGCCACAAATATCACAAATATCATAATGCTTGTGCGTTGCCCTCCAAAATGCACATGAACAACTTTCGCCTCACGTCGCCACAAAGTTTATGATGCCCGGACAACACTTCAGAATGCATATTTCAATGTCTGTTCGAAAGACAGTCTGTCTGTTTGTCCGACTGTCTATATCTGTCTGTCCTTCTGTACGTTGCAAGGTAATAAAATATACGCGTTTTGCAACAAACGCAGCAGCCAGGCATCTAAATCTTGTCTAGAAATTGTTCTGTTTCCGTGCCATCCTTCGATTGTTTGCGCGCCCTTTCGGCACATTAAAAACCTCAACTTCAACTTCAGCTTCCCCCCACTTCCACTCTACTCTCCTCTGCTGCCCATCCACCCATCTCATCTCCTGTGGCATTTTCGCATCAAAGGCGAGTCGTGCGTTTTTACGAGTGCATCATAAAACTGGAACGCACGAGAGCTGTGTAAAAATATTCTTTCTTTTTTTCTCTTTATTTATATATATATATATGTATATAGTATGTCTAAGTATTTCTGGATGCGTTCTAAGCCTAGGCAAAAAACGAAGAAAAAAGATTAAAGTGAGCTGTGGGACTACAAAGTCAAAGGCATTGGGGATTGGGGGTGGAGTGGCATAAGTAAGGGTTTTATTTTTTTACACATAAAACTAGTGAGAAGAGTTCGTTTAACTCTCGTCAGGAGCCGGACAAATCAAACTTATCATTCGTCAGCGAAGCAAAAATCAACAACAATTATTCAACTGCAAATGCAGCAAACGGCAATAAAAACAGCCAAAAACACAATGAGCAACTTTTATGAGCCTCTCAGGCTCCGGTGCTCCAGGAGGAGCAGCTCCTGCATTGCATTTCCTTTCATTTGTTTCATTTGCCCGCATACAAAACTATATCCTCGGAAATGGCACTTCAATTCCGTCGAGTGTTTTTCATTTTGCTTTTTTTCTTTTTCTTTGCAACTTGCCTTTTGTTTGGCTGCTTCTTGGCCAAAACGGCAATAAATGCATAAGTTTCCATTTAACGATATTTTGTTACAGGTTCGCATGAAAATTTCGCACACCTTCTGCCAGTAATATAAAATTGAAATGGAAATGCTCTCCATTTCATTTTCCGCTTTTCTCCATTTCTTCCACACAACAAATGAAATACTTGAATGCGATTTCCAATTTCATCAGCATTTCCGGCTGGCGTGTGCCAAGCGAATTTTAAGTAAGAAATTCTAGCAAACATTTTCTCTCGTAAAATATTTCTGAAAGAATTTGGCATTTTGTCAGTGTGCCAGAGATCTGATAAACAAAAGGCTGTCACATTTAATAATAAATAAATAATTGCTTTTAATATTTCAAGATCGTTTTATATTCAAAGAATATATATATAATAGATTATTTATTCTGCTGCAGTTAACCCTGATCACTATATCATATCGCTGCCATGGGAACTATTCTAGGATGCCTAGTTAAAATTACATAAATCAATTAGTCAGCAGTCTCACAATTCTAGCTGTTCTTTCTTCATGATCTTTTTGTTTTATTGCACCTAATCCAAGATCTCTAAATCAGGCCCATTAACGTTTCGCACAATTTGTTCACACTCTGAATGAAAAATGACATAGACAAAATGTAGCGTTTGAGTGTCTTTTCAATGATAGACATTTTGGCAATATGCCAGCTTGATATAAAAAGATATGATGGACTCTAGCTGGCTGTTGATTTAATAGTCTTCAGTATTAGCGCTTGATATAATTAAATCATTTTGCCATTTTATACAAGGGAATTTTTACACACATTGCCTGCGATTAACAGAAACTTTGCCCAGCTTCGCTCATTTTTCTCATACACAACTTTGTTGCGTGCTCTTTTAGGCACCCGAAAGATCAGTATTATATACAAAATAAACGTATGTTTATAACTTGAGCAATAAACAACATACATTATATGTATTTTGTGCTTTTGTGTTGTCGCACAATTTCCGCTGATTTCTAATTTCCGTTCGCCGTCATTAAAAATAAAAGTAAAGATGAAAATATACAAACAGCAAATCCCTTTATTTTTTAACGCTCCTACAGTCTTCATCGCTAAATACATATATATAGACATATATATATATATATCTATAATATATGTATGTATTTATGCCCGGTCCTCGAGGTCGCGAAGAACCATAATAAATGCAATGCTTGCCATAAAAATAAGAATGAAACAGAAGAAAAAAAATGTTATAGTTTTGCGAGCGAGTTTCGAAGTTTCAGTTTCGGCTTACGCTGCTCAAATTACGCTCTCCTCGCCTCGAATAACCCTCAAACCCTCCCCCCCCCACACTCCTACCCAATAGCATTCGGTTTGTGTTTATTATTGTTTTTTGTTTTGTTTTTTTTTTTTTTTGAATTTGCCTTTCGTTTGGTTAGCGTGCTGAACGCTCTCCGGGATATTTTTTTATGGTGCCGCGTTACGCCGTCTCTTTTTTAGTGGACACGCATTATTAAAAAATAAACAATATGAATAAGATGTGCATACAGAGCCAACAGCCAACAGCCAACAGCCACAGCCAGAATCAGATCCACAGAACAAAACTCGAATAAAGCCCGCCTGCCCCGAGCACATTTTCAGCTACTCATTTTTCAGTGGAAAATTTTGTGGCGATCATAAAAACTGGAGTCGAGCAAATAAACACAACCAGCGTTGGAATATTGGTCGACGAAACGAAGCAAATATACTCTACGATTAAGTAACGATTGTTGCTTGGCAACAAACTTAAAATACCCTCTAGACGAATTAAACATTTATTTGAGGCACGTGTTAGGTAAATAAAAAGATACGCATGGGTATTTTATATAATTATTTAGACTTGCCTTATATGTGTACTTATTCATATTCATAAAGTGGATATCTTTATGATTACTAGATATAGATGGCAGATAACATCATCATCTACATTTAGAAAGGTTTGTCAGTACCAATGTATCTGTGTCTTTTATGTTTCATTAATTAAAATTTCATTTATAAAAAAAGGATATATGATTTAGATAAAAATATGAATATTTTAAGGCATAAAGTTAAAGAAAAACATTCTCAACTTATTAAAATATGTATATCCTATTCAAAAGGTGGATATCTTTATTATATTCATCTGAGACAGATTAGTAGATATAGATGCTAGATAACATTATGATGTACAAATAGATAGGTGGGTTAGTAAATACAGAGCTACTATAAAAAATAATACAAATTACTACTCATAAAACTAGGCTTACATTTTTAGAGACGCATTGTGCCAACTCCCAGCGAGAAGAGTATTTCCAGTGGACAACTGAACAATCAATGGACAATCCTTGAGATTGCTGTTGTTAACACTTATATACTCTTATATACTCATATATATTATATGCGCAATACATGTGTCTATATATGTATGACAAAGTGGATTTCAATGTTCATTCAGCTCGCTTGCAATTAGTCGTTGAACTGTGACAATTGAAAATCAGGCATAGCAAAAGAAGTTGCTGCTGTTGTTGTTCTTATTGCTTCTTTTGCGGCTGCTTGGCATTAACTTAAAGTGCGCCATAAAAATCACATTTGGCATGATAAAGGTAGAGAAGTAGACTACCTGAAAGCGGCAATTTCAGCTGCGCCCAAAGCCAGCCAAGGTAGGTGGAACTGAACTTCACAAAAACCAATTCCACGACCAAGTCAAAATTTTAGCTGCCTTGGACAAAGGTGGTCGTCGCCGTCGCCGTCGCCGTCGTCATCGTCATCGTCGTCATCGTTGTTGCTATAAAATTTGGTTTTACGAGCGCGCACTGCGAACTCATCCTGGCTGGCCAGGTAAGAGGCCCAGGTTCGGGTCCAAGGACTGCTTGGTTGGTCTCTGACTTGGGCATTACAATGATTTTAATGCATTTTATGGCCAGAGACAGTGCAGCCATATGGGCACGCTGGGATTATGCCAGCGCTCGTTATCATTAAAAACAGTTTTATGCCACATTTGTGCTTAAGTCTTAAGATTACCAATATCAAATTAATTTTTGGTTTTTTATTTTTATTTTTGTTTGCTAATTAGCAAACATAGGTTTTAGAAGTTAATTAAATTCAGCTCAATTAAAAACTATTAATTAATTCCATATATATATCTTTTCCTCTCTCGCGTTTAGCGATAATTGAAAAGACAAAAACAAAATCAAAATCAAAAATAGAAGCAGCACCAAATAAACGAAATCTGTTGGCTGGAAATTGGACTCTGGTCATCTGGAAACGAAACTCGGCAACAATTCCCAAGATAGAAATTAATAATAATAATAATAATAATAAAATTAATATGCTAACGCTCTCACATTGTTTACTCTTAGAGCTAATAAATATTAACAACTATTGCTATACTTAATAATTAAAACGATAAATGAGCTGAGTAAACAATTTAAGCTATTCTTGCTGAAAGTGCTCCGAAACTAAGAATCTTTAAACGATCTGCACCCCTATATATATTTGGATATGATATATGAAATCTAGTCGTAAGCTTGCACCATTTATTGAAAACTATTGTACAGCATTTGGATAATTAGTAAAACGTTTCTTCAATATATATGTATATGTATATATATACATATATATATATATACATATATATATATATACATATATATATATATATACATATATATATATATATACATATATATATTTGTATTTGTATGCGTAGTATAATATTTCAATCTGAGATTATATCAGCTTGCAGCACAATGCATTAATTACTTAGAACAAATAATAGTTATATTCTTTCCTTCAAAATGTTACATTTCCTTGGGCTGTGCGCTGTCGTATCAACGGAATCATTCAGTTAGTTATTATATAATGTTCTCTTTTAATTATTATTATTATTTTTATTAACGATAAAAAACTTAGCATTCACTCTCTAGTTTTAAGCTCATTGTATTTTGTGTGTACATTGTGTGTATATTTAACTTAGGATCGAGAAGAACCAAAAACGCTATTCAAACCAAATGCTATTCAAGTTGTAGTTAAATTATTACTTTTCTTTCAATTTGACCTTTTCTATGTTTTGTATGTAAGTAAAACCTAAAACTTGGAACAATTAAACAGTACTAGCTAAAAAATAAAGTAAACTAAAAAATGCACTTCAATTTAAATGGAAATCATATTGTAAAACATTTCAAATTTGTATCGTAGCGAAAATAAAATGCTTTAAAAATCAAGTTTCAATTAAATAATAAAGAAAAATAATTTAAAAAAACGTATGCTAAAAATAAAGAAAATAAAAACTATTCTTTGAATATTATTTCTTATATGGAATATGGAATTGTTGGAGAAATGAGGATTCACATGCCGAACAGACCCTTGAGATCATCGATGGACAGCTTGGAGCTGACCTTGCCAGTTAGTACACCCTCGGCCAGAGCCATCTTGCGATCCTGGAGCGCTTTGATGCGCTGCTCAACGGTCTCGAGGCACACGATCTTATATATGATTACATTTTTCTTTTGACCCACACGATAGATGCGATCCTGGGCCTGTGCCTCCAACTGGGGATTCCAATGCAAATCGAGTAAGATTAAATGATTGCCACCAATCAGATTGAGGCCAACGCCGCCTGCCGTTAAAGAGAGCAGCAAAATGCGTTTGGAGTTGCGCGCATCGTTAAACTCATTGACAATATCCTGACGATTCTTGACAGGAATACTGCCATTTAGTGAAAGCGCTGCCAGCTTTTCTTGCTGCAAAAGATCACGCAATATGTCCAACATCGATGACCACTGCGATACAATGATGACTTTGTCATCCGATTTCAGAATGTTCGTCTTCAGTATCTCTAAGACTTTCAGCATTTTCGTTGAGGGGCGACGCAGATTGAAGACGGGATTGCTGCGCTTCAGCACATTCTGTGAGGCTTTGGCCAGACGCACATCATCATTTCCGCCGTTGCCGCGACTGTTGCCATTGCTGGAACGCCGTGATGAACTGGAACTGGCGCTGTCATTGATGGTCATCTTATTGAGCTGATCCAGCAGATCAATTTCGTGCGTATAGCCATCGCTCTCATCATGTCCAATGCTCGTAGACCCTTCCTCCTCTAACATCTAAATCGAAAACAAAATATATTCGACTTTTAAAACAACATTATTGCTTATGTTCATTCTCATACCGAATCGATGAGTCCAGGGTGACAGCATATTTGCCGGAGACGAAGCAGCAACACCAGAATCTCATGGGACTTCACCTCCTTGTTGTGACCGGCCATGCGTGAGAATTTCTCATGCATTTTATAGTAGGCACCATTGGGATCCTTGATTTGATTATGTGTCGGTTTGCGGGCATCGTTAACGAAATTCGCATCCGAATCCTTTTCGGCACGCTGGAACAGAAACTGTGCGAAAAGGGTTTGCGAGAAGGCCATAACCTTAGAATACACATTCATCTCATCCTTGTCCAGATTCATCTCGATCAAGCGTATCTCTTTGTTGGGCAAACTACTGAGTTTACCATCCAGCTGCAGTTGCGCCTTGGTGCGCCTCAACATTAACGACTTCATTAGCAAATTTAAACGCTCCTGTCCGCCAGCGCTTTTATTATCGATCCAGCGCTTCCACGTGGCCAGATCATCGAAGGGCGTGCAGCGCAGAAACTTCAGCAGCGCATACACATCCAGCTCCTTGTTCTGGATGGGAGTGCCAGTTAGAGCCCAACGGAATTTGGCACGCATCTCGCTGACAGCCATCGATGACTGGGACTTGTGGTTCCGCACCACATGCGCCTCATCCAGAATGATGCGATGCCACTTGACGCCATACAAGGCGCCATTCATTTTGTGCTCCCTGGCGACAATGTTGTAAGTGGTCACGACCATGTCGTAGGTGCGCAGATGCTTTGCCTTCGTCTCTCGATTATTGCCATGATGCACACAGACAGTGAGGCGATGCCGTGTCAATTTCGAGGCAACCTCAGCCTCCCATTGACGCAGCAAACTGGCGGGGCAAATGACTAAGGTGCCACCTTTATAGGCTGTTAAAGAAATATATTAAAATATAATTATAAATATATTTTATTTTATATTATATATTAGTATTAAATACTAACTTTCCTTGCGCCCCTTGGAACTCCATCCGCCCACACTTTTTCGCTGCTTGTCCGTATCCGGTTCGTCATCGCTGCTGGCGGATTTGGCGCCCGCGTCGCTCTCCTGTCGATTCTTGCAGGCGAGCACCAGGGAGATCATGGTGAGAGTCTTGCCCAGGCCCATATCATCGGCCAAGATGCCGCCGCGTGGACGCTGTTGCTCGCGCCAGAACATCCAGACGAGCGCATGCTTCTGGTGATTCATCAACTGCACCTTCAACCCAGCCGGATCATCGGCGAGCACATCCTCCGCCGGACAACCCTTCAGCGAACCATGCAGATCCTGCAAATGAGAACACAATTAAAGCAAGAAACGAATTTGGTGAGGCCAAAAAGGAATAAGAGGAAGTGCATCAGAATTGGTGTTGGTTGTAATCAGAGCGTGACCAGTGCCAGGCGCCCGCACATTAACTCGTGCCCAGGCGCAGGCAGAAAACGGTGCACGCATCTCAGATATCCGTTCTAGCAGAGCTCATCATGCAAGGCGAATGAGAGGATTGGTGAAGGGTTGCTGTATACTGACGCACCTTTAGGGAATCCACGGTCAGCGCTCTCATGGCATTGAATGTGGCCATACCACGGGCGCCAGTATGCGTTGGCTTAATCTGATTAACCGCTGCCGAAAGCTGATCCCAGCCAAACTCGTCGCTCTCCTGTTTTGCTGTTATTTTTTGCGATGGCAGCTTGACTGGTGGAATATCCTTCTGCACGTTGAGTCCAGCGATATATTTGGATTTGATGTCAATGTCCAGACGGAGGCCTTCGATGCGCTTCAACATTTGGACGCCCTTGTCGGGCAACTTGTGGGACATCTTATCGCGAAGGCCTAACGCTTCGTTGAGGTTCGATCGCATTTCGGACAGCTTAAGCGATTCCTTATCATAGAAATCCTGGGAGACACTTTGACCATTAACGCCAGATCGACGTCCTGGCGATGACTTCTTCATGGCCGCCATGATGGTGGGCTGAACGAGTTTGCTGCTTGATCGATTCTTGCTCGGCGCTTCCGAGCTGCTGCGTGGCGAATAACTGCGATTCGATTTGTTCTCCTTGTTGTTGGTGTAGCTCATCTCATCCTCGGAGCTGCTTAATATCTCAATGGGCGTCTCCCGATTGCTGCAGATGATCACATCGCTGGTACTGGACTCGTTGGACAGTTGATGCTGCTGCTCCTCGTGCTGAGCGATGGGGAAGATTGTAGAGTGCAAGGACTCCACAATGCTGCTTACAAATTGTGAGGTATAACGTGGCGATTGAGCACCAGCAATAACGGCTGCTTCCTCCTCCTCCTCAGACACCTCCTTCTTCAGAGACGAGCTTTGCTGCTCGTCATCATTGCTGAATTCCAAGTCGCTGGAACCATCGCTCATGTCAGCCGGACGTACACCAGTGATGCTCATACGCGTGCACGGCGACAACGCACGCTGCTCCAGATCATCCTCATCCGCCTCCTCTGCATTCTCTTCCTTCTCGTCTTCACTGTCGGAAAGAATTGCCGCACGGCCGCGACGTCTACGGTGCTGGAGTCGACGCAAACTGGTACCATCGGCATCGTCATCGTCATCGGCATCGGAGTCCTCAATGGTCAAGTTGGTGGCATCACTTTTAATACTGGTGGAATTTGCACTGAGGCTGGCAACGCTGCGGCTGTCATTTGTGTTGCCTTAAAAACACACATTTTGCTAATTAAGATTTTATTCTTTTATCATTATTGTGCTCATTGTTCACCTATCGATGACGACGTGCCACTGATGATTTCAGGCTCCTCGTCGGAGTAGTATTCCTCACTTTCACTCGACATTTATGTATATTTAATTCGCTTGTAAGCACAAAATTCATCCAACCCACAACAATATTTTAGCGCCAGTTAATTTCAACTCGTAGCTGTACATGCAAAATGTTGACATCTGAACAGGGTTGCCACAGGGTAGCTGTCTAAATGCTTAAGCTAACGCAGCACGCGCTGGTCACACTCTATAAATTTGAGCGCGCATTTGGCTGTCGTTTAAAAAAGAAGAAGAGGAATAATTGGCAACATTTGACTTGTATTGAGAAAGAATTTATTGTGAATTCAGTAAAAATTCGTATTTGAACATGAGAATTATGGATATCAATCGTAGAGTGCACATTATGTGTGTGTGTGTGTGTATATATAAATGGAGAGACGCTGCTCACTTCTTCATGATGCTATTGGCAGCTTCGACAATGTTGCGAGCCGAGATGCCAAACATGTCAATCAGCACCGCTGGCGGACCCGAGCGAGGCACAGTGGGCACAAACAGATGCTTGACCACGAAGTTGCGATGCGCGGCTAGAGCGCTCAGCACAGCCTCACCCAGACCGCCTTGTCTGTAAGCAGAGAGATTACAATTTGACAAGTGAGTGAAAAAGAGGGGGAAAACTGTTTTGCGCAACTCACTGGTAATGATCCTCGACAACAACGATGCGACCGCCACACAGCTTGCCATGCTCCACTATCAGATCCACATCGAGTGGCTTCACGGTGAATGGATCGATGACACGTGCCGTGATGCACTCCTTCTCCAGCTGCTCGGCAGCGGAGAGGCACTCGTACAGAGTGATGCCGCCACCAATGAGTAGCACCTCATCGGATGGCTTTTGGCGCACCACCTTGCCCCGGCCAATGGTGAAGATCTCATCATTGTTGTAGATGACAGCCGTATTGGGACGCGAGGTGCGTATGAAGCAGACGCCCTTTGTGTTCGCGGCGAGCTCAACAGCCCGCTCCGTGCTGACAGCGTCCGACGGATAGAAGACGGTGCTGCCTGGTATGGTGCGGAACAGGGCGATATCCTCAAGACCCATCTGGGAGGGACCATCTTCGCCGATGCTGCAACCGCAATGCGAACCAACGAAATTCACATTCGTCTGCGAAATCGCACCCATCCGAATCTGATCGTAGGCGCGCGTAAAGAACGTGGCAAAGGTGGAGACGAAGGCGACGGTGCGTCGACGACAGGCGGCCCCAATTGCCACACCCACCAGATTCTGCTCCGCAATGAAGCATTCGATGTAACGCTCCGGATACGCATTGCGCAACTTGTCCGAATAAGTTGAGTTCTTCGTATCACCGTCGAGGGCAATCACCCGATCATTGTCAGCCCCAATCTTGGCCAGAGCTGTGCCGTATGCCAGACGCGTTGCAATCGAATCACCCAGTTTGTAACTGGGCGGTGTACACAGCTTGATATTATTGATATCGACTTCGGGTGCTTGGCCTGTTTTGCACGTCTTTTTGGGTGACATCTTCACGTTCTGGTTGACAATGAGACCCTGCAGATGCTTGATGACACCGGCCGCCTTATCGCCCAGCGGCTTGCCATGCCAATTATCCAGATCCTCAATCTCGGGAAAGTCCTTGCCCTTGTAGGTCTTCGCTATGATGGCAGTGGGTTTATTCTTGGTGCTCTCGGCGCAATGGAGAGCCTTGCACAGCTCATCGATGTCATGGCCATCGACGACGAGGGCATTGAAACCGAATGCCTCCAGGCGATCCCGATACACGTCCATCTGGTGCTGCAAGGAGGTGGGCTCCGATTGGCCCAGCCGATTCACATCGAAGATCACGCACAGATTGTCCAGCTTGTAGTGGGCGGCAAAGTGCAGGGATTCCCAGACGGAACCCTCGGCGGATTCGCCATCGCCGACAATCACATAGGTGCGATACGAGGCATTGTCCAGATTCTTGCCCACATACGCCATGCCAGCACCGACGGCGACACCCTGACCCAATGAACCAGTGCCCACATCAATGAAATTGAGACGAGGCGTCGGATGTCCCTCCAGATCGCTGTCGATCTTGCGCAGATTGTTCAACTCCGATACGGGAAAGAGGCCCGCCTCTGCCCAGGCTGCATACAGAATGGGCGCCGCATGTCCCTTGGAAAGGATGAGGCGATCGCTGGACGGATCGCGCGGATGCTTCAGGTTCAGGCGCATCTGCTGGAAGAACAGCACGGACATGATCTCGGCCAGCGAACTGCACGATGTCGGATGACTGCAAAGAGAGGGCAAAGGGTGTCCAATATATAAATAAAAGGTTTCTATTTTTGGGCACTTCTAAAAATGCAACAAAAAATCAAATGCTGGAAAATTCATGGTGAGCGAAAGAAGCTTTTTTATTATATTAATTAATTGATAACTTATTTGCTGCTTATATCTTATTAATAATTTTTACAATTCAAATCAAATTTAAAAAAGGCAAAATTGCTGTTTGCTGCTAAACAAAGGAACGAAATAGGATTAATTTAATTTATAATTTAATTGCAGCTTACATCTATTAATTTATAATTTTACAGAAAAAAGGTAAAATAGCTTTTTGCTGCTAGCTAAAAACATCGAAATTTTGTAAATTTATTTTTAATGTAATTGTGGCTCATTTGTACTAAAATATTTTTTATAACTTTCTTTTTGCAGCTCAAATTAAAAACAAAATGCTAAAATAGTTGTTACCAACACTGTTGGAAAGTGTTGATCGGGAAGTGTCGTTGTCAACTCTTGAAAGCGAATGCTGAGGAGAATTGAAACTCTACACCCAAAATGGAGGCTCGTCTTATCGACAATGTTTGTTTATATACACATACGAGTGCTGTGTGTATGTGTACATATAAATAGGCCTTATCGCACACGTTTTTTTTTTGTGTATGTTTCCAACTGGAAACCGGTTGCCACAGGCCCTTAAGACATCATCGTTCCCATTTCTGGAAAGAATGCCGGCTGTGCAATGGATGTCTAGAAATTGGATCTGCACATGGCGCAAATATAATTGTTTGGTTATAGAGAACCAATGAAGGTTAATCATACTTCAAAGCGGTCACCTCTGTTTGCATCTAAGCTTCAACTAACTGAAGGTTATCTGCTTACCCCCCAAAAACACAAATATATACACATTTATATATACAATGTATTAAAAAAAAGTGCTATCAGCAAAGCAAAAATCAGAGTTGCGATAAGATTTAGCGCAATTGCGATGAAATGCATTGAAATAGTATTTACTTCAAGCCTTTAGCTTATCATGCATTTGGTTGCCTAATTACATATGCCATCATAAAGGTCATAAAAACGTCAGAGCATAATGCGAATTATCAGCCATTAACTTTGACTGTTGTTGTTGTTCTCCATTTTCAATGGTTAAGCGTTGCCAACTGACGAAAAACATGATGTGAAAAGAGAGCTTTCGCACACTGAACTTTCTTTGAAGCGCCGCTGTGACCGACACACGCATATATATATTATTTATATGCCTGTAAAAACTGGATATGTTCAAAGCTGACTACTAATTAGTAAAAGTTACTCTATTTGAACTCTAGGTTTTTGGTGAAGGTCAGCGAAGGTTATGTTCAAATTTTGAGTAAAAATTCCCAAGCAAATAAATGAACGCAGCTTATCAGCAATATAATAATGGCAAATGCACGTGTGAATACGCTCGTATTATGCACACTGCAAAATGTACAGTAAAACGTGGTTTTTGTTTTGGATTTTTAGAACGGCGTTGCATTGGGCGAAGTGCGGCTTGGCGGCCTTAAGCCTGAGGTCACCTTTGCCGGCTCGATCACGCAACAAGTGCAAGGTGCACAACTTTTCCAGCACTGTTTATTTGTTGGCGTTTTGGTAAAGTGATTGTGGTCGTAGTCGTTGCTTACCCAGATTTGGAGGCCTGCGTGCTGTTAATGGAATGAATACGCAGCTTGTGAGCCACATCCTTCAAATCCTGCACGGTTTTAGCTTCGGGCTTGTGGTACGACATTCTGACAACAATACGCGTTGATTTTGAATTCAAGAAGTTGTAGTTGCTGTTGCAGTTGTTATTTGTTGTTGTTGTTGTTAACCAAAGGGTGACGGCTCTATTTTTGCAAATGGCAGACAAGAATAGTGACGTATTGGTAGCTTTGACAACAACGAACCTCTACAGCCGGCGATTGGAAGTAAACTGCCGGCGTTGTTGCTTCTATTTCGTATGGAAGCAATTCTGTCTGCCTGTTGGCGACGTTGCCGTCGCAGTCGCAATCACAGTAAATGGGCTTTGAATTTGAAGCAGGCGGCTAAGCGGCTTGATATGGTTTGCGCTAGAGTGAGATGGCTATTGATGGTATCAAATTAGTGGTGCTTTTTTAAGTCCGCGCGACCGAATGAGGTGTTTTTCTCATTTAAAAATATTTGCTACGCATAATAAGGATATTGTTGCTAATGGTAAATGCAAAAGCACAAAAAGTAAACCTGGTTGTCTAATTAAAATTAGCACATTTGCCTTTTGATAATATGTGCATTATTTTTAAGATACACCGAAAAATTGCCTCATTCGCGTTGCTATTTTCTTAAGTGCAATATTCAAATTTGCATTTTGGTGGCGCGGAATTTGCGCCAGCTCAGTTGGTAGAGCGATGGACTATAGTTTTGGGGCACAATTGCGAAAAAAAATAGACATCCACAGGTCGCTGGTTCGACTCCGGCTCGAAGGATTCACTCATCTTTTATCATTTACTCTATCGAGTTCCCTATTGAAATATTACCTTTTTCCACGTTGAATACGAAGACTGCGGTTGCGAAAGAATTGATATTGATAAACTAAAGGAATTTTATTTTGTTATAACTGATAATTTGTAGACTGAAGGGATTTATCTGAAATTATAAAATTACTTTGAAAAATATAAATGGCTACTTTGATATGTAAACGTAAAAAAAAATGAAATGAATATAAAAAAGGAATGCCTTTGATTTGTGAAAGTTTCTAAATATAAATGAAATGGAATCATTATTGCAATTTAGCGTGTTCATTTATTTCTCTGTATGCGCACAAGTTGAAATAACTGTTAATAAATACAAATAAATATGTAGATCTATATTGGATATACAAATTTTAGTATCATCGGTTGCCTTAGAGAATTAACTAATGCATAATTTAGTTAGCAAAATAGTTAACATTAACAATACATAGTTACATTTATTAAATTTACAATTTGTTCCATTTGAAATTGTTCTGTCGCCGATCTTTGCTTGAGAAGTTTTTGAATTTAATAATGTATTGCAGCTAACGTAAATCAAGTTTCGACTACATTTAATATGAATTTATAAAAATAGGCGTATTTATATATATATTATGGTCTAAACGATTCTCATTACAATTACCATTTTGTGCACATTTTCTCACGATTAACAACATTACAGTGAAAGCTGCTTAGCGTGCACGGAGAGTAATTTTCTTTTGTTTTTCTTTTTATATTTGTATTCAATTACATTTGGATCCATCAAACAGATGATCTACGTGTATATATATAAATATAAGATTACATGAATTGTTCAAGGAATACAAAATAATAATGATATTTGATCGAAAAAAACAAAATCAACAATTATAAACAAATGCACAATGAAAACATAATATACAAATCGTTATATCACTAGCTAAAAAGCAGCCTCTATGCGACAGAAGCGATAAATAAAAGTGCCTTAAAGCAACAAAATGTTTTGAACACATATAAATAATACAAAACAAAATTGAATAAATCGTGTTGTCGTCGAGTTGAGGCGGCTCAGTCGAGGGCGATGCCCTGCATCCAGGCGCTTAAGTCGCTGCCATCGGACTCCATGATTATCTCGTCGGGTTCATCGCTGGCCAGCAAGTACTGTGCCGCCGTCCGTCCGCTCAAATAGGCGCCGTGTACGGTTGAGTAAAAACTGGAATGAGTATGCTCGCCAGCAAACACAATAGCCGGCTGTAAAGAGAGAAAAAATCAATTGGCTACATTTATAAGACGAGTATTTAGCTCCAAAACTCGCCTTTGTGGCGTGCGGCGTGGCATAAAGCGGTTGCGCCAAATTCTCAATATCCTCCTGTGTTGCACCCACGGGTATTGAGGTGTATGCACCGCCCGTGTACGTCTGTGTCTTCCAGCTAGTGCTATGGTAAACAATCAATTAATAAGCTTAAGGTATTTAGAGAGATTCTAGATTCTTACCACACACACAACTTGGGCTTGGGCACATAGGGATCCTGTAGAAAATCTCGCAGTATTTCCGTGCATTTATCGGCGACAATTTCATGGGACAAGGTTTCCATATACTCCGCCTCGCGACCCGACACCCAACCGAGCAGCAGGGTGTCCGTCACCTTGGCAAAAGAGTAGATCTTCTTGAACCAGTGCTTGCTGAGATACGCCTCCGTTTCGCGCTCCTCCTGGCTAACGGACTCATGCTTCTCATCGTCCCAGAGCAGCATCACCTCCGATATGGCTGCGCTGAGGAAGGGACGCTCATAGACCAGAAATATTTTGTCAACGGTGCCGAACATGAGATTCTCAATGGATTCCTGTTTGTAGTGCGGCAACTCCGGATCGAAGAGAGTCTTATGCGTATTCTTCAGCACGCCCAGTGGTATGGTGCATATCACATGCGCTGCATGGAACACTCGGCCATTCTCGCAGTCGATGCGAACGGTGCCCGCCTCGGACGCATCATAATCACAATTGTTGCTCGCATTTGATTCGATGGAGGCGCCGCGCAACGCTGTCGGCACTTCTGTCACTGTCTTTTGCGAATCATCGGAATCATTCCCGTCCTCGTCCTCGGAGTGCTCCTCGTCAACGGTCTCCAGACCGGTGAATGTCTTTTTTCGCTTCCAGTGTATCTTGCGCACCGGGCACTTGGTCACAATCGACTCTTTGGGTATCTGTGCGCTAAGCGGTCGCAATATCGAACTGTACCCGGAGGGCAGCACAATATTACCGCCCTGCAGTTCAGTGTAGCTGCCTGCAATGTGATGTTAAACATTTAATAATCTCAATCTGCAATAATATATCTTTTACGCTGCTTACCCAATTCCAGCAAATCGACCTCGTTCATGTTGTGGCATCCGGTGATGCAGGTTTCGCGCTTGAGCAGACAATTGAATATCAATTGTTTCAGGCGCTTCTCTTTCGGATCCTGCACGGAGCTGAGATAAATCTCGATCTCATAGTTGATGTGCTCCCCAACGCTATTGATGTCCGGCGGCGGGCTGTACTGGCAGAGGAAATATTCATCACAGCGGCGTAGGAAACAAACATACGCCTTGTAGATCTCCTGCAGTATGCTGAAAGGAACCTGATGGCCATCTTCGGTGGTGGCCACCACTTTGTGCGGCTTTGGTACGTTCACAACGCTGACTAGTCCATGCTGTACGGCAATCTCAAATATCGGATTGCCAAGCACGCCGTGTATCCAATTTGCGCCCAGTTCCACCTACAAATTATAAAAATATAATTATAAATTCATATCTTAAAATATGTTTAACAGTTAATAATTAATTGGGTAAGTATTATTATTATATTATATTATTTTAAATGTATTAAAATTTATAAAATAGCGCAAGTAATTCAGAGTATTCATAATACAATTCTAATTAATAAAATATTTTTAAAAAATTATTAAAATATGTGTGCAAGTTTCAATTAATATTTGATTTAATTTGCATTATTATTAATAACTAATGTGAAATGAAAATGTGATAATTCTAATTAATATATCACAAAAAAAATTGATATTGGATAATAAATAAAAATAATACATTTGTCAGAACTCTACAATGTATTTAAAGATATATAATATTGGTTTAGTATTATTATTAATATATGTGTACAAATTTTAATTAATACATTATTAAAAAATATATATGTCAAAAGTATAATACAAGTATGTTTACAATATTTGCATAAAAGTATGCAAACTAAATACTCCTAATGATAACTGGCCCCTGTGATGTGCAACTGACAAAATGATAAACTTATATTTACTATCTATTAAGTCAGATAAGAACTGACCTATATGGTAATAAATATGTATATACCATAAATCCTCTGATTGACAACAATTTTATTTATAAAGTTTAAGGTTTGTCTACAAATATGGGAAATGCATTCGAGTTAACGTAAAGAAATAATGTTTAAAGTCTATATTGGTTTATATGCTGTCTACGTGATTGTTAACCCGTCGCTGGATGCAACGCCCTCTGTAAAATATATATGCATAATCTTATCTAGAAATGCGTGAGTTGTATAACAATAGTGCCAGTGAAATTCTCGTGAGCTGTGCGATTTTCCCACTTCCGGTCAAGAAAAGCAAACACAAAATGCACTGCAAATGCAAACAAGTAAAATGCGCAAGGACAAGGCCAAGGACGAAATGCAAAATGCAAAATGCAATAACAGCAATTTGTGATATTTTTGTAAATACTATTTAAAACGAAAACAATGTTTATGGGCGAGATATCATGTTGATCAATATTTATTTTTACAATTATTTGATTTTTACTGCTCAAATAAAAATGTGTTAGTTTTAAAGTCAACGCGTGGAAAAATCTATAATTGTATTTTGTGGGGCAAAACAAAAACAAAAAATGAGTGGACAAAAATATAAAAATATGGCCTGCCCAGCGCCCCGCAAAGACAACACCCTCCCTGTGTCCTATGAGGGTGCTTACATAATGGGTTTACCTTTTGATTGCTGGTAAGGGGTATGGACACAATACGCCCACCCACACGTCCCCTAGCCTCCACAATGAGAAAATCATCGCAACCGTTTTGCAACAGATGATTGGCAGCGGACAGACCAGCCATTCCTGCGCCAATTATCAAAACCTTTACATTTGTGCTGCTGCTGCTGCCACTAGTGCTGCTTGTGTTGTCGTTGTTGTTGGTGCTACTGGCGTTAGGATCTGCTGCTGCGCCATCGTCGGCGACACGATCCGCAGCAGAAGCAGCGAAAGCGATTCCCTCTTCCGTTGGCGATGGTGCTGGTGTTTTTGGCTCCTTTTCAGCCATCTTGCTGAATTTTACATATGCAAATTATGCTTTGTTAATTATTTATCACTTGGCTTTTAATGTCTTGTGTTTGTATTTGTTTTACTCCTCATTGCTTTGCGCTTGCACTTTTTTCATATCGCGACGACCACAAACTGTTTTGACGTTTATTTGACAGCTCGCTTGTCTGGGCATGGTTGGCAGGGGGTGCGGTGAGGTCGAACAGCTGTTTGTGACCGGCTAGTAATTCAACAATATTATACATATGATATTTTGCAAAAAAATAAAAATTACTCAAGATTACATTTATTAACTTGTTTTCAATTTATTTAAGTCATTTATAACACAAAACGAGTGCAACAGCTGTGCAGTGTAAGGTTGCCACACATTTGTCGCCAAATGTAAACAAGTTGTAAGTGATGCCAGAAGCCAAGGTGCAATTAGACTGGCAGCGCTGCGTTAACATCTGTAAAAGTTGCATCTTGTTTTTTTTTTTTGCTTGCTTGTTAACAGTAAAAATGCACTATTAATAAACGAATAAATTAGAAAAATCTAAATCGTAAAAAGTTTGCAATTAAGTGTTGCGCGAAATGTAAAAATTGGAACGCCGGCCAGCACAAAACGAACAGCAAAATGACTGACGCGTACTGTCTGTCGAATTTTATTGATTTTTCGCAGCATCTGTCGCAGCCGCTGAGGCACAGCAACCGGATCAAGGTAACAAAACAAGAGAATTAGAATAAGCGGATATATGATAACCATTTGCTTTAGTACACATGCTTCGATATATCCGATAACTATATCATCTTCGGTGCCACCTCGGGCTCCCTGTACTTCTTCAACCGAGGTGGCAAGTTCATGCATCTGATCCCCAACAAGCATGGACCTGTCACACACCTGAGCATCTCGGCCAACAACAAATATGTGGCCTTTGCCACCCAACGCTCTCTCATCTGTGTGTATGCCGTCAATCTCTCAGCACAGGCGGCGCCCCAAGTGATTGTCACCCATCTGAGCACCGATCAGTCGGTGCAGGTGAGCTGCATCCATTGGACACCGGATGAGAAGCAATTCTACTATGGCGACACACGTGGCCAGGTCAATCTGGTGATCATCTCCACGTTCATTGGTCACAGTCTGCTCTTCAATATGTCTGTGCATCCGCTCCTCTATCTGGATGCGCCCATTGTCCAAATTGATGATTTTGAATCACTGCTGCTCGTTTCCAATAACACTAAGTGCATCCTGTGCAATACGGAGTACGAAGAGTATAAGCAGGTGAGTTATCTTATCAAAACCTTAGGTGAGCTAAACAAATATTAATAAATAAATAATTCCGACTACATGTGTAAGATAACTGTTGCTATTGACGAAATAATTATTGAAATGAATTATTAATAATAATAGAAAAACCAACATTATTAGATTTCTATATTTGTTAATATGAAATCCAAGATTAGCAATTTTCTCCCCGATGTTAGTCTGAATGAATTAATTTAATAATTTATGCAATAAGATAATTAAATAGGAATTTATTAAATTTAGTGATTTTCCCCTTTCGCTTGCAGATCGGCAACCGTCCACGAGATGGCGCTTTTGGTGCCTGTTTCTTCATCTCGCCGCATGAGTCGCTGCAGCCGTCTCGGATATATTGCGCCCGTCCCGGTACCCGCATCTGGGAGGTGGACTTCGAGGGGGAGGTGGTGCAGACGCATCAGTTCAAGGCCGCTTTGGCCACGGCACCCGTCAAGATATTGAAGGCCAGCGACCACGATGAGCTTAATAATGCTAACAACGCCGATGGCGACGATGCACTCGAGTCCAACGATGAACTGCTCGATCATCAGCCGCAGCAGCTGCAGTTCGCTAAGTTACAGCGACTCGGCACTGACTTTATGCTGGCCTACACCGAACTGGGCCTGTACATCTTCGATGTGCGTCTGTCCACCGTTGTGCTGTGGTGCAATCAATTCGAGCGGATTGTCGATTGTCGCGTTGCCGGCAACGAGATCTTTGTCTTCACCCAGACCGGATCGCTTTACGGCGTCCAGCTGCAGACGCTGCAATCGCACGCCATCTCCCTCATCGAGCAATCGAAGCTGACGCAGTGCGCCCGCCTGCTGCGCCAACATGTCAAATACTTTGCGGACAAGGCACGCGAAAATTACGAACTGAAGCAGCTCAATCTGCTCAAGCAGTGGCTCATCGAGCGCCAGCAATATGAGCTCTTGAATGATATATCCGTGATCTTTGATGCCATTGCTCAGTGCACGGGCAGCGCACTGGATACACACAGCTCTGGCGGCAGTTCGGCGACCACAGAGCGCAGTGTGACAACAACAGCCACGCCGCCTCCCCCGCCTCCTCCTCCTTCTAATCCTGCTGCTAATCCTCCTCGAGGGGTTTATGTGCTGGAGAATGCATTTTGCGATAATCTGTTGAAGCAGACGCCCAAAACGTCCGGTCACTTCAAGGATGCCCTGCTCACGGTGACTGGTAAATTTGGCAAGAACATCATCAAGTACAAGTTCAACATCTTTGCCGAGGAGCAGCAGCAGCAGCTGGTCCGTGAACTAATCCCGCCCAGCGAACGTTCGCTGCCCTTTAAGGATATTAAGGCGCGCTACGAGTCACAGGATGATGATGATGATGATGATGCAATTGTTTGTCGCAGCAGTCGCTCGTTGGCTGCTGCTGCTACTGCCGGCGGCAAACGTGCCACATCCACGCCCAGCTGCATTGTCATCAGTCCCGAGGAGAAGACCATCTACAATCTGTACTTGATCCACAAGAGCGCCAAATTCAGTCGCACCCATTGCGTGGAACGTTATCGTGGCGTCTTCGACGAGTACGCGGCGAGTGAGCTGATCCAGCTGCTCGAGAAGCTGGCGGGGATTATGATCGAGCATGGGGATAGTGCGGAGCAGGCGCAACGCAATTGCTACGAGATGTACTTCAACTATCTGAATCCGGAGCTCATCTGGGAGATGGATGATGCGACAAGGGATTACATTGCGAGCGGATTCGCACGGCTCAATGCCGGCGTGGAGATCACGCGCTGCACCCACTGCTCCTTTCCGCTGCGCTTCGACAATGCGTGTGCCTACCACGGACTGGGTGCAGTTCTCCTGCGCTACTACTGGTCACGCGGCGAGCAGCTGAAGTGTTTCGATGTGCTGCAAGCGGTGCCCGCATTGCTCGACATCCTCGCCAAATTCTACCTGGCCGAGCACAATCTGGCCAAGGTGCTGCCGATTGTTTTGAATTATGGCGCCGTCGAACTGTTCCAGGATGTGGGCCGGCAACTGAATGGCGCCGCCTGGGCGCGCTGCTTTGAGCAGTTCGTCGATGTGCAGCGGGGTCGCCTCATCTGCGTCAACTGCGAGCGGGTGACGAGCGTGGAGCGGGAACAGCTCTCCCGTCACTTCTTCTACACGTGGAACTGTTTCCTCAACATTGCCCTGGATCATCTGAGTGCCACGGAGACGCTGGCGCTGATCTTCAAATGGAGCTCGTACATCCCAAGCGATGCCATCGATCGGGAATTTTACACTCGTTGCCTGCTCAAGGGCTGATCTCGAAAACAACTCGATTGTTAATCAGACAATTCAATAATCAAAGTTGAGTCTTTCGCTACACCCCCAATATATCTATATATATATATTAAATATATTTACAAGCAGCTATTGTAACATTCCGAAATATACTCCTAATTATAATATTCTAGCTAAAGCTAAAAGCCAATACCAAAAGCATTTATTCTATATAAACATATATTGAAAATTTGAACAACAAAAAACATATATCTATATTTAAAAGTATATATTTACATGTATACCAATTGTATGGTTAATTTGGGTGTGTGCGTAAATAAAAGTTGTAAATTGAATTTTGCCGTACTTTTCTTTCTTTTATTCAAATTGAAAATTGCAAGATTTTTTAGGTTATTTTTTTAGCTGCTGCTTTCGAATTTGCCTTGAATTTAGCATCAAATTTTGAGGCCCAAACATATATAACACACAGACACGCACAACACAACAAGTTTTGGCAATTTATATTCAAAATTAACAGCAAGGCAAGCAATTCTCTAAGTACCAAGAACATCGGGCCGACATTGCGAAGATCTCTAATTAGCGCTCAAATTTGTTCAAAATTCTATTCTACGAAGGAAGAATAATCAGCGCCTCCAAAGCATATCGGATATCGAATATCGAAATTCGTGAGAAGACTATCGATTTCTCAAGCTATCTATTAGTCTGGCCACGCTCTAGCAAAAAAAGCAGCTCTGCCAAAGCAACTCTGGTTTACTGTTGATACCGATAACAATTGCGCTGACTCACGCGCTCCCATCACCAGCTCTCCACCATTTTCCCGTGTGGCTCGTTTTCGCCGTTGGTGTGGATAAGACACGCGTCTGAAAGCATAGAAAAACGCGAAAGCGTATAAAAAAACAAAAAAACCCATACATTTTAAGCATAAGAACAATTACAGCTTGTGATTGTTAACAGGCACAAGTAAGCCTTGTAGCAAATACGAACAATACAATAATCCCTATTGATCGAAAGAATCGAGTGTGAAAAAAGTACAACCTCTCTCTCACCACATAAGAACGTAGTAGCTTGTGGAACGTAAGAAGTTGTTCGGAAAAAAAAGAAGAAAAACTAAAGAAAAACGTATAGACACGAAGTGCAACACAAAAAAAAATACACACACAAAAGAAAGAAAAACAACATTTACATCGATTATATTATTACCTTTTTTTTTCGTTGAAAATTGCAAGTGTGCGCAAAATCTGAGAACAATTGCTAAAATTTTCCTAAACGGAAAGAAAGAAAAAACCAGCAAGTGATTGGAGGATAATATGAGTAATGCTATTAACCAAAATGGCACAGGTCTAGAGCAGCAAGTAAGTATGGCGGATACATCCGCGGATGCGAATGTGGATGTCGTTGTGAATGTTCAAGTGCTACAATAGACGGGTACATAATGAAAAAAATTGTAATGTACATGTAGCGTTGCTACACGTGTGTATGTGTGAGTGCGTGTGTGTGTGTGTGTGTGCAAAAGTGTCTGTGATGCTCATGTGGTTATATTGTGAACATCGCTTCTTCACTCGAGGGTTCCACAAAAAAAATTTATTGATTTCATAACATACAAAATGTCTGACCGTGGAGCGCATTGCGCTTTTACATTTTGCAGCGAACGGTGACTCGTCGTGTACATGTACGAACGGTTTATATATATATATGTGTGTGTGTGTCCGAGTTCTTTTCATTTGTGTAATTTCTTTTGTATAATTTTTAGCTTGCCTCCAATTTGACATGTTCACTGCACGTGTATGTGTGTGAGAGCCGCAATTCTAAACCAGTGCATGCATGTGTGCGTGTGTGTGAGAGTCGTTTGCGGCGTTCTCTTTTTGCATTTGCTCACGCTCTTTCACGCACATGTGGAAGCTGAGTATTGTAAATAGGGTTGCCAGATGGCCATGCATGTAATCTGTGCATTTGTTAACACTGTATAGCCATCAAACGCTCGCAATGTCTGACACCCTGTGCACATTATTTCTATGGAGAAAACAAGATCCACATTTGAGAAGGTACCACCAACAAAGCTTTGCACTACTAAACGTGAATACACAATGGCTGTGTGTGGGTGGCTGTAGCATTGTGATTGTTGCTGTTGTTGCTGCGTCAAAGCCTCTCAAACTAGTTGCGCTTATTTTTGCAAGTGTTTATATTTATGTGTGTCTATATTAATGAATGTGTATGTGTGTGTGTGTGTGCCCTATACACGTAGCTCTTCAAAAAAAAAGATGTTGCTAACCGGGAATGGTGAGAAACTGGGAGAAGAGTGTGATTTATGTGTGTGTGTGTTTGGCTGCGTGTGTGTTTGTGTGTATAAAAACTTGTTATTACAAAGTTCTCATTTTGGCTTAGAATTCGTTGAACTTGAGACGCGCTTCTATGTGTGTGTGTGTGTGTGTGTGTGTGTATGTGTCTAATTTGAACGTGACACGAAACTCACGCTACGCATTCGACGTGTTTATTTTCTTTATATAAATTTATTTTGTTTATACATTTTTATTGTTGATAATAAATGAATAATTGTTTTGTAGGTTGCTGGTCTGGACTTGAATGGCGGCTCGGCTAACTATAGCGGCCCCATAACAAGCAAGACTCCCAATAATTCGGTCACCGGTGGCGTTTATGTGCCCCCGCATCTTCGAGGTGTTGGTGGCAACAACAACGCGGACTTAGACAATCAGGGCCAGGGCTTTGATTCAGCAGGTGCCGCACCGCGTCTCGACAGCACCAGGGACCAGCAGCAGCAATCGCAGCAGCAGCAGCGCAACTCCGATTATCGCAGAGGCGATCGCGGCGGCAGTCGCGGCTACAATCGCCAGAGCGGCGACTACGGAAGTTTTGGCAGCGGCGGCGGCGGCGGCGGAGGTAGACGTGGTGGCAGCAATCGCTACGAGGACAACTACAACGGTGGTAAGTTTACAACAACCCCTAAACAAAGTACCCAGCAGCAAAAAGAATCCATTACAAACTGCATTACTCTGTATGCATTGCCCATCTTAAAATTGTTTGTTCTGAGCAAAGGATATTCTACTATCTAAATTTGCACTCACTTATCGCCGTCGAGCATTCAATATTAATGCCTCAAGAATAACTTTTAGTCTATAATACTATAATAATATGAGTTTGTCGGTTTCTTTCTTCCTTCCTTCATGTTTTTTTTCAGACTTAAGAGCATTTGTAAAGAAGTTCTGAGACCTGCCAATTGGTGTGGCTATGCAATTGTTAATATTTTGATTTATCTTAGAGCTTCTCTTGATTTAATATGATTTGATAGCTCAGTTGGGCCTTTCCTATAATGAAAATATTTAAATCTTTTGCAAACCAAATTAATAGAGAAATTAAAGTTTTCTTAATTTTAATGCAACTCGCAACTATTTCGCTGTCCAGCTAAATATGTACTTCTACCATACAAGAGTATTACTAGGTAATGAATGAATTACAGTGGATGCATGCAGAATGCATCTGCTAATGAGGGAGGGATCATTCACTAGTTTCCTCCTGGGAACTGACTGCATAGAAAGTCTCGCTCAGCTGCAATTCGTACATCTTTATTTCTTGCTGTAACACTATACAAGGGGTGAGGGGTAACAGTCCTAACAGCTGTTAATAACAGCTGCTGCTCTTAATAATGGCTGCTGTTCTTAATAACAGCTGTTAAGATTTGCCTCTCTGTCTGACAGCACTTGGCGGAAATTGAAATTGAAGTCATTGGTGCACTGAAAATCGTATCTTTATTAAATATATAATGTAATTAAACACATTCTACAATCTTTAATTGCATCTATGAAAGTAAAATACATAAACACAAGCAGCTGCCAAACTTAAATACTCTCAGCTGCTTAACTACTGTGTCAAGTGTTGTTATCTCGATCGGCATATCGCCTTTCACCTTGTATATAGTAACACCATGCAGTGCTACTCTCTCACTCTTCACCTGCCTTGTTCCCTACTAAAATAGAGACCTGATTTCCCTATAGGTGCGATTAATTGGAGACTTTTTTACTGTGTGAAAACATCAGCAGATTCAGTCAGAAAGACTCCTTTAATATATAAAATAATCGACAATCAATTAATCAGTGTTTGCACATTTCTTGGTAATAATATATATTTAAAGACTAGAAATGGGAACCAGTTCCTCAATTCGACATTTACCCAATTCCAAGTAATTTTTTAATCTTGAGATTCCGATCGAAATCGATTTTGCATTAATGCTTTAACCATTTGCAGCAATATTGCTACACAAGATTGTATTTTAGAAAGTGAGAGAGAGATTAGAACCATAGATTATCTCCCAGTCTATGAAAGCTGATTGGTTAATATTTATTTATTTATTTGTATTGTATTTTTGTGTTGCTGCAGGTGAATACGGAAGCCGTGGCGGCGACTGGAATCGCGGCGGTGGACGTAACTTTGGCGATCGACGCGGGCCATCGTATCGCGGCGGTGGTGGAGGCAACGGCCTCAACGATCAGCCGGAGGATGCACAGCAGCCACGCAATGATCGCTGGCAGGAACCGGAGCGTCCGCTCGGCTTCGAGGGCGGCTCATCAACTGAAGGTGGACCTGGCGGCGCACCCGGTGGCGGTGGCAACAGAAGCTTCAACAATCGCGGCGGCAGCGGTGGCTACAATAATCGCTGGAAGGAGGGTGGAGCCGGCGGCGGTGGCGGCAACACCGATTACACAAAATTGCTGGCACGCGACGAGCGTCTGGAGACGGAGCTATTCGGCGTGGGCAATACGGGCATCAATTTTGACAAATACGAGGATATACCCGTGGAGGCGACGGGCCAAAATGTGCCCCCGCATATCACATCCTTCGATGATGTGCAGCTGACGGAGATCATACGTAACAATGTGAATCTGGCGCGTTATGACAAACCGACGCCGGTGCAAAAATACGCAATACCCATCATAATCAGCGGACGCGATCTGATGGCCTGCGCCCAAACTGGGTCTGGTAAAACGGCAGCATTTCTGGTGCCCATCCTCAATCAGATGTATGAGCATGGCCTGTCGGCACCGCCGCAAAACAATCGACAATACAGTCGTCGCAAACAGTTTCCGCTCGGTCTGGTGCTGGCGCCGACCCGCGAACTTGCCACCCAAATATTCGAGGAGGCCAAAAAGTTCGCCTATCGCTCCCGTATGCGTCCCGCTGTCCTCTATGGCGGCAACAATACCAGCGAACAGATGCGTGAATTGGATCGTGGTTGTCATTTGATTGTCGCAACACCGGGTCGCTTGGAGGATATGATAACCCGTGGCAAAGTCGGGCTGGAGAATATACGTTTCTTGGTCCTCGATGAGGCCGATCGCATGTTGGACATGGGTTTCGAGCCGCAAATTCGTCGCATTGTCGAGCAGCTGAATATGCCGCCGACGGGTCAGCGACAGACATTGATGTTCTCGGCCACATTCCCCAAACAGATCCAGGAGTTGGCCAGTGATTTTCTCAGCAATTATATATTCTTGGCTGTTGGCCGTGTCGGTTCCACATCGGAGAACATAACGCAAACGTTGCTTTGGGTCTATGATCAGGATAAACGTTCGTATTTGCTCGATTTGCTGTCATCGATACGCGATGGACCCGAATACTCCAAGGATAATTTAACATTGATTTTTGTGGAGACAAAAAAGGGTGCCGATTCGCTCGAGGAGTTCCTGTATCAGTGCAATCATCCGGTGACGAGCATTCACGGTGATCGCACCCAAAAGGAAAGGGAGGAGGCGTTGCGTTGTTTCCGTTCCGGTGATTGCCCCATTTTGGTTGCCACCGCTGTGGCGGCACGTGGCCTCGACATTCCGCATGTGACGCATGTGATTAACTTTGATCTGCCCACCGATGTCGAGGAGTATGTCCATCGCATCGGCCGCACCGGTCGCATGGGTAACCTGGGTGTGGCCACCTCCTTTTTCAATGATAAGAATCGCAACATTTGCTCCGATCTGCTCGAGCTGCTCATCGAGACGAAGCAGGAGATACCCGGCTTCCTCGAGGAGATGCTCAGCTCCGATCGTGGACATGGCGGCGCCAAGCGACGTGGCGGCGGCGGCGCTGGCGCACGCTACGGCGGTGGCTTTGGCTCACGCGATTATCGTACCAGTTCCGGCGGCGGCGGTGGCGGTGGACGCAGCATGGGCAGCGGTGGCGGCGGCGGCGGCAATCGTGGCAGCAGCTCGGGTGGCGGTGGTGGCAACTATCGCAGCAATGGCAACTCGTATGGTAAGTTTGGTGAGTGAACTCCTCCTTCTCTCCACACACATATTCTAAGCCATCTCTTAAACTGTATAGAAATTTATACCCAAAAATCCTCCCTCTCTCTCCAATTGCAACTTCCTAAACAGGTGGCAGCAGCTCGGGCGGTGGCTCGTATGGCGGCGGCTCGTATGGTGGATCCTATGGCGGCGGCGGCGGTGGCTCCCACTCCAACGGACCGGACTGGTGGGGTCAATGAGAAAGATTGGCCAGAAGCCGCCAAACAAACGCTCGTCAACAGCAGCAGCAACAGCAACAACAACAGAAACAACATCAAAAAATAAGCCCGACTTTTGTCATTAATTAACAGATAAAGCGAGAGATAAAAGATAAATGAGATAAAACCCGTAAAAAGCAACAGAGAAGAAAGAAGAGCTGCTGGTCGTGAAGGAAGAGCGAAACGCGATCGATCGATCGATTAACAACTTTATTATATTTGCATATTATATGTATCATATATATGATCTATGTGTATGTATTTATATATATGCATATACACATATATACACATGTATATATATATATATATATATATATATATGTATTGGGGCAGAGAGTGTGAAAGAGAAACTGTCTGTGCGCAGCGCAACACTCAAAAACAAACACACACACATACCAACACACATGCACCCCCCCACACACACACACATACACATTTACAATAGCAAGCATTACAGATATATATATAAATATATATATATATAAAGAAAATAAAAATTGTTTAAAAATAATAACTGACAAATATACAGAAAAGAAAAAGGAATCAAGAAATATTCATAGATATGCTGATGGAATAGCAACAAGATTACAACATCAAATTGTAGTTTATAAAACAAAAAGAACACACAAACAAACAACACACAAGCGAAATAACTAATAAATAGGCTCATATTAATAATAATAATAAATATATATATATATATATATATACGTCTATATATATATATGCTAGAGCAAAGCAAATGAGATAATTAAGGATTTATATAAGGGCAACTTATGAATTTGTGTCCATTAAAAGTAAAAATCTACTTTTACTGCCCTCGTGCCCCCGCCCCGCCCCCCCCTCACTCCCCTTCTCGCATATTTTCTCTTTCAAATATTGAAATCGATATATATAAACAAGAAAACAAAAACAAAACTTAAAGCGATTAACAATTGAGATATAAAGCGTAAACTTCAATTGATGATTTTAAAGAAAAAAAAGAATAACTAGTAAAGTTATATATACATACATATATACATAAACTACACACACACACACATACACACACAACGCAAATAAAAAAAACACACAAACACAATACAAGAAAATCATTTAAAACCAAAAACAAAACAAAAAAAAAAACAAATTTGCTAAAAATAAACTGAATAATTTAGCAAATGGAAACTGGATAATTTTTATTCAATGAATTTGTATTTTGTAATGGTTCTTTATTACAGCAAGTTCTGCGTAGACATTTTTATACAAAAATATAGAAAAAAGAAAATGTTAAAAAGCAGAATTTTAGGTTTGAGAACCATATTTATACGCTTTAATGTTACCACAAAACAATCTGGGTTAAAAGTATATAAATCAGAATTTTAGATTCGGCAAGCATTTTTTTTGCTTTGAAAATATTACATTTTCACTCTACAAGTGGATCTGGGCTTAAACAAAACAAGGAAACTTTTCTAAAGATAACAATTTGTAGTCTACCAGAAACATATCTGATCTTTTTGTTAATATATATAAAAAATAGAATAGAAGAAAATATATAAACATTTCGAGAATTTTCCTGCAAGCAAAGCCAATTTAACGACTAACTAATAACGGTTAAACTGGATTTAAGAAGCTTTCCAAGCAGCGAGCGAAACATGGAAATGAAAAAAGTGCTCGGCCTCCGCTCTTCAATTAACATAAATTTAGCCAAAGCCAAAAAAGCTCGCGCCAAAGCAGATCGGCTGGCTGAGCAGACTGACTGTGGGCATATAGTGAAAGCCACTAATTTGATTAGATTAGGCATACTTTAATTGTAAGGCTGCTGCGCATTTGTTGCAAACAAGGTGTGTTTTTTTCGAGTCGAATATTTAGTTGCTGACAGCAGAGCAGTTGAGCAATGGAGAAGCCGCAATGCAAACAGTGCTGGACGCTGTTGTTGTTCGCCTCGCTGATCGCCTCGTTTGTGATAATGACGAGTTTTTGGTTTTTGATGCCGCATCAAATGCACATCTGGCAACTCTTCGACAGCAATGACAGCGGCAGCGCTGCCGCGAAGACCTCGACAGCGGAATTGAAGTTTTTTATGCCTCCGCAAACGGTGCCAAAGGAGCTGAAATTAAAGCGCGGCGCGCCATTTATCTATGAGTTATTTCCCTAGGCTGAGAGCTTGTATATTATTCTATATATATTCTTAAAGTGTTAACAATAAATTACAAGTAGTAAGTTTAGCGTAATTGGTGGCTTTCTTTTCTGTTGTAAGCATCACATTTGGGGAACTCGTCAAACGTCCGACTTTTGATTGAGCGCTGCGTAGCCGACTGGAATTTCGCGCATCTCTGTTTGCAGGCAGAGAAATTCACCACCTATGCACATTATGGTCGCGGTGATCACGTTGAGCAGCCACCAGGAGGCGTTAGCGGGAAATGAGCGATTGTACCACCAGCAGACAAGCAAATGCAGCAAATGGAAAGTGCAGCTGCAAATAAAACAGATGTGAATTCCAAGTATGGAGTTGGAATATAACCGCACTACCCAGGATCCAAACGATCTCTTGTCGTTCCACATAGGTATAAAGAATTGGATTACCTGAAATCCAGGCAGAGCTTGGCCCGACGCACAATGCACCAGAGCGCCAGCGAGGCAATAAGAGCGTTTACGACAAATGCGCAAATGACGAGACGACCACCCAAATCGTATATATGTATTTCCTGTATGTATTAAAATATTAAATATTGCACATATTAATATTGCAGTTTGAGGCACTCACATGATACTCAAACAGATGATCCAGCGTGTAATTGTCGCCAGCCAACTTGTTGGCCACGAAGACGAGCAGGCCGAGGGAGAAATACACACAGAATTGCATGGACAAAATCTGTGATGTGAGCAGCGTTGGATCCCATTGTGTGCTGCGAAATGTTCCACCTTTCATCATTGAATGTGTTTATTGTTGTTGCTGTATTGTGGCTGGTCCAAAATGGACAGACTGACTCACCGTTGGAGTTGAACTCAGTTCAGCTCGTAACTAGTTCGATACATATGTCAGCTGTGAGTCAGTTGTGCCATTTTAGCGTTTTTTCTGCTGAAAAGCGCTGAAAAGATAAACTATGCTAAATAAAATATGTGATTTGTTTTCTTTTAGCACCTGATACTTGATACTGCCTAGCATTTTAATTCAAATAAGGCTTTTTTTAAACAAAAAAATTACTCAATAAATACCAAATGCCAACAAATTCTCAATAAACTCACCAGCAAACTAATCCGCTCAATACAATTGTGAACACACATTAGAAATGGCCCCGCTCAGTTCGTTTCTGAAGATGGTGTTGCAAAAGACGCAAAAGATTGTGAGCAGAACAATTTCAAACTAATAATTGTGCAAAAAATATGTAATTAATTATTGTTGTTGTTTTATTGCAGAACCGCCTACGCTCGCTGGGCATTGTGACGGCGGGCGCTACAGCGCTTCTCGCTGGCCTAACCGCCTACAACCATCAGGATAATCTCTTTGGCACTTTCGTGATGCCGGCAATACGCCTGCTGCCCGCCGAGGCTAGCCACAATTTGGCTGTGTTGGCGTGCAAATATCGCCTGTACCCGGCGTCCGAGCAGATGGACGATCTCAATTTACACAGCACGTTCTTTGGCCGGCTAATCAGCAATCCCATTGGCATTGCTGCCGGGTTCGATAAGAATGCCGAGGCTGTCATCGGACTGAAGGATTTGGGCTTTGGCTTCATCGAGGTGGGAAGCGTGACTCCGCTGCCACAGCCGGGCAATCCCAAGCCGAGGGTGTTTCGGTTGAGCGAGGATCGTGCGATTATCAATCGGTATGGCTTCAATAGCGATGGCCACCAACTGGTGGCGGAACGTTTGCGTGAGTTTCGCCAACGCGAGGATTTTAATGCGGTGATCGGCGTTAATCTTGGCCGGAATCGTGACAGTCTGACCCCCATCAGTGATTATGTGCAGGGTATCTTGGAATTGGGACCAGTTGCCGACTATCTCGTCGTCAATGTGAGCAGTCCCAATACGAAGGGTTTGCGCGACATGCAGTGCAAAAAGGAGCTCACCGCACTTCTCGAGGCGGTGACGCGAGCTCGCACTGAGCTCAAAACGAATCCGAAGGTGCCTATTTTACTGAAAATATCACCCGATCTGGCGCTGGATGATCTGAAGGACATCGTTGCGGTGATCAACACAAAGCAATGCCGCGTCGATGGTCTGATTGTGTCCAATACGACTGTGGCGCGTGAGAACATCAGCGACAGCAAATTGGCCAACGAAAGTGGCGGGCTGAGCGGAGAACCGTTGCGCCAACGATCCACAGAGTTGATTGCCCAGATGTATGCGCTGACCAAGGGCCGGGTGCCCATCATTGGTGTTGGTGGCGTCGCTTCGGGTCGCGATGCATTCGAGAAGATCGAGGCGGGCGCCTCCTTTGTGCAAATCTACACGGCGCTCGTCTACGAGGGACCTGATCTCGTCGATCGCATCAAGGAGGATCTGTCGCAGCAGCTCAACGAACGGGGCTTCAAGAATGTGCGCGACGCTGTCGGCTCCAATCATTCTAAATATCTACCCTAGTATCTCTGAAAGTAGCAATCAAATTGTTCGTTTTTTTTTAATAGCTGTAAACTCCTTATATCTCAATAAAACAAACTGTATTTTAAGTTTCCCCATAATCTTGATCCGGTTAGCCTGTTTTCAACGATGTGGCACCGCAGCATTGGCGTTGCCATATCGCAGCTTCAAATTCGTAAACAGCGAGTTGATTACTTATTATTTATTTTTGCATTTATTTGGTATTCATTTTGTGTCAGTGCTAGGCTCGTTCGCACGTTGCACGTTGAGCACACGTCCCTCGAGGAAGTGTGTGTTCTGATTGCTGGCACTGTTGTACGCATCCCGTTGGCTGAAAATCACGAATCCGTAATATTTGGAGAGTCCCAGTTGCTTGTCGAAGATGACTTCTGCGTTGGCCACATGGCCGAAACGGGAGAAATAGGTGCGCAGCTCTTTGCTGCCAATGGTCCAGGGTAGATTTCCCACAAATAGCTTGTAGCTGCTACGTGCCACGGTGCCGGACATGATTTATTTATGTGTTTATGTAATTTATGTTGTTTACTTTTTTATAACAGCACTTGTAAGGTTAACAGCTTGAGGCACTGCTATTAACAGAGCGCAGTTACGACCGCTTTTGAACTGTCAGTTGTAGAGTAGCTTAGAAAGTATGTGCAACTGTTAAAAACAGCGAAATCAGTTTAAAACTGACAAGTGATTTTACTTTTAACGAAAAACGTAGCAGTTTAAATAGTTATTTTTAACAGAGTAACGGGCGAACACAGAACACTATATAGTGTTACCGTATGCTCTCAGACACTGTTACATTGCAGTTGGTAGTTTTGGCTTTTTAAATGGTGGCATTTTCGTGCTGTGTCTTGCGGTCACACTGCATATTTTGTTGCATTGCTGCCTTTTTAATGTTTTTTAGTCTATTTTTTATGTAAAAACGCTAGTGTGAAAATAAATATGCGCATAAATGTGCAAACAACAGCTTAAATAACACATTGAGCTGTGCACTCAAGTTACCCAACAAAAAAAGAACACAACGCAACTCGCTGCTACGGTTATGGTGTGAATATATCCTTTTGTCAGTTTGCGCTGCGAAAATTACTTCGGCGCCCCGCAAAAAAAGCGACGTGTGTGTTTGGGGCGCGGCGGCCCAAAACGAAAAAGACTCGCAGACGGACGTGTCGACAAAGCGACAAATAATTAAACAATTATTGCCAGCGAGTAAGCAGCAATGGCTGAGAGACCGAAAAATTTGTTTGCGAGTGAGTAATTCTTCTTGTAACCAAAATCTGCCCACGCACACACATAAACACACACAAACAACACACACACAAAGAATACACATACAAAGAGCATACATACAATCACACACACGTAGCATTTAACTGACGCATTTGCTTTGGGCGCAATGCATTTGATAAGACAAAAACATAGCTCATAAAATGTCATATTTTTGCATCTTATCTAAATTTATCTAAATATATATATATATATATATATATATATATATATATACACGCACACCTACACATACGCAGCTGGACCGAGTCGGTCTCGTGTGCCACCTGATCAGCTCACGCTGAACAATCTGAGCATTCGACATCCGCCATCGTCCACGTCGTCAACGTCATCGGGCTCCACATCGTCCGGCTCGAGTTCCTCATCGCAGCAAAATAATGCCGCGTTACGTTTTGGCGCCCCGAACAGTTTTGTGCCCGCTGTTCCCATGCCCAGCAGCAGTAGCAGCTGCGGCAGCAGCCACAACAACACCACCAGCAACAGCAGCGTCGCCAGCCTCGGCAGCAGTGCAACGGACCGTCATCGGGAGCGAATCAGGCAGCAGGCATGCGGTAAATTGCAATTTGGTGAGGGTGCCATCAATACGCATCAGTTTACGTCGGATGATCTGGAGGATTTGGGTGAGATTGGACGGGGTGCATTTGGTGCTGTGAATAAAATGATATTCAAGAAACTGGACAAAGTGATGGCAGTGAAGCGTATACGCTCCACGGTCGATGAGAAGGAACAGAAACAATTGCTGATGGATCTCGAGGTGGTGATGAAGTCCAATGAATGCATTTACATTGTGCAATTCTATGGGGCACTGTTCAAGGAGGGCGACTGCTGGATATGCATGGAGCTAATGGACACATCGCTGGACAAGTTCTACAAGTATATATTCGAGAAGAAGCAACGGTATATACCCGAATCCATATTGGCGAAGATTACGGTGGCCACGGTAAATGCGCTTAACTATTTGAAAGAGGAGCTTAAGATCATCCATCGCGACGTGAAGCCGAGCAACATTCTGTTGCACAGACGCGGCGATATTAAACTGTGTGATTTTGGCATCTCTGGCCAATTGGTTGATTCAATAGCCAAGACAAAGGATGCCGGCTGTAGGCCCTATATGGCGGTAGGTGCGCTAACATTATATTTTTGACTGCAATTAAATTCTGTGTTCGCAGCCGGAACGCATTGATCCGGAACGGGCCAAGGGCTACGATGTGCGCAGCGATGTTTGGTCTTTGGGTATAACCCTAATGGAGGTCGCCACTGGCAACTTTCCCTATCGCAAATGGGACTCGGTCTTTGAGCAGCTCTGCCAGGTGAGATTATCAAATTTGGCATCCTATTTAAATTGCGATTAACTACTCCATTTTTGTAGGTGGTGCAAGGTGATCCGCCACGCTTGCACACTTCCTACAATGGCATGGAGTTCTCCATTGAGTTTGCTGAATTTGTCAACACTTGGTAAGTCGAAAGATTAGCCACTAGCTAAATTACTGTATTGCTTTATGTATTATTTTCGCTTACAGCCTGATTAAGAAGGAGAGCGATCGGCCCAAGTATAGCCGATTGCTGCAAATGCCATTTATAAGGAGAGGCGAGAATAGCCACACCGATGTCGCCGCCTATGTGGCCGATGTGCTTGAGTCCATGGAGAGCGATGGCATTACGCAATTCACAACTAACCAGCCAGCGGAGAGTTAATCTGAAGCAACTGAAGCAAGTCATAAAATAACTAAGCAAAAACAACCCGTAACAACAAATGCAAACTAAAATGGAAAAAACTAAAAAAAAAAAAATATAAAAAAAAAACCAATTGTTGTCTACTTTGTAGCATTCGTAGTAAACGTAGCGCGTATTTTGTTAAAGAAAAAAACAAAAAACAAAAAGCAAAAAAACAGCAAGTAAGCAAACAGACAAAAAAAATTGTAAAGTGCGTAAATAATTTTTGTAATTGTGAAGGAGAAAAATGTCCCAAAAAGGTTTTTTGTGTGTAAAAAATGATAAATGAATGCCTTTTCTTTTAAGTTAGTATATTAGCATTTGAAACGGATGGCTTTGTTTAAATATTGTTAATAATATATCGGAAGCAATATTTGTAACATTTTATACGCAAATTAAAAAATGGAAATGTTAACTAAACAGCATAAAGTAAATTGTATGACGAACGCCAATTAAGTAATAGCCATAAACAACAAATAAATACACATTCAACATGATTTATATTTAGTTTTGTATATTTTTCTTTTCTAGATTATTTCGTACACAATTTAAACATTTCGTTTGCGTATTAAAGTTAAGTAAAAAGCTTTAACTATTTGCCAAGTGGCCGCATTTTTAAAATTGTAGGGGAAATTAATGCAAATCAGTACAGAATTAATCAAATCAAATATCTAATAATACAAATAATCAACAATAAATACACACACACACACACACACACAGAGACAGACAGACAGACACCAACACACGTTTTTATGCGTAGTGCTTAGTTTGTAAGACCTAAAAATATTTAGATGAAAACAAAACAAAAGAAAGTCAGTTGCAGCAAGTGAATAATAAACAAAACAAAAGCAAAACAAAATAAATGTATTGTGCCTAAGTATAAATAATATGATAAAACACGTGAAATCATAAACAATTTAATAATAAAATAATATATCATATATATATATATATACTAATAATAATTCGCAGCAGTTAGTTTATTTAGGATACCTTAGCCAACCTTATACACACACGACGACACCACACAACCACGCTTATACACATGGCCATGCCACGCCCGCAACACATACCAACACACACACATACAAGCAATTTGCACCGTCTAAGCTCCCGTCTCAAAAAAAAAATGAAGAAAATTCCAAGGAAAACAAAAATAATGCCAATATCTTTTCGATTAATATTTATGCAAACGCCAATGTGAAAGCAAAAGCAAAGTTTATTTTATATACATATACACATTTATATATATATGTATATATATATATATATATATATATAAATATATATATATATATTTGTATATATATCTATATATTTATACAATATGTGAAAAAATAACAACTACAGCAACACAGGCCACACAGCGTCCAGAAATCACCATTTTTCGTAAAGCGCCCGGTTATTAGTATATACATATAACTCATATCCTGTTCTTATTTTTTACTTTTTGTTGCATAATTAAGCGCATTAAGCATTAAGCCTGAAAAGAATAACAACAACTAGCAGCATAATTGAGAAATATAGAAAACAAAAATATTTTTGTAATAAGCGTGAAAGAAAAACAAATGAAATGGTGGAATGCAATTAAATTTGCACGGACAAAAAACATCATGAAATATATATATACATAAATATATATGTATACGAGTGATTATTGAAAAATCTTCGGCTAGTCGAAGCTTTTATATCCTTGCTAAAAATGCATGTAGTCTTATCTAGCATATATTGTGGCAGATCAGCATGGTTTCCCAATACGAATTTGATCTCATATGGGTTTCTACTGATGATGTTCAATAAAACAATACAAACGTGTTTTTAAGCCGATCTTGATGGCCAAACTATAAAGATGTGCCAGAGATATGGAAATCGAACTGAAAAATCTGATTTTGTCATTTAGCTGGGGTATAAAATAATAATGTATAACAGCAAATATGCAAAGTTTCTAACAAATACACAAATACAGTTTAAATAGCGTACTGAATTGCTCGTGAACTCCTCCCTGTTCTAGTAAAAATAACAGTAAATAAACTACACATTTTGAAAAATAATACGTATGGTACTAAACTAACTAAAGAAGTTACAAAAAAAAACAAAAACAAAATAGAAAAAAGAAAATGAAGAAATTAACAACAATTGCAATTATTAAGCATATTGTATAACTAAGCTATATTGCAAAGGCAAAATGCAATCGTTGAGCCGAGTCGAGACGTCATATTTTTTGACAATAAAAGATGTATAATTTTTGTAAGCAGATGCATGAAAAAATGTTTAGGTGTATGTAATGTGTATATAGGCATACTACAGATACGAAGACAGATATACAAAATTAGTAGCATATAAATATATATATATACATAAAGTAGTACTAAACGAGTATAGTATTGTAACTGCAAGTCAGATCAAGTAGTCAAAGAAAAAACGTAGCTTATGCAAATCCCAGTCAAAAAAAATTAGAGAAAGATAAAAGAAAGTCTCTCAAATTCCCCTTCCAATGATCCATGGCCTTTCAAACTGTCTACTTGCTTATAAATATAAAAAATATGAACTCAAAGTGAAAACGCAACGTCCATGAAACAAAAAAAAAAAAAACACAACAAAAAAATAAAAAACATTCGCAATCTTTTTAAACATACTTAGCTTATCCATAAAATGCCAGCCGGCTGTTTGCCTAGGAATTAAGCAAAACACGATATATATGAAAATATATTGTACTATGTTTTATCCTAAGAGCAGCGATTTCTATAGAACAAATTAAGAACGAATCAGGCACTATCTTGCCTGGATGGGTTATTTTGTGTGCACTGTCCTAATCTTAAGCGAAGCAAAACTAAGTAATTATCTAATAAAATACCCGGCTTACAACTCTCACTTAACTCAACTCAACACAACACAACTCAACCCTCTCAAAGGAATAAGACCCAAATAATGTGAAACGGAGATGAAAAAGAAAACAAAAACACCACAAACATAATTAATAATAATTAAATGCCTAAAAGTAATGAGAAAACAAACGTATGGAAAGAGATAACGTGCACGCACGGAAAACAAATTATATTGTTAAACTTAATTTGAAGAATTTGTATAAAGTGCAAACAAATGAATAGTGAATAAATAATATATTTGAAAACTCTACACAGCACAATTCCACTCCATGGGTTTGCCTATTGACCCAATAATTAACCTATTACTAAATCAAAATCAGCTCATAACATGCAATATTATTGTTATTCCAATTGCCTACAGCAATTCCATTGCGGCATATTGGTTCTGCTGTTGTGTTCGACAATGAATCATTTTATGCATGTTTGAATACAGCTGATTGTGAATGCCGTAAATTGGAGGTTGTTTGGGAATAATGCATCAATTTTGAAGTTTTATTTATGACAAATACTTGAAATCTAACAATTTAATTTAAATTTTATTTGCAAATATTTTACTTGATTTCAACTGGCTTTTTTTCTTTCAAAAGTCTATTTAATGTTTTTTTTTTGTGTACCTACATTTTGGAGAAATTGTAATTGATTAGGGTGATTTAAAATTATTATTTTTACTTAAGTAAATCAAAATGATTATAAAAATATATTGATATTATTTTTATTTACTGTGAGATTTGGAATTTATGTGATTATTAATTGGAATTTGAATGTTTACCATATAAAATATGTATTAGTTATTAATAATTGTTTATTTATTAAGTTTTCTGCAATTGATTTATAGTTAAATAATCAACCAATTGTAGTGTTTTCTTAAGAATTAAATTGATCCAATTCATGCCCAAGTATAAATATTTCACAAATGAGTACACTCAATCCATTGAGCGCACTGATATTCAAGTTAATTATTTACAAATTTGAGTGCCTTTGAGTGTATTCAAGTATTCGAAACCCACAAACGTTTTATTTGCCTAAGCTTATCGGTTTCTAATAATGCCTATCGCATAATATTGACTGGCATAATTTTTTGGAAAAATACGCGACTGGCATTTAAATCGATGCATTAGCGTAGACCCCGGCACGTGGCAGGCATTGAGATTGTCGCATTAGAGCCACAAATGCGTAATCTCGTAGTACATATACAAAACTCAATGGGCCAACCTGGTCTTGGACTCGCCAAGCTCCGATGAGTTGCCCCGGGGCTCAGTGTTAGTTGGTGCCTGGTGGCGTAAACTTATTTCTTTCGATTCGATTCGAGTCGATTGGGGCTCTCTGCAGTTCAACGACATGCTGGCCTGCATCATTCTGGCCAGCTGGCTGACCCTCTTATGGATATACTTTCTATGGAGCCGACGATGCTACTACAAAGCAGCCTGGCAACTGCGCGGACCAATCGGTTGGCCTCTCATCGGCATGGGTCTGCAAATGATGAATCCGCAGAGTGAGTGTCACCGGAAATGTGTTCGGTTGCATCGAATAATTGTTCGTCGTAGAATTTCTGCAGTATATGGGCGGATTGTCGCATAAGTACAAGGCGCCCTTCATCTCATGGATGGGCACCAAGTGTTTCCTCTATGTCAACGACCCACAAACTGTGGAGCAAATCTTCAATTCGACGCACTGCACCAACAAGGGAGATTTCTATCGCTTTATGAGCTCAGCCATTGGCGATGGACTCTTTACCTCCAGCTGTAAGTGTGTGTGATATGAGCTATGATCTTTGACTTATTATATATAATATTTAACTTGGTTTGTTAGCACCACGCTGGCAAAAGCATCGTCGGCTCATCAATCCTGCATTTGGCCGTCAGATTCTGTGCAATTTTTTGCCCATTTTCAATGCCGAGGCGGAGGTTCTGCTCGATAAGCTGGACTTGGAGGGTGTGCAGCGTGGTAAAAGTCTTGAAATCTATCAAATACTCAAGAAAATTGTCCTGGAGGCAGCTTGTCGTAAGTAGTCATTGGATCATCATATTACATTTCTGATTAATGTGTGATTTCAAATTTCCACAACAGAGACGACTATGGGTAAAAAAATGAATTTTCAACACGATGGTTCCATGGCCATCTTTGAGGCATATAATGGGTGAGTTATTGAACACGTTTGAAGGGAAAATTCTATTGGCTACCGTCTAATCCTCATAAATCTTTCAATTGTTATTTTAAATTCATTTAGTTTGACTTAAAAAAAAAACAAAATAAATTCAATGTGCGTCACCTACTCGAGAAGCACGCATGCCAATTTTGGTATACCTCTTATAGTTTCCAAACCCGGCACTTCCAAATCGGCATTCTATACATTTAGAAAAGAAAGAGTCTTTTGTAGTAAGTAAACACATTTTTTAGGCATAAAAGCGAACTGAGTGAATGGCACGGAATATGTGTGTAGCATGCAATATTATTTTACTGAGAATATTCTACAAATTAAGTGGCAGTTTCTACAAATCACAGACTTTCTGTATAATATGGGGAAACAGAGAATATTCTACAATCAAATCACTGATTCAATTTTTATTAATTATGAGGAAACGTTGTTTTTCTATACGGAAGAAAATATTTAATGAACTCTTCAATAAATCTTTTTCAAAGCCACAATTTTAGTAGTATTCTAATTTAAAACTTTAAGATAGTTATTGAGTTTTCTCAAGCTTAATTAACATCTGTTTTAGTTAAACTAAATCTATGCAGAACTTAATCACACTTTACAAGTCGCTTTCACATCCAATTCCACGCTCGATTGCACATCAGCTATGTTTCACTCTCTCTCTCTCTCTCTCTCTCTCTCACTCTCTCCCTCTCTTTCTCTCTCTGCTGCGAGGATAGAGAGATAGCATCATGACTGGATGCCCAGCCACTTTGTCTTCACCTATTAGCTAATTACAATCCAGCAGCTTCGCTGGCCATTCTGCCATGCCTAATACACTGCGACATGAGTTGGCGCTTTGGGTGCCCTTCCGGTAGGGGAGGCTGTGGGCAGGGGCGGGGCAGGCTGGTAGGCAGGGTATTCAAATTCCCACAGCGTAAACATTTTTGCAACGTTTCCTTTCGTTTCGCTGCCTTTCGTTTCGTTTCATGTCGTCCGATTTTGACAGAGTAACTGAGGTGTGTGTGAAGCGTATGCTATCTCCTTGGCTATACCCGGAGCTCATCTATCGCTGGTCGCGACTTTTTGACCGACAGCAGAAGGTCGTCGGGGTTCTCTTTGGCTTCATTGAGCAGGTATGTGTGTGTTGTCGTGTCGTGTGGGCGTCAAGCCGTTCCACTTCCGCTTATCCTCAAAACTTTTGTCTGCTCATGACTATGCCAACTCCTCGCAGCTGTTACAGCCAGCCGTTTCTGTGGTGGGCGTGGAAGATTGTGATGCGAACAACCAGCTGGAGCACCAACAACGACCACGAAAACTACAACAACAACAACAACAACAACAGCAGCAGCAGCAGCAGCAACAACATCATCAGCAGCAACTACAACAACACGAACAACTAAATCAACAGCAACAACAACGCATCAAGTCAAAGTCGATATTCATCGAACAGGTGCGGGACCATGTGGAACGAGGACTGCAAATGAGCTGGCAGGATGTACGAGATGAGGCGAATGTAATTATTGCGGCGGTGAGTACCAAACAATAATCCATAAGACCACCAATTTTGTTGTTAGCATTAATCTGCGTTGAAGGTCGAGCATTCAAATCTGTTTTGATAAACACATCGAAATTCCATCAGTCTTAAAGCCCTTCGAAAGCCCTAATAAATTGATTGAGATGTGAAAAATGTTCTATCTTGCTTATTTTCTTTTTAAATTAATTAACTTTGTTATTTTGGTGGCTAAAAGTATGAATTCAGCTTTAATTAGGTATAAGCCGCAGTGGCGAGTAATGAGAAGGAACATCTAGTCCAGGGCTCATTACTAGCAACCAGTCTGGCTGAAGCCGTTTATAGCGAATGGGGTACAATCCAAGGCAATTCAAATTAATTGTACATCTTAATGGAAGCTGGTCCACAAAATATCGTGTATGCCTTCTGCAACCCAATTTTTAGTATACATTTTATTGATAGTTAAGTTTAAGACCCAGTTTAGACAAATCCAAAATTGAACATGCAACAGCTTTTCACTCAATCAATTTTATCCATTCGCTGCAGACATTCGAGACAACATCGACGGCTTTGTACTTCACCATCCTATGTCTGGCCATGCATCCGGAATATCAGGAGAAGTTGCACGAGGAACTTGCCGCCGAGCTGCCCGAATACGGCGATATAAGCATGGAGCAGCTGGAGAGGCTCAGATACACCGAGATGGTAATTAACGAATCGATGCGTCTGTTTGCACCCGTGCCTATGGTACTCCGTCAAGCTGGACAGGATTTGCAGCTGCGACGTGACGATGGTGAATTCCTGATACCGAGTGGTACTCAAATCGGCATTGATATCTACAACATGCAGCGGGATGAGCGCGTTTGGGGTCCCTTGGCCAAAACCTACAATCCGGATGCACATTTTGGAGCGGATGCACCAGCACGTCATGCCTTCGCTTTTGTGCCATTCACCAAGGGATTGCGCATGTGCATCGGTTATCGCTATGCCCAGCTTCTGATGAAGTTGCTGCTGGCCAAAATCTTTCGCAGCTATCGCATCCGCACCGACGCCCGGCTGGAGCAGTTGCTGGTCAAGGGCAGCATATCGCTGAAGCTGCAGGAGTATCCAGTGTGTCGCGTAGAGCGTAGGTAATCATCACTTCATCATCGCTTGACCTTATCTTTTACTTAGTTACTTGAGTGGTTTAAAGATTGTTTTTGCAATCTTTCAATTAAAAATGCAATTTTTGTTGCCATTTTCTACGTTGTTAATTGAATTTGTTGAAACTTGCACAATAATAATTCACTTTTGCTAGGGGCTGTTGACGCAAATTGCAAGCCGAGAAATAACTTCAGCTCCCCTCTCATCTTCCATCTTTTCTGCCTGTTCTCTGTTTACTTTGCGTATACGTAATGCTATTGATTTAATTGCATTGAACGAGGAAAACTGGCCAAAGTGTTGTCTTGCAAATGTTTGGCACATTGAGAGTGGCTTAAGTGGGTGGTTGAGGTAAGGCGAGGTGGCAGACGAGGCACGTGCTACAAAATAATTTCCAACAGCAAACTATTTGTATCAATAAGACAGCAATGCATTCAATCAAATTGATGAACATATATGTATATGTACATGTATATATATGCATATACTACATGTACCTGTATCAAAAGTACGGTGTAAATTGCCTAAAGGCCACTAAGTAAAAACAACTTGTTTTTATATACTTATATTTTTACGAGCAAACGAAATTTCACAATATTGTTAAGCACTTTAATATTTTACTGAGCAAATAAGAACTATTTCGAATATTTCTTGTTTCTTATACTTACTTTTAATATAATTTTAAAGTATTTATTCATAAATATTTTGTTAATTTATTAAGTAAGTAAGCGAAAAACTAGCAAAACTCCTACCTAATACTTTTTTGTAAATCAAAGTACAATGAATCTTAGCTTAGACTTGACTATTTATAGCGATTGATCTACCAGTTTTCAAATTATTTAGACAACGCTAAACTTGTTTTTATATTTTCTTTCATAAATTTCCTTAATATTATTCAGCATATTTCGGTAAGAATTTGCATATTTTTTGCATATTTTTGAGTGCTTATTAAATTATAATGCTTTTGTCATGCAGAAACATATTATGACGAAATTGTGTAGAAAACGAGAGATTCTCGTCTAATAATTTTTCACTTTTCTTTAGTAATGACCCAAATATTTCATAGACATTTTTTTTTACGATTTTTTCTGAGTGCATGCTTTATTAAATTTAATGCTTTTGACATGTAAATATTATTACTAAACTGAAAAGAAAAATGGTAAAAGAAAAAAATATATATGAAAATACTTATTAAATGTTAAGTCTTTCAATTTTGTACAGTTGATATATATTTATTTTATTATGGAAAAAAAGAGGTTGATGTGTTCTGTTATAACTTATTGAATTATATTCATTCAATTATTGCAACCTGCCATTCAGACTGATTTTCTTGGCTGCCTTATGTCTCCGCAGCTGTGACTTGTAATAAATGCCGCACACTTTCGTCATTTTGCGCAACGAGACATGCATAATTCAATGCTTGCCTTCCTGCCTGCTGCTAGCCTTTTCGACCTGCCGGGGGAAGCCCTACAAATCGAGCAAAGCTCGAGAAAGAACGAAAAAAGAATGCATTAAGCGGTGGCAAGCTCGTTAACGCTTCAGAAAACAGTTAACAGCGTACAAAAGTGGCTGAGAATGTTGGATGCGGATGATGATGGGGATGGGGGCGAGGCCGGGTGTGGGGGCGTGTCGTCCTCAATAATCACAGCATTAATCTAATACGCGTATTTAGTGCGGCCAACGGGCATTCAATTTAATAATAGCTTTAGAATACTCTGCAATAAGTAATTAAATCATTTCCAACAAATCAAATGGGACAGACAGAAGATATGCGCTCAAGGACTCGTTTCCCTAGGCTGGCCTGGCTTGCTTAGGCTCTGTCTTATTATTAATGAGCAAAAGTTTAGCAAGTTTTCAATTAGTTATGCGCCAACCATACGCTGACTTGACGCATAATCAAGACAAACGTTGCCGGCTCTAATGAAATATTTAACTGCCTTCATCTTCTTAATTGACTAACAAACAGCTATTTGTATAACAAGCTCAGGCAGCGCCTTCATTATCCTGACTGGTCCAACTAACTTTAATTCAAGCAGATACCTGATGGGACCTTTTCGCAGGTGAGCCAGGTGCACAGCCCCAAATCAATAACAACCAACCAGTTGGTATGTTTGAGCCATAACGGATTAGCCGTTGCATAGAAACGGCTATTTGTATGAATATGGTCAAGTTGCGGTTTGCATTCAAGGCCAATTTCAACAGTCATCGACGCATTCTGTTTGCGCTCGTAATGCGATTTTAATGAGACTGGCAAATTAAGCAAAACTATTAAAATAAATAGTAAATTATTTTACAAGCAGTTCATTTTAAATTAATTTCACTTATGGCGAACCACAAATACTTATGGAAAGAGCACTGATGCTGATGATGATAAAACACTAACCTTAAATAGCCAACAATGATTACCTATTATTAACTTGTTGTACAGCCATGGCAGGGGAAAAGATGCATCCAATATATGTTTGCCTTATTTTAATTTAATATTTAATAATAAATGTAATTATTATTATTATTATATTTATTTGCGATTGATAAAAACCTTATTATATACAAATATTTTTCACAATTATGTAACAATGATTAAACTGATTAAAGGTATTAAATAAACTTCATTATCAAATAACTGTTATATAAATTTTAATTATTAAAAAATATATTTAAAAGATTTAAACTTAGCTGTAAGCATTGATGGAAATTTTGAAAGTATTTCATTTTCTTACATTTTAGTCTGCGAGCGAATACAAATAAGTCCATTAAATTGATTTCATTTGTTGATTAAATTACGATAATTATCAACAATGACATTACAAATTTAACGTTGCTAGAGAGCTTTTCAAAGGGTTTCAGTATTTTTGTTAATATTTGTTTAATTTATATAAATATTTGTAAAGGGTTTTTTGCATATAGAAATAAATAAATTAAATTTCACATACATGACCACAGCGTTTAACATTTGAGCCACAACCCACATTTACACACACTCGCATACGCAATGCAATAAATTGTTGCTCGATTCATGTATGTGTGTACTTATGTGTGTGTGTGTGTGTGTTAATTACAGTCAAACATTTAGCATGCCGGCCCGCATTTGCGTTAACTGTAGACAAGAAATAAACAAAAGCATTGCGAATGCCAGTTAAGCCATGTGGGCAAACCGCATTAGCAGCACACAGCCACAACAACAATCAGAAGCAGAAGCAGAACCAGAACCACAACCAGAATTGTTACTGATGCTGGTTTCAGTTACTGCAATCGTTAGCCTAATTAAGTTTACTTGCGTTTTACGAGACAAACGACGCAAGCCGCCAAAAGAAAAAAAAAAGTGGTGAAATCTTGGCCAACTAAAGTAGTTAACCAATGGCCAAATAAGCTGAGCTGCCACGTCAATGTGCGTTAATGCTAATTGTTATTGTTGTTTGATGTGCATTCTGCCAGAGGGTGAGAGCTTTACTAAACTTAAAGTGTTTGCCGCTTTACCACAAATTCAATTAGACCGTGTGTGTGTGAGCCACACTCAGGCAGGCAGCAGCTTCAAACACTTAACTCGATTTGGCACCTCAAAAACTTTTTGGCCACCGACCAAACCGAGTGATGAGGCGGCTACGCATCGATTTTGAGACTACGAACTAAACTATTTTCGTACATGGACGTCAACAGAAATCAGAGTAAAAATATTTAACAAAATTGCATTAAAAAGTTATCGCAAAACTGGCGAAGATGCTATGTAATGTTCTGAGGCCTGCCTTGAAGTGTGGCTTAAACAAAGAAACTTTTGCAACGAGCTGCAGATTGGCAATTGGCTTGCAATAAAACCAGAAATAGATTAATGAACTTTGCCAATATATTCCATATTCAAGTAAATCAATCAAAATCAATCCGACAATTTTTTCAAAATAGATATTAATATGTTTTTTAGTTCTTTGATTTTGTTACTGTTTGGAAAATATTGATTAAAAATATATGATATCTTTAAGATAAGAAAATAATTATATTTTTGGATCACTTAACTACACAAAATTAAAAAATTATCCGAATTTAATTATTTTTTATTACAATAAATTCAAAGTGAAAGAATATTGAGTTTATTCGCAGCACTTAATATACTATTTCTCTATTTATTTTTTAACTAATTATAGCTAGAGTAATTTCCGAATCATTCATACTAAAATCATTGTAATCTTAATATTAAAATAAAAGCCTCTCATTTCTTGCGCCAGTGCAAAATCAGTGAATTCCGTCTGGAAATGAAACTTTGCCTCATCCCATTATTGCCAGCATAAGGTCTTTTAGCATTTATCTATGACAGTGTCAACTTTTGCTCTTTTCCTTCTGACAAATTGTTTTCTGCAAAAGCCCAGAAGGAATCAAATGCAAACTTTTATTTATTGCTGGCAAAAAGGGAAATTTGAACGGGAAACGGGAACAGCGAACTGTGAACTGAAAACTGTAAAAAAGGAACAGAAAAATGGCGTCAAAGAGTAATGTTTTGCAGCATTGAGAGGCAGCGAGAGGTGGAGCACCGAAGCGGACAAAGTTGAAACAGTGACAGAAACAATGAGGACAATACTTGCAACGAATTGGCTAAGCTGAGCTAGGCGGTGCGGAGCGCGAGGGGCGGTGGCAGGGTGTTAGCTGGTTGCCCCCTGTGTCAGTTGGCAAACTTTTCGCTCTTTGCGATGTTGCCTGCGGCTGCAATGTCGCGCATAAATTAGCAAACATGAAGTGAACAAAGCGCGTGACTGTTGCCTGTTTAACAACCCCTTGACCAGCACACACACACACACACACATTCACATACCACCCGCACGCATACTAATGACATACTGATTGACTTTTGTGCTCTTGCTCGTTGAAAATTAGCAGTGTTCGTCTGGTTCACATAGCCAATTTGAAAGCCACTACCACTCTACCACTCTGCCACTGCCGTTGCTGCCCCTAGCATCTATCCCTTGCCATAATCATTTGCAATTAAAGACTAGCCGTCGCTTGCCCAAAAATGGCCAGCGCAATTAATTAAAAAGTTTCCGGCAAAACTGCAATGACAGTAAGCTATGTGGCAGGGAGTTGGGTGTGGGGTGTAAGAAGCAGGTACGCGTTTGGCGAACACAGCTCTACAAATATTTGTGCAGCTGCCAAAGCACAAAATAACAAATTCAGTCTGCAATAGAATTTGTGTTAATTGAAATAGCGCATACGACAGGTGTGCCAGCTTTTATTAAACGGATAACGAATAGCATGCCATCCCCTAATTGAAAATAACATAAATAACTTAGAAAATGGTGGCGGATTTAATTTTTAAACACATTTTATTTTGAAATCTAATTAAATTGGAGTAATTTCTGCTCAATTTTTTCTTAATATTTCCCATATTTTAATAACTTTGAAAACGTAAATATAAAATTTAATTTGAAATTCCAAAGTATGCAAAATTCACAAGGAAGCAACTCTGACCCCATTAAATATATACATATATACTTATTTTTATATGTAAGTATCCCTTGGCTTCAATTAATTTTTATTAAAACACTCGTTCTTTAAATAATTTTTATTTTCATTTTACAAATCCGCAGGCAAGTAATAAAAACAATAACAGATTATGCTAAGAAAATTGCCGAGTTGCTCATTAAGCGAATCTTTAGCAATTTCACTTTTCATTACGCATACGCGACGTGTGCGCTTAAGCAATTAAATAAATCAGACCCGCATAAGTATGCAACAAGATGTGTGTAAATGTATGTAAAATGTTTGGCATATTGCGTATTCGCCCACAACAGGCTGCGGCCTCTGAATGAAGTATCTCAATTCTGCCTGCCACACTGTTGCTCCTGCTACTGTTGTTGTTCTTTCATAAAAATTATGCAGATTAAATGTGGCAACAACGTTTGCTTAGCCAGGCAAGTGACATTAAATTCGCATAAGGCTGAGCAACAACAAAAACAACAACATAAAATAATAAGAAGAAGAACAGAAGATGTCTAAATAATAAAAGGAACTTGAGCTGTTGGCGCGACGCACAAGTTGATTGAATAAATCACAGCAGGTAGACTGGAGATGTGTTTTTTTTTTGGGAGAATCTTCTCCCTTTAGTAAAAAAAGAAAAAGTAAAAAAAATAAAACAGAAAAAGGTACAACAGAAGACTTCACATGTAGCCGAGTAGCACGCAAAATTGATGGCCAACTCTATGTGGAGTTTGCAGACGCGTTCGGTGTAAACTTTTTACAACCCGGCAACAATTTGGCCAAGTAGCTGTAAAGCAGCAGTTGGGCTCAGACTCAGACCTCGTCTAAGACACAAAGCTTGGCCCAGTCCCTGCTGGTGCTGATGCTGGTGCTTTTCATGCCTCATTATCCCAACAGTGTGTAACAATTTCGCCTGGCTACGAAATAAATTCAATCTTTGTGTCTCGGACGAAGCCCAAAAAGAACGAAACAAAAATTAAATTAGTTTCCATTTGTACTCAAATATATATATATATATATATATATATATATATATAAATTTATATTTTCGATGAGTTTGTGAAAGTTCCCTGATGAGTTTTGCTAGATATTTTTAGAATATTTTTGTTTGTTTTCCTTTTCCATACATAATCCCTTAAAGTATGTACATTTAGAGGGTCAATGGTGACCTTCAAACGGGGTCTGTTATATAACTTAACTAGAATTAGATGTTTTGCATTGAGCACCTGTCGCTTATGCACCATTGAATCCATCAAACGTTTGGCTTGCTTCGTTTGCAATAAATTTAATTAACTGCCTTTTGCGCGTCTCTGTCACACTTTGGCACGGCAACAGGTGTAGTCAGTTTGCCAGACAAGCACGGAACAAAAGATGAAACAAACAAAAAAGTGCCAAGTGCAAATTAGAAATTGCAACAAACGACAGCTGACAAGTGTCGTCGACAGCATTTAAGTAGCACTTAATACTCATTGATAATAGAAATGATTTTAATTATACTACCTGCAATTAATTTTCTATGCTTCCAATTTTATACATTCATTTTATTTTCAATTTATTATTCTCTTGGGTATTTATTTGCTATGAGACATCTTCTGGTTGACATTTAAAATTATTCCAAATTTAATTACCATACTGCAAAATTAAAATTAAAATCAAACACTAAACGCTTGTACAAAAAATGAACTATATTCAAACAGCTGCAACAATTTTCACAATTCATCGCACACATTTCATTACACAAAATGTGCTGAATAAAGACTTGTCGGCGAAGTATAGATACCAAATAATGATAATCAACATATATGACTATTGTAGTAGTAATGTATGAAAATTTTGCCTTTTATTTATTTTTCAATTATTTTTTTAAAGTTATTTGTTTATTTTTAATTAAGTTAAACATCAAAACTACATGTTTTTTTTTGTGCTGAAGTACTTAACAAGAGAGAGATAAAATATCTAAAGCATTTAAAATTGATTTTCTATAGGAGGTGGGCTCAAATCATATCGGTTCAAAGTCAATATAATATTCCTCTACAACAATCTGCTACTAATATAAAAATCTGCTTTAATATTCTTCCATAAAAGTATACTGCCTTATTGTCTTATGGGGATAACTTGAAATCAATCAGGGATTTTAGGAATACAAGTTATGCAAGCCTACTATAATTTTTTAAATACATCACAAATAAGAATATAAGTATACAGTAATCTCAATCAACCTAATCGTTTACCGCCCAGTTCTTGAATTAATAAACAATTAAGTCTCTGCTGGAAACTATTTTGTTGGACTCGAAAGTGGCAATTAAACATTTGAACAACTCTATGTGAATGCCAACGCCCACCTGTCCTTTTAATATCAATTAAGACACCCATCGTGCGACACTTGGCTGCTAACTTTTTAAAAGCTCATTAATGCATAAATTAGGCTGTTCCATCCCCTGCCACACTTGCCGTGCAACCCACTATAAGTTTCCCTTTAAATAGCCGCGTTAACCAGGCAGATGAGCAGTTAGATTTCCATTTAGTAGTTGGCAACATGGCCAGTCTGCAGTTTCACGGCGGCATCGATCCGAATGTCTGTTATGCAATGCGAGATCAGGATCCATGTCGGGCGAAACACTTCTTTGGACTGCATCTGAAGCTCCAGCTGCTGACTGGCCTGATGCCCAACCTAGAGTTGCTTCGCTGGCTGCCCAAGTGGCAGCAGTCGGTGCTGCGCTTAGGTGCCATCCTCCACAGTCTGCTGGTTGCTTTCATCTCACTGCATCTGGGCATGCTGTTCACCAAAATGACACTGGATGCATTGCCCACGGGCAATCTGGAGGACATTACGGATGCTCTGACCATGACAATCATATATTTCTTTACGGCCTATGGCATCATCTATTGGTGTGTGCGCTCCAAGCGTTTAAGTCACTACCTGACCCACATCAATCGAGAGTATCGTCATCATTCCCTTGCCGGCGTCAGTTTTGTCAATATGCATGCCACGTACAGCTGGGCGAGAAGATTTTCGTCCATTTGGTTCGTCGCCTGTATGGCGGGTGTCATCTTCTGGGGCGTCACGCCACTGGTGCTGGGCATACGGGTGCTTCCGTTGCGCTGCTGGTATCCATTCGATGCGATGGCCGAGCACATCTATCCGTTCATCTATGCCATTCAGCTCTACGGTCAGATGATTGTAGGCTCCACATTCGCCTATGGCGGCTTGTTATTTGTCTCGATCTCGGCAATGCTGCTGGGACAGTATGATGTGCTCTACTGTAGTCTCAAGAATCTGGATTCCCATGCCAGGCTGATGGCGGGAGAATCGCTGCGCGACTTGCGGTGAGTAATAATTTTGCTATCAAGAAATTTATTGAAGAAACAAGAAAGTATTTTTAAAAAAATATTCGATTAAAACAAATTTTTCTTATGATTCCTTTTTAAAGTCTGTTTGTTTTACTTCTACATTTGTTAAGTTATATTGTACATTTGTATATATATAATATATAATCTGCAATGTATTTAATGATTTCTTTCTTATTCATTTATCTTTTTTACATGTCAAAATAAGCTGTTGTTTTTTTAAACCAAATTCCAACCAGCAAATCAACTTCACCTATTCAAATCGAAGTTTTTATTTTCTTTGCCAGTGCTCTTCAGCAGGAACTGCTGCTCGATGAGCTCACCTGTGAGCTCGGGCAATATGCAATGCTGCAGGAGCAACCTACGGACTTGGACAGATTCACATTGACGCGAGTGGAGCCACCACTGAGTTTGACAAGAGCCGCCCATGCAGGACTCGTGGAATGTGTGCGATTGCATCGTTTTATACTTGAATGCGCCGCAGAGCTGGAGGAGCTGTTTAGTCCATATTGCCTGGTCAAGTCGCTGCAGATTACGCTCCAGCTGTGCCTGCTCGTCTTCGTCGGTGTCTCCGGCTCACGTGAAGTTGTCCGTGTGATCAATCAGTTGCAGTACCTGACCCTGACCAGCTTCGAGCTGCTCATGTTCACCTATTGCGGCGAGCTACTGAGTCGCCACAGCGTCCGTGTGGGCGATGCCTTCTGGCGTGGTGTCTGGTGGCAGCATGCGCCCAACATGAAAAGGGATGTGCTCATCTTTCTGGTGAATAGTCGCCGAGCCGTCCGGATCACAGCCGGCAAGTTTTATGTCATGGATGTTAATCGATTCCGATCGGTGGGTTTTCGCTTTAACTAGCACATTATTGAAACCTATTCATTTGACAAAAGGGAATATCAGCGCATCCATAAAGTACTTATGATCTCGATCAGGATTCCAAAATAGGTTGAATTAGTCATATCAGCCGATTTGAAAGTAGATGTAAACTTTTTAAATTTTTTAAAAATGATTTTTGCTTTGATTATGTATTAAAGTATTTATTAAAAATGTATATAAAATATTGCCAATTTAGCAAAACCAAAAATTAATGAATTCAGAAGATGATAATTTCACATAAGTCAACTAACATTTTGATCAGGCTATTGCTATTATAATTTTAAAGAGCTAGTTCAACAAATACAGAAGTTATTTAAGATACCAATTTTGAGTTGATTTGTAGGCAATGTCGCTAGTCGGGCAGTCTTGACTGGAGCACGCTGTGATTTATTAATTTAGGTTTAATGACTCGTTTTTTAATAACTCTTCCATTTTGTTTCGCTGCTAGGTCATCACGCAGGCTTTTAGTTTTCTGACGCTGCTCCAAAAACTGGCCGCCAAGAAGACAGCCCCGGAGTCCTAGGGCCTGGCTCTCGTCCTTGTCAGACCGCGCAGTCGGCAGCCATTGTTTGCCTATGTTAATATTTATTTTGCTCATTAAAAACATGTCGAGTAAAATGCAAATAATATGTACATACATTTCCGCCTCGTTCATTTATTTGCTTAACGTTTTACAACTACGCCCCGTTGTGCGTGTGAATGTGTGGGCGTGTAAACTGCCTATCTGTATATATTGTATATATGTGTGTCTGCATTTAAATATGGCATTCTCCTTTGGCCTATCTTTGATAAGCATGCCATGCCAACCCAACTCAAAACTCTCGAGGAGCAACACGCCAAGAGTTAAGTGGCCTCCAAAACAGGCGGAAATTAAGGCTACATGTGTACAGTTAATGACAGCAGTTTATAGGCACACAGCAAAAAACAAACAATGCATTCAAAAACAAAAATTGCTCATTTTCATTTTATTTTTCTTTCTTGCGCCGAAAAAAAATGAAGAAAATATAAGCTCAAGCTCAAGCGCATTCAAGTATTATGGGGAAGTCTAAGAACACAAGCAAAAGTAAAAGATTTGAAATAAGAAATTACTTCTTTAGTTGGTCCTTTGGCATCCTGATGATGAAATATCAGTAAAACGCTTCGAATTATTCTTCCAATAGCTTTCGGAACGGATTTATGTCTATATATCATAAGTAAAATAGTTTAATATTTGTTTTTTATTTTTTGAGACATATGATAACTTAAGTAAAATTTGAGATAGATCGCTCGAGGATTAACCCAACACTTAAGTAATTCAATACATACTACATATCAAACACCTCTTCAAGTGCGCAAACTGTATTCAACATTTACCTCAACTAGAGTTTATTCCTTCAAAGATATATATAAGTTTCATAATCAACAAGTTACTCAAAATGTTTGATTATTAAACAAAGAATCCAGAACGAACTAACCATACCAAACAGCTATGAATTCCTTAATAAAATCTCAATTAAAGTTTAAAAACATCTACTTACAAACATTTGTATTTTTAGAAAAGTTTAAATGTCAGCCAAATGTCTCGGGTAGTCAGTTTTCTTCTTTTTTTCCCAAGTGTCTTGGCATAGAATGTGCAGCCATTAAAAAAGAAAAGAAATAAAAAAAGGAAGAAAAACATTTTGTATCTATCTGGGTGGCAAAGTTCTAAGATTTGGCAACAGCGGAAAAGCCGACTTTAATTTTGGTATCAGGGCGACACACGTACGAAAACTTATGGCAAACTTTTCAACTCATTTGCGCTTTACATTTTTCATTGTGCCAAGGCACACACACTCACACACACTCACACACTCACACACACTCACACACACACACTCACAAACACTCACAAACACTCACAAGCTTGTTGTGTATGAGAAACGCATGTATTTATAGTGAGTCATTTGTTTCTGTTTTTGCTGCCGCCTATTTTGATCCGCCCACGTGCTGTTTCCCTTTTGTTTGTGATACCCTGTATCCATTACAAATGTGCTTCAGGGGGAATCATGAAATTGTGTAAATTCATGATATAAAGTCAGGAGGTGTTTTGTATTGTATATCATACGCAAAACAAGTTTCGATACATACAGGGTATCTCCAAGTCAGACACTGCAAAACCATTGTTTTCTTTGTGCTTTTTATTCTTTTTGTGTGTGCTTCTTAGAAAATTACATTTTTGCTCGTTGTGCGTTTTGCGCTTTTTGTCGTTACGGAAATACCTTTCATTTTTGTCGATTTATTCACTTTGCCTGGCTAACTACCTTTATGCGTGACTGCAGGAGCCAGGACATTTATATTACACGTTATTTGATAAGCGCAATGCACAACAACAGCAACAGCAGCAGCTGCAAATAGATGTTATTGCCATATTTCTTTGTCAGCCAGGCAGCAAGCTATGGCAACAAAATCAAAATCCAGCTTGTCATAATGAGGCGACGATGAGATGGCCGGCGTCTCAGCTAACCGCTTTAGCTGACAGCTTTAATAACCAAAACGCAGTTGGGATGAAAAGTGCATTTGATAGCAGACCTGATGGAAAATGGAAATGGTAAACAAATCAAATTGAGCTGAGGGCGCTGGGAGCAACTGACGGATTGAGTAAACTGAAATTGGTAATCATATCTGATTACCCAAAGGAATAGGCAGCAGCATCAAATGTCTATTTGTTGAACGATGAGCTTTCTTTCTTTCCCAACTTTCTTTAGTTTCAATTTCACTTCGATCTGCTTCTCTGTCTGTCTGAGGACATTGTGGAATTTCATTTACATTGAGCCTAGGTAGACATTAAATAATATTATTTTACAGCTTCCAATTACTTGCTGACGTAAGTTTTATTAAAAATGGCCAGCTAAGTTTAAAATATCAATTACTAAAAGTTGTTAACGGTTTTAGTTTAATATTTTGAACTAATAATATAAAATAATAAATAAAAATAGTTATTATAAGTTTTTTGCGAAAATAAATATTTTATTGTTGGGACAAAAGAATGCAGCTTTTTCTAATCGAATTTCATTTTATATGTTAAGGCAATTCGTTTATTTCTTGTTCAGTATTCCACTTTAATTTCACGCTGCCAATACGCAACAGCCCAAAATACTCATTTCCAACTTTCTGCCAATTCCAGTGAACACACACAAAAATGTTTTGTGGTCCGGTGCAGAGATGCTCGAAAATATGTTTATAAGCTAATTTGTTTTGTTTTCAACTCGAGTGCAGAGTGCCACCATGAAAAGTTGAGTGAATGAATAACAATCTGCTATTGGGTGTTTGCCCACCCACGCACAGCATCAGTCGAATGCCAGCTGTCTGTCAATGGCCTGGCAAACAGCTAGACAAATAAATATCGACGCCCGCATGGCATTTGCCATTGACGAGCCCTCGAGGACCTGTCGACACAACTTTGAACTCTAATAGTCGTCTTCACCAAATTAAATTAACACAAAGGCATTGGCCACGGCTACCAACTGGCGGCATTTTAATTGAAAGCAATCAATAAAAACGCGACGTCGGCATGCCAACTCTTCTATCTTGGTCCATGAAGCAGCTGCCAGAGGAGCTGGCCAGAGATTTGAGATTTGTAATGAAAGCGGTTTGCCCAAAGCCATAAAACTCAGCTGAACTTTGTTTGTATATATAGAGTGTATAATTCAATATTAGCAGTCTACATTATAAATTTTATTAGCGTGACTTAAACACTTTAATGATTCAGTTTAATAGAATTGAATATTTGACTTGTTCGACAAACGTGTGTCGTAAAACTGTTTAAAAATATACATTGCTGCTATGCTGGCTTAATTCGGAAAGTAATTTCATCTAAAATACAATACAATACAATGGCGGAAGGGACGAGTTTTTCATTAAGCCTAAGTCAACCCAAATATCTGTCACTTAATGTTCGCAATTTGATGTTCATTTTGAAGAAGAAAACATTAAGTTTAAGTGCATGAAAATATTATTTAATTATTTATTTATTTAAATTTTAATTAGACCTGAAAGCTTTTTAAAATAAATGTACCTTACATACGAGTAAATGTGTTTATTTAAAATCTATTTTAACCTTCGGTATCTCAGCAGCTCAAATTTTAGAACTTATACATAAGCAACCAAATAAAGTTTGACTAGATTTAATTAATGGTATTCGAAATCAACTCTCTACAGTTGCTGATTAAATTATTTGTATTTTTGCCAGAATAATGCCATCACATTTTGCCAGCTGTGACTTCAATCATTTCGACACTTTGTGTTGTTGCTTGTCAGTCTGTCACATAATCAAATTATGCATCTCGGTCACACACAGCTACAGGGCTTATACCCCAAAGGTGAAAGGGCTGTGCCAGGTATTGTCATACCTTTGGCTAATTTCATTTACATGCTAATATTCAATTTGCAATTTGTGTCTGAGCTTTCATTCAAGAACCGATGAAATACATTTCTTTTCTGCTTTTGCAACTTAATTGGCTCGTGCAACATGTCATATATGTTATTGTTAAGGCATATTTTTGTCAGCTTGCTGCTGTCACAAATTTCCAAATACCCAGCAGCCTTTTTGGCCATAAGGTGCACTCAGTAAACATTCACATCCTCATTCTGGGAACAATCAGAATGACTAAACAAAAGCCAAGTATTATTTTCCAACGAGTCAACCAATCAGCTTTACTTTGTATGCGTGTGTGTGTCTCTTTGCGTATGTGTCGGGCTGTCCTCAAATTAAATTCCATCAGAAATTGTGTACAATCAGTTTTGTAAGTGCTTTGAAATGAAAGCATTGAATTATGTGGTTTTTATTGTCGTTCCTCAACTTTCTGTTGGCTTCATCAAAATACTTTAATACTGATTGCCATAATGCTATTATAGGTGCAGCATTCCGTTGTCCGTGCTCGTTGGGGTATCTAGATATATTAGATATGACATAAAATTGCATTGTATATGCGAAAGCATTCCCGTTGCAGAGAACCAGTCCAAAAGGGGCTATAAAAAGTGCAACAAGCTTGGCCCGTAAATCAATGCAATCAGGAGCACAGCTACCCGGCTGACTGCCTGCAGTTGATATATAGATATCTCGCCGTTTTGCTTTATTTTATAAATGGCACAAATACAATAAATGGTCATAAATAACAAACTGCAGGCGTTTATTAGCCTACAATCGATTAAGTTCCGAGTGCATTTATTATGCTGCTTCTGCGAAAAACGACCAAGGACCACAAAACTTTTTAAATAATTATTTCGCGGTCGTTTCGTTTGCTGCTGACAATTGTTTACACAACAATTTAACCGCAAATATTAAACGATTTTCGTAGTTAAAAATAAAATAAATCATATGCAGAGCTGCATGAGTTGAACAAAAGGGTCATAAAGTATCTACCAGGTCACAGATGTATATGAATACACTGAGAAGAAGATGTGCTCAATTATCAAAATTCTGAATTTTTAATTGAAATTGTTAATAATTTAGAGTAAAATAAGAAAATGTGTTTAAAGATGGTTCTTTCTACAGAAATAAGGAATAAACTGAAATATAGTCTTGGTTTAATATTTTACTAGTTAGGGTTGTTTTAAATGTGTTTTGCATTTTTTATTTCCCTGTGTATTTAGCACATTCTGAAAAAATCGCACTCAATTGAAATCTGCCTGAAAACTATAACTTTTTTATTCGTATTAGAATTCATTTCGATAAATGAGAACAACATTTAAAAATATAAAAAATAAACTAAGAAATCTAAAATTAGAGTTCAGTGTTCATCACAAATATTTTATTTAATACATTTTTTTGGAATTAAAAAAAAACTGGTTTTAGAAAGAGACAAGCTTCCGTTTAAAAAAACCTCTAAAAAATAAGGGCGCTTATTGTTCTAAGTGTATGTATATTTGTCATCCTCATACATAAATAATGCAGATCTGGTCTTAAATTCGGTTCTAGTGAATGCTCTATTTAAAGGTGCGGATTAATGGCGAGGGCCTAAGAGAGCACTACAGTTTTTTATATTTTTTTGCCTGCCCTGGGGCGCACTCGAGTACAAATTTTTAAGTTGCGTCGCTTCGCCAACAGCTGCAGCAGCAGCAGCAGCAGTACCAAAAGCAGAAGCAACAGCAGCAACAGCAGAACAGCGTTTATTACAGTAACTTTTCTTTTGTGTTTTTTGTTTTTGCTGGTGGCACTCCCCTCGGTCCGCTTGCTGTGCTTTACGAGATCCTTAAAGTTAAAATAAAATTAAGAGACGCTGAGTAGTCGCTATTTTGGACGTTGCCCATTTTTTTTTATGACTTTGGTCGTCACTTTGTTGGGATTTACTTTACGCTTTTTGTGGCCCGCCAAACTTGCTCACAAATTTGCGTGGCCTTACTGTGTGCATTAATTTTTCAAGTACCTTCAAATAATTATCATAATTATCATTCAACTAATAATGATGCTTGTCGGCAGCAGCTGCAAAATGAAGCTAACTTTCATTTTCGCCTGTTCTCCTGGTGTAGGTGCTGCAGCTTTTAAAGTGCATACTTTTAGTGGAATTGGAATAGGAACGAGTTGTATAGAATAGTTAATGGCTTGTTAGGACTTTATTATACCCTTGCAGGGGCTGTTTAAGTTTTGTCGTCAATCGTGTTACGCATCTGTGAAGCAGCTGTTTTAAGTTAGATGTTTTCCCGGGACAGTAATTATATTTAGACCGCAACAATAATTGCTTAGAAATGCAATCGCATTTTTCCCAATATTTCTATTTATATTATTTTAATGCTTTTCATTCAGTCTGCAAAGAAAATCAATGAAATTGTCGATTGATGTTTAATTGAGTGGAATTCGTTGTGAGGCATTGCGAGTCTGAATGCTGCTTTTATCGAATCCATCAGCAGCAAATTGCGACCGATTTTATGAGTGGAGTGCAGTTTTTTTTGAATTGACTGCGTTGAATTGCACAAAGCAAATTGTAGTTGGTTCATTCAATTCTTGTAAATATAGCCTGTGTCAACTGATTTGTCCTGTGTCCTGTCATAAATGAAACAAGTGGCGGTTGTTCGATTGAATGCACATTTAATGTAAATAATAAAAGCTCTTCAAAAACAAACACACACATTTGTACAATTTGTAATGTAACAGCTTACGATTAGTTAAGCATAAAATATTATTGCTAATATGTCATACATATTTCCATATTTATTTTTATACATATTTATGTTTCAGTGTCTTTGACGTGTTTGAATGGAATATCTAATATCTACTATCTAATTTATCGTGGTTTGTACAATTTGTAAACAACATCAAAGCACAGAGATATGTCCTTTATTAGGTTAATTTTAGTTTTCTAATACTTTGTGGGTGGTATTTCTATACTTTTCTTTTTAGAAACAAAACACATACAAGTCGTTTCTAGTTATTAAGCACTTTTCCTATTTAAATTCGAGAATGTGCAACTTTCCGGGGGAAACCTGTAGTTTTGATCCGTAGAAATGCGCTGTTACTATATGTTTATAATATGATTGGTTATTAAGTACTCAGAGTACATTTATAATAGTTTGCGGTTACATATCATTCTTTAGCTACACTACTTTTACACTAATCAGATCATAGGCTGGTTTTGGGCTTACTTTTCACATTTACATTTTTCCATCTGATTTATTGTTTTTGCTTTTTTCTGTATGTACAACAAGTTTTGATTAACATTTTTTTTTTTGTAACTTAACATTCACAACTAGAATTTACTACTAAATTAGTTTATCTTATTAAAGATTTAAATACAGTTCTCAGCAGAATTACATCTGGGAAGTGTATTCAACTTAGCATAGCTATTAGTAAAAGCGTTTTGTGACAATGCTCCCCCCTTTTTTTGTATCTTACATATTTATTAGGTAATTAATTAGAGTTTATGTATTTATGATTTTGATACACGAAAACTTTTAATTACTTAAATGTGATGCCTTTTGATTGTTGTCAACATTGAAAAGGTTTAAATTCGATTTTACCTAGTTTATTTCAATTGTGCTTATTTACAACGCCAAAACTAAAAGTGAATCGACCAACTACCCAAACACTCTTAACACATAAAATGATGTCGATAAGGTGACTGTAGAAATGTCTTAGTAACTATAGCACATAAATATGACTGCTTATTAACCTATGTTCTTATCGAAGTTTAGTTGATATATAAAAGGCCTGATAATATCAAACAGGATAGGGAAAGATGAGAAAATCTGGAAAGGGTATTTCAAATTCTGTACGGAAGTAAAAACTTTCCGCTTTTGTTTCGCTTGCGAAAAATGGCAATGCGGAAACGGAAGTTGCTGTTAGCATCTGAAGCTGTTTCTGCTCTTGTTGTTGTTTCTGTTTCTGCTGCTTTTGCTTTTATTGTTTGCCCAGCGGACATGCTATTAAAGTTCAATGAAGTTTCGGCAGACGGTGACATTTAGGCGCAACCTATCATCGAGCCCTACTTGACGGCAATGAAGTGGACAGAAAAATGTTTCCGCTGTCCCATCAAATAAATGGCTATAAATTTTCGAGTTTCGCTTTCGGCCTGCCTTTTTTTTTTGCTTGTGTCTGTTGAAAAATTGTACGCACCAGGAGCTGTAAAAAAATGCTTCGTGCCACGTAAGTGCCAGCAGCAGCTCTTTGAGTAGGTGCTACTAATGGCACCATTACATGCTCCCATCCACCACCGCATCTCCCGCGCTGCAAACTTGTCGCTTACTTTGTAGCCACATCACAAAATTACGCTTTAAACTTGAAACTTTTGCGAGCCAAATAGCTTTCATTATGGCTTTTCTTATTGTTGCTGCCAATACTGATATTTCGCATTTCTGCTTGTTTGATGTGCTGCTTCAAGCATCTGTTTTTCAACAACCGTCTCAGAGCACCTTTTACGTGACCAGCGCAAATGTTTTATTTTTCCAACGGAATGAAACCAAATGCATCAACTTTTCAAATAAAAATAGCAATCTGTTCAATAAAAAAAAAACAACAGCAGCAATCATTTCTCATGGACTTTGCGAACGTGTTGTTTTTGGGGAGCTTTCAATAAATTTAACATGTTTTTCGCATTAGCGGCTGGCAAATTTTGCCATAAATTAACAATGCATTATTGCGTAAAATAGCCCGAATGAACAAATAAATAAAGCTCAGCTTATATTGATTGCAATTTGTTTAATCAACTTATCACTTATCAACAACAACAAACAGCAAATTGTTTTTTGATTCATAATTCTGTGGAAATGCCTATTAATGCATTTCGCTCTAAAGTGCCTGCAAATATGTACGAAATTTTGTCAGCACAATTTGCAATTAAAACCGAATTAAGTTTGTGTACCCTCGCTCTATTTGGACGTCTCATACTAGGTTGTACTTAACATAGTCATTCCATGTTTAGAAAATCGATATCAGATAAGAGCTCCTCCTTCTCCTATACACTGTTCTCTTTGTTCGCCTTGGGCATAGATAAAAATAAAATATTTGTTTTAAAATAGCCTAAGGGACGGAAAGACACAACAACTAAAACACTTTTACACGTAGAGCTCATTATCTGCAAGATAATGCTTGCTTCTTTCGGCTCCTAGAACAATTTAAATATTTCTTCCTTCCGAAATTAAATACAAATAGTAAAATTGCTTGTCTCCTTTAAAATTCACTTGAGTGGAATTTGCTCAAATTTTAACTAGTATAATAGGGACTTTGACGCATTTGCATAAATTTCATATAAAAGCTCATTAAATGATTAGAAATCAATAGCTAGATTTTGCACGGCTTGCGAGATTTCTTCCTGCCTACCTTCGAAAATAGATCGTAAAGATTCACTTTAATTTACAAATTTCTTTATTTGTGATTTTCAACAAGGGAAACGTATGATATTTTAAGGATTATATGACGAAATATAATTACTTGAAAATCTGTTTTGCCTCATTTAATAATCCGGTTATATGATTGCACAGCCCAAGGCGGATTGAAGAGTAGACAGGAGAGGAGAGTGTGAGTGTGAGAGAGAGAGGAACACAAACTTAATACACCTTGTGAACCACAATTATAGAACGACATGTTGTGCTGTGGCCTGTGGCAGCTAAGCTGCTTGGCCAGCTAAAACAGCCTGCAACCAGCTGACCAGGGAGACTTGAAGATGGGTGGCTGGCTGGGTTGGGTTCGGTTCGGTTCGGTTCGGTTGAGTTTGCTTGGTTGGGTTGGGTGGGTTGGATGGAGCTATAGCAACCATTTGGTGTGGTGTCGGCTTGCTTTGCAAATGTGCTCAATGGCATGGAAATTGAATTTGAAATTAATTAGAGAACTAAGCCACTAGAACATTGAAACGCATACACACAGACACAGGCACACTCAGAGAAACAATCGCCCTGATAAATATATTTGTTAAAATCAAATATTCCCTAAGTCAACATTATACAAATATTTTATATATTTGATAATAAATTATAATTATTTAAAGAATAATGAGATATAGATTAAAAACAACCAATTAGAATATGTACATTTGACGAAATTAAACAACAAAAATATAAATACTTTAATCTAGCGATTCTTTTTTTTTCTGTGCACACACACAAACCAGCATACGCACATCCACCAACCTCTGAGCATTTGATTTTGGGTGGTGCTGCTCTGGGGGGTACACCACAAGCTCGAGCACATAGAAAACTGGACTGGTTTATAAGTTTGCCGTTGAGCTGCTGTTCGAATGCCTCTTGAGGACACCACCACTACCACAACCACCACTAGCACTACCGATGACGACCGTTGAGCGCTGCTCGAAATCAAAGCTGGCACACTTGATGGGCGGCGGTTTGAGATTTTTAAGTGGATTCGAATTTGTTTTCAGCTTGCCGGACTTAACCGGCGTCTGCTATCTACTCGGCCGCCAAGCGCTGTTGCTGGAATAGCGGCAGAGGAGTACCTTCTTGAAGGCCTGTCGGAATACCTTATTGAATATGGTGTAGAAAATGGGATTCACCATGGAGCTGGCATAGCCCAGCCAGGTGACAACATCGAATACCCAATGACTTATCCTCTCCTCGCACTCCCCGCACACCGTCGGCAACAGATTGAGCACAAAGAACGGTGACCAAAGTATGACAAATGTGAAGAAGACCACGCCCAGCACCTTGGTTGCCTTCTGCTCCAGCCGTATGATCCGTCCATGGCGGGAGGAGTTTCTCGAGATGACGCTAGAGTTGCGCGAATGATGGGATCTCACTGTTTGCTGACGCTGCAGCAGGCACGGTGAGGATTGTGGAGTTCTGGATTTACTTCCTGTCTCTCCAGTACCCTGATAATTCATATTCTGATGACTGCGTAGGGTTGCCGAGCGTCGCAGCGGCGTCGTCGTCGTTGTCGTCGTACATGATGCCGTCTTTGTGGGGGTGAGGAGCAGAGAGGTGCGCACACCGCCAAAGCTACTACCTCGTCGACGATGACGACTGGCCTCCCAGGTAATAACCGAGGCGGTCTTCGATATGCTCAGTTTGCGTCGACCCGGACAGGGTGTGCCGGGTGCTGCTAAGAATCCACTGCTCGGCGACAGGGTGTTCGCGGTGGCACCACCAGCTGCACTTGCACCGCCTGCTGCTAGCCCGACACTAAGGCTGTTGGTCAGCGCATTGCCCTTGTTGCCAGCAGCGCTGCTGCAGAGTAGGAGTTCCATTTCACTGGGCGAACTACTCACCGCCGTTGCCGTTGTTGTCGTCGTGGTGGTCACCTTGAAAGCGGACGATATGATCTTAACTTCGGCGGTCTTCACGCAGCTCGGCAGCGGACGATCCCCGAAGTAGGGGCAGGTGCACACAGACGGCAGCTGCAGATAATCCGACTGATGACTTGGACTGACGGTCACGCGGCATTGCTTGACCGGCTGCTGCTGTTGCTGCTGCTGATGGTCAACCTCTGTGTCCGAATGACAACCCTTGCTAATGGACGACGATTTCGATGGTTTCTCCTCGTCCTCGTCGTCGTCGTCGTCATCGTCGTCGACGACATCATCATCATAATCGTCGTCCTGGCTTTCGTGCAGCGTCTTGTGCTGTATGTAGAGTGCATTTTTTGGCAAACTATTGTAGCGTTTGCGTCTTCGCAGCGAGTCCTGTTCCTCATCCTCGGCATCCTCGCTGCCAGCGCGTCGTTCCCGGCCAGAAACTGCGGAGGAGGCGCGTCGTCGTTTCTTGTAGGCGCGCAGCCTTTGTGACAACTGTGAAAGGGTCCTGCGAAAAATATAAAAGAAAAGAGGAATATATTTAATTATGATGTGCATATATGTAAATGTAAATGTTTCTACATTTTTGAATATCTTTCGAGAGCCTAAATCCTCATAATGAACACATTTTTCTGGGAAAAACTTTATTTTTATTGTGCGTACAGTTCTTTTTTAGTTGGCATTTATTTATTATTACGTTTTTAAAATTATAAATTGCTATATTAAATTTCCAAACACTTTATTAAATCACATCTCAAACGGTTTAAGTTCATGTCAAAATAAATCTTTTTAACATTAAATTACAAAATTCATATTTATTGCCTTTCTACACTTCAAGCTTGTCAAAATTGAGCAGATTGCTTCTGATTTAATATTTTATTTGTTTTGACAGGCAACTTAAGCATACTGCAAAAATTGTTTTGGATTTGTGTGTTGTATTTTTTCGCGCGTAAACTTTTTATGGAATTTAATATAGAATTTTAAAGTTGTATTTCAAATAAAATAAGAGTCTTTTAGGATAAGTATGAACGCATTCTCTAAAACATAGACTATTTATTCGATTATTAATTTTGACTATCTGCGAGGACTATAAGCGACATTTATACTTTAAGCGACCTTTATACTTTAATGGCAAGATTATACTTTAATTGCTTAAGACGATTTACTTTATGGACTTTTGTGTTCATATATATATATCATATATTTTCGAAATTCACACGCGTCCACACCTTTATTTTCTCAAATTTTACGTTATTGTTCTTCACATTGTGTGAATTTGTTTAACTCAATTTTTTAAATTAAAATTGTTCAGTCAATTGGCAAACAGAGTGCCTGAAAGCACGTCCAAAAATACACACTCACACATCCACGCACGCAAAAATACAAACACCGACACGCCTTGTGGTCACCTGGCCTCATATACGCTGAAAAGTAGGCAACACTTTTTGTTTATTTTTCCACTGCCGCCACGCGCACAAAATCCGCAGAATGCGCTTTGTGGTCGGTGTCGTTGCTTGTTGCCTTTGTTTTTGTTTCAATTTTACTCTGGTTTTTTTTTGTGTATGTGTTTTTCTTCTTTTGAAGTGTTGTTCTTCTTGCTTCTGGCTCGCTACTCAGGTTTTCATTTTGAATTCATTTTAATAAAGCGTATGAATTTGAGCGCTGGCTTTGCGGCTGGCTTTCAGCTTTCACTTTGCCGCCATTTGTTTTGCATGCAAATGTTGAAGCAGCCGCAACTTCATTTGCTGCTAATGAAGGTGTCGTTGCGGGGGGCTTAGGTAAAGACACCCGAGGGGAGGGGAAATATGGCGGGTATTGTCAGCACTCATTATGCATCCTTGACGCTTCTGATTTGTTTGCACAAGACGCGAGCGCATAATTTGAGATGCAGCTAAGAGAGAAGGTGAGGTGGCAGCTGGCATTTGGAAAATGGAAGATTGAAGATGTGAAACAGTGAAACAGGCAAAAAGGTGACACCATCTCATTATGCACAAGTATAACAAAAGCGAAAGCATCTGCTTGCCGGCTTTGTTTTTGTTTCAACCACAAAGGAATTAAAACAGCTGCCAAGCAAGTAGTAGCTCATCCGCCCGAGCCGCCTACACAGTAAACAATTTTGTGTTTCAATTTAATGTCACTTGGTGTTCAAATATGTATAACCATTCCCAAATGTACTGAATTTTGCACCGGTTATTTGAAAAAAGTAAGTAATTAGGAATTTAAATTTTGAAACAGAATGATAAATACAAAAGAGCAATCAAAATTCAGAGAAACACAACAAAAAATGTAATCACATCAATAATAAAGTAATTTGAAATTGTATATAATCCTTTTTGAGTTGAATTTAGCTTAAAAAAATATAATTAAATAAATTGATAAACTGCGGACGCATATTAAATTATTATCCTGAAACCAACTGATTGAACTGATATGAAAAGAATTGAATTGAATACAAGTTTCCAAGAATTTGATAGACCTTTTTGTTGGAAATAAATTGAAATCGACTCTCTCATTACCGATTTTTTTTGTTAAAAAAAAAGAATATACTCATTATGTGAAAAAAATAAAACTGATGACAATATCATTTGTTAACATTTTTGTTGCTGTCACAGACTGCATGAGACGACAAAAAGTCAAACAATTAAAAGTCGATCCAATGACTCAACTCAACTCGGATCGAATTGCCAATGGCAATTCTGGCTGGCTTATATGGACCGCCACTTTAGGCCAGGCAATTGGCAATGAAAGGCCTTGACATTCTCCCTCTTCCTCTCTCCCGCTCTCTCTCTCTCTCTCTCTTTTTCTAGCGGAGCAAGAACGGCAAAAAGCGGAAATCCAGTTTATTGATTGTACAAATTCGTTCATCTGTCAAATAAACTGCCAAAAATGAAGGCCAAACCAAAAAAAATATAGAAAAAATATCTATATGGCAGAAACTGAGCATCAAAATAGACAAAAAGCTGACCCGATACTGAACCAGTTCAGATGCAATTGATTGCGCATGTATTTGACGTTGATTTAAGTAAAAAAAAAGTTCAAAGAATAGAAAGGAATTGTACAATTAAACATCTTTGAATTAAAAGGTGAATTTATGTGTACTTTAATTTAACATTCAAATTGTATTTAGTCGATGTGAATATTTTGTTTAAGTTAATTGATTCAATGAAGATTTTCCAACATGGTTTTTGCGAAATTTGCTGGTCCTTGAACTAATTCAACTGCTCGCAATTTAAATACGTTAAATATCTATATTACAGATCTGTTAAATGAAAATTGTAATTTGCTGTTTTTTTTCTTCGAAATTAACATTTTTAATTGAGTTTTTGCTGTGTATCTTTTTCTATTTCTTCTCCATTTTCTTTGCCTCGGTAACATAAACCAGTCAACTAAAATTAGAATATTGTGTTGAAGAAAAACAGCAAATAATGCTGATGCCGGGGATAAAATCACTTAAACAGTGAGCAACCTTTTCTTTATGTATTTTAAAAGTGGCCAACAGAAATAAGCGTTAAGGGGAAAAAAAATTAATTATTACAAAAAATTTAACAACAATTCAAAGGCGGAAGGACAATGAAAGGCAAAAGGCCAAAACAAGCACAATGCTGGCAAAAATAAACGAGAGTTAAAAAAAAATTTAAAAAATACCCCCACACATAAAACTAAATAAGTACGAACTGAACATTTGGCTTGGCTTTTGATGCGGTCAAGCGAGAGGGACTGTAACAAGAGGGGAGGATCCGGGGAGCATTGAGGACTATGTCTGGGAAATGTTCGAGGATAATACTCTCGCTTTCTGTGGCAGCTGTTTTGGCCTTTTGTCAGCCACAGAAACCAGAAGTTGTGGCATTTACTTCAATTCTGCTTTCAGAACGACCTGGCCATGGAGTATTTTGAAAAGAGCTGTCGTCTGAAGAGCTCTTTAAAAACATTCTCAATGTGTACATTGTGTGGCAATTGAATTTCAATTGCAAATGTATAAAAGTAATCTATAATATTAGTTTATTTTGGAATTGTAAAGTTTCTAAAGTAAACACTTCTTATTTTGTTAGCATGTGAAAAGGCTGGGAAGTTTCCTATTAAGAGTGATCCAGCAAGTGGCATCAAGTGGTGCTCGTCGAATATTAAAGCTGAGTGAAAATAATAAATGAGATTGCATTAACTTATTTATTTTTCCTTCCGGAAAATCTGAAATAATTGTTTTAAATTTTTAAATTAACTTTAAAAAATATATGCCAAAAATGTAATATTCATTAGGGCAGTAAATCAAAACATAATTCGCAATAATTTCAATTATAATTTCTTCTGAAATCCAATTTATGCAATTTATTTGCGAACAATAACAATTAGTAAAGTGAATAATTAGATTGAATTTCAAGCTTAATTCGCTTAGTTTTTCAAAACTCTGCAATACCAATTGTGACGCATAGAATTATGTTTTATTTAATTCATTCTCATTTCTTAATAAATAAAGCTTCGAAAAAACCCGGATAATGCTTACTAATACTTAGAAAATGCTTAGAATTGTTAACGACATATTTTAATATGACTGAACACACATAAATTATCCTTTTAACGGATTATATATGGCTTTATTGCTACATAAATTTTCTCAAGTTTATAATCTGATTATCAGGAAGTGTATGAAAACACTCTTTAACTAGTCGATCGATGTACTAAATTACTTAAGTAATAAAAGCCAATATTTTCTGTTACTGTTACTTGATCTATTTCTGTTTCGTGTGCTTCTTCCCCAATTTGGACTTTAGGCCAAACTCGATTAGGCGCTTTTGCACTTACCCATCGCTCTGTTCGCCCATGCGGCTGCTGGCCAAGGAGTTGCGGGTGCTTTCGCGCTCCAATCCCAGCGTTGTGGTTGACAGGCCAAGGTTTGTGGTTCTTTTGGGCGATGTCTGTTGCAAATTTGGCAGCTGATGTTGTTGCTGTTGTTGCAAATGTTGGTGCTGCTGTTGCTGCTGCTGCTGATGTGATGCTGCATAGCGTTGTGGACTGCTCGAGTACGGCAGATGATTTGAAATGGAAAATTCGGATTTGGTAGGCGAGCCCGTTGTCGATGACGATGCAACGGATTCCAGACCACGTGATAATTTCAACATCTCGGCACCAAACTGATGCAAAGCCGTCATCGTCGTTGGCGTCGGCTCCGGTATGCTATGGATTATATGGGTGTAGGATTAGGTTAGCTAGTTGGTAACCTTTGCAGTATTGAGCGTAGCTCACCTGGAGTCTGGCAGCCAGAGTTCGTGATTGTCCAACGTGCTGAGATCTGTGTCCGTCGAGTTCGCTGAGTGGGCGTGCAGCACCGAAGAGGCGGGGCTCTGACCCGGTTTCAACAGACGCCGCCAAGTGCAGCGACGTTCTGCAATAAATATTCAAAAAAAGAGAAAAATAAAATATTAAAAGACATCATATGCCAGGACACAGAAGAAAAAAATCACATCATGGCTATAAGCCAACAGAATGAGCTTATAAATTCGCACGAGTACACTCACACACACACACACACACATGGGGATAGGGTGAAGCTCTGATACGTGCCTGAGCGAATTCGAGCTGCCTTACAGCGGACTTAGCTGGAAATAACTGAACAGAAAATACCAAACTCGCCATGTGGCACACAAACACACACGCAAATACAGTGAACGGCTTTCAGTTTGAACTTGAGTATTAAAATCCCGATTTTCAGTGAATGAAAAACACTAAAACGGAATAATAAAGTAGACACCTATATTCAATATTCAGAAAGATAAAGATTTATCTATCTGTTTCGATGCCGCTCAGTTTCGGACAATATTTTTATTGCAGACAAAAGAATCTGTCAGGTTTTTGAATTAATATATAAATTTACATGAAAGCGAGTATAAATAGTCGCCTGTCTGCTGTTCGTTCTTTATTTAATATATATACAATTCAACTGAAATAAATAAAAAGAAATTTATAAACCTATTCATCGTCTTTTTTTTTAATTGATTCAACGAGCTACAAGTCATAAAATTATTTACTGTGGTTTGCAGTCCTAGTGACCACTGTACACGTAATACCAAACTAAAACAGACACATAAACACAAATACAGTTGCACTTAGGCACCGTCGCAATGCGCCTCGTTGAATGCTAAACTTGCTGCTCTCGATTAGCTATCAAATGCCCTACTTCGCAGAACTACAGCGCATATACCCACCCACCCCTCTCCATCTCTCTAACCCACCGTAACCCACCCCATCCAGCACGGAAACCAACTGCAATGCAGCAGAAGCAGAAGCAGCAGCTAAAAGAGCAGCATTCGCAATTGCACTCGCTGTTGAAAGTCCATTAAATATGTTTAGTTTTTATTTTCATTCTGATTTGGATTTTATTGATTATTGTTATTGGCACATGGAGTGTGCCGTCGAGTGCTCCACTCGAGATCCCCGCAATGCTATTTTTTATTGAATCGCTTAAACATGAGTGCAAAAAGCGCTCAAATAATATGCTCGAACTTTTGTTGTTCTGCACTCAAATTGAAAGTTTGCTTGTAATGCGTTTTAATGAGCAAATTTTGGCCACTTGTGAATATATTGTTCATATTTATTATTAACAAAGAAAAAATTGCAAATTGGAAATTTGTAAAATGTATATTGTTATTATATATTTTAATTGAGCAAAGATATTATAACAGTCATAAAGTATACTGTTATATTATCTGTGTTCAACTAGTTTCAGGTATCTAATGACGCATCTCAGAGCAACAAGCTCGAATTTGAATCGATAGGATTTGACGAGGACTCAACTCTATGCAACACGCCATAATTTAACAACGCTTGAACTGTGCGGAACAGATTTCATTTTGAATTTCAAATTGCTTGGCACTTGGTAAAGGGATTAGGAAAGCCTATCAACATAACAGGACATGCACGTCGATTTTGGCTGGCCGAACGAGTGCGTTACAGCACTGAAATTAGATATCAACACACACACACACACACTAACTGGATTTCTGTGTGCATTGCTGCGGCTTAGAGCCCTTTGCATATTCTGTCTGGCAGCCTGGCTGCCCCCCGGCCATGTTATGTAAAGTGCTGTGCTTGTAATATTACATGATTTTCCCAAAAGTGAAAATTTTATTAAACACCAACAGCTGTTAAAGGAAGCCAGCCAAGAAGGATGTCATAAAATGCACAGCTTTGTGAGTTAGTAAAATTGTACAAAAAATTAACTATTTGCGAAATGACGAGCGAAGTTATTACTAGCAATGAGTTTGCTTAAGATATTCTAAGCAAAGTTTTTAAAGAAGTATAATGCAGCTAAGCCGTTTGTTCTACCCAGAAATATATTCATTTTCTAGATTAAAAAAAAAAATTAAATGAAATGAATGAAAAAGACATTAACGAGGAGCTAAGCAAAATAAAAACTGCTTCAATGTTGGTTGCTTAAGTTATAAAGTTTGTTTTCAGCCACTATTTAGATGTATTTACCTTAGGGTTAGCTCTTCAATTCGTTACAGATTTCGTTACAAAATTTCCATGCCAAAAAATAAATGAAAATAATAATTAGAAGAAAACATACCCAATGCGGGCGCCTGGCCCAACCAGCCGCTTGCCCAGCCTGGAGTGGCTGCTGCCGTTGGTTGGCCACCGCCCAGATTCTGTCGTTGTCTGGCCAGGAGGCGCACAGTGAGGCAATAGGTGAGCAGCATCACGCCCAGCGGTATGTAGAAGCAAACAATAGAGCCGACTAGCTTGTAAACCGGATCCGGTATTTGGCAAGTCCCATTCACCAGCACCGAGGCATGATCCTAGACAGCATAATCAAGTTTTAGTCAAACTAAGACATCAAAATGGCTAACTGTCTTACCTTGGAGTACATCAAGCTGAGGGGCAGACTCATCGCAATGCTCAGCAGCCAGACAAAGACAATCTTGAGTGTGACTCTACGGCGAGTCTTGTTGCGCCCAAATCTCATTGGATACCGCAGTGACAAATACCTATCCACGGATATCGTGCACAGATGCATTATGCTTGCCGTGCAAAACAACACATCCAGGCATATCCATGTCAGACAGTGCTCCGAGCTCAACGGAAAGTGGCCTGAAAAAAGACGGAAAAGAGAAACAACTTAGATCATTGCAACAAAAGTTTACTATGCTTTTTTAACAAAAGTGCAGAAGCTGTTTTACAAAATAACCGAAATGTAGAAATAGATTGTAGGTTAAAAATATTTTAAAATTTATTTCAAAGTTGGTGATTCTGAAAGTCTTACTTGTAAATGCAAAAATCAACATTAATATTTGCAAACGTATTATCCGTAATTGAATAATCTAATTTTAGAACATATAGTTTTTTAAACTAGACCTCTCAAGTAATTCTAAAACATTTTTGGTTTAATATCTACATAAAAGAGATTCAATTTATTGCATTTTTTCGATTCTTCATTTTTTATTAGTTGACTCTCAAACTTAAACTGTAGAAAATATAGACTGTTGACTTTTGGGAAATTGGCTAAGCTAACTGTGGTTAACTTATATATAACACTAATATTTAGATTTTTGCAATAGTTTACTTGACATGGCAATACGTTTGCCTGTGGTTTTTGGGCCAGACAAACAGCCTATAAACACAATTTGTTTTGTCAACAGAGTATAGTAAGTTTGACTGTGACTTTTGTTGGACTGCCTTCTAGTTGTAAATAACAATAACAAAATACATACGGTCTGGCAAGTGAGAGCAATATTTTCCAACTAGCCACCGAAACAGAAGGCCAACTGCCGTTGGACCATTTGATTTGATTTTCTCTTTTCGTTTTGCTAGACTTCTTGCTCTAATATTTTGTGGCACCTCCGACCTTATGGTCACGGCTGCTGTTGTGGCTGCCTCTATTCTTTTATTCTGTTATGCAACATATTTGTGCCGGCTAACCTCCACCCGCCTCCTGGACAGTCGTTTTGCACAGCTGTTAGACGTCATAACTCAGCGAGGTGCTCCACAAGCCAAGCATATATCCTTTAATGCCTTGTGCAGGACAAGCAGCACAAAGAGTATACTACTGTCTGTTCGTGTGTGTGTATGTGTGTAAATTCATATATATACTGCAATGAGATGTGGCATGTGTGTTTCAGTGTATTTTGTAAGATTTGTGAGCCGGATTTGTGGCTGGTATTTGACTGGGAATGAATATCGTATTGCACAAGATATGTATATTTTGCATTTCTCTGTGTAGACTGCAGCATTTGAATTATAGCACCCGATAAGGAAAGTGTATGCACTTGAAGGTATGCAGACACGTGATTTACTATAGCAACTACTGCACAAGATTTGAAATACATATCAAATTGTAGCTGATGGGTTTAATAGAGTGCAGCGACTAAGGCCAATACAAATCGATAAATCTTGAGCTTTAATATTTAATTTGTTACCATTTTGTAAATCAAAGTTTGACATTCTTTAGGATTTTCTTGAATTTAAATTGCCCTATTAAACCAGATTGTAAGACAGACATTTATTAAATTAGTGGTGTTCCCACACAGTCAACGTAGTCTTGTAATTGCTTAAACTAAAATTCTATACTAATTTAATTTATAATTTAAAATCCTTTTGGACTTAGACCCCATTTATTAGATATCCTGTTCCCACTTTTATAACAAACTACAGGGCGCTCTTTGTTTTGTCCAAATGTCATGAAATTGATTGACGGAATTCACCCTGTTACCAATGCTGCAATTGTCAAGCCAAATGGCTCCAAGAACATGACAAACAGTCTGCCAATCAACAGTTGCCGGCCTGTCGACATTCATTTGCGCTGGTTTGTGTGGGCCATCAACATTTGTCAAGCCCACCATAAAGTGCTCAAATTGCAATCCATTTGCTTGACAGTTTCTATTCCTGGTTAGGTGTTACAAACACAAATGTTACGGCCATTGAGTCAGCCCCGGCCCAGAAACGATTTATGCACGAACCTAAAGTGTCAATTAAATCGATTTGGGGCGCCCTTTAAGCCAAAAAAAAAAACAAAAACAAAAAACTACACGTAGGCCTTTACGAAAAAAGACATTGAAAATAAATTTGTTAAAGCAACGAGCAAGAACGCGATGGAAACAATTGCGTTGCAGGAAAAGGCGTATTTGGGGGCGCAGAAAGGTAACAGACTTATAACGGATACGCATGCTACCAAAGTTTCGCTTCCTGCGAATTCCTGCTCCTGTTCATGTTGCTCTTACTGTATTGTGTTCTTTTGTGTGTGTCCGTATGTATGTATGTATGCCTGTGTGTATGGAGGGGACCATTTACGGGCGACTTGGCCCGGGAATAACACAAAAAAGCCAAACTGCATGCCTGAGGTTGAAGCTCAGGTCTGGCAGCGCCTTCAGGGGATACGCTTTTATTTATGTTTCGATCTCTTTTTTTTCTGTCTTTTCCCCGTTCAATTCGGCTGTGTTGTATTTTGTTTTGTTTTGTTTTGTTCGTATCCCCAAATAAAACATTTCAACTTACAAATGCGAAACAAATTTCAAACAAAAACGAAAAAGTTCCTTTCAGCTCCTTTTTATTAAGCAGACAAATAAATTTTTAGCTGATTTCTTTTCTTATTTTGTGTGTGCTTTGCTTTGTTTTGTTTTGCTTTGCATACACACCGAACTGTGGGGCCTCGGAAAACCATTCATAAAAACTAAACTCAAACACAAATAGCCAGCTAAAAGCTGAGCGTCTGAAATGACTTTGTAAATGCGTTGAAACTTATTTAATTTGCTGCAAGTTTTAGTGGGTCAAATGGAGGGCGACCAGGGGCCTAATAATGACTTTCATGTTCGTCAAATCAAGTTACACTAACCGACTACAAATAACAAAAAGAAAAGGCCAGCTAAATACTTCAAGTCATGCAGGAAATTGATGAAATTCTAGTTGCTTAGTTTTATTTTTCGCCCACACATCGGATTCGCTACTTTTGACAATAAAAGCTGTTGTGGAACGCTCCATCCGACCTCCAACCATCACATCAAAAGCAAATATTTGAACACTTTTTAGCGTTTGGCAAACAATTCCCTTGCAGTGCTCCAAGCGGTCACAATGCGGAACAACTGGGAAAACCGCTTGGGAAAATATACCGAAAATGATTTATGAATAAGACAAAAATGCGAGATGAAATTATTGTTGTTGGTTGTTGCTGGTTGTTGCTGTTATTATTAGAAGACATTGATTTCACATTGTGTATGCTTCTGTTTCATCTTAGATACAACAATTAGATACATTTTGGCGTACGGCTGTTTGCCATTGGCTAAAAGGGTTCGCACTAATTGGCTTAAGTGAATTTGTTTAGGACACATTGATGTATTCTATTTATAATTCTGCTTACCAATAAATTCAACTGCACTTCTTGAATTTATTATTTTTGGACTGAAATCCAAATGTGCGAAACGCTTCAGCGGGCATAAAATGATTCACAGAAATCGTAAATCGCAAACCAATCAGTGATAAAATATCAAATAACTGACAGCGCATACAACTCAGCTCAACAATACGAATAACAATCGAAATAACAACAACTTGTAGAACTCACGACATCTCAATGATTTCTGTCAATAAAAATGTTGACAAATCAATTTGTATGCAAAAATATCAAAATAAAAATATATACATATGTATATATATATAGATATAGATATTGTACATGTATTCATATATAGATATAAAACCCCATTGTGAGACAATTTGAAAATTTGCTGCGATTATAAAATAAGCTGAATAAGTCGAATTTCCTTCATTTTTTATGCTCGCACTGTTCTTGCTGTCACGCACATTCGGCGACAATAACAATTTCCAATAAGAAATCACAAAAAAATAAAAAAGAAACGAAAAGAAAAAAATGAAAACACATTTCTTTTGGCATATGACAGCTACTTAAAGCAGTGAGGGTGCAGGAGGGCAAGGGTCGAGGGTTCGGGGTCGCATGTAGCGCGGCAAAGTTAAACAGACAGCTGCCAGACAAAACGCTTGCTGCCCTGAAGGGGGCGAGGGGGTCGGACTGGTAGCGGTTGTAGGGATGCGGAGAGGGGATACCGCAAGAGCAAGCAATTTGCCGCACATGGCTAATAATCAATCATTTAAAGTGTTGCCTGCTTTTGAACGCACGCTTTAAAACTGCTCCTCTCGCATAATTGCCTTGCCTGCTGTTTATCTCTATCTGTCACACCCACAATTTCTCTCACTCTCTCTCTCTCTCTCTCACTCTTTCGTTCAATGATTCTCTCTGTTTGTTAAGCACCCGCGGCGCTTGTTGACATGTTGTCACCTCCGCTGTCAGCAAATTTATGAAATGGCATCCCCTTCCATTTCCATATTGTAACAAAAAAAAAATCCCCCACTTTGTTTCCCTTTTTTATGGAGTTACATGAATATATATATATATATATATATATATACATATAGCTATACATGTATGTGTACTTTTGTGACTTTTGTGACTTTTGGCGCATCTGCATGTAAATATCATTTTCATTTTCATTTTCATTTGACGCGACCCGTTGACATATTTGCATGCATATGCATGTACTCATCCCAACACACCCACAACTATATGCTTACATACAAATATACACTGAGATAATAACATTTTGACAGCTTGTCAAAGCTTACCCATAAGGATGCTTCAACGTAAATGTGTTAAGATTTATGCTTGAGCAGTTTAAAATAAATATACAAATACATAAAAGCAATGAAATAGTTGACTGATTGGAGTTTATAGATGGTACTAACTTGATATACATATATTGAAGTCAATAATCGCAGCCCCATAGAGTATATATTCTTGTTCAGCAACAACATGTCCGTTTGTCCGGATGTCACCAATTTTTTAAACAACTTATATTCGCAAGTTATATTGCCAATTAGTCCACAGATTTTATTAGTGGAATTCAGATAAGCCTCACGTCACCAGTTCTGATGCAATATAACTACACTAATTTGGAATATTAACTTTGTTCCAGTAGAGACATGGATTACGTCTAAATAAAATTAGCTTGAAGCAACAAGTTTTTTAAACGCAAAAGCAAAACAAAATAATTTTTTGAGCTCTGGACTAAAAGAAAAAGATACTTGCTCAATCAATCAAGGAATTTTCGTCAATTGTCAAAGGCAATGTCAATGGAAAAGAGTACTTTGCTTAAACACTATCTATCAGTCATCCAAAAAAACTAGTATTCTGCTTCCTAAATAGACGAATAGATGAAACGTACACTGCAAGGATATAGTAGGTTACTACTCTATATTTAGTAAATGATTTTGAAGCCTGTTGTCATTTGTCCTAGTTGTAATTATTGGTATAATGCTGGACTCGAGATATTAAATTGAAAGTACTTCGCAATATATAAAATGTATCGCCCAAGCTTTAAGAATGCAATCGATACACTCATATTTTTGCTCAGTGTACGTAGTCTATATGTATTGGTGCTTGTGCTCTTGTATCTCTGACCCCCATGAGATGTATTTTGGTTTGTTTGTTGTTTCGTTTCCGTGTTTCAACGATATGTTGAATGCTGTGCAAAAAAAAGGAAAAGAAAAACGTGTTGTCAGTCCCGATTCTGGTTTCAAATGTTGTCGCAGCTGTTACTGGTTTTTGTTGCCGTTTTGTGTGTGTTTTTGTGGTCGAATATTTGCGTTGACAGCAGCCGAGCATGCGCCGCCTTGCCATGCAGCAAATCTCCAAAGGATGCCATATGCTAAATGGAAAACCATAATGAAAATGTTGAGTGGTCAGCCTATGACCTCCAATGGTCTCCATGTGTACTATTATGGTCAATCATGGCATAGTAATGATCATTTCATATATACATATATTACAACCATATTAAAATAAATAAATAAAATCGTTGCAATTCTGTCACGTTTTCACATACGAAAAGCGTTTTTTTGTGCACACAAAAAGAGAGATTTTGCTTAGAAGCGAATAGGAAACCTAATCTAAGCATTATTTACTTAAATAAATCAGATAAGAACACTAAATTTAAATGCAAATTATATTGGAATAATCTCCTTACTATGTGACGATTGAGCCTTAACGAAGTATTTATCTGGGCACATCTTGTGTATCCTGTATATCTGCCTCCACCTCCTGCTCCAGGCAAAAGACTCGGGTATCACTCACTCGCATCAAAACGCTAAACAAAATTCTCAATGCAGAAAAAAAAAAAATTTTAAAAAAATAAAAGTGTCAGCAAACACCAACAACAACAAAAACGAGAACAAGAACGCCAACAACAACAACAATGTAAGAGGTCGAGTTCAAGCGGCATCCATACGGAAGCAAAAGTCATTTGCATTATTGCCAGACTGTATGCCGCTGGGTCTGTCTATGTGTGTGTTTGTGTGTGTGTGTTTTAGCACACCTGAGTACCTGAGCGGAGCTCTGCGAATGTTAAGAACATGAAACGAAATCGAAAGTCAAATGCCAAAGAGAGAAAAAAATATAAAAGGAGGAGACGACATCCTCCTGGCTGAATCTGCTCGCAAAACTCAAATTGTGGTGAAATTTTTGCATGAAAATGGCAAACATAGAAAATAGAAAATAGAAAATAGCAAGCAAATGAGTTCAAAGTCAAACGGCGCTAAAAACGACAATGTTTGTGGAGTCGATGAAGGAAGCGAGCACATCGACTCAATCTGCAGAAACTAACCGATGAGCGTCCACGTTTCCCTGCAGGCTGCCTCGTTTCTAATAGCTTTCGATTTCCGCTTTGGCCCCCTGCATCACACCACTCCCCGGCGTGACTCCTTTCCCGCTTCCCGGCGGCATATCAACACCATTGAGCTGATGGCAACCATCGCTGGCAAAAGTCCATTAAATAGTTTACTTTATGCATGGCAGGCACATTTTACCCTATAGTTATTTATTTGATTTGCCGTCCATTTGCTGCGAATGATGATGATGACGATGATGATAATGATGATGACGACAATGATGAACCCGTCAAAAGGATAAGGCAAGTTAAAGGCCACAGCTACAACAATAGCCAGAGCATAAGCACAAGCAGCAAACTCACAATATCTCGGCCAAGTTTTTATACTCACTCATTTTTTAGTAACAACGGGTAGCTTGTGCTTTTGTGACTTATTAATTATGAATGCGAAACTGTGACTTTCAAAATAATCTTTATTCTACAACGAGAGTAATCTCTTAACAACTACAGCATTTCATTTTGGAAGTAGTTTCAATTCGAGCTTTATTCTATCATTTTATGAACATTTCTTTAGACCAATTTTATTTTGTTAAAGAGAATGAAAATAATAATCAAAATGCTTATCAACTGCTGTACAATTTGTCTTTAAGTGTGTAATTTTAAATGACGCAAATTTAATCAGTTGTAATTCAAGGCCATAAAATGAAAGTGGTGCTGTCTATTTAGACTTTAAAGCAGAGGGTATTTTACACTCAGAAGTATCTCAAATGCAGCACACTCATATATATATTTGTCTAAACGACTCAACAGAATAATCAGCACGTGTGCTTGTGTGGGTGTCTCTGTGTGTGTGTGTGTGTGTGTGGGGTGTCCTGGCTGATGCACGTAGTCACCGCATGTTCCGCTCCGGCTTTGAGTTCATGTCCTCGTGTACGTTCTGCCACTTGTGCGGAAGTGTCTATCATATGCATGTTAATAGCTTCCCCAACGCTCAAATTTAGCACAATTCAAACTGTGTGTTCTAATGCGTGTGTGGGCGTATGTGTGTGTGTGCGAATGCACGTGTATGTGTATGTGTGTGTGTGTGTTCGTATTTGTATTTGTGTTTATAGTTGAGCTTTGGACCTTTCAATAAATGATTATTCGCTGAAAGAGGATAATGATTACGAATAAATACACGAACGCAACGCTTTCAGTAAACCAATTTTCATATTCTCTTTCCGTACCCAAATAACTAAGAATTCATCACCGGATTTATCTAAAAAAAAAAACGCTTTGCTTTATTTGAGATATAAATGTGTGTGGGAAACCGTTGAGATAAGCCAACAAAACCAAAAAATTCAATTAAACTGCAAACAGGTGTTATGTAAATTTGTTTATATTTTTATATTTTAATGGATATAAATATCCCATTGAATATTTAAAAACAAAGCACGAACAGAAATGGCTAAGACTCACCAGGCCATAACCTCAATCTCCTTTTGGCTCCCTTCATCCGCCTTGCTCACTCTTTTCCTATCTCTCGCTGAGCAATCTTTTTTCTTTTTTTTTTTTGATTTATTTTCACACTTCAGCAAACTTAAGCGACATACACACCCAGCAAAAGCCACATAAAAAATAATAAAAGCCCACATCAGCACAGTGGATAAAACACTGGGGAACTCTCTCTGTTCCCCATCCCTTGCTCCCACCATCCATTCTTCGCTCATTCTCTTTTTATATATTAATAATCTTTAATATTATTCATTTGCTTTCATGCTGGCACATCTGCAAGCAGTTCTCATTTAAACAGATCTCAAGAATTAAGTTAAGCAGCTGAAAATATATTTCAAGGTTTACAAATCCGAATAAATAATTCAAGACTCAAATAGCTTTGTCTAACTAATTTTATGCATTGGAATTTTTCCGAATAACTCTTATTTTACCAACTGCCACGTAATATGAAAAACATTTTCAAACTAGGACCTAACAATCATTAAATATTCCCTCCGCAAAGGATTCTCTTAATGTGAGCGCATTTGAACTTCGTTGTATTAACATAAAAAATGAGCTGGGATTTTTATGAATTTTTATGAATGGTGTTGTAATTTTTGCGCCACCGTTGTTGTCTCTGTCAGTTAGTCGCAAGTGTCCTTTTTTGCACATCCCATCTCCAGCCACTGCCACTGTCCTTCGCCTTCCGCACTCTGTCCACTTGGCTGGCGGGTCGCACTTTATTTCAATGTACCTTTTAATATTTACACATCGTTTTCCATTGCTTTATTTTGAATTGTTAACGCTTCGCTTAATTCGAACACCTAGGTGAAAGAAACTGCGGCTTCGTGAGGACCCTCATACTTGCCCCTGCCCCTGCCCGTGCCCCTGCTCCTGCTCTCGCTCATGCTTCGCTTAATGCCCGCCCATTTCTGACTCAACTTTTGATCCGGCCAGCAATTGAGAATCCACTTGTATGTGATGCCTGGAATGGCGACTGTTTCGATGCGGTTTTTTCATCTAAACTCCCCATAGCATTTGAAGGCAATTGTGTCATTAACTTAAGCACTCGGATATATTCCATCACAAGTCTATTTGAGTTTGGTGCAAGCTTGGGAGGCTTACACAAATTGCTTTGGTTTCGCTGCTTCATTACACGCTCTTTTAAAGTCTCCTTCTGCTTTCGCTCGCTGTTTGTCTATTTCAAGCGTTTTTCTTATGGCTTTTCCTCCTTTATGCTTACTTCTGTGTCTATGTGTGTGAGGGAGAGTTGTTGGCAAACTTTTCAAATGGATTAAAAAGCACTTGTAATACCTTTCGCTCTTAGTTTTAGTTCCGACAATTGCATTGCAAAGTTATTGCAACTTTGTTTAAATAGTCTGTCCCCCCACCAACTACGGCTATAAGCGGCTTTCAGCAATTGATGAGCATTCAGTATTACAGTTGGCTAAACAGTTGCAAACTTTGCGCAAAGTTTCCCTGTAAAAAAAAAACTATGCCAGCAAATTTTTGGCTTGCATCTTTTAGGCTCACGCAACGATTCAAGTCACAAGCAGCCAAATTTGACAGACTGCAAACTGAGCACAAATATCACAAGTTTCACTTTACAAATATAGCATCAATAAGAAAACTTTTAAATATATATATATATATATGTCTACTGCTTGCAACCAGATACTTTCAAGTGTCAATAGACGAGTTGATAAACTTAAAAGGTATATAATTTCGCATTTCATTTGATTTAGTGAGATTGATTAGGGACCAAATCGAGTTACCATAGTTCGTGACATTAGTCTGGCAGCAGTTCAGTGCACCCGATTTCAATTTGTAATGAGAGCAGCAGACAACAATGCTACAGATTATATATATGTAAAAAGCAAGACATGCAAAAAGAAAACAAACTTTTCTTTATGCACATGAAAGGCTGGTTTGAACGCCAACCTAAATAATTTAAGACGAGACGAGCCCAAAACGATTTTTCCCTATCTGTTTTCATTATTCTTTTTTTTTTGCGTAATAAAATAAAATTACCAGACATCTACATCTAGACAACAACGTCGAGGACAACTTGTCGAAAATATGTGAGCATATCCTGTTGCCTCCTGTCTCCTGCCCCCTGACCAATTTTATGCTTATGGGTTCTGTTTTTTTGGGCTCTTTTTGTCCCATTCATAAATATTTTTGCCTATGCCATTCAGCATTCTTTGGTTTATCTTTGCCAACTATTGATAGGCTCTGCGAACTATTTATTACAGACCAAGTTTTCAACACACACATAAATTTAATTGGAAATTTATTTTACACTAGAACTATTAAAAAAAAAAAGTTTATGAATTTTGTTGCGTCAGCGCATTGTTCGTGATTATTAATGTGATTTTATCTGCATTCAAAATTTAAGTGCTGAATAATGCAATAATTATAATAATAACCATTTGCCATTTAATTCCGAATGAGTTAACTCTCATTGCGCTGTATCGAGCTTGATAGTAATTAAATTAATTAATTTATAATCATGATTTTAAAATCGTTCAACACATTTATGAATAATTCAATAAATATACTTTTAATTACACTTATTGCTTGGCTAACACACTGCAGTCGGTGTATCCATATTTTACATACCAATAGCTGAAGCAAATTTTCGTTGTTGTACTCCGAGTCTTTGTTGACTGCAGCTGAAGCAGAAACAACTTGCAACATGCATGCCTCATGGCATTTTGGGCAACTCTGGCAGCCGCAACAGAATGTGAATATTTGCCAACTCAACTCGAAAGCCACAAAATGCTTTTTGGTTTCCTAAAGTTGGCTAACTGCTGGCTGCAACTGAAGTGCAGGCTTTTAAATACTTTTCTGCCCCAATTTCTGGCCACAAAAAACAAAACATTTGGCATAATTTTCCCAATAAGCATGCACAGACATGCACAGAAGGAGGGAAATCGCTGTAATTGCTGTTGTAGACATGTGTTATTCAACAGAGAGAGAGAGAGAGAAAGGGAGAGCGAGCTACAGAGAGAGAGAGAGAGAGAGAGAGAGAGAGAGAAAGAGGAGAGTATGTGCCCAAATGTCGTCTAATGCAAATGTACTTGCTTTGTCTAATATAAAAATAGGCTGTTTAAATTTATCCAGGACATTTAGCCAAGCACCCTGAAAACTTTGCTTGCCTTTAAAAAAGTAGATCTATTTATATATGTGGATTTATGTATAATTCAAAGGACTTTGCCGTTATTTACCTATTGCCATTAGTAGGAAGCTAAAAATACCGTAATTGGCAGACAAACCGTGGGAGCTGAAACATTTGGCTTAATCGTGATTTGCTTTGTTTCTGTGTGCTATTACCAATAAATTGCTATTGGCATATTATGCGTTATTTCGCTTAGCTATATATCTAATTTTAAACATACCTTTATTCGACACATAGTTTAGTTTCACATTTCCAAACGCTAACTGGAAAAAGTCTCTCAATGAAATTCACATTAAGTATTTGGCACGTGTCAATTTCAAATGTTTACATACCTTTGAGTGTTTGCCAAGAGAATCTACAAAACTGAATTAAACTCAAATATACCGACGTGTTGTCTCTCTCCCTCTCTCGCTATCTCTATCTCTATCTCTATCTCTCTCACTTTAGGTTGAACAAGCAAATCAAAATAAAAATTGAGTTTTACGCTTTAAAGTATATCCTTTTTTGGGGCTGCATTCTAATGTCGAATAGAGCGAGTCATGTACATAATCCCCCAATTTGGCCCACATAACCTCAGTTTTGGGTTATGATATGCATGTCTGGACTGGTCTGAGTCTGTTTGTGTACATAAATCTGTATCCACCTTGCCTGCTTTCCTGCTTGCTGCTGATGTTGCTGTTGTTGTTGTTGTTTGGTCAGCTTGTGTTGCCATTTTAATGAAAGTCCAAAAATGTGCAAAGCAAACAAGAATGTGTCAAGGCGAGACGAGGCGAGGAGCAGGACTGCAGCAGGCAGGGCTGCTTTCCGACCTCGACATGGCCTGTGTCCATTTAATTAAATGAAAATTGCAGTTGTTCGTGCATCAATTGAAGTGCCCAAAGTCCTCGCATGAAAAACTGTAACAACAATTCACATATGTATGTGTCTACAATACATACATGTGTGTAAATATGTAAGTATGTTTGGTGTAATGTAGATTGGACAACAACTTGTATTGCTTCTCACCCTGTCTCTCATTTTGAAAACGAATCATGTTGATTGGACGCTTAATGGTCTGACCACTGCAAATGAACTATATAATTAAACAAACATCGAAAACGCCTGTTGGCAAACAAATCCTGTGGTAAAACATGTCAATTATATAAATACAAGCAGAAGTTGTTCTGTTGTTTTGTGAAATTTGATTTGGTGCTTTTGAAACAATAAGCATAAATAAAATGAATAAACTTCATTACATTGTTTATTTACCAATTAAAAAATTATTTCATAAATTCACAAAATGAAGTACGAAGTTATACAGATGAGGTTTGTATTATTTTTTTTCTATTAAAAAAAGATGTACCTAAATAATCAAGTTTCCTAAGCGATGCACAAGATATGAAGTCATGTTTATGCCTGAGTAATTGATTATTAGAGCCCGCCTCCAAATCTCATACAGAGAAGTTGCACAAAACTATGACAGCAATTATTTAAATCCTTTTGTAAAACATTATAAGCGCTAAGCTAAAAAAAAAAAATCATTCATCATAATCAAAGCAGTTCGCTGAGCTCCGCCCAAGCTGAAATCTCGCAACGCCAGTCGATCAATCCTAGAAGCATTCGCATTCAATGCAGCTGGCAAAACTCGTGCCTCAAGCTTTGGGCTTAGATACCGCAATGCGCACTTCATTTATCAGACTTTGACACTGACAGGCCGGCAAGTCCAGTTTTACTCTTTGAGTTGATTAACGACATTGCCTCCCATCCTCCCATCCCAAAAATATATATAGGACTGTGTAAGGCTTCAGCTAGTTAGCATAGCACTAGCAAGAATAACAACAGCAACAGCAGCAACAACTGGACAGCATTGCCGCGTTGTCAAGTCATATTTCACTTTTAGCAACGCCCACGCAGGACAAATTCAAATGAAACGTCATATTGTATTTGCGTCGTGTCCTCTTTTGTGAGTCGGCCCGGAAGCAAACAACCAAACAGCCCGGAAAAAAATTTAAGATAAAAATTATTGTGAGCAAGTGTGCTCGACTAAAAGATACCCAGCGATACTTTGGATATAAACACTTAAATATTTGCCTCATCAAATAAATTTCAAAATTATAAACATACATCGGGTTTTATTGCGAAACTTACGTGTTTTTCCATTTTGCGAATTTCCTTACAGGAAGTTATAAGAACCAAAAATATAACTAAATATTCTTGATATGACTTAGGCACATTTGCTCATATGTCACAAAACTGTGCTCGCAAATCGATATATATGAATATTTCATATTTATCGTGAGTTATTAACAACAAGAAAACGAAACCTGCTCTGCGTAGGATATACACAAACGACAGAATAACAAACTCAGCTTTTGATGCTGACCAATAAAGAAAATAAAATTATTTATTGTGTTGGGAGTTGCGAAAAATGATATCAATTTGTAACAGTTACAGGGTGTAGAATATATAAAAATGAGAAGCTACAGCATTTGCGTGACAAGCGGCGACAACTGTCAACAAGCAACTCGACCTCAACAGCGACACGTGCTTGGATGAAACGCACACAAACACACAAACATACACAAACATACACACACACACACATACGCACGCACACACAAGTGCGCACAGGGCGTATGCATAATGCTTTTGGCTCAGTTAGTGGATTCTGTGTGCGGCACGTGAGTCGCGAATTGGCCTGCCATAAATAATTATAGACAGCACAAGCACGCTGACAAAAATAATAATATGCCAGCCAGCATGCGATGCCAGTCACGTTCTTTAGAAAACCGACACCGACGAAGGGGTATGGTGAAGGTTGGATGATTTTTTTTATTATTTTTTTTTGGGATTTTAGAGGCTGCTTATAAATATTTAACAATCGCTTTGAGGAATGCCCGCAGAAACGTGCACAAATTGGAATTATCGCCGCCATGACTCTCAATTAGTAGCGTTAAATTGTCAAAGCTGACATTGACTAGCTCCAATCCTCAACCTATTTTCTCACCTTCAAGCTTACGGAGTATCTCTGCCAGGTGGCATCGTTGTAATATTGTTTGCTGCTGTTTTTGCTTGGCCTGGCAAAAATTGAGTTTTCTACACATTTTATTCTGCGCTTTTGTTGCTGTTGCTATTGTTATTTCTGCCGCTTTCGTTATTCTGTTGCCTGTTATCATTTAATATCCTGTCACTTAAGTGTTGCCAGAGTCAAGGCTAAAGACGCACCAGCAGCAGCAGCAGCAGCGGCACCAGTAACAAGAGTAGCATAAGCAGCGCCTGCAGACAGATTGTCTGTGCGACAATTTGCTTGTGGCCCACATGTCGTATACTTAATGCTTTGTAAAATGCAAAGCTCTATATCTACTGTTTAGCATATTTATACTGATATATATTTGACTTTTATTCCATTTGCAAATAAAATATACACAATTTGGCTAATGCAATCTAACTAAGTGTAAATTGGTCGCTGGTTCCCCTTCCATTAACTTCTCTAAAGGCTGTATAAATTTCAAAATATCGTAAAGGAATCTACTTACAAATAAGATATAATTAGATTATACTGGGCTCATTAGAGCCTAGTAGAGTAAGCAAATATAAATATATAGACATAGACGTATTTATAGATATATATTTAAATTCAATATTTAAGCCGTAATCGTTTCTTTAGTTGAACTCCGATCTGTGTGAAGCAAGCTCCTCCAAAGAAGCATTCCTCCTTCTTCTTTCACATATACATTTTTTTAAGCAGACCGCTAAGCGTGTTTGCTTTTAGAGCACTTCGTGCTTAGCCAATTGATTGAAATCAAATTATTTACTTAATTTAATTTTTATCTCGTTGCCTTTGGGCGCTCAGCTTGAAGAGCAGCTGCGAGTGCGACCCAAACAAAAAGTTGATAATTCAATAAATATGCGAACAAAACAGTCATCACCTGCAACACCATGCCCGGCTCCACGACCTCGATGCTTTCACCGTGTTGACAAATGCGACTACAATAAAAATTTAAAAAAAAGAAGAAGAAAAGTGTAGCATACTTTTCAGCGATGTGCACTGCCAAGATAAAAGTTGGATTTAAGTGCAGTAGCTTTGCGTTGGCACGAACTCGGACTGACTTGGGGCAATCTTTCGCATTCTTTGCAATGTCAGGATGCCCCATAAATTACATGCCACCACTTACTTAGCGACAAATGAGCTTGCGGCCACATTTGAGGCAGTCAGCGCCTGACTAGCTCTGGCTGCTCTGCTCGTTGGATGTGTGTGGGTATTGTGCAACTGCATTCTGGCTAAGTTCAAGCTTAAAAATTCAACGTTTAATCCATTAGTACAAAATATCCAAAAGTAAACAGGGAAGTAGCGGAAATTACGAGTATATGAGTAATAAATATAAACAGAAATTCAGTTCTATTCCGCAAAACGCCCACAAGTCGCATGCAAAACAATCGATACTCCAATAATTACAATGACCTTGAAGCAGGGCCATAATTCATACACGGGCACCCACACACACACAGACACACACGTTGCATACAATCTGCTTAAGTGCACTTGTATCTTACGCCTTGGACTTCGGTATGCCCTAGCTACAGCTAGATATTTGTCAGTAAATGTAATGAATTTTCACAGAAATTTGATACACAAGTGTAGAGCACTTCTCGATTTAGAATTGTAGTACATTTTGCATATTTGAAAGTCGAAATAATATTTTTATTTTATTTTTATTATCAAAATTTAAATGCGTCAAAAATGTTTATAGAAAATAATTGAGTTTAAATTTAATACATTAATGTTAATATATAAATAGAGAAAATGCAGATGTTATGTAAGCAGACAACAGTTATATGGACTGAGTAAAACCTTAATTATATTCACAAATTTATTATTATTATTATTATTTTATTTATTTTTTTTTTATGTAGCATTTATAATTTAAACATTAATCAACCTATTCAAAGGCTATAAAACATTGATTTGTAACAGAATGAATAATAACAGTGAATTACAATCTATAACATAAACATAGAACAGGTTTTAGCAGTTAATAAATAACATCAAAAGTTACATTTGTGGCACATTTATTTAATTATTTACTGACTGACAACTGAGTTGAAAAGTATTCCAAATTGCAGCTTTAAAGTTTAAGTGAGTACAGCAGTAGCGCTGAATTTACTTTAAGTTTTAAATCATTTTATTTTTCAGTTTATATTATAAGGGTATACAAACTGCGTGCTGTGCTCGATAATCTTGGGCTTGTGACACAGTCGCCCACTCACACATTCAGTCAGTTAGTCACGCAGTCAGTCAGTTAGTCCATTTAAGTCATACTCATCTGTAGCCTGGACATTTGGCGTACATGCAGGTGCCACAAAGTAAAACACAAGTGTGTCGACTGTCTTCAACAAATGTAGACATGTGTATGTACACACACACACACACACACACACACATACAAACATATATGTATATCTATGTGTACATGCTTACTCGCATGTAAATGTGTCTGTGTAACTGGCGTTCCTCAATTGCTCTGACATTGACTGCCAAGGTAAGCCAAACAGTGTCTCGGTCTTGGTCTTGGTCCTGGTCTTGGTTTTGTGGTTGAGCTTCAGTTGTTTTACGTCCTGCCTTCTGTCGGCACACCCGTCCCCCATGTTCCCCCTCTGTTACGCTGTGTGACAGTTGCTTAACTGCCTTGACTTGTCTCCCGTTTTGCTGTTTATTTTGCGCTCTGCTATGTCTGGCAGCTGTTTGTCAATTTACCTGCCGGTTTGTCTCCGCTCTCTCTCTCTCTCTCTCACTTGACATCATCCACATTAAGATATATATATATATATATATATATATATATATATATATTATGCATCTGTAGCTGTCTTTATAACCATATCTGTGTCTTGTTTGACAAACTTGTTGGCCTCGCAGCTATTTGCAATTTAGACAAGTTAGCAACACAAATATTATTAAACTAATGGTTGGATTCACATAATGTTATTATCATTGCACTTTACACATTTTAACTTCTCACTTGCTGTTCTTTGTTGTTGCTGTTGTGACTGCTGTTTGCCAATTAATTATTAAAAATTAGTTCGCAACAACCAATAACATTTATTTATTCTGCACTTAGCCACACAGCAAAAATAAATAGTGTGAGTGAGGCATTATGTAAATGGCAAAAGAAAATACGGATTTTATTTTTGCTGAATAATGCATTTGCTTTTCATTTAATATGTCTGATTAATGAAAATTGCACCTTTAAACTTGCTTATTATATATGTATATTTCAATGGACTTTGAATTTTATTTGCTAACGTGAGTGTTTAATGAAATGAATCCCCAACAGAAATGTAGCCTAAATTCCCCTAGAATTTTTGCACATGGTAAATGTCTTAATCTTAATGATAATCTGAATCCTTTCTGCAGCTCGATTTGTTACCCCAGCAAGTGCAGCACAGACAGCACGGGTTTAAATGAAATATTTAATGCCTGCACGACTCATTGTCCCCTACGTTCAACCTTGGGCTGGCTTCTTTCGCCTGATTTAGTACTACATTTGTAAGCGGACACAAAACACTTAACAGCTAAAAGGGACTTTGCATGGGCAATGAGTACGTCACCCACTGGTAACATATGCAAAACAGCGACGTCTTTAAGACAAAAAAAAGAATAGAAAACAGAAAAAAATGAGAAAAACTAAAATGTAAAATGGAAAACTACAACTTTTCAGCATTAAGCTGAAAATGAAAGCGAGACAAGAGTTTTCGGGCTAGTTGATTGATGTGCGGATGTTAGACAGCTGCTGTGAAGGGGAATCACGCATCGTCTGACCAAAAACACAAAAAATTGCGACAGGATTTTCTCAAAAAGGGTTCAGTCAACCTCACCCTACGCTTGCTCTTGCTCTTGCCCTTGCCTAAGCCGTACGCAATGATTGTGCTTTAAGCACAACAACAGCAGCAGGAACTTCATTACGAGTTGTGGGCCTTGTGTTGCCTACTTTTTGGGGCTGGCCCCAAAAATTAATTGGCTGCTCGGCACGAGTCGACAGCTGCCATTTTGGGGTGGCCTCCATTTGTAATGCGTAGATATGTCGCCGATTTCCCGCTCCCACTTCTCCTCCTCTGCTTAGTTCAGGTGGGTAGCTTAAAGATTTATGATAAAGTCAGGCGAATGCTAAGCAAAGCAGAAACTTTGCAAAAAGTTTTGGTATTAGAATTCGCATTGGCTCATTGCGGCTCGTTTATCTATGAAGTGTATGAATCTGAGTGCCTAATCAAAACCACTGAGCTCCACAAATCAATTTCAACTTCATTTCAATAAGATTACTTTCGTTTTAGTTAATGTGGTGAATCTTTTAAGTTATGCTCGCGTCTTGAATTCTATAATGTCATATTGGAAGTAACCCCTTTTATATATTTTAAGTAACATAAATTTGCAGTGAACGCTTGAAAAATACAAATTTTAGAATGTGAATAAAATGAAAAGTATAAAAATATTGAATATTCAACATATTTTAATATGTTCCATGTATAAATTATTTTAAATTATGAAACTCTTGAAAACGCATTAAATCTTGTATAATTTATTTGTGTATATTTTTAAAGTATTAAAATAAGAATCATAACCAAACTGCGAAAACTATATGATATGATGTAAATTTTTTGTTTTTCAACAACACTGAAGTGAACAGGTTACCGCAAATCCGTTGGCGATTTGGCTGTGAATTTAAATTGCAGAACAGCTTTTTCGCTTGATAAACTCAATTGAGCTGCGACACATGCCGAAAATTTGTTTTTGTTTAAAGCTGTCCCCAGCGAAGCAGTCTCATCTGTCTCTATCTCTCTCTATGCTTTCCTCACACCAATAATGCGATGCTCCCCCTTGGCTGGCTGTGTGCGTGTCACAGCTTAAGCGCTTAAAATGCTTTTTGACAACAACAACAACAATAATAATAAGAACAACAACAAACAGCATTGAAATGATAAATTTGCTTTTATCCTATTTTCTACGGCTCTTTTTGGTTGGTCTCGTCGTTGTTTTGGCTGCTGCTGTTTTTGCTGCTGTCAGGCTCCTATTTCAATCCAAGTCCCGAGCAGAGCTAAACACCTCTCTGTCTCCTATCAGCATTAGCTTTTGCTTATGCTTATGCTTTAGTTGCTGCTTCCTTTGCACTTGTTAAATTTCATCGCCTGGCGGCTAAAATCACAACGTCGCCAATTTGCGCTCAATTAATTATGCTGTTTATTTCTTTTTCGTCTCATTTCTTTTACATTTTTTATTATTTTTTCTTTTTTGTTCTGGTCTTTGTCCATTTATGTATGTATATATTTTTTATGATTATTATTATTTGTGGCTGTACTTCTGATTTGCGGTCTCCTTTGTGGTTTATTAAGCGTTGTTGTTGTCGTCCTCACTTAATTTATGTTGAGCTGACTGCTTGCAGGCATATTTTTCATATTTTCACAATTTGTGTTTGAGAAATTCAGTAAATTATTCAATGCATATTATTCAATTTGCTAAGGGACATCCTTATGCGGTACATTAATTGCACTTATTGTTAAATTAATTAATTGCCGCTTTCTGTCGATTTATGAATGAACATAATTAACGCATAATTATCCACTTCTTTGGGAAGTCCATTCAGTTTGCCAGGCTCTCTCAAGTTGCATACAAAAAGTCGTTGAATTACCCATAGAATTGCTTATTTTAAAGCTCTTTACAAATACAGCATTTACTTTGGCTTATATGTGCTTCAATGGGTAATTCAAAATTTCTTTGCCGTTTGCTTATCGGCTGCTCAGCTGCGACCCTGGCTAACAGGGTCTGGTCTAAAGGACTGCATTCAAATTAAACATTTTGCTTTATTTGCATACTTTGACTCCCAAAATTGTCGCATTGCCTTTTGCAATACCCTTGCGGAGAGAAGTATTATTTTGAAGGGCAGCTTAAAGCTTATACATAGATTCTTGGCCAGCATTTTGACCTGCGTTGATAAAGCTTACTATTTTGAATAGTTATCAAAGAACGACTATTTGAATAATGTGTTAGTGAATAAAAAAGATTTCAGATATCTATAAAAAAAACCTCTCCAATTATTTTATATATTTTCGTGCTTTTAGTTTTCTTCTAAAATTTTATTTTAGAATATTAAATATTAAATATTAAAAATGTTAAAATATTAAAATTAGACTACGAAAATGCAATAAATTACTAATGCAATTTATATGAAAGCAGCTTGGCTAAAAGAGCATACAATTTTCGACCTGCTGAAGACAGTTGCGCCAACCTGATTTTTTTGGCTTTTTTATGACATTTTTTTGTTATTGTCAGCTTTATGCAGTATTTTTCACACTTGATATAACAGCCAGCCATTTGTTTGCACAGCAGCAGTAGCAGCCACACCCACCACCCAATGCCCCCACTCGAAGCTCGCCTGGCTGCATGGCTTTGGCAATGCCATTTGGCAAAGTGGATGTGTGTGTGTGTGTGTGTGTGTCTGTGTGTGTGCCGCCTGCAGATGTGCTTTTGTGTTGGTGTATGTCTGTTTGTGTATAATGGCTCCCAAAGCGTACAAACAGAACTGTCAACAACGGGTGGCAATAGCTGCTTTCTGCTTCTGCTGCTTCTTGAACAGCTTTTGCCATTGCAACTTCTCTGTACCCCTACTGGGGGCGATGGTGGAAGGGATCTTATCCTGAACGGCGGCTTCAAAGTGCAGCGTTCGTTTGCCACGTCTAATGCAATTTTTATGCTGCACTGCAGCCAAAAAAGAAAACAAAAAAAAACTGCTTCCGTTTGTTTTTTTTGCTGCTGTCTCCTTCTATTGTCTTCGTTCTCTACTCAGAGCTCTGACTGAAAGCGTGCAACAAAAGCGACGCGCTTATTAAATTGTCTTCACCCCGGTGTGCCCCTGCCCCATCCTCTTCTCCCGCTCTACTACCTTTACTTTCAAATGTTTGCGTAGAGTTTTCATTCGGTTTATCCAGGTGATTGTTTTGGTTTTTGTTTGCTTTTTGTTTTTGTGTTTAGCTGCTTTGATCGAAATAGCTAGGATATAATGCAATTGACGAGCCGTGCTCCGAATGCGCATCCATTGACAGGCAGCTTCATTAAACGCATCGCAGCTGGGTGCGTGTCTTCAATACCGAAAGGATGCCCCAAGGACATGCGCTGACTTGCGCTTTATTGTGCACAATGCCTTATGCCTGACCACGCTGATTGCAAGCGCATTTAGCCTGCATTGTTAGACACGATATGGCATTATCAGAGAGGAAGTCCTATCTTAAAGCAGCCACTTTAACGAAAGTGAGCAAACATAGTGGACCGATTTAATGTCAGCTTGTTAGGCCGATAAATTAAACAAAGATTTTTTTTTTTAATATTTAATGAGAAAGAATACTATAATGTGCTTTTATAGCAGAACATGTCGCATTAGCCAGTAAAAAATGTAGTACCCTAGGGAAACATGTTTTATACTCGGAGTACATAGAAACCCTCAACACGACAACAATTTTCACATTCGTGATTAATTAAGATTGATGAATAAGCTCAGAAGGGGCACATTTGATCCAACAAATTGCAGTGCATTAAGCATCTCAAAAAATAATTTTAATTAAAGGGAAAAATCAAAGCAAAAATCCATCTCTCAATCAATTTCCCAAAATTAAAACCCATCCTAGGTGAAAATTCCGATTCAATGTTTTCAATAAAAAAAACACTATTTTCACATTTGATAATAAATAAAAATTATATTACAATATACCATATTTGAATGCACCAACAAGCTGTTAGACAACCTTTAATATTTTATCCCAGAAGGGGCAAAAGGGGAATTTTTTCGTTATTAAATAATACATATATATATAATAAAGATATGTTGGCACTCACCTTTAACCAGCGTTAGGATGCCCAGTGGCATGACGAGCACGGCAACCATTAAATCCGTGATGGCCAGCGACATGAGAAAATAGTTGGTCACATTCTGCAATCGGCGCTCCCAGGCAATGGCCAGACAGACCAGAATATTGCCAGCCGCAGTGCCTACGACCAGGACAAGGGCCAGGAGTGCCCAGTAATTGTTGGCATCGAAAGATGGCTCCGTTTGGTTGTTGGGTGCCGACGTTGACATTGTGGTCTCATTGCTGAGATTCCAATTGGCCAACTGCTGGTGTTGACTGTAGTTGGCCGGATCGGGCAGCTGCCAGAGCAGCAAATGCTGCAGCTGTTCCACACTCATCTCTAGACTACTCCAGCCATCCTCATCCTCGGTGCCATCTTCGCTGCCACTGCCACTTCCGCCATCGCTGTCATTGTAGTTTATCGTTGCATAAACATCCTCCTCCATGTTCGCCAAGTGTATTATATATTTTTCTATGCTCTACTTGGTTTCTACCAGCTGCTGCTGTTGCTTGTGTTGCATACTAATTAACCAGAGCATATACAGTTGCAAAACTGCTTTTCATGCGCCAATTCAAATTGCAAAATGCAACGGAAACTCCGTGGTGCCACAGCCAACTATGCAGAATAGTCTGGTTATACAATTTTCATGTACCGTTTTTATATAGAACGTCAATGGGTTTGGGCCGGGGGCATTAGTACGTTGACGACAGCCCAACGGATATTGGTGGCAAACATTTTACGGCGCAAAATTACCGGAAGCTTTTTGTTGCAACGGAGAACGCGAGTCGAGAAAAGGAAAAGAAGAAAACGAATTAGAACTAAAGCTTTCAACGAGTAAGAAAGCAGGAAAACTACTATTATATAATGGCAAAAAAGGCAATTGTATATCGCCTGCTCGTGGTAGCCAAGCAACTACTCGGCATTGCTCGGGTCAAATATTTCATATTCAATTTCATTTAATATCTTTGCAAACTTGTGTAAATATTCACAGCTCAACTATTTACAATTTAATGCAGAGCCTTAAAAAAAGAAATAAATGCAATAAAACCTTGAGTATCCATTTTATTTTGAAATGTACACATGTATTATATAATTTATAGAAACCTGTACCTCAAAGGAATGTTATGTAGAATGTTATGTTATGTCCTAGTCCATCGTATAGATAGTATTACAGATCAGGCTGATGTGCACCTTTCTTAATATTTATTGTACCTATTAATTTAATATATACACAAGTATTGTATTTGAGTTCAACCAAATACCAAATTGTTTTTTTCTTTTGATGGTGTTAGTTCCCTAAAATTTTAAATAAACAAAATCTCACTTGGAATGTACAATTCGTTGAGATTTTCATCATAAATTATAATTTATGGCCAGCAATAAACTCAACATGACTACAAAATGTTTGTCGTTGTTGCATTTGATTCGGATAAACCCTGTGCGTAATTTATAATGCCTGAACTTGGATGATGTCGAATGTACAGCACAACACAGCACAACAAATCCCAACAATCCGAATGTGACTCTTAGAAATGGCGATAATTAATTGAGACATATATCAGAACGGGTCGCAGGATTAAAACCACTAAAGCCAAACACACAACAAGTCACACACACACATAAAAACACTTATAAAAAGTGGACACATGAAAATATTAACCAAAAACCCGTACGCAAACAACACTAAAATTTTATTTATCTACACACACACACACAGACCACAAAAACGACAAGGAAAAGCTCAGCTTCTTGTTCGTGTGTGGTTAATTTTGTGCTTGAAGTTGACTATTTTTGAAACTGATTGACTCGTGGCCAGGTCAGTAACCACATTGATACGTATGTGTGTGGCTATGTGTGTGTGTGTGTGTGTGTGTGTGTGAACACTGTATAAACAGAAGCCGAAGAGCACGCCGCAATAGCAATAACTACAACAATGACAAAACAATTCATGTGGAGAGCAAAACGGACTCTAAGGACTCAACTCGAGTCAGTCACCTTGTTGACTTTACGAGTGGTCCGCCCCCATCTTTAATAGATCCCCTCCCCTCTATCCCCTGCCTTTTTGTTGCTGTCAGCATGTTCTGTCAAATGTTCAAGTGTCAATTTTCTTGTTAATTAATTTTCCTGACTGACTGATGCATGCCACAGATAGGAGTCAACACCTCCCGTGCCAGTGCTCCAGCACCAGGTCCGACTCCAGGCTGACCTGATCCCTTGTCCAAGTGGCCGTTCAGTCGCTTTGATAGACTGTTTTGTTGCCATCAAGTGTTATATGCTGTTGTTATTGTTGTTTTTGTTATTACTGTTGCTGTTATTGGTGCTAGTGGTGCTGGTGGTGCAGGCTAATGACAGTCAAACGGCCACTTTAGCTGTGGGTCGAGTGTTTAAATTTCAAGCTGCCACAGTTTCTCCCTCCTCTCTCTCTTTCTCTCTTTCTCTCTGTCTCTCTGTCTCTCTCTTTCTCTTTCTTTCTATCTCCCGCTCCCTATTTTTTTTGCTGATATGTATGTATTTATTTCCTGTAGTTAAGCCATTGAGGCTATATACTTAAAATGTCCTTAAGTTTAGGTTATGTTGAACAAGTTGTCTAGCTGGCAGTGCTCTAAGGCATATACGAGTGTTGGGCAATAAACAAAGGAGATAATAAGCAAGTCAGTTAGGGCACCATGTGCGCAACAAGGTACGATAAGGAAAGTTCAGTAAGCTATTAGAACGTTTGCCCAAAAAAACGATAAGAAAGCGAATTAATTAATAAAGTCCATGCGATAACATTGATGCTGAAGCTATGTTGAAGAAGTTGACTGGCTGGCAACGCTCTAAAGCATATGAGTGTTGATAAATGCGCAAAAAAGCAGACAATAAGCAAGTTGGTTGGTTAGGTAAAGTTTTTGGTCGTGTTTTGGGAACGTTAGCTCTTGTAGTAACAGTTGCCTAGCAGAGAGCAATAACTGAATTACCAAAGGGATTCTGCGAGCCAAAGTATGACTTGGGTCAATGAAGGTAAACTGTACGATATAATTGTGTTTAGTTTTAATCACTTAGTTAGATTATGTAGTATTGAAAAAAATGTCCAACTGTATAAGCAAATAGTCATTCCATTTCCACAATATCGTTTAGAGTTTGGTTTTTATAACCCAAATATAACGTATATTTCCTATATAAGAATAGCATGTCAGCGAACACAAAGCGAAGTCAAAAGAACTCGACCCGAACCCATAATTATTTGTAGGTGTAGCTGTGTATGTCTGTGTTTGTGCTCCATTTGGACATGAATTGCACAAAGCACATACATACACACACAATATATGTATATATATATGTATATATATAGGACTCGAACTCAAATTGGAGCTGTATCGAATGAAAAGCACCGCACCATTAGTCATATTAATCCCAGCAGAGTCATTAAGTCGTAAAACTGCGAAAGGTAGCCAAGTGCCAGCTGTAGGCTTACTTTCGTCTTCGCCTTCGTCTTATTTTTCCTTTTCACTTTGCCTTCTGACTGATATATATGTAAGTATCATTTCGGGTATGCACAGGCAAACAAAAACAAAAATATATGTCTTTTATGTAAGTTTTTTGTCCTGGTGTATGAACAGGAACAGGTATTTAGGTCAATTTGGCCATTCATTTCGCTTTGCCGCTGTTTGCGTCCAGTCAATAAATAAATAAATAAAGCCGACTTTAAGGTAACCACGTCGTATACTTAATTTCGATAATGTGTTAAGTGGAGACAGTGCCACCTTTATTGTAATCGTTTAACCTTTAAACAAGTTAAGTGAGCGTTGCTTATGACCGCATATCGTTCGATAAGCAAAAACATTGCTCAAAACAAATAAATAAGCATAATCATCAGTAAATTAATTTGAATCTTAATCTTAATAAAATTAAATCAAACCTTGAATGCCCAGTTAAAAAGTGTCTTTTGTTTGAATGGCCTTTATAGTAAAAATACAAGATACACATTATATTTTTGAATTGTCTTTCAGATATCTATGTGACAAACAGCTCATATTACGTATACGCCAGGCTTGTCAGCGAGTATTTTCATAATTAATTGTAGCACGTTAGCGACAACAAAAAAGGGCCAGCTTTAAAATGTCCCACAACCACTTCAGTAACTACCTGCTCCTCCACATACTCCCCCCTACTGATTCCCCCTGTAACCCTGGCGTCAGACAACGTGGATATTTTTGACATTTTGATTAGCGTCTACAGCTTAAGAGCGTCTTTAATTTAATTGCTGTCTTTATATTTATTTATGTTAGCTTGCTGCGATCAAAGCGGTTGGTTGGCAACAATTGCAAATTTTGAAATTTCGTAAAGTAACAGGACCAAAACCAGATCCAGGACCAGGACCAGGACCAGCACACGAATGCGTACGACAGCATTTTTTTTTTGCCTTCGACCGCTTCCAATGCAAATTAATACCTTTATTCTTTTGTTGCTGTGTGTATATTTTGTGTAATTGAATTTTGGAAATTGATTTCTTCGTGCCGCATATTTTATTAATAATTATTGAATTTGCATTTGCTTCTGCGACCGACTGAAGCCCAAAGGTGGACAGCAAATAACAACACGCATGTCAAACGGGAAGTCGCAACTGAAGTCTACTTTTGGGCGCTGATGTAATACTGATAATACCTTTGACCACAATTTTGCTTGCTCCTCGAAATATGTATTTGGTGCGCGCGACATCCGTCAAGGCAGCCGCACCCAACAGGCAGACAGGCAGACAGACAGACAGACAGACAGACAGACAGGCAGACAAACAGACAGACAGATATGTAGCTCATTCAGCTACGGCGAACGATTAATCACAGTTACAGTTTGCGTTTTTTGCGCAGTTCGCTCAGACAGGTATATACAGATATATATATATATATATATATGTATATATACAACTTTATATGCATGCATAGTTATTTATGTGGAATTACCATTTATTTTTAGTCGCACAATGACGAAAACACTTAATGACAAGGCACGGAAAGAAGGACACCGCAACAGGAAGTCACATAATAACAGGAACCGGAACCCACTTGACAAATTTTTATATGCTCTAACTCTATTTGAGGATATTTACACTTTGCGTTCAATTGAAATATTTATAAATATATTCAAAATTTAAACATTTTTAAATTCACACTTTAAGGTCAAATTTAATTTAACTTTAGCTTTTAACGAATTTCATACATAAAGTTGTGAATATATTAAAAATCTCTACAAAGACTTAAATACTATTATTAATATGTATATAAATTATTCACCATTATTTGCTTATTATTTATTTATGTTATATACCTTTAACTAAACTACAAAAGGATCTCTAAAATAGTTAATAGTTATAAACTTAGAGTATAAAATAACCCGCTTGCTCTCATTATATAATATAATTATAATCCTAATCTAAAAAAAAGTTCGTAAAATGCATAGTTTGTCTTAAGTGCATTCGAAATTCGTTGGAATTTTTTAGACAGTATTCAGGCCTTCAGTCATAGAACACTTTGCTACGCGCCATTAATCACACACCCAGTTAGAGCGTTGCGACACCCCCTTCCTCCTTCCCACTTCCCCTTTCCCACACTCAGTCCCTCAACACTTTCCCTCTGCGGCCAAAATTATTTAGTTGCCATAGCGAGTTGGCACTTAAAATGTTAGCTAAATTTACACATGTACTCGGAAAAAGTCAACAGCAATGAGAGGCATCAAGCGCGCTCCTCGACGAGAACGCGGCAAGAGATGTCGTGGCTGCGTCATGTACGGGTGGAAAGGGCTGATGTGTGGTGGCAACTCTAACACTTATCGTTCATTATTATCTAACTGTGTATCCCAAAACACACACACGCACATTGACTGACATCCATAATTGATTTCTTTTCTTTGGTGCTCGCCCGAAAACGCAACGGAGACAAAGCCACTGACCATTGGACATTGTTGCGGTCAAGGAGCTGCTTGCTGGTCAGCTTGTTTGCGATAATTTAGAGCAGGGTGCTGAGCTGACATTGTGGGCGTGACATGCTCAACATAGCTTGCGAAGACTATAAATTAAATTCGCTTCTGCTGAGAGCCAATTAACCCACGATGCTGTGGCACAGACAAAGGAATTACAGAAACTGAAGAGACATAGAGATAAAGATACACTAAGTAGTTGTGCTTGGATGTATGCTTGAGTGTGTGCTTCTATGTGGTTGTTATCTCCTTGCAATGGGAATTATAAATTTGTCACAGAAATATAAAGACTAATCAAGTGCATAAGACTATAAATTGTAGTCAACTTCTTATATATATATTATAACAACACAATCTGAAAAGAACTTGAAATGCTAGCCGTATTTAGCTAGCAGTATTATTTTATTATCTACAGCAGCTGATCAATGCTAACACCTACAAATATTCATGATCTTATTTATTTTTATTATGTATTTTGCTTCAAGTCCATGACGGGTTTTTCTTAAAATTACGTTCAATCGTGAAAAAAATAGTCTATATAGTTGGGTCCATTCCTATAAACGTGCCACTCTCAAATACTATATCAGCTTTACCAACTATATAGAAAAAAAATATAGAACACATTTTTTATTTATTTTCTCTTACAGCATATCCAGAAAAAAATGCCAAAAGATAAATAGGGAATATTAATTAATGAAATTTTTCACTCAAGAATAGCAAGTCTTCAATTAAAATTGTTAACCTCAAGTGCAGATCAAATAAAAATAAGAAGTAAGAAGACAACGAACTTGTTTAAAGGTTATTTGTTTTTAAATAAAAAGACTCACTCTAAGAATATATATTTGGATTAGTGATGATGAACAAGGTACAGGGTATATGCTAGTCGCGCCAGCACTCATTTATGTTGGTTAATGTGTGCATGTTGATGTGTATGATTGTGCTTAAGTGTATGTGCTTTTGTGTGTTTTGGCCCTTGTGCTCGTGCGGTTTTATTAGCAATTTCATTAGCTGATGTCCCTGATGCTGATGCTGGCTCAGGGCCAATATGCGCAGCAGGAGCAATTAGAAGCTAGCTAAACTAATTATCCGTGTCCTGTGATGCACAAACAAAACAGTTGTGCAGTTGAAGATGCAGAGTCACCATTATTTCGTAGCGTTTTAAAACGCGAAGGAAACGCGCTCAACAACTACTTTTATAGTGGTGGCAACAATGGCATTGTTGCGTTGATTACCGACAGCTCATTTGATTGTTTGAACACCTGCCATGCCCACTTTGGAGAGCTGCCCTTAATTGCCATGCAATTAAAGGCAAATTGACAGTGGGGAAAACAATTAGACAAACGGTGACAACGACATTGAGTAAGTGAGCGAAAGGAACTCAGGACAAAAGTTGGAGTTGGTGTGGGAAATCCCTTACCAGTGTTGGGCGTAAGCAATGAGGCGTGATATAACACGACACACACAAGCACAACGAGCGAGAGAGAGAGAGAGAGAGAGAGAGAGAGAGAGACACACACACATATGGGAAGGCATTAAAGGCATTGATTTGGGTCGCCGCTGGGCAAAAGTCACCGAACGAGAAAAGGCAAAGACGAAAGTGAGACACGAACAAAAATCAAATAAATATCTGAGCGGCAAAAGCGTTGTAAAAATCGTTGAAACGTTGAATCGTTGATGTTTTGTCCGCTTTTATCGGTAAAGATATTGGCTACCCAAATCAAATTGAGATTTATGAGCGCAGCGATGTGTGTCTAGGTCACTGGAATTGTTGTTGCTCTTGTTTGCTGTTGTTTGCAGCTGTTGGCTTCAATTTTTCATGTTGTTTTCCATTAATTTATGCCGCTGTCTACTTTCAGGCGTTCAGCTCAGACCTTCGCAATTGCGAATCGCCCTTGACCAAACCGCAACAAGAACAGCAACAACAACAACAACTATAACTATAACGGATATACATATATATTACAAACAGCAGGTGCGCAAATTTGTTGTGTATTACACACACGCAGCAGGCAGATAGGCAGCCAGGCAGCCAGGCAGGTAGCCAAGACGTAATATAAATTCAGCGCATATCCAAAAATATTGTACGGTAGTCGCTCGGATATTAGAATTTTTTAGACAGTAAGCCCAGCGAAGCAGAAAACATCTGGAAAAGAAGCTAACCGGCAAAAACGTTGAGCCAAGTATTTATTCCAAAAATATATTCCAATTGAATCCGTTTATTGTAGAACGAACAATCAGTCGAACATTAATTTTTTGTCTACTCAATTTTTGGTTTATTCATTTTCTAATAAATTATGAGATTTATTGCACTGCTAATAGTATGATAAACATTTTAAAACTTTGAGCTACTTTAGCTATCGAAGGAATATTCTTTATTCAAATATATTCAACATATAAAAGAGGAGAGCGATAAAACTCTTAAGCCAAGAATATATTCCATGATTGAATCCGTTTATTGTTGTCGAAATTAACTTATTCTTTGGTCTAAAGAAATTTGATTCAAACTTACAAGTTGCGAGCGCTGTTACAGTATAATGAAACTTTCAAAACATCTGGCTACTACAGTTTTCTCTTTGTATTATGTATGCTATGTAAAAGCCAGCATTATTTCTCAATCAACCATTATTATTTTATGTAGCAAAGGACAACCAGCAAATTTATTTATTTTTTTGCAAATTGAAAAAACGTCTGAAGCCGCAGCTTTTTTTTTGTATTTTCGAGGGAGCCCTGTAGCATATTGATTTGGTCAAGGCAAAAAGGATGACAAGCGAATGGAGTCAGTAGGCAGGATAATTCGTCGTTTCACTTACTGGCTAGCTTGGCAATAACAATAATAACAAAAACAAAAACAACGCCCAGAAGAGCCACAACAACATTCTGATGACATATTTTGTTATATTTGCGTGCATCAATTATTTATGCCTCGGTCCCCATCCGCACGATTCGATTTGTGCCATAAATTGGCACAACTGACAGAGGCAGCAATAAAAATAAGCGGTCATAAAATTCAATTATAGCCACAACAAGTGCACAAACAAACACACACCCAAACACACACACACACACACACAATACCTTTCACATTTTGTCCCCCTTGCTTCATACGCAATCAATGCAATCAATTCTGCATGCATTCGTTGGTGCCATCAGTGAGGTGAGGGACTTGGCAACGCTCACGCTTAGATGTAGCAAAATGGTTTCCTGGCTTGCCATTGTCATTGTAACCACGCACACACACACACCCACACTCATACACACACACCCACACACACACACACATGCATGCAAAGTGATAACTTGTTTAGTGTTGTGGGCGCTACAGATGCGTGTCTGTCGTCATGTTTCGCAACATTTTTGGTTACATTATATAGGTGTTAACGAGCTAACATTGTTGTCTGTGGCGGTCAACATTCGTATACCCTGTAAATCGAATATATGGTGTTAGCTAAGTGGGAGTAACCAAATTGCAAAACTAGATTTAAGAACTTTTCAGCTTGTACTACGACTTTTATAGATCAATTCAACAAGGGTTCTTTAAAATGCGCTTACAAATAAGAACGAAGAAATTAATAATAGAATAAACGAACTCAATTAAAAAATGTATTATTGGCTTAAGATTTTTGCCGCTCTATCCACTCTTCATTATAAATAATTAAAGTTTCTAAGAATCCTGATTATTGAAAAAATGCGTAAATTTGCATTAATGTAATTTGACAAATTTTAAATACAATAACTTTGAAAAAAAAAATGTTAAATGATTTTACAAAATAAAAATTGTGGATAAACACCACACAACAATTTAATATTTAAAAAAAACGGTGAATAAATTTTGAATTCAATGCTTACACATTCTGTACAAGAAACGACTCCATTTGCAAATTACAGGGTACATGACAAATGTGCACAGTTCAAGGATATCATTTGATGATGCGTTTGAAGAGCCGTTATCAGACCAACAAACGAGAAGTGGGCAGAACAGAGTGTGGGTGTGATACACACACACAGACATCCGCAAACACACACTCACACATACCCATCACCCGTCAAAAGGTGCGTTATAAATTTTGAGATATGCAACGATATGCAAAAACGCAGCAACAGCCGGCAAAGAGCCCAATGGAAAATTTATTAGTTCCGTGCATTTGAATTCTCGAAATGGGGACTTTTCGAGAGTGAGCTTGTGGTAGCAAAAGGTGTGGTGGTGGGGGTGGGATGAAACTGGAGAGAAATTGGATTGCAAATCCATTGAGCGGGAAAAAGAGTCGCACAATCAACAGTCGAACCACGATTTTTGCAGCATTTTTGAGTAGTGCATTGTAAAACGGGAAAAATGTGAGATGCAAAGGAAAAAAATACCACTTGAAAAAATATTTGTGAATATTGAATAGAAAAAGTGTGAGATGCCGCCGCAAGTCTATTGTTAAATAAATATAAAAATACAAAAAAAAAAAAAAAGAAACTCAAATAATCCATGAATATTGCAACACATATGAAATGAAATATACTAGAATATCCATTTGCATTCTTATTGAATTACGAGTTTCGTGCGCTTTTATATTGAAGTCCTAACAAACTACATACAACAAAGCATTCAAAATTGATAGAAAGTTCAATATGCAAATGCCAAAAATGAAATTAATAAAATGAACAAACTATAAAATATATGCATAAAATTACACATACTCGTAATCAAAACAAAAAAAAACCCATTTATGTATTGGATACAAAATAAACACATACAGCTTTAGGCTTATCTTGAAGCATAGCAATTATTAAAATTATGTTTTATTTCGATTTGGATTTGTAGCAGCGAGATCTATTGTCTATTGTTTAGCTTTATGGCTTTTTAATGGTCTCAATGTGTGCAGACCTATAAATCAGGTAAATCGGTAAGCGAGACATCATTTAACACATTATCCCACTTACACACACACTCAGCACACATACACACACACACACACACACACATGCCATGCACACACATAAAATTGTTTTGTGTAATATCGCATTAGAGGGTGAGCTTATCAAGGACTCAGGCATCATGGATTGCCCCTCTGTCTCTGCCTCTGCCTCTGCCTCTGCCTGGGCCCGTGCCTCTCATTCATCCTTAATGTCATTAAATCCTATCAATTTTCGTCAACAACAACAAATTTAAATATTTATGCATCAGCTTAGGCGACCAACGGCAAACAGGGGTTAGACGAGAAGAAAAGGTTTCCAGAAAATGCCAATAAAAATAAAAGAGGAATCTGGCCGAACCGTATGTGTATGCGTGCATGCATGTGTGTGCTTGTCTGTGTATAAATGTGTGTGTGCGAGTGTGTGTGGCATATGATGATGCGTTGTCCTCGCTAAATTGAACCCAAAATGCGTCCAAGCACTTAATTGAAGCTATCAATATGTACATGTGAGTATACTATATCATATATGCTATGCATGTTCGTGTGTGCTTGTGTGTGTGGTGTGTGTGTGCTTGTGTGTGTAGTGTGTGCTTTATGCATATAAGTGTGTGTAGTGTTTGCCTTTCTTTGTGCTGCTATCGAAACAAACTCTACACTTTTCTCTTCGTTTCGCTTTTCATATATTTTTTTAAGCAAACATTTTTAAATGTGCCAGAAAACTGAGTCTCTCTGTGTGTGTGTTTGTGTGTGTGTGTGTGTGTGTGTGTGTGGGTGTGTCGCCTTTTGTGTGTAAATGTATATGTATGTGTATTTGGGACACTGTGTTTTCCTTTCATTTGCCAGCTAATTAAATTCAGTTTACAGTTGGCAGCTATTACAATGGACCCTCGCTTAGCTAATCGCCTTCGTCTTAAAACTATGCATAAATCACAAATATTGCTTATAGCCGGTTACTTTTTTATTAAGCACAAAAAAATAATAATAGCAAGTTAAAAAAAATAAAAACAAATAAAATAAAACTTATAGTTAGCTGACCTTGCGATGAAACTTGAAGTTTAAACTTGTTGGGAATTGCCATTTCATATCACAGCACCCGATTTTTTCTAAGAACTTGTAGATCATGAGCTTAACCATTTAACGAACTTAACTGAAATTATTAGCTGTTGTGGTTTGTGGCTGAAACAAGAAGAGCACCAACAAAAACCGCTCTGTTGGCTAGGTAAAAGCTTTTCACTTTTCACTTTTCACATATTCATATTTCACTTATGGTGTTTCGCAACACAGTAGCAAGTTAAGTGCTGGTGCCAGGCGATAGCTGTGCACACGTTTTAGTTGCACCGCATCCTTGGCATTACCCGCTCCCCGTCAACATGCCATAAGCATGCCCAGCCTCAATGTGCTGCGCCTCGTTGTCGCGTTTAAATCAATTTACGCGCGCTTTGCCATATTTACTGGATGAGCAGAGAAATGTGTCTGGGCATGGAGGTCACTTCTACTGATGCTGCTGCTGTTGTTGCTGCTTCTGCTTCTTGTTCCAACTCCCACGCCTGCTCTTGATCCTGTTGCTGACTGGCAAACGGAAGTGAAAAGTGCCGTTGACACATTTTCCTTATTTTCGGCTCGCTTCTGTCAACAGCTGCCCCAACCCGTCCTCAGCTTCTCCCTATGCACACCCCAGAAGGAAGGGGGGAGGCGTTTGCGGGGGGGTAGGGAACAGAGGAAGCGCTTCGGCATGCCGCAGACACTGTAGGCAATATGAGAATAACGTAACTAGCACAAATATGCGCGACTTTCCACATGGGAATTCTTGTAGTCGTAAGTGAGTAAATGGGCAAAATGTTTTGTGGGCGTGCCACTAAATGTCTGCCTGCCAGCTTATATATTCTATATATATCTGTATACTTATATATATATATAAATTTATATATCTTAATGTGTGAGTGCCTGAGCTCGATGAAAACTTAAGCACAAATGTTTGAGTGGATTTTGAACCTTTCGCAAATATTAGAACAAGCTAATAAATATGTATTTTTTATAACAAATAATATTATTATTATTATTATTATTATTATTATTATTATTATTATTATTATTATTATTATTATTATTATTATTATTATTATTATTATTATTATTATTATTATTATTATTACTATTATTATTTTGTATCATTATAATTATGGCTGTGACTAGTTAGTTATTTATTGGCAGAACTTTACGGATTAGCAACGTTACGCGGCTATCCAAGTAATTGAAGAATAAATATGAGGCTTATCATCGTATTCCATATTCCACGAACCCAGCAACAGCTATAGCTGCATTAATCAACATAAAGCAAAGCAACAAATCGGCAAACGTCAAACACAAAATAAAATAATATAACAAAAAAAAGTAAGTTTCGACAGAAATATGCCATATGGCAGAAAATTCGTCATATATATAATGTGATTCAAATATCAATAAAAGGGGAGAGCAATTTTAACACAGCGAGTAATGATTCCATTGATTGACAAGAGTCGATAAAAGATAGTTGATATTATTGCAAAAATTCGTATTAATAACCTAAGAAACAGTTTATTCTACCAAAATTAATATGGTTTTAAAACACTATAAAAAAATTGATTTTTTTTAATCCTTATTGTTAGAGTGGGGCTTCTTGTTCCGCGACTTGTTTAGGTCTATTATAGCTCTTCCATCAAACATAATTATTGTGCTAGGAAACCATATCTTTTTCTGGCAAAGGCGATATTGCTTTGAGAAGTGGTTATTAAAGTTTTTAATCAACTCGATGCTAATTTAACAGCAGATCTAATAAAATGCATTAAATATTTAGAATTTGCCTTCAGGCCCAAGTCGATTGTATCCAGCTCTTACCAAAAAATTGAATACCCGTTGCAACTCAATGTGGCAAGGGCATAAATATAATCAGTTGTCAAAGCCAGCGGGGCGTCATAAATCTCTAAAACGTAGCCAAAATCAATTGGCCGTAGTAAGTTTCTACTTATCATTATGGGTATTACGTCACGCCAAAAATCATGGCGCTGTCATCATTACAATTTCAGTGTGGGTGGAGGAGAGGGGCTGAGAGAGACGATGCGGTGGGGCGGATGGGCAAGGGGAGGGTCCTTGACTTGGACGTTTGATTGTTATTATTAACACGTGACTGAAATGCGGCTAATTCAAGCGAAAATTTAATTAACAATTTTGCGCTTAATAACTGCGGAACAACAGAGAAAACAAAGAAAGAGAGAGAGAGGGAGAGGGAGAGAGAGAAAGGGAGAGAGAAAGTGAGAGTGTGAGAGAGAGAGAGAGAAAGAGAGAGAGGGAGGGGGAGGGAGAAGTAAACTAATAGGGAAGACGTGACTTGAACAGTCGTCAGTTGTTCAAAAGTTATCCGCATGACGTTGCTCATTAATGGCTTATGCCTTGTAAATTGATCAATGCTCGCATTTTTCTCTTTTCTTTGTAGTTGTTTTTATTGTTCTTGTTCCACGGAATTTTCACGTTTTACGGCCATTTTTAATTGGGGCACATCGGTCGTTGTTATAAAGGATACGCGTGCCGACGTTGTCCGGCCAACAATGGATGAGAATGGCAAATTCATTCATTCAACTGCCCAAGATAGTCCAACAAGGATACGACCACAATAAACAGACACACTGACTGAGAGAGAGAGAGAGAGAGAGAGAGAGAGGGAGAAAGAGAGAGAAAGGGGGCAGCGGGATGAAGATGCTGCAGTTTATCGATAGCAATTCAGGACCATTAATTGTTAAATTTATTGTGCCCAACAAAAGCCGCTTAGTTAAATCCCAGTTGATTTAGTGTTGAATGTTTCGATTGTCCGTTGACAATGTCATTTGCGATGGATATAAAACTAAGCTCGAAAACTACCACAACACACTCATAAAATCCATATCGATGATATTTCGAAATTAAAACAAACTTTCAATTCAATAACAAAGTCATTCAAATACAAATTTCCAACAAAAGCTCTCCGAAACAATGCAAAGTGAATGAACAAAACCGACGAAGACAAGATGAACAGACAGTTAAGGAAGTCGAAATAAAAGTAGAAAGATGAGGAAAAGGGGAGCAGGGACAGATGGGACCTGATTGCAAGAGCGAGAAAAGTCCAAATGCATTTTGAATCAAGTGGCTGACCAAAAGCAAATTCGCAAACCAATCCACAACTTCAATGCCTTTCAGCTCAAGCGTGTGCTTCAAATGCGGTTGCGGTTGTCATTGGAAAATGAAATGACTGTCATTGAGGGAAATATTATTACAATTGGATTTTTCATTGTACACTTTCACAACTCAACTCAACTCAAGTCACAGTGGGTGAGATGTATATATAGATTACCATTGAAATAATCGGGTATCTAATATTCAGCTTTCCTAAGTTGGCCATTATTTATTTTGATTATTTTTGGTTTTAGTTTGCCTGCACTTAAATAGTTATTGGTTGTTGTTATTGCTAAACATTCTCGCACGACATCGTGTACTTAACCATGGAAGCGTGACAGAGGGGGTGGTTGGGTGCTAAGGGGTTGTGCGGGTGATTCTCAACCCGGAGGCTCTTTGCCAAATCAGCTGGCAATGTCAAAGTAAACTTTGATATGACGTCCTCGCTTCTCGAGCATACAAAATGCACAGTGTGTGTGTGAGTGTGTGTGTGTGTGTGTGTGTAGCGTGTGTGTTTCATGCACACTTGCCCTTGGCTGCAGTCATTATAACGAGCTGTAGAATTTTACACGCACAATTGGCACCAGATGAACTTGACTTAACTTGCAAGTTTTTTATAAATATGCAAGAGTAACAAGCATTATACAAAAATCCAGGTTTTATTAGCAGCTTGCTAATGTGCCAAAATTAGGCTTTAATATTAAAACTAAGTGTGGGAAAGGCTGCTACAAATATTCTTTGAAATGTAGATTATCGATGTCTTAAAATGTCTTAAAATATATTAATTCCACTCAACTCTTCTATGACTAGGAATTTGATGTTCACAGAAAGTTAAAAACGAGATCGACAAATTGTTCGAGTTAAAGCCGGCGTCACTCTTAATTCAATTTTTGCTTTTGAAATACTTTTACACTGAGCATCTTTTAATGAGCTGCTTTGAACAGCTTAAAACTATAATTTCCTAAGCTATTTAAATTATGTTTGCTTCTCAGCAAAACAAACTTCAATTAAACAATTTTGTTTTGAACTTTCCTTATATTACATTTAAAAACATTTTTATGAATTATAATACAATTCTATTTTTTTATTTTAAGTTTATAAATTTGCACTGCTTTTTGTGTGAATTAATAAAGATTCCTATCCAAAATTAAACTAACCAAGTCATAATTAACACAACATTTATACAGCTTAAAAGATTATAATGGATACACGTGAAAATCAAAATCAAAATCAAAATCAAATTTAGTTAAGTGTCGCTTAATGGAATTCCATAATTCAAAAATTGCAGAATGCCATCAAGCAATTATGAACAACACTTCACATGAACATATTTGGCATTACCTTTTAGCAAGATCTGAAATTGATAGTTGAATATCAATCAGTTAATGTGTCGCGCATACAAATTGCTAATAATCACTAATTTCTACTAAATGGAAAAACTGTTGAGCAATAATTCAATATGTGGCTTATAGCACTGCGAAACAATTGGCAAACACTGATTTTGGTTATAACTCGAGAACTAAAATTTATATTGAAATTCAAAAAGCGTAATCGGAACCAAAAACTTCACTTGTTGTACTCCGGTTTGGTTTGGTTGCGGTTCGTTTCGTTTCGATTCGATTTGGTTCGCCAGCGTTGGCTGCGTTCCGATTGGTACCGTTAACGTGCAACGCCGACCAGGAACTGAAACGGAAAAACAAACTGACACTGAATGTGGACGCAAACTGTTGCGACAACAACAACAGCAACAACGATGACGACGACAACGACAAGTTCAGACAAGACAACGAATCAGCCGACTACCGAAGCCGACAGTCGACAGCCGACCATCGACAGCCGAAGGTAATGCCAGCCAAGCGGCTTCCAGTTGCAACCTGTTCCAGCGGTGGCCAGGTGGTGGTGTCAGTGACTGCCTGATAACACACAGTCAGCTGCCAGCTGCTGCTTTGCGCGCCCAACAGCTGATGGCCAGGACATTTGTTTCTTCTTTTTGGTTTGAGCAAAATTAAAAAATATTACTACTTACCTTATTATTCGTTATAGAGAAGAAAATGGAATTACTAATGATTCATTTCCATTTGATAATAAGCAGCTAAAATATTTTTAAAAAAACACACACACAACAAAAAAATTAAATATTTCTTTATACAAATTTTTAATATAAAGCTATTAGCAGTTAGCGATGAATAATATTTAAGGAACAATTTCCATTTTAATTTTCTATCCTTATTAATTAAGGCACATTGCTGCTTCATCATTTTTAGCAAGCATTTATAAATACTTTTTATTTTGAATAGTTGAGCGCAATAATAAAAACTAATTTGTAGAGATATATTTCCAAATAAGAAAAGGGGCTGGCTTATAATTTAAGCAAGAATTTTTATTTAAAGTTTTTTTAATTATGTAATAAATATTATATTATCAAAAATAACAAAATTACTGTTCATTTAGAAGTTGCAAATAAGAATATACAACTTTTAGCTATGTAAATATTATTTTACTACATTATTTTTCTACTCAACTGGTTACTCCTCCTTTCACTTCACTTTCTTCTAAATTGTTCACTTTCCCTTGCTCCCCAAAATATAGTAACTACAGTTTTCACTGCACTTTTAAGTACAATTTCGAGTACTATTATTAATAGTAGGTTTTTCAATTCCACTACTGTTTGTACAGGTGTTTCTCCTACCCACATTGTTGATGCTGTTTTGCGCCTGCGTCAAACCCCCCTTTGGCCAGCCCACGCTGGAAAGCCGCTTGCTAGCCAAAAACGAACTGTTGCTCATTTCTGGGTAAAATTGTGGTGGACAGAGCAAAGAGGAGAGCAGAGCAGAGAACAGAGAACTTCACAGAATGCCTTCCCGCCGGCCAAACATTATGCATGCAGTTTTCTTTTACACGTTCACGTTTACATTTACCTTTTCGTCCATCATCTACAAATGAAAATACTTTGGACCCACGTATTGGTCCCTGGTCCATACCTGACAATCAATTGCAGTTATTGGTCGCACGCCTGCATCGATTGTGGCCCGGTCACCATATGACATGTTAAGTGTTTTATGGCCATCTGCCTTGCGGTGAGCTCTGCTGAAAGGTTTCCACATTTGCCGGCGGCTCTGCGACCCATTTGAAGTAGCGTGTTAACTGATGCACAACTGGAGTGTGCCCAAAATGGCACACTTATCGTGACAGGATGTGCAAAAGCCGCCATCCATAAATCACTCGCTGCATTTCCGCAGATGCCTGAGAAATTCAATAAAATTGAATACACGCATGCATAACTATTCATATTTTATATTCTTGCATTAGAATTTATTCAAATTTTACCAAATATGTTTAAATAAAATGAATTTGCATTTAAATATTCATTTCCGCAACGATTGCTCAAAAAAAAAACATGCGTTCGAGCTAAATTTTAAATTGATAAAAACGTTCAATTCCAAACCATTTAAAAATTAATCAAAATTGCGTTCAGTCTTAATTTCCGTAGCGTTATTGGCAGCATTGAAAAGCGCTTCAGAATGAAATTCCAAATATCTAATCAAATTGTTGCAGTTTAATTATGGCGTAGTTCACACACACACACACACACATACAGTTACACGTATCTGGCCATGTTAACCGCTAATGAAAAAACCAGTTTGGTTAACCAGAAAATCCGGTAGCCGGTAACCGGTAACTGGTAACGGGTAACCATTTGACCGGCAACCACAGACCGTTACCCACAAATCAAATCCTTTTCCATGCAAAACAAGAACTAATTTGAATAATTTATTTAAAGCTCCAACAAAGGACATTTAACATTCATTTCCATGAATAGAGAAGCAAGGTCAACAATTTAACTAAGCCGAGAGCCTTATTAGCTATCCAAAGAAGATATTTATGATAATCATGTAACAGCTAAACTAACTGAATATCTTATTTGTAGCAATTATACTTGCCACAATTTTGGAATATTCGTGTGTGCCTCACAGCTGCAGTAAACGTTTTTGCAGCCGCTAGTTAACATTTGACCGAGCCAGAAAATGAGCTTGAAAATGAAAAGGGAAATACAATTAATTTATATTGACATATTTACATATATATACGCGTATTAGGCGTTGTGTAAATTCAGGTGTGGTTGAAGTACGGAAAATTCCAGTTGCTGCTTTTTATTATACTGCTGAATGTGTGTGCGTGTGTGTGTGCGTGTGTGTGTGTGTGTGTGTGTGTGTGTGTGTGTGTTTGTGTGCTTCTGTGACATGCTATTTATGTCTGGCTTGTAATTAGGCCAACCTGACAAGTTGCATTTACTGCTGCATTTGCCATGAGGCAATTTTAGATTTATGTTGCCTACTTTTTAGGGCACTCACATTTCAATGGAGTACTCAACAAAAACATGTAATTAAATTTATATTAGAAGCGCAATGTAGAGAGGATATTTTTTAAATGTCACATATATTTAATTCAGCAACTAACCAAAAGAAACTACATATAGAAAAACATAATTGAAATAATTCTGACAACTATCAACACAAATGTATAATAATTAAAAGATTTAATTGCAGTTTTTGTATTGGCTTAATATTTTTTAAATAATTCTGACAACTATCAACACAAATGTATAATAACTAAAAGATTTAATTGCAGTTTTCATATCGGTTTAATTTTTAAATGCAGAAATGCTATAGTTGATTGGTCGATTTGAAAACATAAAAAAAAAGATGCAATTATATTTATACTTAGATTCTTTATTTAATGTTGACTAATAAAACACAGAGAAACCCAATCAGTATGAATTATATATAACAAAATTAAATATATTTATTAAATATTTATATATTATGAGTATACACATCTGGCAACTATGGACTCATTTGTTTGGTTTAGTTAGCATATTTAAGTACTGCTTTGCTCTAATATCTGTTTAGATATGCGACTGCACAGTTGATGGCTGGTGAATCAATTAACTGTGTTATCATGCAGGACCTTATTCTTTGTTTTGTTTTGCATCTCTTGGCCAACAGTTTCACACAAGAAGAACGGCAATAACAATGCCAACAAAAAGCTGTGGTCAGCTATTTGGCATATATGCATGCAAAGTTGACCCACCGCAAAAAAGAAAGCAAGCATCCCAAAAAAAAAGGAAAAAAATACAATAAACTTTGACATGGGTAAATTATACGACCGTGCCAGGCACATGAGACACTCAGCCACAGACGAGTTAGGGCGGGTTAGAAAGGGGTTGCCAAAAAAGTTTACACTCGACTTGCTGGACAGTCCTCGCATATGCCAAGAGCTAGGCGCCTGAGCATATTCGGCCAATTTCAGAACGGATTTGTGGGCACAAACAAAAAAAAACCCAGTCAAGTTTCTAAATATGCATGAACACCTTTTTGTTAGGTGTGTTCGTGTGGCGTATACTTGATAACAGAAATCTCATTTCAACGAAGAACAAATGAACATTTAATATATATATTATAATATTTTATTATATATTTATATATATATATTCTAATATTTGTTCTTGCTGGAACGACATTTTTAATTAAATATTTCGACAGCGCTGCAAAACTTTCTGCTGCGATTCTATTGAATATTTTTGATACTTGTATGCGTTCGTCTGTGTCTAGGTGTGTGTGTGTGTGTGTGTGTGTGTGTGTGTGTGTCTGTTTGTGTGCACTTGCAGGACGACATCCTGTCTGTGGGTATCGTCTCAAAGGCGTTCGAAGACTCTGCAAATGTGTGCACAAAATTAAAATGTTTACCTTTGTAATGAGCTTGCGATGTTTGATGTCTGCCCCCATCAAACATTCCCAGCATGCACAGTACATTTTGTCCATAATTTAAGGTAGCCAAAATGTTCTTAGACCATTCGCTATCGAAATACGATGGCTGTAAAGACGTTTGACATATATGAGTTGCATTTGTCAGTGGGGCGTCTCAAACACAGCGGGCAGCCTTGAGAAAGTGTTGTCATCGTCATCATCATCATCATCATCTGTAGTTGGAGTCACGCTGTGCTGGTGCTTGATCAAAGTATTTCAGGTTTGTGCGCATTGGTAATGAATGTCAGTTGCTATTTTCTTAATTTTAAATATTTCATTGCCACAGCGCAACACACACCACACATTTCGGCAGACTTCAGCTCAATTCCACGAAGCCTTTCATCGTCGCTCGGCTGTTGATTTAATTTAAGTCTAGATACCCGTTCATTGTGTACAGTACAGGTTATATTCATTTTGGGTTAATTTTATATTAAGTTGATGCTTTCACATTTTCTCTCTAACACATTGTCAACTGAATATTATTATTAGCTGTTTCTCAGAATTTTGATATTTAATTTCGGGTCATAAAATGTAAGTAAATGGGTTTAAGTCAGCAAGTCAATTGGATGACAATCTTTTTAAAGTTTTTAAGCAGAAAAGTAGAGCTCTTATATTAAATTCGAGAAGCAAAGAACATTTAACAACCAGCTTTCCATGAGTGTCGACACATAAAATTCCAGGATATACACAAAGCTTGTGTCGTCTATTTGCGATTGCTTTCTACGAACTTACTCATAGTCTAGCCTATATATAGGACATTCTTTCTTTCGTTTTATGCGCCTCCAACACACTTTTTAGCTACTTACCCCACCCACAGCCACTCACTTTTACATCATCCCACGGCAATTGAGGGTTTCTCTGTGTGTATGTGTGTGTGTGTGTGTGTGTAAATGTGTGTTTGTACTTTTAAGACATTGCTACACAAAGCAAACGTGCAAAATGTGTTAAAAAGTTGCATGCAGAGTGTAGCGAAAGCCGCCATTATTGTTGCTGTTGCTGATGTTGTTCGTCTTCCACTTGTATATGGTTGTTGCTGTCCTTTGCTTGTTTGTGTTTTACTTTTGAAGTCACCCAACGCACACATGCACGCACACACACGTCCATGCGAAACGTGCAGCTTGCTGAATTTTGCAGGAAAATGGAAATTAAATGAACTTGAAATTGTGAACAGCTTAGATAGAGGGAGAAATAGTCGCATGTGCCACCTCCCTCCTGCGTCCTCCACTCATACTTGGATCAGCCGGATAGGGTAATGCTGATAACAACAATATACAATGTGAATACGCAGTCAGTTCAAAAATATGTGCATAGTTCCTCACTAACCCCAAAAGCAAAAGTTACAGTCACATTCACGTGTCCCGCGATAGGGGAAATTATTTAGTCAATGTCCAAAAATTGACAGATTTTAGTTACGATTGCTGTTGGTTGTCGCTGGGTTGGGTGAACATCTAAAATTAATCAACGTTAGAACTTTATTCATGCAATGACATACAATGATCGATCTAGTAAATACAGAATTTATATTTTCCATTAATTATTTAAATTAAAAATTGAATTTTTCCAAAATTATTATTCAAATTTGTTTCAAACAAGAGAGTCTTATAGTAGATACCTCATAAACTACATATGTACAAGATCACTTGGACTTAATAATATTATTCAAAGTGAGTTGCTGCAAATATGGTTTGTAATATATAATGTAATAAGAAAATACTTTTTTCCAAGCAACTGCTGTGTTTCTTTAACTAACTTAATTAGCGAAAATAGTAGCTATACTCGAACAATTAGAAAATTCGAATAATCTTGCGAAGAAATTGTAAACTTTGCTTATTGGAATGTCCCCGAAAATAGATTCGCTCAGAACTAAGTTTTTTGATCCCAACTAAAATAATTTATCAGTGATAACAAAATATATTTATACGCATAAGAATTTAGTATTAGAACTATTCATTAGTTAAAGAGGAAAGCCAAATATCATACTTTCAGCATACATTTATATATGGGTTGTAATTGATTTTCCTTTCCGTTTGTTCGACGACTTGTGAAATGCGACAAGCAATATCGGATATATGCATAAGCATACATAAATATTCACCTTCGATTCACGATCAGGACACTGACCTCATTTAAGCGGTTGATAATATTGAAACAATTGCCTGCAAATTAATTGGTTAATACAGCAATTATTGTTATTAATCGTTAAGTTAGCAAATTGCTTACCCTTTTTAATCTCAACCATATCGCCTGGCTTTAAGATTCGCTTCAGCGAATTTTTCCCGTCAAACTCGAGCTGAACATCAAACTCTCCAATAATTGCAACGAAACGCTGCAATGGTAAAAATAATACAAATATGGATAAAATAAGTTTAATAAAACTCAGTGCCTTCAATGACAAAATGAATGCAGTACATTCTTAGTTTTGAGAAATGTGTTTCATCAAGTTTTTTTTACACAAATTGATAAGTAGAAATTGTAATATTTAAAATACGCCTTAATACATACATTATTTACATTTGTAAATTAAATTACAACTGCCAAAAAATATCTACTAATTTGAATCATTTAACTGCAACTACTTATACACATGGAAATATTTATTTATATATATATTCTGATATGTACCAGTGTATTGGTTTTATTCCGTTTTGAGCCACGCTCTTGCAGTGGTTGGAAGCGTATGAAGCCTAGCGTATATGATTCCTCCGAATTGTAGAAGGCGTAATCAAGGCCATCCATGGTCGTGAACTCCAAGTCAGCTACCGATGCTGCAAGCAATACAAAACACGAAATATAAATTTGATTTGAACTGACGTGTAGACAACATACTGAATCGCATTGAATCGGTTTCACACTCATAATCATTATCATCTCTGAGGGATTGGCGCGGTACGTCGCTGGTGCAACGCAGCCGGGATATCGCTTGCAACAGTTGTGTTTCTGCTGCAGTAATAATTGGCGTTGAAGCAACCTCAACGGGCGGCTGCACGGCAACAGCTACAACTGGTTCTGACTGGCAGATTGATGATTGCGCTGCTTCTGTTTCGAATTCTGCCTCTGCCTCTGCTTCTGATTCTGAATCTGAAGGTATGTGATTCAGTTTTCCAGGTTTTTTTTTGGGCCGCCCACGCTTTTGCACCTTTTTGGGCATTGCTGGCTCTGGCACTGCCTGGTCTGCCTGTGGTTCTGCTTCTTCTGGCAGCGGCATTAGCATTGGTTCTGCTTCTGGTTCTGAATCTGATGACATTATACGAATCCTAGTCTTTTTGGCTGACTTCCCCGATGTCCTTTGCTTTTCGAGCGGGGAATATTTTACCGTTGCTTTCTTCGTGGTCTGCTGTATATGGGGCAATGATTGCTCCTCAGCTTCTTCAGTGACATCGGCGAGTCGTGTGATGCCCGTTAACTCCATCGGCTCCTGGCGTTTGTCGTGCCGCTTGCGCTTCAGCGTTGAGCCACTGGCCGCCACCACTGGATCTTGAATATGTGGTGTACTGCTGTAGAGCGGCGCCTCATCAGTGACGGACTTGCTCCGACTGTGCGTTGCCCTCTCTCTGGGCTTCTTCACTGTCATAACCGGGTAACTGGAGATCGAGCGCTCGAAGAAGGTGAACTTGAAGGGATCAGTTATGCTGTGCACCCAAGTGTTGCGCAACGGCACTTGACCACGTCTCGATCTGCGCACGCCACCTGGTTTTGCATGGAAAAATATATTCATAATTCGTTGATAACAATTGAAATACATTTTCTTACTTGTCTCATCGTGAGCATTGCGTGCTTCATTCTCCTCCGGCGGCAGCGTCTCGTTGACCAGCGTGATTGCCAATTCCTTTAAAACTTTATTCAATCCCGGCTTCGCACGTCGAACAGGCGCCGATGGTTTCTTGAAAACGGCTTCCTCATTTTTTGTTGACTTCGTCGTCTTCTTTGTTCTTTGCTTAGTGTTTTGTTTCTTTGATCGTAATTGCTGCTGCATTGAGCGCTGCAGGGCTTGGCGTGTTGCTTTGCTGGTACTTGGTCGATCATCCATGTCGGTCTGCTCCACGCCCAGCGGCGGTGTTACTGTTTGCATACGCAACTCTTCCATTTCAGTGCTTCGTTTATTGTTCTCCATTATCGCCTCCGCCTCAGCCACTGACTCTGCCACTGCCTCCTCCTGCTCTACAACTGCCTCCACCGCATCCTGCTCCACAACTGCCTCCGATTCGGAATCCACGTGCTCTGGAACTTCCTCCCTTATCACCTCGTCTTCCGTTAGCTCCTCCTCCGCACGCTCCTGCTCCATAACCTCCTCCGTAATCTCATCGACATTTTCATCCTCCTCACCGTTCACTAACTCACGCTCCACCTCTTCAACTACAACCCCAGCAGCATCTCTGTACTGTTGCTGCTCTTGCTGCACCCCTTCGTCCTCCGCCTCCTGCGATGCACCTGATTCCTGAGCAACATCAAGCGGACTAATAAGGCGAAACGATTTTCGTGATTGCCGCATACATTGCGAGTAGCGTATGGATGCTGGTGGCGGTGGCACAATTGGGATATCCTCGATGGGCACGCTGCAGCCAGCATCTGTTGGCGGTGCTGGCGCAATCTGTATGATGCTGAAGCGCTGCTGCTTTGCCGGCACCGGCGGCAGATTATTATCCTCAACATAGGAATTGCCTTTAGTGTACAGGCTCCGTTTGCTATCCAAACCGGAGCGCTTTTTCATACGCTCCTCAATGTTCTGCGACAGAATCAAATAATTCTTCAGCTCTGCGGTCTGCAAAGAGAATTGAAATTTGAATTTATGAATAATATGTGAGAAGAAATTGCATACCAGGAACTATAAAATTTCTTATGTGGGATATGGTATATTAAGATGTCAATTACCATGGGCGGATTGCGACGTTTCCCAAGTCGCTGCTTCTGCCGCGATGAGTCCAGTTGATTCTTCGCAACTCGCTGCATAGGATTCCTGAATCTATAAGGCGGCGATGCTGGTGACGGTGGCGTCAACATAGAAATCGGCAGCATAGAAATCTCTGAAGAAATCTCTGGCGGCAACGGTTCCCGTGCGTCAGGTACTGAACTGCTTACGGCCTCGTCACCGTTGGGTAACTCATCGTCGGGATCGTGTAGATTGCGACGCTGTAACTCCCTTTGTATGCTTTGCACCACGACCTTCCGCTGCTCCTCCGTTGTGGTCGTCTTTTGTCCATTTAGGGGAATCAATCTGCCATTTGAGCTGCGTTTGCGTAAGTCGAGTATCTCATAGTTACTCATGCGCGCCAGCTCCATGGCGAACTGTTCACCATTGATGGCCGGACGTAATGGCTTATTGAGTGCTGCCTGTGCTAGCTTCTGAGTGCACGCAGTGCCTTTGTCCGAATCCCCCGTGCGCGTACAATGCAAATCGAGCAGTTGCTCACGGGTTGTGGCCTTTGCCGGCTGTTGCTGGAGCAGGCGTTGCCTGCGGGTTATGTTGCCACCACTTGGTGCCAGATTCAGTGGTGCGCCGCTGACCCCGGCCTCATCGTCACTCTCACTGGAGTCAACTATTTGCATACCATTCGGGCATGAGGTTTGTATGCCACAGCTGACAGAAGCTGCTACTGCCGATGCGGCTGGTGTTGCAGTAGTAGTTGCAGCTGTTGCCTCTTCCGGACTGTGCAATAAACTCATCATTTCTTCCACATTGATGGCCGGACGTGATGGCTTATTGAGTGCTGCCTGTGCTAGCTTCTGAGTGGACGCAGTGCCTTTGTCCGAATCCCCCGTGCGCGTACAATGCAAATCGAGCAGTTGCTCACGGGTTGTGGCCTTTGCCGGCTGTTGCTGGAGCAGGCGTTGCCTGCGGGTTATGTTGCCACCAGTTGGTGCCAGATTCAGTGGTGCGCCGCTGACCCCGGCCTCATCGTCACTCTCACTGGAGTCAACTATTTGCATACCATTCGGGCATGAGGTTTGTATGCCACAGCTGACAGAAGCTGCTACTGCCGATGCGGCTGGTGTTGCAGTAGTAGTTGCAGCTGTTGCCTCTTCCGGACTGTGCAATAAACTCATCATTTCTTCCACATTGATGGCCGGACGTGATGGCTTATTGAGTGCTGCCTGTGCTAGCTTCTGAGTGGACGCAGTGCCTTTGTCCGAATCCCCCGTGCGCGTACAATGCAAATCGAGCAGTTGCTCACGGGTTGTGGCCTTTGCCGGCTGTTGCTGGAGCAGGCGTTGCCTGCGGGTTATGTTGCCACCAGTTGGTGCCAGATTCAGTGGTGCGCCGCTGACCCCGGCCTCATCGTCACTCTCACTGGAGTCAACTATTTGCATACCATTCTGGCATGAGCTTTGTATGCCACAGCTGACAGCAGCTCCTACTGCCGATGCGACTGGTGTTGCAGTAGTTGTTGCAGCTGTTGCCTTTTCCGGACTGTGCAATAAACACATCATTTCTTCCACATCTTGATAAGATGCTGGCACCGTCTGTGCTGCTGCTGATGCTGATGCTGAATTAACCAATTCTTTTTGCGATAGGCGTCGCAGTTGCACACGAAGCTGTTTTGTCTTAGCCGGCGCTGTTGGGCCCGTTGTGCTTCGCTCTGCGGGCAACTGCTGCAGCTGTGCCGGCTCATCAGATTGCTGTAGCACAATAAATGTTGCACCCTTGCTCAACTTGCCCTTTGCCGTTGGCAACTGGTTGTTCTGTGTGGACAACAGCCCGCTTCGACGTTGCATATTTATGAGGCTCGACTGAAATATGGACTCGAAGTCCTCATGACACGGCATAGTCTCGACGGGTGCCACATCAGCTACTGTGGAACGCTGTTGCTCTTGGCGACCATTGTGTTGCTTTTGTTGTTGTGATGTTGGCTTACGTAAAGCAGGCGTGCTGCTTACCTCGGGCAACTGGAAAACACACAGCAAATTAAATATTAGAGGGAGCAACTAAGAAGTCGGACTTCGCAAAGATTTGTTCCAAGCAAAACATTTGAAGCAGTGATTGACGATTTATGGAACTCAGAGATCTCTATATGAAGATAATCCCCATTTATATTAAGATTCTTAAACGTTCGAAGAGGGCCAAAATAAATAAGCGAAAATATTTGTCTTGGATAAGAAAATTTATACGATATATGGAATGGATGGAATGGGGAACATTCAACTGATTAAGAATATATATTTATATACTCTAAGTGAGATCGAAGACAGCAAAATTATAATACACTCTGCAAGGGCATAAAATATGTTGGAGATTAGCTCTTGAAATTTACAATATGAGTCGACTTTTGGTAATTATGGAGATGCCAGTGCCAGGCAAAAGGAAGGGACAATCAAAATATATCGCACAGACGAATGCAGATCAAGGGTAGATATAAATTATAATGATAAATACGCTCCCATTAGGCATCACTTACGAAATCCTGGGAGTCTAGAGGTTGCGCTATTGTCTCATTGGCCACATTATCGAAATCGTTGAGTAGATCGCGACCGATGCTCCTGGTGCGTCTGTAGATGGCGACGAGACGCAGCCGATCCGAGTCGGACGCACGAGTTGGCGAGGGCTCGACATGTCCTGATGACAGACTATGGGAGCGCGCCAAAGGCGGTATATTCTCCGTCTGCAGTTCGGGTTGCGGCTGTGACTCGGCCACCAAAATATGCTGCTGCTGTTGCTGCTGCTCCGCATTTTTATCCGAGTAATGTTTCCGCAGCTCGCTTAGTAATTTTTCATGTTGTGCTGCTTTTTGTGTGGGTTCTAGCATTGTTTGTTGCTTTTGTGCCTGCGTAGCGACGGGCAGTTTTATCAAATCGACGTCAACATCTAATGAAATATCACCGCCACCGAAGAGCACAAACTGAGGTCCATTCTGTGGCCTTGCCTCGGCTTTGAGTTTGAAAAATGCCTTCAGTCGATCCGCGTCCGTGTTATTCTCACTCAAAATGTCATCCAGCTCGCGCATTGTGTCCTCACTTAATTTCGGCCTGTAAAATGATATTATGTTCACTGTACAATTGTTGTTTTCTATTTTGCTTACTTACATTTTGTAGGCTTGTAGAAATTCGTATTTAAAGATGTTCAATTTTGCATCGCAATTCCATACAAAATTTGTGAACGCACAAATGATGCGCGCTGTTCGGATTACTGTTCAACACTAAAACTACTGAAAATCGATAGACGGGCTGATACTTTGTTGTTATGCGATATCGATAGCATATCCTCATATGTTCAAATGACACTGGCTTTGTTTTTTTTCCAAAATACATGTTCTTATTAGCTATAACAATTTAATGAATATTGATCGCTGCAGGATTTCCAAAAATATATAGTTATATTTATATGTTGTGAGGTCGAAAGATTAGTCTAACAATTTTTTAGAATCTAAAAAAATTAAACGAATTCTTATGTATGAAAATAATTATAATAATTAATAATTTTAAGCACTCAGCTTCAGCGCCCACACACAACAAAGAAAGCTGATTATCTTCGTAGCGTTGACACCTTATTATTATTCCGCACTAAATAGTGTCATTCCAGTGTAATTCTAGAGGTCCTAAAATGAATTTTGAAGGCATCAATATACCCCAAAAACTGGTGCCCAACAACTACTTGCAACTGGGATTAGCAGCACAGCGTGTGAAGCAGCGTCATGTGAAGGAACTGCTTGAGAAGGTAGTGATTGTCCTCAACTATTATTGTTAAAAACGATTGATAGAAAGTTCGGGTTTTGCAGCGTAAATTGCCGGAAAATGGTTGGCGGGACGAGGAGATTGAGGAGCTGGTGCATCAACTGGCCGCCCTGGACAGCAACAATTTCGCCCACAATGTGGGTCTGGGTGAGCGTGAAGCGCGCATTGCGTGCAGTAAGTAAAAATAGAGATTCAAAATTGTACGTATAAATAAGATTTTTATACCTTGAGGACTTGTGGCGCGACGACATTATAATTTTGGACATGGCATTGGTCGCTCGGGGGATCTGTTGGAGGCACAGCCGAAAGCAGCCGGCTCCACGCTGCTGGCGGCATTGACAAACGCACTGCTGTTAGAGCTGCTGCAGATGCTGGGCATGCACAGCTGTCGTGGCTGCTTTCTGGTGCCAATGGCCACTGGGATGACGTTGATGCTGTGTCTGCAGGCGCTGCGCAAGCGTCGACCCAATGCCAAATATGTGCTTTGGTCACGCATCGATCAGAAATCCTGTTTCAAGGCAATCACAGCTGCCGGCCTACAGCCTATTGTGATACCCTGCCTGCTGCTAGAGCAGGAGCAATCCCTAATCACCGATTGCGAGAAGTTCAAAGAGAAAATTGAGGAACTGGGCACCGACAGTATACTCTGTCTGTACACGACAACCAGTTGCTTTGCGCCACGCAATAGCGACAACATCGTTGCGATTGCCAAGCTGGCAAAGAGCAACTCATTGCCACACCTGGTGAACAATGCTTATGGCCTGCAGGTAGCTGCAATCAGTGGGCAATTGGAGAAGGCGCAGCGCGTTGGACGCATCGATTACTTTGTGCAAAGCACAGATAAAAATCTACTTGTGCCCGTCGGCGGCGCCATTGTCGCCAGCAGCAATGAGCAGCTGCTGCAGCATTTGGCCAGCTGTTATGCGGGTCGTGCGAGCAGCTCCCAAACTCTGGATGTATTCATGACGCTGCTCTCACTGGGCTGCAGTGGCTATCAATCTCTGCTTGTGCAGCGTCAGCAGCGATATCAATATCTCAAGCAGCGACTGCAACAGTTTGCCAAGGAGCACAACGAAACTGTGCCACAGATGGCAGACAATCACATATCGCTAGCGTTGACACTGGGCACGTTGACCACTTGTCCGGGCGGTCGAAACATCATTGAACTGGGCGCCATGTTGCACACGCGTGGCATCTCCGGCGTGCGAGTGGTGCCCGTGGCTCAGCTGAAGTCCATCGATGGATATGAATTCAAGCGTGAGTATTTTGAAGGGGTATCCATCATTTAACAAAACAACAATCGATAGTTTCTCCCAACTTATAATTTATACTTTTCCCCTACTAAATTTAAATTGTTTTTTCCGTATACAGATTTCGGTGCGCATCATGATCTGCTGGAGGTGCCCTATTTAACTGTCGCCGCATCACTGGGCATCACTTGTCCCGATATTGATAAGTTCTTCGAGGTGTTGGAAAAGTGCTGGACACAGTTCAATAAAACCACAGATAAGCAATAGAAATATTGCAATTAATTAAATCCTCAAGTCGTGTGATTAAGAATGCATAAAGTGTGTACATATTTGCATAATCTATATATATATATATCTCTTAAAAATTAAATAAATACATAATCATAATTAATTATAGTGAATTATGAATAATTCACTAAAACAGCATACAAAGTTCTTATAATAAACTGAACTAAACTTGAACGTTTATCTAAAGATATTTTTTATTAGATCTTAAAAATTTCCGAGTGCCAATCGTTCTTTAAAACTATTATATTTCTACCAAAAACGGGTTAAATTTGAAAATAGCGTAATCTGTTTTGGAATGTAACGATAAATGTATTTAATTCTATTCTTTCGTATAAAAAACAATTGGACATAAAACACTATTTAGCGCAGTACAAAACTAGTATAAACAATTCACTAAGAATGCCAAATTACAATTTCAATGATTGCTCGGCTCATTTTCCTTATCGTTTGTATTTTTGGGCGGCTCATCGCGAGCACTTTTGCGCTGATGGAAATGCTGATGCAGTTTGGCTTCGATCTGGACGAGGGATGTGCTGTACTCCTGCTTGATGCGCTCGATTTCGCTCTTGGTGTGCGCATCCTTGGCCTCCAGATAGAGTTTGTAGTTGTGAACGGTGCGCTTGGCGCTCTGATAGCGCTTCTCGGTGGCGTGCAGCTCCTCTGTATGCTTGTCCAGCACCGCCTGGACATGGGTGCGCCAATGTTGCTCGACCTGTTCGATGGATTGCTTCTGTTTGTCCCACTCAGTCATCACGGCCTTCATCGAGCGACGCTCCGATTCGATGCTCGCATGCTGCTCGTCCAATTCGCGGAGCAGATCGGCGATGCGTTGATTCTTCGCCTGCAACTCGTTGCGGCACTTTTGCACCAGTTGCTTCTGCTTGTCATCCTTGTCGCCCAGCATATCCTGCATCTGTTCGCGCTCCGCGAGTATTGTCTGCTTCAGCACCTCCACCTCCGTTTGACGCTGTTGCAGATCCCGTTGGACCACTTGATACTCTCGCTGCAGGCACTGGCTGCGCTCATCCGATTGCTGGGCGCGCATCGTAAAGCGTTTTAGTTCGGCAGCAAACAATTTGGCCATCTCATCGCGTACACGCTGCTCGATGCGCTTGATCCGCACCTGAGTCAACTCCGGCGATGTTGGCGACCCGTTGACTTCCGGATTTGAGCTGACGGGACTTGGCTGCGCTGTCATCTTAGCTGCCTCCTGCTGCATTTGCTCCTCGTATTGATGCGCCTTGGCCTTCAGTTCGCCGAGCTGTTTCGCCTGCTCCGCCGCCAGCTGCTCCTTAGCCTCCAGCTCCAGTTGCAGCTGTTTCGTCTTTTCCAACTCGCCTCTCAGCTCATCCAATTCCTTGGCTTGCATGGAGTTCGTATTCTGCAGCTTTAGCATTTGGATTTCAATCTGAAAATTACAGTTTAGATACAAATACAGTGGAGACTCCTTACTCCTCGCCACTTACCTTGGTGATCTCGGCCAGCTGATCGTTGCACTTGCTGCAATTGCTAGAGCTCTCTTTGGCGGCCTTGAGCACCTCGTCGTGCTTCTCCCGCTCCCATTTCTCGCGCAGCGTTTGCAACTCTCGCTCGTGTCGCGTCTTCTCCGTCTCGAGTATCTTGGCGAGCTCTTGGGCCTTCAGCTCGGCCAGCTGCACGTTGCGCTGCAGCTGAGCGATCTGTTGACGCTGCTCCTGCAGCTGCTTGACGGTATCCTTGTCGCTCACTTTGCGCAGCTGATAGTTGAGCGACTCCTTCTCGTTGGCAATGTCCGTGTAGAGCGTCTTCAGTCGCTCCACCTCGCCCTGGGCATCCTTCAGCAGAATCTTGTGCCGCTCCAGCTCCAGGACATCGTCGCCGGTGGCACGCATCTCCAGCTGGCGTTTGTCATCCGTTAGCTGATCGCGTGTGCATCTCAGCTGCTCGTTATCCTGTCTCAGTGTGTCCAGGCTTGACTGAAGCTGTTGCAACTGTTTACTCAGTTTCTGTTGCTCCACATTTTGGCTATCGGCCTGCTGACGCAGTGCATCACGTTCCGTGCTCAGTGTATCCAGTTCGCTGCGCAGTTTGGACACGTTCAGGGAGGAGTTGTGCTGTCGCTCCTCCAGCTGTTCCTGCAGCACCTTAATGCGCGTCTCCAGGCGCGTTTTATCTTCCTTAAGCGTTGCCAGCTGCACGAGTGTTTTGTTCTCCTCATCGCGCAGAGTGCGCAACTCGTTTGTTCGCTCGCCCAGCTGCTTCTCCAGGCGGCGCACCTCTTCGCGCTTATTCTTCAGATTGCCCAGGGCACGATACAGTTCCTGTTTGATGTGACCCATGCGATCGACGGGATTGAGGGGTGTGCTGCCCGAGAGATACGACGGCAAGCGACTTGTTGTCCCCGATTCGGATTGATGTTGCTGTATCAGTGTGTCCATTAGATCCATTTCGGCTGTGGCGCCATTCAAGCGATCCGTTAACTGCGCTATCGTCTGATCCCTGCTGCTAATCTGGGCATGCAAATCCGCAATGCATTTCTGCTGACGCGTATATTCCGCCTCGTAACTGGGCTGCGCAGTCAACTGATTGCAGCGATGCTGCGCCACATCCAGTGCTGAGTTGAGCTCATTGATCTTGGCCGCCTTGTCCAGCAGCATGGACTCGTGACTTAACTGCAACGAATTGTAGCGCATGCGCATCTGATCGAGTTCCTGATTCTTCTTATCGAGCTGATCGCTCAGCTGGCTGAACTGTTGCTGCATCAGTTCGGCTTGTGCACGATGATGCTCCTCCAGCTGTTTGATACGCATATCGACGTTGCGATCCTCGCGCCTATGCTGATCCCGCTCGACCAGATCATATTTACGCTGCACATCCGCCAACAGCGCCTGTGCCGTCTCCAATTGGCCCACCAGCTGTGTATTCTCCGCCTCCACTGATTTCTTTTCGCTGCGCAACTTTTCGATATTGTTGTCCAGATTCGAGCACTTCTCCTTGCTGTCCACGAGCAGCTCGTGCGTGTTCTGCTTCTCGCGCAGCGCTCGCTCCAGTTCCGCTTGGGTGATGGTCAGTCGCTTCTGGTACTCAACGATTTTCTTGTGCGCATCCGACGCTATCTTATTGGTGTTCTGCAGCTCGTGCGTCTTCGACTCCAACAACATTTTCAGCTTGTGCATTTCGCTGGCATTCACATATTCCACTTGCTGGGCGGATGGCGCTGGCGCTGGCAGTGGGGGCAACGGCTGTGCTGGCAATAAATTCGATGGATAATTTGTTGTGGAGTCAATTGTACTCTCTTCGTCGTCGTCGTCATCCAAATCATCGAAAGCCTTCTCCAATAAATTCCCCAGCTGCGAAACAACGGCCCAATCTCAATGTAAACAAAGCTGGCGTCGTTCAACAACAAAATTCCATCACTCACCTCAGCTTCGCGGCGTTTTTGATCCTGCAACGCTTCCTCCTCCTCCTGGCGCTCCAAAGTTGAATTCAACTTGAGCGTATCGGCGCCCTGAAATAGGCTGACGCCTGGCGTGTTCATCTTGTGTCGGTTAACTATTCAATTTAAAATGTAAACCAAATGCGCAAGCGCCGTATCCGAATTTGTTGTCAAGCAAGGTATACAGCTATTATGCTGACTAAAATTGGTGTTCAAGCAAAGTATGCAGCTGACGACCCTACAACTCAACATATTATTGCAGCAAGTTTACTATCCCTCGTCACAGTATTGCAAGCATTTCCCATTATATTAATATTAAAATTAAATACGCAATGGGCGCAGATCAAACGAGTCACCCAGAATTTATTTAATTTACCCCGTGATCAGCATACCACAAGCAAGGCATAAAACTACGCAGTTCTCTTTGTGGTGGCTGGTCGATAATATATAGTGCGTATTTATCGATAACACGAGCACAGGGTCGCCTATGTTAAAAATTGTACGTGAACAAATTCAAAATACGTTCGATGATTTGTTTTTGCTTTTTCAAATTTTTTCGATTTTTTGTTTTTTATTATTATTATACAGACTGTCCATTCATAAACGCATTTATATTGGGACATTTATCTAATTTCTCGGCATCTATTTGGAAAACCTTGGACAAACGTTTCCAACTTTGCGCATCAAAATAATAGAAGGTGCCACGCTCTTTTGTACCATTTTTTTCATATTGATTAATGCCAGGAATTCGAGTTATCCATATCTTCTCCTCCACATGATACCGCCACTCGCGACTATGCCTGCAACACACAATAAAATTCAATACATATTTAAATTTCAATTTCAACGTTTTATAACTTACAATTCAGCAGCTGCCATTAATTGCATCATATCACCGATATTCGTGTAGAACAGGAAAAAGAGCAGATCTTCTTGCAGCTTTTTCAGTGCCGGCGCGGTGAGCTTATCTCTAATCGCAAAATTGATCAGATATTCGGGTGGCACGTTGTACTCAACGTCTTGTGCTCTATATAAACAAATTGCAAATCAAATTATTATATATATTCAAATATATATATATGTATATATAAATATTATTTTATGTTCACCTGCAGGGCTGTTCCACGAACGGTCCAGCGAATGTTGGATGCAAACTCTCCTGTGAATTTAGATTCAAGCCGAGGCCCGTTAGGTCCGTGCCGAGCGACAGTGTCACCAGATTGGGATCCGTTTCGGCCGCTCGGATGAACGTCAGCAGACCCACCATGCCAAACTGATTGTTCACCATGCTCGCTGGTATGTTTGTGACCTTGCCTGTAAATAATGGTCGATTGATTATATATATTTAGATAACACATATAGCTATATTTAGTGTAGGGCTTACCATCTGGCGATGTTTGTACGCCGCTCTTCACAAGTTTATCATTGCTGGAATTATCGTTCATATGCTCGCCGCCTGCCCCGCTGCCTGGTCCGCTGCTGCCGAGACCTCCGCCTACGCCCATCATCGCATTGTTCCCGGGCACGCTGTTGACATTAACGCCGCCACCACCTACGCCGCCGCCGCCAGCGCCCACTAATCCTACATGCGTCGCATTGACAACACCACCGCTTGACCCACTGCTGCTACTGCCACCGCCGACAACAACACCGCCCAGACCGCTGCCAACGGCGCCGAGTCCGTTGCCGCCTCCCACCGCACTGCCCGAGGAACTGCCCGACGAACCACCGCTGACCACAATTGAATTCATTGCCTTTTCCGTGCCATCCAGATTGTTCTCTGTGATGCCGCCGCCGCCTGCTGCGCTGCCAACGCCTCCGCTGCTGTTGCCACCTATCGCGTTCGTTGTGCCATCCGAGTTTTGGGTGCCCGGTAACGCAGGAAAGTCCTCATTGGACATCGTGAATTCCGATTGCTCTGACGTTGGTTGCTTCACCATGCCAACTGAAAAAAGCACATCATTAGTTACATAAAAATACCCTAAAATACACAAATGTTGTGCACATACAACACACACATATCGCAAAATCAAACAAAAAATAACAAAAGTTGACTTTTAATATGGGAAAGAGTCCTCTTAAATACCACAGTGGTCGCTAGATTGGAAGCGTTTATTTGTCGATGCATAAATATTATGAAAGTTCCCCATTTAAAATTAAGTGTTCCACTTTTCAAGCGACCACTGTATAAAGGACAAACTTTTATCACTCATGAGTAGCTTGTAAACTATATTTTTGTTAATTCCAGCACCAAAAAGCAATGAAGACTCAAAAACAAACAAACGAACCTTTAGCACAATAAACTACAAAATATATAAATAAATAAAGCATTAATAAAACTAAACAAAATACCCAAACCGTAACCAATTATTGTAACAGAAATTAAATTAAAAGAAAGTGGATTTTTGTTTTGAACTCACAAGAGGTAAAGAAATTACCGTAGGGTTTGCTGCCCGGCGGCTGGAGGGGATTCGATTGGGGCAATGTCTGATCGTTCTGGCCGCGCGCATTTGTCAGCGATGGAAACTCTGTGGGATCGAGGAGCGCTGGCGTTGATGAGTCTGCGCCACTGCCACCGCCGCCGCCCCCACCGAATACATGAAAATTATTTAAAGGACCGCCGCCCCCTCCACCGCCCGTGCCATAGCCACCGCGGCCAGACTGCATAAAATTGCCCATGTTCGACTGCAAGCGAAAAACCAAAATTAATATATCTCAATAATATATTTACATATGGATACTCACCATGGGCCCGCTGCCCAAACCCATGGCACGACGCTCCACAAACGGCCGCTGGCCAAACAGGTTCGCATTGCGATTGCCACTCGATAAGGCGGGACCACCGACCGATAACTGCGCATTCCGATTCGGCGATAACTGAGGCGGCTGTTGCGTTTGTTGACCGTAATTCGCAGCGCCAGGATACGAGGTGGCGAAATCTACAAAACAAAAACATTTAATTCGCAAAATTACTTATATATATCTGTAATCGATTACTTATCGACTGGTCTCTTACCGGTTTGGAACATGCCGGACGTGGGTGTTACATGGCCAGACATGGAGCTACCACCGAAGCCGCCTGCTGTTCGTCCCGTTAATGCAGCATTTGCTATGCTTCTCGGCGGTTGTTGAAAATTTAAATTCGCCATAATCTGTACAGCATAACAAAAATAAACAAAATGCAGAAAACCGTTACAATTTTATTTGAGTTTGTTGTTTGTGTTGATTGAATTTCATTAGCTAACGAAACAATTATCGCTTATATCGATTTTGAAGTTATCTGCCAAAATGCGCAACGATAACAGACGATGGTCGATCGGCATATCGGACAGCGCTGTCGTAGTCTGTGATGCAGTCGTGACGTGCGTTTTTGGCGCGCATAACAAACGAACAAATATACATACACACAGAGACCAATTGAGCAACAACAGCAACAACAACAAATCAAGCGAGGCCGGCTGTTGTTTACCATTGTGAATGGATGAGAGTCGCAATTTAATAAGCAGACAATTGTGACGCACTCAGATTTATGAGTTTGTTGTAGAAACGGGAGACTGGCAGACAAGAAACTAGAGAGCACAATTTGATAACACAAACTGAGTGCAGAGCAGGTTATAAGAAATATTGTGGCGCGTTAAAAAATACACAAACATATGCTTATAAATAAATATAAACAAGCTAAATGGGGCGCCGCTTGGTTTTCAGTGCCTGCATTATTGTTTTTGTAGTATGGGGGCGGGTTTTTTTTTTGGTATTAATTTGCGGCTTTGATAAAGCCAAGGCTGCTGCAAATTTACGTAACTTTAGGCGACAATTACAACAAACAGTAAGCCTATATTCCAACAGTAATGAAGCTGTTATAGTACAAAATAGAAACAGGCAATAATGAAAAACCTACGCAGGTAAACAAATACGCAGTACTATTATTTAGATTAAATGGCCACCCCGCCATCAGCTGTAAAAAAAAATAAATAAATCAATCGACAGGCAGGTATCACAATGAGCACCAAGTATGCATATACAAACACAATATACATACATATATATGTGCCTATATATATATGTATATGTACATCAATCTGCATCAATTTGGCTTGGCGTCTCAAAAACCAGAAACAGGATGCGGCGTCGTCTGTTCTTGCTCTGCTTAAATGGCCGACACAAAAGGCAAGTGGTGAAGGATACAATCTGTCTTGGTGTGTGTGATGCGTAAAATTAAACACACACACATATATATACAAAAAGTGCTTAAGTGTTGCTGATCTACAGGTAGCTATCGACCCTACACTTGTCCGATTATTATTATTACTTATTGTGTTTTATGTTCTGAGCACCTTTTGTGTGCTTTATGCGACCTTCTCTCCTTCTGTCTGTCTCACTGTCTCACTCTCTCTCTCTCTCTCTCTTACACACATTTGTTTGCCCGATTTGCCTTGTAGCGAATGCTGATCTTGTTTCGATTTATGTGTGTAACTTCATCAGCTGACCAATGTGCCGTTTGGCAACACTGTTTTCGCTTACAACAAAATGCTGCTGCGGCTGCGAATTCAACTTTGGCCAATTAGCGTTCAGGGCTAGCCTTGAAAAAGAGCTTTAGCTTTTGACAGCAGCATCAGCAACATAAACAAAAGCAACTAGCAACTAATAGACTAGATGAAGGAATTTAAAAATATTTGACTATTCACTTACCTAAATGAACGTTGGATGATAATGCTGCTGGTGCTGCTTCTTCCTCTTCCACTGTTAATGCTACTGTTTGCCGACTGCTGCTACTACCAACAACATACACTGAATGTTTTGTTCTCACCGCATCTAACATTCCAAAGCGACTGGGATTGAGTCGTCTGTGGCGACGCTGACGCTGCTGCCGTCGTCCTAACGCCGTTGCGTTCTTGTTCTTATTGTTATTGTTGTTGTTGCTGCTGCTGCTGCTGTCACACAACTGGCGTCCTTACTATTCTGTAGTTGTGTGCGTGAATTTCAGTTGCCGTTTTTGATCACTTTTTTTTACAGCTACTAATAAATGGCACTCACAACGGCACATGCAGGATCCATGCACAGGGATACGGTTCACACGCACACACACACTGGCACATGCACCCACACTGATGCGCAGTGTTAGCAGCGAAACGTGCGGAGCGGAGTGAGAGAAAGAGGTTAGTTGGTATTTTTCCGCGCCGTCTTCGTCCCTAAATATATTGCGTATATATATACAATATACATATATATGTATGTTCGCACAAACACACGCGCGCTGTATTTGTGTATTGGTGAACTTTATTGCCGTCGTGCTTTCTGCCCGAGAGAAGGAGTACCGAAGGTTTTTTTCTTTTTTTTTAATATGCTTTCCTCCTTTTTGCAGAAAAGCGGCGAACGCACAAAATTTTTTTTGCTGCTGGGGTTTGAGCGTCCAATGCGATAGTTTCAAAGAGTCTCGAAGCGTTTTGTTTTTTTGTTTCGAAGGGTATATTGGGTATTTTTTTTTTTTTGTTGGATTGTTTTGCCTTCGTTTATGTATAATATGTTGATTTTATTGTAAGTAAATAATTGCTTGCTATTGCGCTGTTGCCACTGCTTCCTCTTACTTCACTGTGTATGTGTGTGTTTCTCTGTCTTTGTTTTCTCAGTTCATTGAAATTTCACCCGAACGCGAATTTGGGGTAAATTCGCTTCGCGATTTGCGCACCTTTTACGCCACGCACAATTTGATGCACTTTAATTGAAAATAGGCAAATGCCCAATAATTGCAATTGCAATGCTATAAACAATTTTTGAGCGCCCGAAAAACGCTTAAAATGTACACAAAAAATGTTCCGCAAAAAACTTTTGTGGCTCGTCACATACGAATACAAACACACAAAAGACGGAGACGGATGATGACTATCGATGCAGCACACTCTTATCGATAGTCGACGATAGTTATGCGATAGTGGCATTCGCAACAGCAACACGGTTGCCTTGAACATTTTTAGGAACACAAGGCACGTCAAGTAATCAACAACTTATTTTCGGCGTTTTACAAAACAGTGCAATTTGTTATTGTTACTTAGCTAGATATTGAATGGAGTGTTAATTTTCCTTTATTCATTTAATTAAACGGTTTTGTTTTACTGGTCCTATAGCTTGCTGTCCAAGTTTGGCATATAAAATATAAAATTACAAAATGGGCGATGCGAATTCAGACGACGAAAGCGGTAAATGCATTAAAATATTTTTTATGATTGCAGCTGTACTTTTATTATTGACATTCTTGTAGGTTCAGGATCCGGTTCCAGTCGCAGTGGCAGCCGCAGTCGCAGCGTCACGCCTCAAGGCAGCGCTCCAGGGTAGGTTTGCCACAAATGATATATTGACAGCTTATAAGGATTACCCTTAAAATTTGTTTAGTTCGCCACGCAGTCACAAATCGGGCAGCGGCAGCGAACGTTCGCGTTCCGGGTCTCGATCCTCTCGTTCGCGCTCGCGCTCCGGTTCCGGTTCGCCGCATAGCGCCCGTTCCGGTTCGGCAGGCAGTCGCCGTTTGCGCTCCCCTTCGCAGCACAGTCAACGCTCTGGACCGGCACAGCCTCAAAGCCCCGCCTCGGCACACAGCACCCAGTCCAGGTCACGATCCCATTCCCGATCCCGGTCCCGCAGTGGCACACCACATAGCAAGCGATCGCATCCGGAGTCGCGCTCCAATTCGCCTAATCTGCAAATTGATGATCAACGTGCCAATTCAAAGAGCAAGAGTCGCAGTCGGAGTCGCAGTGGCAGTCGGACTTCCCGTTCCCGCTCCAAGTCGGGCACACCACGCTCCAAGCCGGGCACACCACGCTCAAAGTCGGGCACACCGCGCTCCGGCCGCACATCGCGCAGCAGAAGCGCTTCCGGCTCTGGTTCGGGCAGTGACATTGGCGCTCCAAAGAAGAAACAGCCGCGCCGACAAAGCGGCTCCGATGCAGATAAACGGAGAAGCGACAGCGATACAGAGACGCCATCGAAAGCAAAGAAGTCGCGCCTGATTGACTCAGATAGCGACGATGATGAAGCGGTGGGTAATCCTTATATCGATTTAACTGAAGCTTAACTAAGATTCCTACTGCATTTTTAGCCCAAGCAGCAAGCGCCTGCCGCTTCGGACATCTTTGGCGATGCGGATGACATCAGTGACGACGAGGAGACGGCTGCCAAGCCAAGTCCACAACGCACGCAGAGTCGCAGCCGAAGCAAATCTAGATCACGCAGTCGATCTGTCAGTCGGTCACGAAGTCGTTCGCGTTCCCGCGAGCAGCGCCAGCAGACGACAGCCAAGGAAGATGAGCCGGAACCGTTGCCGGAAACACGCATCGATGTGGAAATTCCACGCATATCGGCGGATCTGGGCAAGGAGCAGCATTTCATCAAGTTGCCCAATTTCTTGTCGGTTGTCACGCATCCCTTCGATCCGGAGACCTATGAGGATGAAATTGACGAGGAGGAAACCATGGATGAGGAAGGCCGCCAGCGCATCAAGCTCAAAGTGAGCAACACGATTCGCTGGCGCGAGTACATGAACAACAAGGGCGAAATGGTCCGGGAGTCGAATGCTCGCTATGTGCGCTGGTCCGACGGCAGCATGAGCCTCCATCTAGGCAATGAAATCTTCGATGCGTATCGCCAGCCCCTCGTCGGTGATCACAATCATTTATTTATACGGCAGGGCACGGGTCTGCAGGGCCAGTCGGTGTTCCGCACCAAGTTAACGTTCCGGCCGCATTCGACGGAATCGTTTACGCACAAGAAGATCACCATGTCGCTGGCGGATCGTTCGACTAAGACGAGCGGCATCAAGATACTCACCCAAGTGGGTAAGGATCCGACAACCGATCGCTATTCGCAACTAAAGGAGGAGGAGGCCAAACTGCGTCTGGCCATGCGCACCCAGCACAAGGCGCAGCCCAAGAAGAAGAAGGCCGGCACCGGCGAGCCACTGATCGGTGGCGGCAACTCCTATCAGCATGACGATGGCAGCGACGATGAGAATGCCATCAGTTTAAGCGCCATCAAGAATCGCTATAAGAAGGGCTCCGGCGGTGGCGGTGGCGGTGCTCAGGGCGAGCCGAAGGCCTCCACCATTTACTCCTCCGACGAGGATGAGGGCTCCGACTTTGAGGCGCGTCGCAGCAAAAAGGTGAACAAAGCGAAGGCCAGCAAAGCGCTCCGCGATTCCGACAGTGAATCCGATGTCGGCAGTGGCAAGAGTGGCGATGGCCCCGATGACGATGGCAGTGGCAGTGGAAGTGGCTCGGGCAGTGGCAGCGGCAGCGATAATGAATCGCACAAAAGCGGCAGCAAATCCGGCAGTGGCAGCGGCTCCGCCTCCGGCAGTGGTAGCGATAATGATGATTAGACATTGTTATCCACACTTACATCAACAAAACTGTTCTCGGTTTCATCTTTTAGGTTGCCCATAAACAACAAATAAAATAGAATTCACATTAAAATCAAATATAATACTAATAAATATAATCATCCACTGGTTTCTCAGTCTGCTTAGAAATGTTGATAATTCTTGACCAGATCGGATTACTATATACCAATGGTACAATCTCTGGGAAACTGGAAGTTGAGTTAAAGAAAAACTTAAGTAAAACCAATAATATTTAAGTTATTCTTTAAATCATCTATCGATTATTTACTGTTAACATTATCATAGGAACTATCCTCATCAATAGTCACAAAATAAAAAATCTTCGAAATTAGATAACTGTATTAACTATTGCTTAAGAAATATATATTCTTGATCAGCATCACTAGTCCATTCGGAGTCGGATCGGTCCACTATATTATATAGCTGCCAATATAACAAAATATGCGCTCCTCAGATTTAGCCAAAATAAAATCATCATCATCTGCCATAGGAACAATCAATAAGTCTTAAGTTGTGGGATCGAAATAGATGTGGACATATTGTTTTCAGTACAAAATAATTGTAATAGAAAACATTTATAATTAAACATTTTCTTCCTTAGGAATGAAAGAAAATCACATTGAGAAATTTTATTTGTTTTTGGTTTTTAATATATTTTTCCATAAATTATTGCTTAAATATTTTTGTTTTATACAATTAGTCTAGTCGGCTTACAACTTGCGACGCATTCAACCCAAAACACACGTGTTTATATTTATTATATTTGCTTGTTATTATTAAATATTCACCTTAGTCAAATATCTACAACTGCATTTGATTTTTTAGAAATGATTCTTATCAATGTTTTTTTTTTTTTTTTTAAATTTTTTTGCACATTTGATTAGGGATTCTAGAAAGGTACACGTTCTACATTCATTCGGTTCTTTCTACTTGCCAAACATTAAACACTATTTTCTGCATTGGTTATTCGGTTTCGTTTTATAAATATGTATATATATACTAAATGTATCTAAAAAAGTAGTTCTCAAGTTTATTTTTTCTTTTCTTTTCCTTTCTTTTTTTTCTTTTTGCTTTGTAAACAAATATTCGAATTTTATAAATATCATAAATTATACATTTTAAGGTTTTTTTTGTTGTTTTTTTTTTATTTTTGAAAAATTGATTGTGCGACAATTTGTTGTCATTGTAAAGTTAATAACATTATATATAAATGCTAAATCAGCTTTGTAAAATTGCTTTGCTAGGTGACGAGTACACACACACACACAATATGGGTACACATTATATATGTATATATATATAAATATATATGTACAGATCAACTGATCTGGGGCCCCCTAAGTTGTGCGCATTACGAAATAAGGCAGTTTTTTATTTTGTATTATTATTATTATTGGAAACGTTGTCTCGTGTTATGCAATCGGAAATGCAAATTGTAAATATATACGTATATAGGTAAAATCCAAAAGAACAAAAACAATAAACGATCTTAGCTGATTGCATGTGTCCTGATTTTGGCATTAAGTACAATATGTGGTCAACCAAAACTGTTACATACATAAATATTCATCTGTGTATTCATATATGTGTATATATAAAATGCACTGTTGCCTGCTAACCTTTTGCGATTTTTCATCTATATAATACTCACAAAAATGGCAAAAAATAAAACAAAAACAGTCGCAATTGGAAGTCTACAAAATTGTACATACTGTTTTCAGTTTTAGTCTACATAAGCATACACACACACACTCACACGTGTACATATGTATATCTAGATGGTGCTGAATTATGGGCTAAATTGCTTTCTCTACAAGCCCACACATACAGACAGCGACACACATGGATTCCATTGTCCGTTCTCATAATCCACATTGATGGTATTCCTTTGTGGTATGTATGTGTGTGTGGAACCGATTTCATTTGCTGTTATTCCTTTGTGGTGTGTGTGTGGAACTCAGTTCAGTTGTTCTGCTGCTGCTGCTGCGGTTCTTGTTATTCCTTTGTGGTGTGTGTGTGTGGAACCCATTTCTGCTGCTGCTTTTGGCGTTGTCAGTCAGTTGGCACCCTTTGCCCCTCGGAAGCAATGCACCCTCATCAAGCGTCTCCTGCTGCTGCTGCTTTCTTAGTCACCCTCGCCGACGCCGGCTGATAACAAACGCCTCGCGCATAACAAAGAATTATATTAAATTGTTGCTTTTTGTTGTTGTTGTTGTTGTTTTTGTTTTGAAGAAAATTGCACAAAATGCACTTAGCAGCCCAGTGCTGTGTATGTGTGTGTGTGTATGTGAGGGAGTGTGTGTGTGTGTATTCCTTCATCAGCAGGCCTGCAAAAAAAAAAGAAACATGTAAAATAATTATAAAGAAAAGTTTAGTTTCTGTTGTTGTTGCTGTTGTTGTCAGCAGCTTAAGCGATGTACTAGAGCGTAAACACAACAAACTTAAACTGGAACTATGTTGAGATTGGGTTTGGGTTGGAGTGGGGTGCTGGGGGGCTGGGCACTTCGTATTGTTTACCAATTGCGACAAGGGCGGGGAGAGGAACGAGATCTTATCAGTTTGCCGGGCAGCAGCAAGTAAATGGGTATATAGCATGAAAAAGTCTGTGTTTGCTTTGGTATACAACTATCACACAAAAAAAAAAAACTTAATTGAACATTTTGTACTAAAACTTGGGTGTGTATCTTTCACACACACAGCAACAACACCTGATGATTATTGTCTCTGAAAGTGCATTGAACTCTGCCAACTGTCTTAATTTTCTTCTTCTTCTTTTTGACAAAACAATACAATTGTTTATCAAGTTGAACAACTTGACTCGATTCTTATCGCCTATAAAAAGCTAAGAAATGTTCTATTTAACTGCTATTTAACATGTCTATAAACTACATTTTATTAATTGATCTTATTTTTAGCATATTTGTTGGTCTAATTTTTGATCTTTCAAATGTACTACCTAATCGGATTACTATATCATATACACCTACTTCCATAGAATCAATTCATCATATTGTATCTTGTCTAATTGTTTATATATAATTTTTTCTTACGTGTGAAAAAACGAACCAATTTGCAATTTTTTTAAATGTTGGTTTTTACTATATTGTTTGGTATTTCCCCCATAAATTAAAATGTTATATTTATATATGATTTTTTTTCATTTGAAGGAAAAAGTGGCAAAAAGAAGCGTAAAAAAATAATAGCACCACTTACCCACTTTAAAGAAATCGCTTACTTATTTATAATTTATATAAAATGGTGCTTTTATTTTTTTTAAGTCTTTTTTTTCTATTTCATAAAATTTAATTTTTTAATTGTAATTTAATTTAAAATGACGATTTTCTACTTTTTCAGTTTTTTATTTTAATCTTCGTCTACTACTAAAAAGTACACCCTTGAAAAGATTTTCTGTGCATTACTTTTTGGCAACTGTCTGCCTTACAAATATTTATCTAAAGAGTAAATGTTCTTGAAGAGTTTATTGTCTTAGGATTATTCTCAACTTGTATTGCAATCTTATTAATTTTTTTAATAAATTTTCTGCAATTATAGGTAGGGTTTTATGTAGAATGTTACACTTTGGTTAGCAACAAAACCTTGAGCTGTAATGCTTGGCAAAAACCACTGCAACCAGCAAAACCACCAGATCAACACCACATCAGATCGTCACCTTGTCATTTGCAGTTGCGTACGTTTGTATGTAGGTGCTAAATGAAGCAAACGTTTCGGATTGTGATCATCGTGATTCGCACATTAAATATGCACCACAAAACACCAGCAGCAAACAACCAACAACAATAACAACAACAAGAATGAATGATTCATCGAGGGAGAATCCGACTCCAAGTCCAACTTACGTGCAGCGAATGTATCGAGTTGGTTTCGTAGCCGCCCTTGCTCTGCATTTGTGTTGAGATCGCATTGAGTCGGTTGGCGGACAGTTCCACATCCGCTGAACCAATGTGACCAGTGTGGACAAAATTCGTCGGATTACCGATCATGGAACGATCGATGCGCAAACGTTGATGATGTGGCCGGCGGGTGGGAGAGCGTTGCTGCTGCTGCTGGAAACAGCAGGAGAACCACTGCAGCCATATTTCGCCAGTGGAGGCCATCTTCTGTGCTAGCTTCCCGGACGATGATGATGGCTGGCGTTCAGTCTTATAATGGTTATTGGAAATGCTGCTGCTGCTTCCGGCCAGATTGAAGTCGTTGTTACGCGTGGAAATACACGCGTCCGCTTGCCTGCAAGTAAAATATCCATTATTAGCCAGTAGTCAAATTCGGAAAGCTGCTCCAGTTAGGCCCCAAAGCGCATCACTTGAAAACAGACAAAAAACATAAATAGTTTGCTGGGTGTATTTAAATTGCTTATTTTTGAATTTTGTGTTGGACTGTTGACTGCTCTACTTGTTGCCATCTTTTCACATGGCTACGCGCACAACAAACACACAACACACACCTGGAAATGTGCCAGAAGAACACACAAAAGAAATGAAATGGGCACTAAAACTAAGCTCGACAACAGTTCGCAGCAGAAAACGTTCGAAACAAAAAGCCAACAAAAAAAGCCACAATTAATTGGCACTTTTGTGTAATTAAAATCGAATGAAAGAAAGATGTAAAGCGTAGACAAGACAACAGAAAAAGATTGTAAGAAGCATGGTAAAAAAAAAACAACCATACTATACTATAACAGGAAAAAAACATAGAACTCCAGCACTTGGCGAGCTGCGTTCGCGTTTATCACTTACTTATGAATAAGGCTTTTGCGGTTTTCTTTTTGCTTGTTGTTGTACAGTTCAGCTGAATCAATAAATAAAAACAAGTTATGAATCGTCAGCTGTTGCCCGATAAAGTGCAACATGACTCATTACAAGGACGGTGTTCAAGTTGAAGGAACTGAATGCAAGAAACCACTTTCAGTTATAGAAAAGCATTTTAATCAGCATTGGAAGTAATGTGTCAACTCTTTTCATTGTATATGCTTCATCTTTATTATTCTTACTGGGTGACTGGAATGGTGAGTGGCTTGTCAGAACTGTTGGAAGCGGGAAGTTTTAGTTCAGACGCCTGTCTGCCTGACTGTCTGAAGTGACAACTAACTTCCTTAGCCACAAAACTTCTTGAGCTTTCTACGCACGCTTCACACACACGCAACGTGTGACATGCACTCTCCGTTACTGTTGTTGTTATTGCTTTTATTTTTCTCTTACTTTTGTTATTTTGTGCCGGTGTTTTATTTTTTGTTCGCGTCTGCCATTTTCTTGAGCAATTAAAGCTGCTCGAGCGTCTTTAATGCGCAGTGAAAACGAAATGAAAGTGTTATGAAGAGACGGAGATGGTAGATGGAAGCTCTGTAAAACAGTTAGAGTTGTGTGAGCGTGTGTGTGTTTGCGTGTGTGTGTGTGTGTGGGACATCATTGTATGCACTTCTGCCAGTGAGCTTTATCTATAAAATCGCAGCGCGTGTCACACAACAACAAGACGTAACCAATAAAAGAGCGAGAGAGACAGAGTGAGAGGGACAACTGACAGACAGACATCAAATGCGCTAAAGCGTTTCAATTTTTGTGTGTCAAAAGGTTATTAAAGTGGGCGATCTTTAAGAGATAAAACATACACATACAATTTATATACAAATATATCTGCGTGTGTTTGTGTGTGTGTCGCTTTTGTTTTCCTCGACGTCGTCAGGCGGCGTAATTAACATGCTGCTGGAAATCGAGTCGATGCTCTATCAAGAAAACGAAAGCTCAGACACCGTTAATTATCAATAAAGCACAGACGCACTTACTTATATGCACTAAACGAGGGGGAAAAACGAGTTAACAGCAGCGAACAGCAAAGAGCCTTTTAACATACCGAGAAAAATAAAAGAAGCAAACATGCAAATCACTTTGCAATAATATCCATAAACAAATGGATTTCCAATCAGCTTGTGCATGCGTCTGTTTCTCGCAAATGTTTATACATATACAGTTCCATTTTATGTGTGTTGTGTTTGCAGCTGCTGACATCATCAGATCAGCTACAAAAAGCCGGCAAAAACCAGGCGAGGTTATTGAATTTCGCTCGGCCAAAAACAAAAAAAAAAAAAATAGAAAAAAGACTGACAGTAATTACCATTACATACATTCAAACGCACATAAAAATATACCAAATTAAGGCGCTTAACCTTTTTTTGTGTTTTTGTTCAAAAAGTGATTAGTTCACGTAACGGTTGAGCTAGAAGCTTTGGCAGCAGTAAATCTAATTTCATTGGAACTTCCAGTTGGAATTTTCTGTTCTGTTTTGTTTGTTAAACATTTTTTGCTGCTTCTTTTTGACATCTGTAGATGCTTTTAAATTTAAATGGAATATTTCGAATTTTTTTCGATATGCCCAAATTTGACGTGCAGAAAGTGGACCACTGTACTGGAAAAGTCAACAAACTTTGCACTTGACTCAAAAATGTGCAATTGTAAACAAGTGTGACGTGTATTAAATGAAAATATTTGCCTAGCTCCACACAACCTATACATACTTATAAACTAACATATAAAATAATATTACATTGTATTAAATTATCACTTGAGCAACAGATATCGCACAGCATCCACAGATAGAAAACTTTCAGAAGCGTCTTAAACGTTTCCGAAGAAGCTTTTTAACATTAACCAGCATAAAACGCAAGTTTTTTTTTGTATAATCCGCCGTTTGTCGTTCAAAATACGACTCTGTTTGGTGGAAAGGGGTTGGAGGGGAAAGGGTAAGATGTAACATTAGTTTTTTTGTAGACGCATTTGGCAATTTTAATGTGACCCACATAATGCGCCAAAAGACAATTCACACGCGTCAAAGGCATAAAAACCATCTTAACAACACACCACCACCAAAATATTAAAGAAGGAAAAATAAAGACATTTATTTGGCTAACGATTTTGCACAACGGAAATGAATAAAAAAAATGGTGGGTTGTGCTGTGACTGCAATCCAAATTATGTGTGTGTGTCACGATGCGATATATATTACATCATTTTTTGTTGTTGGTCAAATACAAATGTCAAAAGAAAGGAAGGGCATTAAATATATGCGAAAGACAACCAGTTTTACATACATACATACACACACACACATATACATGTATCAGCGTCGCAATGTTAAAGGTTCAAGAAAACGCTTAGCTGACAAAAACGAAGATGACAACAAAAGAAACAACAGAAATAAGCGCTTTATTCAATAGTCAAAAAATGCAAATCCAAATCAATATTGCAATATTTTTTTTTTATGTGGACCCAAAAATAAATGTGTACAAGTTTACAAAAATATGCATTTATTTTACGGTTTATTTGTCTGGTGTTTCACAACAATCACCAGAGAACATTCGCTGCACTCCACAATCACTTCACTTGCTGCTCTCTCTTCCAACTCCTCTCTTCTCTGTGACTCATCCAGCAAATATTGACCGCCGCAGCGACAATTGTACGCATAGGCAAAGTTCCAGTCTTTGTCTATATTTGTGTTCTCTCCATCCTTCTCCTCCCCCTGCTCCTCTTCCAAGATTTCAACTGGAATGCGTTGCATATCGTTAAATGTTATGCTGGCATAGATGTTGTTGTGTTCCGTTTGAAATTTCGTCTGCAATAATTCGGCATCGTAATGCTTACGCTTAATGGGATCTTTCAGTGTATTCCAGGCCTCGTTTATCGCATTGAAATTGCTGTCGTGGTCGCTCTCTCGATTTGGGTCGCTCTCATTGAAATTTACAGTTACAGCTTGTTGTTGTAATTTATCGGGATGACATTGTAGTATTAATTGCTTATAATTGCGTTTAAGCTCTTCAAAAGTTGCCGTTGCGTTCGCATTGAGCAGTTCATAGAAGTTCAGATTTGACATCTGCAAGACACAATGAGACATACATCTTTTATATATATAAATATTAAATATATACTTACATTTAGTTTGATTGTTTGCGTGTTGATTTTTTTTAACATTCCTAAACATTTTGCACAGATCGATCAGCAGCGCGTTTACCATCACTGGCTGCACTTAACAGCTGTTCGATTCTTTTTTTCCTCTCTTTTCTTTTTTTCGCACTGAAAGTCTAATTGGAATTGGAATAAATCTTAAAAGCACCCTTTGCCCTATCTCACTCCCTCACACACATGAACGGCGCATATGTGAGTAGAGATGCCTTTGTGACGCAAAAAAGGAGCGTTCATTGAAAATTAACACACATTTCTTATTATATATATTTAAAAAATAAAATGTATATATTATATACATAAGAATATCATAATGAATATTAATTTAATGTTCTTCTGTTCGTCGTCTGCTTTGCATGTTATTTACACATAATTCAGCAAATCTCATTAATGCCGTTATATTAAGTTGTCACTGGCAACCAACACGCAACAACAAACACACACGCATACATACATATATATACACATACACACATACAAAAGTAGAACATTCAAATTGTCAAAAAAGCAAGAGTCAAACGCCAATTGCACTTGGAAAGGAAACAAGGTTAAGAAACTGGTTCGGCAACAATAACAATAACAACAGCAACAAACCAAAAATACATGTGAGAGAGACGGAAAAGCCAAGTAAATCGGTCGACGCATGCATTGACCTAATTTAAAAATTAGCAAAAGCACAAGAAAAAAAAGAAATGTTAACCGCAAGTTGGATAAAAACTGGCGCTGCCAAAATAGGGGGAAAGGCAAAATGTCAAAAGACTGGCAGCCGGGCAGGATGAAGAGACGGCAAAGCAGAAACACGAAAAAGCTCCCACCAACGGATAGACAAACACATTGTTTTTTTTTTTTTTGTGAATTGCATTTAATTAAAACGATAGAATAAAAAGTAATTATTATGCCAAGCAGAAGCAGACACACACACATGTTTACATGCACTCGAATTTGATTTGGTGTCTATGCACATCCTCCCCCCCCCCCTCGCACCCCCTCGATCGACCTTCTATTCTACATGTATTTATAATAAAAAAAATAAGACTTGCCTTTTAAGGTGTTGACTTTTTCCTGTCGACAACCAAAAACGTCGACGTTCTGCCGCTGCCTCTGTTGCTGCCGCTGCTTCTAATTGGACGTTGTTGCTTATCTGTTGTCGGTATTATGATTTTAGAGGGGGTGGGTGGGTGCTTTTGTGTTTAAATAGTAGAAGCAGAATTAGCAAATCTCAATTCTGTTTATGTGCTTAGCACACTTTAAGCACAAACACTGAACTCAGCACGCGCGTTACATTTCCATTTGTTTATTAACTTGACTGATCATCTTTCACTGTACGTATTTAATTATATTTTCGTTTTATTTAGTTTTGTGTAAACAAATTGGTAAAACGCGACTCGCAACGATCCGCCCCGGTCGCACTCAAAAACGCATCAAAGAATAAATGCTTTTGCAGACTGACCGTATACATATAACTCGTGAATACCCACAAAACGCGATATGAGTTGAAATCGATTTTTAAATACAATTGCTGACCTATCGAAAATGCATGCGTGCAGCAATAAGCATTTTGTCGTTTTGCGAATGTCGAAATCAACCCTGCCGTATGACGCTTGAGCTGTCAATGCGATTTCCGCTTTCTTTCCGTGCGGTTCTTAAACATGACTGGTTTAACGAACAGGGTAAGTGCCACGATTTTGACAAATAAAACCGAGTTAACTTATCGGCGCAAGCAAACAAATGTGTGCAAAACATTAATTATACCATGCTCTATCTGCAAATATGCATTAAATGATTGTTTGACAGCGATTTGGTGTTGTTTTGAGTGCGCGAAAGCTGTGTTCCTGTACACGTGCCCAAACGCTGGCCAAAAAAAAAAAAATAAAATTTGATTAAAACATGTGAGAATTAAAGTGGCTTCAATCCGGCAAATTTCACCAAATGTGTATTTTATAGCTAATTAATGTGCATTGCACACATTTGTTTATGCTTTGCGCCGCTCTATTTAACCTCACTTTTGCACCAAATATGTTGTTATTTATTTTAATTCGTCTTTTTGCTTGTCTGCAGACCGTTGTTATTGATGGTCGCGGCCATTTACTGGGCCGCCTGGCCTCCGTTGTCGCCAAGTACCTGTTGCAGGGCGGTAAGGTAGCCGTGGTGCGCTGCGAGGAGCTGAACCTCTCCGGCCACTTCTACAGGAACAAAATTAAGTTTTTGGCCTATTTGCGCAAACGTTGCAACGTGAATCCGGCTCGTGGCCCCTTCCACTTCCGTGCCCCATCCCGAATCTTCTACAAGGCGGTGCGAGGTGCGTTTAAAAATGAATTATTTATTTGTTGTTGTGTTTTCGATGATGCTCAAACATTTTTACCTACATTATTTGAACGTAGAAACCATGTAAACAAAAACAGAAACTGAGAAAGCAGACAACAAATGAATTGAATTACCTTATTATACATGTAAACATTTATTAATTCTGCTTACTTTCAATTGCAGGTATGTTTATTATATCAGGCGATAATTGCGACTGCAGCTTGTCCTTTAATTGATGATTATTATATTCTTACCTACATTATTTGAACGAGAAATCGTGTAACCAACGCAGAACTGAACAGCCAACAATAGTTCTATATTTATATCTGTAATTGGTCTGCCAACTAAATGTGATTTGCTTTTGTCTGTTTTGCAGGCATGATCCCACACAAGACCAAGCGTGGCCAGGCTGCTTTGGCGCGCCTGCGTGTCTTCGATGGTATTCCATCACCGTACGACAAGCGTCGTCGCGTCGTTGTCCCCATTGCGATGCGTGTGTTGACTCTGCGCTCCGATCGCAAATATTGCATGGTCGGTCGTCTGTCGCACGAGGTCGGCTGGCATTATCAGGATGTCATCAAGAGTCTGGAGCGCAAACGAAAGGCCAAGCTCCACATCACCCTCAAGCACAACAGAGAGATGAAGAAGCTGACGGTGAAGGCGCGCGAGAACATTGCCAAGGCGGCCGAGCCCTTCAACAAGATTATCAAGTCCTACGGCTACGAGGTTTAACAACAGCACCGGCAGTGTCTATGTGCTTAGGGCGTAGCGTTTTTTTAAAAGAAGAATAAAACATCTAAGTTTAAAAAAACCAGCGCAGCTTGTTTTAAATTTAACAATTTTTTATTTTATGTGGGCAACTTTTTTTTTATGGTTTTCCAACTGGAAGCTTTGAACAGCTGATCGATTGCAGCTTTTCCCGAAGCTGATTGCATTTATCGTTTCTGGCTGGCAACTATCGATTTCATTCGATCACTTTGTATTCTCCTGATTTCCGTCATGTCAAATTTTAAGGAAAAGGTGATTATTGTTACTGGTGCTAGTTCTGGCATTGGAGCAAGCGCTGCTGTGCACCTCGCCAGCCTTGGCGGTCTGCTCACCATCGTTGGACGCAATGTGGAGAAACTGCAAGAAACCGCAGAAAAGATTCTTGCAGCAGGTGGCTCTCCTGCACTGCAACTGCAGGCGGACATGAACAACGAGGCGGATGTGGAGCGAATTGTGGCTGCCACGCTGGCCAAGCACGGACGTATCGATGTGCTTGTGAACAATGCGGGCATCATTGAGATAGGCACCATTGAGAATACATCGTTGGCTCAATACGATCGCGTTATGAACACCAATGTGCGTGCCATCTATCAACTGACCATGTTGGCCGCCCCGGAGCTGGTGAAGACCAAGGGTAACATTGTAAACGTGTCCAGTGTGAATGGCATACGGTCGTTTCCCGGCGTGCTCGCCTACAATTTGTCCAAGGCAGCCGTCGATCAGTTTACGCGCTGCGTCGCCTTGGAGCTGGCTCCCAAAGGTGTTCGTGTGAACTCCGTGAATCCGGGCGTGATTGTCACCAATATACATAAGCGCGGTGGCATGGAAGAATCTACCTATCAAAACTTCCTGGAGCACTCAAAGACGACACATGCCTTGGGTCGTACAGGCGATGTGAAGGAAGTGGCTGCTGCAATTGCATTCCTCGCCAGCGATGAGGCAAGTTTCACAACAGGCGTCAGCTTGCCGGTTGACGGCGGACGACATGCGATGTGTCCGCGCTAATTTAAAAACAAAAACACAATAAATATGTAAACATGTGTATGAATTTGTAGGCAATTGGCATTTTTTAAAATAATAAATTTAATAAGCAAGCTAATTAGCAGTTTTGATCACGATTCAAATTTCGCAACTTTCAGCTGTGAGAGACCGCCAAAAACAACAAAAAGGTAAGAAGTCTTTTATCGATTTAGATAGATGTCGATTAAGCCAACATTTGTTTTTTTTAGCTTGCGCAATTTCAGTTTTTAAAGAGATAGAGAGAGGCAGAGAGAGCAACTTATCGATGGCGCTAGATATCGATTGAGTCAATATTTGAAAATTTCTTATCCATCGCTTCGCGAGTTGTCGCAGAGAGCGCGAGAGAGAGCGCCATCTATCGGTTTAGCTTGTTATCGAGCTCAGCGCTTTGAGTGCTGTTGCCAACAGTTAACATAGATATCGGTAGGCTTTGTCATTACCAATTAAACCACCATTTAAGGCATACGCAGTTGCGCGAAAATGGCCAATTTCAAAGATAAGGTGATTATCGTGACGGGCGCCAGCTCGGGCATAGGTGCGGCTACCGCTGTGCACCTGGCCAGCCTTGGCGGTCTGCTCACAATTGTTGGACGCAATGTGGAGAAACTGAAAGAAACCGCCGACAATATTCTGGCTGTATGTGGCGCTGCTGCGCTGCAACTGCAGGCGGACCTGGACAACGAGGCGGATGTGGAGCGAATTGTGGCAGCTACTCTGCAGAAATTTGGCAAACTGGATGTGCTGGTTAATAATGCTGGCATCATTGAGACGGGCACCATTGAGAATACATCGTTGGCTCAATACGATCGCGTGATGAACACCAATGTGCGTTCCCTCTATCAGTTGACCATGTTGGCCACTCCGGAGCTGATCAAGACCAAGGGCAACATTGTCAACGTATCCAGTGCGTGTGGCCTACGTTCCTGTCCCGGTGTCCTGGCCTACAATGTGTCCAAATCGGCCGTTGATCAGTTTACGCGCTGCGTCGCCTTGGAGCTGGCTACGAAGGGAGTTCGTGTGAACTCTGTGAATCCTGGCGTTATCGTCACGGAACTGCACAAGCGTGGCGGTCTCGATGACGCTGCCTACGCCCAGTTTTTGGAGCGCACCAAGCAAACCCACGCTCTGGGTCGTCCCGGCGATGTGAAGGAGGTGGCTGCTGCAATTGCATTCCTCGCCAGCGATGAGGCAAGCTTCACCACGGGCGTCAATTTCCCAGTGGATGGTGGTCGTCATGTCATGTGTCCACGTTGAGCTTGAGCTTTGGCTTGAATAAAGACGGATCGCTACTTTCAATTTAATATTGAATGGAGACAACTAGAAAAAAACATTCAATTTTAGTGCAGCTTTATTTTTAAGACACAAAATAAATGCATCAAATATTCTTTGGCCAGATTTGAGTTTTCTATTGCCAGAATTTGGATGAGTATCTTAGTTTATTTTGGAGCATGAATAGGCAAGAGAATTTTAGATTGATCGAAAAATTAAAGCAACAAATAAAAATCAAAATAAAAACCAATTTTAAAATATAAAAAACTGTAAAATGCAAAACAATTTTGTCGGCAGTATTTTCCAATTCGTCTTATTGAAAAACTTGGACACGCAACCACTGCTCCAGCTACAATTAACGCGGGCACATGGCATGTCGACCGCCATCCACAGCCAGGCTGACACCCGTGCTGAAGGTGGCCAGATCGCTGGCCAAGAATACAATTGCGTTGGCCACCTCATCGGTGGTGCCGGGTCGGCCCAGGGCATGAGTGTTCTTCGAGTGCTCGAGAAACTTCTGATAAGTGGCCTCATCCATGCCGCCGCGCTTGTGTAGATTGGTAACGGTTACGCCCGGATTGACGCAATTGGCACGCACACCCTTCGCAGCCAGTTCCAAGGCGACGCAGCGCGTCAGTTGATCCACGCCCATTTTGGATAGATTGTAGGCGAGCACGCCGGGAAACGAGCGTATGCCATTCACACTGGACACGTTGACAATGTTGCCCTTGGTCTTGATCAGTTCCGGGGTGGCCAGCATGGTCAGGTGATAGATGGCACGCAAATTGGTGTTCATCACGCGATCGTATTGCTCCAGGCTGGTGTTCTCAATGCTGCCCGTCTCAATGATGCCTGCATTGTTGACCAGCACATCCAGTTTGCCAAATTTCTGCATGGTTTCGCGCCACACTCGCTCCGTGTCCGCCTCCTTGCTGATGTCGCCCACAACGAGTGTGGGCATGACACCGCCAGCAGCGGCACTGCACTCATCTGCCACTTGTTGCAGATTTTTCATATTACGTCCGTTGAGCGCCAGGCAGGCGCCATGTTTGGCGAATTTGAGCGCTGTGGCGGCACCGATGCCGGAACTAGCACCGGTTATTAGCACAACTTTTCCGGCGAAATTCATAGCTGAAATAATTGCTTATGTAATCACTTGCTTGGCTTCAAATCTGGGCATCTGCCGCAGCTTCTGGTTTGTTTTGCTTGCGTTTGGTTTGATTAACAAGTGCGCAAGTGTGCGAGCAGGAGAGCAATAGTTCAAGATCGCTACTCAACTGGTTTTGGCGTTGCCACCCTGTCGTCTGTGCTGCCTATTGCATTTGGCAAGCCAAACGGTCACCCTACAAGCAACATTCAAGGCCAGCACTTGCCTCAAATCACCCTCAACGTTGCCACCTAATGGAAAATTGAAATTTCAGTTTTGCAATTATACTCGTACATATGTTATTTATTGATTTATGCAACTTGTTCATCACCTTTACATGCACATGCTTCGGCACACATACATTTGTGTGTATGTGTGTGTTTATGCATGTTTTAATACTATTTATTTATGTGTATTTTTTACAGCGCATTGATATATATCATTTTTGTCTCAATATTAAATCTCAAACAACAAAAACTAATTTGCGTTTATAAAGTTTTCAACGTTGTTTTCTTTGTTTTCAATTCTTTTTTTTTTGTTGTGTGTAAGCGCGAGTTATGTTTGCTACAACTTTAGAAAAATATATAGTTTATATATGTTGCTTGGTTGGTTGGTGTAGTAGCATATTATATCGATTACATGGACTGGGTACAAATGTTGTATACAATTCCTTCATTCATTTTACGTTCTTGGTTTTTTTGTGTTAACAACTTTTATGATTTTTGTTTTTTGTCAACTTCTTACAGCTTAATAAATGTCAAAAAATGGAAGTAAAATTCATTTAGAGTTCTCAGAGGCGGTTTACTCTACAAAAAGCGTGCTACAATATAAAAATTGCTTAAAATTTGTGGAGTTTTTCTTTGTGTATGTGTGTGTCTGTGTGTGAGGCGGGAAGTGGAGGGGGTAATGGTTGTCTGTTTATCTTTGTTTAATTCAACGATTTCATTTTTTAAGGCAACCACTTTTAGTGCGCTCAGCAAATAATTCGTAACAAGCTGTAATAATAAAACAATAAAAAATTACATATATTCAGTTATTTTGTAGGTTTTTCCTTTTAATATATATATATATAAATAGTTTTTGTTTTATGTATGTTTTTTGTTTTTTAATCGTTCGTTACTGTTTCTTTTTGCTTCCGTTTTCTATGCATTTGTTTTTAGTACTATTATGTAATACAGAATTAAATATGCTCTAATACAATTATTACAAGTTTTAATTTAAATTAAACTAATTGTAAACTTAGACATTTAATAAAGGGCGCCTCAAGCGTACGCTGTTTTCATTTCTTTTCATTTTTTTATATTCTTTTTCTGTTTTACTTTTCGTAATATTCCCATTTTCATTTTATTCGTGTGCTTTTTTGTTGGGAATTTGACATGAAAAACGGCTTGTGAGAATTTCAAGCAAACAGGGCGATTAATATCATTGAACTTAATCGAAAGGCAGATTCGACAGAAATAAGTAACATTTGTTGGGGGAACCAGAGTAAGGCGTGTATGTGTGTGTGTGTATCTGAGTGTGTGTGTGCTTGGAACTCTTTTGCTGCTCGGGGACGTGTAGATTGTTCTTGTTGTTGTAAACTAGAAAACGCCAACTAAAAATCTAGAAATAGGACAATATATATATTTATATGGATAGTTAGAGGCCTCGAGCATAAGAATTGAGACTTAATATGAGTATCTCAAATCAATTCGTAAGAGCACACAACAAAAGATTACAAAATGTGATGAGAGAGAGATAGTGAAGAACATGCGATACACATGCGTTCCACATGCCATAAGTATGTGTGAGGGTGTTTGTGTGCTGAGTATGTGTATGTGTGTGCGCGTTTACAGCATAAAATATTTATGTATATATATATATATAAACATATATATGAAAATACATTCAGGCCGCAAAATAATCAATCCAACTTGTGGTGAAGTTTAACTACTACCTCCTTGTCCCTTGTCGTAGATGAGTTCCTCGCATATCTTGAGCAGATCGGCATTCTCTCGCGATTTCTGCTGCAGTTGCTCGGCGGTCGAGATGCGCGACACTTCCTCCTTTTTGAGTAGTGCTTTCAACTTTTTCACCTCATCCGTGTGCTCTTTTGTAAGGGTGGCCAACTTTTTGTTTGCACTGTAAAATGTGATTGGGAAATTCATTTTGGCATATTTTTATCAATTTTTCTTTTTTTTTTATAGATTTTCATTACATATCCATTTGCTGCATGGCATGGCTTTTCATTTGCTCGTATCGCTGCTCCTGCTGTCGCAATTTATCCATCACTTTCTTCTTCTCCTCCAGCAGATTTTCCTCGATCTGCTTTAGGTGTGAGGTCATCTCCTTGCTTTTTTCATATTTACTGCATGAATAACACGAGTAATTAAAATTGATATCGAGACTACGACTACTATTTGAAGGGCTTACACATGGAGATCGGAAAATGTCGTTTCCAGCGACATTAAATGTGTGTAATTGGAATCACGATCTGTTTGCACCTCCAACATTTGCCTCTCATGATTTTGTACCAGCTGCTCCTTGTCATGGATTAGCTCCGCAATGGCTTTCTCGTAGGCTTCAATGACGCCGCTGCAAGTGTTTGTTTGTAAATAATTGCTGGATAAATTCAAGCGATTTGTGTTATTACACTCACTTGAGCTTTGAGTTGTTTTTGTCCTTTTCTGTAATGCGTTTGACGAGCGCCTCTTCGCGCTGTTCTGCCTCTTTGAGTTTGTTTTCAATGTCCTCGGAGCGGGTGCTAAGGAGCAACGTGTAATAATTATTTAGACAATACGTTCCACACTTCAAAATTCACAAAAACTTACACTTCATTTTTGATTTTCTTCTCCAGTTCATCCATGTTGTGGTATTTGTGTGTTTTGTCCTCCGAGTTCAGGCTAAGAAATACAATATTAATCATTACACATACGATCCACATATGATCCAAAGTGATTTTCACTTACGTTGAATTGTCGAAGGTTTTGTTACAATCGTTATCAATAACGTCCACACTCATTTTAGCATGCTTCTGCAATAATTAAGAAGAATATATATGATGAATATTAAATAATTCTCAATTAATTTCAACCACAAACTCACTTTTGTTATTTCCCCGGACTGATTGCTGCCGCTCGAATCGTGCTCCTCCAATGTGGGACTCAAAGCACGTGTTAGATTATTATTATTGTTATTGTTTTTATTGTTGCTGTTCTTGTGGTTGTTGTTGATATTGCTTAGAATGTTGTGGAGCGTTTGCTCCTGCTGCGATTGTTGATTCACAGGCACCGGAGTACCCAGAAGCGGATCAAATTTCAATAGCAACGAGCTGCGATCGATGGGCGCATTGTTGCTGCCTTTGGTGAATAAATAGTCTAAATCCGATGAATTCAGTATTACTGTTGTATGTGTGTGTGGGTGTGGATCGTGTGTGCATTTTTGTGTATTAAGATTACATATATGATGTATGTACATGCGCGTGCATTTATTTGTTTGTTGTTGTTTATTGTTTTTGTTTTTGTTTTTTTTTTTGGATTTGTGGTGGTGACAGAAAGATAAGAAAAAAGTTAGTTAATCAATTCATGTTTCTAATATGTGATTTATGGATATGTGCAGTATTTATTCCCTGGCAAATGTGTTTAAGGGAATTTAACGATTCTTATTTGGGAGCGATCACTGTAGTATTATATTAATTTACATCAGATTTGATAATTTGTCGCATTAAACAATATATTATAAATACTTGTGTGTGTATAAGTCGATAAATAGAGAGCAATATTATTGGCACAAATTAGCACAAATAAAATCGAAGCTTAAGCATCAACGACTTTCAAATGCACTGCGTAAAAATGTGAGGAGTGCAAATGACGATTTCTTATTTCCTTCTCTCCTTTTCCCTCAAATGCTATTCATGTTTGTTTTGTGTTTTCCGTTCTAATGGACCTCATTACTTGAATATTTGTAGCGCACCTAATCCCCAACAAGCAGCTGAATCTCTTTCTTCATCTCTCTCTCGCTCACGCTCTCTTGTTCTTTGCATGCTTCAGCGTTGAAAACAAAAGCGGAAGGAAAATGACAACGAAGAAGGGACGGTGATATTTAAATAACTGCGGCATATGACTCAAAGGTGGCCCTACCCTATATAAAGAAAGAAGAGAGAAAGAGACAATTACCTCCCTCCCCAGAAAGCAATTGAGGTGTGTCACCAAACAGAAGCCGCATAATTTTGGTCAACATATAAACAAATGGCAAATGGAGCGGCCTTAAAATAGTAAAAAGAAAACCCGCAGATACATAAAAAAATATTTAAAAAAAAGACAGGGTATGTCAAATGCAGGTCACTCAACTGCAGCAGGGTGAGGCGATAAGGCAGGCGGTCAACAATTATAAATCAAAATATAAAATTGCAGAACAAAACAAAAAATATGAAAACGAAGCCGCAACGGCGACTTTTGTGAGTCATTTTATGCAATAGCAGCGACGACGAGCAGAAGGCCCAAAATAAAATGGATTGCTTTTTTCTTTTTCTTTTCCAAATGATACAATTGACAAACTGATGTCAATGCATCAAGACACAATAGCAAAAGGAGAAAGAGTATGAGGGAGAGACAATAAGAGAGGAACTTGCTGAGAAAGCCGTGGCTCTCTCTCTTTCGCGCGCGCGGTTATTAAGCGCAATATTTTTTCACACTGCACTGCGTTTTAATTGCGTGTATATCTGTTTGTTGTTTCTTGACAACTTTTGAATTTTCAAGATTTTTTACAGTTATTAAAATACTGGCAGTGTTAACCATGACCACGCAGCGCCCACACGCACGCACACACACACGCACACACACACACACACACACACTCACTCACTATGACTGAAACACTTGCTCAACACAGAGTTCGACACGCACACACACACAAACACACAACGACATTACGGTCTCGCTCTCTTTGAAAAAAAAAAAAAACTTTTTACTTCAGTCTACGTCTTCATCTTGTGGCTCTTTATTTATGCTTCTTTTTTTTTTTTTTGGTTTTGGGTATTTTGTCATTGACACTTTTGTGTAACTGTGCAAGTTGTCGTTGTTGTTTTTGCTGGGCACACACACCACAGCTGCTTTGCATTTTCTAAAATTTAAGCAATTTCCACAGGGCAAACAAATCGAAAACATTTGCTAAACTCTGGTAACACATTAAATATTTGTTTTCTTTGCACATTTTCAATTACATTTGCAAGTACTCCGTTAAAATGACGTCGACGTTAGAAAGGCGCAGACAATGTTATTTAGCGACTTTATGGCAGGCAGAGCGACGTGCGCGGTGGCACCAGCGACAGCGTCAAAAGTTGAAAACTAACTGAAATGGAATGCTAATATGCTTACTTTTTTCTCTGATGCCAATAAGAAAACCAGCGCACGCACTCAATCAGACACACACACACACACTTATAGACAAAAATACACATACAGACAAGAGAGCGAGTCAGGTTTGATTCTGAGTGGACTGTGACAGTGACGCGTATGCAATGAGCAAGTGCGCTGCGCCAGCGCGGAGAGAGCGTCGCTGTGTCATATGAAGAGAGAGAGTGTATCTTGAATGTGTATGTGCGTGTATTTGTGTATACGTTGTATATTCCTGGGGCTGACTTCTCTTGCTGACTATCGTAGTAACACTTCATGTGCAAGTTCTATGCAAGATTCCCATACTTTGCACTGAGAGCTCATGTGTATGAGTGAACGAAAAACATAGGAGACTGAGACAGCGACTAACTGCATTCGACAAGCTAGAGTTGCAATGTTCTATGAGGATAATATAAATATATTGATGGAATAGCAAGAAAAATATGTAATGTAAGTATACGAATTTTTAAATATATTTATTGACAACTATTCGTTAATGTTAAACAAGATTGCTTTCAAATGAAATGAATGAACTTCTGTCACTGTTAGCTTGTTTTTACTGTAGCTGTCTCCTCTCCCTCTTTCAATTGGACTTGGTTCTATGAATGGTGAATGAGAGATGAATATCAACGATGTGCACTAATGCGTTTGTATTGGCACACAGAGCTGCATTTGTTAAGTCAGCGATAACGATTAGTGCGCCCAATTCAAAAATGTATTTCATCATAGCAAATCCAAAAATGGCAATCAAAGTAAATGAAGTGTAAAAGTTAGCGAAAAATTGACAAAATTTATTAAACGACATTATTATTTGTATACATGAGCAATTTTCGAATTAGGCAACGCCTTGCATTAATTAGTCAAAAATATGGATGCTCTCATCGGTGGCAGACACACAAACTAATGCAAAAAAAAAAGAAAAAAATTTACAGACAGCAGCACATCAATTGGATAGCGTGACGTCACATTGTAGACCTTTGCGTTTATAAATTTGGTGCGAAGATTACGGCATACTGATAAGGGTTCGAGTGCGAACAGAGAGAGGGAGAGCGAGAGCGAGAAAATGAGAGAGCGCCAAAGTGCTGTCAAATTGAGAGCGTAATACAGCAAAAACGTGTACTCATTTAAAGCATGTGTGTGAGTGTGAGTGAAGGGGCAATGCGGCATTTTCGAAGACCAGCGCCTGCATTAAAATGCAGCCATAACAACAATAGCAACAACAACAACAACAACATGCAGACAGCTGCGCGGCAGCCAAAAATTATGCGCTTAATTGACGTTGAGTTTGCTGCTGTTGTTTTTGTTGTTGTTGCTCTCTTTCCTGTTTGTGTGTGTGTGTGCCGTTATGTTGTGGTATTGAAGTTCAGGTTCATTGCCTTGCATGTGGTGATTTATTTTTACAGCTAGACGAACTACTCTATCTACTCCAGCCCCAGCCTGACGGCACATGCAAACAACAAACTAAAAACTCGACCCTGGCTTGTGCCCACATTTCAAGTTCAAATGCCAAAGCCAACAAGGACCCTCCCCCGCCAACTACTACTCCTTCCTCCTTGCCAACATTCTGATGCGCTGAGGTCACGAATATTACAGGATGTCGATGCAAGCGGTTTGTGGTGACGTGCACGAGGTTTCAATGAGGATATACAGTTGCACAACAAATAATAGCACCACTCTCACAAGAAATGTTTTCACAGATGGCTTTATTCAATTCAATCAAATCCATTGATGTGGTAATGCAATTGTTAATTTCTTCCTTGATCTGCTACCCTTAGCCCTGTAGTGATGTCCAGTGCCCATTTAATATTATTTTATATCTCACTTAAGCTTTTATTATAATGCAAATATTCAAATCTAACCTTTTACAAAACCAATAGAGAATTTAAAATTTTCTTAATTTTATGTTTAATGTGAACTTTTTACACAGAAATGTGCCAAACAAATTGATTAAAGCCGTCTGATTTCCACTTTTTTTTTTTGAAAACTAACAAATTATTGTCTTCACACGTATATTAATTTTTGAAAAATGTGGCAAAACCATTGCTTGGTTTTTGGTCATTCATAAGAAAAAAAGTCGTAGTAAGTAGATATTATTTTTTCGCAACTGTAATTGTGTATATGTAGGGGTGTATATATGTGTGCACACTTTTATAAGCAAGCGATTTATATCCGGCATTGCATGGGCCAAGTGTTTTTCTTTTTTATATGTTAAATTTAAATTAAAGAGAAACACTTGACCACAACTAATCAAATTTGTGAGCGTGATAATTTGATGGAATTTTTGTTATGCATATTAGTGTTAATAAGGGGCGTAGCCTTTGGAGGGCGTGTTACTCACTGTTGTTGTTGCTGGCGCCATCGTGAAACTCGGCCTCATCAAATTGGACCGCGGCTGCAGTAGGATCATCAGCAGGAGCAGCAGCAGCTGCCTGATTATTGCTTCTGGCCATGCTGCTGAAGGTGCTGCTGGTAAATTGGGGAGCCTTGAAGATATCATCTGGGATGGGTGACATGGCGCCAAAGTGATCCACATACACATCATCCTTTTCATCGCCAACGCTCAGCTGCTCCTTAACGGAGAGCGTCTGCTCCTCGAGCATGTGCTCTTTGTGAATAGACGGACGCTTGAGTTGTACCGGCAGCGGCGGAGATGGACGCAGCGGCTCTTGCTTCGGCTGCTGCTGCTCCGGCTGCTGTTCCTGTTCATGTGTTGCCATGGGCGGAGAGTGCATCTCCCGCTGCCGAGATGGTGAGGGCGTCTTTGTCGCGTGATGCTCCGCTGAGAGTGTAGTGTCCACGCTCATTGATACATCCACATCCATGGACTCCAGCTCATCGCCCAGAATGTTTGCCTCGGTGGCCTCCAAAGCCGGCGATGCATTCTTTGCAATGGTCATTGTGCGTCGCTTCGATTCCGTTGGTTCAATCATTGTGAAGGTGCGACGCTGCTGATCCTTGGCATCATCCAGTGGCACCCCGTATGTGTCACGTCTTCTCACGGTAAGCGCCTCAGCTGTGCTGTCAAAGGTGCCATTCAAAGGAGACTGCTCTGCCTCCTTGGACTGCTCGGGACTTGGCTGCGATACGAACACTTCCACGGGCAGCGGTGATTTGGCTATAACGCCACCGACAACAATCGACCTCTGCTCAGCCGAGTGCTCAATGATGGCCTGTTCCAAATAGTCCATCTCCTCGTGCTCGGGCGGCGCATGCGGCGAGCGTGGAAAGTGACCCGGTGACCCCGCGGGAGATTTGACGGGAAAAGCGGGCGATGTGGGCGCCGAAATGTTTTCCTGCGATGTTGGATTGGTTATATTCAGCGTCAGCATTGGAAATTGTGTGTGTTTGATTTCCATGGGTGCCACTGATGCAATGGGTAAGCTCGGACTGCCTGGGAATTGCTTCTGCTCCACAGATTCTGTGGTAGCTGGCTGCTCTCCTCCATCTGCAACTGGTGGCTCAGCAAACGCCGCCATTGCCCTCAGCTCCGCCAACTCCTCAGCTGTCCGCGTGCGATGTGTGGGTATGGGCGGTGAGGTGGGCAGCATTGGAGGCACCACCAGTTGCTCCTCAACTGTGGGTGCAACTGCAGCTGTTTGCTGCGCCTGCTTTGTGGCTAATGGTGGAGAGATTGGAGCTGATGCTGTCTGCTCCTGCAGCAGCTGCTCAATATGCATTTCCTGCTTCTCCTCAGTTTTAGGTGAGTTTGAAGCTGCAACTGTTTGCATCTGTTGCATCTCTTCTTGTTCTGTTTTAGGTGAGTTTGAAGCTACCACTGCTTGCATCTGTTGCATCTCTTCTTGCTCCGTTTTAGGTGAGTTTGAAGCTGAAATTACTTGCTTTTGTTGCAGCTCTTCTTGATCGTTGGCAACCGGCTGCACTTGTTCGATTTGTAGCTGCCTTAACATCTCATTGGAGGACAACTGCTGCTGCAGCAGGTGACAATCCTCGGGTGCGAGGACATCCTTTAACATTTCCATTGTTTCATTTATGTCATCCACATCCATGGGCTCACAACTATCATTGTGACTGGAGACAGTCGCCGCCTCGCTCAGCGTATTCTCCAGTGTGGTGGCCGTTGCATTGGACAAATGGTGATCGAGCACCTCATTCAGAGCACTCGCGTAGGCGTCGAACTCGGACTGATCCGCGGAGAGCTTGGCACTGTTTAGCGAGAGGCATTCGGCATAGACATCCGAATCCGAATTGTAATCCGGCTCGCTGACCTTGAGCACAGTGGAGCTCAGCGTTGGCATACCAGCATCCGTCTTTAATTGAGCTGAAGTGCAATCAAAAATAATTTAAGAAATTGTCTCCCATTTTTGAATCTCCAAACCTCACCTGACTCACCTTCCATGTCGGCGTTGAGTGGCGGCAATTCTGGAATTTGGGTCTCATCGTATTCGGGCAGTCCGGTGAACTTTAACACTGGCTGTTGCTCGCAGCTGTTGGGCGTTGTGGGCGTGACCGGCTGCGAGGGGCAAAGCAATGCTGAGATGAGCGCCTTCTGCTGATCCATGTTGTGTCTGGGACTCGGCCTCACCGCCAACGGACTGAGCTGCGCACACCGCGACGCATTTCATGTGAAAGAAAACGAACAAAATGTTAATCACAAATTAATTAATGCACATTTTTCAATTCACAACATATCGCGTGTGCAACGAGAGAAACCGCAATACACAGTACACCGTCTTGAGACGTGAGGCATGAGACTCGACTTCGTCGTAAAAGAAAATATTATGAAAAATAAATAAATTAAGCGGAGCAAACAACAAATCCAAACAAATCCCCAACCAAAACGTAAACAAGCCGACAGCCTATTTGAAATATCATCATGATCATAATTGTTGGCTCTCTCGCAGGCTGCTGTTTGCATGAACCGCTGACATGCCCCATTGGCAACGGGGGCAGCTGGCACAGCAGTTTCGGGGCGCATAGCTGGTGACAAAAATAGGCCACAATCTGGGCAAATCTGGGCTAATCTTAAGGGTCGAACACCGTCAATCTGATGTCCCCAAACACATAGAAGATATATACGAATAAAAAAAATACTCTATATTGTGGATTGTGTTAAATAGAATCGAAGAAATTACTTTCTTAAGGCATGTATTATAGAATTGAAATTTGTACTTCATTTTCAATTAGTTGATTGTGGAACGCATTAATTGTAATATACTTATGAAGCTTTTTTTTTATATTTATGAGATGATTTTACATATAAGCCTATCCTTTATGAAGAGTGGATTGGATTGGATATATATTTAATAATAATTTGTTTATAATGATTAGACTAGCTCAAATATATATATATTATTAAAATGCAAGCTCAGCTTAACAAATTGAAGTAGAGCAAATTAGCTTTAAGGTCAGGTGTAAAAAACTAGAGCCTACATAATACTACTTTAAAGGCATAGGTCGCACTTATGTGTATTCCACTACAGTTCAACCTAAGTGGAATGCCTATGTAATTAAGTCAGCACATGCGATTGACATACTATATACTATATAAAGACCTCCCATTCAAGACAACCTGGGCAAATGTGTGGCATCGATACACATAGATAAATGCCGAAGAAGTGTTCGTTTGTCGGTCAGTTGCCCGGCCAGGCAAATGTCATTAATTTTAAGAGCACCCAGCAAGATGGTGTGAGATATATGTGTGTGTGTGTGTGTGTGTGATGTGTGCACATGTGGGCGGGACACGCAGGGGGTTTGTAGGGGGTGCGACTGGGGTAAGTGGGACGCTCGCCTGGCGGCCGCGGTGGCGTCTGCTATGCAAAAAAAACAAATTACAATGCACTAAAGTCGAGACAGCTCAACTAGCAGATACCCTGTAGCCAGCTGTTGATAGTACTTAATTATGAACATATTTATTTGGTTTCGCCAAATCTGCAACCTTTTCAGTTGATCAATTATATTATATGTCCGTATAGCTTATACATCAATTGGTAGACTACATCTTGACAACTGTGTTTCTATAGCTATCGGTAATCGATTTGTATCGACAGACGCGAAGCGAGATCAGTTACTTGATCTATGCTATACGAAAACTTATATAGCAAATCTTCTCTAGTCTAGTTTCACAGTCTCCGAGTTGGGCTTGATCGTACAGACAGACAAGGTTTAATCGACTCAACATTTAAAACTGATCCAGAATGTATATATATATATAGTATTGCCTTTATATACCACTATACCCTTCTCACAATTTTTAATGGGGGTTCAGTGTATAAAAATAAATGAATAGGAATTAAATCTGAGCGTGTGGCGATGTCTACAGTATGTCCAATTGCAGTCAGCTGCTGTCCGTCCATCCGTCCGTCCGTTCGTCGGTTGGGTCGTCAATGCACGCGAAATTTAATTAGAGCGATTGCAAGCAACAAGGTTAAAGTCAGCTTGTGAGCGGAGGGGCATAAGAGTGAGGAGATTTTGAAAAAATTGGGGTGCGCCTTTGGCATTAGCATCAGCTTTGACAAATTGCGTTTTCTGTGTGAACTGAATTAGGCTAATGGCAATTTCAATTTCCATCAAGTGAAATACAAAAGCGTAGTATTTAAAATTAGAATTTCATATTAGAATTAATCCGAGTTGATCAGTTAGATTTATAATTTAATTTATGTAACAAATACAATTCACACTTAAGAATGTGTCAAAAGACAACGCAAAATAAATTATATCATCTATAAATGCTGCTGCTAGATCGAAAAATTGTGTGGATTACATTCGAAATAATGGAGCAACTTTTAAACTTTTAGCAATAAGTTGGCATACTTGACAATTTGCCTTTTGACTTTAGGCCGAATTTAAGGCAATCCATAAATTGTCTAACCTCTGCCAGTTGCTGTAGAACGCAATATGTTGCAACAAGTAACAACAAATACGGCGCCCACTCACATTCCACACATACCTGTGAGCTTAATCTTTTGTGTATGGTATTGAAAACAATCCACAAAATGACAATGTATTTATCGGCCTCTCACTCACAACACATACCTCTAGACTCATTGCCTGCAAGTGTTCCATTTCATTGGCACTAACTTGATCCAAATTCACATTGATATCATTGAGCAGTTGTGTTATGGTTTCCCTTGGATAGTTGGGCTTCAGCACCGGCTGCTGGGCTGCACACTCCAGTGGCGCCACATCGCTCTCGATAATTTGTTTGTGCTGCTCTTCCAGGATGTCCAAATCCTGTGCAGCCGAATCAAACAGATAATCCAGATCCGCAGTATTCATCGCTAACGTTATTTGTGAGGTAGAGGTGAATGTGGGCTTTGTTGGGCCGCTGCTTGCAACAATTGATGTTGGCGCACTGGAGGAGCTGTTACTCGGCACAGTTTCGGTTTCAGTTTCAGTTTCGATTTCAGTTTCAGTTTTAGTTTCGTTCTCGGGCAGGGCCATGCTGATGGGACGCTTTATAAGATTCGATAGGAAATCCATATTGTGTTTGCTGGTTTTTAATTACACTTGGCTTGCTTGCCACGCTCGATTTGAGTTTGCCAAGATGTTTTTATGGTTTTTTTTTTGTTGTTGTATATGGCGTCTTGCTTAAAACGGTTCACTGCGCGCTCCTCAAAATATATGCATATACACGAAAAACAATCAGACTATTTGCCCTATAAATATTACGAATGCCTATGTAGAATCTGTATGCCGCGTTCTACAGTCGCGCCTACTTTGTTGTCGTCGTTTGCTGCTTTTGAAAATATTCAATTTTCCTGCGCTCATCGTTAAATAATAGCTCTGATTTTTCTTTTTGTAATTTTTTATTGCGTATGCCGCATTTTGTGCCGCTTGTTTGTGTCTTGCTTGCTCTGCGCTTCGTCGTTGTTTGAAATCAATTTAAAAATATTTTTGTTTTTCGTTTCAATTTGTGAGAGCTACACAGGCAGGGAGAGAGCGAGATGAGGATAGCAAGTGAGACAGGGAGAGAGTGAGAGAGGGGCAGAGACGGTACTTATTCGAATGGCATCCACAAAATGATCTGCGCACGTTTTATGTGTTCTCTGCTTGCTTGTGGAACAAACTCAACCCCCAAGTTAGTATTCTCTTTATCAGTCAGTCACTCGTCTCTCTCTCTCTCTCTCTCTCTCTTCATCTCTTTCTCACTCGCGCCCTTTTAGTCTCTCAAGTGTTGGCATTGGCTCTGACAATCGTTAGAAGATTGTGCATTTGACATTTCGTATATTCCATTTGCAGTTTCTTATTACTGATCTTGGTCAAGTGACATTTAAAATGTTTGTTTTACTTTCACTTCAACAATCCTTAGTCTATACACTCAGAAAAAGATCGCCTGAGTTACTATTTTCCTAATTTCAGAAATTATTTTTTTCTCTCTAGGAATAACTTTCTATTTTTTAGAAACGCTTTTTATTATTAAGAAACATATTTTTGATAAATTGAAAAAAAAACATTCCTAATTTAAAGAAATTATCCTACTCAAATAAATAATAAGTACAAATAAATTCTTCAGAATTTAAATATCTCTTATTTGCAGTGATATCCTGTGCCGATATTCTGAAATTTATACAGCATTCAGTTAAGCGAAATGTTTATTTGTTAATTTAAAAAGTTTTAATATTTATATGCCAGATTATGGCGTATTTTTTTAATTTTTAGCAGCAACTAAATATTTGAAGAGACTTTCGAAAGGGTTGCAATTGGAAGTGGTAAGTGCATATGCCACAAATCTAACGTTGCTCTTTGCTTTTCGATGCGCGTATTCTCACTTTTTAATTAAATTGTTTATCAGCGATCTTCCGTTGGACTTCTAATAGCTTAAATCGTTACGTATTCCGTTATGTGGGTGGTTGCAATGGGGATGCAATGCAATTAAGATTGTTTAAGCCGCTTAATTAAACGCTAGACAATTTTATTGATCTTTAGCACAATGCAACCGTCTTAGAAGCGCTTGCAACGCCAACTAAAAATGCCACGAAATAAAAAATGTACACAAAATGCAAAAACGCTTGTCGGCAGAGACAGAGAGATAAAGAGAGGGCGAAACAATGAGAGAGATAGAGAGCGTGCAAGAATAGGGCGAGCAGCTTAAACTAATGAAAGAAAGCCGCATTTGGCAGGCCAAGCAACCGACACAAAAAGGTGGGGCGAGCACCCTGTAAAATGTGGCATGTGGATGCCAAGTGACATGTGGAGAGACAGAGAGACATGCAATCCCGCAGCGACCATTGTTGCGCATCGTGCACTTGAGGAAGTGCTCCACATACCCCTTACCTCCTCCTCCATCCCCTCCGACACGCCCCCTCGCAGACAGTTGCTGATTTTGCATATTTTGAGAGAAACTGAATATCACACGATGAGCCATGACGAACTAAAGCGACGAGAGACGAGCGGCAAGCGACAAGAAGCAAGTGCTAAACAGCTGCAGCAGCCGCCAACAATGCGTGACAGGTGACAAAGATAATGTTTGCCCAGTTGCAACGTTGCAACATTGTATTAAGTAGGGGGCAATAAAGAACATAATAAAACAGTAAAGTTTATGTTGCAGCCAAGTGCAAAATACACTTTGAAAATGTTTTAGGGAGCTGACATCAAAAAGCTCTCAACTCATAATACTTTCACATTAAAAGTGGCCAAGAACAATGCTTGAATTTAAAAATCAATAATCATTTTTAAGCACACAAATTTTCAAATTGGTTTAAAGAAATCTTTTTCGTTTAAATTACAATCACAACCCATTAAATTGTTCATTAATAAAGAGTAATTTAGGGTATACGTCCCACAATTATAAACGCAATATTTATTTAGCGATTGTAGTGTACTCTGTTTAAATTCAGAAAAAAAACATTTAATAGAGTAAGTAAAAACAAAAAAGGTTATGATTTACATTGCCTGTAAATTTGGAGTAATCAGTAAAAAAAATAAACTGTTTAAGTGTCATTTTTTCTAGTGTATATATTGCATTACAAATATGACACAGATGTGTCTATGCCTGTCCATGTGAAAGGGTATCAAAACAAATCGAAATGCAATAGTCAAAGAAGCAAAGAGATGCCAAAGACAACAACAACAACAACAAAGGGAGGGGACCAGCCAATTTGAACCTAACCTATAAATAGACAAAAACAAATGCAGACAGCAGCGCCTTTTGTGAGGGAGGCAGCAGGCAGCAGTCAGCCAGGCAGACAACTGCAGCGACGCTGAGGGGCATCTTTAGCTACTTGCCAATGAACTCTAATGGCGAGCAGGAAGTTGTCAAAAAAAAAGGGCGATTGAACCTGGAACGGGTTATGAGAAAATCCAACTCAGCATTTCAGTCGATGCCACAGTCAAAAATAATATATAATTTAATAAGAAATAACAGGATAATTCCACTATCATATACAAAAACTTAAAAATTATCACAGTATTATTATTTTTATACTTATTAAGTCAGTCAGTTTTTGTTTATGTTGTATGAAGGCTAGAAATATGTTTAATCAGCTCAACAATATTATGCTTGTGTTTTGAATACTGACTCATTATTATTATTTTTTTTTTTAATAATTATTAATGCCATGTTTGTTTTACTAAAGTTACTCATTATTCAGAGAAATACTTCTTATCAAACAATAGCCACAGGAAATCTTAAAATAATATTTCTATTTATCCAGTGACAAATAACTATTAAGCGTCCAATGTACTTTCAATTCCAACTAAATGAGAAATAAATTTTGAATTTGAGGATTGTTGCAATTAGCGATCGTTCACTGTGGTGGGCTGAGAGTTGCCAGGCGGCGGCACTGACGTTGTCTCGACACGGTTTTCATTTTGGCATCCAATCTGGCACATCTGGACACTGGCGACGTGCGGCACAAACAATTGAACTCATCAAGTGCAAAATGGTACATTTAATGGATATTTATATGTACACATGTATTCGCTACTGAATATATTTGGAATATTTTCTTTTTGCGCACACTCTTTGCATACCGCATTCTGTTGCCAATGTTCCAACGTTGGTGGCTCGCTGGCGTGGTTCGATGGCTTGGCCGACCTGTTGCCCATTTGTGGCGGGTGGAGGGTAGTGAGGTGAATGATAAAGTAATACTATTGCGCGTTGGGCGGAACTATGTTGGTGAACGTCCGATCGCTGCGACTTTTAGAACATACTGAAACATTAGCTAGGCAACAGCTGTGCCACCAGCAATAGCAACAGTAGCAGCAGCAGTAGCGGCAGCAGCAACGAGCCATAATAATAAAAACAAGCAAATGAAATGTAAAGCAGCAGGAGAAATAACAACGACAAAGTCAAAAAGTAACAACAACAAAAACAAAATGGACACATATTCGGATTGCAGTGCGACAAGAACAACAACAACAAGAAGCCATCGATCACAGCGTCGACGGTGTTGCCAATAAAAGCCGAAACTGCAGAGCGCAAACACACTCACACACACATGCACACTTTGTATTAGAAAGTGAATGTCGGCTAAATGTGTTCTCACAATTTGTTTTTTTTTCCTTTTAGCGGCACGCCCGCTCAACGGCGCACCGTTAATTTGCCGTGGCGAACTTGCACTTGCCGCGCCAGCAACGCTAATTGATGAATTATAATTTGATGCTTACCTGTGTGCCGCCATCGTTTGTATTTAGTTCTTTGAGCACGCTGCGATTGGAGAGATTCAAATTCATTTGTAGCGCATCCTCCATCTCCTGTTCATCGAAATCCATTGCCAACAAATTGTGTATAACCGGGAAAACAATAACAATAAACAAATTGTAGCTTATTTCAGCTGCAAGTTTCAACAATAAGAACGATTTTATTGGAACGCGTCGTAAAAAATGCCGCTACAATTTGAAGTCAGACGCAAGTAAGAAGAAGAATAATGCCTGCATGACATTAACATTTCGCTGAACTGATATTAACAGCGCACCTACAGTTTCCTGTAAAACATCCGTTAAATTTGATTTGCTAATCGAATAGCTAGACAATGTGGGTAAAAAATAAAATAATTTTTATCAGATAGTTGCAAGTGGGCCAAAATGTAGAAAATAAAATTAGCATTTAAGTTCAACAGCCGCTAAATGATTCATGTAATAACAGAAGAGCACAGCTGTTACTTAACATACCAATGTCGATACATACATATGTTAAGGAACAAAGTTGTATTAGATGAAACATCGATACATCCCTGCTCCAGCTCAGCAGTTGCGCAACTGCTGCGAAGCGGATCTGCAAACACTTATGGTGCCACTGCCGCAACGGTGAATCTGAGAAATCTGTTACATTCAAATAATCAACACAAACAATTCTTTATAATTTTTTGGTATGCTTTATTAAAAAAATATTGCTCTTGTTGCCATGCATAACATTCTTTTCATAGAATAACCATAATCATTTAACATTTAACGAGATTTTATGCGCATACACTATTAAAATAGTTATCTTTCTAAAATATAAGTACGTATGTTTTTTTTGTGTTTTTGTTTTCCAGAGTTATTAAGTACATATGTAAGTGACTAAAAATGAAAAGCTACTAATTGATTAAAATGTAAAATTAGCTTTGTGGTTTTCCGCTGCACTTGATAATACATAATGGTAATGAAGTAATATGAATTTGATTAAAAATTATTGTTTTTATTAATTAATTAATTAATAAAGAATTAAGTGTAGCTACTTATATGTCTTTTCATGTAATTCTCTCCAGGTGTTTTCAACACAATCACTTAAATGTGGAACAGTTACAGGGTTCTCAAGAGGACTTTGTAAGTACAAATATATTATCATCAGTTTTGGTTGATATTAGTTAATAGGAAACAATGCGTAATATATATGTATATATATATATATATATATATATATATATATGTATTTACGTATTAGTATGTATGTTTGTATGTACATTGTGGGATTTGAGACATATGTTATACATTCAGATTAATACTGGCCTTCATTCTCTCCTCATGTTCCACATTTGTCTTACGATGCTATATACATATATGCATCTTTATATAAATAGATATAGATATTATATGTCTACTTCCAGACCTGGTATGTGGTTTTTATGTGTCTTTATGATTGATCAAAATTAGTTAGCAAATATTTTCTAAAACTTAGAATTATATTCATTTCTATATGTTTGTTACCTACGAGCGTCTTTTCTCTAATTGAAATCAAATAGTATTTATATTAAATATATAGTTTTAAGCTTAAAACATTGACTACTTAAAAATAGTCAATATAGTTTTAAGCTTAAAACTTTGACTACTTAAAAATGTATCTTTGCCATTTTTTAATGTTGTTATATTTAATTATATTCTCATTTTTTGAGCATTCATGTTAGGTTTGTCTATATTTCTTCTTTTTTGTGGGTGTCAGTTGAGGTCATTTGTAAATTGGGGGCATGTGAATAACTCTGCTCAAAGCGAATAGCGCTTGAAGTTTAAATAGCAAAAGGTTTTTTTGTTTTGTTAATGTGCAATTACAAAAGTTTTTGGTTCTCGAAGATACCTGATAGTTACATCTGTGTATATGTATATATATAGCACATAAGAAGACAGTGTATCAAATAACTAGATTGAACTGTTTTGATTTGTTGTTACACAAATCAATAATTCTAACTTTACTTTTTCTATTTGCTTTTTTTTTTTGCTGCTGTTGCCCTAACCTCACTTTGCATATAGATATCACATTGGGGGCCCGTCCTCATGTATCTTTGTCGTCCAAATGCCCGGCATTAGTTGTGGAGGTAGGTTCGATTGTGGTGTTGCCATTTTTCTAAAACTGTTCGTCGCACAGATGGTACTCGAGTTCGAACTGGGCTCATAGCCCTTATTGTCCATGCCCTCGATAACTGTAAATTGTGTGGCCATATTCTGGGCGACATGCGATACTGGCGACGCCGGCCTGGAGATGGGATGTGTGCGCGGACTACTGATCAAGCACATGCAGATGCCGCCAATGATGGCGAGGGCGGTGTAGGAAGTCTGTGGTATCAATTGGCCAACGACAACCAAGGCACCAATGAACGGTGCACCCAGCAGCCAAAAACGAGCCCAGCATATCGTCGAGAAGGCGAGAATCTTGCGCTTCTCGGGATCGACCAGTTCGACGGTGCTCGTCGTCAGTATGGAGAGTGATGTGGAAATGGCAACTTTGGAGATCATAGCCGTACACATGAGCATGGCAACATTCGCATCCAGCGAAACGTCACCCGGCTTCGGCACCAACCAACAGCACCAAGCAAAGAAGCCTGCCAGTATATTAAATATGCCTGCCCAGAGCCACTTACGGGTCGTTTTCATTATCAGATACAGTCCAATAAAGGTGCCAATCATCTCACTGAACCCAGCCACAAATGTGTTGATATACAGATGCTCGCGACTGAAGGAGCGAATGTTCAGCAGACAGCCGTAGTAGACGCTGATGTATAGCGACCACGAGAGATGCACACAGATTATGTGACGCACAGCCTTCTTACCCTTCCAGATGGTCCACCAGCCGGCGGGCGGTGGGGCATCCATGGCTGTTTGTGCTTGCAACTCCAGCTGCTGATCAATGTCGTGGGGAAGACTGAGCCGTGTGCCATTCATTTCGGCGCATTCGAGCAATATCTTTTTGGCATCCTGTACACGTCCTCGATCAATCATCCAGCGCGGCGAGTCGGGTATCCATCTACAACAGAATGGTTTAATTGGTTAATTTCAAATCGCAAATCTTTGTTATGGCTCTATTTAAATTTTAAAATTCACCATACTAAAAATGCTTTCTGCTATTTAACACTTATCTTTTTATGGATTCAAAACCCAATTTTAAATAGAAAGGTTACTTACTGCCACAAATAGATTAGTATCACTGTGGGCCAGGAGATGGCCATATAGAGATGCGACCAACTGGACCAGAAACTGGCAACACCCGGCAGCATCATAACGCCAATCGACCAGAATTGCTCGAACAGTGTTGAGACACATGTACGATATTTGCCGCCCGTGATGTCCGACACTGGAAACAGTAACAGTTGCAGTTATATCGATATCATTTGAATAAGTGTTGTGTAATGGCAAACTTACTTATCATGCCACCGGCGGTGTACATTTGAGCGCAGCAGACAGCGGAGAGGCAACGGAAGAACACATGCAGCTCATAGGAGGCGACATGACCCGTTAGATTGCCGCAAAAGATTTGTGTGATCATGCCAAAGAGCATAACACTGCGTGGACTGAAGCTGCAAAATGTCAAATGAAAATGATCAATAAATTTTCGAGAAAAAAAACGCCATAAATCAGACTTACTATTTTAACAAATGATTGGCCAGAATGCCGCCGGTGAGCACACCAAACAAATGGAAGAACTGTGTAACCGAGACGAGGATGTCGCGCGAGCAAACCAAATCGTATTGGGTGACCACCGATTGGTAGTTGCTCTCGTGCTGGAACTCTGTGCAAGGTATCAAATTGGAGCGATTGTGTGGCTTCTCCCAAATGCGCGGCTCCTTGGCGCTGTCCTCGTATTTGTAGTAGTGATGAGCATGCTCCTGCGCATCCTCGTACACATTGCAGAAATCAATGGTAAACTCCTGATCCTCCTTCTCCTCCTTTTGCGGATGCGACACTTTGATCCACTGCGTCTGATTCTGTGCACCCAAATCTGTGGGCGGCTTGCAAAAGAATTCACCGTGCCGTGGTGCCGGTGCCGTGAATATAATGCATGCCATGAACCATGATGAGGGTATTTTGCATAAAAAGATTAGCAGCACGGTGCGCAGCTGCCACTTGCCCCAATGGCCCGTAATGCGGCCCACTGCATCCACTTTGCTCTGCATTTTCGTGTTCGGCCTTTCTGACTTGCCCTCGAGCCGTGCAAAAGTGTCGTACGGATAATGTTTGCAATCCGGCGTATGCTTATGCGTTGGAGTCTGTGCGTAAAACTCCTCCTCGTTGTTATTGGTGTTGTTGTTATTGTTGTTATTGCTGCTGTTGTTGTTGTTGGGTTCGCTTGTTTCCTGGATGTGAAGCGTTGGCGTTGGCGGAAAGTTGGTCAGCGAGCTGCGACGTCGGCACTCGTTGGGCGTGGCACTGGGCGTGTGTGGAGCAACGGTTTCGTTTCTATTCTTTACAGTGTTTACTGATATGTGTGGATTGCTTGCTCGACGTGGCGTCGACCCGTCTTCCTCCCTCAGGGGCAGTAGTGGTGATTCAGCCTGCAAAGCGATTGAGCAAAATAGAAATTAGTTATGAAATTATCAATAAAAGATTATCAACAACGCAAATTCCTTGTTTTCAATTAAAAACTATTTAAATTCATTTCATTTGATTTCCAGTTTGTTAATTGAATTTCAACTAAAATCAGTTTCAAATTTAATTTGCACTTGTCTTTCAAGTTTTCAAGTAGACATTTTAACATTGGTCCTTAAGTATTTATTTATGGCCAATCAATTTGTACAACCTTAATTGTGAATTGAATATTTCACACAATTGCTAACCCATTCTTAAAATCAGTTGAAATTCAATTTCATCATTAATTTTCCATCTAAGTTACCATAAAAGCAATAGTTATTTCACATCAAACTTGGCCTCAAATTTAGCTAAAATTAGACTCCCAATTAATGAGCGAACTTATTACAAGCAATTGCATACATATTAAATTTAAAATGCCGAAAGTGAATTTAGCAGCAAAAGAATTTTGATTAAATATTCAATTGAGCTTAAAATCAATTAAGCCTCAAATTGAACATTTAAATCAATTAAGCTTTAAATGAAAAATTATATACATGAGTTGAATTTTCAGTTAAGTAAAATATTATTTATTATTAACATTTACTTTAACTTTAAGTTGAACCAAATTAAAATTTCATTCGTCCTCTTGTGGCAAGTGGTCATGTTGTGCACAGTAAAGATCTATGAATAACATATGAATAACATCGTCATTGAATTAAGTCTGAAATTCTATTGACCCAAAACTAGCATTGACCACAGCTATGCCAACTACTTTTACGACCACACACATTATGGACATACCCTTGAATATGTCAAGTGTTTGATATATGTGGCATGGGATCGACTCAAGTGCATGTATTGAGACTTCATCGTGTGGGATTCGAGTGCCTACATTTCACCCATTCTCAACGGGGCAGCAGGTCTGGTGTCAAGGGCTGTTTCCCCTAGCATCAAATGAGATGCATCCCCCCGAATCCAGGATTAATGAATATAAATTGCATTTGCGCAAAGCCAGCACAAGTTCTTCATTGCTCTGCGTTGGCCAATCTCTATTTATAGCGCTCTATTCGAGTAATTTCAGACTCAAAGCCACAGTCAGACACTGTGGTAATTGAGAAAACTAGACAGCCCTCACTCACTCACACCCACCGCACACACACACACAAACACACACACTGCCAGCCACAAGCTGGTCATCAATGATATGATTGCAATTCAAGCGAACCTTTTGTGAAAGTCGACAGCCGGCAGCTGCTTCAGTCAGTCATGTCCTTGGCAACGTCCTCAGAACCAGGTCAGGCTCTTAATGGGCGCAAGCTGCCTTGCATACACGTACTGAATACGGAGAACTTTTATATCCTCTTTTAAAAACGTGTTCAAAGGATGGAATGAAGTTGTGCAAAAGTATGCAATAGACAGAAGAAGTCAGCTGTGAAGCTATAAAGGATATATATACATTATGGACCAGCATTTATAGCCCAGTCATAACTGTCCGATGACTCCTCCAATTCGCGAATACCGATAAAAATCGATATCCGATAGCAGCTGTACATATTTGTATAAGCAACACAATTGGAATATGTGTTTTATTCAGGGTAAAATGTTTATTAACTGGTTTCAGGGTATTTTTCCGTCAAGCTTTCACGACTCATGCATTGTTATTGATTTTTTTACGCGTTCTCTTGTATATTTTCACATTACGCATACGCCGCGTCCCACTTTCATTGCAACACTTTGTTTTTGTGTATTTTCCATTGCGGCGACCCATGACAGTCATTAAATCAGCTGTGAATATTTGACCACACAGCTCGCACACCCCTTTGGGCGAGCTAGTGGGTTAACAAAGGATTAAATAAGGGGTGACATTAAGTCCAATTTCAGTGGCATTAACATCAATAATAACATCCGACTTCGGCATATTCAATTATTAAACAAATCTGTGGCACATATTTATTTTCTAGTCTTTTAAAATCTGTACTAAACTTTAATTATTTCTGAACATATAGCAGCTTTTACATATCGAATTCGGGATAGATATTTCTATAAATAAATCACATTTTGCATCTTTATAAATTACCTGTACAAGGTTAAAAATTTGTATCTTCCAGGAATTTTACATATATAATACAATATCACATTCCTCCATCCCCTTTTGTGTCACTATAATAGATATGTTCTACTTTTTAAAAAACTTTCTTTACTCTCATTTGCCAAATTGCTCGCAACTCTGGAGTTTGTCAAGTCTTTTTGCTTGGCAATTTCATTGCATGCCTTAAAAGTGACCCCCTCAACAAGAAACAAGTAAAAATGATGTAGTCGAGTGAGCTCGCTCCGATATAGCCTAAGCCAACCTGTTAAATAAATTCCAGTTTTATTGCCAAGATATCACTTTAAAAGTTTTGCACACTCAAGCAAGTTTTGCATATAAGCATGAGTGGAAGTGTTCTCATTTTTTATGGCTGGCACAGGTGCCGAAGACTAAAAAATAAGATAAGACAGCGCATGTTTTTATTCACAAGCACAATTTTATTGCTATGCTATATATCTATATATATATATATACGAGTATATAAATAAAATCTGGGTGGGGCATTAGAGAACCTATAACTCAAATTTGTAATCTGTAGCTCTTAAAGTCTCTGAAATCTAAATCGACTCGGCTGTTGACCCTGATTAAGAATATTTATACTTTAAGGGGTCGGAGATGCTGCCTTCTGCCTGTCGCAACCATTTGCACAAAACCATTATACCCTTTTTATCAATTTTTAATGTGTTCAGGGTATATAAAAGAACACTTAGCTAACAAAGAGTCCCAAAACCCTTGAACCGTATGTATGTATTTATATATGTATGTATGTATTTACGAGGAATATGACAACAATTGCTCACATTTTCAGCTGTGCTCCTCTTTTTTTTACTGTCGCATTTGTATTTTGTCATTATGCTTTTTTTGGTTCTTTGTTTCGTGAGCCAAAACACTAAAGTACGTTTTGTGTTAGCGGGTTGTTGTTGACCATGCTGCTCTCTGACCTATTTTTATACTTCACTTATGTATTATAAAATAAAGTAGGGTGTGTGCATCTGTCCCAAACGAATTTGGCTTATGTATATGTCAACTATATTATGGCAACATCTATGTATGCTAAGTATGTGTACTTTATAAGGATATGGGGAAACTGACCTTGATTAAAGTGTCAGATCGTATCGAAACATTAGATATGTATGCATAATGCATTTGAACAGCTTTCCATATCAGTTTCATGCCATGCATAAATTAAACAAATGTATGAAAATATAAAAGAAAATCGCACAAGAGCTGTGGGAGACAGAAATTCAATGAAAAAAATCGCAGCATGTAAAAATAGATTTCGAATTTCCATTTTGCATGTGAAAGGTCATTCATTGTCAGCCTAGAAATATGCAAGAGTTCTGCTCGAAGAGCCGCCAAACTTTCGATCTATTTTTACAATCAGTTAAATAAATAAGTAAGTTGGTTCATTTAACGGGCGATTGTTCAGTCTGAATGCTGGAATCGACTTATTTATATATTCGGACAGACACTTGCGCAAACAGCAGCAATGGTTTTGACGCTAAACGCCAAATGCCGAGCACCGGCTGATTGGCAGTCGTAAACAGTAAATAGCTGCAAGTAAATGAACCTTTTATTTATTTTTTATTGTTTTGCCGGTGGTCACGTGACAGTGACAGGTTCAATACAGCGTTCCCCCCTATAAGTAGTTCTATTGAACCCGCCGCATCAGATGCATTGCATCATGGCGAAGTGTGGAAACAAGTGTTGATATTGTTCAGACAATTTAATATGTATTACTCATAGCAGTGTGCTGTGTGAATCCGATTTCAACAGTAAATTCAAACTATCAACTGATTTATGGGGCGTGTCGCTGGTGGGCGTGGCTTTGTCCAATTGCCACTCGCCTGTCAAAGTGTCATTAGCATTTACTCCCACACACACACACACACACACACAGAGTGTCAAAAGATGTGTTTTTCTACAGCGATTTGTTAATTAACTTAGTTAATTGATTTTCATATACAATTTATACACATTTTATTGCTTGGGCTTATTCCATAAATCTTGTTGGAGTTTCTATTGATTACAATTAAATTACATCTTTTTTAATATACTTTTACTTTTGATAAAAAAATAATCGTATTGAAAATATATTCAATTCAAACTTTGTCTTCTTACAATTACATTCATTTTTTATTGAAAAAATAAAAGTTTATTTGAAATTTTTAAAGTTGTTCAAGAAAATTCATCAATAATTGTATTACACCATCCCTTAAGTGGAACTTTTCAATAAAGTGCCACAGCAATTCCCAACGGATATTTATGCCTGTCACTGCACACAATTCGTTCGATTTCGCATTTTAATAAGCGCAAAAAATCCAAATAATCCGGCCATTAATAATTCAAAAGCTGCCGTCAGTTTGACAATGGCATCCTGGCTCCTGACTCCCAACTTCCTGCTCCCTAATCCTTGGCAATGGATGACTGACAGGACACGCAGAGTGTTCGCTTTAAGCCATTTCCCTTATTGATATTTTTTTGTGCTCTTTCTCTGCTTATTAATTCGCCTCTGCTTCTTTTTGTTTACTGCGATTAATAGTAATAGATATCAACTATTTGCACTCTTCATTGCTTTTCGCAAGCAAATAATAATAATGTGCTTATGTCTTGCAGGAAATTGATTTTGCTCTCCACTCCGGGAATTCGTCTATTAGGTTATATCTAATGTCATTAAGTATATGTCACATTGGCCAACTGAGTTCTTTGGCATAAGCTGCATTTTTTTTTATTATAGATTACAATAACAACTGGGTTAATATTGCCCTCCTGAATATATCATTGGCTTATTTATTATGCCCCCAGTTCAATTTAATATACAGTCAATTCAGGGGCTTGTTTCGCTTGACATCTGATTTTTTTATATTGTGTGTATTTCCAGGAAGTATCCAATTGCCAGAAATTTATTTAGTTTACGATGAAAGTAAATACCTTTCTCCAAAAAACTGCTATGCAAATACGCACATTGGGAAACTACTGCAAATTTATTTTCACCTCCTTCTGAATATTCGAAATGTTGTGAATATATTATTTGAGGATCTTATCAAGTATCTCTTTCTGAGAAGTGTTACAATCATGAAATAATATTTATTTATATTTGTGGTATTTATAAAATTCAAATTTACTTAGTGTATTGCTTTTACAAATTTTAGAAACAATTTTAATACTTTTTGAGAAATTATTTGCATTTATTTTGATTGAATTAATTATGGAATTTTATTGAATATTCATTTACTTTCATGTAAATTTTGGAATTCCAGTCCAAACATATATATACATATGTTTTGATTCACAAAACCTTTGACCAATAATAATGTTAGGGAATTTTTTTATATAAATCGTACAATTTCATTAAACTCTTTTTCCCGTTTTTAATGGGTATAGAAAGTAATACGACTCAGCATCAACTGTCAGTTAGACAAAATCGCAGCTTCGCACATTTCACAACCCTTTCGACACAGTTGTATTAAATACTTAACATTGGTGATTTCCACGAATCGTTGCCTTGTCAATCTATTTAAATATCATGAGTAGTCTGACAGTAATATACACATGGAAAAAACAGTTTAAAACCTTGCAAAAATCCAAAAAAATAAAAATATTACAGACTAAAAACAAAGTGAAGTTGCCGAAAATGCTTTCATTTTTATCTTTTGTTGCCTTTGATGATTAATGACAGGCAGCAAGGATAAAGTTTAATAGCAGGCTAAGGGTATAACCCAGCTAATTGACATATTAAACTTAAATTCAGTAGGAGCTAATTGGCAGCAGCACCAGATGATCTTATCTTTGGTTGCCCAGGATATATATATATATATATATATATACTGTGGACTGCTCTTTTGTCCTTGTATTCATTGGCCATTATACTTGCCTAATGAATTATTAATTGTTCGGCCAGGTAGCAACAGCAGCACACATGCCCAAGATACAAACGCACACATACACCTATCAAGTGTGTGTGTGTGTGCTTGGGTGTGATTTCACCTGCTCAGGTGTTTTTCTTCGAGCTTCCGTTGATAGCCTTAGGCGGCAAAGTTAAATGGAACAAAGCTGAAGCAGCTGCATACCAAATTCAGAGATAGACTAAGCAAAGCAAACACGCCTCCTATTTAACCCCTCCTTCTGCCCACTGCACCCCCTTTGCCAACCTTTGTCAACGCTCACTCCCAAGACATTTTCTTGACTATCATTATCATGTCATGTGAAAGCACCAAGCTGTTGACATCTTGTACCCACACCAGAACAACCTGAGGATTCTAAATGGATATATATACATACATACTCGTATATATATATATATGCTTTGTAATGAAACAGTTAGAGTCACCCAAGTATAGCCTAACAAAATCAGTTATCTACACAAATTCAAAAGAATATATATATGTATGTAGATAAATATATATTCGATAAGAATCTATTGAACTTTTCTTTAAGATAATCACCATTTTGTTGGCAACTTTAATCTCAGCAAATGTTAAACATTTCTCAAAAGCCTTGTTCTATATATACATATCTATAATTATATATATATATATATACCTGTATATATATATAGAAGAGTAAATAAGTAGCATTCACCTCTGGCAAGGTTCTGGCTTAGTCAGCTTTTTTGTCCAACCAGAAAACAGAAACGTGTTTAGCTGATATTATTTATTTAGAACTAGCCATGAAACTGGCAATTGACACGAACTTAATTATGGCTAGACATTGGCCCAGACACTAGTCACAATTGAATATTTCATTATTTGACTTACGCACAGCTGATCAAACCGAAGAGTTGCAATGAGCTGATAATAATAAAGAACAGCAGCTTCTACATTTTTGGAATATTGATAGGCGTTGATTTATGGCATGTGGCGCGAGAGCTGAGTTCTGTGGCGCTAGGCTGGGGCACGTGTATGCAAATTTGGTTACGAGTGGCACATTAATTCAAACAAAAACATCAAATTTGGCGCCCGAAAAGCTGTCAGAACAATTTGGCACAGCATGGCGTATACGTATTATCTGGGAAATCGTTATTAATGTACGTGTGTGTGCGAGTGTGTTGAAATGCGTCTTGAATAACAGTACATAAAAAAAATATATATACATATATATATATAGTTTGAAAAAAAGTGAATGCGAAAAGGTTTTGGTCAACTAGTGATAATGGAACAAAACAATCAAGCAAACAATCAATTTCTTTTTATAAAGAAATAACATACAAATTTAAGATATGGACGGAAGAACAATAGCTGAGAAATATGTTGGCAAATACAAAATAATTAATTTTATTAGGTAGGTATTCTTGTGCAAACACTTCAATCATAAATATCAACTCTAATTAAGCAAAATGCTATTCTCAGAATTTATAATTAAGCAATGCTCAAGAAAAGATTTCGGAGAACTGAAACATAAAAGTCAAAATTAGACAAAAGCAATATTTAATGACTGAAGACTTCAAGCAACTAATTAATGAGCTGTGTCAATAGTAAAATTTTATTTTGTCTGCGACTCTCTGCTTCTGCTTCAATAACTTCAGTCACATGTTGGCTAACAAACTGTTTGTGCAGGTGTTTTTTTTGTCATATTATTTTTCGTATGGCATGCTTTCGACAGTTGAAGTTCGTTGTGTTCAAGGTGTCACCAAAGAAATAGAAGCATAATTACTATTATTATTATTATTATTATGAGCATTGGTATAGAGAACATTGAATTTGATCAGTAAATTCAATTGGAAAACAGTTTATATGCTGCTGTGTCTCGGTTGGACAAAACGAAGCCCCAGCAAAACAAATACGACTATATTTTTATTGCCAGACATGCCATAAATATTGACAAGGATACACCAAATAAAAAAAGGACGAAACAAAAAGGGACCACAGTTGGAGGCTGTTTGGGTCTGTTCGTTGAGAGGTTTCACTTGGACTTCGACATTGAAATATAATTGAGTTTTTTTCCATAAACTCATATTAAGTGTGCATTTAAGAAGACTTAAACCTTTTCTAAGGCTCGACTAGTTACAATATTATATATGTAAATATATATATTTGCTGGTTTCTTATAAATATACCTGTACTTATATCAATATATATAAATCAATCCCTTAATCTAAAAAGCCAATCCTTCACTTTCTTTGCTTAGCCAAAGAAATTTCAAAGTATTTATATGAAAAGCTTAAGGCCAAACACATCAGGATGTCAAACAGTCAAACAAAATAAATATGTTGCATTTTTTCTCACACTTCGCAGAATTTTCATGCCTAACATTTTTTCGCCCACACAAAAATATATATCGGCATTTGGGCCTTTTCCTATATATTTCACAAAAGCTCTGATTTGGATTATTTTGTTATTGTTGATTGGCGAGGCAACGAACGGGAAATCGACATTGCCAAGGCAAAGAAGGCGCAGTTGGGGAAATACACACAAATTACAACTCAAATGCTTATGTTTTTTTTTTATGTTAACGTTATTATTTTTTTGCTTCTTTCTTTTTAGCTCTGCATAAACAACAAAAATATTTGGCTACCGTCGTGCTCAAGCAAGAAAAGAATGAAATGTCCTTGATTCCATCTATAGATGGACGGGCTTTCATTTGTATATATGTATGTGCAATACACAATCAAGTATTGATGGAAAATTCGAACTCTGCAAAGGAGGCATCAATTTCCTCCTTGGTCAGGCCTTGTCAATGTTCTTGGCCTGAAGCTGACTGTGCACATTTATAAACGATTTGCATACTAAAACTACACACTGCTATTAATTGAATCGATTGTGTTCCTTCTGAATCCTAAACTAAGTCGCTTAAGGGAAATACTCACACACACACACACTCAATTAATTGTATACTATGCATCTGATTTATGTCCTGGGAAGTCATAAAATAAATCACAACATTTGATGAGTAAACTATCTCCAAGCTACTCAACCGCATTTTGGTAATCCTTTTCTACGTGAGCTCTTAATTCTTCAAATTCAGTTCATTTGCATGTCGAAAGCCCATAAATCAATGCAAAACCTTTTAGTCTTAACATTAGGTGGCAAATGCCGCAAACTTTTTGGAAAGTCAGCAAAAATCGATGAGTGCTTATTCAATCTTATTATGTTTATTATATTTTTGTCATCGTGGCCTAATGCAAATTTAATTTTCGCCTTGACAAATATTGGAATTGAATTTAAATTTGTTTAGTCAGCCTTAAAATGGATGTTATTATTTAATTTTGTTTGCCAGACTGACTGCCTATTATGTGCATTAACATAATTATCAATTTGCGAATTGTTGCAATAAAATAATGTTCTTAAGTGCTTGGCATCTGTTTTGGGTCTTATAGCTCTCTCTGAATGTTTAGTATGCTGGACAGAAAACACATTGCGCAACTCAGCTGAAAAGTATGCAATATCTATTTGACGATACATATCAATTCAAAGAGCCACGTGCATGTGTCAGTCCGAATATCCTGTCCATCCATTTCATAGTAAACAGCTTAATTGCCGTTTAATGTTGCTGCCAACTGGGAACTGGAGACAAATTGTGGTTGGTCGCCGGCTTGCAACACTTTTGCTAGAGCGAGCAGCTCATTTCCTGTCATTTATTTGCACAAGTGTTTCGTGAATAAACTCTTGCCATTGTTCGGACCTAATTCATTTATAACTGTGAGCGATAATAATTGCGGCAATTTGTGAAAAGCATTCCCTATTATATTCGTTATGTGAATTATGAATTTGATGAACAGTCGCACGACATTGCGTGTATATTAGCAAGGTCTGCAAAGAATCAAAGGACATCCCTCTCTCCCTCTCTATGGGATTTGCATGCAGTAAGTATCGATCAACTTCATTTGCATACATTAAATATCATTATATATAAAAAAACAAGTTCTGCAAACAGCATACATAATTTATATCGTTTTGCTGTGCGCAACTTATCGCGACTAGCTAAAACTTGTTTGTTAAGCTGTCAATTTTGGGCCGTGTTTGTTGGCAACAAAAAAAAAAAACCAGAGCATAATTTATGCATGGCTCCTTTGTCACTGATAAATTGGTTTCAATTTCTTTTGTTAAACGTAAATTGCTTTGTTCAGGCTCAGTGATTAAAGTTTCAAGTGCCAAGTCTTGCTGATTAGCCGAAAAGGGGCGAAAAGCACGTAAAACGAAAATGGGCTGATTTAATATATATAATTTGGCTTAGGCAAGCGAAAAATACACACACACACACACACTCGAACAAAAAGAGGCGTTTCTTTTTGCTTTTGCTTTCACTTTCACTTCATGCCTCGATTTAGTTGGAATTCTGTGGGGCATCGTGAGTCAAATCCTAAGTTGAAGTTGTTTTGCATCCAACTTCAAAGCGTTCTTAGCGTCTTGCTTTTCGTCTGATTAAAGGCGAAATTCCACAAGTACAATTGAAATCTGTATCTCTTGGATACAGTCTTGTTTGTTGTCTATAATAAAATATTTAAAGTTCCTGACCGCAAATCGGCTTAAGTTCATTGCTCGCCACGGGGTTCACAGAACTCGAGGAACGCAAATGAAACGTCATGGAAAATGTGTCCAGGGGTGAAGCAACAACAACAACAACAAAAAACACGCAAAAAACAATAGCAGCTGAAATCGACAGGCACTCGAGCAGAACTAAATAAAATAAAGGCAATTAAAAGGCGAACGGTTGGAGTAGACTTCCTATTTTAAATTTAAATGAGCATTTGTCGAGCTCAGCTGTAACTTTTGCCCGGTTTTGAGCTGATTCCACTAACGAACTTTGACCTAGGCCAAGAGGCAGACTCAATGGTTAGGTCCACAGTCGATAAAGTTTGCTCATCAGTTTGTTTTCGTATTGGGCGGACAACAAAGTTTTTGTTTGTACCATAAAAGTGTCCACTTTCCCCAGATTTGTTGCCTCTATCTTTATGGCCATATACGTGATTGTGTGCGGGTGTCTGTGTGTCTCTGTGTGTGTCTCTGTGTGTGTGTGTGTTTGTGTGTATGCGTGTGTGTGTGTGCTTGTTTGTTTGTGTGCGTGTGCACATTTGCCTTTTATGAGATACTTTGCGTATAACAGTTTTGGGCCAGCATCAGTGCGTGAAACTGTTCCGAATGTGCAATTAGCATAACAAATACCAAAAAAAAAAAAGCTCTTTTGCCTCTTGGCCATATGCAATTTAGGCGTATTTCCGCACTCCTTCCTTTTGCAATTTCTGCGTTTAGTTTATTGGGAGTTGTCATTTTGGTTCGGTTCAGGCAAAGCTATGTAAATTTGTTTTGTCTCCCCTTAACAGCTTCAACAGCTTTTGAGAACCGTATGCAAATTGTTTTTCATACACCTAATATTGAAATGTCAAACATATAGAAATACATAGGTAAATCTATATAAATAAGTAAATAAAGTTTGGTAAAGTGGAATGATTGGCTTAGCCTCGCCCACGAGCGAAAATTGTGTTGGAATATTAGCAAATATCTTGGAAGCTGAACCCCTAAGCATTTTCTCACGTCTAAATCGTGAAAAAATCGATTACTCATACAGTTTTACTCATCGGTTTAAGTTCAAAGTTTACCAAATTTTGATTGAATATAGAAAAATAAATGTAATAAATGTAAAACGGTTGGTTTAGCCAACTGTTTTTAACTGGGAACAGAGCATTCAGCAGTCGAGCTGCCACTTTTCCTATATCTGCTATTATGTGTCAAGAATATGTCCAGAATTCGATTAATTCTCAAACTATTAGCAAACAAAAAAGTGTATATATGTATATGTATTCTACGCACACTGTATGCAGGACACGAGCTTTGCTCCTGCTGTTCCTTTTCCCTGTTTTAGTAAAACAAAAACTCCGAAAAATACAATTTACATAAATCAGATTCCGTGGGTAATTTGTACAGACATAACGAACGTGTATCCCATGTCAAATTAAGTTGAAAATTCGTGAAAAGTGGCTTAAGCGAAACTTGCTGCAACTCCACAAATATTAAAGAGTTGTTAGATACTCGTAGATACCCTTCCCTAAATGGATTACCAGTGAGGTCTTATCAGCTGTCAAAGCGGCACGTGTTTCCCTCACAGACTGTAATTAAAGAGCAATGCAAATATTACGCATACGACTGCGTCACAACACTTAATTAAGAAGCAAATCGTGAAATTCAACTGGTTTTGTATTGTTTTCAGCTCTGCCTTTTTTTCTGTGCGCTGATGTCATTCACTGTTAAATAATTTCCATTCAAAACAGCTGCACAGACAAAGCTCTATCCTGGCAAAAATGTACTTGGAGCAGCAGAAAAAAAGTGTAAACTTATATAAATATATTACTAGATGACTGCAGAGAAATATATCCTCGACAGTCCCCAGACACACATAGAGTATGATTTATATATTGTTATTTACTTATGAAAATTTATAAGGCTAGCTATTTGAATTTATTGTCGGGTCAGCTTTTTAAAGCATTCTTCAAAATGTCGCGGTTTTTTTTTTATTTGCAATTTTTTCACACCGCAGCCACGTTTCTCATTAAAGTTCATTAGTCTCGCTGGGTTTTGTAACGGTTTGGAGGTAGTAAATATATATATTATCTACATGGTATACTGTGTAAATAATTTAAAAAGTTGTAATTAATTGTGGACTGTCATGCAGGCCCTGCTCTGCTTAAGTAGGCATACATTGTTGAGCCCTCGCCGGAGGAGTTGGTTTGCGAGGACACCAAAATGTGCCTGAATAAACTCGGCAACTTTATCAAACTAAGCGCTGGGCCATATATAATGGACAAGCGGAGGAACCCTTATTACCGCGCTTATTACAAGAATTAATTCATGAATTTAACTCAAAATGTAATCATAAATTCAAATATTTATGCAGCGTTAACTCGTGAATTGCAGCGACACTAAAAAATAAACAGCAACCTTAAAGTGCTTATTAAACAACCTTTTATGGTATAATAATAGATATAATTGTATACAATTTATTCAATTGAATATAATTAAGCAGTTAAGAATGATCGCCTCTGTACACAGCACTTTAATATATCTTATCGAATAAAATATATAATATTTGTACATTTTGCATGGTACTAAAAGATGTCTGCCAAAGTTTTTCTTATTTCTACACTCAGAAAAAAAAATTGCCCTGAGTTTTAATGAATTTCGAACCAATGTAAAGTTATTTGTGTATGTGAAATTCTAAAAAACTTATGTTTAATCATAAAATAAGAATAAAAAAATTCGAATGTAAGAATTATTTATACAGGCATAAAAAGCAATACCCTTGAAAATGGACATATTTATTCTGAATATTAGAAAAATGTACCCAGAATTTAAATTAAAGAAAACCTCTAATTTCTTGATATATACTTTTCTGAATAATAAGCTGAATTGCCCTTGGCAATTTTCTAAAATACAGTGCTTTGTTTTTCTCAGTTTAGCATTAAGCCCGTAAATGTCGGCTGCAATTAAATTATGAATTTGGCTGACGTAGCATGGCTTAACCAACGCAATGGTTGCCAGGCGCAGAGTCTAATTAGATCCAGGCAAACAGCAAGAGCCTGATAATCTAATATCTGCTGCCGCTCGAGTTAACTTGGCTGTCGGCACAAACAGCAGATAAGCCAATTCGCACAACTGCCACAATTTATGCCCCTTGCTTTTGTGTCTATAGCAGGAGGGCTGATTAGGGCTTCTAGTTTAATATCTAGTTTAATGATGCAAGTACCGTTGTCTCATCCTCCCCCTCATCCTCATCCTCATCCTCGTCCTCATCATCATCGTCATCATCGTTATCCTCATCATCGTCATTGTCGGCAGCTGCGTTTCGCATTTCATCGCTTCGAGTCGCTGCTGGCTGTGTTGCCAGCTTTTCGATACTGCTGCCAATGCCAGTGGTGGAGCCGTTGTTGCAGCTGTTGTTGGTCAGATTACCGAGCAGACCCTGACCATGACCAATGCCAACATTGGTTTTATTGCCGCTGCCATCGCCGCCATTGCTAATGTTCGTGGGCATAGTGGAAAGGGTCGGCCGGCAAGCGGATGCGGAAGCGCGCCTTTTTACCCCGCTAAATTGTCAATTATAGGCGGCATTTCATTCAAATGGCAGCACTTTCACTTTCACTTTCGCAACAGCTAACACAACACCCGTACACACACAAATACACACGCACACACACACATGCCATCCACTACTGGCCACAGCTGTGGCTATCAAAATATTTATGCGCTTTTGATTTGCGTTTTTATGTCTCAAGTGTTTAAGCGAACTTAATACATCAATTCATCCGAATTATTCGAATTTTATATATGTGCAAAGTTGATTGTATTTTGAAAATACAAATATATATATATATATATATATAAATATAAATATATATATATATATATATATATATATCGCACAATGCTACATATGCTTAATATTTGTTTTCAGCAAGCATGCGCCGCTTAGCCTAAATATTTTTAAACAGAATTTTTCATTTAGCTATTTTAATATTTTATAATTGCACAGTTTGTTGTTTCATCAATTTGACAGAATATTTTAGACACTTCTCACATTTTCAAGCTTGTCTCTTGATGGCATGGCATGTAAACAAATATTTTTTGTTTATCAATTATTTATTTTTTAATAAATTTTACATTTCTTAAGCTTTTTTCACATTTGAAAAATTAGGCCAGGTCTGTGCGGGTCTCCGAAACGTTTTAAGCATTTGATGTTAATAAAATTTGTGAAAATGGCAGCGTCCGCTTTTCACAAAACTGTCGACTCGTGCTGCCGTTCGCCCAACGCGCAACTGATTTCCCGAAATGTGGCTAAAAGCTCAGGATCCCGTAACGCGCCAACTTCGAACTTCGGCACTTTTCCTGGCACTTTTCCCGAAGTCGGGGCGCAAAAGCGAAAGCTTTTCCACGCATAAACAGACACAGACAAACACAACGCACACACCGACTTTGACTTTGGCTCCATTCATGACCAGGGTTTCAACTTGGCCCCCAAAAAAACAGAAGTTATGTGAGGGGTTTTTCACTCTCGTTGCACGATGTTGATGCTTTGAAGTTTCGCACACACAGCTGTTGTGCACAACCCACTCGGGAAACTTAACTGTGCCCACTTGCCCCGTGCTGTCTGCTGTGTTCATTTTCTGATTTGTTTTTGCAATAGTTTTGTTTTTGATTAGCTCTTGGCAAATTATTTATATTGTTTGCCTAAATGCAAATTACGTTTCGTGCATGGCTACAATTTCATTTGTTATAGACTACACAAAGAAGGAAACCCCATCAAAAAGTGGCCCCCTAACAGAGTTCAACAATTTGCAAACAATTTGCAAATACCAAGCCCCAAACAAATTGCTAAATTGCTGACGCACGTGTCACCAGGTGCAATGCGCCAATAAACAATGAATTGAATTTGTTTTTTTTCCCCCATTTTTTTTGGTAGAACTCGAATTATAACTTACAGCGGTGTAATAAAAATAAACAAACAAATAAAAAACCATTGCATAACAAAGACCGTAAACTAAAATCCTCAAAGCAAATTCACGGCCATCTTTCAAATCGACATCAAGAGTATTAGATGAATTTTATTTAAGAGAAAATTTGAAGATTTGTTTGTAAATCACAGGATCTACACTTTAATCCGTAAAGCAACGCAGCTCAAGGGAAATTGTAATTGGAAAAACTCTGTTGACATCAGCGCCAAATTGAAAATGGTTGTTAAGCAGCTCGAGGCAATTTAAAGAAACTTCACCAAAAGTTAAGCAACAAACTTTAAAGGGCACTGAAGGCAAATGCCAAGAAATAATCTAAGGAAATCTTAAAGCTTAGTCGATATGCTTATAGGCTTATAAGATAATAGTAAAACTACATACGAACATGAAACTCCATTCCTGACCACAGTTGCCTAATACAGCAAATTTAATATATTCAACAAAGGTTGATATAATTCTCTAGCAATTCAATGCTTAAAGCAACTTTTGTTAATTGTATTATATTATCTATAATTAATATATTAACTCATCACTTCAAGCCTATTGCAAAGTTCATAATTGAAGTCCCGTCAGCCTCCTTTGATTACCTATCTAATTTGAATGATTTATTTATTAAGCCATTCAAAACTGTGATTTAATTTAGTAGAATGCGCTGCGCTTCTTCTTTTTGTTGTTTTTTTTTTATCGTTGAATTATTTATTTACATATCTAATTCACCAGCTCAGTCTCAGGTGCTAATAAGTTTTTGAACAACAACGTCAGATAGATACGAAAAGTTTGCCTCTGCCACGTGCAGAACGCAAATTAGATTACGCATACGACACGTGCCACCGAAACTTATTTACGAGTTGAGCACAATAAAATGTAAACAGCGCAAAAAATTGGAAAGAAAATGAAAACTCAGCGAAATCATGTAAAAAAAGTTGCAAACAATTTAATTTGCTTACATCTTGTGAATGCATGCAAACAATGGTTGTCTAAAAGTTGTGGTGAAAAACCCAAAATGCTTGTAATTAAATTTGTGGCTTGCGTGTGTTAATGTCCTGTCATCGTCCTCGATCATATGCGTGAATTTAACTCTATTCTATTCTAGTATGCTATGCAAATTGCCGCTGCAATTAGAGACACGCAAAACGCTTCATTCCTTCAAGCTGTTGTAAAACTTTGTGGATACTTGTGGCCTTGGAAAATCTTGCTGGATTTGATGATTCAAGTTTAGTCATAAACTGCAGGCATAATAAAATAAGTTGCAGTAATAAATAAATCCACGGCAATTAAACTTTGAAGGGCAAATAGGAAACTTGATAAACATTGAAGCGGCGACCTTCTTTTCTAGTCGACGCCATTATCTGGCATACTAAAAGCTTTTCAGCTATGCTTTCTCTTAATTTCGATGGCAAAACTCATTTGTGTTTTTATGAGAAAAACACTTTTTAGTGTTGTCTTCAAGTATATTGTTTATTCTATGTAAACTTCATAAAAATTAACTTAGCGGAATCGAAATTTATGAATGAGATATTTTGTAACTATCGATTTTGGGTTGCATCTCCACAAATAAAAACAATTTAGATTTCAGATTTTTGGATATACATACATTATGTGTTTAAAATGATTACTAGCCGTTTTCTATATTGTTTATTGGTATTTGTTTTGTTTGTGTTTATAATGAATAATGCAAAAAACCAAATGTTTTCCATTGTATATAGTTGGTGGGCTCAACGACCTGCACTTCAACACATCAACTAATTACACATATATTATAATAATTATGGGCTGATTTGTACTCTCCCAATAAATGATAAAGCTACACTCTCCACTTGATTTATTTGAATACAGTTGAAACCCGGACGTAGCTGCTTAAAATTACATTTATGGACTATAGCGAATCACCTGCACTTTAAGCATCGTAATCTTGATCTCTACTCGGTCGCGTGGCGAGCTGCTGGCACGTGTAGGAGACTGAGATGGAGGCTGAAACGGAGAGGGAGACGGAGACTGCACTACCAGCTGTTTATATTGATTTTGGTTGGCTTTTGTGACAGTTGCAGTACACTCGTGCGGCAGCCCCTCCTCCTGCGCCTCAGCCTCCTTTGCCGTTGCCATTTCACGTTCGGGATTGCACTTAGTTAAGATTAGACTGGCATCGGGATGTACAAAACTCATTGTGTTCTACAACTCCGATTGTTTATTAATCAAACTTCCACTTTGAAGTGTTTTTGCGCGTATTCAACAACTGTTGATTGTGTAATTTGCAGGTGTTTAATGCACTTTATATAATCGTAGAAAAACTTGCTGCTTTTATAAGCAAGTCAACACAACGTGCAACACATTTTTGATCGCTGCACAGTATGCAAAGTGTCTGCAAACGTAATTTATTTGATTTATAATCAAAGAGCACGAGAGCAAAAGAACAACCGAAGAGCCGAAGAATGCTCGTGGCGCACTGAGACGCACTGAGGCCGAGGTAAGGGCCATCACTGCTTGTGGTGCTTGGTGGTGCTGTGGCTACTGCTGTGGCTGCTGATGAGTGGCAAAGTGTCTAGATTTCCGCCTGTGGCGCTCCGAGCACACTAATATCGATATTTATAGCTGACCGTTCAACAACATTCAACAATATGCTGCCCAAATGATCATTATGCATGCTGCACTCGACTGCAATTTCCGTACTCAAAGTCAAGTTCAAGTTTACTTGCTTGGCTATCAAGATCAACATCAATGCAACATAAGAGAAGGAAAGAGAGAGACAGAGAGAGGGAGAGCATCGCTCGAGTTCATGATGCTCTGTGCTGTAGTTGATGGTATGTTGGTTCCTTGCCGCTGGTTGCCAAAACAACACACACATTCAATTTGTGGTATTGTACATATTACGTCTGCGCTTGTTCAGTGCCAAAAATGACCAAAAACAAAAGAAGAACAGCTAAGAATGCTGTAGTCGACTGCGATATGCCCTGTATCCTGTAGCTGTTAAATATATTCTAGTTTATTGCCAACATATCACTTTACGAAGAAGAAGAGTATAAAATAACTAAGGCAGCGAATGCAGATGTGACTCAATACTTGATCTGTGCTGGGTACACGAGTACCTATATATTTCACATAGGAAGTCTCTAGCTCTTGTAATCTCTGAGATCCGCCTTTTTATACAGTTGATCCTGATCAAGAATATATATACTATACTCGGATATGCTGCCTTCTGTCGTTCTGTCCCTTGCACAAAATCCTTATACCCTTTTTACACATGTTTAATGGGCTCAGGGTATAAAAACGCTCATACGCCGTGTCAGCCAACATTTCGTTATTCGCGTTTCTCATTTCGTTTCGCTTCATTTCGTTTGCTTAAGTGTTTTATTATTTTTTTGTGCTTGCTGTTTAGGCTTTTGTGGTTTTTTCCTTTTAATGTTGCTTTCGTTCAAGTGTCAGTCGGCGTTGTTTGTTTAGTATTGCACGACAAGCATTTATTTGTTTTAATTCTAATACTTGTTGTTGTGCTTTTTGCCTTTTAACAATTATCACACTCATCGGCACAAGCCAAAGCCTTATCTAGCAACAGACAATGATAAATATATATACATATAAATATATATGTTATATATATACATATATATATATATATATATATATATATATTAATATTGTGCTTAACACGTTCTTTGCATCACGTTTGACACTTGTGTTTGTTCAAGCAGTTAGCTCGGTTTTAAGATTTTTACTGCGATCAAATAAAAGTATTGGCACTTTATTAACAAAGTTTGTTTAGTGCAATAACCCAACTGGAAATATTCCATTTCTTTTTCAATTTTGATTGATGACTCTTATCGTATTATAAGTCCTTATTTTATTTTTTGCACATTATCATATAAATTAGCGCACAAGCAATGATTATCTTACGATTTCTTCTATATCCTTTATTTTCTTCTATTTTAATAATTACTATTTATTTTGCATACTAATAAATTTAGTGTCCATACTGAATTTATATGTATTGCAAATTGTATCCTCTCTGAATATTATACTCCAATTGATTCATTAATTACTTAGTCAATCAATTTAATTTACGCTTTAAAATTTCATGTTTTTAAGTTTTCAATATTTAACAACGTCATCATCGATTGATTTTAATGTATACACTCTTAGATGTGAGTTTGATGCACTAAGTTAGTCAGGCATGAACACATGAATTTCCCACAAATGTGATTTAATATTCCATTTGTTAATTTACATTGAATTATGCATCGATAATATACTTATATCTATTTTTTTTTTCTCTTTTGTTGTTTGCTATATCATAATTTGCATACAGGTGAAGCTAAATAGGCACGATAACAACAACAACAAAAACACAACAAAGTACAGAGAAAAAAACGAACCCATTTTCTGCATAAATCGCATAATACGTAATTGAATTTACACACACCTACTTATTTTGCACCAATGACTCTTATGCTGCTCTAAAATAGTTTCCATCGCTGCAATTAGTCATTAATTAAAGCAAAACCAACAGCAAAATAAAGCATGGATTTTGTTATTAAGTGAAAAGCCACTGCTCGGGAGAACAAATCTTGAATATGACGTAGGCGTATTAAGCTCTGTTATCCATAACTCATTTTAATTGCTAGGCTTCATTATAGATGCTGAACTGTGGGGAAATTTCAAAACCGGCTTAATACAAATACTAAATACTTGGTTTAATTGAATACTTGGTGTGCTTTCTGTGACCAGTATTTGCTTAAACTGTTCCCAATCTGTTAAGTATTTCATCAGTTTTTATTTATATCATATATATATAGTATATATCAGTCTGATCTCGTATCATTTCGTGCACAAGTACAATCAACAACAACAACAAATCATTCTTTTAATTCTTTTAATGCATAATTCATTGATCGGCGTCATGTGCAAATCGCGCGACGCTATATAAATAATATATGTATATATTTGTATATTTGTATATTCCCCCAAAGCCTGTGGTTTCCCACAGACAGCGCTCCAATAATTATGGAAGATTTTATTGCTGCCAGGCCTGACTAGCTGTAGACAATTGCAGATAAACATTGTAGTTAGGTAACAATTATAAATGCAATAAACCACAAAATAAATGGCTTTTTGATCAATGTATTACAACAAATCGTGAAATTCTATTTTTTACTGACAAATACGCAATATAAATCAACAATTATTGCGTTACATTTACTGAGCAGCAATTGTCAGTTAACTAACGATGATTTCTAAAAAGTTGAACTTAGCTTTTGGGATTTTCCTTGTAAGATATGAAATCATATCTGAAATACTTAATGCACTTAACCTATACGCAATATGAGTAAGGGATTTTATATTATGATTAACGGTATTCATATTTAAAAATTTTTAATTTAATTTGAGCATTGTATATTGTGATGTTAAAAATCAATAATAATTATGAGATGTCCCATCTTAAATTGTTAAGTCACTTACCTAGTTGTTGTGTGAGTATCACTGTTATCCAGTCAGGATCAGTTTGCTATTCTTGGTATCATATTCATTTGCACTGGGTTAAGCACTACAAATCACTGATTAAGGATTATTCCTTTACACTTATTCTATGCGTGAGATTTGAACTCTTCTTTGACCATCGATTTTGAAACGAAGTCCGTTCGCAGCGAGCATAAAACGGATACTGATGGCAATATCGATTCTCAGGTTTTCTTCACACTTCATCTAAGGTGCCAAAACTGAGGCTCTCGTAGTTTCTACACTCACTCACACACTCGCACAACACTGTCGCCAACTGGCATCAAAAGAAATATAAATATATATATAAATATTTATATATATTTGTGCATATGATAACTGTATATAAATATTAAGCAAATATTTATGTTAATAAACAGCGAATTAAAAGAACTGCGATCTGTGATCGCAGATCAACGAAAACAGCGCGCTTGTTTGCTTTAAGAATTTAGCGCTTGTTGCGAAATGAAAACCGTTTTCGAAACTGATCTCAACTCACGGACTGAGGTCGCGAGCCAACCGTCACCCAGAACAGAAGCGCCAGCAGAAAAAAAAAACAAAAAACAACAACAACAACAGAGCTAGACAATCGGCAAATCAACGAGTAGCGTTTGCACGATCTGTTTTAGCCGATGGCGTCAATGACGCAGACTGCTGCCAATAGCCGAACGACAGAGCTCGGCCGATTCGCTTTTCCCACTCGGCGAGCCGATGGAACACGAAGCAGATGCATGGATGCTTTAGCCGGTTAACGAGCTTGGAAATTTTATTGCACGCGCCGCGCATGTTTCGCTAATTTGCACATGTTCGGATCGGATCGGATCGGATCGAGGTATTTGGTTAGTATCGTTTAGTTAAACCAATCATTTTCCTGATTGACTGTAACATATTATCCGGTTTGGTTCGTTTGTCTTCTTCTAGCACACCCATCTGTTTGGCTTTCTTTTTGTTCTCTATCTAGTCTCACATCGTACGATGCATTTGATTAACATTCAATTACTAACTTACTAATTAAGTTTTAACTTGTTTTTAGCATTTTTGTCAAAGAGCAAAAAAAATGTGTCACGTTTATTTGGCAGTCGTGCCAATATTTCTCGCCTGATAACCGTTTTCAAAACATTCGAAAAATTTATTAAATTTATAGTTTTTGAAAATTCCAGTGAAAATAACAATGAAACTTTTTTTAAATCTAACTAAATCTGCTACAAAAAAAAAACAACTAATAAGCGTTTGATTGAAAGCAAAAAATTAATAAGTAAAATATTCTGGACAAATTAATTATAAACCTTTTGTGAAGTAATTTTGTTTACACTCCCGCAATTAAGAGTTATATCTCACTTCTTTTTTGGCACTGTGTCGTGTTCCTTTTGAAATGAATAACACGACTTGCGGATTCGTGCTGATCATTTATTGAATACATGGACAACAATCAAATTTATGCTAATTACTTAAGACGATTATTTTGCCATCTGTTAAGGTTGACAACACAACAAAGCCAAGTGTAAATAATGCAATATTTTTGATAGAAGAAGGGAGGTTGTCAGTGTGGGGATGTGCTTAACCTTGTTATTGAACTCGCTGACTGTTTAGTGGTCTTTTGTCAGCGATGTTTTTCGCTGCTTCCAACCAAGTGACGTCTATAAGCGACAACACAGTTGACAAAATTTTGCGTGAAGAAAATTGTTATGATATTGTATTATTTCTTTCTTTTTTATCGACAGGATTGATAATTTAATAAATTTTTGGTGTTGTTATTGACTGTAAAAATTTGCCATGTTTACGCTATTTGCATATACATTTTACGTATCATTAATCATGTATGTCAGCCTCAATGGATAATGCTCATATCAGAAATTCCCTGGGTTGACAACTAGCGAAATTCATTCATTATACAAATATATAATAAATATAAATATAAATGAATTCAACAAATATTTGATTCAAAACAAATTATGTCACGTTAATTGCTGAAATATATTTCCACATTATCCGATTGGTAAATGCTATTTAAATATGTGCATGCAATCATTTGATGCGAGACAAATTCTAAAAGGAAGACAAATTACCTGAGCGCCAGGATGTATTGGTGGCAGTTGACAGCTGTGCATTTTCTCAGCAAATTTATCAAGTTCAGCATTGGCAGTTAAGCAAATAAAATATATAAGAAGAATAAATTATTTAATTAAAGCAAGCGTTTGTGCACTTACATATATAGTTGGTATTACGTATGTTTAGCTTGTTCAACTGTGAGTGTCCCGTACTGACCACAGCACTGTGTCATTTTAGTGGCTTCATTTCATGAGAGGATTCGGAAGCCTTGAAAGGGGATAAAACTGTGGGCTGGTTATCGGACGCATCGCTTACATGAGACTTTGTGTCCTGCTCGTGTCTTGTCGATCCTTTTGGGAATGCTCCTTGAGGTCTCATAGGTTTCATGGGATTGAAACTGGCAGTTGAGTGTACAATTGGCCAGAAATTAAAAGTAAGAATACGTTCGCTCACTTCAAACTTTTGACAACAGAAAAGAGGATTTCAACTTAGCATCGATAATTAATTACTTAATTTTTCTTATTTATTTTTCAACTAATTTATTTTATTTTATCAATGTTTACATTACCAGGCAAAACATAAAAAATAATCCAACTATTTATTTTAAAATTAAAATTTGAGCAGTAATCAAATCTTATTATCTTAATCTTCTAATTACAAAAATTCCCATAACACGATTTAAATTTGAATTTGTCATATGTAACATTTAGCTTTACTAAGTAATTGGTATATAGAAATTTGCTATTATGCGAGTTCGAGTTAGTAGCCTAATGGTGACATTTACCTTTTTGTCAGCCACCGACAACCGCTATTGCTATAACACCAAATATCGACATGCCACCACAAGCTATTAGCTTATGATACTTGTGACCTCTGGTCACACTGAAGTTACTCGCGTTGAGTTTGCTGAAAAAAAAACATTAGACTTTAGTGCATTGCAGTGGAAAGATAAAAATGCCGCCCACTATAAACAATTCGACGGCAAATAGCGCTGCGGAAAAGCGACCGCAGCGTCAAACAGAACGCAAGTAAGTATCGCCTCAGAAGCAGCCGCTCACGTTTACTTGCTAAGCATGCGTTACTTGTTGCAGGTCCGAGATAATTTGCCGCGTTAAATATGGCAATAATTTGCCGGATATTCCCTTCGATCTAAAGTTTCTGCAGTATCCGTTCGATAGCAATCGCTTTGTGCAGTACAATCCCACATCACTGGAGCGCAACTTTAAGTACGATGTGCTGACGGAACACGATCTCGGCGTCACAGTGGATCTTATCAATCGCGAACTTTACCAGGCCGATTCAATGTCACAACTGGATCCGGCTGATGAGAAACTGCTCGAGGAGGAGACAATGACGCCAACAGATTCGGTGCGCTCACGTCAACATTCACGCACAGTGTCCTGGTTGCGCAAATCCGAATACATCTCGACGGAACAAACGCGCTTCCAGCCTCAGAATCTGGAGAATATCGAGGCCAAGGTGGGCTACAATGTGAAGAAGTCGCTGCGCGAGGAGACCCTCTATCTGGATCGCGATGCCCAGATCAAGGCCATCGAGAAGACATTCATCGACACAAAGAGCGACATCACCAAGCACTATTCCAAACCAAATGTGGTGCCCGTTGAAGTGTTGCCCATATTCCCCGACTTCACCAATTGGAAGTATCCTTGTGCTCAGGTCATTTTCGACAGCGATCCGGCGCCACAGGGCAAAAATGTGCCCGCACAGCTGGAGGAGATGTCGCAGGCCATGATTCGTGGTGTTATGGACGAGAGCGGTGAACAGTTTGTCGCCTACTTTTTGCCAACAGAGCCAACGCTGGAGAAGCGTCGCAACGACTTTGTCGCCGGCGAGCTCTACAAAGACGATGAGGAGTACGAGTACAAAATTGCGCGCGAATACAACTGGAATGTCAAGACAAAAGCGTCCAAGGGCTACGAGGAGAACTACTTCTTTGTCATGCGACCCGACGGCATCTACTACAACGAGCTGGAGACGCGTGTGCGTCTCAACAAGCGACGCGTCAAAGTCGGACAGCAGCCGAACAACACGAAACTGGTCCGTATTCAAATTCTCAATTCCCAATTGTCCAAATCAGTTTCCATTTCCACATTTATATTACATGACTGCCGCAGGTGGTTAAGCATCGTCCGCTTGATGCTATTGAGCATCGCATGCAGCGCTATCGCGAACGCCAGTTGGAGGTGCCCGGCGAGGAGGAGGAAGAGGAGGACGATGAAATGGAGGTGGATGAGGAGCAAACGCAACCGGCGGCTGCAGCGGACTTGGCTACCAAATCAAAGAGTGCTGTCGAAGAGGCAGCAGCTGCTGGCGGCTCAACGCCAACGCCCGATGCACAGGCGCAACGTGAGCGACAGTCTCGCTCCCGCACCCGCTCCGGCGGCTCACGTTCACGCACACGCAGCCGCAGCGGCAGCGCCAGTGGCAGCGGTTCCCATAGTCGCAGTCGCAGCCGCTCCAGCTCGGCGAGCGGCTCAGGCTCACGGGCCAGCAGCCGCTCCAAGTCTGGCTCCCGCTCGCCAAGCGGGTCACGGTCGCGCTCCAATACACCCGCTGGGTCGCACAAGTCGCGCAGTCGCAGTGCATCACGCAGCCGCTCAAAATCCAAATCGAAATCCAAGTCGAAATCAAAGTCACGCAGTCGCAGTCGTAGTCGCAGTGCATCTGGATCGCGTTCTGGCTCCGGTTCCCGTTCGCACAGCCGTTCGCGCAGTGGTTCACCTAGCGGGTCCGGCTCGGGCTCCAGCTCTGGCAGCGGCACCGAGGAGGAATAAACATAATTGCAATAACAATAATTCGCAAACTTTTGCAGTTTCTAATTTAAGAGAGAACAATACACAAAATGTACACAAAGACAAAAAACAGTAAGCTAATAGTAAATCTCTGGGCAACTACGTGGCGTCCATGAGGAAGTGACGAAAGAGCTCCCCGTCCGAGCTGGGCTGCTCCGGCTGCTGTGGCGGCGAGTAGAGGCGCAAATTCTGCAGCTGCTGCAGCGGTGAATTGCTGCCATCGAAGTGCACATTGCCATTATCCAGGATTACCTGCTGTGGTGGCTCCACGCCACAAATGCCCAGCTTCTGGCAGCTCTCGACAACAATGTCATCGATCGTCTGCGAGAGCAACGCCTCCTGATCCCCAGCACTCGCCGCACTTCCCGCTGCCGAATGTTCTGCCTGCACATTGCCCACCACACCGACCACATTCGATTCCAGCAGTGCCTTGATCAGCTGCTCCGGCGTCTGCGCCTCCTCAGCGCCAGCAGCGCATTTGTGTGTCCGCAGCGAGACCTTGTACCGGAAAGTCTTCTGGCACTGCTCACACTTGTACGGCATAACGCCGGTGTGGATGCGGGTGTGCACCAGAAACGAAACCCGCTGCCGAAAACATTTACCTGGGAATGCCGAGAGCAATTATTATTATTCATTATTATCAATTGAGGTAATCCTTAAATGATTGAAGGAAACTTAATACAGAAAGTAGGAAAAACACAAAGTTGAGAATGCCAAGTATTATATCTCTCTGATCCGTATCGAGTCCGTCAATTTGCCAAAGTAAATAAAGAAACATTTACATACCGCACACCTCGCACTTGAAGGGCTTCTCGCCGCTGTGAATGCGCTGATGATTGTGTAGCGTCGATAGCTCCTTGAAGGCCCGTCCACAGATGCCGCAGGCGTGCGGCTTCACCTCGCTGTGGTAGAGTAAATGCTTGTGGTAGGACTGCTGGAAGGTGAAGGTGCGAGCGCAGTATTGGCATGTGTAGGGCATCTCGCCGGTGTGGAGCCGCTTGTGCTTCTTCAGGAAGTACTTGGTGGTGAAGAGCTTGGTGCACACATCACACTCCCAGTTCTTGGGCGTGCTTCCGTACTCCGAGCTGTTCGCTGACTCTGCTGCACTTGTCGTGTCCTGCTTCAGCATACAAATGGCACCACTCAGTGCATATGGCTGGGTGTTGTTGTTATTGCTGCTGCTGCTGTTGGAGTTGTTGTTGCTGTTGATGTTGCTTGAAGGGATGGTGTTGCCGTTAGCCAAAGCCGTTGCCTCCTTGTGCCGAATCCGATCGCAAATGCTTATCTTGGGCGTAGGATTGAGCATCAGGTTGCCATTGCTGCTGCTCGAGTTTGTGTTGCTGCTGTTGTTGTTGTTGGAGCTGTTGCTGCCACTGCTGCCAACTGTGTGAAGCACCTTGAGATGGACACGCAGCGAACCCTTCATGCGAAACGTCTTGGAGCACAGATGGCATTTGTACGGCTCCTGCTGCTGCAGCGGCTGCGCCGCCGTGCCCTCCACTCCATTCTCGTGCACCAGCCGGATGTGAATGTCGCGCAACTCGTCGTTGCGGAAACTAAACTCACAGATGTCACAGCGGGCCGGCGGTGTGGCAGGCAGCGGCGCTTGAGGCGGTGGCTCCACAGCCTTCGCACGCGACTTTTTGCCACGCCGCTTGGGCGCCGCAGCAGTCGGCGGAGTAGCAGGAGCTGCAACAGGCGGGGGTGGCGAACTGACTGCAACTTCTGGAACTGTGGCAACTGTTGGAACTACATCCACTCTGCTCATGAGACTGGTGTGGCTAAACAGATGTATGGTTAGCTTATCCAGGCCCAGGAACTGCTCTGTGCAGTGTGGAAATGGACAGGCCAAGGGACCGTTGGCCGCCTTAATTAGACGCTGCTGCAGTGCATCGATGCTATTGAAGCTGGGCACAGCGCACAATGGACACAGCACCGATGTGGAGCACATGGCAAGACGGGCACTGTACACACTTTTCACACAGATTTACAATCACTCTGTTTTTATCGATATTACTTTCAATATGCGTGCATAGAAATTCTTGTAACCATTTTTGACCGACAAAACTTGAAAGGAATTTTTTTCTTCTACTCAGATAATTTCTAAAAATACTTGCAACGAAAATATTGAAAAATTTGTGCCGACGACGACGACGACAACGTTGCCTCCGTTCGTCTGGGCGAAATCGAAAATAATGAAAATATTGCGCTCCCAGCCCGGCGAGCAACGAAGAAAAACCCGAATTTCGAAAGTGCCGAGCAGTGCCGAAAAATAAAACAGAAAAGCAACAACAACAACTACAACAACATCGATCAGAGAAGACGGATTATCTTATTTTGTTGTTGTTGTTGTTGCTCTTTTGTTTTTCTTCTTGTTGCACCACAATTTGTGTCTAGTGGGAGTATTTAGTATTGGAATTTTCGGTTCTTTGTTTTGATCTCGCTCGAAAATGGATCGAATCGGGAAAAGTGACATATTCTACATCCATTCTACTTCTTTAAGCAAATGGATTTCATATTTTAAGCCAAGAACAACGAAAAGCTTCAAGGGGTATGCTTGGTAGGAAATTCTAACATTTATATGCTGCTACAGTCAGTAATCGAATTAATCATATCATATTTATATATATACTATTAGTCTTGTTTCTAATGATTATATTAATTATCTAAAATTTCTATAGAAAAATGTTCAGCTGTGCTCCAATCTACGCAAAACTTTTCCGTTTCCATTCTTCCCAAAAACGTTGTTTCGGATTTTGAGTGCATTTGCTATTTGGTTTGAAAAATCCTTAATGAAGTTGAAAACTTTACTACAAGATTTGGAAAATGTTTTGCTCCACATTGACAACAATATTCATCAGTAGAACATTTTTAATACTTAGTTAAAATGATTACTTTTTCGCTTTTACAATCAAAATAAAAATGAAAAGAAAATGTTTTTCATATTATTTAAATTTTAAAACTAACATATTTATTAGTAAATACACATTTACTTGGAATTCGGAAAAGAACGTTTTTGCTTAGATTTTCTCTGAAGAAATTCTCTGAAATTCTCTGCTCTTTTAACATGTTTGTAACATTTTGTAAAATCTTTACATCCAAACAATTTTTTCTTAGTGTAGAAGATGAGCACAATGTGTAGTCTTTTTAAATAGGGTATGTATGTATGCAAATCATTGAAGCAGTCAAGGGTATCCGCTAGCTGTATACTATTCGTCTCTATTTATAATCAAGTATACCTATACATCTCTGTGTGTACAATGCTCTCTTGTTTCTTTTTATTTTATGGTCAACGATTTGTTGGGCGCTATTTTTATGGGTCATGTTTTCTATTCTATATATTTTTTGCTGCGCTATTTATTGGTGTTTCTGTTTAGCTGTCCGATTTGTAAACAGTTCGTTGGCAAAGAAGCACGCGAGTGCCCGGGAGTACAGGAGTAGTCTGAGAAGAATATTTCGTATACTTGGCCAAAAAACCAAAAAAAATACAACAACAAACAAAATGTGGATACAAATTTCATTGGTTTTTGGGCGGAAAATCGAGGGATACGACACTGATCCGCGTCGAGGTGCTTTCCTCTTTGCCCACACTGGCCTCCGAGGTGGAGGAGCGAGCGCTGTAACCTGTACAGTAAATATATATATATATATATATGAGAAAGTGAAAAGCACACAAATTGGGAACACACCTTTGACCGAGTAGCAGTCGAGGGAGGAGTACGAGGTAGTTCTCGAGGAGATGCAACTGCGTGTGGGCTTCAAATGATGTGGCAGCTTCAGTCCCTTGCCCAGCATAAAGTGTATTATCTCTGGGCCATCGTCATCGCTGTTGGCCATGTCGGCCAATAGATTTAACGTCTTTCGGTTCCGGCTCTCCAGCTCCTGCAGATTAAGATCACGCTCGAATAAGTTGAGATACTCTGTGCCGATGGCTCTCTGCTTAATGTCCTTGATCAAAGTGTGTATCTCGCGATTGGCTCTATCGATTTTTGCTTTCTGCTCCTGCAACTCTTTGCTCAGCTTGTCCAGCGCCTCGGCATCTTCGAGGCACTTTTGTTTCTCCATCTCCACTTGATGCATCGCACGCTCCTGTTCCAATTTCTGCGACTCGATTTTGCTATCATAACGCTCCGCCTTGCAACGCAACATCTTCAGCTGCTCCAGGTTGTGGCAGCAGATCTCCTGCTGCCTATTCAATTCCTCCTCGAGGCGCAGTTCATCTGCAATTGAAGAGGCGGTGGGGGGAAGTAAAAACTAGTATTATCATTGGTATATCTATCTACCTTTTGAGTTATCATCGTAGGTCTTCAGATTCTTGCGATATTTGTCGTTCGATTTGTCAAACTGACGCAGCGTATTCTCGAGAGCGATGACCTCCTTCTCGGCCTTGAGCACCTTCTTGTTGAGCGCATCTCCCTCATCCCCGAGCAGCTGCCGCTCCTGGGCATTCTCCACCTTCAGCTGGGTGGCCGTGATCACAGTGCCATCCTCGTTGACGCCCAACAGTGCGGATGTCAGCTCGAAGCGGGCACGCATCGAGGCAATGTGTTTCTTGCGCTCGCCAAGATCGGCACGCAGGGTGCTCAGCTCCTCGTTGAGATGCTTGCGCTTGAGCAGCAACACGTCCTGCTGGCTGCGCAGCTCCACAAATCGATCCTTGATGATGCGCTGGAAGGCCAAGCGATGCTGATTGAGGCTGTAGGTGCCATTCTCGCATTTATCGATGACATTCTGCAGATCACAGCAGCGCATCTTGAGCAGACTCAGCTCCACAACGAACTCGGAGTTGTCGTAGCGATTCATCCGGAGACGTGTAATGGTGCCCTCGCAGTAGACTTGCGCCTCCTTGATCTTGAACTTGACCAGCTCCAGTTCCTTGGCATCGTTATTATAGACAATGACTAATGCGTTCATGCTATAGTTGAGCTTCTTGTTCTGCGCCTCCGTGGAGGTCAGACGACGCTGCAGCTTCACCAGATACTGCTCCAGTTCGGCAAGCGTCTCCTGGTTGCGTGCCTCCGTCTCCGGATCGGTATTCTTGCCGCGGAACTCAGCCAGCTTACGCTCCACCTGCAGATACTTGAAGGACATGTCGTAGTGAATTTCCGTCTGGCGTTTTATCTCCAGCTCCACCTGTCGCTGACTCCGCTTCACCGCCATCATCGTGGAATGCAGCGAATCATTCTGCATAACGAATGTCTTCTCCTCATCCTTCAGCTCCGTTATCTGTCGCTGAGTGCGAAAGAGGAGCTCATTGCAGCGCTGCTGCTCCTTGTTGAGCACACGCAGCGCCTCCTCCTCACCCTCCATCATCTCGTCAAGAATGTGCATTCGCTGATTGGCGTCCGTTGCCTTATCCTCAATCGACCGGAGGCGACCCTCCATCTGCAGCAGCACCTGCGTAAAGTTCTCAATCTCGGCCGTTTTATCATCGCGCAGCTTGAGCTGCTTGCGATTATCCAGACGCTGGGCGTGCACCATATTCGAGAGATTCTCCAGCTCGTGGCGCAGGGCCTGAATCTCTCGATCCTTCAGGAATGCAGCATCTGTTAGCCGTTGCATCTCGTTCTTCATCTCGGAGATGTCCGCATTCAGCATCTCAATGCCCTGCTCCACCAATCGATTGTTCTCCAGAACGTCGTTCAGCTGCTCGTTGGCGATCCGATAACTGCTGGCCATCTTTTCCGCTTGCTCGATCAGCCTCGAGCATTCCATCTCACTGTTCTGTATCTCCATTTCCCGTTGCGTCATCTGACTGACTGCCTGCTTCCACGTCTCTACCATTTGACGGCGTTCCAAGTGCGCCTCCCGATACAGGCAGGCGGTCCTCTCCAGATTCTTCTCCAGGGTCGTCTGCTCATCGTACAGCATCACGATCAGCTTGCGCCGCTTATCGATGTCAGCCTGGAGCAGCTGACGTCGTGTGTTCAGCTCACGTGCCCGCTGCTGATCATCCTGATAGTAGCGATCGATCAGTTGATAACCCTTATTGCCATCCTCCATGGCCTCAGCCCAGTCGACCAGACTCGACTTGGCCGTCTTGATGCGCTTCGTCAAATCATCGATTTCTCGCTTGTTCTTTGTGATTTTACCTGGAAACACAACTCTTTCGATGGCTTCTCGGGATGCAGTTAATAGTTTCTGACTTACACAACGTATGCTCTGCATATTCGGTGTATTCCGCCAGCTCCTTTTGATTCTTTCGCACATCCTCTTTGAGCTTGTTGCGCTCCAATATAACCAGCTGGGTGCGATGCGCCTCCTTCAGCAGATCGTTCTTCACCGAGTTGAAAAAGGTCTACACAAAAACGGTGATTGTTAATCCATTCATCCAATATCTAACCCGCTCCGATCCCCACAAGACTTACTATGTTCTGCTGCAGCGTTGCCTCAATATTCTTCTTGTGGCGCTCGATTACCTTTTCGCGCTCATCCAATGCAACAATTCGCTGCTGAAGAATGAACTTCTCTGCTCGCATGCCGACCATGTCCTGGAGTATGGCCAGATTCTCGGCATTGGCCATTGGGATATCGTCCTCAACGGCCCAGCCCATGGAGCGCATCGCTTCCAGCTTGAACTCGTCCAGCGAGCTGCTCTTCATGTCCTCCGTTCGATTCATATTGTTCTTTATCAAATGTTGCAATGTCCCTAGCTATATGAGTACAGTAAGGTGTATATCAAGCTGGATATAATACTATATCCAGCTCGGAAAGTATTATTTACAAACTCTTATTGAAGAAAAACTACTTGATTTTCTATGACAACTGGGTTGTTGATTTTCTCTCTCTCCTTATTGCCCTGCCTGTTCCGGGCAACGACAGATTGTTGTTAACTCCCGCTAGTGGAAATTGCCTGGCGCAGAAAGGAGTGCGTTAAAAGTTTTGTCTAACCGGGTGAGCCTTGCGATTTTAAAATTTGAATAGATTTTTAATTACCGAATCAGCTTTCAAGTTGTTTTGAATAACTTCATTATTATAAAATACTGTTTAACTCTCATATCACAGATCCTCCCCTTTCCCCAACTTCAACCCAATAATTTAAAGAAATAGTTAGTTAGATAATAAATAGTAAAATTTACATTTTTCTTATCCATCTTATCTTTTCCTTTCTATCATAATTAGTCATGCTGAACATAGACAAATTGAAGTATAAATAAACAAAAATTTTTATATTGGAAGCAAATAAAATAATTCGAAATTGTTTTTATTCAAGGCTACAACCATAAGGTTGCAGCACTGGCTAAATTTGCATCAAGCTGTAAAACAGTGCATACCTTTAGGGGCACATAAGCGACAAGGAAAAAGGGTCTAATTCGGCCAATTCTTTTAGATTTAGATTTTCGAAAAACACGAAGCGTTAGAACCGCTTATTGGATCATCAATGAACCCAAACACAAAAATTGCATTCACAGCACGAACTGAAATGTGTGAAAATCACAAAATGGTCAAGTTAGACACGGGTTTTCCAATTTCCAATCGACAGACCTTACTCCAGCGAGTTCAAATATATGTGTCCTTTCTTTGATGATATGGCAAGGTGTGGCATAAGAGCGTATGCCCTTTTGCAAAATCCTTTTAAATATTTCCCTTGCAGAACAAACAAAAATCGAAATTACAAAATTCTGTTTATATGCATTATGGATCCATAAATCCAAATCCCATTAGTAAAACACATTATCTGGTGCTTTCAATATACATATATGTATTCAATCATTCAAAAGTATATGTTTATATTTTTATCATATATTAAAATCCTCGTCAATCGTGCACAGGCCCGGGTTGAAAATATTCATGCCCGTTTGGCAGCCATTTCCCACAGGACCGGTAACATAGACGGGCTTGCCAACCACATTGTTCACGGCATAATTGCAGGCAAACAGGAATTGATTCTTATTATTCCTAAAGAATCGGGCAGCAGCACAGCCCACAGCGATGTTCCTCTGCTGCGCCATCAGCGCAAAGCGATTAATTTGGCTGTGGAAGGACAAGATGAAGGTACAACATTTGGTTGCAACAATGGCAGCATTTTTGCTTACCCTCCCGCCCAGCTGCTTGGGTAACTATTGATGACTGTCATGTCGGCAACGTCGCTCTCCAGCCACCAGTTGAAGATGGCCTGCGTCACCAGGAACTCGTCTGTTCTGCTGGATTCAGCGCCCTCGTAGGCAAACAGCGCAATATTCTGTCCGCTGTTGCGGAATCTCTCGGTGTTGTGGCATTCATCTCGCTTGCGCACACACTGCTTCACATTGAGCTCCGCCAAGCTGGCCAGCTGAGGACTCCAACGCATAGTTGCCATACGTCTAGCTGGACCATAACCAGGGAGATTGCCAAGCGCCAGACGATTGCGCCTAACATTGTGGGCAACCACCGTTTTCTCGCGCAGCGCTTGGTTCATGTTGATGAGGTACGGTGCAGGAGTTGTGGGGCAAGTTGACGACCATTCCTAGGAATTTATAATTAACGTTGGGTTAAGAAATACTTTACAGATCCTTAGAAGGCTAGACTTACTCCAGTACTATTACAAGCAATGTGCGTGGTTCCACTGCTGCAGAGATCCTCCTCGCAGTAGTCGGTTTGCCCAAAGGCCAAAGACAGCGTCAAACTAAGCACAAACAGGGTAAACATCGTGAAATTACTGATAGAACTATGCTCAAGATCTGGAGTTTATATAGTTTCCCCATTTGTTTGTTTTTATATATATATAAAGGTTATTTTTGTAAAAATGAAAGAATGGTAACAGCTGTGTTTGCATTCCCACTTTTTGGAATATCCCATTATCATCAAGACAATTGTAAAATCCCTAACAACACTTAAAACAAACAGCTAGTTTTTGCGTACAGTAATCACTCAATAATTGGATTCCACTGACCGAACTAATCTAATTTCTGAAGGTCATTTTATAAAACAGAAGCTAATTCTTTTTAAGAAAATATTTAAATTGGTTTCATATGTTTAGCGAAAATGCAATTATAGTTTCTCAAAACTAAGTTTTAGCATTGAAATTTACGATTCGGTTTTCTAGGGGATTCTAAATTCTGGAATTAATAATTTGCAAGCAGTATAAGGTCTCCATCGGATCTTTCATTTATTTATTAGCAAGCACAAGTTACATAGAGCTTGTTGCTAGGCCTTTTAGAGATCTGCCTTTCAGTTGGGAAAACAGTTCAGCTTGGTAAATATCCAATATCCATCAAAATGAAAATAGATAATAAACATAATACATTTGTTTCTTTTTCTCTTCAGTTTTATTTGCTTGTTTGTTGTTGTTGTGGTTTCATTGTAATATAGCAATTTTTCTTGTTTTTGTTGTTGTTGTAACTATGATGTAATGTTTATATGATAATTTAATGCTAGCTTTTTGTTTTATAACTTGATGCGGTAATCTTCAATATTTGTATAATTATTATAATTGTAAATCATCATTTTAATATTATTATTATTATTATTATTATGATCAGTACTGCAAAAGTTGATAAATCGTATTTATATTTGTAATAATATAGATCGATCGATTAGTTTTGTTTGAACAAACTCAAAAATCGTATATGCATATGCTTTAAATACAATACAATACAATTACAGATACATTTATGTAATGTTACAGCTTTTTACGAAGTAGTTTTTATGTACCCCTTATTTATTTATTTATATGTATGTTAATGTTGTAATGTGAACTAATCGCTAGAGAACTCCATTGCATCTTGTGTATTCTGTATCTGCATCATTAGATTTCAATTATTCTTTCCGTGGCTTCCTTTGTTGGCTATGATAATAAGTTAACACAGCTTGCAGAATATTTGCTTTAAAGGCGTTTGTTAGAGGGAGGGGAAGCAACAGGGCATTATATTATTATTCATTATATTATTATATATTCATATAAAATACTGCTTATCTCTCTCATATCACAGATCCTCCCCTTTCCCCAACTTCAACCCAATAATTTAAAGAAATAGTTAGTTAGATATTAAATAGTAAAATTTACATTTTTCTTATCCATCTTGTCTTTTCCTTCCTATCATAATTAGTCATGCCGAACAAAGACAAATTGCGTTATAAATAAACAAAAATTTGTATATTGGAAGCAAATAAAATAATTCGACATTGTTTTTATTCATGGCTACAACCATAAGGTTGCAGCACTGGCTAAATTTGCATCAAGCTGAAAAACAGTGCATACCTTTAGGGGCACATAAGCGACAAGGGAAAAGGCTCCAATTCGGCCAATTCTTTATAGATTTTCGAAAAACACGAAGCGTTAGAATCGCTTATTGGATCATCAATGAACCCAAACACAAAAATTGCATTCACAGCACGAACTGAAATGCGTGAAAATCACAAAATGGCCAAGTTAGACACGGGTTTTCCAATTTCCAATCGACAGACCTTACTCCAGCGAGTTCAAATATATGTGTCCTTTCTTTGATGATATGGCAAGGTGTGGCATAAGAGCGTATATCCTTTTTGCAAAATCCTTTTAAATATTTCCCTTGCAGAACAAACAAAAATCGAAATTACAAAATTCTGTTTATATGCATTATGGATCCATAAATCCAAATCCCATTAGTAAAACACATTATCTGGTGCTTTCAATATACATATATGTATTCAATCATTCAAAAGTATATGTTTATATTTTTATCATATATTAAAATCCTCGTCAATCGTGCACAGGCCCGGGTTGAAAATATTCATGCCCGTTTGGCAGCCATTTCCCACAGGACCGGTAACATAGACGGGCTTGCCAACCACATTGTTCACGGCATAATTGCAGGCAAACAGGAATTGATTCTTATTATTCCTAAAGAATCGGGCAGCAGCACAGCCCACAGCGATGTTCCTCTGCTGCGCCATCAGCGCAAAGCGATTAATTTGGCTGTGGAAGGACAAGATGAAGGTACAACATTTGGTTGCAACAATGGCAGCATTTTTGCTTACCCTCCCGCCCAGCTGCTTGGGTAACTATTGATGACTGTCATGTCGGCAACGTCGCTCTCCAGCCACCAGTTGAAGATGGCCTGCGTCACCAGGAACTCGTCTGTTCTGCTGGATTCAGCGCCCTCGTAGGCAAACAGCGCAATATTCTGTCCGCTGTTGCGGAATCTCTCGGTGTTGTGGCATTCATCTCGCTTGCGCACACACTGCTTCACATTGAGCTCCGCCAAGCTGGCCAGCTGAGGACTCCAACGCATAGTTGCCATACGTCTAGCTGGACCATAACCAGGGAGATTGCCAAGCGCCAGACGATTGCGCCTAACATTGTGGGCAACCACCGTTTTCTCGCGCAGCGCTTGGTTCATGTTGATGAGGTACGGTGCAGGAGTTGTGGGGCAAGTTGACGACCATTCCTAGGAATTTATAATTAACGTTGGGTTAAGAAATACTTTACAGATCCTTAGAAGGCTAGACTTACTCCAGTACTATTACAAGCAATGTGCGTGGTTCCACTGCTGCAGAGATCCTCCTCGCAGTAGTCGGTTTGCCCAAAGGCCAAAGACAGCGTCAAACTAAGCACAAACAGGGTAAACATCGTGAAATTACTGATAGAACTATGCTCAAGATCTGGAGTTTATATAGTTTCCCCATTTGTTTGTTTTTATATATATATAAAGGTTATTTTTGTAAAAATGAAAGAATGGTAACAGCTGTGTTTGCATTCCCACTTTTTGGAATATCCCATTATCATCAAGACAATTGTAAAATCCCTAACAACACTTAAAACAAACAGCTAGTTTTTGCGTACAGTAATCACTCAATAATTGGATTCCACTGACCGAACTAATCTAATTTCTGAAGGTCATTTTATAAAACAGAAGCTAATTCTTTTTAAGAAAATATTTAAATTGGTTTCATATGTTTAGCGAAAATGCAATTATAGTTTCTCAAAACTAAGTTTTAGCATTGAAATTTACGATTCGGTTTTCTAGGGGATTCTAAATTCTGGAATTAATAATTTGCAAGCAGTATAAGGTCTCCATCGGATCTTTCATTTATTTATTAGCAAGCACAAGTTACATAGAGCTTGTTGCTAGGCCTTTTAGAGATCTGCCTTTCAGTTGGGCAAACAGTTCAGCTTGGTAAATATCCAATATCCATCAAAATGAAAATAGATAATAAACATAATACATTTGTTTCTTTTTCTCTTCAGTTTTATTTGCTTGTTTGTTGTTGTTGTGGTTTCATTGTAATATAGCAATTTTTCTTGTTTTTGTTGTTGTTGTAACTATGATGTAATGTTTATATGATAATTTAATGCTAGCTTTTTGTTTTATAACTTGATGCGGTAATCTTCAATATTTGTATAATTATTATAATTGTAAATCATCATTTTAATATTATTATTATTATTATTATTATGATCAGTACTGCAAAAGTTGATAAATCGTATTTATATTTGTAATAATATAGATCGATCGATTAGTTTTGTTTGAACAAACTCAAAAATCGTATATGCATATGCTTTAAATACAATACAATACAATTACAGATACATTTATGTAATGTTACAGCTTTTTACGAAGTAGTTTTTATGTACCCCTTATTTATTTATTTATATGTATGTATAGATATATTGTTAATGTTGTAATGTGAACTAATCGCTAGAGAACTCCATTGCATCTTGTGTATGCTGTATCTGCATCATTAGATTTCAATTAAAATATTTTGTATAGATCATTTTATTTATTTCTGGTTGTTGCCCATTCTTTCTGTGGCTTCCTTTGTTGGCTATGATGATAAGTTAACACAGCTTGCAGAATATTTGCTTTAGAGGCGTTTGTTAGATACATAAGGTGTGTGTTCTTTAAATGTATATAATTATATTATGTATATTTATATTAATATATATATATATATATATATATATATATATATATACATATGCTTTATTTTATATTTTATAAACTTTAATTTCAAGGGTGGGCGTTCATTATTTTTACGTTTCTCTTTGAATTCATTTCGTTTCTACATATTTGGATGGGGGGTAAAGGGTTGGTGGTTGGGGATTGGGGATGGGGACTCAGGAAAACTAAATTACTGCGTTATCATATTTCACATTTCACAAATATATATATGTATCTCAGTATATATGTTATAAGCGTTTCCATTGACACACACACTTTATGCTAAGGAATATACATAAATTGCGATTAAAGAAATCATTCGAAACGCCTGCAAAAACACAGTTTGCAACATAACAAAAAACTTAATAACAAAATTGGATTCGAAATTCAAATTTCAACTAGAGCGAAATCCAAATTACAAACTAAACAAATTAAATATATATATATATATATATATATATAGCATGAAATAATAATAACCGTTTTCGTAAACAATTCGTTTCCGGTTCTTCTTGCGATTTAATAATTATTTTTTTTAAATAGCATTTTTACATTGTTGTCCTTGTTGCAATATACATATGTATCATGTTTCATGTATATATGATTGTGTGCACCCGGGGGGGCAGGCAGGGGGATGGGGAGGGAGGGGAAGCAACAGGGCAACACTACACGGTAAAGTGAGCCTGTACATATGATGATCAAAACTAAATGTTTGCAATGTTGTAATTAATATATATATATAATATATTGATAGATAGCATATTGAAATTTGGCCAGTTGTTGAGAAATAAGAGAGAAATTGCAAATTGTGCAAACTTTTAAATAAAGTCGATGGTTGTTGTTGGTTGATTTGAATCTTGATTGTGTTTTTGGATTTGCGCTGCTTGCTATCCTTTTGTTATACTGATCCATTTTGTTATATTTTTCTTTTTGTTGTTGTTGATTTTTTTTACTATAATCATCTATAGATAGATAGTACTATATTGAATATGTATAGGCATATTTGGATTGTGTGTGTATCGTATCAATATATGTATGTGTGGTGTGTACATTGTGTGTGTGTGGGTGTGTGTATTGTGGTGTGTGTTAAATGAATAACGTGTATTTCGTATATATTGGTTTTTCGCGTTGCTTTGTGTAAGATTAAGTTTTAAGACAGATGGAAGGACATGCTGCCCTCATTGGCAGCCACTTTCAGTTTCTGCCGCATCACATCACGACTGGAGTAGTCCGGCAACTTGAGATAGTTGACACAGGTCATCACAGATGGTAGATAATCATTGGGATTCTGATTCCCATCCAATGTCTTACGCACAATGGTCAGCGGCGGGGTTAACGCCTTAAAGCCGCCCGTCGGCAGACGCGGCGAACCGGTTACAAACTGTAGGAAAGCGCGCTGCTCATCACGATTGTAGGAGACTAGGATCTCGTACAGATATTGTATGGCCTGAGATTCCTGGTGGAAGCCGTGATCGGTGCGGCAGCTGTCCTGCAGCATTTTGAGATCCCAGCTTTGATGCTGTTCGCTGCCCGAGCCGCAAAATACGCACTCCAACTCCTCTGGATAGAACATGCGCAGGCGTTGTATCGGAAATATGGAATCAAAGCCTGCAAAATACACATTTAAGTAAATGAAAATAAACACTTTGATGTAATGCCTAATTACCCTCGCGAAGCGCCTCAAACTGCTTCTGCACGCCCTCGACGAGGAACCAGTAGGTCACCAGCGAGATGTACTGATGCAAATTTTGAACGGTAACGGGCGTATCACGTCCACCACGACACAGCTCAATATTGGCATGGCCGGGCAGCACAAAGTCCAGGCCCAAATCGGCGATGGGGCAGCCATCCAAATCCAGTTGCTCCATCTGCACACAGAAATAATAGATAATTTTCAATTCATAAAATCTTTGCTGTTTAACTCACCTTTTCCTTCTTCTCCATGGCATCCTGATTGGGATCAGCCTGTATATCCTCGCGCTGGCGCACCACATCTTGTAGACGCACCAACGATGTTTGTACCTCGGGCGCAACGCGCATCAAATCGGCCAGGCCAATTGAGTGCTCCTCGCTGACCAGCCAGCGATAGAACGGCAGCGAGAATGGCAAATCCAGCTAACGAATACAAATCGAACAATAGATTTAAATACATATATATATTAGTTTTACCCGGGGCTAGTTATAACTTACCATGCGACTATCCATCACCGCCTTGGCCATAAATTTGCCCAGGAACTTAAACTTGGACTTGGCCTTGGTCATTTGTGGCAGCTTGGAGGATTTGCCCAGCGGCAGAGGGAATAAACCATGCGCTGTATGCACATAACTAACACTTGAACTTGTTAATAATGTTGTTGCTGTTGTGGTCGTTGTTGTTGTGGTGATTGTTGCCGTTTGTTGTTGGTCCAGCGCTTGAGGGAAGGAGGAATTGTTGGTGGTGCCACCATTATTGTCAGTGGCAGCCATATCACTAAACTGCTGTGCAATGATCATATTTAAAGCGTTATCATTCGTTCCAGCACTCGAAGAGCTGTGCTCCGACTGCTGCTGTTGCTGCTGATTGCGCAGTGTGCTGCTGCGATTGCTGGAGCGGGTCAAATGTGGGGTGGTCGTTGCCTGTGTGTTTGTGGTGGTTGTGGTGCTGCTAACCACAGAGGCTGTCACCGTTGCTGCTGCTGCTGTTGTGTCCGACGACTCCAGTGCATCCTCAATGTGCAGCACAGCGCTGCTGGACTTGACCACATCCACAATATTGGACGAATTGTGGCGATAGCTATCGCTGCCATTCCACAGACCCAAATCCGTGCGCTGCAGCTCAGCGGAGACCAGAGCATAGAACTCCAGCGTGGGTCCCAGCCCAGTGCCCACCTATAACAACAAAAAAAAAAGCAAGTTAACAAAAAAAAAAAAACAGCCAAGAATTGTTGCACTTACCTCATTCTCATATTGAATTTCTAGCAGTGCCTTGGAGTTGCCAAAGTCCTGGAGTATGTGCTCCGCCTGCTTGAGCAGCTCGGCACGTGAAATGGCGCGTTTACGCCGATCGAGACGGGGAGCAACACGCTCCGACGATTCGGCTGCATTCAAATCCGGGGTGGTGTCCAGCAGACGCTGCAGGGCACGATCGCGATCAAAGCTTGTCGCATAGAACAGCAAGTGGCGTGTCTCGAAGGGGAAGAGGAACGGACAGGCCATGCCAATTTGGGGCAGCCATTGCGGCAGATTGCCAGTCATAATTACCAACGGATCCTGCAGTTGCCTATTGGCCTTGGCCGTTATCTTCGGATGCACAAACTCTGAATTGGCAATGATATTCTGACGCACAACGCACCCATAGAGATGCTCCCAGTGGCGATTGAGGGCGTAAATGACGCGCAGCATGCAGAGAGCATCGAGTGAGGCATCCTGGACGGTCACCACATCGCCGGACAGGCTGCTGCTGAGGAATGTCTTCAGCGGTGACTGCACCAATGGTGCAATGCCCTCGTGCCATAATTCGGTCTTCTTGCGCATGAATTTGCTGCTCGATTTGTGCGACTTTTTACCACCACCACCACCACTCGAAGTGGCTGCCGATGATGAGGATGAGCACGATGAGGTGGCCATATGCGAAGAACTGGACGTTGCATTGCTATTTGACTGCTGCTGGTGCTGATGTTGATGCTGTTGCTGGTGCTTGTGTGTCTGACTGCTGCTGCTGCACGAGCTATTGGCAGTGGATGCCACATTCTCCTCCTCCACGGGACGATAATAGATGGTGTGCTGTTGCACCCAAATGCTACTGTTGCCTGTTGGTATTTTCAAAGAATGGATTGATTACTTGATGAAATCATTGTGCATTTTATGTGATGTGCTCACCCAGCAGCATCTCGGACTCGTTGTCCGTCTCGTTGTGCTCGTTGACCAACGGCGAAAACTGTTTCACGGCCTGATAGACGGTCATGTTGTAGGGCAGCACATGCTCCCCGATGAGGAACTGCAGCTTGTGCTTGAAACTCGACTGGGTCATGACGACAGCAGCGACATTATCATCCATATCCTCCTCGCTGTCATCATCGGAATCGGCACGTATGCCGCCATAGCCACGCACCACCAAATAACGTTCGATCGCCTGCACCATCGCCAGCGGATCGATCTTGACGGTGCCGCCCTTCCACTGACGCAGATTGCTGCACTGCGGATGACGCTGTAAATTGCACTGCGAATGCCAAAACAATAATAAGTAAAAAGGGTGCAATTTTAAGTGAAGATGCCTTGCAAACTGACCTTCAACTGATGCGTATTGAAGAAACGCAAAGCACTCTGATTGGTGCGACCACCGGGTCCGGCTTGGAAGTCGTGCACCTTCACCGGAAATTGTTCCAGCTGCGTGACGCAGCCATTTAGCTTTGCCACAAACGCACCAAATGCCAGTGGCTCCATGCTGGGCAGCTGACCGACATTCTGCAGCAGCGGCTCCAGCGGCAGACCGGCAAAGACGTGCATAAAGCTGCGAAGACGCGCATCGCGCTCCACCAGACCCGATTCGCTGGTCATGTAGTTGAGCATGGCCTTGATGAGACCCGAATGGTTAACTTCAAACGGTGAGATGTCGCTTTCGAGCAGAATGGTCTTCAGCTCGAGCAGCGCATCCAAACAGTCGTGATAGCTGCCGTTCAGCTTGAGCAATATGCTCGACAGGCGCTCCAACACACTTGTGCTGGCCAGCGATGTGATTGCCGTTGACGCAGCTGCACCACCACCCACACCACCACCGACGCCACCTGGACCACTAGCCGCAGATGCACCGTTGCCGCCTTCACTTTCGCGAGCCTTATTGCGTCGCATTTCCTGCTCCGTGTAGCGCTTGACGAAATCGATGGCCTGTTCGCGCACCCATTGACGAGCACGTTCGCGATTTGCCGCTGCCACCAGATTGGCATGCGAGATGCTCTTACTGATGCTGGCTGCTACAGCGGCGGCATTCATGCCCGCAGCACCACCATGCTGTGATCCCGAACCCGCTGAATAGGCCAAACCACCGCTAGCCGAGCTGCAGGCGCCAGTAGTTGAGCTGCTGCTGTTGGTGTTGCCATCCTTAGACAAGCCATGATGCGATGAGGATTGCTGCTGCTGCTGCTGTTGTTGCTGGTGATGATGATTCGATGTCTGGCGACCCCAGCGTGCCGGATTAAGCGAAGACAGAAAAGATGTTTTGGTTGAACTGCTGCCCGCATTGCCAGCACTGCCAGCGCTGAAGCGTGACTTGGAGTTGCTCGAACCAGAGCCAGAGCTGGGCGTGTTGCGACCACCTGCGCCGCTGCCAAGACCTGCAACAGCAGAGGAGATATAGATATAGATCCGAGTTATATATATAGTGTAGATATAATACTTACTGGTGGCACGGCTGAGCAGCTCATGCATCGCAGAGCTGGCCGAACTGGCAGCTGCAGCCGCTGCTGCGGCATCATCCTGTCTGGACTTGGCGCGTCCGCTGCTCTGCGATTTGCGTTTGGGCGGCGCCTTGCGCTTCAGCATGTCCGTCATCTTGTGCTGCAAGGCTGAGGAGGAGGAGTTGTTGCTGCTGCTGTTATTGCTATTGTTGCTGGCTGCTGCTGCACTGGTGGAGGCGACTGCCACAGTCATGTGATTCAGCTGCTGTTGCAGTTGTTGCTGCTGTTGATAGAGCACCTGTGATGACGGCAACTGTTGCTGCTGCTGCTGTTGGTTGCCGCCTGCTGTTGCTACGCCTGTTGCTCCTCCGGTGGGCAGCAATTCCAATTGGGCTGCAGCTAACGGCGCCGCTGGCTGCTGGAAATTCAGATACTGGCGCGGATCAGCGCTTGATGTGGCAGCCACAAAGTAAGCAGCTGGCGGTGCTCCTCCAGCTGCCGCCGTTGTCGTCGGGGCTGTCGAGGAGCAGGGCGCCGAGCTGCTGTAGCTGTAGCCAGCATCCAGAGGAGCCGACGCAGCTGCTCCTGTTCCTGCTGCTGTCTGCTGGTGTTTGGCCACAGCATTGGCGCTAGCTGTGAGCGCATTCATCGCATGCGAGAAACTCTTCACGCTATACGATTGATGCTTGGAGCTGCTGGGCGTGGCACTGGCGCTGCTTGAGCCGCCACCGCCGGCGCCGCCAGATGCTGATGTTGGCGGCGCCGTAACATTGTCCATGAAAAAGGGATTCACTTGCAAACTATTCGCCGAGGCGGGTGCACTCTGCGAACCGCCCGCATTTGTCGTTGGCGTTGCGAGTGCCGCCGGTTTGGGTGATGGATTGGCGCAGATCGGGTTGCTGGGATCGGTCAGCTGGGTGAACTGATAGATGACGCCTTCGCGTCGGAAATGTGTGCCAAACACATCTGGCAGCTGACGCATCAATATCTCTGCCATCTGCAATGCGCCGACAACAATTCGCAAATCATTGCTGCCCAACATGCCGGCAATGTGGCTGGAGACCAACTGATATTTGAGCACCTGACGCAACAGCTCTGGCGTTGCATAGTAGACCATGCGCAGCAAGGCGCGCAAACACTTGTAGCGCACATTGGGTCCGGCCGACGAGCTGTACACCTCGTAGAGTACATTGAAAATGTGCTTGATGAAATCGGCAGCCAAGCCGCGCTCCTCCTTCAAGCAAGCGATGCGCGCATCTAGCGATGGACGACGCTTCACCTGATTTGAGCTGTTGTTGCTGCTGTTGTTATTATTGTTGTTGTTGTTATTATTGCTGCTGCTGCTGTTTAATGCTGCTGCAGATGTGGACGCGGCTGCACCAGTTGTGCTCAAATCCTGTCCAGCTGCCGCCGGTGCCACATAATTTGGATTCAATTTGCGTTGCACGGGCCGTGTGGTGCCCGTGTCTTCGTTGATCTGTTGCATGGCATGAAAATCAACCATATAGGTGCGTCCCAGCGTACTCAAACTGATCTCATCCTCGCTGCTCTGATGCGCTGCCTCAATGAGACGCGAATCAATTGTGGAGTAATTGTGCCAGGCGCCGCGATCATCACGCCACTGCCACTGTACCTGGTCCTGGGTATTGAGTGTGGGTCGATCGAGAAGAGCATCGACGGCAAAGATGCCATCCAATGGTAGACGCGGCATCAGCTCACCAATCAAGCACGTCAACTCGAGCAGTTCGAGGGGTGGACGCGTCACAAGCTCCACATGATTGGCACTGGCTGCCGCTGGCTCAGCATTGCCGGTGAGCAGATAGAGGAGCGTGGCAGCAATATCGTTGCGCAGCAGGGAAACCGCCAAGTCCGGGCAGGCACCGCACATCAGGCTGAGCATGCGCACCACATTCGTGAAGGTACCCGTATTGAGAATTGCCGGCGTCATCACCAACAGTTGCTGGCAATTCTTGAGCAGATCTGCGCTTGCAATCTGCTGCAATCGCTTGCCATCGTGCGGGAAGCTCTCGACCAGACGCCAGAACGCCGTGCAAACGCTGTCCACACACTTCTTGTCCTGCTGTGAGAGCAGACGTGCCAGTTGTGGCAGACTCTCCGACACGAAATGGAACTCCTCGGCGTGCATATTCTGGCAGCAGTTGGCGGTGATCGAGAGAGCGGCACGCTGGGCCACAATCGAGAAGAAGTCAAGGTAGGTGAGACAGGCGCTAATGCCGTTCGCCTGCAAGATGGCCTTGTTATGGCGTCGCGAGAGTATCTCCAGTGCGGTCAGACTCTGTTCGGCAACGTCCATGCACTGGATGACCTGAAGTTTCTCGAGGAACACCGGCACAGCGTCCACCACAGTGCCCGCTGACCGTGGCAATGCCTCCAGCATATAGGCCAAGGCACGGCATGCATTGTTCATGATATCAAAATTGTGCTCCATGCGCAACAGTTGAATGAGTGCCGGCACCACCTGCTTGACGGGAAAGCCGGCGAGGGTATCCTCATTGCCCATGACAAGCATTTGGCACATCTCGATGGCGGCCTGCAACTGTTGCGACTCATCGTGCGACTGCAGACCCTGCAGAAGCTGGTTCGCTTTGGAGGTGCTGCTGTTGCCAATCGTCCGATGCAATATGTGCGTCATTCGCGGACCGAGTGCCCCAAACAGATGCGGTGGCAGACCGCGTGCCTCAAGCAACGCCTGCAGTCGTCCCACTTCACTATCATCGCTCTCTGAATCCGCGGCTGCTGCTGCTGCGGCTGCTGCAGCGGCGGCGGCTGCAGCGGCAGCATTGACAGCAGCAGCAGCTGCAGCAGCGCCAGTTGTTGTTCCCCCTCCGGTTGTGGCTGCTGGTGCTTGTTGTGCCTGAGCTTGTGGAGCAGCTGCCGCTGATGTTGTTGATGCTGCTACTGCTGTTGTTGTTGTTGTTACATTGCTGCTGCTGCCGCTAGCCGTGGCACTGTTGTTGCTATTGTTGCTGCCGCTGCCACCGCCGCCGCCGCTGCTAGCGTTGCTGCTGCTGTTGGCGCCCACCGCGCCGCTAACGTTAACGTTGCCCGCTGATTCGCGCGCGGCGCTCAACGCAGCTGCAACGATGCTGAGATTTGCCGAAGTGGTAACTATGCAAAAAAATAAAGTTCATAAAAAGAACAACACAATTAACATAATTGTAGCAGTAATTATTGTTTTCATTTAAAACTACACAAAATGTAATAAGAACAACAAAAAAATACAGTGCAAATTGCACTAAAACATTGCAAGAGATACAAAGAGAGACAGAGAGGGAGAGTGAGAGAGAGAGCTAGCAAACAGCTGACGTAGACAACAAATACATAGAATAAGACAACAAAGAGGAAAGAAAAGCAAAAACAATACATAAAAGCGATCGATAAGTTAGAGTAGTGTTGTGTAGTTGTGTAAAAAACAAGAATCGAAAAATAAAGATTCAATTGTAAACTAAAGCGCTACTGCTGCTGCTACCACCCTGACACCTGAGTCGCCCTGTGTGTGTGTGTGTGCGTGTTTTGTAAGCGAAAATAAAAACATGAGTTAATAACAAGTGATGTGTGTGTGTGTGTGTGTTGTATGTGTGTGCTGCTTATTTTTGTTGTTTGTGGTGAGTTTCTTTCTTGTTTTTTTTTTTATTGGGTTTTGTTTACCTGACGTCAGTTGCTGTCCACCTGCATGCGGCGGTCCATTTGGCGCTTGTTGTTGCTGTTGTGCCATCAAACTATATGTTAAAGCATCCGATGCTGCTAAATTGAAGAATTTTTTTTTTGTTTTTTTTTTTTTTTACAAAAAGAAACGCGCAGTAAAAGGGATAGACCGTCAGAAAGAGAAGAGAGAGAGAAATGCAAAAGAGAAATTAGAACTGCTATTATTTGATTGTGATTGGGTGGGTTGAGGTGGTGGGGAAGGGGTTGGTAGAGAGGGCCAGTTACCGCGAGCAAAGCGACGCGCGACGGCAGCACAGGGTGGCACAGGTAGAAAGAAGGGGGAGTGGACAATAAATAAATGAAATACAATGGAATGACTTGTGTATGTAAAGCGCAAAAGGACAATCGATAACATCAGAATCGACTGCTTTATCGATTGCCTTTCAGGCATTACTTCATTTTAATGGGATTGGGACAGAGCTGATTCGACTATTTTTTGTGCAATTGTTCTAGTAGATTGTTTGCTTGCTTGCTTGTTTGATTGATTGATTGATTGATGACCCAACACCATACATGTACCAGATATATCCAAGAGACCGATACCGATACCGAGACCGAGACCATTATATATACAAACATATGTGTACATATACAACACAAAACAAACGGACTGACCACGCCCCTACAACGTACAACAACACGCCTACTGCTCCTGCTGCTCAAAGCCCTAATCCTGATCATAATCCTAATCCTAACCCAAAGAGAGAACGTGAAGTGCTTGCGTGCGTATGTGTGGTGGTCTTACAAAAAACAAAAATAAGACGAACAAATAAATCAAAAGAGCTTGTTTGGAATATATATATATATATATACATATGTATGTATATATATATATATATATATATATATGAATTTCGATCGAGATCGAGGATCGCCGGCCGTCCCGCTTTGCTGTGCTCGCAGTTTTCCATTGCTCCACACATATGCCTCTCATCAATCCCGCTCCACTTACCACTGCTGTGCGGCGTCGTTTTGGGCGTCGCCTGTTGCGACGACAACTGTTGCTGTTGTTGTTGCTGCTGCTGGTGTTGCTGTGGTGGCTGATTATGATTGCTTCCGCGGTAGTTGAACAAGAAACCCGGCTGAACAATTGTTGCGCGTTGCTGCTGTTGGTGATGTTGATGCTGTTGTTGCAGCGCCTGCTGATGCAGTTGCTGGTGCTGTTGCTGTAGAGCAGCGTGCTGCTGCTGTTGTTGCTGGCGCACGGCAACAACCACCGTGTTGCCGCCCAATTGCGGATGATATTGATACTGATTGGGCGCCTGTTGCTGTTGTTGTAGTGTAGCTGCAGCAGCCGTGCCGGGTGCAACAACAACAGCTGCTGTCAGTTGGTGTTGCTGTTGCAGATGATGCTGTTGCTGTTGTTGTTGCTGCTGCTGTGCGGCTGCTGCGGAACTCACACAAGAACCCGTTTTGCCACGTGAACTGCGGCGCAGTGAAGAATGCTGCTGCTGCTGTTGCGTGTATGCTGTGTGTTGCTGTTGTTGTGACTGTTGTTGTTGCTGTTGTGTTGGTGGCGGAACAAATGTTGCTGCTGCGTACCGTGGCTGCTGATAAATAATGGGCGGCGGCGCTGGACGTGAATGTTGCGGCGGCCCTGTGGAGTTATAGTGATGTGGTTGTTGTTGTTGTGGGTGTTGCTGCTGCTGTTGCAGATTAAGCACAGCGACAGCAGCAGCTGAGCTGTGATAATAATGCGGCTGTTGTCGCTGCTGTTGCTGATGATGTTGATGTTGTTGTTGTTGCTGATGGTGTTGATGTTGCTGATGGTGATGATGTTGCTGTTGCTGCTGTTGCTGAGCGGCTGTAAAATATGCAGCTGCCTGAAAATGTTGCGTTGCTGGCGCCGTGGGTGTCACAAAGGACGACAGATGCGCAGCAGCAAACTGATGCGCTGGCAGCAACTGTTGCGGATGCGGCTGCAGCGGCGGCAATTGCTGCTGCTGTGCTTGTTGCTGTTGCGGGTGCGAGTGCTGTTGTTGCTGTGGTACGTAGGGCGTCATGTGAGTGGCGGCTGCTGCCGGCAGCACGCTATAATCAACAATGCCAACAGCAGCGGCAGCGGCGCTGCTGCGTGTGGCTCGTGCCGCCCCGCCGCCAATTTGTTGGCCAGGGGGGGCGGCACGCTGATACCCGGAGGACGTTGTTGTTGCTGTTGTGCCAGTTGCTGCTGCTTCGGCTGCTGCTGCTGCAGCTGGTGTTTGGTGATTTGTCTGCGCGGGTGCTGCCGACGGTGCTGCTGCTGTCGGTGCAGTTGTTGTTGATGAATAAGTTGCCAGCGTGTTTTTGTTCGGTTTGCTGCTACTGTTGTTGTTGTTGTTGCTGTTGTTATTATTATTATTGTTGTTGCTGTGGGTGTTTGTTGTTGCTGTTGTGTGTTTGTTGCTGCTGCTGCTGTTGCGTTTGCTGCGGGTGTGGCTGCGATTTGAGTGTGGCGCAGCTGCTGCTGTTGTTGTTGCAGAGGTTGTTGTTGTTGGGCGGCACAAGTAGAGAGGGGGGTAGAGTAGTGGGAGACAACAGTTAAACAGCTTTGTTTCTTAATTTTGTTTTTGTTTTATGATTTGTTGTTTGTTTGTTATTATTTTTGCTTGCAGCTACACTACTACGTTAGTTGTTGTTGTTGTTGCTTTTGGAATAATGTAAAGAAACTAGGAATAGGGGGCGGCACGCATAAAAGGGTCAGTTTTAGAGGGGATGAAGGTTGGGGGTGGATTTGGGAAGATAGCGAATGGGGTTGTTTTTGGAGGAACTAATCAAGTAGTCGCTGACAATGATGATGTTGCTGCTGCTGTGCTGCTGTTGTTGTTGCTGCTGCTGTTGTTGCTGCTGTTGTTGTTGCTGCTGCTGTTTACTGCTGCTCGGCACACTAAACTAATGTTGTTGTACGCCAGAGTCTGGTCTGTATGTGTGTGTGTGTGTGTGTGTGTGTATGTGTGTGTATGTGTGTGTATGTATGTGGCTGTAAGGGAAACACACACACACACACAAACACATGCACATACACATGCACATGCACGCACAGACACACATACGCACGCAAGTTCTAGAGATATTGCAAGAGTGCAGCAAGCAACATGTTGCTGTTACTGCTGCTGTTTATACTGTTGCTGCTGCTGTCGTTCGGCCATCACTGCTGCACTTTTGTTGTTGCCGCTGCTAATAGTTGTCGTTGTTGTTGTTGTTGTTGCTGCTGCTGTTGCTGCTACAAATTCTTTTCCCTCTCTCTCTACCAATCTCTCTGTCTCTCTCTTTCTGTCTCTTTCTAGAGTACACACCACACACTGCGACGCGACGCTTTGATTGCTTCTTTAATTGTTTATTTCTTATATATATATATATATATATACATATAGATATATAATTTTGTTTGCTTGCACAAAAACAACAACATCATCATCATCATCAACAACACAAGGCATCAGCAATGAAATACATATTTGTTACATATATATATATATAATATATATGCTTATAGATATACGTACATACATATATATTAATTGGGTGAGTTGTACATAGAAATAGATTTTAGCAATTTACAAATATTATAAATTTGGCAAATCAAATGAACATATCACAAAACAAAAATTTGCAACAGCAACGTGCAAAAACGAGATTTAAATCAAATTTTTGGATTTGGCGGCGTTTTACAACACTACGTGTGTTTCGCTCCAAAATAGAAACAAAAATAAACGGGAAAAACCCTATTTGCTTGGGGGACACACTGGCCACGACGACATTCTACGCATACACACTCAGTTAACGAAAAAAAATATAGAAAGGGTATTTTCTTAATGCAATGCAAATACAGTTGTATAATAAAGGACAGAAAAAAAAAAAAATTTATATATATATATATATATATATATATGGAATAGAAAAAATAAATAAAGAGCTGTTATGTCATCGGTTTGCCGAAGACTAGATACTCTTGCAGATGTACATATGTATGTATAACGACTGATGTTCAATATAATTTCTTAATCATATTCACAGTGTTCACTTCTAGGTGGTTGTTAGCACTACTCATGAACATCATGCAAGGGTATCGTCATATAAATGTATATATATTTATATGCAATAGTTGAAATTAATGGGCGTATTTTTTTTTTCTGAACAATGGATATGGATGATTTCGAACAATATTAGTTTTAGAGGATTATTTTGGTATTGTGCTGCTGGATGAATATTTCATGAATGTGAGAGTCCCGCTTTATATGTCAGGAGATGGAGTGGCGAGTGGGGACAGCAGCCAGGGGATGGTAGCTTGGGTGCTTGTTGATAGTTTGATAAAACACACCTGCGCCTTTATATATAACAATTCTTATTGCTACACAATTAATTTAGTATCTGCTTCGATTTCTATTAAAAAAATATATAACATGCACTTTGAAATTCTCGATCTAAACAGCGCGACGTAAAAGTTTCAACTGCCTTTTGACAAAGTGCGTTGGCATTGCAAAACAATGTACATGTTTTTATCAACAAAACAATTAATATATTATATATACACACATATGTTTGTACATTTTAAGACACAAACACACACACACACTCATAAGTGCGCATGTAGACGGCATGACGCAGCTCAAAAGGCAATTGATCAAGAAATGTTTTAGTTGTTTTTGGTTTTATTGTTGTTGTTGTTGATAAGAAATTCGAGCACTTATCAAATTGAGCACGAAAAATATGTGCAAATTAATTATTCTGCTTCTTTCGTTATTTTTTTTCTTGTGTGGCAACACTGGTTGCCCGTCATTTGTTAATATTTGGAGGAAATTATGAGAAAAAGGGAAAAGAGCGTTTCATTCGTAATTAAAAGCGTAATTAAAACATAAAATAATCAAGTTTTTCTATGTACAACAAATCGAAAGAAAAATATTTGCAAGCAATTCGATAAAAATCAAACAATAAAAGGGCACGAATATGTACACAAAAATATAGCTCAGATAAATGTATATAGGTCAAGTAGTTGGAATTCACTATCAAGATTAATCAAAGGAGCAAGAAGACAATTCAATATACCACACAATATCTATATATAAAAACACGATGGCCAGATATATATAAAAACATGATGGCCAGATCTATAAATAAGATATTTTATCGAAACTCTAAATTCAAAAGTTTTTAAAAATAAAATACTTTACTCACATCAATAAGAATTTTTTAAATGCAACTTTGAAAAACTACGATTCTTATTCGTATTGTATTCTATATTGGCTTTGATTTTCTTGCAATGAATTCCAAACTATATATATCCAATAATAAATCAGCGGACTTTTTACGTATATTTATATACCATAATATATATGGTATATATGGTTAATATAGTTAAAAATCAACCACATTTTTTTTGAATATATATTCTACAATTATCAAAGATTACACTAATATTTTATATATTGTAATATAATAGCATAACGGTTTTTAGTCGAGATCAAGTGTATATAAAGATATATATGTGTGTGTGTATATAATCTGTATGGCAGTGTGAACAATAGCTTAAGAGAATGGAAATGGAACTCACCAAGTTCACCAAGTTCACCAAGAATATGCTCAGCGAATTCACCCTCTGAGAGATCCTCTTCCTCCTCGTCGAAATCCTCTTCGATATCGTCGTCCTCCTCGTCGTCAACGTCCTCCTCTTCGCTGAGTTCGTCCTCTTCGGCAACGATTTGGGCGTCCTCCTCGTATGATGAATCCGCCGAGTTGACTATTTCGTAGAAACCCACCTCCTCCTCTTCGGGATCCACTTCCTCCTCCTGTTCGTCCTCGTCCTGTTCCTGCTCCGGCTCCTCGTCCTCGTCGGCGGATGTGCTATCGGCACCGGCAGCCTCAAACAGATTCTCCGCACTATTAACACCGGCGGCGGCGACGACGTCTACTTTATTATTAGCCTGGGCCTCTGCCTCGGACGACGACGGCGCTATTTGCTCCGCGTCCAAGTTGACGACGTAGCCGTTCTCTGTCTCTGTCTCGTTGATTTCGCCGCTGCTGTTGTCCTTCTTCTCACCGTGAACTTTGTCGAACAGTTGTTGCTGTTGATATTTGCGCAGACTTTTTCGATTTTTTGTGTATTTGTTGTTGTGGTTGTTGCTATTGCTTTTCTTGTCCAGCCGCTTGAGAGCAACGTTGCTGTTGCTGCTGTTGTTTTTGCTATTATTGTTGGTGTTGCTGCTGTTGCTGTTGTTGGCAGCGTCGATTGCTGCAGCGGCTGCAATTACCGCCGAGCTGCTGGCCAGCAGACGTGGGCTGCTGCTGGTGTTGTTGCCTACCAAATTCTCCTGTTGACGTGCAGCAGTTGATGGTGAAATTGTTGCTGTTGTTGTTGTTGCTTTGGCGCGCGAGTGGCTAACTTTGCGCGTTTTGCGGTAATAGTTGAGCAAATTGCTGCTGCTGTTGCTGCTGCTACTGTTGCTGCTGCCACGTACCGTTGCTGTTGTTGCTGCTGCTGCTGCGCGGGCAGCTGCGCCGCGCTGTGGCGTCACGCCAATGACGTGATTGCTGCAGTTGCTGCCGCTGCTGCACTCACTTGTCTGCTGCTGTTTAGCGTTGTTGCTGCTGCTGTAGTGGTTGCTGTTGTTGTATTGGCGGGCAGCTGCCGCGCTGCTGGTGCTGGGCAGCTCCTCGGGCGATAGGGTTTTGGAGCGTGTACGCTGTGCCACACAATCGCCACCTGATGGCTGACGCAGCGGCGTCGTGCACTGCTGCAATACACTATGCGCTGGCTCGGCGGCGCCTCCTCCTGCTCCTGCAGCAACAGCCGATGCAGTTGCTCCTACACCTGTTCCCTTTGCTGTTGCTTCACTGGGTGACTGTAGATGGAGATGATGCTGCTGTTGCACGCGTCGCTTCTTGATTAGTTGCGAGCTTAGCTCCACGTACTGATCTCCACCGGGCGGCGCAACTGAAAAGGACATGACAACAACGAGGCTTTATTTAAGTTTATTCCTTTAGAAAGAGTGACTTGCTTATAAATTTACTGATTAGAGAAACCAAATATAAAAAAAAAAAACATGACAAATCGCTGTAGCTCTGCCTATTATGATTACCTTTTTAATTTCGACAAACAAAGAAGAGCTTGCTTAACATTTTTCTCTCTATATTTTTTTTTTTACTTGTTTTTCATACGGAAGACAAATAAAATTAATTTCAATTCAACTCGCAGCTCATTTTACATGGCTCGCCCTGTAACTACTGCTATCGATGACAAAAATATTATCTATTATATATATATGTAGATATTTCGGGCAACCGATAACTTGACACCCCGCATCAATTTCAAACAAATCGATATCTTCCAAGCAAATAAATATTCCCGCAAAATAGAATAAACAAAATATGAGAGAACTAATTGCTTACAGCTTGATTAACATTTACTTACAGTGGCTGCTGCTACGATTTTGACTGTTGCTGCTGTTGTTGGTGTTGTTGTAATGCAGTTGATGCTGGCGCTTGCGACTGCCTGGCGATAAGGACCAATCGATGTTGTTGAAGCTGCTGCTATTGCCGTTTGGCGACCCACCAAATGCTGTTGAGCGTCGTGGGGCAGTTTCAGTGGCAGCGTTTTTCTTATTGTTGTTAGTTTTGTTTGTTGTTGCTGATGTAGTTGTTGTTGTTGCTGTTGTGAGGTTGTGACCCTTGCTACGTGAACGACGCGCGGCTGCAGAGTTGACGGTGGCGGTGGCGACGGAGGATGACGTGGCAGGAGCAGCAGCAATTGTTGTTCTCGCTGCTGTTGCTGTATTGTTGCGTTTCTTGTTACTATGATTATTGCTTTTGTTGATGTTGTTATTATTATTATTAATATTATTGTAACGCCGATGTGAATGGGACGCAGATGTTGTAGTTGTTGCTGTTGCTGCTGTTATTATTGTACTACCGTCGTGCTGCCCCTCCGTCAATGCAGAGAGCGTTTGACTTTTAACGGACTCGGCCATAGACGACACTTAACCGCACTGGCATCGAACACACTTAACATGCCACAAACTTCACTCAGAATTGTTTGCAATCATAATCATCTGTCTTATATATCAATTTTTATATGTATATACTACTTTAACAAAAAAAAAATAGTTATATATATAAACCACACGCTTTTAAGTTTTGCTTTGTTGTTGAATAGAGAGCCTTCGGATCAAATTCCTATATATTTATTTTGCTCATTTGCTCAGTTTGACTTTAGACTTCTTTTTTTGAGTTCTTCTTCCGAGTGCACGACGCGGCAGTTAGTTTATTGCGGTCAGGGGAGTTTTGTTTTCTGTAATTGCAAAAAAAAGAAAGTATTTTTTAGTTAATTTTGTTTTGCTTCATTGTTTTTATAAATATTCTAGATAACTCAGCGTTGACAGCGTTGATTACTAGATTATTTTGATGATATCGAGGTTTTCAGCTTAAGTTAAACTACCAAAAGGGAAGAAAATTCAATTTGAATAGATAAGAGCAAAAAAAAAACTCGATGCTGACCGATGATGATTGCTTCAATGAACAGCCAAAAGAGAATTGACCACAAAGATCTGTAGATGAGGACAAGGAATAGGAAGTGCTTAAGGGTGTGTGTGTTTGTGCGTGTGCGTGAAACATGCATGGGAAACCATGTGACAAAGAACCGGCCGCATTGAGGGTAAGTCGCAGATTTTTGCTGCCCCTTTCAAGGCAAACGAAGACAGGTACGTAGTGCACAGCAGGCCCAAAAGAAAATTGATAACCGGGCTAAAGAGCACAAAAGAATACAGCACAAGAGGCAGCAGACACACACACAGGCAGGCACACTCGCTTGTTCGCTCACAGTTGAGCTGTTTTTAACATATGTGCGCAGTAAACACACACGAATATGTAAATAAATTAACAGCTGTTTGCAAGCAGCAGTCACCAACACGTGCATGTGTGCCAGAGAAAGAGATAGAGAGAGAGCGAGTAAACTGTGCGCAGATGATTATGAGCGACTTGTTTTGAGTGGAAATTTCTTACAGCGAGACGAAGCAACTCACTCACACACACTTACACAAAGTGAGAGCGCGCACATGCTACGCTGTTAATCAGCTGTTCTCGGCCGTTTTGTTTATATTTTGGTTTTCGTAAGCAGCGCTGCTCAGTTGGCTGACTGCCCCTTCTTCCTATGTATGTGCGAGCGAGTCAACGAGTGAGCGAACGAGCACGAACTCGTTTCTGCTTGAGTGTGTGTGTCGCGTGTGTGTGTGTGTGTGTAACTTGTCATGCTTGTTTCGCTGTGAGAACCCAATGCAAGATCCCGCATATACACACACACACATACACATAAAAAACGCACGTATTGAAAATACAATAAGCACACGCGACGAATAAAAGATAAAAAGCAAAACACAGCAAAGCAAAGCAAAGCAAAGCAAGCCATTGTAGCAGTGATGCGCCGCGAAGGCAAAAGACAGACAGACAGACACAAAGCAGCAGCGACCGAAACGTGTTGGCAACATCGACGGCGTCTTCGCCCTTTGCAGCGCAGTTAGCGGTCGCCAGCTACACTTACAAAATAAATGCGTAGTTTGTGAGCGTGTGTGTGTGTGTTTGTCGTTACAATAAATATGACACGAAATCCAACAAACATCGAGTGCAAACCAACTGTCAATCACAACTATTAAGGAAAATAAAAAAAATTACGAAAACGAATTGAGTTCAAGGTCGCTTCAAATGAAACCAGCAAAGACGTCGACGTCGACACACGCTACATGAAAATTTATTTGAATTTGAATTTTTTTTCTTTCATTTTTTGTTTTACATTTTTAGCTAGTTTTGTCCGAGTGGAAACCACAAGTTTTTCACACCAAAAAAATAAACAGACACCAAATAAAAAATGTGCGAGGCCGCAAATGGAAGATACATACATATCTATATATCTATGTGTGTGCGTGTGTGTGTGAGACAGCAGCATTTTCCTTGCGTGTGGTGGCAACTCCAAACATATGGCATGTAGTTATCGTTTGTTGTCAATATTGTTTAATACTTTAATGTGTGTGTATGTGTGTATGTATATATGTATATGTATGTAAGTATTTCTGTATGTATGTACTTATGTACATTGCAATTATCTTTTGTGCTAGACTTGTTGTCAACCCTGTTGGCAAACATAATTGATAACAACATTTGTATGTATATGTGTGTGTGTGTCTACCCCCTTTCCCCACCCGTAACTCACTGACCGCTCGCTTGCTCACTCTATCTGTAATTCATACCCCCCTCTCCACCCTTCCGCCCCAAAAATTAAACACCTACCCCGTAGATTTATACAGCGTGCTATTGTTTGTAACTTATTTGTATACATATACATATATGTATGTGTGTTTGTAAACTCAGTCGAGCATATGACGCCAGCAGCAGCAACAACAAAAACGACAATGTACGTCGTAACGGGGCTGCCAGCATACAAAACAGTGTTGCCTCGTCAAGTTTTTTTTTTGTTTGCATTTTTTACTATTCATATTCGTTGTTTGTGTTTTATGTTGGTTTTCTATTTTCTATTACGAAACTGCTTTTGTGGCCTACGCACAGCTGAGCAGCAACAGCGAGTGTGTGTGCGAGCGAGAGAATGATAGGAAAGTGGGGTGTGCGTGTGCTTGTATGTGTGGGCAGCAACAACAGCGCTTTCTACAGGCTGGGGCTACAAAATAAAGGGTCGCCCGTCCGTCGTCGTCACTGTGGCAACTTAACCGTAAAAAGTAAAGTAAGTTGCATTGGAAAATTTCTGTGTTGCGCACTTTTCAAATAAAACTTTAGCTTTGAGAGGCGCAGCAGGTCAACAAAGTAAGGAACGCAATAAATAAACACTTGCTTAAAAGGTAGATTTTTACCGGTCTGGCAACCCTACTGCTGCTAGTGGTAAATGAAATAAAAACAAATTGCAAGGTAAAAAAAAAGTGCATGCAACAATTAACTAGAAACCTTGCCATTGTTAATGTTATTTGTTGTTGTGGTTGCCACGCAGTGAAGGTCTGCCCAAAGTGGGCGGTTTCTGATTGGATGACTGACTGCTTGAGGGCCTTTGGCGATATATGGAATTAAGTGTGACCACCCCACTTCCTTCATAGTAAATATATGTAACTATTGCAAAGCTGGAAAATATCAAAAGCTTCAATACTTGTTGCGGTAGCTACCAAATAAGAAATAGAAGTAGAACGAGGCGATAATTATATAACTATAATTATATATATACACACATATATATGTCACAATTCTAGGTATTTACTCAATTCCGTTATATACACAGCGTATGTAAACACTGGCACCAACACATACACACACACACACAGTACAAAACTTCTTTACTGTTATACACACAACGATAGAGAATATAAATATATAAGGAAAGAACGCACGAATTTTATGCATTTACATAGTAAAAAAAAATTGGAAACGCGAAAAGTGAAATATTTTTCCCCACAAATTTTATTAAACTGCATCGCGAAAAGTTATTTATATTTTTACTACGTTTCCATATTTACTTTTCCTTTAACTGTACGCTGTGCTCCTCCTCCTTTGCTGACGACTGACTGTCGATTTCCAGTATAAATACAAAAAGGGAGCATAGGCAGAGCAGACCAGAATTAAAGCAGCGACGTTGACGTCGTCGTTTGCCTCGGCATGAACGCACGAGGGGAAGCAGCAACAGCAGCACATAAGTCGCTCGCACTCTCACACATACAGTCAAGCAGCCCCAATCTCGCACACACGCATACCATGAAGAAAATGTATACGTATGTAACGTATAACCGTACATAACGCAAGCAAAGCGAAGAGGCAAAAGAAATGGTTGGAAATAAACGACGAATGCACAGCACACAAAGCATTTCAACCATTTTGCATGCTATTTAAGAACACAATTCGTTACCCAAAAAAAAAATGAAAAACGCGACTACGTAATTTATTAATAATATACTGCAAATTATATAAAATGTACTGCACCTTTTTTCAAAGCAATGCCTTGTACATTATGTACTTGCACACAGTCTTATATAGCAAAGAAAATAAAACGAGAGAGATAGAGAAAAAAAAACGTTTGCCTCATCGGCACGAACACATTTTTTCAGCTGTGCACGCACTCAAAACCAACTCACGACTGACAGTCAGCAGCAGCGGCAACAGCAGCAGCAGAAACGACAACGTCAATGATGGCGACCGACGAATAAACGAGCTCAACTCAATGAGTGAGAGTGAGTCAGGCGAGAAATTTGTTTGAGTTAAACACTCACCACTCAAATGTACATAAAAATCCAATATGCTTTTAAGTTAAGCACGTTAACTTTGCAATTAATACAAGTCAATTTTAGAATTAATATCTAATATATCATAGAAACGACAACAGGCAGCACAAAAGCACTCAGCTCCTCTCAGCACAGTTGTTAAGCGGGTCACTCAACCCTTGTCGCTGACTGGCAATGAGGTCAACAAACCGACTCTCAGCAGCCATTGGACTAACTTATTTCTTTTTTTATTTAGTCAAAGTGCGACGCACTTAAAATATTAACGCAACAAATGGGCCTTTTACACGGCACTCAACAACTTTCCATTGGGACTCGAACAAATTTCTTGGCCGTAAGGGAAATTTAAATTCCACTCAATATGGCCATGGCTGTTGAGCAAAGAGAGAGTGAGAGAGAGAAATTAGTGCTGATTTTCTTCTTCCTTTTTGCACCCAAGTAATACTTTGGGGTTGGAACGTGCACTCGTTGCTCGCTGGAATTTAGTTGTTTTTTCTTTTCTGTTACTTGTGACTCGCGCGTTAGAGCGAAATTTGTATTGAACTGATCAGCTGATCGCATGAGTGTTTCAATATATCGACTTGTGTATGTGTGCGTGAAAGGTTCAACTTGGATTACACAAACGAACAGCTGTTTTGTGAAGTTGTGACTAATCTTCTAATAGGGTCTGTCTCTTTGTGTGGCTAGGTGACCTGTCTACAGACACACTCACACACATTCAGACATACACACACTCTATTTTGAAATACGCAATAAAACGAACAGCCAAGAAACGAGGAGAGACAAGGGCTACAAAAAAAATGCCTGATAAAAATGGCAGCCATTTATTTATTTAAATACAGTGGTTCGCAACAGCGAAATCAAGAAATTCAAAATGTCACTTTGACGATACTCATTTCAATTAATATTATTTTTACTTGTTTTTTAGAACACAGAAATGACCAAATTCTTATTTATTATTATTCTCGGGATTCGCAGCGTTTTAATTTGGGAGGGAGTGACCACTATATAGATAACACTGTTCATCATCTATTTCGATTATTCTTTATTTTATTTTTTGCTTTGTAGCAATCGCAGCCGAGCCCAAAATGGCTGTTCAACTGTGTACTTATTTTTTTTCCAACGAGAGCGAATTTTTTTTTGTTTGAGCGGCCCACGCAGCGTTGACTGATTTGAGAGTGCGGCGCTGTCGACGTCGCTGCAGGCGTCACAGCTGGCCTACTTGAAAGAGCTGCTCACCTGCAATCGCACCGCATTACAGCAGCAACAACAACAATAACAGCACGCTATAAATGCAAGTCAATTGCAATTGCCAGTGAGCAAACAGATGCGGTTGTAAAACCAGTAACAAAAATACACAATAAATATGCAAACAAACAACAGCACACACACATACACGAGTATAGCCGTATGCACGTATGTATGTATTCTACACTCAGGCAATGCAACAAGCACAAGAGAGCGAGCACTCGGTCGACGTCGCTGCCGCTGCACAGAAAAACAGGCCACGGCCTGCGCTGCAGCCGACGACGTCGCTGCCAAATTGGGGCGAAAAAGCGTACAGCACAAAACAAAAAAAAAAACAACAAAAGAAAAAAAAAACAAACTTTCGCTTATCGATGTTGCCTGACAATTTGCATATCGATATCAATTACATTTTACATATATATCGGTAATCGTTTTCTACGGGTTCCTTTCTCCTCTTCCTAAAAACCAACAGCTGCAAATAAAAACAAACATTTACTTATCAATACTGGCTGCCCATCTGATATGCACATTCGGAGACATATCGATACCATTTATTTAGACTTAATTTAAACACAAAGAGCTGGCAGAATGGAGTGCAACACGACATTGCTGCGAATATCCAGTTGCAGGCAAATGCAATTCTCGCTATCGATACCTATCGATATCTCCTCATTGGGCAATTGGAGTGCATTGAAAAACGCCGACATTTTGCGCGAATCCACAGAACAGGAGACTTCCGTCGACTGGTGGCTAGATTTCGCCTCACCCTTGTGCAGCAAGAGTCGAGTGAAACGCGACGTAATCGTTGCCATCTCCGATTCGGAGACCAGATTCAGCTCTCCAGCGGTGCTGCCATGGAATATCAGACTTGGCGAAATGTTCTTCAGCTTGTCAACTAGACTTCGCATGAGACGCAGCGAAGGCACACCGAGCACAATCTGAGTGGACGGCACCTTGGGCAACATAAATGCGGGCCACTCGCTGGCGGGGATTATGGTGGCGGGCACGTCGTGCACCATTTCGCGCGGCTCAGCTGAACTGGGCGACACTACCGATGCAATCACCGAGATGCAGGGAAATTGGATTTGCTTTAATTTCAACTTGCAACTGTGCACAGTGCTGGTGGTGCCCGAGCGGAGCACGGCGAGCGCTCGACTCAGATGCGTGGCGGACATAACAAGCACAATGAAGTCCTCATCGTCGCCGGGATGTGCTGCTGCTGGTGTCATTTTATATTCGGGAAAGTAATCTTTTGCCGCAATGGTCACCCAGACGAGCGGCGACGATGTCGAGCAGTGCTCCTCGTTAACAATGAAATGCATCCTTTCCTGTCCCAATATCATCACGCAATCCTTGGCCAGTTTGGCCAATGTAGCAACTATCGCCTGGAATTCGCGCATATAGAGCACATCCAGCATTTTGGCACGGAACTTCATCGCTAAGGGAGGATTCGATGGGTGCCAACAACAAACCAGAAGAAGAAACAAAAAGAAAAGAGAGAAAACAAAAATCAAACGCTGGCTGCCAAAACAAAAGATGGAAAAAAAGACATAAAGAAGAGGGATTCCAGAATCAACCAACAAAAAAAGGACGAATCATTTGTACTCTACAAGATATGCCAATCGATATAGATCGTTATCAATTTCAATAAATCAAATAAGTACATATCGATATCATACAATGTTTATATTATCGATTTATTTTTGTAGAAACTAGTTGCCCAACCAGAAGAAAATTAACTATTTGTGTATTTTAAATTCGATAAATTTAAATTGTGATTTTTATATGTATATAATTTTCTTGCCACCTGTCGTAAGAGTTACAACCAACATACTTTGTTTTTCAAATTTAAAATGGGTGCAAGTGGGGAACGTGACAGATTTGCAACACGAAGAGTCCAGGAATAGGACCGCAGCCAGTGCTGGGCCTGGCACCCGAGAGTTCAATGTACAAAGGCGCACTTATACACAAATAAGAACACATATATATATATATACATACTTATATATATATATATATATATATGGCTAACAAAGTCAGCCAGGCGATGGGCAGACAAAGCGCAGAGAGCAAGTTCGAGTTGTGTTTTGGCTTTTCGAGGGGGCGAACGAAACCAGCATGGAAAGGGAATGGGTATCGAGTGTTGAGTAAATGAAACGCACCAATACCATCGCACTCTATCCCTCTCACTCACACATACACACACACACGTACTCAAGCACACACGTTCTACTGCTATGCATACAAAGTTGCCGTCAGACAAACGGACGGACGAGACAGACACACAACAGGATTTTGTTTTTATTCGCTGCACTCTGGAGTTGAAAAAAAGAAAAGGAAGGCGTCTGCTGCACGGCAAACTTGAAGAAGTGGCAGGCAGCATTTTGTGGTCTAAGGACGGGAGTAGCTGCAGCAGCAGCAAAAACGGAAATCAAATTATGTATATGCGATCCGTAGGCGGCGCAGGCAATTGACGGCTCGGGAGTCTTGCATGTGCGTGTGTGTGTGCTTGTATTGGGACTCTTGGGGTCAAAATATTTTCCTTTGGCAGTTCAATCAACTTTCAAGGTTGACTTATGAGACGACAGCGTTGCCATATTGGTGATATACCCTGCAAACACACACGACCTTCATACCTTTTTTTTTTACCATGCTCTCTTATAATTATAATTGTTTTTCTCCATATTTAACAATAACAATATCTCAAGCTATCGATATTTATACATTTTAAGATGACCTTGGTGTTCTCAGGGCTCTTTGTCAAACTCTTTATATAAAGCATTAAATCACAGATTCTAAATTCAAATGCCAATAATGACGTCACATAACGACGCGTATGTATTTCATCAGTATGTGTAAGTAGTATTTAAATCAAACGCTGATCATTATGTGCCCAGAGTTGTTTTTTTCTTCTCTTGCTGCTGCAAGTCATTACTTGCAAAAAAATTAAACACGAGTTGCCAATCACCAGAACAAACCACCTTCAGAGAAACTCAATGCAATGTGACCATAAAAGCTAAACAAATACAAATATAAAAGCAATAACAACAACAACACATATAAAAAGCTGACAAGAGGCCAAAATTAAATACAAATAAAATACGGTGTGCGCATGAAATTCAACGTGACTGCTTATTTTGCTGCATTGAGGGAGGCACACATACAGTAGACGCTGCCGTTCGCTCGTAGCATAAATAAAAGAGAAAGTAAAAACTTAACAAGATGCTGCGCGCATCAGTCAGGAAAAATGAAGCACACATACATAACGATATATAGAGATAATATTCAAAATAGAATAAAACAAATCATTATACACACACACACACACATGCATACACTCATGACTAGGGGCACTCGACAATAACTGTTGTTGGGTGATCAGCGTTGCTAACCAATTTGAGATCATCGCTGCTCGTCCAACAATTGTATGTGCAAATATATGTTTATTTTTCTAATTCGAATCGATATCACAAAAGACCGACCACAAATGTATACACACATTTGAGTCTAACTCATCAGTATTTTCTTTGCGCTTTTTTCCCAAATGCCATTGTAAAAATCAATATCGAAGAAGCTTTCAACTCACACACAATTTTATCATCGCTTTCAGCTTGCTTGCACTTTTCGTATTTATTCACATAGCATAGTTTGGCGATATGATTTTGTCAGTTATTTTGTTGCAAATGCAATAAATGTACACGGTTCGTTTACAAAATATCGAATAAAAAAGCAATCAAAATCAAATGCAAAATGGTCGACATTTTGTTTTCTGTCTGTCTGGTTGTCGCTCGCTGCTGTTGAGGCTGCTGATTCGACGAAATACACAAATATGTGTGTATATGTATATGTCGGACTGTGAATATGTGTGTGAGTATGACTGTTGTGTGTGTGAGTGGCTAGCGGAGCCCCAAATTATGCTGCTGCTTGTCGCAACAATTATACGCTTTGCATTTACATAACTGTGAACGTTCATGTCTACGTCGATATGCTCAATTGTTACACTTACCTTTTAAGCTATTAATTAAGAATGATTTGCACAATTTTCACAGCTTTTTTTCTGTTTTATTATTTATTTCCACACGTAACAGAACTCCGACTCCGACACTGCTGTCAACAGCACAGGTCACACTATTCTCAAAATCAGTATTACCGAAGAGCGCAATGTAAAATATCACCAAAAACACTCGCATCAGCCAAACGATATATCGATGAGAGCCAATTAAATGAATATATTACAATGGGATTAGCTGCTCAGTACAATTACTATATAATTTATAATTTAGGTATAGCTGGATTCATTTGAAGTTAGCAACTATTGCGTTTATTTGACAAATTTCCTGTATATTTACACATATCGTATCCGCCTTTGTAGGCAACAAAAAAATATCGATACACAATCAACATCTCTAATTATAATAATTTGATTTCATTACACGGAAAAACAAACAACAACCACAAAAGCTGCATCAAAGCTGCTCCTAAATTGTTGTATTAAATGACTTCAAACTGTGGAAAATATTTGAAATCGATATAGACATCGATAGACAGAATCACAAACACCTAGTCACTGCAACGACGCTCCCAATAGGAATGCGACAACGGTAATAAAAAAGACAACAACAAGCGGCTTATCAGCAAAGAGACAACAACAAAAAGTGCCCCATATTAATTAATAGCTTCAGAGCCAAGCATTAACAAAACGAAAAACTCAACTCTCCTGTAGCGCTTGTCATCGCAAAACCATCGACAATTGCACTAAGATAATTTAGCCCGGTGTTGATTCTGTGACGTGTCCGTAAATTAACCAGCTTATATAGGAAAAGAAAAATGTGCGGATCCCCAAAGACAGCGGTGGGCACTGGCGCCCGTGCCCTCATTCTGGTGGGCGGCTATGGGACACGTCTGCGTCCGCTGACACTGAGCACGCCCAAGCCGCTGGTGGAGTTTGCCAATAAGCCCATTTTGCTGCATCAATTGGAGGCGCTCGTCGATGCCGGCTGTCGTCAGGTGAGTTTTTCTATTCAACCAGAGCAAAAGAGTTATATAAACTAGTTATATTTTTCTTTTAGGTCATTCTGGCGGTTAGCTACCGAGCGGAGCAAATGGAGCAGGAGCTGAAAGTGGAGGCCGACAAGCTGGGAGTGGACCTGATCTTTTCACACGAGACCGAACCGCTGGGCACAGCTGGTCCCTTGGCCCTGGCCAAGCCCCTCTTGTCCGCCAGTGCGGAACCCTTCTTCGTACTCAATTCGGATGTGATCTGTGATTTTCCATTTAAGCAACTGGTGCAATTCCATCGCAATCATGGTAAAGAGGGCACCATTGTGGTGACCAAAGTGGAGGAGCCTTCCAAATATGGCGTTGTACTCTACGATGAACTGGGTTGCATCAAGAATTTCATTGAGAAGCCGCAGGAGTTTATCAGCAACAAAATCAATGCGGGTATTTACATTTTTAATCCATCGGTGTTGGAACGCATCGAGGTGAAGCCCACGTCCATTGAGAAGGAGGTGTTTCCCGACATGGCGCTGCAGCAGCAGCTATACGCTATGGAGCTGACCGGCTTCTGGATGGATATTGGACAGCCCAAAGACTTTCTAACCGGTGCGTCCTCCAATTAATTGAGTCATATCTTCTTCAATTGCCCCACTTACGTTTTTATCAGTTAACGCTTCAGTTTTTGTTGCGACATGTCTTTAATCAAATTTTGCGAACACAGTGCGACTTTATCTGGTTTCCTAGAACCCATGCCAGTAGCTGGAAAGCAATTTTAAATGCTTGATAGAACGATGGTACTAATGACTCGTAATTGCTGATAAAGCGCCTCATGTTTATTAATACCTGATTATTGGATTTCCCCCTTTGAATTGACAATAGAAACCTGAATTTATCTATTTGTCTCTCTGTCTCTAAGTTTCTCTTATAGCATATATACAAATAGAGCAACTGTGGTATCTATGTTCCAATAACCAAGTTCATTTTACTTTCAGGGATGTGCCTTTATCTTAGCTCGCTACGTCAGAAGCAATCACCCAAATTGTATACTGGACCCGGCGTTGTCGGCAATGTGCTGGTGGATGCCACAGCTAAAATCGGCGAGGGTTGTCGCATCGGGCCGAATGTAACAATTGGACCCGATGTCATCATCGAGGATGGTGTCTGCATTAAGCGCTCAACGATTTTGAAGGGGGCTATCGTGCGTTCGCATTCCTGGCTGGACTCGTGCATTGTGGGCTGGCGCTCGACTGTCGGTCGCTGGGTGCGCATCGAGGGCATCACTGTGCTCGGCGAGGATGTCATTGTCAAGGACGAGCTGTATGTGAACGGTGGCCAGGTGTTGCCGCACAAGAGCATCGCTGCCAGTGTGCCGGAGCCCCAGATAATTATGTGAAGCAAATATCTATTTGCCATTTTTTTTGTAAATAGTATTTAATTATTTTTGTCATCTGGTATTCGATGCACCGATTGCCTTGTGTGTGTGCGCGTGCGTGTGTGTTTGTGTGTGTGTGTGCGTGATTAAATGTTGCTAACGTTTAAGCTGAATGTTTTGCCAATATTCTAAATTACATTTCCATTAATTAGCCTGGCTAAAAGTGCATAATTTACTTAAGAATGCAGTTAAAGCAACAGCATTGACCAATACTTTTTCACTAACAAATACATAAGTATTTTTATACAGCTATATTGTAGTCAAATATACGAAATATAAATATATTATATGTATAATAAAATGAAAAAAAAACCCAAACAAATAATCAGCTGTTTCAAGTTAAAAGCGTTGCCGGGCAACGTCTTTTTTGGGGCCACAAAACACAACAAACAATTAAAAGAAACTTGTGCGAAAAATGTTCAAAAACTTGGAGATAATCAGCAAAATGGATGCACTGCATCAGGAGCTGCTCTGGGAGGATAGGGAAGTCAAATTCGATACACCACATTTGTGAGTAAGGCAATTCAATTGTATCCCAGCCTAATCATTGTCCAATCCCTTTCAGACACAATCGTCTACATATTGGCGAGAAAATATTGGATACGGTTTGCCACATAGAGGACAGCAAGGGTAATCCGGGGGATACGGGCAAACTGCTGATCACCAATTTGCGCATCATTTGGCATTCACTCGTCCACAAGAAGTTCAATTTGTGTACGTAGAGTTTAAAGAAAAACTTCGATAAAAATCTAAGAAATTCATTTATGTGATTGATTACCTTCTTGCAGCCATTGGCTATGCTCGGATTGCCAATATGAGCACCCGAATGGTTCACTTGCATACCAAGAACCGCATTCCCAGCCAGGCGCTCTACATTTTGGCCATTAGCAATGAGACCCGTTTCGAGTTTCTCTTTACGGATGTGTCCGGCGAAACGGCGCGTCGGGATCAGCCCATCTTTGCCAGCGTCTCCGATGTGCATCAGTGAGTTGGCAATCAGTGCTTGGTTAAATAGTTTTTCAATTAAAATTGTATCCATTCTGAAAACAGCTTGTATCAGCGCACGTTTTTGTATCGAGATCTGAAGTTGCGCGGCGCCATTGTGCAGGCGGGTCAACTGATCCTGTTGCCAGATGAGCGGGTGTTCAGCGAGGTGCAGGGCGTCTGGAATCTGTCCAGTGATCAGGGCAATCTGGGCAGCTTTGTGGTGACCAATATACGTCTGGTGTGGTTTGCCGATGCCAACGAAACCTTCAACATCAGTTTGCCCTATTTGCAGCTGTATAACGTGAGTCCGTCTCTCAGTCCCATTAAGCAAATGAATCCCAACTCCATAAATTGATTTACTTGATAGCTGCGCATACGCGAGTCCAAATATGGTCCGGCTTTGGTTATACAAACAGCGGAGACGGGTGGCAGTTATATGCTGGGCTTTCGCATCGATCCCGTCGAGCGTTTGAATGAACTGTTCAAGGAACTGTGCTCGCTGCACACCATCTACAAGGATCAGCCCAATCTGGGCATTCAGTACGATCCGCAGGATGCACGTCAGCGTTTGGTTGCCGCCGCCGAGGAGGCCGCCCAGGCAACACAATTTAAGATCGACAACTATCAGGAGCTGGACGAGCGTCAGGAACGCGAAATCAATACCAAGCTGAACAAGTATCTTGCGGCTGGCAGCCTGGGCACATTGACCACGGATCAAACGACAGTTGAACCCATCTATTGCAAGGAGCTGGGCTTTGCCATGGAACCCATACCCAATGGCTACAAGCTGCAGGATCTGTGGAATGTTTTGCCCACCAAAATGATCGATGAGTGAACATTAAAAATGATTTACATTTCGGATTTCTACATAAACTTAAAAATATCATTTTCCAAAATATGTGAAAAATAATTAATACTAATATATATATAGCAATATTAATATACTAAATAATGGGAATTAAGATCTGTGAGAAATGAAAAGATGGATTTGATATTGATCTGAAGAGGAATACATAATTAACAAGTTAGGAATGGGATTTAAGATCGGCAGGAAATTAAAATATGGAGGAAGAATAGATAGAAGTATGTTCTAATATTCTGATTATTGGGAGAAGTTTAGAGAGATCTGATCAATAACTGAATAAGAGTACATAACCAAAAACAACTAATGAATGGGACTTAAGATTTGCAGGAAATGAGAACAGGAAAGTAGACTTGAGTAGGAATTCTCAGAGTTAAAATACCAAAGAGTCTCTGATTCTTGAGACTATATTGATCTGATCAACATTTGAACAAGAGTACCTACATTGGTTTCCCAAAATTTCTCATTCAAGTTATTGAATAACACAGTTACTTCATAGATTAAGTATACTTCATAGATTATCATCATATATAAATTAAAATCGTTGTTATAACTTTTTACGGATTTATTGACGCATACTCGCATAACTCGCTGTGTGTTTTAAGTAATTTTGCTCTAGTTTGTGTGTGTTGTTTTTTAGTTTAATCCGGTATTTTGGAATCGGCTAAAACTGTTGGGGGGCTTAGTGCTAATACATAATTTGTGAGTTGTTTTCGGTTGCCCAATTCGTTGGTATCTCAATGCTTAGGTATATTTAATTATAGTTTTTCTAATTTCATTTTAATATTTTAATTTGGGGGGTGGAGAATTGTCAAATTGCGTTCATATCTCTGTGGCATTAAAAGCAAACGAATTTTGCTGTCTTTTGCTTTGATTTATAAATTAATTCATATCACAACACACAGTTGATTTGACCGGCATATGCATTATAGTCAATGATCAGATATATATATATTTGCATATATATATTATATATTACGTTTGTATGTAGATTTGTTTTTGTTTTTTATATAAGAGAATGAATTGTTTTCTTTGCTTACTAAGCTATAAATTTTAACAAACTTAATTAAATGTAGGAAATTAATATTAGTTGTGGCGTTTTCTCTGCATTTCATCTTGCCTCACAGGCAATATGAATACATTATACATACATACATTATACGTTTGTAATTAAAAAAATTTCTAAAGTGTCTAATGGAAACTATAAAGAAAATTCGGCCGACAAACGATACACATAAGTTGTATGCAATATATTTAAATGTTAACCAAAATATAATAATCAGGAATGGCTTATAAATTACTATTTGTATTGGTTTCGTTTTGTTTTTTTTTTTTTTTGTATTTTGAAGTTTTATATTGTTTTTTGTTTTGTTTTTTAATACTTTGCTTACGTTTTAAGTTTTTTTTTTTTGTATTTTTTTTTTTTTAGTTCTTAAAGGGTTTAAGTTGCATATCAGTTGCCGTTTAATGAGTTCTCTTATCTTTTCCTTTTTGTTTTTAATATTCGTTTAGTTATGCATCAGTCTTGAAGACCAGTTTATATTATTATATAGCGTAGAGTTTACCAAACATTTTTACAGGAAGCAAGTGAAACAGAAAACGAAACACATTTACAAATATGAAACTAAAGGTACACAAATCATCAGCAGTTTGGAGATAAATACTTGTCAGCAACTTACAACATGGAACACAAATTGGACAATGAAAACGAAAAAAAGAATAACAAATCAAAATGCTTCGCTCGATTTACGCTAAAGTAAATATTTAAATTTGCTTGGATTTCACTTGCGATCAAATGGAAAAAACAACAATGGAAACGCGCTTGCGACTTAATCAGTAACTAGAACCAAAAGACTTAGGATTTGTAGTTGTTGTTGTTTTGTGTATCTGTGTTTTGTTGTTGTCGTTTGCAGTTTTTGGGCATCGGATTACAAATAGGGAGGCCGGCCTTGAGCCGTGTTCCAATGACTAAACTGCATTAAAAAAAATACCTAGCTGAGAGGGATTTGGGTGTTGTGTGTGTGTGTGTGTAACAAGCTGTTGCGCTTATTTGCTGGTGGAGATCTGTAGACGCGCACGCTGTCGTGTCATGGGCGGCGAGTGAAGCACTGGCGATATGGTTGTGCTGACAGTCGCTGCTGCTGCAGTGAGTCGCTTGCGTTTCGAAGCAGCAGCTGTTGTGGGAGCTGTTTTGGTTGCACTTTCCTTAGCTTTTGCTGTTGCTGCTGATGACGTTTTGCGACGTCGCCTGGCCGTTAAAAGGGGCGCACGACGTCGTCGCTTGGTAGCCACTTTTTTTGGCTTGGCGCTGGCTCTACCCGTGGAGTCAGTTGCTGCAACTGCAACTGCGTCTGACTCTGCTTCAACTTCTGCGACTGCGGTGGAGCCTGAGCCTGAGGTGTGTGTGTTGCTGTTATCCTTGGTTTGAGTGTCGCTGCTGCTGCTGCCGGCTTCGTGTAGCACAAAGGCCGATGCAGTTACAGTTTGTGGCAATGTCAGTGTGCTGCAAGCAAATTATCTTTAGTGATAAGTGCTCCCATTTGTAAGTGCAACTTACCTGAGCTTTGGCTTGAGTGCAACCGGCTCCTTGGGAGCTTCCCGATCCTTGCCAACCACCTCCTGCCCGTGCTCCTCGTCCTCTTCCTCATCGTCGTCATCCTCATCTTCATCTTCACTATATAAATTGGAAGCAGGCGGCATAAATTTAGGTCGCTTCAGTTCGAAGCCGCGTGCTTTGTTGCTAAACGTTGAAAAATGGACAAAACTTGAATACAAATTGAAAAAATTAAATAAAATCGAAGGTGGCATTTACATTTTGATTGGCGTTATGGGCATGGGACGAATGGGCTTGAACAGGCACATGTCCATGAGTAAGCTATCAGTGCTGGGATTTCGTTTGCGGGCCGACGCCGAACGATGCAAGGCGCTCGGCGCCACAGCGAAATGACGGAGAAATGCTGGCGTCGGCTTGATATATGGCTGGCTGCGCACAAACTGGCGACTGGCGAGGCTTGTTTCTGCCGACGTGCCCATAATGCCACCGGTGCCATAAACTTTACGCTTCAGTTTGTGACCGGTGTCCGGTTGCTTCGGCGGTGCTTGCGGCGGCGCTGCAATCACTGGCGTTGTTGCGGACATGACCAGTGCCTTTTGGACCGTATCCTTGATGAATTCGGTGCCGCGATGCAGGCGCACAGAGAGCGTTTTCATCAACGCTGTGGCTGCATTACTGGCGATGCTGCTGCTGCTGCTCGTGTTGCACGTGGTAGCTGCTGCTGCAGCTGCTCCAGTGGTGGGTGTGCTCGTGCTGTTGCCTGAGCTGACATTGTTCTTGCTACTGCTGCTGTTGCTGCTGTTGTTGTTATTGTTATTAATTTTGCGTGCCGCACTAGATTCGTAGGTGTAGGGCGCTGCTTGCCCCGCTGCCGCCAGCAACATTATTATTATTATTATTGCTAGTTGAAGCAGCTGCGCTCTGCTTTAACTTTGACTCCTTCTCCACCTTCACCTCCTCCTGCGGCAGCCTCCGCCTCCTCCTGCTGCTGATGTTGTTGTTGTTGTGTTTGCTCCGTCAGCTGCTGCTCGACCAGCGTTTTTAACATGCCCGGCGTTTTATTTGACTTGCGCTCGCTACAATTATTAATGCATATTCTTAACAAATCGTAATGTTTATTTTCATGTATTTTTTGTTATATTATTTTTTTTTTGAGATTTTCTTTTGTTATTTTGCAGTTGTGTATTTTGGTGCTGCTTCTTCACATCACAGTTTTTGCCAGTTGCGGCTTGCACGCTGCTTCGTACAACTACAACTACAACTACGCTGCTACAAATTCAACATTCAACATACTCCTACTACTGCTTTGCCTTCTGGCATTGTTCCCTTTTTTTGGGGCTTTCGCGTCGCATTCACCGGTTTTGTTTTGTACACAAGCGCCATATGCAATCGCTCTTATTGTTTGTTATGTGCTCACAGCAACCTACGCACTTTGTTTAATCTTGGTTTTTGTTGTATTTGTTTTGTTGCGGTTGCTGAATTTTTACGTTTTGCTATGTTTTACACCTTACTACTGCTTGTTCATTCATCAGCAGCTGTAGTTCGTCTTTACTCACCACACCGAACGGTGGCTTGAGCACTCAACAGTTGCGCATCTGTTGAATCGGAGCATCATGCAATGCACAAAATACACATAAATTATTCAGTAATGAAGTTCAAAAATCATTGCTTCTTTTTATATTTTTACTAATGTACAGTATTCATTATATTCAATGTTTATTTTCATTTGGCATAATCATCTGAAGCACCCAACAAACATTTTTGTTGTTTTTTAAAGTGTGTACACACTGTTAGGTGTATTCAATCAATTCTGGTTAGAAAATATTTGTTTTTTCATCCAGACTCAATGTTGTTTCGAGCGATTGCATAATTAGTCTGCTTTGTAAAGTAAGAGTCCATTTTGATTCGATTAATTGGCTTTAAGTCTAAATGACATATTTAAAGCGTATGTACATTTCGCGCTTTCCATTTTGAGCGTAATAAGTGTGACCAAATTTGTGATGGCATGTTTGAACAAACGAAATCGAACAGTCTGGCAGCCTTGGCTGCCGCACGTTAAATTTAATGGCAGAAATAAATACGTCCATTCAAATCGATGGAATAAAAAAAAACTGCTTTAAATAGTCAACTCAATGCCATTTTCGACTTGCCGCCAATAAGTATAAATTGAAAATTGAAATTAAATGAGTGCAGCTACTGTATGCTGTCGCAAATGGCCAATTTACAGTCATAGATCGCGCATCGTTATCAAGTTTATTATGGCTAAATAATTGCCAAAGCGCATGCGGCGCACAATTTACGAGCCTGCGCCACAACCACAGAGGAAGGCACGAGTGGCCACCACCGATCCAACCACAACCACCTACAGGGTTGCACTGGCGATGCTGTCGCTGCTTTTGCTGCTGCTGTGACAGAAGTGTTTTTTGGCATGTCAAATGGCAGTTGAAGCGCCCCCCGCCGCCGCCCCTCCCCATCCCTTTCGCCGGACCATTGACGGAACTTTTAATAACATTATGAAAACGCGTGTTTTACAGCTCATCAGAGTCCGATGCATTTTTTTTTTGTGGTTTTGCGTGCACTCTTTTTGCCTGCTCGTCGCTAGCCGCTATGCCAGTTAAAAAGAGTCAAGAGTCCTCGCGGCTGGAGGTCGCTTGGGGGTCGTCGTCATCGTCATCGTCGACAGCGGCGCCCTCCCATTGTGGCACCATGCAGCCACGCGCGTCGCCTTCTGCGCAACCGCAGCCACAAAAGCCAGAAGCAGCTACAAACACACAGACACACACACACACACGTACACATAGCTGCTGTTCAGGCGTTGACTGTGCAGGCTATAATTTTCCAATATGCAAATGTGTTTGTGACACAAAATGGCGCAGCGCTTGTTGAACGAACGCACGTGGGACGTTTACCACAAACCGCATCCAATTGCGCCGTCGTGCGCTCATTAAGGATCCATTGAGTGAGAGCGAGAGAGCAGGAGAGAAAGAGAGAGAGAGAGCGCGATAGCTGTTTAGAGTGGCCAACCATTGACAATTATGCAATTTTGCAGCACGACTAAACAAATTATTTTCACTAAATTAATTCTTAACTCGTGCTGGGCGCACTTTTTATTTGTATTTTTTTTTGTTTTCGAGAACACGTACGCCTTCTAGCCTAACCTCAATTATGGGCATACGAAAATCATGATGAGCGTAGCCTGTGGATTGACATGTGGCATGCCGTTGAAAAGTCTTTATTTTTTAAAATCTTTGCCACAGCTGCGGCTGCGGCTACTGCTTTTTCGTCAAGAAGCGCGTGCGATAACAAAGCAAGTGAGGAACTTAAACGCAATCGCTTTTGACATTGAATGAGATGACTTCAAGCATGACAAAAGCTGCCTGCTGTGTAAGCACCAGCTGCCTCATTTAATATGAATTAAAACCTCGAAAACCAAATGAGGTTCTAATAAAACTTGAGTTTTGAGGGAAGCTTCGATATTGCCCTAAGTTCACTTAGCCACTAATTAAATATATAAACGAAAGCATGATTATCTTTGGAAAGCCGAACATTACATACCCTTGTAGGCAATAGTTAATCTGCTTTTACTTTTAATGCCTGCTGTGGGAATTGGGTATATTGACTCGCCTGCTGATACAGAATATATATAATTTATAGTGTTGAAAAAGAAAACTCTAATGGGTATAAGAATATACAAATTGAAATTAATAATAGAGGGAAAGTAATCATTAAGTTAATTTGATAGCAATCAAAATTTTTAGCAAGACAAAAACTACTTGCTGCAAAACTTAAATATATAAAATTCAAATAACACGAAAAACTGTAGTTTTACGACCGAATTCTAATGATCATCATGAGATGTCATTACCCTTGATATATTCCGTTATTGATTTAATTGGGTGTCAGAAATTCGAAATCGTGATAAACCAAAACAAATGGCAAACAACTGAGGGAAAACCATTTAATGAGTTAATGATTTAATATCCTGAAACGAGGTGCGATTCTAATCAAAATTGAAATGTGACATCAGCTTTAGCACAAACAACGATGGATCTAACAATTATCGCGGTTAATATTGTAAATCACATGATAAATAAAAATAAGCTGTACTTTTAATCGATTTCATTGCCAGCTAATGAAGCTTTGAAAGCAATCTACATAATTTATGGATCTTTACGTTTGTTGTTTATAATCAAGAAATTCAATGCACAAGATAAATGAATATTGAATACACACACACACACACAAAAGCGCACAACAATTTGTGCGCAACAAATTTAGCGCATTGTTTTCAAATATTTCAACGAATGGTTCAATGCCCAAAAATTAAATCGATTTGTATTATGCCCCACTTGCAACATACTCGAATACGAGCACCTCTCTCCAGCTCGATGGCGATTTCAATTACATTTCATTTGGCCTCAACTTGTTCACAGGTGTGAATTATATTCTGAAGAGGTTTTTTTTCTTCTCCTTTTTATTTTTTGGTAATGAAATAACCATAAATCATTGCACAAATGAAGTTCAACATTTTAGATTTTGTTGTGCGTTGCGAGAGCAGCAACAACCAAGCAACCCTCACTTCCATATTTTATTCTCTCTTATTGTAAAGTGTAACATTGATTAAGCATTATTAGCGTTTATTGTTGTTGTTGTTCTATTCTATTCTCTGGCACATTCTATGGTCCATTGTAGACACACTGGCCGCATTGGTGTGTTCGTTTTGGTTGTTTTTGTGCTCGCTCAGTGGGACACTTTCCATCATCAACACTTTGGAATGATGGAACGATTCGTTGGCCAGTTCTGGCAGCCCAATCCCCAGCCCCTACAATATGCGCCTGCGCCATTTGGGGGGCCTCACAACAAGACCGAGCACATATATTGATATATATGTATGCTTGTCGGTTTGTTGTTGTTCTTGTTGTTGTTGCTGTTGTTGTTCGATGTAAATCAAAATTGATTTGCTTTATAACATAAGGTAATGAAGTTTTTTAATGAACTGCTGGAGCCGAAAACTGTTAGAAACGATGTGTATACTATATAAAATGGCTTTATGCTATGCCATGACAGGAAAATGTTGTACAAATTTATAAAGACAATCATAAAAAGATAAAGTAGTAAAAAACATATTTTATATGTCTGAATTTGGATTCGGCGTTGTACTGGTAATGAGTAACTGAAACATAAAGGTATTTTTAGCTTATTTCTATTAAAAGCAATGTATTTTTTATCCAATTCTTAAGTCATTTTTCAATTTGAAAAGTAATCCTTTAAATTACTCTAAAAGAAAAATGTGAAATGCGCTTTTCCTCTAATATATCATTGCAAAGTGCTGAACGAAAATAAGAAGCATTTAACAGCTCTGCCAAAAATGTGACAAAACAAATAATTTTCAAATGAAAGAGTGCCCAAGGAAATAAAAAAGAGTCGTCGACAGGAGCAGTTGCACGAAACTGCCATTAGGCAAAGCGACGCACAGAAGTTGGCAGAACGGCAAGTAAAAGAACGGCCAATAAAATTGCAGGGGAAAGGCCATAAGCACTGCGAATGGCTCGAAAGGACCACCGTTGGACTCAGTTGGCCAAAAGCGCTACCAACAACAACACAGCAGCTCGAAAACAAATATTTATGTGGAAAATTGATTTTGCGGTAGCCGGAGTAATAAATGTTTTGCCCAAATGCTAAACACAAATTCAACACGAAAAGGGGTGAGCGACAAGGGGAAGGGGCAGACAAATCAACTGGACAACATGGCAACTGGACAAGTGGACAACTGGACAACTGGGCAACTGGATTTGCAGTCTTGCGCACTGCATGGAAAACCTTTGACAAAGTGAAATATATGAATGGCAACAACAACAACAGCAGCAGCAGCACCAACAACAAGCAGGACACAGGACACATGGCTCAGAACGAGAACCAAGTGGCCGAGACTGCCACAGCAAAAATATGATGACATATCGCGTCATAGTTCAAACGGCAGGGAATCCTCTGATCAATTTTGTACACAGCAAGACGCCATCTTTTTGGATCCATTGCATGAGCTTGGACTTTTTAATACCCAGCACACAGAAGACTGTTTAGAATTTCTCAAATTGTAGCTAACAAACATCAAATATTATAGAAATCAGAGTTGCTTTTAATACGCAACTGCTTCTTAAATTAAAAAATACTTTTCAATATGTAAGCACTTTAAATGTAATGATAACCAAATTTGTGAAGTGCCAAGAAAGTAATATGCATTTATTTAACTAAAATAAAAAGTAGACCAACTACTTCTTAAAATCAAAAAAATAGTTTTTAAAACACAAGTATTTCAAACTTAATGATAACCATATTTTTGTGATTTTTAGAATGTATTTTACAATTATTAAAAATAAAAGAAGATATTGAGTCTGGTATCTTTCTCGACATTCGAAACATTTTTATCAATATTCTGTTGTACTTGGTACAGGGTATCTTCTAGTCACACACTCTGAAATATAGAATTATTTCTTTTTGCTTTTGTTTTTGGTTTATTTTGTTGGTTTCCGTGCATGCAGTTGGCCTGGTCAGTGGCGCATTTTTCCTCGAGTGCGCCAAATCGTGGCTATAATTTTTTATTATCCAGACAGACCCTGAGCCCTGGAACCCTTTACCACATACACACACACACACACACACAAATACACACATACAGACACTCGATTTGTGTATTGGCTTCTGTTGGTTATTTTCGGGCAGCGTTTTTCGTTCTTGGCATTAAAAAGGAGGAGGAACAACTGCAATTTCTTGAGTAGCCATAAAAATAATTAATTGGCTTTTATGTGGCAGGAGCCGTTGAAAATTCGCTTCTTGCTTCCATTGCGATGCAATATTGCAATGGCGTCTTCTGCCCCGCTTTGTTCATTTTAATTAGTGCTATCAATTATCGTCATCATCATCATCGCCATCATCAACAAACAGCAACTCGATGATTATCAGCAAGTGCATCTGTTTTGCGGTTACACAAAACTCATTTCCTCTTTAACGGCCATTTTGGAATTTTGGCCGCTTAGTTAGGCTTACATGTGTGTAGCCCTGATATTTAATTAGTTTTGTGGTTTGCTTTTGTATTAACAATCGATTGTGTTGGTCAATTTCAATTTCATGTTATACATGAAACCGTTCGGATCCATGGAAAAGTAATCAATGCTCGGGAACATTTAATTTTATGACTTGATTGCCAATCTATCAACTATCTAATCTACTATATGCAAATACTTATTTATTTATTTATTCGAAATTAAAACAGCTTAATTCTAATTATTTCATCTTGTAGAAACAATTAAAATTATTCAAAATTAAAACATCTTTCCCCATAATAAAATAACTAAATGATAACTATATCTTGTCGAATTTTCTTCTGTATTGCTTTTCTCGAAACTTATCCAAAACAACGTATTAGTTATTAAAAATTATATAATTTTAAGTTATTAAAGGTTTTTCTTGTTTCCTCGTTTAATCACTTTGCCACTGTGGTTTTCATCGGACCTCTGTCATATTGTTGTGTTTCTTATAAGAATTTTCATTACGTTTTCATGCAACTTCTTTGAACATAAATCATATTTTTTCCTCGCAACGACAACATGGAAACCCTTTGCTGTTTTTATTTTTTTTGTTGCTTTTTTGTGTAGCTCTAGTCTCATATCAGTATTTTCATTAATTTATGCGCAGAAAATTGCAGCACAGTGTGAAACATTTTTAATTGTTGTTGCTGTGCTAGAAAATGCAACCCATAAACTGTGCGGAAAATTGTGTGGCAATACGAGTAAATTGAAGAGAGCCAGGAACGAGCGCTAAATTAATGAGCTGATATAACCAAACAATTTTAATAACAATCAACTCTGCGGTGCTTAATGAACAACAAAACACAATAATAATGTACAAAATAATTTTAAAAAACCAAATTGGATTTAAATTAAATGTATGTGGCAAACATAGATAAATTATCTATAGATATTTATTGTTGAGCTTTTTAATGTTATCACTTAACACATTCCACTGTGGAATTTGGGATAAACAAGTAAAAACAAATAAGGATGGTCAAGTCGAGAGAACTCGACTATGAGATACACTGAAACCAAGTCTTTAACGATCATTGCATGTATATAAATATTACTGGACGATTGAAGTCCGATTTTCATAACTCGTTTTTTAGTTAATATTAATATTAATTAAAGTAATACCAAAGTATATTTGTTTCGCTTAGCTAAAGAAGTAGGAACTGAACGAGAAAATTATATAAAAACTTATAATCAAAATTAAAAATCTCCTTCTCAGAGTCTCTGGGAAAACGACAGAGAGACGGACATAGATAAATCGACTCGGCTTTTGATGTGGAAAATGCTTTCTGCTGAATGTTAACACTTGTTAGAAATAAACTAATCGAAACTTAATCAACTGGAGCAGAGCCCAACTGACATCATATTCAGGCACAGGCTGCTGGATTTAAACTTCAGTTTCTTCTTCAATTTCAGGATTCTCGATAATACTGTTTGAATTCAAGAAAAACATTTCCAATCGAAAGCTGACTACGAAGTTGTTGATTGTTAAATTGTTAATATTTTCAAGATTTTTTCGCATTTCTGAAAGTGAGTATGAAAGAAAAAATAAGAAATTATTTAAAAAATATGGGATTAACAGAAACTGAGTACAGATTACTGCCAACATGAATCCTTACGAGCTGACTAATGTCATTATTGACGGCATTGTTGCAACTCAGCCGCTTGGAATCGTAGGCAAGACAGTTTTGAGATACGCGCGTCCATCGTTGAGAACGTTGCGGAGTGGTATCCTGGCTGTGCTCAAGGACCTGGAGCCACAGTGTCAACTGCTCATTATGAGCTCGCCGATGAAGCAATACTTGAGCCGGCTAATAAGCAATTCGATGCAGCAGCCATGGACCCAGGTTCTCTCCCATACCATCTACATAGATGCTCGCAATTTTCTGACCCACGTCGCTCAACTGAGCGGCGGACGTGAAGTGAGGAAACTAATTTTCGCTGAGAAACGGCTCAAGTTTGCTTCATATGAACATAAAATGCAGCTGCACCAATTCAAGACCATATCGAATAAGAAGCGTTTGCGCCGCCAAATCGCCATCAAAAATAAACTGCTACAAATGCAGTTTTTCAACGGCGATCCATTGTACAAGTTTTTGTTCAAGCACAAGCCGATAATCAATCCGGACAATCCGTATGCTATGGACTCGAAATTCTTCAAATATCACCTGAATCCAAACAAACGTTTGCTTCGCCCTGACACAGCAGTTTCAACCCAAATCTTTGGACAGCCAATGCAGGATGAAGCAGACAAGATGGAGCTGATTGAGGATAATGAAGATATGAAAATGGATTTGTCTATGTCGGATTCGATGTCGATGCAAGCCTCCTTCAAGTCGGAGGATAATAACCAATTCAAGGCAGAATAAGCTGAATACATTTCAACCTTGAAATAAATAAAATGTATTTTTTTTTTTTTTTTGAAAATTCAAATTGATTTACTCTGAGAAATATTATAGAGAGCATTGTGTAATTTACGAAAGCTGATAGTATTTTAGACATTAAAAAGATCGTTTGGATATTGAGTAAAATAAATACTGATAAATTAGTTTGAATGGATGAGCAACTGAGCACTTCTAAGATGAGCATAATAATGAATACATGGAAATTAAGTTAGGTGGTTTGGGGGTAGGGGGGAATGTGTGGCTTGTTGTGCTGCGGGTGTTTTGCAAGCGCTACTCGAATGCCATAAATAACGAAAGGCCTGAAAATAAATAACCAGAAATTAACGCTAATGAGTTTTTGTAATTTTCGAAAAGTACCCAAAGACGGGTAAAAGTTACACAAGTTATGAATAAAAAAAAAAAATATAAAATACAAAATGCGGTTAAAAAGGCAACTCTCGAATCCATACGCAATTGAACTGCGCAGTTTGCGGTGGGCAGCAAATCAACGCCCCTTTTTTATTTTTTGTATTATTTTTTTTATATAAATCTGTTGTAGGTTCTTTTGCGCGCCAAATGAAAATACAACGCAAATGCAAAATAACTAAAGGAAATACCCTATGTGTGTACTTTACTTAGTAGATGTGTGTGTGCGTAGTTAATGAAGCGGAAATGCAAATCAGAAAGAGAGAGCGATAGAGAGAGAGAGAGAGAGAGAGAGAGAAAGAGAGATGAATGCAGGGGGGCCTTGAGCCAGGGCCAGGCCAATTGTTCACTTACCGGCCGAACAAATTTGCAGCGAGTGCCGGCGATGTCGTTCGATTTTCGACCTGGTAGTGGGTCCATTGTTCCACACGTAAAACAAAAACAACAGCGAGTAAGAGCAAGAGAGAGAGAGAGAGCGAAAGAGAGAGAAAAGTCTCTGTAGACTGCTGCGCTTTTGTTTGTTTGCATTCGCTTTTTACTTTATAACCTCTCCGGAGACTCACGCTGGAGTGCGAAAAAAACAACACAAAAGCCTCTGAAAACAAATACAGAGATTTGATTGTGTATTATGTGTGTATTATGTGTGTGTTGTGTTGTGTTGTTGTTGTGTTGTGTTGTGCGGCATTAGTTGCAGCTCATTGCCTGCCAAAGGTAAATTTGTGGTATTAATAACCGCACAAGTTTGATTTAGAAAACTGTCAAATGTCATGGGTTAACAAAAGGGCACGGGTCGCTGTATAATTACAAAAGCAGCGAATCTGGCATAAGCCACGTCCTTAGATGAAGACATTCGTGAGCATAGTCGGGAGGGGCAGCTGCACCATCTACATCCTAAAATTTATGAATAAATTGAATTGATTGAAATTTAAATTGAGGTGTTGCTTAACTATTATAATCGTTAATGAGTCTATGACTGACTGTAGCAATATTAATATTATTATCTGCAATCCATTTCTGCTTCATGTCCGCTTAGAATTTCCAATTATTTTATGCCTTTATTTGCCTTTAAAGAGAGTAGGAAAGCTTTAAATACTCTTAGTCAGAAGTTCGTAAATGATTTTAAGTAAACAAAATAAATACATATATAAAACCCATTTATGTAGATGGGACTTAAGCGAGAATTGGAATCGCTCCAAAAACTAAAGCTGTGCCACAACTCTCAATTTCAATCTTGATTTTTAATCCACAATACTCGACTTATTGAGCATAATACCACAATAACCTTACTCTATACATAATCTGTGTTAAATTTGTTGAGATCTGTGATTCCAATGATTCCCTAAAGAGATTTTCATGTGTCTCATATAATGGTAAAAGCCATCTGCTAATAGAGTTAACACATTGAAATGACTTTATAATACAGCGTAAATGCGGAAAACCCTAATGATGATAATGAAAATGTGGCAACATAATAAGAAGCAAATAAAATGGAAAACAAATCGCCCATTTGTGCGCAAAATCAGAGGGAAACAAAACAACAACAACAACAGCAAAAAAATGCAAACAGATGTAAATCCGAGCGTAAAACCCAATAACCAAAAGGCTCAACAAGGCGGCAAGCGGGCCAGGAAAGTGGCCCAAAAGACAGCAGGGAAATGAAAAGCACGGCATGAGGTATGCCTCACACTGTCAGCGGGGGCGGGCATCGGGGCAGACATAGGTCAAGTACGACTGCATTTGGAGAACAGAACATGCGCTTGGCCCCTAATAGACCAGGTATTAATGGCGGCAAGCGGAAACGGGAAACAGTTGGCGGGCACTGGCCTTAAAGTGGCCCAAAAGAGGACAACGCGTGCCAAGGTGTGAAACGGAAGTGGTGCCTGGGGCACTTTATCTATTTGTTTTTGTGGAAAGCAGCTGCTCTTTGAATCCCATTTCATTCACAAATTATGCAATCAAAGTTCGCCAAGTTCTCCGAATTCTACGCAAAAGGACCATGTCGACAGAGCGAGAGAGAGAGAGGGAGATGGAAGACACACAGCATGGCTCTAAATTTTGCAGCTTTGCAGTCCATCCCCGTTTCACTCTCTCTCTCTCTCTCTCTCTCACACTGTCTCCGTCTCTCCTTTAATGTTGTGGCTGTGTCATTTTTACCGTTGCGCTGCGCCTGTCATCATTTCTCATCGTTGTCTTTGTTTCCCTGTAATTTGTCACCGCTGGAGCTCATTTCTGCGGCGTAATTTGTTTGCAACTCATTTCGGACTCCCCCCATATCCCCCCACCCCTACTCCTGTCCCTGTCTGTCCCTTGTCACCTTGTTTGTGCCTTTGTTTTTATCTTGGTCTCGCTTTGATGCATTTAATTAAAAGTATTACAGCTTGTAATGAAGAAAGGCTTGAGCATTGGGAGTGCCGACAATGGATTCCATGTATAATTTGTAATGCAATTATTACTGATTACTCAAATTACATTTTGTACTTTGGGGCGTAGCTGTTGCAATTGACAATTGGATACGTATTTGGATTATTTTGAGACCATTACTTATTTATAGATTCTTAAAGCCGTGTCTAGAACGTTAGTTTACATACTTTATATATATGTAACAAATGTTATGAGTAATTTAATAAAAAACTGGTAAAAATAGTAAACTATTATTTTTTAAAATTTTTAGAAAAAAAAGTAGGGAAGAAGATGTGCATATAAAAAAAAAGACTTAACTGACAATTATATATTTTAAGATAAGATTATTCTACCTATTTCTTCACTTTGCACGGAATGTTTAGGCACGGCAGTAAAAGTCTTTGATGTTAATAGACATACCCAAATGAATATTACAATAACGAAAACAATAACTGAATCATCTTTTTGTTTCTAGTTGAAGCCTATGCTCAGCTTCGTAAGTATTGCCGCAAACATCAGGCTCATCTGAAACTCTTTTCTTTTTTTTGGGAAAACTTGCTTCCACTCACTTCGCTACCAAGTCAAGCATATCAACAATTCAGGCCTAGTACTAATGCCACTTCACAAAACTAATTTTTGAGCATTAGAAAGGGCCAGACTATAGATATATATATATACTTTATATTAGCGTGTCTATAGCTATTGTGATCGACCATGACTTTGCTTTGAAAACATATTTGTAACGGCAAAAGCCGACAATAGGTCGACAACAAAAGAGAGAGGGAGACAGTGAGAGGGAAAAAGAAAAAGAAAGAAAAAAAACGGCTCAAGTACACGCACTTCTAAACGCAATTACATTCATATGCTGAATTTTGAATGAAATCAAAATGATGAAAGGTACGCATGTGTGTGTGTGTGTGTGTGTGTGTACTTTATGTACTTGTATTAGTGCACATAATATACAAAGCAACACTTTTTGCCTAGGGCGCAACTGTAGAGTTTTTGGCTTCTTCGCTTTAGCACTTTTCAGCCTCGCCCCAGGTGAAAAAAACAAACGCATAACAACAACAGCAACAACAACAGCAGCAACAACTACAATGTGAAACGAATGCTGTTGCTGTTGCTGCTGCTGCACTCGCTCTCATTGCTGCGTTTCGTACTCGCACGCGCGCTCTCTCTCTCTCTCGCTCTCTCGCTTGCACAGACTCTCGTTTGTGCACTCGTGCCTGCAGCGCTGCTTTTCAGCAAACGCCATTGGGGGTTTGGCATTGAGCATACGCTCTCTCTCTCTCTCTCTCTCTTGCTCGATGGCTCTGCTGCTCTCTCTCGGCTCTCGTTGGGTATGTGTGCGGCTTTCTATGCGTTTCCCTTTATTAGTTTGTCTAATTGCTTTTGGCAACTATTATTGCTGTTGTTGCTGCTGCTGCTGCTGCTTATTGCTTGTTGTTGCTTGTCGGTTTTGTCAGCGCAAAAAAAAAAAGTATCACAGATGTCATGTTCGGAGCCCGCCACTGACCGTCGCCGGGCTCCCCGGGGGGTGGTTGGCCGAGCCATCGCTATGATTTGACTCTTCACTTTTTGGGTGTGCAAAGGGGCACCGTTAGTTGCCATGGGCCTATACGACTCGACGCTCATGTAATACTCTTTTAATAAACGCTGTTAAAGAAGGCGTGAAATTTCGCTGTTTCACCATTTCCGCCGATCACACGCTGCGATTTGCGTTGATTCTCGAGCGGCAGCAGCAGCAGCAGCAGTGGATATCTGAGATGAAGAGTATTACTTTTTTCTCATTTTATTAAATTTTCAAATACAATATTCTATAATTTGCAATAACCAAGCAGCTGTCATGGTTACGAGAAAACGCCTCTTATTGTCGCGATATTCTAACAACAGTTTCAGGAGCTTTTCAGGATCAGAGGAGCTATTGTATTTATTAGATCATTAGTGATTTAATTTTTTATTACATTAAATTAATTGGTATTTTTCAGATTTGTAAATTTATTTACTTATTTGCTTATTATTATTTTTCCATTTAAAGCTAAATTTTTTCTCTTCGTATATTTTATTTTATTTATTTTATTACTGGTCAGTAAGTTTTTTAAGCTTATATTTATATCATACTTTTTAATTACCATAGATTTTTTTCTAGCTTGAAAATGTATTATAAAGATTTTCACGGTCTGAGATAGTTTAATTCATAAGATTCGCAATACTCCAAATGAAATCTTTTGCTGTGGCATATTTCTTACTCTCGAAGATTTCTCGCTCAGCTTCCCATTTGTAATTTTTGTTCTGCTCAATTTTTACTGTCCCTAACCTGGGTCTATTAATCGTCAATTTAGTTTATGGCTATTTAAGTCCTGGTGCTGGTCATCTTCTTTGGCCAACTCACAGCAGCTGTGGCTCCCACATTTAGTTTATGGCAACCTTGTTGCCTCAACACAATTTGTTATGCCTTTCGGTTTGAGTAACGTTATTTATCATTCAGCTGTGTAATTTTTCATATACGAAAGGTTTTTTTATATATATTTTTTTATTTATTTTTAGTTCACATATGCCTTAGTTTGGCACACGCACCTGAGAGAAGCCGGAGAAGACCGGGAAAGCTAGTCTACAGAAATACTTATTTTGCTTTGGTTTTTGACATTTATTTCTGCTCAAAACAATAAAAAAAATATTGTTACAACAACAGCAGTGAGAAGAGTGTGCGATATTATTAATTTATTTTATATGTGGCAGTCGCATTCCTTGGGTAGAAGGAAACAGCGCCAGCGGCACGCTCATCCACAGCCATCTACATCTACATTCATTGCAAGGGATTCCAACTCATGAAGATATTGGTTGTGTGTGTGGTTGTGTGTCTGTGTCTGTGTGTGTGTGTGTAGGAGTTTCGTTTTGGCCACCTTCGCGTGTCCATTGGTTATAACTCAAAACGCATTGAGGACTCAGACTTGGCGCACGTTGAAATAAATATAAATGTCAAAACTGAGTGGAGTTTTTCGGTGCGAGTAAAACATATAAAAAGCATATAAAAACATATATAAAAAACCAACTGAAACGTTGCACTTGGCCAACAAATGAATCATCATGTGGATCTTGGATGGAGACGCTGCGTGAGAATCAACCAACTGCTGGGTGGCATAAGAGATGCTTTAAGACACAAAGTAGCTTAAGCTTTGGTTGCTGCAAGCAGAACTCCAATTTAGAAACTTTTCAATCTAACTATAAATCATTATTTTCATCAATAAATGCATGGAATGAAATTCTAGAAAGTTGTAAAAAAATTGATTTTCAATTTTAGAAATAATATCTGAAAATATTTCTAATAATTAGAAAGACCTTTTTCCGCTTTCTGGGTAATAAAATGAGTTCCTTCTCGAAAGTATGGGGTTTTTTTCTGAGTGTCCCAATAGGCGCTCGTTATGTTATGTTATGTTGGATAACAAAACGATCTCGCTAACGGCTGTTTGAGTTAATATCAATATAATATTTATTATATGTTAGTTTTAACTAGTTTTCAACTATTAAGTATGTTGGCTAACAAGCCAAATGCATTAATTTAAACTTGGGGGCATTCCACAATATGAAATACTGCAAGAAAACTATTAGAGCTGAGCGAACAGAGGACCACCAGCTGGGATCTGTTCTGCTCGCAGTATTAGTTGCCATCAATCTTTGCAGCATTACATGGGCATCATTTGATGTTTATGTTTTTGTTTTTGGCGAAGATTATCATCATTTGACTGACTTAAGATCATAATGCCTGGGCTCTTAGGCACAACAATAACAGCAACAACAATAACGAGTCGCGTCTTATGGGACGGCGCTATATGGCGCCTGTCGTTTTAAATCGAAATACAATCATAAATAATACAAACACCAACCGTTCACGAAAAACTCAAATATGTTTTTTTTCTTTTTTCGATTTTTATTAATGACGCACAAAAAGATTTAAGCGCAAATGCGCAACGGGCCACTTTTTATATGGCCAAAAGTTGCATGGAAAACACAAAATATATTAACCAAAACCCAAAAAAAATGCATTAATTCATTCACAAGATGGGCAGTTTAAGGGGGAATGGGGCAGGCAGCACTTGACCATATTCTGTTTTTTTTTCTTCAATCCATTTATATATTTTTTTGGGACCGCTTCAAATGTCGAACGTTTTGTCCCCAAAGAGATGTTGAAAATTTTAAGCGCCATCATTTATTATGTAGGTCTCTCGTTGTTGTTGTTGTTGTTGCTGTTGCTGTTGCATTTATGCACAAATTTATGTGATTTTTATGCGTAGACATAATTATAAACGCCGCACTGCACCGTCCTCCATCCGACTCCAGAGATTCTTAAACCCAGAGCTGCAACCCAAAGCCCGAGAGCCGGTTTCAGCTTCAAAATCAACTTCATTTGCTGACCATTTTGTGGCACTCTTCTTCTTCTCTCTCTCTCTCTCTCTCTCTTTCTCCGTCTCTCTCTCTCTCTCTCTGTCTCCTCACCTTCTCTTTCTCTCTTTCTTGCGCAGTCTGGTGCGCCGGCGCTCCAGCTACACCTCGCATTGTCATAAATTATAAAACTTTATGCGTAAATTAATGACAACATTTTTTTTGTATATTTATTTTTCTTTGGCTCGTTTATTTGTTGCTCTTTACAATGCTCTTTGAGCTGGAGAAATATGAGAGAATTATTATCACGTATGTACGGTGTACAAAAATTATGAAATTCCAATCATTTAAATCTGAAAATATTTCCACATTTTTAACCATATTTGTTTCCGATATTTATAATTACTGCTTTTATTTTACTCACAAATAATCTTGTATTTAATTCGTATCTTTATTAAGCGCACTTCAGGTAGAGTATTTCATATTCGTTATCTTTCCGCATCTTTATCATCTTAACTGCTTTAATCATAATTTTCTAACGTGTTTCTTGTTGTCTCGCTGCAGTCAGTTTTTGTCAAGTCTTTGATCGGCTTAGGTTTAATGGTTCTCTAAAGTAGTTACATTTTCAGACTTTTTACACTATTAATGAAGTTTCCAGTGATGAGACAAATGTATAAAAATTAAAAAAAAAAATGATGTCCTACAGAATAGATAGTTCGCTGGGTAAATCATTTGCAAATGTTGCCAAAGTAACCGCAAAAACCACCAAGCATAATTTAGACAAAACTATAAAAGCAACTATAACGCTCGACTAGCAGATGCCCTGTTAATATTAAAAAAAGGTAGCTGCTTTATTCATTTTCATATTTATTTATTCTTGCTTACTATTTATTTGCCATTAACTTGATTTATGTAAGGTTAAAGAGTACATTTAAACTGAATTGGGATAATGACAATGTTAATTATACTCTTTTGTACTTGCACAGCTTTATACTGACCAGCCTTAGATTGTTTTTGTTTTTATTGTCTACAACATAAATAATTGAATAAATAACCACAACATGAAATGAACAATTGCTTTTGATTAAACAAAAGTCGCAATGAGACGACAATTTGCTCTCACATATCAACAAAATCAAATAAATTAGTCAAAATGAGGGTGGCCTTTTGATTATTGTTGCTGTTGTTATTCTTGTTTGTTGTTGTTGTTTATATACGTCATGTCAGCAAAACTGAAAACCGCAAAATGAGCAAAAATTGAGCTGAAATTGGTTTGATTATGACAAGTTAGACGAAAGCCGCAATGCGCTACGTTGATTTCAATAGAGTATATAGGGTATGTGTAAGCCATGAAGAGATTTCAATTGATTTACTAACAATTTGAGATATAACACTGTTTCAGTAGCAATAATTGTTAATAATTAATTGTTTATCTTATTATATTTAAATATAGTAAAAATAATCACTTTGAGATTGATTTTTGGTTTCCTCATTTCCCTTTTTTTTTTTGATCCACATCTAATCCTTTTTAGTTCTTATAATTAAATAACAAGATTTTTATCATATTTACAGACAAATCTTGAATTTCACTTTTTTGGCCTGACTTCCACTTTCTTTTGTTCCACTTTATTGTAGCGCATCTAGAGAGTAAATTATCGTTCAAGATTTGCTACACTTTCATAATTCATAATGGGCTACTCAGTGGGTTAAGTGCTATGACTACTCCGACTCCGACTGGGTTCAAGTGGTCTACGCAACCAATTTAAACAAAAAAAAGAGAAAAAGAAATAAGAGAAAAAACCAACCACAATATGAACAATCTGCAGGCTCTGTTTGCTCCACAAAAGCAGCTCAATTTGTCATCAGCTTTCGGAGGGCCTGTAAGTCACTTAATCACCGCCTCTAAACCTCCCTCACCCACACTGTTGTGTAGTTGATATTGTTTTGGGTGTACAGATTCGCTACGCCGCATAAGTCTAACTTACTGCCGAGGGTATATTTACATAAATATGGTCTAAGCAGAGCAAAGTATTATCCCTTGGCAACGCACAAGGTTCGCATGACGTCTTGTAATACGTCAATGACGACGGGTTGTCTATTAGATTGTTTATTTTATATACCCTATACTCAGATATCCATTGGCAAAGATGATGTTTATCTGCGCAAAAGAGTTGATATTTGAGCATTGATAAGCACCAACAGTTCAGTTGGTTGAGTAATTCAAATCCACTCGTCTAAATGATCTCTATTTATATATTATATTATATATATTATATTATTTTATAGAAGCAGGTTTTTGTGTATCATTGTATATACCCTAATATGTTTTTAATACAATTTAGATTATCTAGACATCTTCGACCCTCAATTGTCTTTTAACCAACTATCTCTTGTGATCTCTGATACTAAAAGAGTTCAAATGTCATATTTTGAGGGACGAGTATTTCTCATTACTCATTTTAATTATTTTTGTACAATACACATTTTAAATATGAGAACAGAGAATCAATGAGAGCTCTTGAGGTCCATTAAAGCTTATTTGGGCTATATGTATATCTGATTTTAAAAATCAATTACCGAGGAGCGATGATCAATTTAAATGTGAGTACAGGGTAACTGTCAGTCGATTACTCCTTCGTTTTGGCGTTTGCGACTTGTTTTGAGCGTGCGTTTTTTGCTGTGATGAATTAGTGCAATTTGCCATATACTATCTGGTATTTGGTATGTGGGCCTGTGGCAATATATTTATTTATTTATAGCCCACAACTTGGGCCATTGGGGGCTATAAATTTTCACACGAAGGTGTCACATTACAGACAAGCGTACACGACACGTACGACGCATGCGCGACCGGAGTGCCAAGAAGAAGAGGAAGAGGGAGAGGGAGAGGAAGAGGAAGAGGAAGAAGAAGAAGCGCCGGTACGGAACGGAACGGAACGACCGGAACCATATTCAGAGGTAATTTGTCGCCTTATCTTGTCAGCGTTTAGCTCGCTGCTGCCATGGGAAATGTGGGCAGCAGTCGTCGGCGATAAGAGAGGAGGGACCCTAATTGATAGGGCGAACCTTGCCGAATTGGCCTAATAAAGCCACTAAACGCTCGCCTCTGTCTGTCCGCCTCCGTTTAACGCTTCCAATTATGCCCCAGATGCATTTAGAAGGGACTTGGTTCGTCTCTTTAGCTTCAACTTTAGCTCCGACACATCAATCATGTGGCGGTAGCGAGAGAGAGGGAGAGAGAGAAGCATAGTGAGAGAGAGAGAGAGAGAGAGGGCAGAACTCAGCTTACGGATCGCACGCTTGATTAATTAAGTTTAAAATATTGCCTGCCATATTTAACCAAAAGGGCCAAAAGACAGACGAGTGGACTCCATGATCCTTTCCCTGACGTCTGTGGCTGCGGCTGAAGCTGCCTTCTCCTGCTGCCTTTTTGGCCAAATTAATTAACAGACATCACTCGAGGCACACACAAGCAGGCAGAGACAGGGACTCGTGCCTGCTGCACATATACATATATATATATATATATTTATTTATATATATTTGAAAAATGTTTGTTTTTGTTGTTTGACCTTCGGAGAGTCGTTCATATTTATCAGGAATTGTGTGAATTGAAAAACACCTGTTTTTCGGTTTTTATTGAATTCTTCGCTTATTGTTTTAAGTGCTGGGCGTTACGTTGTTTAAATGTTGTTGTAATTGTTTGTTATTTGTTTTTTATGGGTCCACTTCCAATTTGTAATCGTTAAGGGTGTGCATTGTGAGAACTTGCCAAGGAATTCGAAATGTGGCAATAGAAATAGATGAGTTGCTCAATATATTTTTATAGCAGCATTTTTAAATGGGAATCTAGCATCATTTTTTATACTATAATGTAGTTTAATATGCAACAATGCTCTTATCATAATCAACGTTCAGTTATACAAGTTTAATCTACTTAACATTCTCTAATCAGTTTTCTTTAGGTAATTTCACTTCTTCAAAATTTGAGTATTTCATTTAACTTCACTTTCAAAGCACACTTCTTATAAGCGATTTATGTTTGAACTGTAAATTACCGATTATAAATTATGGCATTCTAAAAGAACTCACCAAATAAATTTGAAATTGCATGTAGCATATAGAAAGATATATATCTAACCCTAACAAATGACTTGATTTCTTTTTGGTAACATTTAGTAATGTGGAATCCCGTGGACTAACTTTAGATTCTAGAATGAAGGTTAGAAAAAAATCTGTTCTTTTCGAATTAATCAAAAAATATTATTTAAAAAAGTTTTTAGAGAAAAAAAACATTTTGGAATATAAGGGTTTTGTGTGGGTTTTCAGCTTATGTAACTTACTTTAAGGTATTTTATAAATGATCTTTAAATAGTTTTGAAAAGAAAGAAGCTCCTCCAAAATTTCTTATTTCCTACATACCTTATCACAATCCAAAACTATCCATTTCATAAGCCCTAAATTGTTAGCTTCAATCTTCCCAACCAGTCCACTTATTTGTCCAAGTTCCATGCGTTAATCTAAGGCCAATTGAATTGAATATTTTGTTTAGGTCTCCCTTTGGGTAGTTCTTAATTATCTATGATTAATACAACATTACCAACTAATTGAGTTCTATATAAATTGACAAATGTTCATCTCGCAAAATAAACAGTCAAGGCTGCAAACGTTGAAAAGCGCTATTTGGTGCGGCCAAGGATACGGCTGAGACTCGGCAGGATATCCGTGTCACTTAATTGTGCGACACTTTATTGGATTTTAAAAAGGGGACGTTACGGGTGTATATCGGGTGTATATCGGGTGTATATTGTATATCCTACATACTCCAACCGGGAGTAATTAAATTTCCCGTGGAGCATACGGGACGCTGAATGACGCACTCGTGAACGGAAAGGGGCAAATGGATTTGATTGAATTAAGCGCTTGGGCAAAAAGGATGCCGAAGGCATAAGCTTCAATGCCGCCAATGATGATGGTCGCTGACGCCAGGATAGCGGGGCGTCCGACAGGACCAAGCGAAACACGAGCTGTGCCCACCAATTGCGTTGTGGGGAGACAGCCACAACAGCAACAACCACAGCCAGAGTTAGAGTCAGTGTTAGAGTCATAGTCATAGTCAGAGCCACCGCCCCCAACTGGCTTGTGGTGTTCGTCCTTTATGCTCGGGCACATCCACACGACATGCGTGAGATGTTGTTGTCCTTTTTGGTTGCTGTTGTTGTTGTTATTACTGCTCCCGTTGTTGCTTCTTCTGTTGCTGCTGCTGTTGCTGCTGTGGCTGTTGCTGTTGCTTTTTGCTCCCCTGTGGCTTCTCTCAATGCGGCGTTAAAATTTTGGGGGTGTATCAATTTCAATTCATTGCCATTTACCATCCGGGGGTGGATTTCACTATATAACTTGTTGTTGTTCTTGTTGTTGTTCTTAGCTAACTTAGTTGTTTTTTTTTTTTTTTTGCTTTTTCTTGTTTTTGTTGTTCACACTTAAGTGGGTGGCCTTTGTGCCATAAATGCCAAAAGGGCATTCTTCTTTTTTTCTTTTGCTTTTGGTTTTGGGGTTTGCCTACACATTTGAGCCTGTTTCCCTGTTTTCGCTAATGCGCAGCAAACAAAAGCAATAAAAATCCATTGGAGTACCATATGCTTAGCTCTAATAGCATTTGTTGGCCCCGTCCTTCTTCATCTCCATCTCTTGCTTCTGCTCCTGCTCCTGCTTCGCCTCCATCCGCCTTCTTTTCCCACCTCGGCCGCCCTTATTTGTGCTTTGTGGCTGGGGCAATTAAATTGTATTAAGTAGGCTGTAATAACGTATAATCATCGTATGATTTTATTATTAATTTATAGGGCCTTTTGTTTTGTGTACCACTCATTATTTCGCTGACGTTTATATATTTAATTGAATGCTGATGCGGCAACTAATCGATGTATTATTTACTGACTAAAGTCCATTTAATGAAAGCTAAATTGGGGAAAATTATTAAACAATAATTTGTATTTTGTATCACATTTGAAGAAACTCTTATTGCTTAGCTCACAGTCGAATCGACCGATCGAAAACAAAAAACAAAACAGTTTTGAATATATTTGCTAACCTTTATCAGTACTCAGGAGGCACAGCTTAATATTCTCATAAAACTCAGTAATTTAAGCATTATTTTTCAGCAAAAATTGTACCACTTCCCTTGAATAATGTTGTCATCTTGATTCAGTTGTGAAAAAGTAACCAGATCCATAAAATTATAGGCATTCAATTCAAATGCTGAAATCTCTGGAATAAATACTGACTTGTTGTCAACCAGGAAATGTGAAAATCATTTATTGAAATCGCTGCGAAATCAGCCCTTCTCGATGAACTTTAAAATTTTTACTTCATTGCATAAATATTTATGCGCTTTGAGAAATGCTCAAGATTTGCCTCAAGTTTCGTAGCTAAAATATTTGCCTCAACACACAAAAGGAAAGCGGCGCAAAATGTGTCAATGGCAGAAGGACTCTCGGCAAAGGACCCTCATTAGTGCCAAGAGCTGAGCAAAGAACAAGGCCCAGTTTGTAGTACGATATACAAGAGTATACAACAATAGAGGGACAACGCCTTGCAGCAGACCCTTCACATTGCCCCTCAATACGCCTGCCCCCTTTATTTTTTTCCTCTTTTCGCGTACTGGGCGTGTCGACTGACTGAACAATTACGATCCTTGCCTCTTGCCAGGAAGGTGGTGGCTAGTAGTACGTACTGGGTACGTAGTCAAGACGCTGACATTTACTTGACTCGGAAATCGGATACGGCCGGAAGTTGGACAATTGGCTGCAAGCGCGTAAATGGGCGCCAGAGCAGGAAGGTACCGAGCCCGCATCTAAGACTCCTACTTCTTGCCGGGGTGGCTGCCGAGGGGGGAAAGGTGTGTAATTATTTGCGGTGCCGTTTTGACTTCTTATGACTTTGCTTGCTGCAAAAGCCCGCCAGAAACTAAGAAAAAAAAAGCAACAACAAACAAGCAGCAGCAGAAGTTTCTCACGGTCTATATATATATTTATATATATATATGCATTTGGTATATCCTTGGCATTTGACAACTTCCTGCCTTCGATATTTGCCGTTTCGTTGTAATTATAGGCCCGACTTTGCACAGCTTTTCAGTTGCAAATGCGCAATTCGTGAACGGATTCGGATTGATTCGTTGCACATTTCGAAAGTTTTTGCGTCATGATTTTCATTGAAAAGTGTTCAAGTGGAAGTCGTTAGGCTTTTCTACATGACTTTACTCCTTTAAGCCCTTAAGTGGCCCGCAAGCCTTTTTGGCCTTTTGCCCTTCAACACTTTGCGCCTCAAGTGTTAATGCTCGCATGCCTGGCAACTCTGCCAACCAAAATTCTCAAGTTGTCGAACACTTGCGAGTCTCACCAAAAAGCTAACAACAAATATTATAATTGAACACAATGTATTTTAATTTATTTAACGTTTTTTGTTGTTGTTGTGTTAGCTTCCTCAATATCATTTCGATTTCTTAAAGTTTTTTAATAATGTAAATGTTTAAATTTTGAATTGAATGCAAATACTCAATGAGCGAAAGCCGAATAAGCTTCATATAATATACAAATAAAATATATGTAGAATGAATAATAAGTGCAACTAAGTTAAAATCAATATATAGTATACAAAAATCAAGTTAAAAGCGTTCTTTTTGAACTTGCTTCAATATGCTTGCAAAAACGAAGACGAAGCTTTGCAAATTTCTTGTTACTCAATTTGAAGAGGTCTCCAGCAGTGTTTTCCACAGAAGACGTACAAAATCATTTGACGGAACATTTCAATTTAGACAAGCGGCACTTCTGGCAACCTTTTAACCTGCCATCATTCAATGGCACAGCTGCCAAAACAAAATTTGCTGAGCTCATCGCAGCACTAACTGTATAGCTCAAATAACTGAGTACCTGACCCGAACTGACCTGGGCTGGGCAGGGCAAAAGTCGTCGAGTAGCGGGAAATCAATTTAATCCCATTTTGAAAATCAAACAAGCAAACAGTTTTCCAATTTTCGCACACGCCCTGTGAAAACAATGCACAGACAAAGAGAAGGAGAACGAGCGAGTTAGAGAGAGCGAGAGAGAGAGAGAGAGAGAGAGAGGTGGTATTTAGCAAGTGCCGTTAAAACTTAATTAGCTGAGATTTGCGAGGCAGGCAGTCAGCCTTTGAGTTTGAGGTTTAGTTCGCACATAACCTCCCACTGAGCGTGCCACAGGAGAGACCTTTTTTTGTGATAAGGCGGCCCTGTGTCCAAATAAGAAATAAAAACAACCCGTACCCGTACCCATACCCGTGCCCCGCCCGTACCGCCAGCACGAACGTGCCCCGAGATGTTGTCAACAATTTCACGTGTTTACACTTGCCGCCGTTTTGTGGTCACATATGCGTTGAGGGTCATCGGGTTTCCTTCGGTTTGCGGTTCCTTCTATGGTTTGCTATCTCAAAGCGCGCATCTGCAGCGCGCACAGTCGTTGCATTTAATATCATTTTATTGATTACAAATTATGTCTCGAGGCAAGGCTATCATATCGCATCGCTATATCGCCATATCGTTTATCTGTCTAACAATTTTATTAGCCAAGCGCTCGCAGACCCTGACGCCAACTCTGTGAAGCGTTTTTCTCTCTCCTCTGTTTTTTTTTTTTGGTTTTTTTTAGCCATTATGATAAATTCTGAGTGTGTCTTCTTTTTTTACCTGGATCTTTATCGACTGGCTTAGTTAACAATTATTAATCGAGCATAACATTTATCATACGTCCCCCTCTTTAATATGTAAATTTTAGTTTGTTTTTGGTTTTCCTTTGACATTTTTGTTTTCGTGGGCTGTGCCCCGAAACATTTTTCCAGCATAATTTTATGGTATAGTTTTTGTTTTTGTCTTCCCAGATGCCCCTCGTGCGATAACTTTGTCTGCGCTGCCGACACAGACAACCATTGAGTTCCATTTTGATTAGATATGTGATATGATATCGTATGATATGAAATCAGATAGAACTTGAAAGTTTAGCTCCAACTTTTCCGCCCGGAAATACAAATTTGAAAGACTTCAACTCAATTGATTAGTTGTCAAATGCCGGACTTTTAATAATTGTACCCTGTACTTCAGCAAAATGGGGTATTTTGTGCTAGATTTATTTTTAATAACAATATATTGTTAATATTTGCAACTGTAATTACTGATATGTGCACAACAATTACTCGAGTAATTACTTGGTAATTAAGTGATAATTTGCAGATATATATTCAACGATTTTCTGCCTTTTATAGCATATCTAATAGTCAGCAATGTGACAACTTATTTGGCGATATCCTTGGGCACGTTCTGCTGTCAACAAGGACAATATTCTATTCGAGTGACCCCACAAGGCATTGTGTGTGTGTGTGCTTGGCAAATGTCAAAGATATCAGTAAATTGAAATAAGCGGCACAATTTGTGAAGCGTTCCATTTGTTTGGGTATCCTGGTTATCCTGGATTGGTGCTACGCATCTGACTGGCTTTTCAGTTGCTTCCTGGTTTTTCGTGCACCCGCGGCGTGACTGCAATTTGCCTTCAGGCCAAACAGTTGGTGGTCGCCTGCTTTTTTTTTTTTGGGTTCTCAACTTGAGAGCTAACTGAGGACCAGGTCCATTCCCATTCCCATTCGCATTCCCATTTTGAATACCATTTCCATGTCCTTGTAGGTGTTCAACTCAAATTAGTGGCTTGTGCATTGTTTGGCTCAGGTTCTGCTGAAGTCTTTGTCTCCGTCGCTGGCTGTTGCCTCTGCTCTGACGTAAATCAAATCGTTTTGGTTGTCATTGAGGTTAGTTTTGCAGCTGCAACTGCTGCAATTCCTTTAATCCTCCCCAAACCCCCCCGTCCCACCCCCTCCATTCCATTCCCCCATCCGTTGCTGTGGCCTAAAGTTGCGCTCATTAGTTATGATTTAGTGTGCGCATAAACAAAGTTATTAAATTTCCATCCACGCTTCGCCAAACTACTAAATTGTCTGACTCTGTGGCTCCACCTCAGCTGCTGCACCCTCCTCCTCCTCCTCCTCCTGCTGCTGCTGCTGCTGCTGCTGCTGATGTTGATGATGATGGCCCCAAAGTTGTAGCCATAAAAATTAAAACCATAAATTAAATGAGTATTTATTTACTGCCCCGTTCGCTGCATTTTGCAAACTGCGCGCTCCGAAACCCAAAGACCAAAGTCGAAGCCATGCAGAAATTTAATTAACGCTTCTGTGTACATGTACTAGACACAGCATGCCCAGAAGGGGGGTATGGTGGGGGTAGGGGGCGGGTGGGGTGGATGTATGCATGTTAGACTTGTATTACCACACCCATGGGGGTGGTGTGGGGGCGTGAGTAGAGCGCTTGTTGCACGACCATAATTAATGATTAATTAAACAGCAGCGACGGTAAAAGTTGCTGCAATCACGACCTTGCCACATAAATTAAAAATGTGCTTGCAACATGAGCATAGAAACCACAATCCCTCCAAAACTAATAAGGAAATAATATATTTGAAAATTTCCGGTAACTCATCAGCGAAAGAAAAATAAAGTACAAAACCAGAGAGTTTTTAAACAAACATAAGAAATTATTTTGAAATTATTAAGAGCATGTTATGAAGAAGAATCCTAAATGCATGTCCTAGCAGAGTGAGTCGTCTTAACTTGAAAAAGATGCAGCATCCTTGGTATGCATGTTATGAGACACTGAAGCCTTCCATCCAACAAAGATTCTTTTGCACTTTCGTGCAGCAGCTGGGGTTGATGGAGGAGTTATAGGCTCAGAAGGGAGCAGAATATATCTAGTAAGTCGTGCAGGTATCCCAAGAATAATAATATGTTCATAATGTATATAACTAACTTAAAGTTGAATATTGATAACAATTTAAAAAGCGCATTTCTGCTTTAAATTTTTGCCTTAATTGGGTATCCAAAAATATAAATGGACATGCAACATTTTAAGAAATTCCTTAATAAATATTTAGCATTTTTTAATAGAACTTGCAAGCCTTGAAAATGTAGTATAATAAAAATACGGATCTAATTCAAAAACCTTTTCTTATATCCTGTAAAAAGTGTAGAATATAATTGTGCAAAAGTATGTAACATTTAATTTTATCGATAACTGCTCATGATTCGCGAAAATCGATACAAATCGATTATACAATATACCATATACATATTATTGATAAACTATTATTATTATTACTACTATCTAAGTAAATGATAATCATTATTAAGCTTTTATATTACAATCCTTAAGTTTCAAATGCAAATTTGTGGAAATAACTGAGATCTCATTTCCGTGGTTATTAAACTGAGTTTTGTGTAGAATATTTTGTGGCTCTGTAAAAGTGGGTTAAATATTTTTTATTGCTCAATTTTATAGCTAGCTTCTGCCAGAAACAAAGCCAAAATGCATTCCGTGTTTTTTGCTGCACATTTCCGGATAATTCCCATAAAAATGCAATGCATTCTAACCCGATCGATTGTAAAAAGTCGGCGAGAGAGCGAAAGAGAGAGTGGCAAGCAAATAACATTTAAGACTGAGGCTTTGGGCACATGTAGTCGTATTTAACCCGAAGTGGCCAACATAATTGGCCCAACAAAGAGTTAAAGGCTAGTTTAGATGGGCAGTTGTAACGCCCAGACTTCAAAACACAGTACGGATACTGATACCTGCCACAAAGCCAGGTAGACATACCAAAATTGGCATAGAACGCCCACAGAAACAACTTGACTTGGACGACAACGTCAACGCTGTAGGCATAATTTACAAGCTGGCCGAAAATGTGGCACAGTCACAGCTAAAGAGATGCAGCTACAGATAGATACAGATATAAAGATAGACAATTCTGGGCACAATTCAAATGAAAAACTTGCGAAGCATTTGCGGAGAAGTAAGTAACAGGTCATAAATCACACACAACGCATTTCAGCCAAGTTGACTGACTTGGCCAACGTCTTGACTTTGCTACAGCTCCTAGTTCGACTACCTGTGTGTGCGTGTGTGTGTGTGTGTGTGTGTCTATGTGTGTGTGTGTGTGTATCATAAACTTTCAAGGTCCGGCCGTGTTCGCATTCAATGGAAAATGCATTGCGGAAAAAGGATGTGGGCTCACCTTGATTTTTATGACATGTAAATATTTATGGTTGACACGGCCTTGTCAATTCCAAATTCGCCTCTTCTTCTTCTTATGCTTCTTTGCGTCAGCTCCTTTTTCGCCCTATATCCTGTCACAGATACACTTTTTTATGGTTCCTTCGAAACCGAAAACATTTTTCTGTGCCATTTGTTGTCCGGAAAAACTCTGCAAAATTTTATGATGCGCATAATTTTCCAAATGGTTTTCCTGTTGCAGTCGACGATTTTTGCCTGCCTGGTTCCGGTTACCAATCGTTGGCCATAAAAAAATTGACTTTCTAAACGGTATTTGCCCAGGACGGGATTTGCGCTGGGCGTCCTCCGGGACAACGCCATATTTGCTGCTTGGATTGCGCATTATCACGCCCTTTTACGGCCCAGCTTAGTGTCCATTTCCAATCAATGCCATTTTCTTTGCTCTTCCTTTTTCTTGCAGTTTTCGCAACTCTTGCCAAAAAAATGTCAGCTCTTTTTGATTTACCTGTTGTTGGTGGCGTGTTGAAGTGATTTCTAAAGGATTAGTCAGGCTTACCACCTAATAATATTATTATTATTATAATTAATAATTATTATATATATATTATTAAACGTTAATTTCTAAACGAGTCCAAATACTGAATGAGAATATATTGGAAATACTTATTCCACAAGCTTTGTAGCAATTTAACTCTGTGAACTTTTTTAATTTAAGAACTACATAAGTTTTAACATTTGATATAGATATATTAATTTGACATATATTTTGTGTTTTTTTTAAAAATATATATTTGAATATTTTGAAGCCCATACCTCGTTTAGGTTGGACTTCAAATTGAAATTTGTGTAGAGTCCTTGAATCCACTAAAAATGGGAAAAGTGCATAATAAAGTTGTGCAAGAGTATGGAACAGGATATTATTTCACATTCTAATTATTCCTAATTGGTTTTAACAGCATAAAAATTAAGCTTCGATTTAGTTTTTAGCGCATAGAGTTAAATAAATAAGTACCAAGTATGACTTGATTTGAATTGCCACCTTCTTTGCAATTTGTGTGCTCCAAATAGTTCAATATAATCTGAAGATGTACTATTTTGATAGCAGAGATTCTTAGCGGCATTTAGTGCAAATTCTATGGAATTCCTCAGCTGCTGTCTGACTTTTCTCAAAGATTAATGAGGAACTGCAGTCAGTCAGACAGTTGCCAATCTGTGTTTCGAAATACTCCCAATACAATACACACTCCATCAGCGTCGAGTACGATGTGTGAGAGAGAGGGGGAGGGGGAGAGAAAGAAAGAGAGAGAGAGAGAGAGAGAGAGAGAGTGAGAGAGTGAGCGACACTTGAGTAGAAACCCCAGGCGCAAACCCGTGCACCGCTGGTGATCGCGGCATGTGCCAAAGGTGTCCCCGGGTCGCTTGGATTGCCCCCGGTAACCAGCTTGACTGCGTTTTTGCGTTTTGTGGCCAGCGAAACTTGGCTCAGTTGCGTGACTTCGGCGCTAGAGGGCGCACTCGCGCTTTGACCTTTCTCGGCGCTTCTCACAGAACTTTGCTCTGTTTTTGGTGGAGGGGGGAGCCCTGCTGAGCCATCATTTTCCTTATGTTTATTTACATTTTTGTTTTGCTTTTTTTTTTGTGTAGCATTTTTAATTTGTTGCTGACTCGTTCTGGTTATTGTTAGCTAAAGCTGCAGTAGCAGCAAGTTTATTGCAGTTTTTTTTCTACAATTTTCAAGTGGCTGCTTCGACTGCATTATTTATGCGCCTCGTTCGCCATGTGCTAGAAATCCACTTGGCCCATTGCTGCTGCTACCCATCTCAGCCAACATCTCATGTCATGTGGCGAAAGCTGCCAACCATGCCCTGCCGCTGCCCCAGCTCCTGCCACTGCCACTGCCACTGCCTCTGCCCCTGCCTCAAGTGCTCGCCTCTTCTATGTTGCACCGCCTGCTTGGCAAATGTGGAGCAATGGCTTCATTTCAAATGACAACAGCCGCTTGATGCGCCACGGGTTGGGCCCCAAGTTGTTGTTATTGTTGTTGTTGTTCTGCTTCTTATTGTTGTTGTTGTTGTTCGACCAGTGCAATTTTTTTAATGGATTTATCCAAAACGGGCAGCGACTGTGCTGCGAGCGCTGTGTGTTTTGACATTTTAATAGCCGCTTCGTTTGGCCAATTTGATGGCCATTGCCCAATGACATTTAATGTCACAATTTGTGCGACTTTTAATTGCCTCAATATAAGAAGCGGCAGCAGCAGTAGCTAAAACAGCACAACATATATACTTTTATGAGTTTCAAGCAATCAGAAAAGAAAATAGTTAACAAGGCACAATTAATTCTATTGCATTAGAGCCACTATTAATTAAGAAATGAATACATTTTATAGATTTATAGAAAGTTAGCAGCTCTGAAGGTAGAAATCGTACATTATGTAGACAAGCACATTAAGAAAGATGTTGATAAATGAAAGCATTACTCATTATAAGAAATAATAAACAGACGAAATGCCAAATGAGTGTTGAATTGAAAACTTTCCCCCCTGCAATTAATAACTCATAAAATATGAAAAATTATTTCGAAACACATCAACAATTTTTGATACCTCGTCGAATACCGACAAATGGAAACTTTTAATAAACTAAAAATGGAGGGAAAAAAGCAAACTGAAATAATTGCTAACAATGGGCATAATTATCGAAAAGCAATTAGTTGAACCACTTGGCGAGGAGGCGAAATGAAGAAACCATTTGAGAACTGTGCCCCATCAATTGGCAGCAAAAAATGTGCGAGATGTTCATGAACATCGATTAGGCTTATTTAAAATTCCATAAACTAAGAAACAACAATTTGAACGGCACGACGTCTAATGAAAATTTATGTCTTCATTATGCAACGTGGAAAAGCGTTTTTCATTTCCAATTAAATAAACAATGGTTCGCCGAGAAATGTGGCTAAAATCATTAAAATCAATAAAATAAACAGCGTAAGCGTTAAGTTTTAGCTAAACTGGAAACTGAAAATTGACATGGCGCCAGAGATGCTGAACACAACCAGAAAAGCTAAACAACAAAAACCAAAATGGATGCCAAGAGTATATGATAAATAAATGTGTGCAGCGTTGCAATTAGTTAGCGATTGCACAAAAGATTCACATGAAACTTGCATACAGTTGAGCTTTCGATTGGCCGCTGGCTGGCTGGCCAATGGCAGCGCAGTGCGTTGGGCGCATGTCAGTGCCACGCCCCAAGCGCCACTCACCCGCCCGTTCACCCACACACAAATGCGTAGTGGGTGTTAATATGTTATCAAACCGGTTGCTGTGTGTACGAGTGCAATGGCAATACACCCACCAATTCCAATTGGAGTGTCGCTCAAGTTGCACAACTATTTTTGCTGCTCTGACGTGTTGAGTTGAGCCGGCAGCGCAGCCATTTTGTATATGCCTTACGCTCGCACTCACAGCGGCAGCAGCGATGGCAACTCACCACGGCAAATACACCACAACGACAGCTCTCACCGAGAGAGTGTTAGCACAGCCGAAGACTGACTGTTAACTAACAGAGCGCAAGCTCTTTCTCTCTCTCTCTCTCTCTGTCTCTTACTCTCTGTAGGTTTAACAGCTTGTTGTGAGGATCGTTTGGTTTGTGACAGCTATATAGAAATGTGATATTTATTAAGATCGGAAATGTTTGAAAAATGTAATGCACATTTGTGTCATAAAATGAAAAATATATATAACATTAAAACAATTATATTTGCAAGATATGTAAATATTTTGTTTAATTATTTTTATTTTACAATTATGAAATAAATATATATTTTTATTTTATTTGATTAAATAAATATTAATGTTGGGCATTCGACACATGCGCCCAGTAAAGAGTCAAGAATAACAGCGCGCCCAGTTGCCTTATGTTAATGCATGTCAAACCCACCACAATGTTATTGCGCGCCCGCTCTCTGTCTCTCTCTCTCTCACTCGCATTCTCACTTATTCACACTCGACCACACTGCGCGATACTGTTATGTGGTATGTTTGGACACGCCTTCGATTGGTGGTTGCTCACGTATATGCGTGTGTTCGTGTGTGTGTTCGTGTGTGTATTCGTGTGTGTGTGTGTGTTTGTGTGTGCGTATGCGTGGACTGGTTTATTGGGCACAGCCCAATGTGCGCAGAGAAAAAATCAGTTCGCGATGGGACTCTGAGCACAGCGTTACAATTCAGTCCTGCTGCGAATCTTGTCACGTTTAGACGCTAACCGGTGTTCGCGTTCTGCTAAAGCGCGAGTTTTCAAGCACAACGAGAAAAAAAATTAACAGATATCAAACAAGAATCAAAATAAAAACAAGAAACGCGCGCGCTCGTTTTTCAGTGCAACAAATATACAGCAAGCTAAATACATATACAACAAGAAATCAAATCAATGCAAATACATATAAATATATAGATACACAGTTAGCTTAGTGTGTGTGTGTGTGTGTGTGTGTCTGGGTGATTTTTTGGTGTTGTGTGTGATGGGCGCTTGAGTTGCGTGCGAAAGCCCCTTGTGTTTTATATTTATATAAATACAAATCGAATTGAAAACTTGTAAACTTGTCGAGGCAGCAAAATGATGATGAACGCTTTCATTGAGCCCGCTCAGCATCATTTGGCCAGCTATGGGCTGCGCATGTCACCCAATACAACTGCCAGCAATCAGCAGCTGGACATGCAACAGCAGCAACAGCAACAACAACAGCAGCAGCAACACCAGCAACAGCAACAGCAGCAACAGCAACAGCAGCAACAGCAGCAGCAGCAACAACAACAGCAACAACAACAACAGCAGCAGCAGCAACAGCAACAACTGGAGGGCAGCGCAGAGTCCACTGCATTGGCAGCGGCGGCTTATCAAAACTCCGGCTATGGACATTTCAATAGCTATGCTTCCCGTGATTTCCTCCTGGGTCGACGTGGCGAAGCATCGGATTATGCTGGCGCCGCTGCAGCAGCGGCAGCAGCCGTAACAGCGCCGACAGCTGCCAGCGCCGCAGACTCGATGCTCTTCTCCAGTTTTCCCGCACAGGCGGCGGAGCTGAGCAGCAGCTTTGGCCAGCATGCGTTCCACAGCCATCACCATCATCAGCATCAGATGCGTATGGCCGACTATGCCACACATCCGTATGCCCAGCATCATCATCACAGCAATTTTCCGTCGGCAGTGCATGCGGCACATCATCATGCGGCTGCGGCACATGCCGCACACGCCCATCATCCGCATCATGCGATGTCCGCAATGCATCCGGCGGGAGCTGGTGCATTTCTGCGGTATATGCGACACCAGCCGGCAACGGCGGCATCCAGCGTTAAGCAGGAGATGCAATGCCTGTGGATTGATCCGGATCAGCCGGGTCTCGTGCAGCAGCAGCAGCAGCAGACGCAGGCTGGCGGCCGGAAGACATGCAACAAGGTGTTTCATTCGATGCACGAGATCGTCACGCATCTGACCGTGGAGCATGTGGGCGGGCCGGAGTGCACCACCCATGCCTGCTTCTGGATTGGTTGCTCGCGCAACGGTCGTCCCTTTAAGGCCAAATATAAGCTGGTGAATCACATACGCGTCCATACCGGCGAGAAGCCGTTCGCCTGCCCGCATCCCGGTTGCGGCAAGGTCTTTGCCCGCAGCGAGAACCTCAAGATACACAAACGCACCCACACGGGTAAGTAGCACATCTCTTCCTCGCCGGGTTTAACCCCTCAACCCACAGTCTGGTGTATGCCCACGCCCACTTCTACCTGCCCTCAGTCCTTTGTGATCGCAACCTGTACGTGCAACCTGGCTAAGCCTTTCGCGCAAATCCCTTCAAGTTGTTTAGGTTCACCAAACAATCTTTGTTCCCTTTGCTGGCACCTGGTTTAAGTCGATGTGGGCTTGACTTCGACTTTTCATCGGTTTAGCCGAAGGATATCCGCTTTATCCTCCTGTTCTATCTGTTGACTTCACAACTAGGCATTTGCTGTAATCCATAAATATTTTTTCTTTGCTAAAATATTGAATATATTCACATTCTTCTATTATTGACTAGTAGTGGAATTTATTCGAGGCATTCATCAATAAATTATTAAATAGTTTTGCTGAATATTCTGAGAGTATTTAACAAGTTTCTAGTCATTAAAACCATCAACTTATTTTCGGTAGCATATATTATAAATATATGTCAGGTGAATCGCAAAAATCCAATAAATTTCATTCAAATTTGAATCTGAATAATCCAAAAGTAAATTATAAAATAAACTTGAACTTAAAGACTTGATTTGAAGCATTTGAAATTATTTTGTATTTGGAATTATAATTTTGAAAATTCAATTTTCGATTTCTTCTTTATTGTCCTTTGTTTTCAACTTAACATCGAATTTTAAAAAAGAAATCATAAAATTCAAAATGTATGATAATAAAATACAAATATCTTATGTGTTTTGTTAAGCATTTAATTATTATTATCAGATAGGCTTTAAAATTTTTGAGCGATCAACGTAGTATTTTTCGCATTTAATAAAATCTTATAGATAATATGAAATATTTATAATATTAAATATCAAGTAGATAGAAGAAAGCCGATTAAAAATGCATTAAAAGTGCAATTCCAATTCTGATTTCCTGAATTGTACATCAAAATAACTTTAAGTTTAGGTTTATATTTGTTTCTATTATTAAACTAATTACACATTTAGTTAATTCTTGTCTTAACACATTATTTAGTTCCATTGATATACATTTGTGATCGTTAGTATCTTAAATTGTTGCCATAAATATGCTTGGAAAGCTACTCATTTGTTGTTCATATTATGCTTAAATTCTAGATTAAATGCTTTGATGCTTAGCTCGTGTATTTAATGCTTTAATGCCTCCTAATGAATAAATCTCGTGCTGTCTCTCTCTATCTATCTCAATCTATATCTGTGCATCTCTTTCTACACGTCGCTTATCGCTTACATCTTTGTAAGTGTAACAATTGTTTGCCTGTCTCACTTGATAGCGGTACACACACACATATATATATATATTTTTATATATATATATCATTTCGGCAGCTCAACAATGTCGGTCTGTGCCCCATAAATAACTTGTGCCACAGATCAACGCTTTTGCATAAACTAAATCAAAAGTTTAATGTACCATGGCGAGTAGCGTACCCCAAAAATATTTACCCACAACACACACACACACACACACACACACACACACACACAGTCACACACACAGTCAATTCGCGCCCCGTTCACTGAATGTGAATTGCACTGATTTTTGTGATTTTACCCCAGTTTCGAATGGATTTTGGAGTGCAGGGCACGAAGTGGCTAGAAGTATTTCCGTGCGATTACAAACGGAAGTTTTGACACGTGTCAACACTCACACACACACACACACACACTCATAGACTCAAGTGTGTGTGTTGTGTGTGTGTGTCAATGTAATAAAAACAAACAGCAAGCCTGGCAGCAAACAGTTTCCAAAAACGTTGCTGATTGAATTTTGATTTATATGAAAAGGGCAACCAGCAGCTAGGAGTGAGCGAGAGAGAGAGAGAGAGAGAGAGCGAGAGATAGAGAGAGTGGGAGTGTGTGTGCGTCTCGAGTCAAGTGGCAGTCATCTCTCGGGTTAAAGGCCTCTCTTTTGCTCAATTCGCTTCTCTAATGAAGTTGTGTCTTCCGTCGGTCACTTCAAAAAAACCCCAACCCCAAAAAACCGAAAATAAAAAAATAAAAAAAAAACAAATCTGTAAGCCAATCATGTAGTCAACATTTTTGTGCAGCGTCATCTTAGAAATTAGTCAAGAAATTGAGAAAAAGATCATTATTATTATTACATACGCACAGTGCGTCATTCGATGGGTTTTCAATATGGCGTCTGTGGCCTCAAAATCGAAACAAACATTTTAATTACCTTTCAATGAGTGTGCAAAAGAAATTCGTCTGTTCAAAACGCCGCAATAAATCGAATAAAAAACCGAGTGGAATGAAAAAATAACTCAAATGATTTGTATTTCAATTGTGTGTAGAAATTTCAAGCTCATTAAATTTTGAATATTCATTTGAAATTTGTGTTTGGCGATTTGATTTTTATAATTTTTATTTATATCTTGCAGGGTTTGTGGAACGAACTCTAAGTTTAAGTTGTAGTTGGTCCAAATACTTAAGAACTTTTAATTTATTTATTTTGTGAGTTTGTTTGCTGAATCTTTAAGCTAGATTTCAGTACAGTGAGTCAAAAGTGCTTAATGTAAAAATTCAGTATGCTTTTTTCCGCAATCATAAACGCTTGAAAAATCGGTTTAAGTCTTTTTTATATTTATTATAGCACTTTTTATACCTTAAAAAAATGCAATGGGTCCTCCGAAATTAATGTGCTTAATATTTTTCGCATGGTTTTTTTTGCGCGGCAGATGAATATATTATGGATACTACGTTATGTCTTTATCTTTTTTTGTGGTTTTATGTCAACACTTCGGATACTCATTTGTTTTATTTGCATTCCGTTTTTATTGTTATTTTCTTTTTTTATTTGAATAATGCTCGATGGGTATTTGTTTTTTTTTTTGTAAGCTGCATTAATGAACGATTGGGGATTGGAATGGGGAAGCGTGTTTAGTTCATTATAAACATGAACTTTGAGTGACTTTTGCGAGCATTAAAAACAATTACACCAGCAATTAAAAGCATTTATTGCATTGTTTTGCTTAGCGGAGAACACAACCAGCCGAGCGCAACGAACGTTAGCCGAGTGGCAAACCCACACATAATTGCTTTAAAATTGCGCCACTCGTTTTAATAAAGCAAACAAACACAAAAGCCAAAGTTAAATAATGAAAATGCAAAAACAAGCAGCTGCAGCCAGACAACAACAACAAGAACAGGCGACAAAAGCGTATGCCAAAATGAAAGCCAAAATCAACAACAAGCACAGCAATAACATAACTGTGAGCGAAAGAGCGAGAGAGCGAGAGAGAAAGAGTGGGCGTCGTATTATCCTTGTTTGGCCTTAGCACAGCCTGCGTTTATTAAAAGCGCGCTATGCATACAAACAAACAAAACAAATGCACACACACACACGCACACGCACACACACACACACACACACACACACACACACACATAGAGATAACGGCCTAGGGTGGGCAGTCAGCTAGACAGCCAAAAGCAACAACAACAACAACCACACAACAGCTAGAACACACGTACGCACAGCAGAGTCGCATCCACATCTCCATCCACATCGAAATCCACAAAATGGCGTTTATATTGCTTCGCATATTTTACGCAGTTTGCTTGCTTTAATTTTAGCTTTCCTCTCCCTTTATTTATTTTTATTCTTTTTGTTTTTTTTTGTTTTCGTGGCCTAACCGTAAATATGAGTACATATACATTTTTATAAATTGAATTAAAATATTTTTATAGGAAAAATAACCTGTGTGGAAAATGGGTTTATTTTTGCGCTTTTTCGCAGTTCATAGTTCAAATCATGATAAATTGTTGTTGTGTGTCAAGTTTATTAGTTTTCATAACTGTTTTTTTCTTGTTGTGCATAAATAATTACTATTTTGTGGCGTGTCATGCATAGCTGCTGCTGTAAAGCAGGTTGTCAGCACTTGTAAGCTGGCTGCTTTGACTCGGAATTTCGATGACCTGTGACTATTTGCAAGTTACTCGTTGGCTTTTCCCAGTCACTAACAGCGCTTGATTTACCTTCAGAGAGATCAATGTCAGCCTGTCCGAACCTTCACACATCACCACTAACGGCGCTCTCATTTCATTCTTGGATCTGCTGCAATCTTCATTTTTGCAGCTCGTCCTCGTTGACTCTGCTGCTGTCTGCAATCTAAAAGAAACACACAAAAAAAGTAAGAGCAGAACAATCAACGTTTTGTCTGCTGCCTCCAGTTGACACCTTGCCCAACAGCTCTCTGTGTGTGTTAGTATGTGTGCTTGTGTGTGTGTGTAGAGTTGGAGCTGCATGAATGGCGCTTATGCGGTTTTTACATGGCTCAAACTCTGTTGCTGTCTCCCTCTCTTTCACTCTGCACTGCTCAAGTGATTTTTTTTGTTGTTCGTTGCACTCCTGCGGCGGCTGCTACACCACAAACAACAACTTTATTCATTAACACCTACAACACACAGACAGAGCGAGAGGACAAGCCAGGCGGACAGGCGGACAGACGGACAGCTGCCCCAAATGGCCAACAACTTTGTGGTTAGTTTGCAGTTGATGCTGCCAGCCAAGCTCATTATGTTTATGTTGCCCACTCTCTCTCTCTCTCTCTCTCTCTCTCTCGCTCTGTCATGCTTAGCAAGTGCAGCAGCTCCTTGTTGTTGTTATTGTTGCTGTGGCAAAGTTCAGCGTTGTGCATTTAACAATGTCCTTGCTGGCAGCGTTCCCTTGTAAACGTTGATTAGCTGCTGCTTCCTGATTCCGCCACTCGATTTAATTGAGCTCAAGTGCTTTTTTAATGAGTCTTTTATGAACTCTTGTGTTGTAGCTGTTGCACAAACATTTTATGTGCTACGCTATGCTTTGTGCCCCCCTCATTGTGCCCCATACCCTGTTCCTTACAGCGCGCCTGCCTGTTAATTAACAGCGTGCTGTTAACGTCTGGCATATTATTTTTATGGCTTAGCTTTTTGCTCCTTTACTATCCATATCCTTAGCTTACAGTGCTGTAAAACTCCATCACAATTTTGAGTTTCGTTTTGTTTGGTTTTTTTTTTAATTTTTTATTTTTTTTGTATTTTGCTGTTCGGCGCCAGGAACATAATTTTTCAAATTCTATCGCCAGAGTGCGAGACAAGATATCAAACGCTGCAAATGTCAATGATTGATGACTTTATTGCGGGTTCAACGATTTTCAAACAAACAAGACAACAGTGCGACAAACAAACGGACAGACAGACAGACAGACGAACAGACGATCAGACGGTCAGACAGACACAAAGACAAACAGACAGACATTGAGTCGAAACGAAAATAACTTTTTATATTTTTGCGCATAAAATGTTGACTGTTTTGCTGTTTAAGTTCTCAGAATTTGTCTTCGCTGCCCATGGAGAACAATGCAAAGGCAAAAACCTGCGCTGTGCTCCAGGGACTGATTACCTACACACTACCTGACACACACACAAATACACACACACACACACACACATTGACACACTACTGCCCCTTGGCCCGGCAGGACCTCTGATTTTTGGGTATCACCCACAGACGAGTCTCGTGCTGATTTCAACTGGTGCTCTCTAAAAACACGGACAATCAATTAGTTACGCTCCGAGACTGCTCTGGTCTGGTCTGGTCTGGTCTGGTCTGATCTCTTCGTCTATTTCACTCGCTGAGTGAATTTCCACAACAGCGTTTTGGGCTAATGACGAATGCATTTTTAGCCGGAAAGTGTCGCTGAGATTCGTCATTGGCTCGTTTGTAACCTGGTTTATCCCTGCCCATCGTGCTCATCGTGTTCTGCATTCGTTTCGCTCAATTAAAAGTGCCAAATGTGACCAATTTTGAACACGACACTCGATTATCAACAGGAGGTTGCAGTTGCTGGGTGCAGGATGCGGAGTGCGTGCTGCTCACTGGAATTATTCAAATGTTACTTTTATGACAAACGAAGCCTTCGAAGCTGCAGATTTATGGCAGCTGCCGGCCAAAAAGTAAAAAGTATATAAATTTTATTTGCGTTTGACAGTTGACTCTGCGTCTCAGTTTAGTTTGTGGTTAGTTGCGAAACTGTGCTGAAAATATTATTATTATTACTATTTCGCTCAACTCTTTCCAGAACTAGAAAACTAAAGTTAAAACTACCATACAACTTTGATTATATTTTATGTTCAACTTAAACTTCTCAAAGTCTATATCTTAATAAATTATACAACTTAAAGTTTAATCTTTCATATGTCTTCAATAACATGCTATTTTAACATTAAATATTTACAATACATATTTTTTAATATTCCTGTAAGCTATTTAACAACTCTACTTTTGAATTATGACAATTTCTTGTTTCTTTAAGCATAGCAATTGTCTACAATTTTTTTTTGCAGCACTTGCTTTTAATTTGAACAGCCTTTCTCATGTAATACAACCATAAATTGTAGTTATATCATTTGCATATTAATACCTAGTTAGCAATCGCCTGACTACTCAATGAATTTGTAGATATATCATTAGCCGCGTTGCATCTAGTTAGCAATTGGCTTGACTATTCCAACCAATTTGTAGCATCTTTATGGACTACCTGCCTTCAGCAAATGCTCTATAAAACATTTTCTGTGCGCCATCATGGCAACAAACTATGAATGCATATTCATTAATCTAGTAAATTCATGCATTATAATTAGCACCACCCTTTTTAACAGCACAACTGCTCTCTGCTGCCCTCTCCATGCAGATGAGCTGTGTGCAGCCGTTCCGCTTAGCGAGTAGCTACTTTATGCATTGAGCAGGGGTTGTTGTTAACCATTATGCGAACTGTGCCACGCACTTTTTGAAAATGTCAAAACAATTTTATATATATGTAGGCATATATCTTTATTATATCCATGTGTGTATATTTGTGTGTGTGTGTGTTTTGAGCATTATAATTTCATTTAACCGGCAGGGGTTAAATTTTCACTTGCGTTTTTGTCTCCTTTTTTTTGACAACCCTTTTTGGTCGTTGCCATCTATTAGCTAAGTGGCCATTTTGTGCAATAGTTATAGAGCTCTTAAATTGTTGCATAATGTTTGATAACACTCTCTCTCCCTCTCTCTCTTTCTCTCTCTCTTGCGCGCTCTCTCTCTCTCTCTGTCTGTCAGTACCTCTCTAACTGTTTAGATGTCACCCTCTATGATGGTTCAGTGGCTAAGCAGCTTATTGTGACGTGCAGCGGGCCTAGTTAATAAATGAGGCTTATTTCGGCTGGCGGCCATTGTTGTTGGATCTTCGTTGTTGTTGGTGTTGTTGTTGTTGTTGTTGTTGCCTGGGCAACTATTAGCACACACTTGAAATATTTTTAAGCATGCTCTAAGCGCGCTTTTCGGCATAACTGCCGCTTAGCCACGCCCATTTGTCATAGAAGTCGCGTTCAAATTAATTAAATTCCTTAGATGCCCCAAACACAACAAAGGAAAGAACACCAGCACCAACAATAACAACAACAACAACAACAGCCACAAATCCTCCAAAAATAGCCACGTACCAGAGCGCATTCCCCAAACCCAAAGAGTTATGTAGATGTGTAGGTGAGCAGCAGGAGGAGTAGAGTGGAGCAGTAGGAGCAGAAGCAGGAGCCGAAGCCAGAGCAATCCAGCAGCCTGGCCAGATTGTCGGGCGCAAAAATAAAAAAAAATGATGAAAAAAATGCTATAATATAAAAATAAAATTTCAACGCATAAAGAACTGATCAGCAGCAGACAAACCATAAAATTAAACTGTCATCTTGCATATTTTTTATACCATGCATTCAGATGATACACACACACACACACACACACACACGCACACACACACATACACACACATGCAGTGGGACAGGGTACACAGGTAGTGGTTGGCCGAGCTGCTTTTCGAGAATTATGAAAGCAAGCCTGACTAATCCTCTAAATCGCGCCAAGGGCCCCACATGCCCCACATCCACTTGTATAAATTAGCTTATGGGAAAAATGAAATCATTATTCATATGCCAGCAAAAATGTTAAACAGTCCCAAAAAGAAGGCACTCAGAACACTCAGAACACGCAAACGTAGCTCGGAGCTGAACAGCGTATGCTCTAAAGGTGTTATAATAATTAAGCTCAGCTGAATGTCGAGAAGAGTTCTAACTAAAATAACTACGAACAATTATTCTAAGCAAAATTAAAGAATATTTCCATATAAACCAAATTGATGCTACTTAAATTAAACTGTCGTATTTCAAAATGCAACATAGAATTTAGCTGAAATTTAAAGACATCAATTACCAAAAACAGGAACGGAATTTTAACTTTTAAGTATGAAAGAAAAAGAAATTGTGGGAATTTGGTTGAAATTTCAATTGGAAATAATATACCAAAAATATAACAACGCAAAGGAGTTGCAAATGTAATTTCTAACTTCTAAATATGTGATAAAAAAAATCAAAGAAAAATGTATTAAGCCGCATTTAGGAATGAAAATAAATAAGTTAAGGTTTAGCTGACAATATTTAGTATCTAAAGAAATCAGGGAATTTTCAAAAAAAACCAAAGAAATTAACACAACCTAAGAAGTAATAAAAAGTAAAGAAATTTAGTCTGTGAAAGAAATATACCAAATATCAGAAGAGTAAATAAGCCAACTAAATAATTCAGAAATCAAGTGCAATACAAACATACTTTGTACAAAATATAGAGAACAGTATTCAGAAATAAAAAGATAAAGCAAAATGTAACAAATAGCTTGGAAAAGGAGTTTACACAACTGCTGCGAACTTTGTTGAACTCTTCTGCGGGTATAGTGTATAATATAGAAATGATTCCAGCTCAAGAGGCTCCAATTTGAGATGAGAATATTTCTGTGATCGACTACATATCAACATACATATTTATATATATATATATATGTGTATATGTATGTATGTATATTAATATAAACGATATATGGCTATAAGCGTGCTTGTCAAATCAGCTTAACTTTGCACGTTGCACATGAATTTCTCGGATATTTCGTATGCTTTTGTATACGATGACAAATTTGTAACAGACGAACGCCTCTGAAGTTTATTTAAGCATAAATTTGTGATTGTTTTAACCCAAATGTTGCGGCTGCCACTGTTGGCTAACTGGCACGCAATTTATTGTATAAACATTGTCGATGCAATTAGAGGCAAATATGACTAAATGGAATGGGGGCTGTGAGTTGGTTGGTTCGTTGCCTGGTTTGAAGTCAACACACAAAATAAAACACAAATCTTGCTTGACATGCGCCTGTCAAATGTTTTGAATGCTGTGACAGCCAGGCGGACACACTCGGTTCAGTTCAGTTTTTTGGTCTAAAATTACAGCCGCCAACGCGGCCAACACAGTCAGCCAGTCAGCCTTTTTGGCTATGACGCATTGCCGACGGCAGCGACAACTACACCGCTCCAGCTACTGCAAAAAAAGTACTTGTATCTGACAGATATGTATGCGGCCCAGGACCAGACCCAGGCCCAACATCAAACTCAAGACCAGGTCGCCTGCCTGTCGCTCTGTCTGCCAATTTTATTTTATTTGTATTTTTATTTTTGTTGGTTTTAGTTCTCAGCCTGCTCAAATTTCAAAACGGTTTTTGGGACTGTTAAGTCGACCATCGAGATCGAGAGCCATTGCGGTAACACTCTCTGGGGCGTTGAGATGCGATACTTTCAATATGCTTTGGGGGGCGTTGACCAATTTGTTAGCACTCAGTGATATTTTTACTACCACGGCCTATAAACATAAATGCAATTTTTGTTTGTTGTTTAGATGTGTTCATTAAGCAATTTTGACGACTTGCCAAAAATGGAGCGCTGGATGGAGACTGTGCTTCATTCGCATCATTTTTGTTTTGCATTCCATTCATTCCACACAAAAATATATAAATTTTTTATTTTCAAAACCTAAACGTTTTTTTCCGCTCTTTTAGAAGGAATTTCTTTTGAAATTTTGTGGCACACTTTGAGGTCTGCTTTCGAATATTGATTGTTTATCTGCAGCTCAAATCTTGTTAAAATTGACAACACTTAAACTTGAACAGTGTTCAGATAGCCGTTGAGTATAACGCAAAGAAACAGTTCCACCAGTTGTCACATCAAATAAGCAATGATGACAATCTTGATGACATTTTAATTTCTCACACACTCAGACACCAAAGAAGAGATTTTCTACATGGTTGCAACTGAAAAACAACAACAACAAATAAGCGGCTAAAAACAAGCGAGAGAGAGAGAGAGAGAGTGAGATAAAGAAAGAGAGAGAGAGAGATCCATAGAGATTAAAATCTTAAAGAGCGCTAAAAAGCAAAAATCTGAGACTGAATGCGACGAATGAACCGAATCGAACTCCTCTAAGTCTGTCGTCGTCGTCGTCGTCGTCGGTAGACATATAAAGCAACACCTCTTTGAGTGTTGTGTGGAAGCCGACGACGCCGACGACGCCGACGCCGCCAACTTTTGCCGGCTTGAGCCGGCATTGAGTTTGGTGCAAGAGCGAAACAAATGTTGCAAACTTCATTCATGAGTGTTGTCGTTGTGGTTCAGCTGGCTATCCTCTGGGGCTCTACCTGCGAATTTGAACTCGAACTCGCAAACGGATTCGGATTCGAACTGGGCTAATCCTGCCTAGCGTCTTGTCTTTTGTCAACCATGGGGCACTATGGGTTGCAGATCTCTAGTGTCTCTATCGCGCCTTGTTTGTATGCACTTTGGGCCACAGACAATAGGCTTAGTGTTACTTTTGCTTATTGTCTACGCTTCGTTTGTCATTCGAGTGCAGTTTGTCAGTGTGTGTGTGTGTGTGTGTGTTTTGCCTGGTTTTCTATATATTGCGTTGCAGGCAGACAGGCAGGCAACAAAATGTTGGCATATGCCTCACAGCTAATCAATTAGCATAGCCAGTTGGAGAGCTAAGCGATTTTACAATCATGATTTGCTTACAATGCTTCAGTATATATACAATATATTTAAAAATAGATTAAACTTATTTAAACCATAATCACGATATTGAAGATATTTTTATTAGTTATTTACAATCGATAAGCTACTTGAAATTCTTTAAATAATGTAATTATTTGCTTATCACTTTAAGAAAAACTGTTTAATATTAGCTGAAATCCACTTGAAGTCTTTAAAAAGTAAAAAGTCCATTTAATAGTAATATCCACACATAAACATTCAAAATTCATTTAAAAAAATGCAATGCTAATTTCTACAAATTTGTTGGCAAATCACAAAATGTTTTGTGTACAAATTTTATGTATGTAAAGCATAAGGCACAAATGCAGATTCAAGATATGTATATATATATATACACACAGATATATTGCATTTACATGTCTACAAGTCGCACTCAGCCAGACACTCAGTCTCAGTCTCTCCTCTGTCAAACGTGGTGGGCTAAAACTTTTGCCAGCCAGCTCAAATGCAATTTGAATGCATAATGCATTCGGGCTTGTACGAATACATATGTATATATATATATATATATATACATGTATGTATATATTTGTGCATTTAGATATCTGTTTGTAACACACACACACTCCTCTCGGGTTGTTCAAGGCGTTCTCTTTGCCTGGCAAACTTGTCGAAAATTTGTTCACTTGAAAAAAAAACCCACAAAAAATTACAGAAAAAAGGAAAAAAAAAATCAGAGACATAGTCGAGAGAGTACCAGACAAACTGGCCCATGTTTGGTCATGTACAGCAAGGCTGTTGCCTGTCATTGTTTTACTAATAGCCGTTGTAGTTGTCTGGCTCATTCGAGCAATCGCATTGTGTATACGCAATGTGTTGCCCCTTTTGCGACCACAGCTTTTGCTTCAATACAAAACCATTGCTGAGGAAACGAGAACGGAATATGAAAGACGTTTAGTTAAAAATAGAATATCATAATCAAATGGAAAAGGCAACAGCAAAATAATAGGGAAATCAACTGCAAATATCCTCAACTCTACTTTTAAATTTCAACTGCAGATATTTCATTAAAATAAAATCCTAAACCTCACTTTTAGTTTTGCTTGACATACACAAATTGTAACTGGCAATTTTATTCAAGAATATCTTTACGGATATTTCTGGTCTTATTGAAGATCTTTCGTTGCTCGTGCCGCACTCATTTGACCAGACCCAAAACGCCAGCCGAGTGTAAAATTTGTTTTGTATCACAGTTTCACACAAAAATAAAACAATAAGGAAAACGAAAAAACGTTCCCATTTACGACTATTTGGCAACAATAAACCACAGGCCAAGTCGGGCTCGAGTGACCCCAATGTCAATTATTAACGTATCACTTGACAGGAGCAGCAGATCGCAAAGCTGCCAACAACAAATAGCGAATGGTGATGTGAGCACGTTTTGTAGTGTCTGCGAGGATGGGTCAGCGTTAGAGCATTAGAGGAGGGATGCAAAAATCATAAATCATGACAGACATTACGCAATTCACTCAACGGTTTTTGACAAACACAAACAAACAATAGAGCCGCAAAAGAGCTAAAGGGAATGGTGAGCCAAGGCAAGGCAGGGCAAGGCAAATAGGTAACTTCCATTTTAGGGGTGCAAAACTCTGCTCCTGAACAATAATAATGATGCTGATGATGAGCAGCAGCCCGGCTGGCTCAGGCTGAAGGATTTTGAATTTGACTGTGGCTGTGGCTGTTGCTGTTGCTTTTGCTGCTGACAAGCAGTATTCATTGCATTTAAATTATTATTTTATTATTATTATTATGAGGCATAAATAATGAGCGCGGTGAGCTGGGTATTAATAATTTATTTCGTCAGCCATTAATTTGCTCATCAAATGCAGGCAAATGTTATAAATATTCAGAGCTAATATTGAGAATTGTAGAGGAAATTCTTGTGTGGGAAAATTAATATAGGTTGAAGAGAAATGAATACATTTGTAAGCAAATGCCTTAAAATAATAACTATTAACTAATTCTGCTTAGTATTTAAAGTCTTTCTCGATAGCCTGACGGTCTGGCAATCTTTTTATTTACTTAGGACCTTCCATATTGCAATCATGATGACTTCTTGAAAATCGTTCGTACCTTAAGCAATTTCTGATCACCCAAGGTATATTTATCCATCATCTCAATTACTATCTCTGGTCCCATCTACCAGCTAATTGCTCATCAGGATCACTCGACATTGCCACGTGAGTCAATACTTTTGACTGCCACCTGCTTGTCAGCCCTCCAAGGACATCCTGACAATAACAATATGCTATCATCATCAACAGTCACTGCCCAACAACCAAAACAGAGAGGGATATTCGCAAAAATACAAATACAAAAAAAAAAACCAAAATGAAAATGAAAATGAAAAAACCAATCCGAAAATAGGGGAAGAAAATTGCCCATTGAAATGTAAACCAGGAAATCGGGGTTTGGCTTTTTCCGGCTTTGCATAGAACAAAAGGCGCAAAGAAGCGACAGCGAAAAAAATAAAAATATATACAAAACAACAAATACAATGAGCAAAGGTTTTTCAAATCCTCATGCCAAAGAGTGTCAACAACCTACCAGATAGAGATAGAGAGCGAGAGAGAGAGAGAGAGAGACAGAGAGAGTTAGAGGGTGGGAGTGAGATGACAACATAAAGTAGGGAGACGGGCAGGCAGGCAGGCAAAAAGTAGCTGCTGTTTTGTTGTTTTGTATTGTTAGATAATAATAATCATATCGCATTGCATGTTGTTGACACATGAGCGATGATGATGCCGCTTATCTCCGCTACTTCTCTTTCTCTCCATCCCTCTCTCTCTCTCTCTCTCTCTCTCTCTCTCTCTCTGTAGCTATCTTCATTTGCTTGCAGCAATTATTTAACGGAGCAATTAATGCGCTTGCTCTGTTAGCGCTAACAGTGCGCTGTTAACGCTCTGTTAGTTGCTAGTTACGTCTGCTAATGGCATTTTAATTAATTCGCCTGTCCGAGACAGTTGCAGTTTAATATGCACAGCTGTGGCAAATATGCTTCATTTGATTTTCATTTTGTACGGCTGGTTTTCTTTTATTTTTTCTTTTTTTTGTTGTCCGCCTTTGACCGGTTGCAAATTAAAAACCTGATTCAGGTTCAATTAATCAGCAACTGTCAATGATGCTTAATTTGCGCTGCTCCAGGGGCAGGTGGGACGTGCAAGTGGTCCTTAATGAGGCACAGCCTGAATGTTGTTTCCTCATTGTTTAACAAAAAATTTATTCAATTCATATTCCTTATTTAAAAGTCATTTTGGAGCAACCACAGTAAGACTTGACTGAGTGAGATTTAATTGATTATTTGTTTTAGCAAACAGCCTGTTACTTTCTAGGTAAAATACATTTTCCAGCACATAAAGTACATATTTTACTTGATGTTTCTGTCTTTTGTTTGTGCCCCATTTACAATTTTGGCATGGAGCATAACTTTAATCCCAGCACAACAATGAAAAACATATTGTAGGCATTTTCCCTTTCCGAGAAAAGCACTTAAGAAACGTTTAACAAAATTCAATTTTTTTTCTTGTTTTTTTTTTTTTTGCTGTTGCGACTTTGTTCCTAGCAGAAAACAACGCCCCAAAAGTAAAACATCCACAACACACACAAAACACCCACACCCACACCCACCCACACACACACACACACATACACACACAGCGCTTGCCGAGTCAGACGTTGAAGAGACCTAGACACAGTACCGAAGCTGAGTTTCGGGCTGCTCGACAGTGTCTGCAAATGACAGCAGCTTTACCATTACATAAGAGCCCAAAATATGTGATATGTTTTTCTGCACATAGTCCGCATTATAAATGTATACACATACATACATCTCTATATACACACATATATATATATATACATATATATATGTTTATATGTATATGTATTTGTATTTTACTCTATATACAGAAGCGCGCACACTTCGTCTATGTACAATTTTCTTGGCTAAAGCCACCCACAAACAGATTACAAAGCAATGCCAACCCCCGAAAGCACCCCAAACCACCCCGATCCGAATAAAACAAAAAACAACAACAAAGAATGTATACGCGGCTGTACACGATGGAAACGATGGGAACGACGCCATGACAGACCCTGTGCCAGTTCCACGCGTTCCAGGCGCCATGTTAAACGTTTTTTTCCGCTAGGAAATTAACAATTTGGGCCGCAGTTAATGGGGCATTTTTGGGGCGGTCGAAGGCAGGGGTTTTGGGGCGTAATATGCAAAGCAGATTTCTATAGCCTGTCTTGGCGCGGCCTATTTCAGAAGTTTGCTTCATTTTATTTTATTTTTCGGTTTATTTTTCTTGTGTCGGTGAGCTTTTATGTACAGGCTTGGGATTTACTTTATTGAAATATTCAAATAAGTTTGCCAATGCGCACAGCCTAAATGGGATTTACATGGACTGCGCTGCTCGTTGCCCGGACGTCCTTTTGAAAGTGTGGAAATGTCTTTGGGCTCTGAAATTGACATTTTATAAATGGGCTACGATTTTGGTCGTGACTGCTCGCACTCACTCCATCTCTCAATCGCTCTCTCTCTCCCTCTCTCTCTATCGCTCTGGCTCTGTCTCTGTCTCTCATCGCGCTCAAAGATAAAAACTTAAAGCAATAAAATATTTAAATGCACATACATTTTTTGTTTGTTTTAAATGCGCATCTCGCTATAAAATGTGAAAATTATGCGTATGTTTAGCGGGTACACAAACCCTTCCCTTTTGGCAGGAGGCGCGTGCCGCGCACTTTTCTCCCCCCTGCTGAGTGTCGACCGCAAAGCGCACCAGGAGTTGCCCATATGGGATATGCTATACGTAGAGCCTGACTTGTCTGTCTGTCTCTCTGTCTGACTGACTGACTGACGACTGACGACTGACTGTGTCCCGGCAACTCTTAAAAACAAAAGGCACAAAACATTGATGCCGTCGAGGTGATAAGACTGATAAGAAGCGTAGCTAAAACAGCGTGATATGTGTTCAACTGAACAGAAAAAAAACAAAACAATTAGAAAGACAGCTGCCTCTTTAGTGCGTAAATGCTAAGTAATTAGCATTGAGAACAGCACGGAAAATTTTAGACAAGATAACATTTGTTTTACACATCCAGATTATCTATTAGTTTAGCGGCAAATCAATTTGTATTCGAATAATGTTTGAAAAGTTATTCAAGAATTATAAGAAAACCATAGTGTTTATGGTTATATATTTCTAAATTCTGAATACAATGTTAGCAAGATCAATATACAAATCTGGAAATGGTAGCAGATGTCGATAAATTGAAATAAACTTTATGTGTTAGGCATACAGACGGAAAGAGAGATATTATGGAACGACTCGACCGTCATTGCTGATCAAATATACTATATATATACTATATACGAGTATACTAGTCCGTTGTCTTTTTCACAACTCTTTTTCCATTTTTCAATGACTTCAACAACGTTTTTGTCGTACACAACTTGAACTCAATTTAAAATGCAATTCGTTTCTTCAAAATTGGCACATTTGAACACAACTTGAACTGAATACAAAATTCAATTGGTATCTTCAAAGCTGGCGCCTTTTACGCTTATTACAAAGTACACATGTAAAGCCGACACTTGACATTGACTTCATTGTGCCTTCGGGAATGCAATCCAAAAGTGTATAAATTTTGAATGGTTTATTTTTGTAGATCACTGAATCGAATCGAAATGCATTCGCTGTGCTTGTTTCCTAACAATTTGTTATTGTAGATTCGGTCTGTCAAAATAATTGAGCCCGGGTCTGAGGGAGTGATTGTCCGGGTAATACGCATATTTATGACTGTTAAATTTTTGACAATTTAATAGAAATAATCGAAAAAATTGAGGGAAAAAAGACAACAAACAAACTGAAACTAAAGGCAAATAATGCGACACGCCATTCACAATGAAAACTCATTTGGTAGTTTTAAAACAAACTCAAAGTTTATGCAAATACGCGTAATATGGCACATAAATTAGTATTAAATTACAAGGGAGTCAGACGAACAATAAACAATGAATCCAACACGAAATCATAAAGCAAAAAAAAAATAAATAAATAATAATAATAAATACAAACTGAAACTTGTTGAGCGTGTCAGAAAGCAAAGTCCAACAGCACCGCTGGATGTCTTTTTATATGGCGCATACACAAAGCCCCCAAGGGACAGATAATAACGCAGCTTTTCAGTGTATTCGACGACCCCCTTGTCCCCTCTTTCCCCAGACACTCCCCCTCGCAGACCAATCAAGCGAACTGCGCCCCCCCTCCTAACCCATAACTATGTCCGCTTTAAGCTCAAGGTGTGAAAATGTTCGATTATTGTCATCGTCATCGTCATCGTTGTTGTTGTTGTTCTTCTTCTTGTTGTTGCTTTCTGTGTGGGTCGCTCTTTGGGGCTGGGACTGGAGCTGAAGCTGTAGCTGGTGCTGGGGAGCCGAGGTTGGGTGTTTGTGGCTGCCTCTGTGGCCAACTGAGCCGCTTAGCTGCAATTGTCATAAGGCGACGCTTATAATGGCCGCTTAGCTGGCACATAAATGCCATATGCTAAATGGATTTTACTCAACGTTTTTTCCATTTATGAAGTGCTCTCTGCCTGAATCAAGTTTATGTGCAACTTATTGAAACTGATGGGCCCCAAAGTGGGCGCATCTTGTTGTTGTTGTTGTTGTCGCCTCAAAGCCGATTATGGCTCATACTAAATGGCCATTAGATTGATAACAGCTAAAAAGAACTTGTGAACCCATCATCAGAAAATGTTATTGTTATATTTAAGAACACTTTTTATGCAATAATTCCGATGATATTCATTTCGTTGAAGAAAACCCAGATTTATTATTTTGTTCAAATATTTTTCAGTTTATAGTGTTTTTAGGATAAGCCTCTTAGCAGGTAGAGCTTTTTGAGTAATTTTAAGTATCTTACAACACTTTATAGAGAATCATTCAGCGTGTTATTCAATATAATAATATAATATAAGATTTTACTGGTTCTATTCTCAAATCATATTTTTTACTACACAGTCAATTAAATGAATATTCCCATAAATAATTGAATTTGTTGTTTACTTTTCCCAAATGATACCAATTCCAAGAACTGCTTTAAATATGGGCCTTTATCTAACTATAGCCATCAAAACACACATATGTAACACATATTTGCCAAATTATGGGTTAGATCTCATAAAATATGACTGATTATTTATGACCAGGTTTTATCGCTTACACATCTGAAACTCATTTCTGAACGGCTCCTTTAGGCAACTCTTTGGCCTGTAAACGGCGAGCACATAATTTTCTAATAAGCGATAAAATATCACCCAATCTTAAAGACTAACCTTTAAATGTTTAGACCTTGGCCTGTTGCTGGTTGGCTGGTTGGCTGGTTTGGCTGGTTTGGTTGGAAAAGGTGTTAGACAGACGGCTCTAATGCTCGTATATAATAGATGTTAACCTTTTGACCTTTTTTCCAGCAACATGCACACAAACACACTCACACTCACATTGACCCGTTGTCCGTTTAGTTTTTCACATGTCCCGACAAAGGACAACAATAACAGCGACTGCCTCACAGGCACAGGTGAATTTTCCGCTGTAAGGTTTGGACCCGGAGACGGGGTCGGGGATTGGGACTGGGACTGGGGCTGTTCGATTTCAAACAATGCCCTGATCCCGCATAATTTATATGATTTTTCTCTATAAAAATGCTGGACAGACTCTCCGCGTTTTTCCCACCTTTATTAAATTGTATTGATATTGAGTCGCGTTGTGTTTCGAGTTCATAAATGGGCGTCTCTTATAGCGTCTTCGATGCGTACATACATACATATATATATATATATATACAAATATATTTTATATAGCTTATGCCTGCCACATAAATAATGTCATTTATTGCCCTGAGAACTGACACATTGACCATATCGTTTGTTTAAGCTACTACCCCAGGCATAATAATATTAACAAGAACAGCAACAGAAACAGCAACAATATCTTACCAATTTCCTTTTTCGTTTCGTCGACTTTGCAGGCGAGAAGCCTTTCAAGTGCGAGCACGAGGGCTGCGATCGGCGCTTTGCCAACTCGTCGGACCGCAAGAAGCACTCGCATGTGCACACCTCGGACAAGCCCTACAACTGTCGCATCAATGGCTGTGATAAGTCCTACACGCATCCCTCCTCGCTGCGCAAACACATGAAGGTAAGCACTTGTCCAGTTTACAGGATTAACTGTTGCTCCCAGCTCCCAGCTTTGAATCTTGAATTTGAACTAACTTTTTGTGTTTTTTGTGCTTTATTTTTTTTTTTGGTTGTTTTGCTTTGCAGGTGCATGGCAACATTGACGAGAAGTCACCGTCGCATGGCTATGATAGCGAGGGCGAGGAGAGCTCCAGCTCGAGCATTGTGACGGGCGGTGCACAGACGCCGCCATCGACGCGCTTGGATGGCAGCGCCGGCAGCAGCAGCGGCGTCAGCAGCTTGAGCGGCGGCAGCGGCATTAAATCATCCCCGCACTCCATCAAATCGGAACCGAATCCGTTGCATAGTGTGCATTTGGGCGCCTCCAGCACGGGCAGCAGCAGCACAGCCAGTAGCAATGCCTCCCACCTGTTGCAGCAACAGCAGCAGCAGCAACAACAGCAGCAGCAACAACAACAGCAACAGCAACAACAGCAACAGCAGCAACAACAACTTGCCGTACATCAGTCGCTGCACGCGGAATCGAAATCCTCGCCTGCATTGCAACTGATGGCCACATCAGCGTATCTGCCGCCACCGTTGGGACCACCGCCATCGCATCATCATCACCATCATCATCAGATGCCGGGCAGCACGGTGGTGGCAGCAGCAGCGGCTGCCTCACCAGGTGCAGCTGCCTCGGCGTCCATGCTGGCCGTCACCGGGCATCATAATCATCATTTACTGTATCATCCGGCGGCGCAGCATCATCCGCCCAGCGATTGGTATCATACGGCCGCACCGGCGGGCAGTGCGGAGGCAATGAATCCATTAAATCATTTCGGACACCATCATCATCATCATCATCTAATGCATCCTGGCGCGGCGACGGCGTATTGAGATTGGGAGAACTGGTGGCCCGAGGAGCCGCCTCCGCCGGCAACAGCACAGGCGGTGGTCGGTGTGCCGCCAGAGGAGACGTCGCCATCGTTGGACTGGTTCTGCTGTCAGCGGCTGCAGAATTTGGCGCTTGTCGCGCAATGTGAAAACCAAATATTTCTGAAAGTTGAAGAAAGCACTTTAAACTTTTTACCTGATAATTGAAAAATTGCTGTTAAATAATAAACAAAATATTTAAAAATAAACTAAATCTAAACAATACGAAAACAAATAAAAATAAAAAATAAAATCACAAAAAAAAAATGAAACAAAAACACAAAATTCATCATCGAGTTGAGAGTACTTTAAAAATCTATTATTATGATGTATTTTAAAAATAATATACAAAAAAAAAAAACAAAACAAAATTGCCTAATTTTTTGCTATTTAAATGTTAGTTTTGTAGTTGCTTATGTTTTAGTGGTGCAAACAAAAAAAAAGAATTGAAATTTATTGTAAATTATGAAATCAATTACTATAAATGTATAAAATAACATAAATATATACTACATTATAAATTACTTAAGCATATTGACTATTTAATTAATAAGAATTAGCAAATTTTTCAAGCAGCTTTTCACACACACAAACCGAAATTCACAAATAAAATAAAAAAAATATATATATGAAAACAGCTCCTCCAGCTTTCTAGTACAAAAACTAAAAAAAATGTAAAAATTGCAACTAATACACTGTAAAAAAAAGTCTATTTGAAGAGATACACTTATACGTACGTACATTTTTGGCCTTAGATTTCCCAAGCTTAAGTGTACACAAAGTAAATCTAAAAGTAAAAGCAAAAAAAAAAAAGAAACCAACACACGAAAAATAAATATAAACAAAAACTATAAAAAAAACAACAATTTGAAATGTTTCATTTGAATTCTCTGGATTGGGCTATATAAAATTAAAAGACTCAAGCTTTTGATAACCTTGCACTTTTGGCTGTTATCCATACGCCTACATTACGACAAATCGCTCGGTGATAAAAAAGATGTTTTATTTGACTGTTTTATTTCATTCAAATATACATTTTAACTGCAAATTTTATTGCAATTTTAATCTGTTAATTAGTAGAATTCATGTAGCTCTCGTTTGGCATCTGACGGATGACGGACTCCATCATGAATATTTATCTATTTGTAGCGTGTATATTTTATACAAATTCCATTTGTTAATTTATTTTGATGTGTTTTTGTGATTCGCACAGCGGTTCCAAAAGAAATCTCTGCGTATCTAGTTTCAGTGGGCATCTAAAAAATGTTAATGGCAATCATTACCACAGCTATTATCGAGCGCTGTTATTCAATATTAGCATAACACCGCTGGCAAATACACTGAGCAAAAATGGTAGCCGAATGCACACTAATCGGAAATAGATAAATATTTTGATGAAAAGCTAATTTAGTGTATTAAAAATGCATTGTTAATATAAATTTTGATTTGCAATCAGTATTTTTTTCTGCAAGTGTATGCTAAACTGCGACCCCTGTAGAAGTGAAATTTTGGGTTTTTTTTTTTTGTTTTTGGCAAACACAATATATGTGAAGTGATGAAAGGCCCGTCAAACCCGGCCACGGTTGTTAGCACTTCACAAAGTAACAAAAATCAAACGATTTATGTTTTTTTAATTAACCCAACAATTTGTTACGTGCCTCAAACTGACACACACTCACACACACTCACATATACCAGTTGTGCATGAGTAAGGGGCAGCAAATAGCTTGTCTAGCCATAGGAGAGGTAGCTGCCCCATCTCTGTGGCTAGTCAAGCTGTTAGCTGCGCTGTATGAGCATAACGAATTCATATTTTGATTTATTGAATAGAAATCGATTGGATTAATCTAAAGAAATTATATTGCTGCCGCTGCGGCTACTTCTGCTGCTGCTGCTGCTGCTGCTGTTGCTGCTGCGAAGGTCTGTCTGAAAAAATTGGCCACGACTGTGCCGCTGGCTATTGATGAACCCCCAGGAGCTGAGGAGCTGCGGCACTCACTGCAAGTGTGAGTCTCGAATTGAAATTAAAGAAAAACAGGCAGAAAACTGTTGTGCCAAGCAATTAAATGCTGTGTTTTTACACAAGGTGCAGAAGGTATTCTAGTTTTATAGTCAAGTTTGTAACAAGACGTCTCTGAACTCCTTGAGATATATATACATATATATCTCTGATCAGCATCACTAGTTAGTATATATCAGTCAACGATCTAATATTTCACATAGCCATATTTTTTTAGAATATTTCGATTAGTATTTTTTAGTTTTTTTTTACAGCTGGGTTTGGATCTGTAAGAGTGTGTAATTTTCGGCCTGCTCATGAAAGTTGATCTTTTTCATTTTCTTAAAATATTTTTCATGCGACTGCCGAACCTTCCCAAACATGTTCGAAGAAAATGGCAACAGGTTTGGTTGGATTGGCTTAGTTAAATAGCCAAGAGTGCAAGAGCCTGGCAGATGTCTTACAAATATAGTTAGAGCATTTAATTGAAGGCAGCAAGCAAATTTCAGGAATTTTATTTAGGTTCACATAATAAGTGTATTTGGATTAGAGTGAAAATAATTGGATAAGAAAGGATTTTAGTTAAAATAACAAGTACATTTTCTTTTGAGAATAATTTGTACCAGAAAAAATAATTAAAATTATGGTAAGAACATGTATTAATTTATAATCTTTCTTAATAATTAAAATATGTATTTCGTTGGGCAAAACACCGAGGGTAATAGTTGTAAAAATATAAGACTTCCATAGTTAAGACATTCATCTATTGGCTACTAAAAATGTACTTTTAACTAATCACTGCACTATAAATATATAAAACTCAAGCCTAATCAATAAGTTACCCAAATGTACAGCTTTCAGTAGCTAACTAAACTGTTGGGCTACACATTTAATTCACTTTAAAAGCCAAATCTACTTCGATCTAGCCAAGTATAAGCCAGTCTATGAAACCTCTCGTTCACAGCTGCATACAATTTTTTTCCCATGCCAAAACAGACATAGGAAACCTTTAAACAAATCAAGCCGCGACCACACAAAACACACCAATAACAACAGCAACAACAACAACAACAACAGCAACAACAACAACCACCAAGCAACGTCAACAACTGACAAACATTTGTGCTGGCTAAAAGAAAGAGCGAAAAAAGAAGGCAACAAAAATGGCCAAAAAGCGCCACAGACAAAAAACTTGTTGACACAAAGCTCTACACCCATTGTATCTGAACTATATATCTGGGCATGTCATCTCGCTCTAGCATGGCCGGGCTGTGCGCGCTCTCTCTCTCTCTCTCACACACACACACACACACACACACACACACACACACACACTGTCAACCGTTCACTTTGTGTCGGCACAATTTAAGTTTCAATGAGCGACTATTTGTTGCAATTTAAACTGAACGCGTTTATAAATTGACGTCGGAAACTGGCGTCGAGTGTTCATAGGACCCAATATGCCCATAGATAGGGTAAGCAGGGGGGTCAACAAGGGGCGGGGGGCTGCCGAATCAACTAGCAGTAGGCAGCGACTGTGACAGCAACAGCGACGGCGACAGCGATGCAGCCAGCTGAGGACAGGCAAACATTTTGCACGCTTTGTTGTTGCTCTCATTATATTTATTGTTGTTGTTGTTGTTGTTGTTGCTGTTGTTGTTGTTGTTGTTGCTGTATTGCCTAGTTTTGGGTTGGTGTACAAAAAGCTAGGCGACTTTTAAATAACATAAATTAATTTTGACTAGTTTTAGTTATAGTTGTTATTTGGATTTTGTGGTCAACTAATTTGTGCGGTTGTTGGCAGTTTTAATTCACCTTCAGCACAACTGTAAAAACGAAAATAGTTTGTCAGCGAGTTCATAAATTTTGATATGATATATAAATGTGGCTTCGACAAGAGATACACAATGGTCATAACTCTGTCTTAAATTGGAGCAACACACAGTTTATAGAAATGCCAAAAAAAAAAATGCATTATTTTTCTTGATTTCAAACACTCTGATAAAAAAAACTCATGAAGGAATGCAACAAATTTGTCTAACAAAATTAAATTAAATTTCTATACTTGTAACTAATTAATAAATGTAAAGTGTGATTTTAATTTCAGCAGTAACTAAAAGGACACAAAGAGCTTGTTTTCAAAAAGATTAACCACGCCATAGTGTTGTGCCTTAGTCTGATTTGTTCTGTGGTCAAGATCTATGAAGCCGCCAAACAACAGCGAAGTTATCCTTGGCCTCCGCGCGGCTAACAAAAGACTCGAGACTTGGGTAAATTAAAAAGCCACGCAACTTAAGTTTTCATTTGTAAAAACGATGAAAACAATGAGCCGCTCCCAACAATCATCAAGACAATCGATGATGGTCGTCGATCGAGGCAGACGCATTGGCACCACAATCCACAATACTTAATGATGGATTTTACACTTGGCTAATAGTTTTTTGATACAAAATTTTACGCCAAAGCCAAATTACAATAGTTCCACACACGCACTCAGACACACACACACACACACGCACAACACACACGCCTTCGACTTGGCCACACACACGACAGAAACTTAATTAGTTTTCAAAGTGCAGCAACCAAAAAAAAAATATATATATAAAAAAAATAATGATAAATTGATGATAGTTCGAAGACGCTGCTGCTTCCAAGCTGTCTGGAACGATCGGTTAGCGATATATTGAGTTACGATGTCAGCGGCGAAGATCATTAAAATTACAGAGTTTCCCAAGTTCCCAAGAAATGCAAACCAGCCCATAACAGCTGGGCCAGCATTATGGCATCCACATCAAAAATAAACGAAAAGAAAAGAATTAAAAAAAAAAAAAAACTTTGTAATTTTTCAATAAGAGACCAGAAAACTAAATTAGCTGGAGCTCTGCTCGCCAGGATCGAGAGCGCATGCAAATTTCACAGGAATCAAAAACGCGAAATGTACAAATAATAATAAAAATAATAAAGAAAAACAGAAAGAAAAAAAATCAAAAGAAGGGATATATATATATATACCAAGCCCAAAAAGTCGTTGCAGCCGCCATGTGACTTATGACTGAGGTAGGGACTGGGACTGGGACTGGGACTGGGATTGGGACTGAGACTGCGACTGCGACTGGTCCTGAGACTGTGCCTGTGCCTGTGCCTGGAGTTGGGCATCGTGTGTCTCGTTTCGTTTTGGCCCATGTGCAGACAGTTGCGAAATTATATTTGCGCCGCGTCATGCAGCACCATTGTGTTAAGGAACTGGCGTTCGATGCGGCAACCAAAGATGAGCTGGCGTCCCGAGCACAGAGGGAACAACTCTGCGACCGATTTGTCAGTGCAGACGAATAGTTTAACTGGCCGAGAGGAGTGGTTGTTGTTGTTGTTGTTGTTTTTCTTTATTTTTTTGACTTGGATTGGCTGCTCTCACACAGGTTGTTGTGGCTTCCCTAGTCCCTGGCCCTAGCACACAGACTGCAGCAGACTACATCATCGTCATCGTGCTATTCAAACAAATGATTTACAAAATGTTAAATGAATTATGCATTCTGCATATGCGACTTTGCCATTTCGTGCCATTTTTCATATTAGCTGCAAGCTCCAAGCTGCAAGACCAATGCTTCAACTGTGGCAGCCTTGTACCTGTGCCTCTGACTTCGACTCCAACTTGGTGTTGGCTTTAATAAATTGGCGTGGAGTGCGCCTGCAGCAATTATTGTTGTTGTTGTTGTTGTCGTTCTGCTTGACCATTTGGCCGTTGCCTAAGCACTGGGAATTCTATGTCAATGCCTGAGCAAATATATCACTGATTTTTCTCTTCCTTTTTCTTTTTTTTTGCAACGACCCTTTATAATCAAGTCATATAAATTGAGTGCATTTTTCATAATAAATGAAGGGAATTGTCTAAATTATGCCGTCTGCTGCTCTGTGATACGGACTGCGATGACTTTGGGAAATCTTTTGAACTGAACAGTACGTGTGGGATGTGACCAAGTGGAGGGAGTAGGAGCCAGGAGGAGTCTGTGAAATCTGTGTGTATGAAATTGTAGTTCAAATAAAAGGAACCGGGACTAGATCAATGGTCCAGGACAGGTGCAAATTATGAATTGTATATTAAAATATTAAGGGATAATAGAAGCGATCAGGCAGAGTAATTGTGTTAAAATGCGTGGTAAGCTTTAAGAATCTTTTAACAGAAAGTTTATTAGCCTTAATTAGTTAATAGCTATTGTATATAATATTCAAAATGGTAAAAATTGTAGTCCTTAATCTACTGGTCTCAGATGAGCAGCCAAGACTTTCATTTAATCTTATTTGTAAGTGGATCTTAACAATAATTAATTTAGTTCACTTGGATATTTGCCTCTTGAAAATATTAAGTAAGACAGCGTAGAACTTAATAATTTCTTCGGCATTGCAACATAGTTGCAGCATTCCTCAAGTATATTTACATAACCTGTAAAACTATCAAAAATTTCCCTGTGAAAATACACATTTCCATCTCTATCTCTCACTCTCTCTCTCACTCTCTCTCTCTCTATCTCTATTCCATTCACACTTTTGGCTTCTATCGTAAATTATAAACATATCCAGCGGCACATCGTTGTAAAATGTAGGCAAGGAACACAATCAGAAGAGCCAAATCGAAAGGCAAGTCAATGTCTGAGAGTCTTCATTAGACAGGTGAAATATGTTGATGTGCCTTAAAACAATATTTGCTCACTTTTGGGCACAGCGCAGTGTAGAGCATTTTTGTGTTTGGTTAGCAATTAAAGAGGATCATTGGGATGGGAGATATGCAGCATCAGCAGCAGTAGTTGCAACAAGTGCAACACCCCCAGATCCAAAACATAATGTCTATGCTGGCTAACTCTTGAGGCTGATGTTGTAAACAACAGCGCCGCATATTTAGTATGTGTGAAGAAAATGAATGTGCTGCAATCGCAACTGAAGACTAACAGTAGCCAGGGGCAGGGCCACAAGCCTAATTATGCTAGAGGAACGCCAACGCCAACGTCAACGCCAACACTAGCTCCCTCCCCTCCCTCCCCTGCCACCAGCTCTCGGTGTCCTCCATCAAGCCCTGCCTCTCTTTCGAGCACTTGAGCCTTCAGCAAGACCCTTGCGAGTGCACTAAAACTGATTTATGCACTGTGCAGGACCAGACTTGAAGGCGGCTGCCTGCTCGCTGAAAGTTTCAAGTATTGCCAACGTGCAACATACATTTCCACACAGAGAGAAAACTCGATGTCGAATTTGGTCGATTTGGTATTTGTGTAAATCATGCCGGATTCCAAAACGATTTACTCATGAAAACAAATCAAATTTCTCGCCCGATTTTTTCTCGCCGTGCACAGTTTTGGTAACGAATGGCAACCTGCAACAACAGCCTCACATAAATTTCGTTGCAGCTTGCTGTACTGGCCATTGTTTGAGTTCGTGTGCAATAAAACAAATTACGCTTTAGTTTTTACAAGTCGGAACTTAAAGCGCTTAAAGTTCATATACAAAATATAATATGTGGTTTATGTGTAGCTCATCGAAAGCTGGGCGCAATCAGCGTTAGTTGTTGCTGCAGTTGCTCATTCAACTGTTGCAGCAGCTTATCACGTTTCTTGAGGTGCCGCAACGTTTGGAACTGCATTTCCGAGTTGTAGATCATTTGCACCTTCTCCGAGGTCTCCACCTCCATGACGGGTCGTAGCTTGCTGCCCTTATCATAATAGCTGTAATAGTTGGTGCAATATCGCAGTGCTCGCTCGGCCAAGCGCGCCACATGCTTCTTATAGCTCAGCGGCTCTGAGTCGTCGTCGTTCTCGTTGTCGTCAAAAGGATTAATGTTGACGTCATCATGCCACGGTTGGGTGCGTCGATAGAAACGTTGGCCGGGCTCATAGCTGGATATGCTAAAGTCGCTGCTGCCATTTCCACTTGGCAGCAAGCTGCAACCAATTTTATTGGAGCTGCCGTCTTTCTTACTGTCATCACCTGAACTTATGTCGAGCGATTCGCACTTGGCTTTATCCGTCTCGTATGCTTTGATTTGCTCTGCACTATTCTCTACGCTCAGCGAGCTCTTTGCTGATTGCTGCAGTTCATCCCCGCTGGGATACTGTACACCTTTGTCTTCGCTGTAGATGCTTGAATCGGATTGCTGTTGGTCCAGCACACTTCTAGTGGATCTGTCACTTTCCGGCACCTTCCGCTCACTCGCGCCATCATCATGATTTTCTATCTCCTCATTTATGGGATCGGTTGTCTGACTGCTTACCGATATAATCTGAATGGGGCTACTAGCACGATCTTGATATTTCTTGGGTGCTGCAGGAATCCGAGATCGTGTTCTGTTGCTTGTAGAACTGGCTGCAGCCTCACTTCTGCTACTCAAATAGTAGTCATCATTGCTAACGCTCACATGCCCACTCAGCGAATAACCATCAAAAGTTTCAGTTGCGAAATTATCGCCATCCTGAGAGTATCTACTACTCTGGGTAAAAGAATTCGATGAACAATTTGAGGATGTGCCACTGTTATTAGCATCCTTACGACTGTATTTAGTTCTCAGTGAACCTGTTTCACTATCACAACGCTTCTCAACATAATTTCTTTCCGAAGTATTATTTTCTTCGCTTTCAGTGGTTCGCTCAGAGTAAATTTCCGAATCTATGCAATCTTCAACTGGCTTCAAAAAAATCATAGGCAATTTTTCACAATGAGCAGTTTTTATGGAACTAGTCTTTTGGGTCTTTCGCTTTTTAGTATGTTGTGAAGACACTCCCGAACTATTTGCTTCGAATTCTGCACTACCTTTTTCCAAATAGTTCTGTTTTTTCGAGATTATTTCAGAGCAATTTAGGATGTGACTATTAATCTGTTCCTTTGAGTGGCATTTACTTTTATTCGATTGTTTCAATTGGTAAACATCACAGTGCTCGAATTGCAGCACCTCAGCTCTTATTTTGCCCTTCTCATTTTCTGCCAGAAATTTCGGATTCTTAGTCTCCTGCGAAGGTTCAAGAACCTGAACACGTCTCTTGTAATCGCTTAAGATCCCCTTGGCTTGCTTCGCTTGAGCATTAAAAGTTGCTGCCAACTTATCCATGTACTCCTCAACGTGGAAGTCATCGTTTGCATCATTTTGATGGGAAGCTATTGCATCTAATTGTTCTTGGACTAGGCATTGGCAAACCCCCTCGGTAAAAGGAAAATCTTTCAAGGACTGCTGACAGCTGTCCGATTCTGGATCACTGTCAGTTGAAGTCCCCGTTGTATAATAGTCATCCTTGTACGGTTGACCCAAGTTGGCTACCCATCGCACTGTCCGATCCCTGTTCCTGTTGTATTTGCTAGAGTATTTAATCTGTTGCTGCTGCCGTTTGGTTATTTGATTTGTGAATACTCTGCGAATCTGTTCAGCCTTTTCTTGACGCATTCTAGACTCCTCACAGACTTCACTATAAACTTGACTATATGTTTTCGACTCATCGTTCGTTGACTGCGACATTTGACTTAGCTCTGAGTCGGTTTGTTGCCCACTTGCACATTCTAGTTCTCTTTTCCTTTTAGTTTTTCCACCAATATCGAAATTTCCCGTGGATATGCTAGCTCGAATATATTTTTTGCTCTTCGCTTCTGGCTTCATATTTCGAACGAAATTCCGAAAGGGTATAGTTTTCAGAGTATTATTAAGCTCGGGATTTTGTTCAGTTATTTGGATTTGGTGTTGATCCATTGAATCCATTTTGTACTCCGATTCCACATGTTGTGTGCTTGAGTTGACTTCATTATCATCATTGCCATTCAGCTGTGCAGATTCATCATTGTAATTGTTTTCAAGACGCTGTGGAGGAGTATTTAGAGACATGTGCTGTGGGCAGAATGTATTTATGATTTAAGCACCTCAGATTTTTATAAAGCTTACCGTTAATATTTGTTTTAATGTTGTTTTTTTTTTTGGCAACTCTATCATGTGGCTGAGCGAGCTCGACAATTGTGTTTTGTGTTACATTGTGTTGTGCTCATTATTTGACATAAATAACACTGAAGCTGCGTTATCACTCAACAAACACACATAAATTTCATCACAATAATGACCTTTGCTGTCAGCACAATAATCAATTTTTGGGTTCATTCCAATGCCACACACAAAAACTGCTCGACAACAACTTGGTAGCCAAAAGGGAGCCAGGCAACAGCTCGGAGCCATGTGCTCGGCCACAAAACACAAACGCTAATCAATTAGCTGCAACCAGAAGAAAATTCTAAAAAAAAAGAAAAAAAAAAAGAAAAAACTGTAGGTTAAAAATAAGTTTTGGGAAACATAAATGTCAAAAAGGCGAAACATGAATGCCCTTCAACATAATACAATATTAATTTGTTTAGCTGATAAGAGTCATAAATTAAAGCCAGGAACAATATGGAATATAGAGAAACTGTTATATAAAGCCCAAATAAATAATCTATACACAGTTGGTTGAATACTATTTTCGAGCATATTGAAAATATATTAAACATAGACTTAAAATTAAATTGGCAAACATAGAAAGAAAATAAGTTGCGAACACTATTTTTGAGCAGGCAAGTTTAAATGCTCATAAAAAAATAAATGAAAAGAAAAATATGAAAAATATAAGTAAAATACACATAAATAAATCTAAATTCTAGTTCACAAAAACCAAATGCATTTGAAATGAGTAATGCTCAATCGAAGAGTATACAAAATGTAAAGTGGCATCAGCCAAAAACTTTGGTTGCCCACACAACGCGCCCAAAAAGTGCATCAGTGCAATGAGGTAGAGCAGACCAGGGCAGACGGGGCAGGCGGGGCAGGGATTAGTTTTGAGGAGGTGCTAGTGGAGGCTACTGGAGGCCGATCCGTTACCCGGGCACCCATTAGTGTCACTTAGCAGCTAATTATGCAGCGCTTGTGAATTACTTTTTAATTTGTTGCTGCGCGTGTACCAAAATAAATAAAGAAGAGCAGCCCCAGGAGGAGTTGCCGCGTAGCTGCCAAGGCAGGTGATGCGGCCAACAAAACTACAACAAAGCTGAAAACTCAAGTGGCGAAAATTGTTCGAGTGGATCCCAGACAAAAGTTTGGTTCCCGGCAGCCAACTTGGCTGCTGCTTGGATTGCTGCTTGGCTGCCGGCCGCTTGGCTGCCTTTTGACTTCTTGGACTCCGAGTTGGCTCCTTCTGTTGTTCTCTTTTGGCACGTGCTGTGGGCGTTCACTTTAATTTAGCTGCCTACCGTAGGGCCCCCGAGGGCAATCGGCAATCGGTGCCTGGCTAACACACAGGCAACACACAAACCGTAGCTTGGTGGCAAAATGGGCGTGGATTTTGTTTGTTGTTCTTGTTGGTGTCTTTAGTGCTCTTAGCCCATTTTGTAGAAACTATGTTGTTGTTGTTGTTGTCGCTGCAACAGAGGTTGTGAAACTTAATTCAACACTGGGAGTGTCTGGCAAAGGTGGTACAAGTATCTTTTGTAGTTGGTTATTTTAAGTGGCTAAAAGCATTTTCACCAACCGTTTATAAGAAGAAACAAAAGCAGAAGCTTAACGGTTTCAAGTTGATATTTTGAGAGAGAGATTTAATCAGTATTACTAGATTTTATAGTAAGCCTATAAAAGATCTCCAGTTAAGAATAAGTACTAAAGGACCTTGGCTATGTGGTTTGCATATTATCTGGAAGAAACAGGTTTTATAAATACAATAAATGCAAAGAAATTAATATGATATTTATTGTTGAAATAAAAATGCAGACTTGCTGGAACCAGTTTTAATAGTTGAGGAAAATTGTATAAGCTTGTTGTCCTTTGGTTAAGCATACAGAAATATTGTCGTTGCTCTTCTTTTCCATTTATGTGAATATATAGAATATATAGTAATCTCGGACTTTCTACGCACATTCATTTCGTATACCTTTGATTAAGCTGTTTGCGTCTGGTAGGATCTCAGAGACACGCCCAGTTTAAAGTTCACTGTACAATAATCTGACTCTCGCATTAAAACTTTCTACGAGGGCTAACACTAATTGGCGTCTTATCAGTAGAGATGTAGAGATGTCTAGCTACAGCTTCCTCCAGGGCTCGAATCTGGCCCGCTTACCTTTTGATCTTCACGCCTTAGAGGTGGCACGCTTCGGGCCGCCGTCAGCACGTTCATTTCTCTGTGCCCAAGTGTTAATTAGACAAAGCTAATTAAAAATTTTACGCACACTCAGCGCCAGGCAGCCAACCAACCAGCCAGTCAGATCACATAAGTAGCCTCAATCCGGCGACTTCAACTTGCAAGTCGCTGACTAAAAACAAAAAAAAAAAACAAAAAAACAACAACAAAAAGAAGCGAAGCTGCAACTTGCGGCCAAATGCGGCAAGATACATTTATTAAAGTCGCTCAGTCGGCTCGATTGGAGCCCGGGTAGCATAAATCGTGGAATGACATGCGACAAAACGTGCAGGTTGCATTTGTGCGGTGCGATTGAAGGAAAGGACCAAGAACAACAACAAAGATCAGCGATCAGCGATCGATGGCTGATGGGTAATTAAAAATTGATCACGTTTAACAAAATGCTACCGAAACAATATATCACAATGCTGGCCAAGGAGTGATGGGGGGCAGTGAAGCCACTGACGAGAGCGAGACACAATGTTGACAAAGTCACAAAGATTGGACGTATCGATCGGCTCGCCTGCCACATTAAAGTCAAAGCTACAGCTTACAGTTGCCCCCCTCTCTCTCTCTCTCTCTCTCTCTCTCTCTCTCTATCTCTGACACACTCTCTCCCTGTCTCTTTCTCTCGATTGTGTATGAATTTTTTGTTTTGTTTGTTGTCAGTCCATCAATAATTCATTGGGACTGAGTGATCTATTCAGCGAGCGATCGCCATGGAGCTGCAACGATCGATCGCGAGAAAAAAGATATTCCGCTTGTCAGCAACGGCGAAGCACAAGTGTTTTTTTATGTATTATATGCGAAAAAAATTAAATTGTGCCATAAATATAATAATGATAAAGGAAAATAGAGAGGGAGGGAGAGACAAGATACAATGGAGCAGAGTCGTTCGCCGGTTCCGCTCATTATTAGTAGCTACGCTTTTGTTGCGACCTGCAGTCGTTGAGGAACCCTTCAGAACGGGTGTTGGTTTTTCACAATGAACTTCTCCGACTCCGGGTCTGGAGCTGACAAAAGGAATGCCAATCGAATGATTGCGACTTTGATTGAAAATTGCCGCTGCAATTTTTGACAGCACTCGAGAAATGTTTTGTTATTAGTGCCAGCAATGCGGTAGGCCAAAAACAGCAGTTGGCATTTGCCCGCCCTCGACTGCTCTTCACTCTCTGATATCAGCAGTATTGATTGACCTAATGGGCTGTGACCCAGTCCAAGCTTTAACTCTTGACACATCGGAGCGCGCGCGCGCTCTCCAATTCCTCCAGTTCAAACATTGTGAGGTGTTGACAAAACATAAAGTTCGTGTGAATGCCAACACGCTGTGACAATTGTTTGACGACAACATCAGCAACAACAGCAACAACAACAACCAAAAAGACGACAATAACAACAGCATAACTATGAAAAGGTCCTGGGTCCAGACACCATCATGACACTCTACTCCCACAGCTACATAGCTGGCGACGTGCCCCAAAGTTGAGCTCTGCTCCCAGCTACGTTCCCTCGCAATCATCGATAACATTTCGCAGTTGTTGTTGCCGTTGTAAAACGTGCAGCAAGCGCGCGAACATTCAAAATATGCAAATGCCACAAGAGAGCCACAGCCATTGCAAGCAACCAAACCAAATAAATAAAGATGAATTCAGTCATGCGATATTTTGGATACTCTTCGCATTGATTACATAGAGATAAAGAGCAATATTAAATTCAAAAGAGCTTTTTATTCCTAAATAAATAAATTTAAATCGTTCAATCAAATGAAACGTATAAAAAAATTAGACTAAATCCAAAATCCAAATGGAGCACTAGAAAGTTAAAAGTAATAAATAAATATAAATATAAAAAACAAAAAGGGACAAGTCTATGAAAACATTCCCTTATCAGACTAATATTCATCTCATATTACTCTCTCCAACTTAATCATTTGTCCTAACTTTCTCTCGTCTACTCTTCCAAAAACTATTTTCTTTAATAGTTCAACAATTAAGTACGAAATTTAAGACAAGCTGGAAGCATAATTTTCGTTTTTATCACATTTCTCATAGTCAATTTAGTATCATATCTTTGTAACTATAAGTTTAAGTTGAGCTTCAAAAACATCGCTTTGATTGTTACCAAATTACATTAGAAAGTTAAGATACCCTCTGCTAGAGGAGGCATAACAATCGTCTACTGCAATCAACATCATCATCGCTGTCGTTGTCGACGTCGCCGTCGACTTTAGCCTTATCGTTTGGGGCATTCAAAATGTTTGTGTAGCAGTCATTGCATATTTTCTGCTGGCTTTTTTTCCGTTTTTATATATTTTTTTATTTTATTTTTTTAATTCCGCGAAATTTCGCTTGTGGCCCATAGACGGCAAATTGAAACTCGCTAATCATATTGACAAGCGCGACAAATCTCCATCAGCTGACAGACACTTCGGTTTCGCTTTTGTGGCAGCAACTTGTTAAGCAATTAGTCATCGGTCGTGTGTATCACTGAAAAATACCATTCGAGTCTTACCAAATCGTTAGAAAACTAAAGCAAAAGTAAAAAGCTCATAGAGCTTAAAAAAAGGGTTTGGTCTGCTGTATAAGCGGGTAGATGACTTTATTTAATTGTCTGAATACCTTTTCCTAGATACATATTCATTTCAAAAGAAGTAAGTCAAAAGTTAGAAAGGTTTTTTTTATTAACTTAAATGCGTAGAGGCGGAAATCCATAATGCTGAATTTATCTTATAATGTTCTTGAAGAGATTTTCAACTCATCAGCAAACTTTGCCAGCTTTAACTTATATATTTTGTAATATTTAATATTATTAGATAGTTTTTAGTCTATTTCACTGGTATGAACAGGTTCCAAAGTCTGCAATTTTACTCGAATTTAATCAATATGATTGAAGATGATGTTTTATAAAATATAAAATCCAATTGAATGCTTTGATCTCTCTCCAGTTCATTTGTATAGCAAAATATAAGCCCCTCAAACTTTACAATCAGTTGTCTCAGCATTTTGCACTTCCCTGACTTTCCATTCATACTATATTTAAAATGTTTGCCCACATCAAATGTTGCTCAATTTTAGATGCCTTACTCAGCTTTGCTCCCCCGCTTGTATGTTAAGTTGTTGTGCTGTTCGTTCTCCTTGTTGCTGGACCAGGACAAAGCCAAGCCAAGCAAAAAGCAGGCAAAGACAGAGGTATTGGTAGAGGCAGAGGCAGAGGCAGAGGCAGAGGCGAAATGAAGCGAAGCGAAGCAAAGCATATTGATATCGTGCATATTGATCTTGTTTGGCGATAAGTGTGGAGTCTATACTCGTACTCGTATATATACAAATATTTGCTACATTTGGCTTAAGCCACTTCCATGGAAGTTGCTCGCATAAAAAAAAATAAAAATAAAAAAATAATAATAATAATAAGAAAGAAAAAGAGCAGAAAAAACAAAGCGCAGTCGCGCTCGAGCAGTGGCATCAGCAGCGGCTGTAGTAACTGGCATTAGACTCCAAGCGTTTTGGCCAGTAGTTGCTACGTTTTGGGCTAAAATGCTTTTTGCGCTGCGGCATCGCAGTTGAACTCGGGGTTGAGCACAGGCAACCAGCCAGCTATGTCTGCTTTTTTTCTTTCTTTTTTTTTTTTTTGGGGCACATGTGGCCCAACACCAGGCATAGCTACAGCAACAGCTACAGCCGTGGCATTCTCACACGACCCAAAGCATTGGTCAGCTGTATCCAGCAGTAGAGAGAGAGAGAGAGAGGGAGGATGGGCATTGGGTTTAAGGCGCGGGCCAGCAGCTAACTGCGATCTAGGCAGACCGCAACTATAAATTTCATAATGGCAAAAGGGGTAACCGTTTAGCTTTGGCTGCGACTCGACTCGGGCTCCTCTTGAAGGTCTTTGCATTTCTGCGAATTAATTTTCGTGTGATTTTTTATCGTTATTTGATTTCTGCTAAATATATATACATATATGCAGCTCCATCTCTCTCTCTCTATATATATATATATGTATATTCACCTTAGAAAGAAGTCAAAGTGTCAGCCATAATTGTGATGATTGAGTGCAAGCTTTTGCGAATGAGCTTTCTATGCAATTCTCACATGCAGCTGCAGTCTTTCTTTGCACCTCATACAAACAGCTATCGCCTTTCTATGCGATTCTCATTGGGGTTGTAGTGTATTTATACCCAGCAGCTATTCACCTATAAAGTATATGTGTTCTTCATCAGTATCAATAGCCGAATCAATATATATATATTTTAAGTTTATTTAATTTTATCTATAACTATACAAATCGATTTTCGATAACAATAAGAGTTACAATTGTATTTATGGCCCTCCAATTGATATATTATCAGAGAGGTATGTAAGGAGTGTATGAACTAGGATCATAAGCAAAGTATTAATATTAAAGTATATTTCGCGTCTTTTAAATTCAATTGTATTTTTTTACATACAATTGTACATACTCCTTAGGGTCTTCACCGCAAATCTGTGCTGCTTGCCGCTTCAATGAATTACAAACAATGACTGTCAATTGTCACACTTAACACACGAAGTTATCATTGTTGTAACCAAGCAATTAGTGTGCAGGGAAGCTGTAAAGCCAATGCTCAAGTATGGAACTCATAGTCGTAAAACGGCCTCAACTTTAACCTTTTTAATGAGCCGCATATTGTGGACCGGCAGGCACTCAAGTTGCACTTAATCCACAGACAGCAACTGGGCTCACATAAAATCATAAAATCTGCTCACATGAAATTAGCCATGGCCATAAAAAGGCCAACATAAAACGCCAAACAAGAGCGCCAATGTAATTATGCAAAACAAACATTTCAATATGCGGCGAGAGAGGGTGCCGACGGGGGAACTGTTGGTGGGCGTTTGCGGAATTAACTTATTAATTCTACGAGCTGGAATTTCAATTTTTGCGATTGGCCTTTTTCAATGAATTCTCCAAAGTTTTATGGCCAAGAACGAGGAGGCAGCCGCAGCAGCAGCGGCAACAGCAGCAGCAGCAGCAGCAGCAATGTTTATGTTATTAATTTCAGAGCTGACGTCGCACACGGCGTATGCGGAATGTCTCCAAGAGCAGAGATAAGGATGGAGAGTGAGAGAAAGAGCGAGTCTTATGCCTCATTTTGTCTGAGGACTGACCACAAAACAGCAGCGCGTAATTTAATATTTCGTGGCGCCAGCAGAACTATAAAAAAAATCAATGCCAGGTCGCAGTTAGCAGGCTCCAGCTCCAGCTCCAGCAACATCTCCAGCTACAGCTTGAGTTCCAAAATGAAATGACTTAAGCTGCGCCATTCATTATGACAACACGACGTTGCCTGCCTGCTTTGGTTGGTGGCAGGCCAGAGAGACAGAGCGAGAGACAGATAAAGAGGGAGAGGGAGAGGTTTGGCCAGGGGTAGATTGGTCGCATTGCTTGCAGATTTGCTGCTGCTTCATCTTCATCATCTTTTGGGGCAGCAACAAAAACAACAACAGCAACAGCAACAGCAGCAGCAAAAGCAGCAGCAGCAGCAGCAGGAGCAGGAGCAGCAGGAGCAGCAGGTTCAGCGTTCCTGATTCCAGGCGCAGTAAAAATGTCTGCGCCAAACACAAATTTTGTGTTGAGATTGCGATCATTTCACTGATATCGTCGCGTCGCATTCAGGCGTGTGCGCAGGCGCAAGCAATCCTCAGCAGCAGCAACAAAAAAACAACAACAAAAAAAAAACAAGAAACAACAACAACAGCAACAGCAACAACAAGTTGAACAACGCGTGACGCAAAAATACCAAACACAACATTTGACTGTTTGTTGTTGTTGCTGCGACTGCTGCTGCTGCTGCTGCTGCTGCTGCTGTTGAATGTGGCATGTGACCCTTTCATGTCACAGACAAGTGCACTGCGAGAAATTAGGTTAGTCTAAGCTGATTTTTCTTTGTTAGCAGTTGCCAAAACTATCACCAGTTTTTTTTTCCTCAAGGTATTTTTCTTTCAAGTAAAATATACATTTTTCTGACGTTCGCCAGAAATGCAAAAATGATTTCTAAACTGGGCAAAAATACAGGCTTAACATAAGTTTTACTACAAACTTTTACCTATTAAATTATTTCTTACTTGAAAAGCTTAACTATCAATTTGGTCACAGGTCAAGCAAAAATGTTTAAAGTATTTATTATTTAAATTAAATATTCATATTAAAGCCGTACAAATCAGACACCTTACAAACTGAGCCGACTCTGAAGCAACCATATTGGTTAAAAATATAAATAATTATAAACAATTTGTATGACTCAGCCGCAAGGCGATGCCAAATGCGGCTGCAATCAATATCCATATTGTTTTTCAGATATTTCGTTGCTCTGTCGATTTATCAAGCATCATCAGAGGCTGTCAAAAGTTTTGTCAGTGCAAAAATTGGCGCATCAAAGCTGCGTCAGTTGTTCAATGAATGATATTTTATGCTTTAGTTGCAAATCTGTGGGTTTGGTTTGTTTGCATTTTGTTGTATTTTTATTTTTTGTCCGGTTTCCATAAGGTACGAGAGGTAATGTGTATAAAAATTGTGAACATGTGGGAACTTATATTTAATTTTTTCGTTCTTTTTTTTTTGAGCGGTTTGCGTTGGTTTTTATTTTCATTTGGAGTTTTATATGCTGGTTGCTGGTCATTGGACAACATCGACGACTGCGATTACGACTGGAACTCGAAGTTGGACTCGGTTTGGAGCTGGAGTTGACTTTGGTGTTGTTATGTCGTACTCATTTCATTTTTGATTTATGCAGCGAACCCTTTCTAAATAATAAATAAAATATGAAATATGTCGACTTTTTTTTTGTTTTTGTTTTTTATTTTTTATTCTTGTTGCTTTTGTTGGTGGCTGCTGCTGCTGCTGCTGCTGCTTCTGCTTGGGGGAACAAATCTTGGGTTCCAGTTGTCTTAGCTCGTCCAGTGTGGATTGAATCTGGTGTCGTTTTGTTAAATGTCCATCAAAATCATTTTTGTGTCTCAACAATGCTTAAAATGTATACATCAAATGTTGTGGCCTCATAAATTATATTTGCAGAGCCTGCAGATCTTCGCCAGAAATTGAAAGTTCCCTTTTTCTCTGACCAGACACTGACAACTGACTTTTCGATTTGATCTTTTTCTCTCCTTTCGTATTTGTTGGTGGGTTTTTGCATTTTTTCGAGGGGGGTTTGCATTGGCTGCTGGCGCTAGTAGCCTGTCAAATTAGTAACCAGCTTCACGGTCAACGCTCAGGCGTTTTGGATCATGCTGAGCAGGATGAGAAACAGATGAGAAGAGACCCAAGTCCTTTTCAATGCACTGCGAATAATTAATGTGATTAGTTTGGATTAGAAGATTATTCAGAAAAGATTTAAATTGTTGTACGATTTCAATCGGAATTACTGTATAGGATATGATTTTAATTTAAATTAATCATAATGACTAGATAAGTTAGCATAACAAATGAAAGAAAAGAGTAAATAAAATTAAGAGTATAATGAATCTGGGGGCATTCAAGTGTAAAATTGTATAACATTTACTGCAAATATTCCCTTCTATTTTTAGCCGTAATCTAATTCACATCCAAAGTTTTTTTTTTTAGCAAACATCGTAAACATTTTTTTGATAGCAGAGCATTTCTTTTGATTATTGAGGCTTTTAGCACCTTTCCTTAATATATTTGATTTATCCACAAATCAAGTATTTCATGAGCTTAGTGGCAAGCCACTAAACGCATTTTTCTCATATGTCGAATAAAGCATTAGCTTTCAAGCTAGTATTTTTCTCATGATCTTATGCCAAGGTTGCTCAATCAACTGCACAGTGAGTTACTTACTTACAAAGCTAACGACCCTCTGCCCCTGAGCACACTTCTCCCCAACTCCGCTTTTCCTTTCGCCGTAGAGCCCGGCAATTACCATAACATAAATCAAAAGCAGTTTTAAGCGTTAAATGAAAAGCAAAAAAGAAAAAAAAAGCAAACAAAAAATGAGAAAAATAAGAAGAAAGTGAGTAATGTAAATGTTAAAGCAACCGGATAAGCATAAAAATAGGCATTCAAATAAATAGACTAAACCGGATTTGCAACAAACGCGCGTCGTCTACACCCACAACACACGCACACACACACACACACACACACACACCTCGATATCCGCTCATATGACGCACTTCCGAGCTGAGCAGCCACTGCAAGTGAAGTCTACGTCAGAGTCCTGGTTTGAAGACCCTGCATTATCCTTTCACACGCAGCCGTATTGTTGGGGGTTGTTGTTCCTGTCCCTGTCCCTGTCCCAGTCCCTGTTCCTGTTCTCGTTATTGTTGTTTTTGTTGATTTTGTTGTTGTTGTTGGTGTTGTTGGCTTGCTCGGAAAAAGTCAATTAAAAAAGTTAAATAAATCATAAAACTTGGCAGATGATTTGATTGCGGCATGCGCACCAATCCACGCCAGGCTACAATGTTGCCACTAACCCAAGCAATAGATGTCGACGGAACGCGGGTAGATGGCAGTGGGTAGTGGGTGGTGGGTGATTGGCGGGTGGCGGGTGGCGTTTGGGTTTGTTTGTTTGCTTGAGGCTTTTAGAGTTTTTGGCCCCGGTGCAAATCTTTCCGTATTTACTTTTCGGCTGCTGCGGTTGCCTGGCAAGGCTTTGCTTCCTGTTTTCGGGTGGGGGCGGGCAGGCGGGGAGGCGGACATCCGGCTCGTTGTTGGTTGTTGTTGTCGTTGACTTTGGCAATCATAACTGTAACTGCTCGCTGCCAAAATTTATGAAGTGTGCCGTGCGTTGACGATGACTTTGCCACGTGTCCTTCTATCCTTGCCACCAGACAACGACTGCATTTGAGTTTTGGGCGTTTGTTATTTTGGGGGGCGGGGGGTAGGGGGGTAGTGGGATTTTGTGTATACATTATTAAAAATTGTCGAGCGTCGACTGCAAGTGATTTGCTTTGATTTTGATGCCCTTTACACCGACATTTATCATATTGCGGCAAATGAATTTTAATGAAATCCCGTTTTTTCTTTTTTTGCATAACTTATGCTGGAAGCTTTTTTTGTCGCATTCCCCAACAGCATTTCTCATATTAGTTTGCCCCTTTTTTTAGTTTTCTTTTTTGGCAGACAACTTAAAGTTGTTCGCACCCACATCCGTTTCCGGCTTGCTGCTGTACTGCTGCTGCATGTACTGAAATAATGGGGCAGGCCAGCGAATCTCTGCTGATACTTGCTCCCCATTTGCTGCCAACCCTCTTCCTTTCTCCCTCTCTCACTCTATTTCTCTCTCTTTCTGTCTGCATTCCTCTACAGCATTTCTTTTTTTTTTTTGGGCGTCGGCCATCGCGCCAAGTTTTCTCACTGCGCCAATACGTTTCCGTTTTCCTGTCTGCACTGACATTTGCAGCATGCTGCTTGTCATTATGTGTTTTTTTTTTATATATATATATACCCTGGTTAAAGCAAAGACATGGATTGATCTCAACTAAGAGCACCCAGGATGGCAAATAAACATTAAGTGTTTAATTCTGTCTCCTGCACATTTATAAATAATTTGTAGTTGATGTCTATCAGCACATATAATTTTTGCATCCGGTTCAATTTGTAAGATTCATTGAGGCAGTTAATATGTTTGTATGAAATACTTCTTTAAAAGTTATCGGCGTTTGTAAGTTCTTTCAATAGTAATATAAGTAATACAAAATCAAATGTAAAAAACACCCTGCAAATTTAATAAATGTTTTCTAAATATTAAAAAAAAATTATGCTGGATTTAAGCAAAGGACGCTTGCTTTTTACAAGTACCCAGTATTCCTTTTAGATACTTTGTAAATAATAATGTGAGTTACGCTTGAAGCCAAAAGTATGAGAATTTTATGCTGAGTGTACCAGCTTTTGCTCTTGGTTATCTCAACGTCGACACTTCAATTGCAAATCTAGTAAAATGTTTATTTTTTCAAAATAACTTGAAGCTGTTTCTTCTTGGGTATCTCAGAGTCGACATTAAAGTTATGTTTATCGCCTTGTAACTTCTTATTGAGCGCCGCAACGCGATGATTTAATGACAACGAATGAAAAATTTATTATGCGTAAAGTTCTCAATCGCGCAAGGGTCGCCGGAGTGAAATTGGCAACGACAGCTCCTTTTGCAATTATTAGCTTGGGCAGATTTTGCATTGGCAGCTACCGTGGCCAACCCTCGTTTGCCGGGCCCTTAGTTGCTGCTGAAGGTTATTCTGTCAGTGTCACTGTCATAACCGTGTGGGCGTTGTCCTTCGTCTTTCCTCCTACGTCCTACGTCCTACGTCCCAAGTCGCCTGCCGCTACTCGCTTTGTCTGGCAGCCCATAATCATGTTGTCATTAGCACATGTCCACGTCTAGCCCGAACCCTCCCAAGGAGCAGTAACAAGTTACTTAGAAACTGCTGGTACTTACACACACACACACACACACACACATATACACACACAATTGCAGTTGAAAGTTGCATCGGTTTGCGGTTTTCATTTGAGAGGCCATCAAAGCAACCGCATCTAAATGATATAAATAATTTCTGTTGATGATAAATCAGTGCACGGTTCCAAAATCATGATAAATGATAAAAGAGCCCACTTGCCCAATTCTTGCTGTTCTTAGAGTAAGATTGATTTTTAACGTCAGCTAAACTAGCTAAGAAAATGTATTTGACAATGCAAGAAATGGGGTTTTCCACAAATTTCAAATTGGTATGATACACATAGTCAGCTTATATTAATATTTAAATTTTGATACATCTAGAAGTAACTGATAAGTAAAGAAAAACGTATTTAGGAGCTGCTGAAATTGTAAAATCTTCTTTCACATTGCTAATTATGCTTTATACGTATTTTAAATGCTGAACAAAAAATGTTCACCTGTTATATTTTCTATTAATATACTTCGCTTAAACTTTTACTCAATTTTCTTAAATATTTAAGTTTTAAATCTATAGATACCAAAGGGAATTGTCTCTTTGGGGACCCGTAAAGCCTTAATGCTTCAATTATCCAGCATTTCTTTCAGATGTCTTTTTAAGAGTTGCTGCCACATTCAAATTTCAAAAGATCCGTTTATACAATACTTGCTGCTGCCTTCCTGGCTTCTGCTCCATTGGGAAGAATAATAGTCGCTTTCTTCTCTTGTCAATATTGAACAATTCATGCGCATTGCGTAAACATCCGTTAAAACTTTATTTTATGGCCGCCATTTTACGAACGTTTGGTGTAAATACATTTCCGCTGGCCACTGGCCACTCGACCCGCAACCGAGCCACGGCCAGAAGCCAGCCAGGGACACAGCCAGCATCCTGCGTCCCAGAGTGGTGGAGAGCCTGAATTCAGGCACAGGATGCGCAAAAAATGGCGACGCCACACAGATGACAAAAGAGCTATTGGGGAGCTATTGGGGAGTGCTGTTGAAGAGCGGAGAAGAGAGCTCAACGTGGCAGGGGAAAGAAGCAAAGAAAGAGACACAGCAGAAGCAAAAGTAGAAAGAGAAGAGGCCGAGGCATAAATTATGCACTGCAAAATAAACGGCGAGGCGCACAATAAAAATCGGCAAAAAATTCTGTACGCAATCAGAAGCACGAAATGGCAAAGATGAAAATAAACAGCGAAAAGACAAATTTACAGTAAACGAAGCTCCAAATGCACTACTCAGAGAGCGAGAGCGAGAGAGAGAGAGATAGAGAGAGGCAATCGTATTTTTTACTTTAATCCAAGATTTTTAAGTGCTAATATATAAATAAGAACTTTTGGAAATCAATTATTTCAACAGAAACAGTAATAAGAACATTGAATAATAAAAACTCCTATAGCAAAGATATAGATAGAGAAATGGAGTGAAAGAGTCAGAGTGGAAGAAAGAAAGAGAGAGAGAGATATATATACAAATGAAGATAGAGAGAAAGAGAGAGAGAAATAGAGAGACAGAACATTAACATTTAACATTTAATTCCCAATTTAAGTGACAAAAAATAAACACAAAAATATTTTATAATAAAAACTGTTCGTAGGAATGTTCAACAATGTTCAAAAATTCAGTACATATTGTGTAGAAAAATATGAACCAAATATTTGTATATCTCTGGCAAAATGAGAGACGTTGCAGATATGTTGTTAACAATGTTAGTGTAAAAATAACGAGCGAAGTAAAATAAATGACAAAAGTTTTTTGCTGCTGTTGCCGAGCAATAAGAAACCAAGAAAGCAATTTAAAGAGCGGGCGAGGAAGACTGAAAGAGCGAGCGAGAGAGGGAGTGGGAGAGGGAGAGGGAGAGGGGGAAGGGATGAGACATTGAGGCAAAAGAAAAGCTCACAGTTTTAATGAAAAATATTTTTCGCACACACACACACACACACAGGCAAAGCCACATACACACACACATAAGTTGCATGAGGAGGAGAGTAGGAGGAGGCAATGGGGGCGGTGGGAGCAAGTTTTGAGGTGTGGGTGGTGGCTGGTGGGTGGTAGAGGTTGCAGCTCCGACGCGTTTTCGTGACAAGCATGTGACCCAATTATGCACAATCATCAGCCACAACAGCCAACAGCCAAGCACTAACCGTCTTATTGGAATGGAAACATAACAGCGAGCACAAACCACTTTTGTATCTTTGTATCTCATGGATGCGAACGCACAATGGCAAATGTCAGTTACACAATCAAAACACGAGCCGCCGTTGCGTTTCATAGTTTCTATGGAGCCGGTCTCTCCTCCCAGCACAATTCCAATTTCAATTTCAATGCGCCTGACAGCGCCAGTCCAGGACGAAGGACGAACTACGAACTACGAACTACGAAGAAAATGCCAGCCAGCTATGTGTCTGTAAGATACAAATCAGCGACGATGACGATGACGATGATGTTGATTTTGATGATGATGATGATGATGATGATGATGATGATGCTGATGACGACAATCAGCGCCAAACAAATGAGTTAATGTGGCTGGCCAAATTTGCTAACCATTGTGTGGCAGCTCTCTGTCTTTCCCTCTCTCTCTCTCTCTCTCTCTAGCCTCCCCTCTCGTGGCAAGGCTTTGTACTAACAAGTGGCCACAATTGAATAAATGAATGCACTCAAATACTGTCCTCCTGCCTGGCTGGCTGGCTGGCTAGCTGGCTGTCTGCGTGTGTGGGTGGTCGTTGGGTCAGGTGAATGCGTTCATTATTATCCTGTTTGTGCTGTTTTGGCCATCTTTTCATCGTTTGCAATTTGCGCTCTTTGTTTAGCGGCATTCTCCTGCTCCCCGCCCCACCGTATATAGTATGCAAATAATTGCTTTATGCGCTTGTTCTGGCCAACATTATAATGGGGTCAGAAACCGACACTTGACATCTGCCATCAGCACTTAATGACCTTTTGCTCATTGTTGTTGGTGGCACATTACATAATTGAACATAATTCGAGTGTAGAGTACACAATTTGCAAGGCTTGCGGCCACAACTTGTTTGCTGGCATTGAACTTAATTGAAGTTCAATTTATCTCAGGCTGAACAATTTGCCAAGCTTATGTATTTAATTCGAGTGCGTACAGCACAATCAGATCTGCCTTGCGATTATTGAGGCATAGTTTGGCAGACAAATCTAGAACAGGTCTGAATGATCTAGTCGAGACAGCTTGGCTAGGAGATGCCAGGAAATATATAGTAGGTTTGCTGATTGTTGTGTTTAGAGTCGATCCATAATATATCTGGATAACAATCTAAGCAATTATCGTAAATCGATTTAAATCGATGGGAAGTTATCGATAAAATTAATGAAAATTGAACTGTGCTTAGTATGTGAGAACTTTGATTCCATACTGGGAATCGCAGGAGATCTTAAAATATCTGAGATCGGATTGATCACACAGACGAGCAGACGGACATGGCTAAATCGACTCGGCTGTTGCTTCTGACCAGGAATATATTTACTTTATGCTTTCTTTGATCAGTTGTCAACTTGTTGTGTGAAAAGTTACCAAGTTCTTTCAAGTTTACTGTTTTCAAAAGGTGCCAGAAAATGTTGTCAATTGTACTTTAACTATAAAATAAATTGATTTCGCCACGTTAGACTAAATACAAATGAAATACAATTTGAAACTCAAAATGATTTAATTCCAAGTCGCAAACTCCCGCATTATTGTGCCCAGCCGAAGTTCCAAAAGCCGATAAGACCCAACCAAAAGACAGTTATCTGTTTTGAATGGCAACAAGTAAAGCTCCCACGTTCCACTAAAAACAAGAGCTGAAAACCAAATCAACAATTACACGGCGAATTAAGTTGTACCCAATAGCACTTGACACCCAACGTTTGCGGAACGCAACGGAACCAAGAAAGCCAATTTCAGAACCCGGAAAGAAAGGAAAATACATGGCACTTGGCCCGCTCTCAGTTCTCATTAGGCATTCAGGGCGCGTAGACGAACAAAGCCATTGAGATAAAGGTGACCCGAACCCCAAAGCACAAGCACAAGCAGAAACTAAACAAAATAAAACAAACTCCAACTCCAACTGCAAGTCGAAAGCGTACAGAGACAGTTTCTAAACAAAACAATTTACGTATAAATTAATTTACTTTCATTAATTAGTTGGGGTATTTGATGCTATCATGGGGTGACAGTGTGGAAAATTGAAATGCAAAAGTTGGCAAAGTGAAATTTACATAGTACAATCCAGCCAATAGTTGGAAAATGGGTGGAAAATTACTTACCTACAAATAAACGGTATTATTTACATGGCAAATTAAATGGCTAAAACAAAAGCGAATATTTAAATACAAAGTTTCCCCATCCAAATTGAGCTGGAAATTAGAGTGTAAACATATCTGGCGCTGTATTTCAATAGGAATTGTAATTTAAGTTGTTGAGAATATATACAAAATTGAACTCTGATTAATGTTCGCCAATAATAAAATGACACAAATTTGATGTGTTTAAAGAGAAAACTAACACATAAATAATATATTCCCAATTTAACTCTGATTTAACCTCACTATCTATTGAGGTATTTTATAAAATCTAAATAATTTATATATTTTTCGTATCAGTTGATTTTCTTTTCAATATTCTTTACGTTTTTTCCACACTTTAAAGTTGAGCAGGCCGTTTTGAGTCGTTTCGTGCATAAGAATTATACAAATTTGATGTGTGCAGCTATAAACATGTTTGGTTGTGTCAGTTTCATAGTTTTATGAACAACCATTGAATTTCGATTGCATTTTGAAACCTTAACAAACTATTGTGTTCGAAAAAGAGCCGATAAAAATTTGTAGCGCATGCGCCACACACTCAAGGAAAAAAAAAGAAGAAAGATCAGAAAAAACAAGAACCTTTAAAATGCGCATAAATTAAATACAAAAGAAAATGCCCAGAACTATTGACGGGTTCAGATGGGGAAAATGCAGTAAAAAACCGTAGGTGTTGGCATCGTCACACACACAAGACTTGGAACAGACTTTGAATAGGCCTCAGAAGAACAGTGAATTGCATTCGAGCCTATAAAAGTCGCTGCGCTTAACGATTTAATTTACAATTTCATTAAAAAAAAAGAATTCTCCAAGTTGAAAATGGCGCCAGCTATTGGTAAAAATATGTATATTAATGTTTATGGCTTAGCTGTTCAAGTACAGCAATCCGTTCAATTAAAGGAAATAAATTTAATGTAGCCTATAAAATCAGAAAATTGCGTCACATTTGCAAGTCGGCGTATTTTCATTTTAATGACTATATGATATAATAACTAAACAATTTAATGCCCATGCGGCTTGTAAACATTTATGGCCAGTTAATCGAAGCCATCAAAATATTTTAGCACGGGATGTTGTGCAAATTGTTTTGCAGGAAATTTACCATGCCATTGCGGACGATAATTATAAGATTTGTAGAAAACACAAGACTGAAAGGAAAGCTTAAACATTAAGCTCAGAGTTAATAGCATTTCTCTTAACGCAATTCTTTTCTAAGCCAGCCTTTGTTTTTTGACTCTTGCTACTTTTGTTCCACCGTAAAGATCTCGACAGATTAAAGAGGCAAAGTCTCAAAAATAAAAAAAAAACAACGCGCCAAAATACACACACAAGTTTATCTTTCATTAACGCTACTATTTCATAATTTTAAATTGGCCAGACCATTCCACAGATACAAAGAAAACAAATTTATATGCCAACAACAACAGCAACAACAACCAAACTCTAAGAGAGACACAGAAAATCGTGTAAGAGAAATGAAAAGTTTAAAACCTATAAAATTTTAAATTGATTGTTCAATTAATCTTCAGAAACTTGACAACACAGCGACGTGTGCTTGGCTCCAAACCCCAAACCGAATCCCCAACCCAAAAAAAAAAAAACCAAAAAGAAAAAACATTCGAATCGCTCGCCGAATGAGAATGCAATCCAGTCAAAGACTCAACTTCAACGACTTCGAGCTGAAGTCGCTTTGGTTTCGGCTGCCTTTTTCTTTTTTCTTTCTTTTTTTTATCGAATGTGCGTAATGTACGACCTGTGATTCTATGCCTCGCTGTAAACGTGAGAGAGGGAGAGCGAAAGAGAGAGAGAGAGAGAGACTGTAGTTTAAGCCATGATATGCATAAGCCAAGGGGCACAATGATGATCAAATTATCAGCCGCACATCGTTGCATGAGATAAGAAATATAACAAAAGTGAACTATGCTCAATCTCAAACACAAACAGCCCTCACTACAAACTGGGATTAAGCTCCTATTTAAGCCAAACTCAATATTGTTCATAGTGTCATTATTAAAAGATACATTTTTTAAGCGTTCCTCTCCTAGGGGTAGACCTCTTGATATACTACGGTCTGTCTTAATGCAAATAATATTTTATGAAATTGTTCAATTTGATTACCTCAACGTTGCATGGTGATTTGGGCACAGTTAAAGTTCAAATCGAGATAAGAAATCTATCAAATAATCTGCTTTTCAAAATGTTAATAAGCTCTTCTCAATATTCTTTATTGTTTCATTATTAAAAGAACTATTTAAAGTGTTGTAGGCTCAGTCTCAGGGATTTGAAAAGCTCCTATCTTAAGATAGCTAGTTTCATAAACTTACCTGAATCAATATACTATTTTAAGAAGTGATTGACTTAAACTTCTTAGCTACTATGAATAAGTTTAACTTTATAAATCCTTCGTATTGATAACTTCACTTAAAACAAATTTTCTTTAGAGCCCATAAGTCGCTTATAGAATGAATTCAAGTTTGGATTGTTAGCCACCAAAGCTTTATTCCAAGTTTGGTAACTCTTTTCCGTTTCTATAACAAAGTCAGGTACCAAAACGCTTAGTAATCATTAAAATATGACTATCCTATCCGAAGTTATCATAGTTTTCTCAGTGCCTATTCAACTTTATCTGTTTTCTACTTCAAACGCAGAAACCAAACCAAACCAAAATCATATTTTAAGTGCCTTCAGTGCTATACAATCTCAAGTCAAATGTCCTGTTTACTATGACCGTTGCAGGCAATCAATTGCCAAGTTTATCACACGAATTCGCTTTATAAACACCATATTCAATAGTCTAGACCATAATCCCGGGCTATAAGCCATAGAGCGTCAACAAAAAGGCGGTTGACACAAACAACCAGAAGAGCTACAAAAGGCAATCCGCAGTTACATAAAACCAGTTACACAAAAGAACCAAAAACAGCAACAACAACAACAACAACAACAACAACAGCAGCAACATCTAAATGTGATATAAGAAAGAAGAAAACGCTTTACGCTTTACTCAGCCAGACAATGCAATAATATCTTTCATAATTTTGTATCCATTTTTTCACGTTTATTTATATATATTTTTTTTGTTTTTTTGGTCACCAATTAATGTCCCATAATTTGGTGCTGCATATGCAACGGAACGATATCTAGTCGAAGGAGGGGACACTGGCCGAGAGTCCCTCAACTTGTCATAAGCCATTTAATTGCTTATGGGTATTTTGATAGTCGGTTTAATCAACAGATCGAAATCGAACTCGAATCGATATCAGACAAATATCAAAAATCAAGCCGCCGATTTGCCAGAGACAGAGAGAGAGAGAGAGCGTGAGAGAGAGAGAGAGAGAGAGAGAGAGAATGAGCGCGTCAAATGAAAACCGATCCGATGGCTGTCGATCCTTTCTTGCTTGGCGTCACCCAAAATTGCCGCTCATTTAACGATCGTCAGCTAATTTCCATGTCTCTCCAACTCCATCTCTACAGCTCTCCATCTTCCCATCTCTATCTCACCTGAGTTTGAGTTTTGAATTTTGGGTTGCATCTGTTCAGCATTCGGTTGCTCTTCAGATGGAGCTGCTGCTGTTGTTGTTGTTGTTGTTGTTGTTGTTGTTGGTTTAACTGCCGCGTCGTCGGCATCATTAAAATTTTCAAGATTTAATCATCAAACATGGCGCTCGTTTCCCCCTGGTGGTAATGATGCCATGTTCTGTGCCTTGTTTAGTCGCATGTCGTACATGCGCTTTTATCGGCATTTAAAATATATAATTATATCTAGCGTAGAAGGGGTGCGGTGCGGTGCAGAGGCCATTGTCAGAGACAGGACGCAGTTGCAGTTGCAGTTGCAACGACATCGATTCCTGCGGCGGAGCTTTCGTCAATTTTATGCGCCATATCTATTTAAGTTTCAATTAAAAGTTATTGAAACCTCTTCTGAAGTACCAACGGTGGCTGCCAACTCACATCAATACGTAATCCGAGCTGCAACAAGATGTTGAGATACGCCTTGCCCTGCTGCACACAGTCCATAAATGTCATGAAGCCGCGGTTTACTCAATTTCAATATGAAAGAGACATAATTATTGAGCATGACATTCAAGAGCAGGTCGAGAGGAGGTTTTTCGATCAAGTAATCAATAGAAAAGAGATCATAATTAATTCAGCAATGTTTAATCTGCAACAAAGTGCATAAAAACATGTAAATGATAAGGAGCAAAGCAAACGATTCATTTGGAAGTGTATATCTAGTAGAAAACAAGCTTTAAATATTTAATATTTAATTTTTAAAAAAACTGTAAGATTAAACTATCAATTTTATGAATAACAAAGATATATAGATATTTATAGATATATATAATTTGTGCTTCGATATTGGAAATTAAAAACAATTTTAATATGGCAAAATCAAGAGTTAAATAAGATATAGAAAATTAACAATTAAAACTACTTTGATATATTTTATTTATTTTATTTGTGCATTAAGCGAACTTAAGGAAGGTCTAAAGCTTCAAGCTAGATATATAATTTATATGATTTATTTATAATGCATTTCCTTTTGGCATTGAATGCCACCAACGAAACCCAATTGTAAAATTATACTTTTAATGAACTAAAAATGACAACAACTTGTTTCTTGTTTTAAAGTGAGAAGAAATAAACAAAAAAAAAATACAGCAAAACAAATTTCGAATATTTACGAGGGTAATTCATAATTCATAATTTCTTCATCATCATTTTTTTTTTCATATTTCTATAAATATGGAGTAATGGTGTTCAAATACTGCTTCTAGCTATGTTTCCCATGGCAAAACTCATTGCAATTCAAATTTCAAGTGGCGAACAAATTCCATAAAAGGTGAATTGTGGTCAAGCACCAATATTGATGTACCAGTTGCTGACTGTACATCGATTCCGGTACATATGCCACACAGAAGTCACAAGTTTTCCCAAGCACCAATCATAATAAATGCAATTTACAATTGTTGCTAAGGAAAAACAAAAACGAACACGAAACATGAGAAATCCGACCGAGGCCATGTTCAACAGTTAATAAAACAAATAATTGCGATGTGCATGCAATAAAAATAAGGTTAAACGGTGGGCAGGACAAACAGTGGACAGGTAAATGCCAAACACATTGGCGGCCATTGAGAAAGTGCACCCACTCCCCGGGACTAGACAGAGATGGAACAACACAACAACAACAACAACAACAACAACAGCGTTGAGGACTAATCATCAGTGATGAGGAGAGCGAAGAGCAGACGACGACGACGCCGACGACTTCGTCGCGCCAATTGGAATTGCAAATCTGCCAAGGAGGGACCGAGTTTGAGGACGACTGCCCGCCTGCCCGCCTGCCCGCCTGGTCCGCCTGCCCCCGCGTCTTAGACAAAATGGTGGAGACTACAGCGGCGACGACGACGACGACGTTGTTGAAGACACAGGTTCATTCTCCCATAAATACGCGCAGCGGGTGTTAAATATTCTGTACGACTTCTGCAAGTCCTCCGGAGACGATGACTGCACACACTCGCACACACACACACACACACACACACACACACACTGCTAAGTTCGCTGTAACAGTGTCTCTGCTCAGACATGGCTCGTATCTCTCTCGCCTAAGCAAAACTTTGGCCCAAACGCCTTTGTTCATCAATTAAGCTGTCCTGTCCGTCTGTTGAACTGCCCCCAACCAGCCCGCCTCCCCCGTCCCCGCCCCAAACTCCCTAAGCCCCCGCTCAATGCCTCTGCTGTCTGCTGACAAACACACACACAAACACAAACACACACGCCTCCAGAGGAAGGTGGGGGGATGGGGGCATCATTGGAGACACATGCTATGGCTTGTAAATTGTACGACGGTCAGAAATTGAAATATGGCGTCGCAACGAAAGCAAATTGAAATCAATGAAAACGACGACCAAGTTTTGTGTAGTTTGGCAAACCGCTGTCCTTAAAGCCAACACGCATTCTCCCAATTCGCTTGGAATTCAACTTGAAGGAGTCGGTTGCTTTAAAGGATGCCCAAAAAAGAGTTGCTTAAAGAGATTGGATTAAGGGTATATCTATAACATGGTGTTTATGGTATTATCATCCATATTATCATTTATCTACGTCGGTTATGAATTTATCTTGAGTTACGCTGATTTTGATTTTGGTTGCTTTAAGAAACGCCCAAGAAATTGATTGATTAAGTCTATTTATCAATGTTTATTTAGGAATTTAGCTTCAATTAGGCTGAGTTTTATTTCGAATGTTTATAGATATTGAATTGAGTCTATATCTATATGGAATATATCGTATTATCATCCATATTATTATATTTAAGTGAGCCTGCATTTTGTTTGAATTTGGCTTTGGGTTTGGGTTTTAAAGGCTGCCCAAGAAACAATTGCAGAGCTTTGTTAATCTGAAAGTGTTTTGAATCAGTCTATTTTTAAATATGGTATACGATATTATCAGACATACATATTATTGATCATTTTTGTTAATCTTAACGTGTTTTGATTGAGTCTATATCTTATGGTACAAATGGTATTATCATATATATAATCATTTCGCTTTGATTTGATATTATTATTATCATAAATATAATATGCTCATTTTGCTATGAGTATTTATGGTTCTATAGTTGTAAATTGGTTTAATTCCTTGGGTATCTAAATATCACTTCTTTAATTTACGAAATAAGATTTTGTTTTATATTTTCCAAGTTTTTCTGGCTCAGTTTTTTGTTTCTATGCTTTATTCACAGCTCTTTTTACTTTATATTTCTGTCAAGCAGATTAGTAAATTAATCTGACCCAATTTGAACACAAATACAACTAAAAATATAAGTTAAGTTATAAAATTAAGTATTTTAAGTTTCTGCGTCTTTTGAAATTTATTAAGCTTATATTCATGCCATATTAATGGTAATTTCACACAATACTTATTTTTGCAGCCTGCTTCCCAAGACTTTAGCTGAATAATCTATTATATTTCATATACTAAAACTTTGCCATGAGTAATGCTCGCAAGTTTCTCCAATAATCAGTTGTAAGTCTCCCAACAGGAAAGGCAAATTATTCACTTCGCTTAGCTGACACAGAAATTAACATAAAAACCGAATGCAAATCTAATTTTGGTGAATTTCATCAGGGAAAAGCCAAAAAAAAATCACACACACACACACACTTACACACACTCACACCCACTTGGCATAGGCAGGCTTAGTGTAGTCGAAAAGTCGCCCAAGATTAATCAGTTAAATAAACATAATAAAAGGCTAAGCGCGAGTTTTGCGACATTTTGATAAATATCAAATCAAAATAATGCGTCAAAACAATTAATCACGATTAAGGAGAAAGGGCGACAACGAGAGAAAGAGAGTGAGTGTGTGTGAGAAAGAGAGAGAGAGAGAGAGAGAGAGAGAGGGAGAGTGAGTGGGGGATTAGAGTACTCATTACAATAAAATGCCAAAAATAATGACGTAGAGAAAGAGAGAGAGAGAGAGAGGGGAGGTGTTGGCGATTAGCACTAGAGGCGTGTGTGGGAGGGGTGTGACATAGCCTACGCATTGCTGATGATCGATAAACGCTAAAAGCAAACACCCGCAGGGGGTGAGCTGTCGGGGGGTAGTGTTAGAGAACAAGTGTTCGCAATCACACGCCATTTTCCAATTAGTGACAAACACACACACACACACACACACACACATACACACACAAACGTGCGCGCACTTGTGCCCAATGGGAATTTATCAACAGTCATGCACCGCAACACAAAAACAAAAAACACAAAATCTGGCAACACTTTGCCAACAATCAACGTCACGTAATCTAATGCAAAATGTAATAAATGCGATTTGCTGGGCAACAAAATCCGCCCCAAAGGGAGAAAAGTCGCCTTCAGCTATTTGCTTTTTGACTTTTGTGCATAATTTAAAGGCTGTTAAATGCGATTTGGCCGATTTGACGCGGCCAAGTCAATTTATATTCATGTGTCTTGTTGTTGTCGTTCGGTTTGTAGTTGTGAGAACTTTGTCATGTGGCTGACTGGCTGGCTGGATGTGGGCGCGACAATTGGGCAACCCTTTTTCTTTATTATTTTTTCTCCTTTTTTGTATGCTTCAACGCGCTCCCCTTTGCGGTTTATCGATGAATGCACAAATTGATATTGTGTCAACTTTTCAACTTGTTGCTTGCCTTTTGCACTTGCACCAACAAAAACAAGAAAAAAGCACGCATTACACACACATTTGTGTTATAAAGTTAATTTAATAGCATAAAGATCAATGTATTAAAACCAAACGTAAACATTCTAGTAATAAATAAGAATTAATTACTCTTAAAAAAAAGACAAGACTAAAGTAACGGTACTGGCAAAGCTGACTCGTTGATTTCTGCAATACAAAGATAAAATACACTGCTTACAAACTGGCAAAATTTTTAAAAATAATTTAATAGTTAAAATGAAATAAGATTCGTTACTTTTTAATTTGCTAAAACTGTTAACTTGAAATTATAGACCGTTTTTATATTTAATTTAATCAACATCAAGGTTAAGTAACGCTCATCGCTCTCAAATGCCCCCAAGGGTAACATTTGTTGTTCGCACGTGCAACAAGCCGCAAGCCGCACAAAAGCGGTCGCTGCTACAGGGTTTGGATGAGGGTGGCAGGGGGGATGTTGGCAATGGCGCCTGCTTCCCACAACCCTTAATTGCGCGTGTAATCAGTTAACAGGAGTTGAGGGGTTTCTGAGGGTGGCGAATTTTTAATGCCCTGTAAATGCAAGAAAACAGCTTGCGCAAGTGCGTTGATGATGTGATTTGACTTGATTAGACGGTATTAGCACAAGATTGATGACGACATGTGTCAAATAACATGTTAAATCAATGAAAAACAATTTGTAGACGCAATTTGATTTTTGGCTATTGTAAATTCAACGTTTAAAATGAAAATAAAATTTAGGCAGCGCCGTGAAAGTAGCTGAGTGCTGTGACAAGCGTTTGCAGCAGGTTTACTGCTACAGCAACGACTTGAAATATATATTCGCTTGTGTGCTATAGATATCAAATTTTTCTTTTTGTTCGAAATTAAACGAATCTTAATTGTTAAATTTGTTTCTTAATTATTACCTGCTGAAGTTTGTCTATTAAATTGAAAATAACGTTAAATTGCATACTGATACAAGCTGATTGCTATGTACGGCATTGCCAGCAACGTGCAACTACCACAGCTGTTGCCTAGCAACGAAAGCAAACGGTCACACTCAGTAGACAAGAATGCTCAAATATATCGATAGCAATCGATTTTGTTACACATAGTGCGCCTTTTTTTTGTTAACTTAATGCAAAATTAATTTAGCCATGCAGCGCGTAAGTAAATAGCGAATTTTAAACAGTTTTCAGAGTATAATACGATGTTACTTCTGCTTCTTCAGGGTATAGACACGTTCTTCCAGCGCATGCCCGGCAAGAAGACCAGCGAAAAGGCTGCGACACCATCGCCGGCACCCAAGAAACGCAAGGCGCTCGCCATTTCAAGCGACGAGGACGAAGTGCCCGCCAGTCCCCAGGTAAGCAAGCACGGCAAGGAGCTGAAGAAGTCACGGCGAGCGTTGGAAACAAAATCGCCGCGCAACGACAATGGCTATGCCGCTAAAAAGCCATCGCTTGTAAAGCTCAAAGATGCGCCAAAGCCGCGCCAGAAAGTGAATCCCACTGAGCTGTTTGGCGGCGAAACTCGACGCGTGGAGGCGCCCAAGCCGAAGGAACGTAGTATCGTTGAGATGGAGGATGAGGCCATCGATCGCAGTCTGATGGAGGTGGATCTCGATGATCCACCGCCCGCTGTGACCATCTCTAAGCCCAGTCCGGAGCCGAGTCGCAAGCGTGCCAACGCCAGCAGTCCGAAGCCCAAAACGACACCCAAGGCGTCCACGCCACATGTCAAAAAGGAGAAGCCGTCGGCGGATTTGGAGAGCAGCGTGTTGAGCGATGAAGAACGGCACGAACGGAAGCGGATGGCAGCTGTGCTCTATCAGAAGTACAAGAATCGCAGCAGCTGCCTGAATCCGGGCAGCAAGGAGATACCCAAAGGTGCACCCGATTGCCTGAAGGGCTTAACCTTTTTGGTGACCGGCATACTGGAGTCAATGGAGCGGGATGAGGCCGCCTCGGTCATTAAGGAGTTTGGTGGTCGGGTCATGACTGTGGTGGGCAAGAAGCTCAACTATCTGGTGGTGGGCGAGGAGGCGGGACCCAAGAAATTGGCCCAGGCCGAGGAGCACAATGTCAGCATCCTCAGCGAGGATGGGCTGTTTGAGCTGATACGCGAGAGATCGGGCGAGACAAAGAGTGTCCAGGTGGAGCAGAGTAAGAGTCCCAAAGTGAAAAAGGTGGAGGAAAGAAGCAGCAGCTCAAAGGTGAAGAAGGAGGAGGAAAGAGGCAACAACTCAAAGGTGAAAAAGGAGCAGGAACAGAGCAGCAACTCAAAGGTAAAGATGGAGGAGGAGAAAAGCAACTCAAATGTGAAGAGGGAGCGCGAACATAGCAGCAGCTCAAAGGAGAGGAAGGAGCGAAATAAGGAGGAGAAGAGCAGCAGCAGCAACAGCTCTAAACAGGCAGACAACAGTCTCAAAGTGAAACAGGAACGCAAAGAGAAGGAGTCCAGTGTTAGTCCCAAGATCAAGCAGGAGAAGTTGGACTCCGCCATGCATGTGCCCAAAATGGAGTCCAACAACAACCATGTGAGTGCTATCAGCGAGAACATGGCCTGGGTGGACAAATACAAGCCGTGCTCCATCAAGGAGATTGTCGGCCAGGCCGGACCCGCCAGCAATGTCAACAAGTGAGTAACCAAAAATGATTCCTTTTTAAGATAACTCAAAGGCTTCTCTGCTGCTCCACAACAGACTGATGAACTGGCTGGCCAAGTGGTATGTGAATCACGATGGCAAAAAGAAGCCGCAACGTCCAAATCCCTGGGCCAAGAACGATGATGGCAGCTTCTACAAGGCGGCGCTACTCTCCGGCCCGCCCGGCATTGGGAAGACAACGACGGCATCGCTGGTCACCCAGGAGCTCGGTTTCGATACCGTCGAATTCAACGCGTCCGATACGCGCAGCAAGCGTCTGCTGAAGGAGGAGGTGGCCGGTCTGCTGGGCAACAAGTCGCTGTATGGCTATGCGAATGGCCAGTCGCAGGCGGTGTCCAAGAAGCATGTGCTCATCATGGACGAGGTGGATGGCATGGCCGGCAACGAGGATCGCGGCGGCATGCAGGAGCTGATCGCCCTCATCAAGGACAGTTCGATACCCATCATTTGCATGTGCAACGATCGCAATCATCCCAAGATTCGTTCGCTGGTCAACTACTGCTATGATCTGCGCTTCCAGCGACCGCGTCTCGAGCAGATCAAGGGTCGCATCATGAGCATCTGCTACAAGGAGAAATTGAAAATGCCAGCCGCCAAGCTGGAGGAGATTATAGCAGCGACCAACAATGATATACGCCAGAGCATCAATCATCTGGCGCTGCTCAGCGCCGGCGAACAGCTGCCGGAGAGTGGACAACAGCAGGCGGTGGCTGCCAAGGATCTCAAGCTGGGACCGTGGGATGTGGTACGCAAAGTGTTTACCGCCGATGATCACAAGCAGATGAGCATCTATGACAAGTGTGATCTGTTCTTCCATGACTACAGCATGGCTCCGCTCTTCGTGCAGCAGAATTATTTGCAAGTGTTGCCGCAGGGCAATCGTAATGAAATCCTTGCCAAGGTGGCTGCCACAGCGGACGCGCTCAGTCTGGGCGATTTGGTGGACAAGCGGATACGTGCCAATTCCGCCTGGAGTCTGTTGCCCACCCAGGCTGTGTTCAGCTCCCTGCTGCCTGGCGAATACATGTGTGGACATTTTACGGGGCAAATCAATTTTCCCGGCTGGCTGGGCAAGAATTCGCGAACCAACAAACGCTCCCGCCTCTCCCAGGAGCTGCATGATCATACACGTGTCTGCACCTCGGCATCGAGGCTATCGGTGCGTCTGGAATATGCTCCACATCTGCTGGCGAACATTGTGCGTCCATTGGCGCTGCAGGGGCAGGAGGGTGTACCCGTTGCGTTGGCTGTCATCAAGGATTATCATTTGTTGCGCGAGGATCTGGAGTCACTTGTCGAGCTGACCAGCTGGCCGGGCAAGAAATCGCCCATGGATGCCGTCGATGGACGTGTCAAGGCAGCTCTTACTCGTTCCTACAACAAGGAGGTGCTGGCCTATTCCTATTCGGCACAGGCCAATGTCAAAAAGAAGCGCGCTGAAGCCGCAGCCGATGACGAGGATAATCTTCTGGGCCAGCAGGATGAGGATGGCGCCGTTGTGGGAGCAATTCACTCCAGCGAAGAGGATGAGGGGAAGGACGATCTGGAGTTAGATGGCTTGATCAAGGCCAAAAAGAAGACGGCTGCTGGCGCTGCCAAAAAAGCAAGCGGAGCAACTGCATCCAAGCCAAAAGCCAAGGCCAAGAAGTGAATTTGGCATTAAAATGCATTCATTTTGTTCCTCAAATTATTAGTTTTGTAAGCAGGCCATTTAACAATACTTATGCATGCATATTATGCGCGATTTATTGCTTAACTTTTTTTGCATCATTTGTTTATTAAACCATGAAATTATATTTTTAAAAAACGCGGTCTCGAAACTGACGAACCCAAAATTACTTTTTCTTCGATTTCGATATGTAATCTATCGATCTATGCGCGAAAAGAAAGCGGCGAGCAGCAGCAGTAAAAGCAGAAAATATGCTTTTACCACAAATACATACAATAAAATAGTGATACATATGCACTAAAGCCTCACAATAATGCCTATTTCCACTCATTTTCATAGGAAAACACAAAATAACTGCTATAGAGACAACAGGTGTATTGATTTTTCTGTTATAAATGGACTGCTAAAGTAACGGCCTTAACATCACTTATCGATATCAACTTAACAGCAGTTGTCGATATGCGAGGCAAGTACTCACTTATGTTAGCATCGCACACCACTAAGCCCAACAACAGCTGTCAGAAGTAAAAATGGCGTTGTCGTGAGTAGTTCGTACAAAATTCATGCACCGCGAACCTATTGCTAAAAAAATGCAATTTGCAACGGTCTAAAATTGACAAGGAAAAAAAGCAATTGTCAACAAAATGTGCGCGTAGCTCTGACAGAACAATTGACAAAGAAAAGTATTTTGGGTGCGTGCAGTGTTCAAGAGTTTAGTTGTTAGTTACATGTGTTTTTTGCCGTTTGCTGTGTTTTTTTCTCATTCACCTTTTTTTGCACCAGTGAAAAAATTCAGAGCCTGTGTGTGTGTGAGTGTCGCTTCCATGTGTATGTATGTGTAAAGGGCGCAGCAATTAGAAAGAAGAAAAAAAATTAAAAATTAAACGAAACAAAAAACCCAGCCCAGTTATTCAAATTCAATTAAAAATTTTCAAAGCATGTTCAGCAATTTGCGCAACTCGTTCGCGTCGCAAATAAAATTTACATGAAAATTCAATAAGCACGCAAAATTCCAGAACACACACACACACACAGATACACAGCATCACACGGACACGAACACGGAGGCAAAGGCAAGTGTAGACTTTGACAACAGTAAATAGGGTGGCGCTGTCCTCTTCGCACAGTCCCCCACTACTCCCCCTTTGGCCAACGAACTATTGTGTTAGGCACAAGGACGTTGCGTATATGTATACACAATACACAATACACAGTAACACAGTTACCAACACAACAATACAATACATGCGCAGAGACACAGGCTACAATTACAGTTAACATTTTGATGGAATACTTTGTAAACACTCCTTGTTGTTGTTTTTTTATTTGGGTGTTTCCTTTGAAATGTTTACCTTTTACGCACACACACACATACACTTTTCTTATCGCCCTTTACGCGTTTTTGAATTCAGGTCATTGCATTTGTTGCTCCCACGCTCTTTGCTCTTTCTCTCACACTCTCTCAGGCTCACTCATTCCCTCTCTCTCTGAGCCACGCTCTGTCTCTTTCTCTCTCTCTCTCTGTCGCACTGCCAGCGTGTTACTGATTACTGTTGATTTTTCAATACATTTTCGCTTTCATTTCGTAGAGATGAGCTTTTGTCGCGCCAATCAAAAATAAAACGCACAACTTGAAAGCACTAGCCAGGAGAACAACGCTACCCCACACCACCCCAACTCTTCAACTCCAACGGTAAGCAAAGCTTCATCTTCCTCTTATTTTTTGATGTTTCAATTGCGCCTTTGGTTTTTTTTTTTGCATAGTTTACATAGAAAAAAAAAACTTAATATTAGCGATAAGTTCGATGACAAATATTTTTACAATTGTGTTGTTTGTTTAGCGGGCTTTCGTGTTCAGCGGCGACTGATAGCAATAACAAAACACGTTGAAATAGAGACACACAGAAACACGCACACACATACATGCATAGATAAACGATGAGCACACAACACTGTTGTTTTATGCTGTTGTTTTTGTTTTTATTTCTGCTGCTGTCTTTATTTACACTTCCAAAGCGCAAAGCGCAGTTCGTTATCAGCTTATAAGTGTGTGTGTGTCTGTGCTGTGTGTTTATGTAGGGGGAGCGATAAGAGCCGACAACTCACTTCGCAGTCTGCGGCTAAAATAAAACGAAGAAGAAGCAGCATGTTAAAAATAACATTTGTTTGCAGAGCTCTTGATTATTGCGAGGAAATTTTTTTTAAAATTTTTTTTTTTTTTTTTTTTGGCAATGCCTCCCTTTTTTTTACCACAAATGCTGACATCATTCGATTTCTGTGTATGTAAATGTGTGTGTGCTTTGCCGATATTAATGAAGTTTTATTTGTGACGAATAGCAATTAATACAGATGGCTAAAACCTTAAAATACATAATTATATATGTATGCAGGTGCAAGCTCCCGACTACGGCATACTCAGTTTTCACAATATAATTCTTAAAACAGCCAAGATTCAATCAAGTATATTTTACAAACTCACAGATCTTCATTATTTATAGAGACTGAAATTCACTTAGAACATTTTGATTGTTGACACATCGAAAATGATCTAATAGCAATACAAGTCTATACACACACACACACACACAAACATATATGTATATCGGGGATTATATATGCTCTGCTTTATTGTATTTTGTACACATAACGTTGATTGCTTGCGCTCCATTTTTAATGAAATTCGAATTGATTTGGTTGTTGTTGATCCTATTGTATTATTGTAATAAATTATTTATTTTTAATATATTATTGACTAGAAAGCTTGCGCAGCACAAAACGGGTTAATCGAACAGATGAAGTGGATCAAAACACAAACACACAGAATCTTAACTCTGTAAAATGGAATTTGCTAGCCAAGGTTCCCAATAGGAAGTATAATGTATATATATATAACATATATATTTATATATATATATATATATATATATATATATATATATACAAATATATGTCGTCAAGTATTGGAGGTAGCTTGACTGAAAAGTGTTGTACAATTTGAAATTGGCACGCGACTTGTAAACAGGTTTTCTTTATCTGTTGTTTTTCTTCTTTACACATTTTCGGCGGCTCGAAGTCGGTAAACGATTTCCATATCCGTTTTAATAAACATAAATTCAGTAACTGCGCTGAGCACTCGGCCTGCATACGAATTGAGCTCAACTTGAGTGTGTGCCTCTGACCATCAGATACTTGGACACTTGTATCGTGTATCTGTGCCTTTGTGTGTGTGTGTGTGTGTCTATCTGCAACCCTTTGAACGTGCTTATAAAAATGTCAGTCAAGTTGCATGCGGCAAGGTTGTCACAGCACTTGATTTTTTTTCTTTCCCCTTATGACATTAGTTTGCTTTTGTATCTGCAGCAAATTGTTATAATTTTTCTATAAATTATGTGCCAAAGAGAGAGAGAGAGAGAGTGGATTGACTCAACTGACTGCTAATATCTAATCAATGTGCCCACTTGAATTTGTTTTGTATTCCCCATTGGCCGTTGATCGCTTGTAAGAGTCTTGGTTGCCATTGGACTTGCGACTGCTTTGTATATGTTTATGCGCACAGACCAATGATTATTCCTACACTTATATTTTTCATTTGTATTTCTCATTTATCAACTAAAAAATGTTTCTATGGCTTAATTAATAGTATCACAAATCCGAAAAATAATGGCCAGAAAAGTCCACTTGAAACAATATAAACACAAATTATTTATACAATATAAAATATAATACAAAGAAAAAATCGGCAAATATGGTTCCCAATATTTGATGATAACTTATTTTGCCATTATGATATCTTCGGGATATGCTTTTCTGGTATTAGTGTCATTACCACTTATTTTAACCAATTCAGCTAAGGCAAATCAGGTGTTTCCTTATCTAAATATGCTCAATAGGTCTAAGGTGCGGTAAAAACGAATACTTCTAAGACAAAACAGTGTACGAATAAATATTGTACTGACTGTATTTAGTTTTATATTTGCATCTTTTTTGTGTGCCTGTGTTGCTTGTCGCTGGCCTCTGCCCCTCGCCTCTGACAACAGAGCAATGCTTTGACAATACTAATTGATTTCCACAGACAAGCAGCAACATAAACACACACACACACACAAACCATGTGTGTATTTACAATTGCGGTTTGTTGACGGAACGTTTCAAGTGCGGCGACTTTCGCATTGGATTCATGAGTTGAAGTTATTTTTGCTAATTTCTTTTGTATTTCTTTGGTTTGTGCTGCATATTAACAAAACTCTTCGTGTCATTGTTATTATTATCATTTTCAACTAACTAACTATGACTGAAATCGATAATGGGCTAAAGTTCCAAGTGTTAATAGCATGGGTTCTTTGTACAAATATTTATAAGTCATTTTGTTTATCCAATGAAAATAACATAACGTTTGGAACCACATGCTGATGGATGTAAAATAATACCATCTTAAACGCATAAAGTGTAGCTCAGAATGTTCTAAAAGTTACATCTCGATTAAGAATCCCGCTGTTAAATGTTTTAATGCTCTGTAATAAAGAATCATCAAAAACTCGAAAATAAAATCCACATTTAACATGGCTATATTTTACCAATATATATATGGTTTAGTATTTATATGATTATAGTATTTAATATATATTTATTTACTGCTGAACTGCTGACTGATTCATACTTCTTTCATACTTTTTGACTGCTGCATGACTATTTCTGCACAGTCTGTCAACTCTCAACTAATCTCTAAGCTCCCTTCTATGAATTCTAGCACTGCTTTAACTCTATTTTAAATAAATTTACCCTCATATAGTTTGTTTTTTTTTCGTATCCTAAACTTGTTAATGTTAATTTAAACAATTTTAAAATATCGCATCATGCATTTGTGCAGCTTGTCTCTCGGAGCATCTCAATTAAAAGAGACGCAAACAATTCCAGACGCCAAAATGAATGATGAATCACTTGAATACTTTCGGGTATTTGTATATACACTCACACACTCACACACACATATGTATTTAGATACAATATGAACTACCTCGAAAAGTACGCACACAAAAAATGGGAAGATGAGGTAGACAGGCAACGAAAAGACAAATCGCTAAGGCAACTGGGGCTGGTTGTGTTTGCGTAGGCAGCTAAAATACACACACATGCAGCAGTGGCATCAACTCATGCCACATGGCAACCGCGACTCCATTTACAGTGCTTTCTTGTACTCGTACTTTGGTTTAAAAATAAAATGCAAAGTAAAACAAATTACGATATCGGTGTGCATGTATAAAAGGATGCAATGCAGCTCTGTCGACCTCTCTCTCTCTCTCTCTCTCTCACTCTCTGTCTGCCTATCTGTCAGTCAGTGCATTTCAAAGTCAACCATTCGGTTCGCTCTTTGTGCAGTTCATTAAAATATGTATTTAAAAACAGGGTTCCCAAACAGTTGCTCTTCTTGTATATCGCTCGCCTTTGTTTATCGTTTCAATTCCATATACAGACCTCTTTCTTTATGATCACTTTATGTGTGTGTGTGTGTCTGTGTATTCAGTTCATAAAAACTCTGCCCTCAGACACACACAGACACACACACGCACACATGTGGCGCAAAAGAATTCTCCGTCAGCGACGCGTTGTCTGTTTTTCAGCCTGTCAGCAGGCACATTTTCATCTCCGGCCGATTTTAATTGCATTTGCTAAGCGAATAACGGTCACCCACATAGAATGCGGTCGTACCAGTTAATCCTTAGCTATAAAACAGCCATAGAACCATAACCATCATTAATGACACAATTGCCGACGACGACGACGACGACAACGAAGAAGAAGAACGTTAACGTCGTCGTTAGCAGCTCATCACCAAACTGGTCGGCGAAATGAATCTGCACACGAGAAATGGGTTAAAGCACCGCTAGCCAAGCCACTTTTGTACATGGGAAAAGCCACATGCCGCCACATGTCCAAAAACATAGTCTTGCCAAATCACGGAAAATTCTAACGCACAGTTTTCTCAATTGATATTGCGTTTTCTTACAGACTCCTGGTTGCCAGAGAGCAAACGTATACTAAATCACTCGCTATAGAACCGCCATAGCCTACACTAACCTATATTTTAGTAGATAATAATATTATCTTGGAGTTTGCTTACAGCTTACATTTTTATGAAAATCTGAAAATAGACATCGTTTTGCAAAAAGCAAAATCCAATCCCAGATAACTAAGATCCAACTAATTTTCAATAAGGAAACTTCGTATTATTTTAAATTGTGAAATTGGGATTTTTGGAATATAGACATAAATTCAGCTAAAAGTTTGTACGTATATGCGAAAATTATTATTATTATTAAAGATTATAAAAGAGTATCTTCTCTCCTATTCCTTGGCAAATAACGCTTTGCTTGCCCGATTTGAGCATCTGCCAGCTAATCCTTGTCAATAAAATCGTTTTAATTGCCAGTTTTAATGACGTTTGATTGATTTTGCAGTTAAAAGAGCAAAGCTCATCTCTGCCACTAACTCTCGCTACTTAGGCATATAAAATGGCTTAAGGTACCGTTATCGAGGCAACTGTCAACTAGCCAACTTTGGTCTGTCAACTGGCTGCGCAACTGTGTCAGCGCTAGCTGCCATATGTGGCAGAGGCATCCGCCAGCATCGTATATTTTGCGTGCCATCCAACTAAATTGGCGATGATGTGCGTGCAGCTTTATGTCTTCACACATATACATATATATCTATATATATATATATATATATATATATATATATATATATATATACTTTCAACTTTCCTTTAGAGTTGTCAAGTTTACATTCCTCTTACCGTTTTTGTACCCTGAACGCATTAATAATTTCAAAAAGGCAATACCGAAGTAGTGTAAAATTGTGTTACAGGCAAAAGAGAGGCATGATTAGGTATATATATTCGTGATCAGTATTAAAAGCTGAGCTGATTTAGCCATAAGAAAAAGCTTTGAAAGCTAAAAACATCACTTTTGATTGATAACTCTCATATTTTGTGAATATCGTTACAAATCGATGGCAACAAAAGACATAAGATAATTGATATTGATGATGAAAAAATTAGGCTCACAACTTCAGAAATATAATTTAATAAATGCTAATAAGCATATTTCATGAATTATGTGTCTTCTCAAACGAATATCCAAAAGTACCCAAAAAAAATTCGGTTTTTTAATGTATTTATCTTAGGATCTCTGCAACGCTAAAAAAATCAAAACTGGGCTTTGCCACGCCCACGACTTAAATAATTAAATCAAACGCAATGGTCCCATGAACAAATAAAAGCTGACACACTGAACATAAGCGAGTGGGCGACCTTATAAGCATTTTGGGTTCTTCGTCTTCCTTTTCCTCGGCCACAAAATTGACAGTAAATAATTAAAAATGTATAAAAAGCCAAGCCGAACCAAACAATGACCCAATAAAAATTGTCAGCCACAAAACAATATACAACATTAAAAGCACATTAAAAATTTAAGCGTTGCACAGCAACTCAAATGAAAATTTATTGGGTGACAGAGAGAGAGAGAGAGAGACACAGTATGAAAAAATAGAGTAACAACTAGTAAAAACACCTGTGAAAATAAATACGCTTATCGCAGGCGACCCACAAAAATTGGAAAAATGACGGCACACAAAGTAAACATGAGAAATGTTGGCCACTCAAAAGAAAAATATTGAATAAAGTGGAAAAAGAGATAAAGAGAACGGTAAAGGTAAATGGGCAGCCCACGTGAGGCGCCTACGCGAAACCGGAAAGCTGAAAAGCCAAAGCTAAAATTGAAGTCGAAGTTGAGGTTGAGGTTATGTCAGCGTCATTGTGAGACGCAAACCTACATGAAAAAGCATGTAGCGTGTAACATGAAGCTAGACGAAGTTTGGCGCCAATTATATTATGTTCGGCCGGTCCCACACAGAAAATATAATAAAAACGAAGCGAATCGAAGAAGAAGAAAAAACAGAATTATGAAAAATTATGATTATTAAGTTGGAGACGAGCCGGCAAAGTTTTACATATTTATGGGCAGCTCGTAAATTTGAATGCGGACGTGGCACGCTGTCAATTGGCAGGCGGCAGATACAGGATGCTCGGCCATTACGAATGGGGCGTGAAATGTGTGAATTTACGATGTGATCTAATGAACCGAACAGTAGTCAGGTTGAGAGCACACCATCTCTTTAAGTATAGTATATATAGAGTATATGTATGTGTGAGCATCGATAACACTTGAACCAACCAACGTCGACGACGTTCAATGACCCAGCACTCAGTCTCTCATTCATGCACTCACTCACTCAACCAGTCATTCAGTCAGTGAGTTGCCCATCAGTGGCTACTTAGTTGCTGCTCAGATAACGACTCTTCCAACTTGAAGTCAAAGTCGTCGTAGACTCTCCGTACATGTCATGTGCCGGCCATAAAGAAACCGAAACCGAAACAGAAACAGAAAAATAAAAATTGGCTGGACTGGTTCAATTGCCGAGCCGCATAAGTCACGTTTTGGCACACACACATAACTCGCGAATGATTAGCATAGCTATAGACAAAGCTCGCATTAGCTCTATGTGTGTATTCAGTTTGGTTCCTAGTGGTTTTCTCTGTTCTCTCGCTCTCTGTGCTAATTGCACGATGATTGATGCCAACACAGAGAAAATGGTAAAATGTGGGCAGTCAAGCTGTAATTTGTTACTGCTGGTCAAGTCTTGCAATTGCTTGATATCAACACAAGCCAGAGGGAGATAGGGAAAGAGAGTTATGTGATATATTAGCTACGGATACCCTGTGTATTATGTAAGTCCTTGAAGCTCGTTTAGGTAATTAAAAGCTGAAACCGTTAATATTGCTACTGCTTAAAATAATGTGTCTTGAAGATTTATTGAGGGGAAAAACTAAAGCAAAAACAAAACGAAACTGATCCCATTAGGTTTTAACACAAGTTCTGTTATTTAAATAAACTGAGTTTATTTTTCTGGAAATATCAAGTTTCACTTACATTTCCTCAAAATTATCATGAGATATTAGCTGTTTACTTTATATTTGAAACTGCAATGTATATGAAACAATACTCAGCTCTAAGGTTCTATAAAATTGTGTCATAAGCATTATTCACTGGAAGTTTAAATCACTTTTTATACTCTGATCTGATACTAAAGATACCAAAATTGCAAAAATCTTATATTTACTGCAACTTGAGAGCTGATGTTACCAATATTTTAAGATAAATTACTAGAAAGAAAAAAACCTAGACCAAAGTTAAGAATTGCTTTCATGATAATACATTTGGTAGCAGTGTATGCCACACTCGGTTACACCCGACAATAAAGTTCTCACTTGTCTTTAAATAGATCCTGAGATACTATAAATTATGCGTATGTTGCCATTTGCCGTACAAATTTGACATCATTCTCGTAGAGTCGTGCCCAAATTATTGAGCCACAGACAATAGCTGTGAGATTATCGTTATGAACTCTCAACGGTTTTGGTGGTTCTTATGTCCATTTATGACTAACTTTTATCTTTTATCTTTGCAGCAAGATGAGGCAACAGTCAGCTGCTGAACGATGAGGAAATCGAGTCCACATGCGCGTTATAAATATTAATGAAGAAACCAAAAACGAAACGAGACAAGAACTCAATTGAGAGCAGCAGCAATAATAATGCCAAACACAAGAATCGAAAGCAACAACAACAACAAGTATAACAACAACAGCAACTGACACTTGAAAAATTGGATGAACTGAGTCAAATGTGAAGCAGATGTGTGGCATGAAGTTGTAGCTTCCACTTTATTCTTCGATTGTTGTTGTTTTTCTCTGCTCTTTCTGGAAGCGAACGAATCAAATTGAGTTGTGCAAACAACCAAAAACAGCTTTATAAACTAACCAAAACGAAGCGAATCGAAAAATAAAAGAAACGAACCCAGTAGCATTCCAAGTCGTAGCATTTAATACAACAAAAGAAAGAAAAAAAGACAAAGAGTCGTGCATGTCTATGCATGATATAAACAGATCCACAAAGATTGGAGTAAGTGCAGCAGCAGAAGCAGTTGGAGACGTCTCCGTGTTGCGGTAACCAAAATTCTCGTGTACAAAATGTCACTTGCCGACATGGGCACTGTAACACGCTCCACAGGTGGAGGAGGAGGCGGTGGCGCGAGTGGATCGCGTCACTATGATCTAAGCAGTGGTGGTGGCGGCGGTGCTGGTGTAGCTGCCGGCGGTCGCATGACACACTCGCTGAGCACACCCAGCGGCGTCGATGGCACCCCCTCAACGCCCAGACATCGCGGCGGCAAGAAGCTGACGGTGCGCATACAAATGCTGGATGATTCGGTTACAATGTTTCAAGTTCAGGTGAGTGCCAAAGCAGCATGTATTATAATAAATTAGAGAAGAAGACCAACAAAGAGCAGCTATCTTAGACATGTCGAAGATCAAATACTTTTGCAGACCTTGGAGTCCATCTGCCGACATCTAAAACTAATAAAGAGAAAATATTTTTAAATAGCGCTCACTTTTTTTAAATAACAGAAAATGTAATGTTCGAATTTTATGTACACAAATATATAAGCAGAAATTATACCATTTTTCTAAAATGTAAAAATTCCTGTAACATTTGTTTTATCAGCATCAAAAATATACTTTCTGAATAATTAGGTGATTAGGTAGTGTCAAAAGTATGGCGAGTAAAATATATAAAATCTTTTTTTGGTTTTATGTGTACAAACTTACGAATTTAGAGAATTATTAAAATTTATTCACTTATTAAAAAGTCCAATTGTGACGTAAAGTTGCAAATACTTTATCTTTAATCAAACCCTAGTTTCGCCAGACACTAAATTTTCTTCAGTAACCAAGCTAACTGTTTTTTATAGTTAATGTTCAAGGTTATGCCATAATAGAAATCATTCCAAATCAAGTTTGGTATCTTTAAATTTGGTTTTATTATTATTATTCAATTTTCGTTGATTTATTGCTGGGCTTCCGCTTGCTCGAACTGGTTTCCATACAAGTTTTCAATTACTTTTCGCCGCTACGACAAATAATGCTAAGTCTTCAGTTATTTGCGTCATGCCTCTGGTTGCGATGTGCGCAACAACTTTTCAATAATTCTATTAAAAAAGTTTCATTCCGGCTGCATTATCATCAATTTTGTTGACTTTTCCATGGCAATTGCCGCCCGCGCAGCGGGGCGCAACCATTGTATCGTTTTTTTTTTTATTTTTTTTTTTATATACCCATTACCCATTTGGCGAGATAAGCTCTTAAGAATGTTTTCAGTTATACAAAAACAAAATTCAAGTACAAAGCCTTTTGTTGGATAAATAAATTGGCGTCAAAATAAAAGCCAAGAAAATTTACTGTGTCATGGCAAATGAAACGTTGAAGAAAATACTGATAAGCTGACAGCTAAAAGGAAAACCAGAAAACTGCAATAAAAAAGTGAATTTCACTTTAGACAGCGGACAGAATAAATTGCGCCATAATTGTATAACTTTAATGAATTTATAAAAACAAAATTCGGAATAGAATAAATTATGGTAAAAACGGTACAAGTAAAGAATTTAACTTTTTTTTAGCATAACAAAGCTTTAACTTCCATCATGAAATATGTGCGAGAATTTAAATTGTCTCATTGAATAGTTTCTAGTTTGGTTATGCAAAAATTTAAAGAGAATTATCAAATAGTTTTAGCTGTAAAACTTTATGGGCCATGCGTCAAAAACATTCTTGTTCAACTCGCCACAAACAACCACAGGCCAAATGAGCGCGGTTATCGTTTTGCTGACCCATTCCCATATTAGATTACACACATAACGATGGAGGCCGTTAAGGAGGCCGAAGAATACCCTGTAACTATTGGAATGCTTCGATAAAAGACGATATATAAATCGTACATTATTATTTTATAGCATACAATTCATTTTATGTATGAAACATTTGCACATCTTCTAAGATATTTTAGCCTCGCATATGCAATACCAATTCATATATATGTATGTAGTCGGTAAATTACTAATATATATCATCCAATTATTGTATCAAACAATCATAAATTTATATATACATCGTATCGTATCATACCAGACATATTCTCAAAACGTTTTTACGTGCATTAATAATGCACTTGACCAAAATTGCGCTTAACGCGTTAACAGCGCACAAATTGTCTCGACCACAAACTGGTTATGGTTATGGTTATAATAATTGGACTTTAGTGGCTTTGGTTTAGGGGTTGCTTTTTGCTGACCATCTATTTATAAAGCTGCAGTCCGGGCTTTCGTGTCAATAGATTGCACAAGCGTTACGTATACGCGGCGTGTGCTCACATAAGGAATGAAATGACTATGTTTGTGTGTGTTTGTGTCGCTGGCAAACACATTTGTTACGTGCTTCAATTTTTAATAAGTCCGCAGTGGACGACGACGGCAATGTGAGTAAAAAAGTGGGTTGTGCAACTTGTGGGTGGTTGGTCTGATTGGCCGTGGGGTAAACTGCCAGCCAGCAGATGCTATAAAATAGTTTTGCATGTGGCACTTTAAAAAGCGCTCAACATTTACAGTTGCAGCAGCAGCGCCTCAAGTGCAACTGGTTCACAAGGGTTTACTCTTAACCCAAACCAAGCAACCCACACACAAAAGCACCACAACACAACACATCACACACACACACACCCACACCCACACAGACACAAAAGTGCCGGCAGCAGCCACAACAATAGCTCAAAACATGTAGTTAAACTTTAGGTGAGTGGGCTGAGACTATGAGATATCCTTTTAGATTAATGCATTAAATAATTTTTTTTTTTTTTTTAAAAATGTAAATGTAAATTTAATCTGAAAGATTTTTACTATCATAAAAATATAACTTTTAATATAGCCACATTTTACAAGTAAGTACACACACGGCACACCCTCCCTTGCGCCTTGGCTTACAGGGTATAATAATGGTGTAACTAACAGCAACCTTTTCGTTTGTTGCAACAACAAATTTTTCGCCCCACTTTTCGCCGCTCACAACATGTTGTAAAGTGAGCGAAGCCTCTAAAATGTGTTTGTCTACTGTGAGGGGGGTTGGGTCTGGGTTTGGGTTTGGGGTTGAGGGCAATCAGGGCGTGGCCACTTCAACTAAAAACCGAGTAAGCCTTTTGCTTGCCTGGGCTAATGGAGCCAGGAAGTGGAACAACACGGAAACAACTAGAAGAACCCATTAACAAAACCAAAAATGACTAAAAGCAGCACACAGCCAAACAGGGGGAAACCGACCAATGCAGTGTAGTCCACAGAACAAGAAGAACACAAGAACATTTAGCAGGAATGGCAGTCGTCCTGTGTTTGCATTAATGCAATTTGCGGTCAAATGCAACTAAATAGCAGCAAGAACTGAAAATAACAACAACATCGACAAGAATTGGTCTCGCTTATGTGTGGCCTCAGTTCGTAGACCTCAAATGAACCTCAGACTGAGCCAGAAACAAAAAAATAAAAATTAAATAAAATAAAATAAAAGCCAACAAACAAACTTTATTTTTGGAGTCGGCAAATGAAGCGGCGCAGTCGCGGCCGCAACACTTCCTCTGCCCGACCAGCTACCCACAAGGGGAAAAAACATTTTTCTTATTTTTTTTTTGTGTTGTTGATTTGTCGGCAGCTTCTGTGTTGCTTCAGCTGTTGGCTGCCTGCCTGCTGTTGCCTGCTTACTTTGTTGGCCCGGAACACATTTTGGCCGTCAGCCAAACACTGTAAATGCCTGCCACGCCCGGCTACAGGCACCAGCCGCCCCTTCTGGGCCAGCCCATATAGCACTTGTCGCATTAATCTCATATGTATGCGTCTCCATTTCCACTTCGGAGAGGACCTTTATAAATAATTATAAATTTAAATTCATATTTTGTATATGTTGCCATACTCGATCTAACTCTATGTATGTACATATGCGTATGTATGCAGGCATGTATGTATTCGGTGTACTGTGTTATATATTAATGCAATTTCATTTAATGCTTGGCTGGTTTCCTTTTGGGAAGCAGTTGCAGTTGCCAGAGATGGATGTGATTCCAGGTCGCCTTCGTTGGCAGGTGCTGGATTTTTGGGGGCAAGTGTTCAACTATAAATAGGATTTATTTTCAGAAATTGGATGTGCTCGGACATGCTACAAAGCTGCTGGCTGAGTGCATTTAATGCCTTTGCGACTTCTTCTTCGAGCTAAGAAGAAAAGTTTTCGCATGTGTTTTACTTACAGTTCCACCCGATTGAGCAATGCGAAAAGAGCAAATAATGTTGAATGTCAAAGTTAAAATATAATTATCATTGCAATATATACAAACTATCTCTTTGGGAACTCCCTTAATTCAATATAAGCAATCTTCTTGAAACTTAGTGTGCTTTTGCTGAAGATAGAAGATGACCAGATCGGACAATTATATCACATAGCTGAACATTCAGTCGAAAGATGAGTTTTAATAATAAAACCCAATCTAAACTCTATTAAAGAGTTTCTATATAGTTTGCTTATATTGTTGTTATAAGTTTAATTGTGTGGTAGTCTTTGTGACCGTAATGGATCTATTTATTGATGCCAATCTTAAGTATATCAATTATGACTGTACATATTCGGCAGCAATTGGTATCCAACAGGTTTAGGTTTATCTTTGACTAGCATCAGGTTTACTTGATTAATTTGTATAGCTAAATTGATGGGTTTGTTTATTTATTTTACCTTATTTACACTATCTTCAGTTGCTTATAAATTTAAAAGCAGGCAACATTAACAAACTTGTTCATTAGTTGTGTGGTAAAATGAGCCCGCATATCTGCAAATTTATTGCGACAGGCAGCTGTTTCAATAGACAACAATGTGTGTGTGTGTGTGTGTGTGTGTTAACTGAGAAATGAACAAAAGCCATCCAACATTGCAGTTAGTGGATTGAACAGCTTGAACCACGCCCTCCAAAGCAACGGACAACAACACCTGCAGCCGGAATGAGACCAGATGACACTTGCATCTCCTGCAGCTCCAGCAACAAATTGAACGAGAGCCAATTGTCAGCACACACAAATATGTGTGTGTGTTGTGTGTGTGTGTGTCTGTGTTGGTTGGTTGGTTGGTTGTTTGCATTCAGTAGCAGCTTCCTGTGATAAATCCGTTGTCAGTACTTAGTAGCCGAGCCGCGCCCAAAGTTAATTGGCTGTTTGTCGTTGTTGAAAATCCCAAATTGGTTTAGTGGATTGGCCTACAAAGCAGACGACCCTTGATAAAAGTTCGTCCAGGGAAAATGTCAAAGTTTGGGTGTGGCTTTTTTGGCCATTGTTGGATGTAAGGGTTTGTGCTGCCACCCCCCGTCGTCATCCCCTTCAGTTCATCAAATGCAAGTGCAGTTCCTGGAGCTGACAAGCTCTTCCACGGCTCGGCTCTTCTCATGGGAAAACCCGCACATTTATCTTCTGCCTTGTCGGTTTTCTTCTTCTTGTCGTTTTCCAACTCTTGTTGTTTGCCAAAATTAAATTAAATATGCCTCAGTTATTGTGTAAACTGGCAAAAGCTTGTGTAAATTTCATTATAGTTTAGCAATTAGTTGCAAATGCTGCAGTCCAGGGTTTAGGGCGTGGCGCCACAAGGGAAAAGTTGTGTAAATGTCATAAATAGTTTATGAGACTGCCGTCTAAAGGGAATTCAGCGACAATTCAATTGTGCTTTTGTTACAAAAGCTTCCAGTTTATGGCCAACAGCCTTGCCAGAATATATTGCCAATTATGAAGCGAATTTCAAGTAAAGTTTTTTCTGTTCTGTTCAAAAAGTGATTTGCGGTCCAAATTCTGAATGCATTTAGTTCTTGTACCTGATGGTTCAGTAAAGACTCTCAAATAATAAAAATAAAAAGTTTTAAAAATAAATTTTAAGAAGTTTAATGCTTTTTTTTCTTGCCTACTACATGCACCAACTTCTTTATGTATAGTCTTGATGCTCAGAACGATATGTTCTTGCAGCTGTTCTTCATAAGTTTAAATACAGAACAGCTGGCAACACGACTATCTGGACTATTTCATAGCTTTCATGCACAACATCGTCCAATGAATATGCAATGCAATGCCACATTTATAGTGCTCAAAATCGGTTACATAATAAATCTGAATCTCTGCCTACAATTTGCTGCCCTACACACTTCATCAGCATATTTCCCCAATGACCTCAACTCGGCACGAAAATGTTGCGCAACTTTCCATTTTTATTTTCGCCATTTCTGTTTTTTTGTTTTTGTTTTTGTAGTGTGCTGTTCTCATAAAAAATGCATCAGCTATGCTATTCCTTTTGTGTGTCGGCAAACTATTTGTTATTTCATTGTTTTAGTTGAACTCGCTGCCTGCTTTCGGCGCACATTTCAATTAAAAAGCGGCGATCCTTTCAACAAGAATCCGCATACACATTATCCATGGTGCTAGATTTGTATGTAATATGAAAATTTATAGGCGATAATTTTTCTTATACATATGTGTGTATGATTAATGACAGTTTTGTGTTGTCAGGACCAAGATTCGACCACACCCAAAAGCCCATTTTGCAGTATGGTATATATGCCAAAAACTGACACATGAAATATTCAAATATCAACAAAGAGCGAGAAGGGGAATGGAGAGGTTTGGGGTGCAGAGTTTAATTACATTTTGGCACGTCCTGTGGGCTGACAGTATATCACTTATGACAAGGTCACACAATGAAATCGAACTGGAAAGCAAGCACTTTGCTTGATTGCCACTCGAATGATATGCAGTTGCTGCTGAAGTGTCCCTTTATAGGAGCGGATGTTAACATTTCGATTTGCCTAATGGCACAAAGGTGTAGCAGCTGTTCAGGACTCGACTCGACTCGGGTTGTTCCAGCCCCAAATTAGCATATTATGTATGCCACATAGTCTCTAACTTAAACATGTGTTGATGCCATCACCTATTAGCAAATTGAAGGACATCTCAAGGAGACATTGAGTTGAGTTGATTTCTCATTTATATCGTCTTGTTAATGAAATCCCAATTTCGAGCAGTTTGCGGTTGTTGTGTTAATGAATTGCGACTTTACAGATATTAGAAAGAAGCCATTAAAGTTAAATGTTCGAGTTTATCACTTAAATTAAATTATTCCATTCATTAATATTGAGAAATTACTTGGCTGGCAATATCAGTTTCGACCAGTCAACAAATGATTTGAAATCAATTTTACGCACAATTTACGCACGACCTTCAGCAATTGGGCAATTGGGCAACTGGGCGTGTGGGCGTGAACAGCAATCGCTGGCTTTGCTCGTTAAGCTCGTTGAAATTTAATCTGCGTTTTGAGATTAGACGAGCATAGTCCGAAACGCTGCCAGACGCCAGCAATTGCTTTGTGGGCGATGCCCGTCTGATTGTATTTAAATAAATTTCAATTGAGTTAACTGGCTAACCCAAACTGGCGACTGCTAACTGGGCCACTCGGAAAACTGGCTGGGCATCGTCTCTGCCAGCAATTAGTTTGTTGTATAAAATGTAGTTCGTTCTGCACTTTGCCCGCTGCCAAATTGAGCGAGGCGTGGCTGTGCCAGCGCAATTGCATACACACATTTACATATATATTATTTAGCGCCATCTAATGGCATTTTTAATCAACTCAAATGGTGTGTGTCGCATACACACACACAACATGCATACACACTGTCAGGCCTGGTGATTTATGTGGCACTAATACTTGTCGCCAAGTTGCCAAGTTTTGAACTGTTTTTTATAAATAGGCTGTGGAGTGCCTAGAGTCAAGCGAGTGCATTAGCCGTTGACATTTGAAAAACAAAGCTTTCAACTTGCATAACATACACGAAATTGTAGCGACTTTTATTAAAATGAATCCTTGACTTTTAACTTTTAACTGACATAATAAAATCTCAAGCGATTTTCGTGAGGAATTCTATTTGATGCATTGTTCTGTCTTTAATTTAAATTTAAATGTATTATTTTTAAACATTTTTTTTAACTGATTATCAAATATGTTTTGCTTCCAGGCCAAGGCTTTGGGTCGTGTGCTCTTTGAGCAGGTTTGTCGCCAGCTTAACTTGCTGGAAGCGGACTATTTTGGTCTGGAGTATCAGGAAATATCCACACATACCAAATACTGGCTGGATCTGGAGAAGCCCATGAATCGTCAGGTGGGTCTATCTCTCATCGATCCAGTGCTGCGATTCTGCATTAAGTTCTACACACCAGATCCAGCACAGCTGGAAGAGGAATATACCAGGTACAATTAGTCAACATATTTACGCTAAAGACTGTTTAACTTTAACTCCATTGCCATTGCATAGATATCTGTTCTGTTTGCAAATCAAACGAGATCTGGCCACGGGCAGTCTGCAGTGCAATGACAATACCGCGGCTCTTATGGCCAGCTACATAGTGCAGGCATCGTGTGGCGACTATGTGCCCGAGGATTATCCAGACCACACGTATCTGTCATCGTATCGCTTTGTGCCACATCAGGATGCCACCATGCAGCGCAAGATCATGGAGAATCACAAGAAGCACTTGTAAGCTACACATAGTTCAATTTCTCGGTATTCTTAATTCAGGTGATTTTCTTATTTTTTTTGTATTTGTTTTTTTTTTTTTAATTGTAGTGGCCAATCGCCCGCAGAGGCTGACCTCAATCTGCTGGAGACAGCGCGTCGCTGTGAGCTTTATGGGATGAAAATGCATCCCGCTAAGGATGTGGAGGGTGTGCCCCTCAATCTGGCCGTTGCGCACATGGGCATTACAGTCTTTCAGAATATAACGCGCATCAATACCTTCTCCTGGGCCAAGATACGAAAAATTTCATTCAAACGCAAACGTTTTCTGGTCAAGCTGCATCCCGAGGGCTACGTAAGTGTGAAGTGTGTGTGTGAATTACCAAATTTGATTATTGATTATGCCTATTTTACAGGGCTACTACAAGGACACCGTTGAGTTCTTCTTTGAGGGCCGCAACGAGTGCAAGAACTTTTGGAAGAAGTGCGTCGAGAATCATGGATTCTTTCGCCTCACGGCCGTGCAGAGCACACAAAGGCGCAAAACTCGTGTACTCTCACGCGGCAGTTCTTTTCGGTGAGCATGTGATGTTTGTTTTTCTATTCAAATCCTTACTTAAACTTTTGTTTTATTCATTGGACGAAATTTACAGCTACAGTGGCAAGACACAGAAGCAAATCATTGAATTTGTGCGCGAAAATTATGTAAAACGTCAGAACTTCCAAAGGTAGGTTATATATAAAATAAGACATCAACAACAACTGAAGCAACAACAAGCAGAGTCGCAAGCAGCAGCTTTAAATGCCTGTAACAATAATGCAATGTTCATTTGTTTTGTGATTCTTATTGGTTTTTAAAATATTGCATTTATTTTTAATTACATTTTTAAGGGCTGTTTATACCATACGAAAAATGTTATATATTATTCATGGTAAAAAGAGCATTTCAGCATTTAAAAATCGATTTACTCTATGACAAAATGAATATTATACAATATTTCTATTTCACTTTTATACATTATTCAATAAGTATACTCGATTGAACTTGATTTAAAAGCCTTGCTTACTTTTACCCTTTTTTGAATATCAAAAAAAAAAAATTTCAAGCTTATACTACTCCCCATATGAATAACCAATAACCAACCCTCAAAAAAAAAGCTATGCCAATTGATTATGTGTACAATTTGATTGTGCGTTTTATACAAGACAGCAAAATCATTTTATAAAGAAACTCATCCGAACACATTATGAATCATCAACGTGCTCATTTTATTTCACTTGTTTTTCGTTTCAACTGAATTTTGCGTACGAACTTCTATTATATTTTTGTTTCAAAAACAATTTTTCAAATCCCACAACTTCCCCTCCAGAAAAACACCACATAAGATTTGGGCCGCATTGTGGCGCCAAGTCAATGAGAAAAGAGAAGAGGATTAAAATAACCAATTGGTCTTAAGTACAAATCAAAAAACAAAAACAAAGCACAAAACTAAACAAAATCTAAAGAAAGAAAAAAATATATATATATATTTATATATACAAAACGAAATATTTAAAAGCAAATCTCGTAGTAAATTGTACAGAAGCAAACGAAAACAAAAGCATTTCAAACTAAAAATCTATTTATTTTGTGTTCTTATGATTTGGAACATGTGTATTAATCAACGTCTTAATAATGTAGATAATCAGCATTTTTTATTTGTATACAAAATTTGGCAATTGGCAAATAATTTCTGCGTACTAATTTCATATATCATATTTATATGTTTCAATCGAACCCGGCCTCTTACTATCGTATCCAAGCTCAAGTAATCATCAAAACGCAAGCCCTTCATTAGTATACTGAACCTCATTCGCATCACATCACAGCTCTTTCCCCTTCTCTCTCATATCGTGTGTTGTATTTAGTCTAGTCTAGTTTGATCCCAAAACGAGTTATGCATCGTTTTGCTGCTTTTCTTTTATATACCTGTAAACATGTGTGTTTTGTTTAGACTGTACACAATTCACATAGTTAACTAAAAACCTTTGTTTGCCCCACTACCCCTAAATGTGTAGTAAATAGCTATAAATATATATCTGTGTTCTTACCTAAACCCTTAACATATCTACTTAAATAAGTAGCTTAGTCTGTACAATAATATTAAAACTATAAACAAATATATAGCGGATTTGTTTCGGTATTGAAAGAATTACCATATGCCTATGAGGTTCACGTTTCCGAGCAACGTTTCTTCATGATGCGCTCTTCTTTAATATATGCTAGGCCTATCCTTTAGCTAAAATAGTTTATGTTGTGTGCGTGTGTGTCTAATTTTAAGTTTTATTTTGTATTAACTAACCAATTTGAAAAACTTTTGCTTTAATTAAAATAACCTGTTAATAATTCCTTAAACTGATGCAATTGCCTTTTTGCTAAAAAAAAATAAACAATTTTCTGAGCTCCTCAAAAGCTCAACCAAAAAATCAAACTAAAAAGTGCTTAACCAAACTTAAAACTAAAAATTTAAAAAAAAAAACTAACTAATACGAAAATAAAATTACACTAAAGATGAACAAATTAAAATGCTTAACTAAGATAAAAATCAAAAAAAAAAAAACTGAGCATGTGAAAATAAAATCGTGGTATCCTCTTGTCTTTTCTTTTGCTGCAGGTCTCAGTCGTTCCGGCAAGGGCCACTGAATGCTAGTAGCCGAAGTCAGTCGCATACGTATGTGAATTCCAGCATTTCAGCCAATCCCCTACTCCCAATTGACACTGGTTTGTATTTATTTTATTTGTTCAATTGTTCGATTATTATTATATTTCTTGAAATATCGTTTATCGCTTATCGTTTCATTTCGTACATAGTTCAAAGAGTTTCTCTCTCTTTTGGTTTGCTAGCGGAATGTGTAGCCATGGCGATAAATTTATATCAATATAATTATATCTATATATCTATATGTATATATGATTTGCCATACTACTTGCATATTATTTTGGGTGTGTTTTGTTTTTTGTATTGCAAACTACAGCGGCATGGGACTATCGCAATCAATGCAGCGACTCGATGACCCCTTCTCTGACGAAGAAGGCAGCGGATACCTTGGATCGCCGACGCGACAATCCTACAGACCACATGCGTTCTCAAGTGAGTGCTACCCAAATCATATTATAAGGCATTTGATTTGTAATCGCTATGGAATTATTGTTTAGGTCACAGCAGCCCAGGTGGAGATCTATCAGACGAAGAACTATGCAGCGGAATCGCCAACCTCAGCGGAGGAAGCGGCATGCTCGGCGGAACGTCAACACCACTCGGCAGTGGCTATGGACCAAATGAATTCGAACCGCTCCCTTTCACCACAGGCTCCGCAATCGTGGACTTCACCCAGCCACAGCAGCAGCCAGGCACAGCGCGCTCCCGATCTGGCTCGTGCGCATCAAGGCGATCACAATATAGGTGAGTCCTTTTTTTTTGTATTCCTTGAATATTACGACTCCAGTTTCATCTATAATATATTTTTGTTAAGTTTATATTTTGGGAGAATAACGTGATAGTATATAAAATGGAGTTTCATCAATAATTCTGTGATTTTTATTATAACAATCAACATTTTGATTAAAAATCAAGCATAATAAAAGTAATTTTACTTAGAGCCACATCATTAATGTTTATATTGTAGTTATATTAAGTTTATGACATTAACTTAAGTTTATTTTAGCTCTAACTCTATTATTTATGTTTAAAGTATTTACAGTGGCTTTAACGCCCCAAAAATACTGTACAGCAACCTCGATTTATTATGTTTTCAGTGTTTTCAGCCTTTATTTTTGTGATCATCCAGTTGAGTTCGATACGTTTTCGGTTTGTTTCGGTTAAATGCCGGCTCACACTTGTTCCCATCGTGCTAATGCTCAATTCTTTTAATTACGCGCGTGTTCAGGTCTGAGCCACTTGTCCCACTTGTACAGCAGCAGCACGCCTCGTCGAGTCTCAGTGGGATCCCAAGCGTATGTCCCTGCCTCGCCGCAGCTCATCAGCATCAGCACCAACATCAACAGCACTCACAACAACAACAACAACACTATCAACAGCAACAGCACTGTGGGTCGCCATTCGGTGGATCTCAGCAGCTCCATGGAATTGGAGGAGCAGGAGGAGGAGTTGCTGGAGCCTGCGGATTTGGAGGAGGAGGAGGAGGAGGAGCCTATGGGGGAGGAGGAGGAATTGGTGGAGGAGGAAGCGGATTCGGACTTGACAGCATCTACCATCAATCGGGAGACTATGGCGGCAGTCTCACCGGCCTCAGCCATGGCCATGGCCAATGCCCGTCGTCAGCCGCTTCGCTCACAGGAGTCCCAATCGCAAACTGTCACCCCAGTCCATTATAGCAGTACCAGTTATTCGATGTCTAAACAGTGTATGCTCAACAATGCCAACGCCAATGCCAACTCAACCGAAACGGAAACCGACAACATCATCTACACTGACATCAACGATATGGGCCACTACAAATATCCCGATTTTCACAGCTCTCAAATGGAGCACAAGATCTCCAATAGCGAGCATCTAAATCTCAATGATCGCAACGATATCTATGCAACGGTCAATCGCAAGGCCAAGTCAAAGACCCGCGAAAAGCATTTCAGCGATGAATTCATCGATCAATCGATCCTACAGTATACCAGGGCCAAGCAGCTGGGCATTCAACCTGTGCCCGTACCCATACCCGTACCAATGCCTATGTTACAGCAGCCTAGCACATCGGCCTATGCTGCCGCCCAGGAGCGTAACTATAACAGCTTGAACTATCAGTATCACAATGATCTCAATCATCCATCGGAATCGTCTTCCTCATCGTACTTTGGTACGGGCTTTGGAACAAAGCGTTCAGCACCAAATAATGAACGGGTGAAACTCGCGCAATCCGAGAACTATTTAACACCCTCAGTGGATTCGCAGAGTTCCAGGCACACGCACTCGCTGCCCCGCAACTCGGAGTTGTCTGGCGTGGACTCTGTCGATTCATATGATAGCCACTATATAACACATCATCCGAGACGCAGCTCATCGGAGAAGCTCGAATATCAAATGGCATCGGGTAATCTTTACTCTACGGCTCAGTTTGTTAAGCCCGAACAGGCGGCAGTGCATTACATGGACGATGAGGACGATCAGGAAGACGATCCGGATGGCGAGAACATCTATGATCAGGTGGAGCGTGAGTCTTGGCTAAAGAGCAGCTCCTGCAAGGATCTCTTCGAGCGCTACAGCAGCTCCAACTATGATCGCGAACAACCCAAACCAATGACCGCATTCGATAAAGAGTTTCTCTCTTCGAATCGCATTGATTCACCAGTTACGCGCTACGATGATTCAAGGCATTCCTTGTACTTCGTCAAGAATCATTCAATTGATGCGCATCAGGACTTTTCACCACTTCCGCACAGCAAGGTCTACTCATCCAGTTATCCAGGCAGCACGTACACCACCCAGGAGCACAAACGCCATCATGGACAGCAGCTGGACTACACTGGCTCCCAGGATGATATATCTCAGGATAGCTATGAGCTGCTCGAGAAATATGACATTGATTTCTTTAGCGGACGTCGCCGGTCCGATGATCATATGCGCTCCTGTTCGCTGGACTCTGGTAACTATATACCCAGTGATGATGAGTCCGTCTCTGAGCAGCCCAAATATCGCTCAGCCATCGATGTCAAATCGAAATCAGCTGCTGATATTATGAATGAGATTTGGGATGCTGAAGATCCGCGCTATTTGCCACGCGAAAAGCTCTCCGTCAAATCGGATGGGAACTTTTACAAGAAAATTCAGGAGGCTCTGACGCGCACCTCCAGTCAGGAGAGTCAAAGCGAAATGTTTGAGACAAAAATTTCACGTAGCTCGGACTCGAGTAAGAAATCCCGTGACAGTCTATATCACACGGATAGCAAGAAATCGCGAGAAACAACCAAAAGCAAAACATCCGTGGTATCCAGTCAGGATTCCAAGGAGTCGCTAGTTGGCGATTGTTTTGGTCGCAATTACGAGATGCCAACGACCACCTGCAAGAAGGTCAAGCAGTTCAACAAGAAGGAACTCTACGAAAAGTTTGCACAATCGAGTCAAGAGTCAAAGAGTGATTACTACGATGCCGTCGAGCCAGTCGTCGAAACGGATGCTCTCTACACCCGGCCCAAGGTCAAGAGTCACGATTGTCTGCTCTCCGACACGCACAGCTCGACGGCCAACAGTTCGTTCTACGACAGCCGAGATACATATTCCACCTTTCCGAGTAACAAGACGCATAAGACATCCAAGGTACATTCGATCAGTTTACAGAATGTGGAAATTGAACGTAATGCCAAGTCTTTTGGCAGTAAATCGCCGGAAACTGTATCGACGCCGGCGTCTGGTATGCGCTGCATGGAGAAGGATATCCAAACGGGTGACTCGATCGATCAACCGGTCCCCATCAAAAAGGGTAACTCGCAATCATGCAAAATCTCTGCATTTCGACGACGTTCGGATAGCGAGAATATCTTTAGCTTTGATCAAGATCGAATCGAGTGCATACAAAAGTACACCAAGCAATGGGAGGGTCAACCGAAAGATGATAAGGCCAAGCAAAGTCCGGAGTACCCACTAACTCCCGAACTCATCTCTGAATTTGAGAAGCAACAGGCGCGTGTGGTGCATCAGAAAATCACACGCAAGGAGGAGCTAATGGCAAAGACCCACTTTGAGGAATACAATCCCATATTGGTGCCTCTGAACTATACCCATGCCACAGTGGAGCGCACCAAGAGTGATCCCAACTCGTTGGCGAATCGCGCCCGCCTCGGCAGCAATTCGCGTCGTCATGTGCTGATGCATCAGAAATCCATAGATCTAACGCCAGCCGATTCGAGTGATGAAGATTACATCTATAAGCAAATACCAAGCGCTCCACCGCTCTGCAAGGCTCATGGTAACTTTGAAATACCCAAATGTTTTGATGGTGGCCAGCAGCCAGTCGTTCAAGTAGATTTGCCCAAGACTGGCTTTGAGTTGCCAAAGAGTTTCTTTCGCGACTATGAGCGACGTTTCACCAAGGTCCTGAAAGAGGATATACCCTATGTGTTGCACAAGCGACACATTATGAATGGAACCGCACCGTCACCGGGCGATAAAAAGCATAGCAAGCCCAAATCGCCAAAATCACCAAAATCTCCAAAGTCACCGAAATCGCCAAAGTCACCGAAATCACCCAAGGCAAACGCTGTAGTTGTGCCAGGACCGGCTGACTTTCTGCCAGACATACTGGATAGTCTGCTGCCGGCAGAGACCAAAGAGTTTCTCTTTACCCAAAACATTGATCTATCCAAAGTGGATCCGATAACACTAGAAATAGACAAAACAATACCAACCATACAGCTATCGTCACCGAAGCGGGACATTACCAAGCAAATGGATGCATCGACGCTGGAGAAATTGAACAAGAAACTGAGTCAAATTGAGAGCGATTCGGCGACAAGTTCGCGAACCGAAAGCATGCAACAGCAACAGAAGCTGGAGCAAAAACAGATGGAGCTCATACAGAGTCTGCGCAAGGAACTGCAGGCGAATGCGCGCAAGGCCAACAAGCCGAGGGTAATACCCAAGACAAAGCCATCGGGCAAGTCCAAGAAGGGTAAGACACGAATTACCTCATTCTCATCGGATGATGAGAGTCTGGACTCGGACGATGTCTTTGGTTCGGCGGAGGCCATACCGGATCGCCTGGAGTTCTCACCGCCGCAGTCACGCAAAGAGATCGAGCCCATCTTGCGCATCGAGCAAAGTCGCCTCATTTCGGCCGCCTGGGGCAGGGGACAGACAATGAGCTCCACAGAAATCGAGGGCTCACCGCCCCAGTGTCGCCGTCTGGCCGATCTTGAGAGTCGCTATCACACACAGAAGCTCGATCCGCAGTATGCCAATGCGACCGAATTGCGTCGCATATCGGAGCGTTCGATATCGATACCATCGTCAGAGGATGAACCGCATCTGCCAATGCGACGCATGGACGAGTGCACCAATGACTATCAGCGCAATGAAAATATTCCATCACCAATTTTCGAGCATGCCGAGTTCTTTCGCAGCAACGATGATATCTACGAGACATGCCATGAGGAAAAGATCACCGGCTCCGATATTGATTACACGCTAAAGAAACAAACGGCCAAGTCAAAGGTCAAGCTGATTGAGGAAATAATCGATTCGTCGATTGTGATGCGCTCGAAGGGACATGCTCCCATCTTGTTTGCCCATGCCAGACTCAATCTGTCGGAGGGTTCGGTTTCCCTGCAACGCCAGCAGGCCACACAGCAATCGCCGACAACGGAACGACGGACGAAGAGCTTGGATACGCCGGTTATATCCCTGCATCGTTTGCCACCGATGAATGCGTTCTCATCCAAAGACGATACCGTTGGCTTTGAGGAAGAAGGCGAAATTCTTGAGGAGAAATCGCTCGAGCAAGTGAATCAAACTGCACAGCAGCAGGAGGATGATCTGGCAGACAGCATACATTCATGTGCCGGTTCAATTCCCACACAGAGCAGCTACAATGCAAATGAACGGGATTCACTGCTCAGCGCTGTGACCATTGACAGCGAGGAACTGCAATTGCTCAATCAATTGAAATACATTGAAAAGATTGCGCTACAAGGCGTCAAGATCAAGGACAAACGAAAGTCAAAGATGAAGCTCAAGAGTGGCGATCATTTGATATTAAATATACCGAAATATCGATTCACTGACTGGTCACCCTACAGTTCCGCAAACAGTTCACGCAAAACATCGCCCGGCGTTTCGAGGGCCAGCAGCATCGAGAGCACCGGCAAAGGTAAACTGAAGACATCGGAGCCGTACAAGGGCAAGCATATATCGCGCAGCCGGCCGGAATCGAGACGCACCAGCGCCGATGACATCAAGGCTGGAAGAGATGGCCGAGGTAGCAAAAAGTCGAGTCCCAAGGAGCGTCCGCGCTCCATTGAAATGCGTCGCCTGAGCAAGGACAAAAGCAAGTCGCAAGAGGAAACCGAGGCGGACATTGCCAAACGCAAAGAGCGCCAACAAAAGCTGTACGAGTCCGCAATGAAGCAAACAATAACAATGCTGAGTCCGGTAAAGGATACGCTGCCCGCTTTTCCAGCGCCCGAAGATAAGATACTGGTGAAGACCGAGGGCGATAAGATAATCATTGAAACTGAATTCAAGTCGAAGGCGGAGGATCATGTCCTCATTGCGAAAGCACCGCGCAAACTGGACACTTCGCTGGTAAAATTCAGTCGCAGCTTTGACGAGGGTCGTAGTCCCGATAAACTGGACAAGGCCAATCGCAGCTTTGAGGATCGCAACAAGTCCTTTGAGGACTCTGAGAAATCCGATATACCCGAAGACATGATGATCAAATCCCCAAAGAAAATTGCAAAAGCCCAGGAAATCAAACAGAAAATCGAGGGTAGCGTTGTACACAAAAAAATCGATGGCAAATCGAGTAGCTTGGAAAAACCGGCTGAACATCATTATCTGGGCACAGATGTGAAGGCCCGCAGTCTAGACGACAAGAAGCAGGCCACAGCCGAGGCGAAGAAAGCGGAAGAGAAACCAACTGCAGTTGTGCGAAGTGCAGTTGGAGATCGTCGCATGTTCGCCCATCAATACAATGTCCACGAGGACATCGATATGCAGGCAGTGATCTCCGAGCGTCGTTCACTGGAGATACTCAAGCGTTCGTTACCATCGGAGGATACGCGCGATAGTGAATGCACCCACAGTCGCAAGGTATCCACAGCGGACAGTCTCGACTCGTTTGTATCGGTGGATGACAGTCATTCGCCGGCGAGCAAGTCGCCAGTGCCGCCGCCAGAGGGTTATCCACATCGTGTGCCCACCATTGAATGCGAGGAGCCATCAATCGAGGAGGATGACAATTCATCGGAGCGACGTCATCTCAAAGTCGATCGTCACGATATCAATCGCTTAAGCTTGGATCGCAGTCGTAGCGATGAGACGGGCTCCTGGATAACTGTCGAGTGCGATGAGTTTATTGGCTCTGATACCTCAGATAATGAGCCGCGTACCTTGGAACCGGATCGCAATATATTGGAGACACAAGCCACATTGGAGGATGCCGTTCCGTTGGAGTATTCCAACTGTGCTACGCCCACATCCGATTTAAATATACTGGTTACACCGCCCAATTCGAGTCCAATGATTGAAAAGTCTGTGCTCGAAACATTTGAGAAGTACACGTCAGAGAACAAGAAAAAGTACAGCTTGGAGAAGCAGAGTGACAGATCAAAGAGTTCGGACTCATGGACCAGCGGTGAGAAGGACACAAGTCCGCAGCGACAACAGGATTGGAGTTTGTCCGTGGGCAAGGAGAAAAGTTCCGTCGAAGAGGAGTCCAGTGTTAGCTGCTCCATAGCACGACCCTTGGGCATATCACAAGATTTTGGCAATGAGGAAGCGAAGAAATGTCTTGAACTAAAACAGCGTATGCTCAAGTTGGATGTGGCGGCCAAAGATGGCGATGTCACGCCCACTGACTCCAATGAGCAGACACCAACCAACGAGCTAAAGATAATTGTAAAGAAGCCGACAACACCAACACTAGAGAAACAAAGTCCCATCGATTTGGGCAACAGTACCGAAAGCTATCTGGATCCCATTGAGGAACGCATTGCCAAAATACTGCAAAGAACCGAAGACAGTGAGTCTAGTTCAGGCGGCTCACGTAGACCACCGAAAATCGAGAAACCAGCTCGCGCCCATGCTGGCAAAAAGTTATTGGTGGCCAAAGCAGAAACTGGGAAATCTGGCAGTGATCGCAGCTCTCAAGAATCCAAATCCAGTTTCGATTCGAAGGGATCGCTGAGCGTTGAGTCGCGCGGCTCCTTTGAGACTGAGAGCAGCTCCGGGTCGCTAGGTGCCGCTCAGCGACGTGGTGACTTGGCCCAAAAGGAGCAGCAGAGCACATGGAAAGCATTCCCCATCGAAAGCTCCAACAGTTCGAGCACAGATGACCCATGGCATCATGTGGAAACCGATGGTGGATATGAGCGTTACGATGCGCAGAATCCGTTGCGTGACTCCTCGGACAGTGACATCAAGGAGGTCTCACCAGATGAGCAAAAGGAAAGTGACACCAGCTATCAGGATGATCTCAATGACTTTCCCACCACCTTTGGCTATCCGGCAATGACAAGTACACTCGGTGGCATTGGTGTAAATCCCACGGATATTATTGGCTACAATACGGGCTTTACTTTGGGTCGGACACTATCGAGAATTTCGGAACGGAGCACTGCATCGGAGAAGTCCAGCATGGAGGATGATGTTAGCAAGGCGTCCACACATTCGGTTAGCATGCGAGATGAATCCGTTGGTTCAACGGATCATCAGCCCAGTCTCAGTTCGGACTCGCGTAGCAATACAAATCTTGCCTATATATCGGATGCAGATCGTCGCACCTCGGCTGAGATGCCGGAAATACCCTGCGATTCGGCAACGGCAGATCGTCTGTCCAGCATTGGCAGTTGCCACGAACCGAAATCACCCACCTTGGTGACTGGTCGCTTTTCGGTGACACATGTCGATGAGCAGCAGGCCGAGGATAAGGAGCGTCACACCCTGATGTGTCTCTCGAATGCGGGCAGTCAGGATTCGGAGGATTGGCCGCTACCGGAAATACCATTCGATCATGTGCCCGTTAAACCGCCAGAGACAATCTATGCCATGCCAGATCTGGACAAACCGGTGCCGAAATCCTTCTGCTGGAAGGCCAGCATGGCATTCCAACAATCCCAAGATTCAGTTGACTGGCCCTCACCGCCCTCCAGCACCATCGATGCGCCCATTGTGGTCGAGAGCATTGAGACCTATTATGCCAGTGAGGCGCAGAGTGCCGACAAGGTCATGCTCGAGGAAGAGACGGCGACCGGTGCAACAGGCCCGCCAGATGTGGCCAAGGTGTTATCGTATGAGGATACCGCCTATCTAATGTCTGCTGCCTTCGAGGATAATGATTTTGGTAGCGAACAATTGCAATTGGATACAGTTAGTTGCCTGAGCTCAACATTGAGTGCCGCATCCTGTTTGTCGTCCTCGTTTAATGTCAGCTGCAGCACCTCATCCACACAGCCAACGGCCAAAGCAGCCGTAACTGGAGTGCGCAAGAGCTCCAAGAGCCCCGAGGTAATTGTGGCGCAACCGACACGCTCGCCAGCACCACGCAGCCCGCTTTCCGAGGATGAACTCTTCTCCAGCGATGATGTATTCATGCCAGGCACCATCAAAGTGCAATTGTCGCCGGACGCCCTGTTACGGAAATTGTCACGCGGCTCAAACAATTCGGATACATCGATTGATGACATACTGTCGGGCAGCACGTATCTGGAAGATCAGACAACGGTGCGTCGCAACTATGAGGCACGCTTGAGCAGTGGCGGTGGCAGCTGCAAGAAATGCAGTCATTCTAGTCACTCGGAGGAGGAGACCAGCTCCATTGGCACCGATCTCGATGGCACCGTTCGCATGGGATTGCAGCAAAAGAAATGCACGCACAGCTCCCACTCGGAGGACACTTCGATCGGTCTGAGTATCTCCGAATGGTCGACGGGCACAAATACGGTGCGTCAATATGCCAATCTGTCCGGCTCGGACAGTCTGTCGGCAGTCTCAACGCATTCGTGTGCCAAAAGCGAGAAATCCAACCACACCAAATCGAGCATTAGCTCGATTAACAAATCGGCCGAGAGCCTCAACGAGCAGAGCGGCAGTTATTCGCACAAGTTTAGCGGCGATAATGGTTCCTCCGATGGACTACGCTACGACATGTTGTCCAATTCCGAAACGGATAAATTGAGTGAGGCCACCTCGGCAACGCGTAGCGATGATACGACCTTAACCCTAACGGAAATGGCCCACACCATCAGCGAGTGGTCGACGTCGAGCAGTCGCACTCTGGTCGGTGCCGGCGTCGGCGTTGTTCCCGGCGAGTATTTGCCGCTAAAGCAGACACGCGTACAGCCCAGTCTGAGCTCGCCCAGCGAGGAGAAGCGTTGCTCCCTGCCCCAAATCCATCGACGCAGTGGCAGCAACGGCAATCCGACGCGCGCCACCCAACCAACCGATCACCAACAGATCGCCGATCAGCCCGTGGAGACAAATGCGGCGGCACGCAAACGTCGCTCGCTAGAAATGATGTCGAAATTGTATCAAAGCCAGGAGATCTGCTCCGAGTCAGAATCACCGTTTGTGGAGCGTCTGTATGCGCACACTGAGAAGCTGACCGAACGCTATCAGAGCCAGGAGTTTGTGCCGCTGCACACGCCCGCCGCACCCAGCAGCCACCAGACCACCACACAAATTCAGACACAACAATCACAGCAATCGCAGCGTCAAAAACCACGCGCACCACAGCCACCCACAAAGCCAAAGCCGGCAGTGACGCGACCCATAATGCAGGCATTGCTCAATAAGATGAAGCAGCCGGGACTGGCGGAGCAGGCAGCTGCCGCTGCAGAGGCGGAGGAGGCAGCAGCAACAGCAGCAGCAGCTGCTCAAGTTAAGAAGGCGGCCACAAAGCCGACTCCGCCGCCAGTGCCCAGTGTGCCACCGATTGTGACGCCCAGCGATCTGCCTGGCAATGTGGGTGCACCACCACCCAAACCACTGGCCAAACATCACAGCTACGACGATAAGACGATGTCCAAGACACAGATACGTGAATTTAAGACCACAAGCAAACAGTTGCGGCAATCGAGCTCGTTTCACGAACACATGCTGAGCAAATCACAGCAATCCTCGCAGGAGCTGCCCATGCGCATCGATGAGGAACGTGATCCGCATTCCACCTCATCGGCCACCAATACGACGACCACAACAAATACCCTTAACAGCGAGAGCACCGAACCCAATTCCCCACAAATGCCACAACGTGCCGATAAATTGATACGATGCTCACCCTACTATTCGAGCAGCCTGAGCTCGGAGTCGCCACCGAATCAGCTGGTGCAGAAGCCGCCGCGCAAGAACACAACAGCCAGCAGTCAGCTGGCAGCGGTAGCTGTGGCCACAGCCTTAAAGAGTCCACCCAGTGGCAATGATACGGACAGCTCGCTGGATGTCCGTGGCGGTGGTCAGGATGCTGCCAAGCCGTTGCGTAATCGTGGCTATCGCAAGAAGCGACAGATGCCCGTTAAGCGGATGCGTGCCAATCTCAATGCTGCGGCGCTGCTGGAGCAGGCGGAGAGCAGTGAGTGCTCCGAGGGTTACATGCCCGAAATGGATTCGGGCAGTTCGGAGTACTCGTATCAGCGTGACGAGCAGTATCTCGAGTTCGATGAGGAACTGGAGCGCGAGCAAACCGATGACTATGAGGATTATCCGCAGTACAGTGGCGCCACCAGCAGCAGCAAATTCGAGAGCCTGGACATGAGCGAAAATGTCGATGAAATGGGCTTTCCACGCTACGATCGCTTGGGTCACCTTACCAAGCCCATGTATCAGGCCATGTCATCGGATAGGCCGGCGCCAGCCAATCATCCCATGCCGCCGGCTAGTGGTCAGCCCGTTAAGCCAGCGCGCACCAAGAAGCGACAGTTCAAGCGCGAGGATTCGCTGGTGCCCAGCACCTCGAGTGTTGCAGTGCATCAGCACCAGCAGCAGCAGCAGCAGCAACAACAACAGCAGCCGTATCATGGACGCAGCTACTGTAATCCCGAGGAGAGCGAGTACGAGTCTCGGGGCGGTGGACTCTCCGATGATTTGGCCAACTCGAGCGAAGATAGCGGCGCTGGTGCCATGGGCACCATACGACGTGGCGCCAGTCGCTCAACGGTCTCAACGGAGGCGTCCAGACAGCAACAGCAACAACATCAGCAACAGCTGCCTTATCCGGACTTCCTCTCGGACTACGAGACGGAGCCCATTGAGTACGAGCGTTACGCGTGTGGCTTGGATATACGGGTTGATCCGCCACCAAAATTCCATGACTCGGATGATCTCAGTGATCGTTAATGCAGTCGAAGCAACAAAAGCAGCAGCAGCACCAGCATTTTCCCATTTCTTCAGTTGCCTTGGAAATTTTTAGAATCAACTCTACCGCATTTTTTACACACGATCCAAGTATATAACTTATTTATAATTGAGACTGATTTACGACAAACCAAAAATGAAAATACCAAAAAAAAGAAAAACAAAAACAAATATATATATATATATATATCTTACAACCCAAAAAAAAAAAGAAAAAAGATTGCTGCTAAAGAAGAAACTACCCGGAAATGAAGGAACTTATAATATTCATTATATAACCAAAATGAGAGTCGTTCAACAAAATCAAACTTACTAACATTTTAATCAAATATATGTATACATATATATATATATATATTTCATTAAAGAAAAATTAAAATAATCTAGATTGTCAGTGGATGAACATGGTTACCGTAGTTGGAGTACACTCCTTATATAGAGTATTTATACATACATATATATAAATATATATATAAAATGTTATAGATGCTGCAGCTCCACAAAAAAAAAGAAGAAAAACTAACAAGCAACAAGCAAGCGAGTTGGCAAAATTTTAATGCACTGTTTAATCATCGAATAATACCAAATATTTAATTGTTATTTAGCTGATACAATGAACAAAAGTCAGATTGAGAAAACGTTTTACGATTAAAGTTGTAAACAATTATATTAAATATGGATTGAAACAAGTATTTTAATTACTTATGATTAGTACTTGAACAGTATTATTGTATTACCTATGCTATAAGTTCCAGTTAAACAATCAACGCTTCAAATTACATATATAAGTCGAGTTATCTGAGTTATCAGCAATGACAAAAACAAAAACTAAAACAAAAATCAAAAGTATTTACTTGTTCCCAAATATGGAAGCACTCACAGTATTCAATAATGAAGATATATCTGGGGCAACTTAAGATCTCTTACGACAAAGTTTGGTCACAGTACGTAAAATGAAAGCATTTATTTCATTCGACAAAAAAAAGAAGAAAAATCAATCTTGAAACTTTTTCATTCTATATATATATATACTCGTATATATATATATATATATATATATATATGTCTTAATTATATATATATTATATATAGTTCATGTGCTATATAAGTTTTTAATTTTATGGCAAGGTTTTAATAAGCAATGGATTAAATTAATTAATTCTTATTCGAATATCTTCACCAAGAAAAAGTTGTATTAGCTTTAGTTCTAGTACACTAAATGTGCCAAAAGACGAACAAAAAATCTTTAAAAATACAACCAAAAAAAATATAAATAATAATAATTATATTAGATGCCAAATCGAAGCGTATTATATTTGAAATCTATCGTAGCCAATCGAAACCCTGTTAAATTTTGAAAACATCACATAATAATAAGATGGAGGAGAAAATCGTTAGGAAATTGTTAGGAAAGTTAAGGAGGAGCTCGGATATGTTATGGGTGTAAATGCGGTTGTTTAGGAACGCACCCAACGTACAATAAATTCAAATATTTATCGGATCAAAAGTATTTAAATCAAAAAAAGTCAACCATTCCTATTGGCATATATTATACTATGTTTAGGTTTAGTCAAATGAATTAAAATCTACATAATTCGGATTGTTTGTTGTCTGTGCGCTAGTTGATTTTTAAGATTGAGTATTGCAGATTGGATATTTGATATAGTTTTTACCTGTTTTTTAGTTAGTTAGTTTAGGCAAATGTTTTCGAATGAATCATACAGTTTTCTACAATGTTTTTGTAATCCATTTTCTGTTATCCAACGGAGACAATTATTGCCAACTTCCAATTTACGAAAAGACTAGCAAATAATTTATCCAAAAAAAAAAAAAAAAGAATAATTCCTTCGAGTGCAAATGAATGTTTATTTAGAGTTAAATTATATTTAAATAGTGAAACCAAATACAATCTTAGCTGAATTTTAGCCCCTAAGTAAGATGAAAAGCAAAAAAAAAATCTCGTTCCACACTTTCTAATACGGCAACACTTACAAACCTCATTGCTAACACACACGAACACACATTTAATTTAGATAATTTTTAACAACAAATTATTGAATGGAAAAAGTTTGAATTAATAAACAAAAAACAATCTATACACGATGCAAGCGATTAAAAACAACATAAATTAATTATATAGAAAGATAAATAAAATTAAATTAAAAACTTCATTAATCAAAATAAAGACAAAGTCTTTTATTGAACTTAGACTTATTATTCGCTTATTAGTTAATTGTAATTATTTTAAATCTACAATTATTTTTCTATAGAATGTATTAATTAATTACTTTTACTAAATTCATATATATTCATTGATACTATGGTTTTTCTTTTAATTTTTCTAATTTTTGTTTGAAATTTTTCTTTTCATTTGCTGTTGCTTGGGGCGTTGCAGATGTGTACCACGGCATCAATGGCAACATGTCGCTGGATAGACGCGGTGAAATTGGCACGCCGCCAAATCGTTACGATCTCACGCTAGGTTCGGACAAATCCTCATCGCTGTCGCGCTCCGAGGCGGGCACCTATGACGTCATCCAGGCAGAGATACAGCATGCCAAACGGCAGGAGCTGGCCACTGGCGTCGCCACCGCACACAATGGTCACAACGGCAATGGGGGACTGCCCATTTCAAATAGCCATAGCCAAAGCCATAGCCATAGCCATGACATCGAGGTCGAGGTGAAGAAACGCAAATGGCCCACCGAGCCGAGCTATTTCCTTGCCAAGGAGCTGCTAATGACTGAGCGCACCTACAAAAAGGATCTGGATGTCCTGAACAGCGCGTGGCGACAGGTGCTCAGTCTTGAGGATATCGAACAGCTGCAGCCGCTGTTCGAGCTGCTCGACTCGCTCGCCCAACATCACAATTTCTTTCTGCGCGACATTGAGCATCGCATGGTGATGTGGGAGGGGCGCGGCAATCATGACTCCCATCGCATTGGCGACGTCATGATGAAGCATATGGGCGCATTGCCCATTTACGATGAATATGTGCAGACACATCAGGACATACTGCATTGCATGAACGACATGTACGAGTCGGACAATCGCTTCCAGCAGCTGTATAAGGACTTTGAGCAGCAGAAGATTTGTTATCTGCCCATTGGTGAGCTGCTACTGAAGCCACTGAATCGCCTGCTCCACTATCAGCTCTTGTTGGAGCGCCTCTGCGATTATTATGCCGAGGAACACATCGATTATGCCGACTGTCAGGCTGTCTATCATCTGCTCATCCGCACCACCAAACAGATACGCACTCAGCTGCCCGATTCGGCCAATTTTGTTGAGCTCTGCGAGCTACAGCGCGACATTAGCTTCGAGCAGCTGGTGCAGCCCCATCGCCGTCTCATACGTCAAGGCTGCCTGCTAAAGCACTCGAAGCGTGGCCTACAGCAGCGCATGTTCTTCCTTTTCTCGGATATACTGCTCTATGGCTCCAAGTCGCCGGTCGATCAAAGTTTCCGCATACTCGGCCATGTGCCGGTGCGTTCGCTGCTCACGGAGAATGCCGAGCACAATACGTTCTCCATATTTGGCGGCCAGTGTGCCATCACGGTGAGTGCTGGCACCACCGCAGAGAAGACTCTGTGGCTAGCTGAGCTCTCCAAGGCAGCGACCGACATCAAGAACAGGCCACCAAACATGCAGCTGCAACTGACCACACTCAAAAATTGCAGTGAGTATCTCAAATGTGTTTTTGGTTTTTATCCACATTCATTTTGCAATAAAAATATAATCTCGATGCACGAATCTTCTGCGCTCACATTCGATTAATTTCAACATTTCTTCTCCTATTGTTAATCTGACAGCGACTTGTATTAATAACTTTAAATAATTTGTTGATTTCTCGATTATTAAGTTGACATGCAAAGCTTAAGAAATTTCAACAAATGGCTGTCAGTGAAACATTTACTTGTCTTTTTTATTATACATAACGATTTATCTGTCTATCTAATCATCTAACTCTTTTATCATAATGACTGGCAAGAAAAGCACGCTGCGAAGCCTCGTAAGAAAGCAAAGCTCCACTATCTCAAAATGTAAATGCCAACCTAACTTTAACCAATTGAATTTTTCGTTTTTCGGTACAGGCTCCTCGGAGGAGGGTCTCGACATGATCGGCTTGAGCAATGGCACGAACAGCCTGAACAGCAGCACCGGCGGCGGGGGTCCGTTGACGCCGCAACAGTTGCAGATGCAGCAGCAGAACAGGACACAACCGTCGCGCAGCAACACCGCTCTACACGTTTGCTGGCATCGTGGCGCCACCGTTGGGCTGGGCGATCATCTTATTGCGGCAGAGCATCAGTTGTCCGGCTATCTGCTGCGTAAATTCAAGAACAGCTCCGGCTGGCAGAAGCTATGGGTGGTGTTCACCTCGTTCTGTTTGTATTTCTACAAGAGCTATCAGGATGAGTTCGCATTGGCCAGTCTGCCGCTGCTGGGCTATACGGTGGGTCCGCCCGGCCATCAAGATGCGGTCCAAAAGGAGTTTGTCTTTAAGCTATCCTTCAAGAATCACGTGTACTTCTTCAGAGCGGAGAGCGCTCATACTTACAACAGGCAAGCTTGAAATTTATATTCATCCAACTATCTATGTATATTAATGCTTTGATCCCTTGCAGGTGGTTAGAAGTGCTGCGTAGCACTACCCAAACACAGGACTTTAAGAACGTAAACAGTCATGCGTCCAGCAATTAGTTCAGTTAATCCCAAGCTGTACAAACAATATCCACCAGAAACAGACAGAGACAAATATATAATCCTTGTGCAATTCCATGGAGCAGCCCAGTTTCTGTCAAGCTGAAGCTGAAGCAGCCCACATAGAAATGTGCTCTAGTATTCTAATTCTATTTTTTATATATAACGTATACACAACAATTCCCTTTTTATATACTCGTCTCTATTTAACTTCACACTTATACACGGCGTATTTTTACGCAAAATTCTAGCTTCTAAGCTCACATTTCCATGTAAATAACGTCTCGTATTTCAGGTTGATCTTCGTCTTGTTCTATGTGTTGGTCCATATTTTTGTACTACATACAATAATTCTTTGTATTTTGTATGTGGTTTTATTATTATTGTGTATTCAAGTATTTATCATTTAATCATCTTGTGTGTCAAAGTATAATTTAAAATATTAATCAATTGAAATTGAATTTGTCATACGAATGCAATAAATAAACAAAAATTCTATATAAATATATATATATGCATGGGATCCGATGTTGCCTTACGACACTGCGTCGAATTTTTTTTATTGCGCTTTACTCAAATAATTGTCATACGAGTAAAAAAACAATACATTTTCTTTAAAATATTTAATAAACACTCAGCTTAAGTCATTAACTTTAATAGAATTTAACAATTTAATAAAAACTTAAACAACAAAATAAAATTCTGTTTAACTTCTAGTTTTATACATATATATGTAAGTGTGTATGGATGGATACACGCAATCGAAGATTTTGGGGTGCTGAATAATACCACTAAGCACTCAATAAAGTACTGTCTGCTTAGTGATAATACACACACATATTTATCGACTATTATTATTATGCAAAGATTAATATGAAAATCTATTTTCAACTTTAACTTGGATGTTTCTTATCCGATCTTGAAATTTGTCCAGTTGATCAAAAGTATGTATATTAATTTTTCGGTTTTATTGCTATCGGAAACCGATAGGGATTCGGAGATGCTTCGCTCTACCTGTAACATACATTCGCACAAAACTAATATTTTATTATTAATTATTTTTAATGGTTTCCGGATGTAACAAAATTGGAAATTCAAATAAAAATAACTTTTACTGCTAGCAAACCATCACTAATTAAAGCCACCTTCAGTATGTCCTACAACGATACATTCATTCATTCAGCATTCAAATTTCAGCAAGAAACCAATACAGATTTAAGATTAAGATAGAGATCAAAATACAAAAAGAACAAATCTGAGATTTACTGATAATAATATATTTGTTTACCCGATTATCTTATCAATTAATAACATCATGAAATGTGTTGATTAATATCATTGTCTATTCGTAAGGGAAAACGCCGGTCATTCAATGGCGATAATATGCAAAGCTCGTTATTAAAGCACAATACGCTTCAGATATATGAGAGAGCGAAAGCTTCTTCTTCTTCTTCTTCCAAAAAAAACAATAAAAATTTGCTTGTCGAACGAAGGGAGAGAGCGACCGCAACAGTTGTTTTCACAGTAAGTTCACATAAAAGGCGAAAGCCTGTCAGCTGTGTTTTAGAACGTGTTCCGCGACCGGAGAGTGAACAGCTGCGAGTTATGCACGGCGGCCAGACAAATTCAATACAAAATTGAAATAAAAAATTTATTTAACATTTTCTTATCAGCATATTTTACTGTGTGATGTAATGAATTTAATTATGAAAACGCAAGTGTGCACGCTTTTTTTTATGGAGTGCTTAAGATAAGGCAGCATCTCTAGCTGACACAGTGGACTATTTTGTATTAGTAAAAAGCAAATTCTGCAGAACTTTGCACGAGTAAAACCGCTGAGAATAGCATACACAAACTAGAAACTACATGTCCACCAAGAATCACTCAGAGCGAATAATTGAATGTGTGATTTATTGTAGCTGATCACATAAATGTTTGTAAGTGTTTCTGCTGTTGTGTGTAACCAAATTAGAAGGAAAGCAATATGCAATCAATAAAGGCCGACGAACTACCCGAAAATCCGCGGGAGCAAAGCAACCCACTTGCAGAACTTATGCTTTGGTGAGTTTAATATCATTCTTGTTATTTTATTATGTTTGCTACATTAAATCTATAACTGACAATAGTGACGAGGCATTTCTTACATTCCACTGAGTAATTTAATTACGTGCGCGAATTTCTTGAATATATCTAGATATCTTATCTTTCAGATTGTTAAAAATAATAATGTTATACAAATATATTGTGGTATCTTGAAGTCTAATATAAAACAGACAGTGTTAATTTTCATTTAAAGCGAAAATTCAGGCATATATATATACCTCTCGCATTTCTTATCTATTTAAGAAATATTGTGCAAACACATTTAATATAACTTGCATCACTAAGCCGACAGGACTGTCTATTATATAAATTGTTATATGTTACAAGCTGTTTTGGGCTTAGTTAACTATTCATTTACACATGCTTACTTATTATTATACCCTATAAAGCCTTATTTTTATCTTTATTTCGACATTATGTATTTCGAAATCGTAAAGCTTTGTCTTTCCGGTATTGTTCAAGGGCCGCAAGAGGACGTTGGAGCAACCAGATTTATACCGGCCACTGCAAGAGCACAAATCTGGTGAGTAATGCTGATGGATATTTTCTTATATATTTGATCACCAATGACTTGCAACTTATCTCAAGATTGTGGTTCTAAATGAGTTTAAGATGATTGTAGCGAAATTTGTTGCATTTTTGGGGCTCAACTGGATTTTTATTGCTTAATTCATTGTCATTTAAACATATTTTCACGATAATTCATATCTAGTTGGTTGGTGCTTATGTACTTGTGTAATTATCCACAGATTCACTTGGAGATCGCCTGTGTGCTGCCTGGGATGCGGAAGTTATTCAGAGATCAGCACAAAACAAGACACCTCGCTTGGGGCACGTTGTGATCCGCGTTTTTTGCAGGGATCTGTTAACCACTGGAGTGGTGCTGGGAGTCAGAGAATTTGTTGTAAAGTAAGTAGAGCATAATGCGCTCTCTTGGATCATTTTAATATTGTTAAACAAAAATAAACAAACATTGATTTTGTAGGGTAACCCAGCCCATATGCCTTTATGGCATTATGTCCTACTTTTCGGGCGAGGATCCTGACCCACTTAAGGCGCAGTTATATGCGGCGGGTCTGATGATTGCCTCGGTGCTCTCGGTCGTTGCTGGACATCCGTTTGTCTTGGGTCTGTTGCATCTGGGTATGAAGATGCGGATTGCACTTTGCAGCCTGGTTTACCGAAAGGCGTTGCGCTTGAGTCACACAGCTCTGGGAGATACATCGATCGGTCAGGTGGTGAATCTGCTGTCTAACGATGTGGGACGCTTCGATATGATCCTTGTTAATATACACTACTTGTGGTTAGCCCCACTGGAGCTGATCGTCGTCACCTTTCTTATGCATCAAAAGGTAACAATAACGCATAGCCATTTATTCAGAATGATCTCCATGCGTTGCTTATAGATTGGATTTGCCTCCTTCTTTGGGGTCGCTTTGATGTGCCTCTTTCTGCCCATGCAAGCCTACTTGGCGAAGAAGACATCTGTGCTCCGGCTGCTCACCGCTCTGCGCACAGACGAACGTGTGCGAATGATGAACGAACTCATCTCTGGTATCCAAGTGATCAAGATGTATGCTTGGGAGAAGCCCGTCGGCAAGCTTGTGGAGCGCATGCGGCGCAAGGAGATGATATGCATTAGGAAAGTCAACTATATTCGTGGCATCCTCATTGCCTTAGGCATGTGCCTATCGCGCACCGTCACCGTTGTCAGCCTGGTGGGCTTCGTGCTGCTAGGCAACATATTGACTGCCGGCGAGGCATTCTTTATCACCGCCTTTTACAACCTGCTGCAGCGCGCCGTCACCAATTTCTTTCCTCTCAGCATTTCGCAATTGGCAGAGATTACCGTGTCCATCAAGCGTCTGCGGACTTTTATGCTTCGACCGGAGACCCAAGTGCAAGACCCATCAAATGCAATTACTGCTCCGGACTTCGCCAGCGAAAAGAATGATAAGGAAAATGGTGGCGTGATCAACAATGGCAATGGGCATCTTACCAGGAACAATAGCAATGAGGAGACGCTCGTTGAATTCAACGGCTTTCATGCCAAATGGGACCTAGAAGCCACAGAGAACACTCTGGACAATATCAATTTGAAATTGGGTCGTCAACAGTTGGTGGCAGTGATTGGACCTGTCGGTGCAAGCAAGTCCAGCCTGATACAATCCATTCTCGGCGAACTGCCCGCGCAAAAGGGCAGCCTCAAAGTCAACGGCAAATTCTCGTATGCCGCTCAAGAGCCTTGGCTCTTCACGGGAACTGTTCGAGAAAATATCCTCTTTGGAGTGACACTGGACAAGTATCGCTATCGCACAGTGGTGAAGAAGTGTGCCCTCGAACGTGACTTTCAGCTACTTCCTCAAGGCGACAAGACAATTGTGGGCGAGCGAGGAGCTTCACTCTCTGGTGGACAGAAAGCCCGGATCAGTCTGGCAAGGGCTGTGTATCGTCGGGCGGATATTTACCTACTGGATGATCCACTTAGTGCAGTGGACACCCATGTGGGTCGTCATTTGTTCGATCAGTGCATGAAAGGGTATTTGAAGAGCGAACTAGTAATCCTGGTCACACATCAGCTGCAGTTCTTGGAGCACGCTGATCAGATTGTGATAATGGACAAAGGTAAAATTAGTGCAATGGGCACCTATGCCACGATGCAGCAGAGTGGCTTGGACTTTGCCCAACTGCTCACCGACTTGAATAAGCCCAATGCAGAGAAGCTGGAGGACCAAAAGAGTAATGCTGGCGATCACACGAGTCTCTCATCCAAAATCAGCAGTCAGTTTTTGCGCACTGAGAGTTTCGGATCGGTGAGCTCGCTTGCCGATTCCATTGTCCAGGACTCGGCGATCGCTCCGCAGGAGACGCGCGTTGAGGGCAAAATCAGTCTGGGTCTCTATAAGGAATACTTTTCAGCGGGCAGCGGTTGGTTCTTGGTATCATTTATGATGCTCCTATGCGTTGGCACACAAGTGGTAATCTCTGCAGCGGACGTGTTTCTCTCCTACTGGTAAGTGCTACCTATTCACTACTCTTCGTTTAATAACCTATATTTTCTTCGCATCAGGGTTAACAAGAACCAGAACACCACTGATATCAATTACGATCCTGTCGATATGTATTACTTCACTGCACTTAATACGGCTGCCATTATCCTCTGCGTAATGCGTCCAATAGTCTTCTATTCGATGGCCAGGCGCAGTTCCGTACAGCTCCATAATGCCATGTACCGTGGCATCATCAGAGCAACAATGTACTTCTTCAATACGAATCCCTCGGGTCGCATACTGAATCGCTTCTCAAAGGATCTCGGGCAACTGGATGAAATACTGCCAACAACTATGTTGGACGTGGTACAAATCTTTCTCACAATGGTTGGTATCGTTGTTGTCATCTGCATTATGAATCCATATTATATAATCCTGACTATTGCGCTGGGAATCGTATTCTACTATCTGCGAGAGTTTTATCTCAAGACCTCGAGAGATGTGAAGCGTCTGGAGGCAGTCGCCAGATCTCCGATATATTCGCATCTCGGCATATCACTTAATGGACTAACCACAATTAGAGCCCTAGGAGCACAGAAGGCTCTCATTGCTGAATTTGATAATCTACAGGATCTGCATAGCTCTGGCTACTATACTTTTCTGGCCACGAGTCGAGCCTTCGGCTACTATATAGACTTCTTCTGCACGCTGTACACAATCATCATTGTTCTTAATTACTTCATTAATACGCCAACGAATCCTGGTGAGGTTGGCCTGGCCATTACCCAGGCAATGAGCCTGGCGGGCATGGTGCAGTACGGCATGTCACAATCCGCTGAATTGGACACCACGATGACTTCAGTTGAACGCATCCTGGAATATGATGAGATCGAGCCAGAGGGTGATTATGAATCGAAAGCAGACAAGAAACCACCAACAACATGGCCAGAGGAGGGCAAAATTGTAGCCGATGATCTCAGCTTACGATATTTTCCCGATCCGCAGTCAAAGCATGTGCTCAAGTCGGTCAACTTCGAGATCAAGCCCATGGAAAAGGTGGGCATTGTGGGTCGCACTGGTGCTGGCAAATCCTCGCTTATTAACGCCCTCTTCCGCCTATCCTACAATGATGGCTCCATCATCATTGACAGCCGCGACACCAACGAACTAGGACTGCACGATCTGCGTAGCAAGATCTCCATTATACCTCAGGAACCAGTGCTGTTTACTGGAAGTATGCGCTACAATCTCGATCCCTTCGAGGAGTACAGCGATGCCAAGCTTTGGGATGCTCTCGAGGAGGTCAAGCTGAAGCCTATCATCAGTGATCTACCGAGTGGACTCTTGAGTAAAATCTCCGAGGGAGGCAATAACTTTAGTGTGGGCCAAAGGCAGCTGGTGTGCTTGGCACGAGCTATTCTTCGCGAGAATCGTATTCTGGTGATGGACGAGGCCACAGCCAATGTGGATCCACAGACAGATGCCCTCATTCAGACGGCGATTAGAAATAAATTCAGGGAGTGCACAGTTTTGACAATAGCCCATCGCCTGAACACGATCATGGACTCGGATAAGGTCATAGTGATGGATGCTGGCCAAATGGTGGAGTTCGGATCACCTTACGAACTCCTTACTCAGTGTGACTCGAAGATCTTCCACGGTATGGTCATGGAAACTGGTCAAAATAGCTTTGACAATCTGCTAAGAGTAGCAGAAAAGGTACGTTTACATATGGAACCAACTGAAGAATAGAAAATAATCCAATATACTATATTTACAGGCCCATTTGGAATCACAGAAGCAAAAAACTTCCTAGCATATATATTTAGTTGTCTACGAAAACAAAATAAAGTACTTAAAGTATTGTCAATTAGTTATCTATAAATTAATTACAATAAATCTCAGACTCTCAGTTTATCGGTGTCTCTATACATATACGCAATAAATTGAAATTAACTTTGATACTTCAATTTCCATAACATTTGATTGGATATGAACAAACAGATTTAAGGGAGACTCTGTCCCGACCGAGGGAAAAGTACGCTTCCAGCGAAGCAGGGGAAGCATGCTCAATGGGATGGCGCTAAGGAACTGCTTGGGCAGCCATGAAATTATAGCCAGCAACATGGGTAATCCATTCACCATAAGCTGTTGGGAGAGGGATTCGCATATGTTGCCCCAGGAGACGTTGTTCCGCACAAAGAAGAAGAAGTAGAGGCACATGGCATAACAGATGAGGAGCAGACAGGTGAAGATGCCGCTTGCATTCTCTCGACCATGGGCACAAAATGTCAACATGCTGGACACAATGATAATGATGGGTCTAACAAGCTTTAATACGATTAAGCAGCCAGTCAAAAAAGTGGAATACTCGCTCGAAAGGGCGCGTGCAACATCTGCATTAACTGAGTTGATATTGGGCAGTTGATCCATGCCAATCATGGATAAGTACGCGGAAATCAGACTGAGCAAGACATAACCATAGCTGCTGTGGACATAATCCACGGGTGTTAAGGGCTTATCCGGCTTGTCCTCGGCGTCCTTTATGTCTACAACCGACGTCGTCTAATAGTCCTCAAGCACCTCGTCTTCCAACATTATGAAGCCCTTTACATATATATTGATTCTGCATCATTTTGACATAAAATCAAGAAGTTCACGTTTTAAGTTCCTGTTTTAAAATTCAATCTGTTATATGCTAGCCAATAATTGGTTTCCTCTTCTTCGGTGTCATCATTGAATTCGGGGTAGCCACTAAATTGCCCGCCTTATCGTAAATGACTTTGATTATATCCCTCCAAATCCAGATTTAAGAGTACCCCATCGGTTGGTAAATATTTGAAAGACTCCAACACAGATTTAGCAAAAAAAAATACTATTTATACAATGGTTACTTATTAAAAATTGAATACACATATCACAAAGCAGACCAAAATTCAATTCAATTCAAAGCTTACTTTAATGGGGGAAAAGAAAAAAAAGTTTTGAAATTTCAATATTCTACAATTGAAACAAAAGTCAAATTAAAAATGTGTGGTTTTGGCTACGGCTATGCATTGGTTGTGCAACTGCTCCTGATGTGCTCCGTCTACGTCATCTACTTTCAATCCACACTAATGTCCGGCCTGAAGCCGCAACAGACGCTATTGAAGCAACCACCAGCCAATCGGCTGGTTGTTTTTCTCACTCACGGCCTGAGCGCCAAGTCATTCTTTGAGTATCGTTGCCGTAATTTGCCGGATCTACGCAAGATCTTCCTAAAGCAGGGACAGGTGGGCATAAGTCGTGCGCCAGCAGTGACCACATTCAGATCTGCGCAAGTGAGTATCTTCTCTGGTTGCTATGAAGATGCCTTGGCTCCTGTGCACGGCGTCGCCTTCGACACAATCTTCAATCGAAGCACGCGCAGCTATGCCTGGGCCCCCGCCGAGTTGCTGCAATACTTTCCGGCTATCTATAAAATGAAAACGCTTCCCAGTGAAATCCCGGACTGGGCTGAAGACTCCTCAAAGCTAGATGAGTGGTCGTTTAAAGCAGTCGTTGATTTTCTTGACAGCGAGGCGCCACAGCTGCAGCATCTGAAGGGTCTGGTGTTTATTATCCAGCTGCTGGGCCTGCAAGTATCAAACGGAATAAAAATGTTTCATGAGAACCTCAACTACACTCAACGAGGCATTTGGACAACATACAAACGTTTCTTGCAAGCCTTTCCGGATCGCCGTACAGCATTTTTGCTAATCTCTCATCATGGCAAGCCAGAGTGGGGTGAGCTTAACACCTCTGACTGATTGCATCCACTTTTCATATTCTTCTTTTTAGGCTATCCCGCCAGCCAAAGGAAACAGGAGCTGGAAACTCCTTTCTTGCTTTGGGGCGCCGGCGCCTCCAACAGCAATTCCCCCCTTGGACGCACATTTGTGGCTAATGACCAGCAGCAGCGCCTGCCGCTGCACGTCTTGGAGCCCGTCCAGTTGACACCGCTGATGAGCGGCTTGTTGGGTCTGCCGCCGCCAGTTAACAATCGTGGACAACTACCTGCGGGTCTACTCAACGCCAGCAGTCACGAGGCCCATGCCATGTACACCAATATGCTGCAGTTGCTCGAACAGGCGTTGCAGGCGCGGCGGCATCATCGACGTGGATTCTTAAATAACTTGCTGCCCAACTATTGGATGAACTGCGGACAACTGGATAAGCTTATTGCCACAGGGAATTTATTGTGGCATCAGCGACGCTTTCTATTGCTTAAGGAATACAGTGAAGACGTTATGCCCTTGTTGCTGCAGTGCATCATGTACTATGAGCACTATTATCGCCGCATCCTGTTGCTGGCCGGTGCTTTTGCTTACCTTGGCTGGCTGCATCAGTTGCGCTGTTTGTCTGGCCAGGCAGGCAGGACTAGTAGCAGACAGTTGCTGTTGGCCAAGTCGCTGTTGCGTCCCTTAATCCTTCTGATTTTTGCTTTCGTGTTGCTGCAGCGCGTCTCCTGGTTAAATAGTGGACTACTGCTGCTGCCCGGACTCATCTGGACGATGGCTCTGAAAACGCACGAGGAAAGCGCCAATATCATGACTTGTCGCCAGCTGGTGTGGCCCATTGTGTTGTCGTTATGCTGCATCGCTGGCTTCTTTGACCGCCGCTGCATCTCCTGCTGCTATATGGGATTCACCTGCTATAACAATCGCTGCATCTTTGTACAGCGGCGTTCGCTCAACTTCTACATTTGGCTAATGATCGTCTGCTGCTTGGCACTGGTTTGCTGGCTGCCATGCTCACTGGGCTATTGGCAGCGTAGTCTGCTCCTAGGCAACCTAATCCTTACACTTGTACGCCCATTTGTTTGTCGTACGCTGCACTTGGCCTGTGCCACGCACAGGAAGAGCTTGCTGTGCAATGGACTCGTTCTGCTCATGGCTGGGCTACTTTTGCTGTACAGTTCGCAGCCTTGGATGATTCATCTGATTGCTCGTGCGTATTTGTGCTATGTGTTCTATCCGCGCTCTCGACAGCAAACACTGGAGCTGATTATCTTCAATCTGTGCACGCTGTACGCGATGCTTTGCACATCCTTCGAGTCATTGGTCATACAACTGCTGGCCATGGAACTGCAACTGGCTCTGCGCCTAAGGCAGGAGAATGAAATGGAGATTAATCAAAAGCGAACCATGGCCATGTATATATTTATGTACAGCATGTACTCCTTCTTTGTGATTGGCGAGATTGCAGCTGTGTATAAATTTTGTTATTACACGAGGATTACGGGCTTTGGTTACTATTCGATGCTAATCAATGGGTTACTTATTACATTGAAACTGCTGTTGCCGGTGTTCCTACTGCTGTGCATCATTTGCGTTAACTGTGAGATTGCTTGGCCACATCGACGAGAGATCTTCCAGAGGCTGCTCATCATGTGTAATTTTATGGCACTGATATTCCTGATTCGAGTGCGCGCTGATGGTTCTTGGCGGGAAATTAGAGATCGCCTCATCCATCTTATCGTTGTGCAAGTATTGCCATTTATATGCCTACTGCTAATTCATCTGGCACACTTCATGTTGGGAGACAGTGCAAAAGATTTGCTTGAGCTACCCAAATGGAATGTACGTCTGGTTAACAAATAAATAAAATTATTTTTAAAAAAATTCCAGTAGCGGTTTAACATAATTGAATCCAAAGAAATGCGCGCTTAAATTGAATTATTTTAGGGCACTACATAACATACCGCTGTTAGCGGTCTATCGAAACTTAAATGCACTATCGATATTTTGTAATAACCACCGCACGACAAAGCAAAATGATATATCATCGCTATGTGCTCGGCTGTTCACATCGCGCAACACCCAACAGAGCCCCAAAATAATTAACTGTTTGTGCAAATTTTCATTATTAAACGACGAAATATCTAAAATTTCTGTGCCAAATTTAAAAAATTTGCTGCTGAAATATTGTGCGTTTTTTTTTCAACTGCGTAACAAAAGCAATTCTCTTATTCGATGGCTACCTCTCCCTTTCCAGTTTGTATGGGAAATAAACAAAAATCCAATTGGAATATAGTGTTTACACCAACACAATAAATGCGACACACTTGTGCGGGCGCAAAGTGTAAAGCGAAACCGAGAAAACGTAAGAAAGCATAGAAAGTTCACGTGAAAAATTTACAATTGCGCATTCCACAGCAGCAGCTCAGCACCAACAGCAACAACAACAATAACACCAGTCAGCGAGAACAAGTCGCTCAAAGGTAAGCAATAAGTGGATGTATAGGGTGCGGGGGAGGGGGCAGTTGCGTTGCGCTGTTAAGAATAATAACAATTGCTAGGTATTGTACAGACTCACGCACACACATACAATAATGTCACTTGTTTTGGAGCGCGTAGGCAAAATGGCAGCCAAGAGCAACACTGGCGTATTTAGTGGGTGGGCCGTGCCTTTGTATGTGTGTGTGTGTGTGAATGCGAGTGTGTGTGTATTTATTAGTCAATGAAACCTTCGTATTTACCTTAAGCACTTGGTCGAACTAGAAGTGAGCGTTATGAAATACACACTGCTGATAAGAATGCTAACTGGATCAAAAGATGACCTCGTCAGCAATTCAGAGATTCCCATCAGAATTGTGCCGCACTCATGAATTGCAAGTGACTTTCTTTTTGGTGCCCTGCAGCTGTTGCTTTGCTTTGCTTCGCTTTGCACTTTTGTTTTGTCATTTTCTGCGCGTTTGCTCGCTTTTTGTTTTGCAATTAAGTATTCAGTGGGCTTAAAGCAACAGCATACAAACAGCATAGTTACCTCAATTAGCCAGCTGCCTGTCGTTAAGCACTCAAACACAAACTGAGACTTCAGATTATATTTGAGCTTCCGGTTATGGCAATAGGAAGACTGCAATTGACTCTGAGCCTGACTCTCAACATTTCCTTGTTAATTTCAGTCAGGAAGTTGAAAGCACTTCAGACTGAGCCTCCTCTTACATGGGCGTTGTGATATTTAACATCTTAGTGTTACAAAGTTTACCTGTAGATTACATCTCATCTTTCTTGGTTACTGTTACTATCCCTCCCAAAATCGAACAGCTTTCAAAAAGTTGCTGACTAATTTTCAAAGTTCTTACTCGCCATAGGCAATGGCAAATTCTTCGATTTATTTTCTTGGGCCCATAAAACAGTTGCGCAGCCTGTTCTTGGTGTCTATCCTTTTGTCTATCAGTCTTTCAGTCAGTTTGTTTTATTTGGTTTTTGGTTTGGAGGCTTTTGCATAGGCGACTTTCAAATTAGTTGCCATGGTATCATTATTCCGCTTGCATTATAATAAAAGAAGCGCCAGCTTGGAGGAACTGCTGCTTCGCAGTGGAAATAGGTGGGCATATAAAATACGAATATTATCAACCACTGATAAGGTCATGTTATAAATAAACAATAACAATCATATCTCATTAGTTTACTTAAAGATATACATATACTGTCTGTGTTCGCATGTGTGTATATATATTTATATATGTATATGTATGAGTAATGCTTGCCCAAAATTGTGCTAAACGTTGTGAATTGAAAGAATGATGATTGAGAGACAGTCAAACTAGCATTGATCGCCTTTAATTGCGCAGTTTTTCATAATGCACACACAGACAAAAAACCAGCAAATTATTAATGCAAATTTTCTTTGGCTCTTTGTGTAATTGGGTGCCGCTCTCTCTTGATCTCTCTAACTAGGTCTAGCATTCTCTCCCTCTCTCTCTCAGTCCACCTACATATTTACGTGCATATAAGCTACGCTGTTTTTGTACCCTACACCCACGAAAAATGTGTAAAAAGGGCATAATAAAGTTCTGTAAATGTTTGTGAGCGACTATTCGAGATATCTCCAAAATCATAATGTGTTTTTTATGAAGATGACAACCAAGTCAATGCCAGACACTAAGTAAGCTATTGGCACTAAATTTATAATTTAGCGCCCCTTATACTGACCAACATCTATTCTTTAAAGCTCTCCAAGATTTTCCAAATTATATATAAAATAATAGTGTTTTTTTTCTGTAAGTATCGCAATTGTTTACAGGGTATATTGTGCTTGGGCACACCCGACTTAAGCATTCTTTTTTCCTGTATAATGTGGGCGTCTCTTAATTTATAATAATTTATGTATTTAGTTTGGTCTCATTCTGCCCAGCACAGACGACGACGACGACGACACAGATGGCAACAGCAGGGCGTTCCTTGGATACGATCTCGCTGTGCTCCACCGTATCCAGTTGTCCGGATCGCAATGGCTTCTATGGCGGATTTCAACGCAGCGACAAGCCCAAGGAGCCGCTCTCCAAGGCACAAATCATAGCGCGCGAAAAGAAATGGCTCTACATGACAGACAATTGGTCCATCTACATGTCCAAGAACTACAAAAAGGTAACGATTACGAGCATATATCTTTATATGAAATAATAATAATTACTACCATTGATATTTGCAGATACGCGACAGATGTCGCAAGGGTATACCCAAGTCGGTGCGTCCCAAAGCTTGGTTCTATTTATCTGGCGCTTATTTGCTAAAGAAAAAGAATCCCGATGTCTACGAGGAGCTGCTGAAGAAGCCCGGCAATCCCACAACCATTGAGGAGATCAAAAAGGACAAACATCGTCAGTTTCCGTTTCACGAAATGTTTCTCGACGAGCAGAAGGTGGGCCAAATCGAGCTATTCAATGTGCTCAAGGCCTATTCAATATACAATCCCAAAGTGGGCTTCTGCCAAGCGCAAGCACCAATAGCCGCATTTCTATTGATGCACTTGCCGGCAGAGGATGCCTTCTGGGTGTTCGTCAGCGTATGTGATGTGTAAGTCATTTCCTAATATAGTGGTCTGCTACTCAAATCAAATAGGAGACTTCGTCTTAAGGATAAATAATTCACACTTTTGTTTATTACAGCTACTTGCAAGACTATTTTATACCTGGCCTGGAGGTGATACAAAACGATGCGGGCATCTTGGAGGGCCTGCTGAAGAAAACCTGCCCGCCCGTCTACCGTCATCTGCAGAAGCACAAAGTGGAGCCGCTGCTTTATATGACCGATTGGTTTCTATGCGCCATGACACGCACGCTGCCATGGGAGACGCTGTTGCGCGTCTGGGATTGCTTTTTGGCCGAGGGCATACGTGTTATTTTCAAGGTGGCACTGGTCATCATTGGTGCCTCGCTCAGCAGGCACAAGGTGCGCAAAACTTGTACGGGCTTATGTGAAACATTGGCTGTGCTGCGCTCTCCGCCCGAGCATATTATGGAGGAGGAGTTCATTATCAACAACATGATGAGGCTCAATTTGCGTGTGGAGGATTTTCAAATTGAGCATACGCGCCAGAAGGTGCGACGTGCCAAGCAAAAAGCCCAACAGGATGGTTTAAATGGTGGCCCAGATTCCAGCACCAGCAATGGTAGACGCAACATGCCCACACTGTGAGGTTGCACAACAATAAACACAAATTTATTTGTGTTTATTTATTTAATACAACAACTACTACTACTACTACTACGAGAAACACCAACAAATTGTTACTAAACACACACAAGCATAACATAAGTTTTATATATATATTCGTATATACAAACAGAAAATAATGTAATGTCGAATAGAGGAGCGAGCGTGCACAAAGGAGAACGGAACTGAAACTTGTAATCTTCGAAACGATAAGAAAAAAAAAAAAAAAAAAGAAAGAACCTGTTTAAAAGAACAGTCCATTAGCAGCTAACTTTCATTCCATGCGCATACGAAATGTATTTGGCAAACCGATTTGTTTAATATAGCATAAGTGAAAACATTGTTCTAATTTTTATTTTATTTATATGGTTGCAATTATTATGGCGTGCAATTTGTTTATGCTTTTCAAAAGTATTTATTATTATTTATTATATTACATTATAACAACATATATTATAGTTTTAACGTTCTTTAAACCGCATACATAATATGTGTGTATTACATATCGTATTATTATCGTATTGAATCGATTACAACAACATAGAAGTACATTATATTGGCAGCTGCAATGTTTCTATAAAGCTCAAAAATGCATTCTCGATCTGTATCATATATACATACATATATTAATTTAATCTTAAGGTGTTTTTTTCTCATTTTGATTCGCTTTTACTAAACCACCTCAAACAATCAAATTCAATTCAAATATGTCGTTGATATATACATACATACTTTTAAATTGAAAACATTTGTGTTATCCAAAAATATTGTGGGGCGTTCTTGGGGGTCCTTAGGCGAAATTAATAATAAAAATGAAAACACCATTACTAATAAAAATACAAATCTTAGATTTTATAGATGAACACACCTACAATGATTTACCTGAATTTCTCGATTGAAGAGTTTGGTTTTCCCGCTTAAATAGTAGTTATTGGATTTAAATAATCCATCAAAAAGATGGCAGAATATTGCACCCAATGAAAAACGAGTCGTGATAAATTTTTTGCTTTTTTTTATATGGTATTTAACGAAAAACTACAGATTAAATTAGAAAAAATAGTCGATAATTTATAATTCTCATAATAATTTCATAGATTAGTTAAATGCCAGATCTCTTAATTTGTTTCATAATTAACGGTATTGTGTACTTGAGTGAGACCAGGTAGCAGCCGTGGGGTAAATAATAATTAATTTCAGTTTTATATCTATATCTACTTAAGTATTTAAATGAGATTTCTAGATGAAATTAAAATTTGCATGCACGTGAAATGAGTGTCATAAATTATACATAAATACTTAATTCCATATATATATGTATAAATATACATTGGTCACTTGAAAATGATTCTTTATCAGAGATTCTTCAAATAAATTAATAATGTTTGCCACAAGACAAATGATGATTTTCACTGATACAAGTTATAATTTTCGAGCGACCTAATGTATAGTATATAGTATATATATGTTTATGAGTGATGTGAGTATTTTCTCCATTTTGGGAGTCATGTAGATTCTATGGATGACTGGGATCATAGTTTTTCGGAAGCATTCAGCTCAGTAGATATTGATCTTCGAACTCCAAGTCGTCTACGTCCTCCTCCAGTAAATGCGGCGGCAGGGGCATATATGGTCCATTGTCGGACGTCTCATTGTTAGCTGCCGCCGTTTGGCTGTCCTCATTCTCATCGCCATCGAGGAGCATTTGCAGCGGCATCGGCATATATGATTCATTGTCTGATGCCTCATTGCTTGCCACCGCTATCGGGTGGCTCTCCTCATCGTCCACATCGACGAGCAACTGCATTTGCTCGTTATCCACAAACGAGGGATGCTCGTCGCGCATGTGTTGCTGCAGCTCAGACATGCTGTGCATCCCGGCTGCAACGGGACCATGACCCGGTTCATCCGGCTGCTGTTGCTCGCACAGCTGGCAACGTATGTAGGCGGCATACGGCAAATGGCGGAAGCGATGCTGTTGCAGCACACGCAGCTGTTTCGTTTCCAGCTGCTCATCGCAGTCCACGCAGCGATAGAGCTCGTCGCCCAGCTTGGACATGTGCAGCACCTCCAGCTTGCTCAGACCATGTTGAGTGTTAATATGCTTACGCCAGAGGGATTTGGTGCTGGTGCTGAAGTTATCGCCGCACTGCGGGCACAGCAAGCGATACGAGGCGGCATCGGATGCATCGTTTGCGGACGAAGATCTCTCCTCCGGCTGCTCGGAGATGTGTTCCTCGTTACTATGATCTCCGCTGTCGCACCGATTTGTATCACGGTTCAAATGCTTGAAAAACATTTGCTTTCGCACAAATTTGCCGTTGCATGTCAAGCACTTAAATGAGCGATAGGGAAGATGGCGGAACTTGTGAGACTGCAGCTGCCCAATGGCGCCCTTGGTGTGGGTGACTGTCACCCGCTTGTAGCACTCCAGGCACAGATAGTGATGATTGTCGATCTGGCGAAAGTTCAAGCCTTGCCGGCTGTTGAAGTTGTGCTGCTCGACAATGTGTTTGCGCCAGAAGGCGTGCGAATCAAAGTTCTTATTGCACTCGGGACAGAAGTAGGTAATAAAGTCCAGATCGACAGCATTGTGATAGGAGATGCTATCCTCCAGTGTATTTAGGCCAGCGGGTCGCATGGGCAGCAAACCGGGCTGCGGTTTCAGTGAGCGAGCATTGTTACTGCTGCTGCCAGGCGTTGGTGAGTCTGACGTCGTGCCAGACATGATTGGCATGTCCTTATCTTTATATTTGATGGTGTCATAGCCATTCTGAGGCTTCGGCTGCATTTCGCGCCAGGGCGTGTCACGCTCAAAGATGTTGTGGCGCGTCCGCAGATGGGCGGCAATGTTGGGCTTGTGATTGTAGCAGGTGCCGCAAACGAGGCACTTTAAGTAGAGCCTATAGGGCAAATGTCTGAAGTGATGATCCTGCAGTCCCTTTAGCTTCGAATTGCTCACAATGTCCTTGCACTGAGTGCACTGATAACGATACTTGTCCAGCTGGCGCATATTCAAATATTGCCGCTTATCGAAGTTGTGCTCCTCGTTAATGTGGCGACGCCACTCGAATTGCGTCTTATATGGCTTGCCGCAGGAGGGGCACAAATATATATAATTCTGTTCGATTGTCGAGCCGCCAGAAAAGATTTTGGGAGGCGAACTGGCTGCCACGGACGCTGCCACTGGCGTCGTCTCCTCCGCGTGTTCGGCATTATCAAACTTTTTAGCGCTATACTGCGTGTCCATAAAATCATGCTCCTCGCTAATGTGCGTCTTAAGCGCCGCCTGCGTGGCAAACAAGGATCCACAATCAACGCATTTATAACGATTCGCATTTTGATTGGACGCAGAGGTAGTTGCAGCAACAGCAGCAGAAGCAGCCGCAGCTGCAGTAGCTGGTGGCAACTGGCGCGTGCTGGTGCAACTGGTGGCATAGTCATCATCATCCGCTTGCATCTGCTCGCCAAAATCATTCTCCTCATTAACATTATTGTTATTTGGCGGTGATTGCTCGTCATCCAAATAAATAATCTCATACGTTTCATTGGCAACAGTAACAATTTGTTTGCGTGGCGTTGACTGAGACTTGGCCTGGCTCTGTCCTGCACCGACTGCCGCTCCTCCAGCACCGGAATTGCGTGGTTCATAGCCAACGGAATGGTATGTGGCCAAGTGCTTAACCAGACCCTTGCGATCCGTATACGATTTGTGGCATTTGCGACAGCGCGCATATGCCTTGTAGGGCAAATGAGTAATCCGGTGTTGCTGAGCATTCTGAATGCCGTAGGCATTCGTGATGATCTTCTCGCATTCTGTGCATTTCAGCTGACGATCGTTTATGACCTCAAAGTTCAGCTTGGCCAGATCGTTCATGCCATGCACCTGGACAACATGTGTGCGCCAGTGCTTCTTCTCAATGAACTCGCGGCCGCACTGCGGGCACAGATAATCAATATGCGGCTCATACATATCGTCGCCGCCAATGCGACCGCCACGACGGGGCACATCCTCAAATTGCAAGAGGGATTCATCATCGCAGCCATTGCCGATGCCAGAGTTATCCTCAGCATCATCGCCGGCACTGGCACTGACCGTTTGCTGCTCCTGCTCCTCTTCGGGCATTAATGTCTCCAGATGATGCTGCTTGAGCAGGTGCGTGACCAGCTCATGATGATCCGTATAACCACGATAGCACAGCTTGCAACGCATCCAATCCGGCTGAGCCAAATGACGGAATTTGTGTGCGCGCAGCGTCTTGATTGTGTTTGGGATGACAAACTGTGAAAGGCAAAGAGATTATAAATATAGTAAGAGCTATCAACCTGAATAATAATAAAAAAAATTTCCAAGCTAAGCAGTTGTTCAAAATTGCATATATTGTGCTCAACAAGGGTACTCTCGATTGCATAGCTACGGCAATTTGGATAATTTGTGTCTCTTACCTCCTTGCATTCGAGGCACTGCATCTGCATGTCCACGCAACGAAAATTGAGTCCCCGCCGGCTGACATAGTCGTGCACAAATTCAATGTGCTGGCTCCACTGGGCGTGCGTGTCGCAGTCGGTGCCGCAATCGGGACACATGTAGTGTATGTAATCTTCGCAGATATCCGAAGCGCCGCCGCCACTGCCACTGTCGTTGTCGGCTTTGCCAGCGTTTGCAGAGCCGGCCGACTGATTAATACGCTTCTTCTTTGCTTGGTTGAAGCTGCGATTCTGCTCGTCAACCACATCATTGGCAGCCGTTGCTTCCGTGTCCATCAGCTCATTCTTGACCTCGATACCATCATCATCGTCACGAACCGGTCCATGGCTCATCGGCCCGAACCGAGACGCACCATGAGCACGCTGCTCGACGCGCGGCTCACGGACTCGCGTCTTGCGTCCAGCACTGGCGTCACCGGCACGCATCATGGCAACCACCTCGTCACAGTGTACCATGCGCAGATGCACCATCAGGTCCTGTCTGTACTTGTACTCGCGCTTGCAGATGTAGCACTTGGTGCAACGATATGGCAAATGGGTGAACTTGTGCTTGAGCAGATTCTCCCGGCTGTGCATGGCAATCCGCTTGTTGCACTCCAGGCACCGATGATACAGCTTATCAATTCCAACAAAGTTGAGGCCACGGCGAGTGTTATACTGATGCATCTGGTTCATGTGACGCTTCCACATATCCTGTTGCCGGAACTCGGCACCACAAGCCGGGCATATATAGATGACGCCCAGTTCATAGTTAATGGGCAATCCGTTCTCATCTGTGGCATTGATCTGCGATGTTGTAGGTCGTGTGGGTGGCGCGGCAGCACCACCGCGACCTACCATCATGGAGGAGGAGGTGGAGCTAACCGTTGACTGAAGATTAGGCTGCTGGGGCCGAACGGGCGGAGCAACTAGCATTGGTGGCGCCAATCGGACAGTTGGTCTTGGCGCTGGTTCGGGTTCCGCAATGCTAACAATTGGCTCCAGTTCAAAATCAAATATGGCATCGTCATCTGGCTCAGGTCCTTTCCCAGCATCAACATCATCATCAGCAGTCTCCTGCTCATCCGCATCATCATCGCCCATAAACTCGTCTGCATAACTGTGACTCTTTGGCCCAGCATCAGCCTCTTCAAAGTCAGCCGAAAACATGGACGTCCACAGGTCCATACCTTCCATTTTTGGCAGCCTATCCGTAGCTCGTGCTCTTGCGTGTGTGCGTGCAGTTTTATAAGAACTAGTTTTCGTATTTCAAAACCCACTTTGGCATCATTTGACTTTTAGGAATCTCAGACGCATCATCTAAATGGCACTGGCGCACTTGGCACTTGCAAATTGCATTTGTATTCTTTCATTTCACTTCAAATTATTACATTTTGCATATGCGAAAATTCAAATAGAATCTCTTTTTTAGTCTGCAAAAATCAGAGCCATTTTGTTTGCGGCGTCGCAGAGTTGCAAGCCACGTGTTATCGGTCTTTGTGATCTGTTGATTTGTTGTTACGACAATAATGTTGTTTATGGGTTCGATACTGAAAATGTCCGCTCGTGCCAAGCATAATAATTCAAATTTTATGAATTTCGTTCGATTTAAAGGCACGCGCTGCCGTAACATGGCAGCAGCGGCGGTTATCAAAAATGCCCTTTTTAAATTATTGCGTGGCGCGGGTTCGTGTTTGGCGCTGCCAGATGACAGCGTCATTTTTCGACAGGCTGGCTACCTTAGAGTATACCCACGGAATTTCTGCACAAAAACAACAATTGGCTTTAGACAACAAATGGACCACACCGTACCTCCCAAAGAGTACAAATGGACGCCAGGCAATCTAATCAATGAATCTTTTAGACTGGGACCCAACGGTCACGTCTGCATTGTACTTAACCGACAAATTCAAATACCTGCGCACGTGGTCAAACTGTTATGGAAAAACGGTAAATGGATAACAAATAAAAAAATCAAACAGATTTTAAACTTTCTGTGTCTTTCCACGCAGCGACCTTGAGATGCGCCGTTGATGGCGGCTCCAATCACTGGCGCGATTTCATATTAGCCCAGTCGCTCACAGCGAACAAGGGCAACACAGATAACGGCGAAGTGGGAATCATAGAACCACCCGACCTAATAACGGGCGATTTTGATTCCATAACGGAAGAAACAGTCGAATTCTTTAAAGCAATACCGAAAATAAGAACACCCGATCAAGATGCAACGGATTTCACAAAAGCCTTTACAGTGCTTCAACCGGTAATGATGCAACGCAAGGTCACTGATGTGGTGGTATTCCACGACTGCTCCGGTCGGCTGGATCAGGTGATGGCCAATCTGAATACGTTGTACAAAAAGCAAAATGACAGCTGTAATGTATATCTGCTGAGTAGTGATTCCATAACATGGCTGTTGCGGCCAGGCAAACACACAATACAAGTTCCGCTTGATCTGGTGACCAGTCAACGTTGGTGCTCTCTAATGCCACTGGGCAATACGGCGCACAATGTCACCACACAGGGACTCAAGTGGAATCTATGTGGGTTTTCGAACATCTCCAAATGTTTAGATATTTATAAATTGTTGATATATATATATTTTTTTTAGATCATGCCCAAATGGAATTTGGCGGCATGGTGAGCACCTCAAACACCTATTCCACAGAGTTCGTTCAGGTGGAGACGGATAGCAATTTGATTTGGTCAATGGGCGCCTATGACTTTGAGGAGAAATTGAGGGCAAACATCAACTAAATTGATAGCGAAAGCACTTTTTTTAAATGCCGCTTGGAGACTTAGAAAGTATTTAGAGTACCGTAGCTTGTTATTGTTGGTTAACCAAATAAGAGAAAAAAAATGTTTATTTTCAAAATTATGAATTAACGTGAGCTTGGTAGCGGCATCAATTGAAATCCGCTGCTGGTACCTGTTTTCTTGCCCAGCCAACCAGGTGCGCCGGCACCAGCACCTCTGGCAGCGCCTCGTTTGGCTGCAGTGCCCCCACGACTGCTCTTAGTGGGTGTCGCTCTCTTGCGAACCGCCGCAGGTGATCCACTCGCCGCGCCCTTGTATCGCTTGGTAGCGCCAGTGACGGCCCGTCCACGCCAGGCCCGTTTACGTTTGCCGCCACGCGCTCCTCCGCCTGAAGAGCCTGACGCGCCCTGCAATGCCGCCGCTCTACCCCAATCATCATCGTCGCCACCTTGTGCTGCCCAGGATGCGCGTGCGCTGCTTGAATTTTGTGGCGTTATTGGCGCTGGAGCTGCGGACTCGGCAGCCTCCATGTCGTGCATTACCTGCAGGCATTCCTTCTCAGTGGCGTAGCCACTTGTAATCTCCAGCAGCTTTGCGCCATACTTATCGAAGTTGGCCTTGGTCACATGAGGAATGGCGCACATGTCCTTCTCCGTGGAGGGCAGCTCCTCGGCCATGGCCTTAAGCGCCTGCATATTCATAATACTGGCCATGGTCACATTTCGTGCAGCGGCAATGGTGCGACACAAATCGAGCAGATCTGCATAGCAACGTTCGTGCAGGTGACTCAAATCGTTGGTGCCTGCTGCAGCGGGCTCTGAGACGGTGGCCACCGACTTGGTGCCGCCGCTCTCCTTGCGTGAGAGTGCAAATTCGATTTTCGGCGTACCAGTCATGAGCGCTGTGATATTGTTACCCAGGTAGAGATACGCCTGCGGTATGTCCTTGGTAAAGATGAGATCCTCCTTGAGGTAGTCTTTGAGCACCATGTGCCGCAAAAGACGCTGCACATCCGCCTTGTCCCAGTCTTTGAGAGCTCCATGATGCGGTGTCTTATTGTGACCCACTTCGACAATCTTCTTAATATTGGCGCCCTTGAGCACATCCGCCAAATGGAGCAGTGTGAAGCGTGAACGACCGCTGCATAATTCTCGCACAGCTTTCGCCGCCTTTCTGCACTGATCAAGCACATCTATCTGTGTATAACTGCGCTTCTTCAGGCAGTTGTCGCAGGCAGTGCGTCGATTCTCCAGGCACTGCTCGCTGGTGAAGTGCTCCCCGAAATAGTCCAGCTGCTGGGCACGACGACAGTCGGTAATATTCTCACAGTAGCCGACAATGCGATGCAGATTGTCGATGTGAATTTTCTTCACATGATATTCAAGCGCACGATCCGCTGTAATTGGAGTTGGAAGGGGATTATCTATTACTAACCGATATAATATGGGGTTTCAATATTCATACCACTTACCGTCCATCATCTTTTTGAGGCGCATCATGTCACTGTAGTTGTAGTAGAGAATGCAATCGGCTATTTCGCCGTCGCGTCCGGCGCGACCCGCCTCCTGATAGTAGCCCTCAATGGACTTGGGTAGTGAATAGTGAAGAACGAAGCGTACATCGGGCTTATCAATGCCCATGCCAAAGGCAATTGTGGCGCATATGACGCGCACCTTATTCGTTATCCAATCCTTTTGGCGGGACTCGCGCGCCGTATCCGTTAGGCCGGCATGGTAGGCCACCGCACGTATGCCCGCTGCGCTCATCTTGTGGGCCACCTCGTCACACTCCTTGCGCGACAAGCAGTATATGATGCCGCTGGCGGTATTCGGACGCGTCTGTATGAAGCTCCGCATTTCATCCAGCGTAGAGGCGCCTTTCTTGGGCAGCACCTGAAACCGCAAGTTGCTACGATTGAAACTGGACAAGAACCATTTGCAGTGTGTCAGATTCAGCTGCTGTAGAATATCCTGGCGGACGCGTGGCGTCGCCGTTGCTGTCAACGCCATTGTGGGCACATTGGGAAAGCGTTTCCGTAGAATGCCCAGTTTCTTGTAGTCTGGCCTAAAGTCGTGGCCCCACTGGGACACACAGTGCGCCTCATCAATGACAAAGCGACTGATAAAATTGTTGGCGCTCAGATGGTCGAGAGTGTCCTGGAAGCGTGCCGAACTGGAAATCTTCTCCGGCGTTACATACAATAGTTTGACCAGCGGCGAATGTCCTTCAAGATCCCTATATATGGCCATAGTATCCTCCATCGACTGTTCGCCGGACATGCTCTTTGCGCAAATCTATGGGGAATTCCAGGGGAAATTAATAAACATGACAAAATAGTTATCTTGGAGAGGACATAGATTAAATAGGCATGCAGATTATATCCTTATATATACATATAGTTAATCTATGCGTTACTTACATCCAGCGAAGCCAGTTTGCTGACCTGATCAAATATCAGTGACTTGAGCGGACTTATGACAATGGTGACGCCCTCGGTGAGTATGGCGGGTAGCTGATAGCATAGAGATTTGCCACCTCCCGTGGGCATTAGCACAAAGCAATCGTTGCCTAGCAGTGCCGCATTGATAACTTGCAGCTGATTGGGGCGAAAGCTCTTCAGACCAAAGCTAAAACTGAGCGCCTGCATCAGACGCGCCGAATGCTCAAACTTTTGGCCATCGAACTCGCCGGTGATGCCGTCGTTGTGCACGTTGGCATGGAAATTTCCTGAAATCTTTTGTGCAGAAGCTGGTACGATGGATGTGCGGCTCGTGCTGGGCCTGGTCTCGACGTCGGTCAAGTCTACAGTGGCCATAACTGATGCCTGCTCATAAGCTTGCTCAAACAGCGCCGGATCGTACTCTGGAAAGCCATCGTCGTCGAGCACAATGGGCTTCTTGCTGTCTGCGGCAAAGTTTATGCGCTGGGCAGGCTCTGATGGCTTCGTTGGCTGCTTTACAGCCTCAAAATCAGCATACGCATAATTATTATACTCCGATTTGCGTCCTCGCAGCGCCTCGTGCTCCTCGCGGATTTCTTTTAGGGTTTCCTCGTCTTCATCCGAATGTACGCCAGCTGTGGGCTTTTCCATGGCAGACGCGGCGGCGGACTTGGCAGGAATTGAAGCGTATTGTGTGGAGCTGCAGAGCTCTTCCTCATCCATCCGAATGCTGTGAGCCAAGTAATCATCCTCGTCCGACTCATGACAAGGACTTTCCATGGGGACCAAATCGTCTAAATCATTTGGTGGACCATTCGTATACTTGCTGTTTGTTGTGGCTTGTGCTGTTGTTGTTATTATGCTGGGCTTTGTCATTAGCACCAGATCATTTAGCTCCTCATCATTCTGATCCTCTGAGGGGCATGTTGCATAACTACTGGGAGTTTGCAGCAACTGTTCCGCCTGCATTTCACGCTCCTCTCGCTCCAGTGCATCAAAGTCATGCGCCTCCGCCTCCGGTTCCGCATTACGCTCCTGCCGCTTACGCTCTATTTGCCGTTCCAAGAGCTGCGTGCGTGCCTTAAACTTTTGCCTCATTACCTTAAGCTTGAGAAATGTGTTTGCCTCGAAGCCTTCAATTTTACTAAAATGCACTGCGGGTATTTGATCGATCACCTCGCAGTACTTCTCCATTAGCCCAATATACCTCGACTTATACATGCCCATCGTGCTCCTAAGCATTGCGTCATTCTGCTGACCAAAATCCGTCTTGCTTATGTCAATATCGTATTGACCCAAATCGCGCAAATAATCGGCCAATGAATTATCAAAGACGAATCTCAACTTGGGCTGCTCTGTAGCTAGTGACTGTGCTTTTAATGCTGCTGGTGCTGTTGGAGTTGGAGTTGGTGGCTTCTCCTTAAGATTCAATAGTGAATCGCTGGAGGGCGTTGGGTCCGACTTGATCGGTACAAATGGCAGTGTCGGTGTGCAATCAGGCAATGGCTCACTTCTGATAGTTTTGTTTACCATCGCATCGAAAGTGTCGTCTAAGTTGCACACATTTGAGGAACTCAATTTGGTTGTCTCAATGGGCTTGAGAGGGGATTGAGATAACGAGAGTGGTTTGCGTGGTGATACGGACAGCTTATTTATGTGACCATTGAGCTTTGATAATGTGGCTTGATAGGTTGCATCCTGTTTGAGCACCTCATCCAAATTATCGAAGTTTAATTTGACGCCAGAGGCGTTTTTTTGCTTTGTTTGCGTCATTGGGTTGAGGATGGCATTCGCTGGGAATGGTGCTAGCGGCGATTGGTTGACATTATCGAAGTTATACCTTTTAATAAGTGAATTTCCATTGGCATCCTTATCCGGCTCCTTGTTCTTTGACTGCTTACTCTGACTCTGCTCATCATCTTCCTCGGATGACGATGAATCGAGATAAATGGGATTGTAAAACTTTGCCTTTGCTGTTCTCGCTTCCAGTATATCTGGAAATAAGAAAATAACCATTAATTTTATCTATATATGCCACTGATATTCTTTATAAATCCCAACTTTTTCGTGACTCTCTTGTTAACTGCGTCGATTGGCTTTGACTGCTCTTGTCTAGGCCAAGAAATGCTGACATTGTCAGTGGTTTGTTTTCACTAACAGTTTTCCGAGACATTATGTATTCACGCGCACAACATAAAATGAGTATTTTAACTTTTGTTATAAACTAAATTAACCCAATATCAGATGTAAACAAAACAAATATAAAAAAAACGCGGGAACCACTCGCTCATCTTTCTGCGTTAATTGCTCAAAATTGCCTGACTTTATCGATTCAACGAGCCATCAGCAAAATGCCAATAAATCGAAAGCGATAAATTTTAAGATGAAGTACCCCATAATTACTCATAATTATATAAACAAGAATATAACAATCACTGATGCAATTCTCTTCATAAATTTACCAAATTAAAAGAAAACCAAAGCTAAATACATTTCGATAAAACCTATCGAAATGTGCACGGGAATGTCACATAAATCGATTGTTGTAAATATTTATATGCAAATGGCGCTTGATTGTGAGTTAGCCACTTCGCCGGGGGATTTACTTTTACCTGGATTGGTGCAACAGGTCTTTAATAAATACCAACGGCAAAAAGGCATTAGCATAACGAAGAGTAATTGAAAAAGTTCTTACTCATTCGAAACTCAATAAACTAAAGTTTCTTTCAGCGGAACGTGCCAAATTGTTCACGGAATTAAGCGCATTGTTGAGCGAAGAGCTGCTGGAGAGTACACTGCGGCTACTTGATGAGTGGAGCATTATAATCTACTATACACCCGATCGTTTACGTAGCATAGTTGAATTTGACAGCAAGCGAAATTTAGCGCAGGTTGTGCGCATTATTCCTGGTGTGAACTATTGCAAGTGTCGCTATTTTCAACGCTGCGTTCTGCAATTGCCCAAAAGCGAAGGCGACGAGCAACTGGAACTGGGCGACAATTACAATCAAGTATCGTTCACCTGTGAGCATATGCTGGCCCAGCGCTTGCATCAGCTACTAAATCCAGAGCCGAGGGAGCAGATCTTAACGCTTTCGCAGTTTAGATATTTCCAGGTCGATATCTATGAGGATTAATGCAGCATTCCAAGCTGCTGTACGCGAAAGGTATCATTAAAAATCGTAAAATGCTAACGCAATCGCAGTATGAAGATTACAAACTGGTGTGTCGCTTGGAGCACATCAAGACCTTCTACTCATCCATCAAGGCAATATGTTTCAGTGAAGTGAGCCAAACTCTTAACAATCTTAATTATTGTACCATCTTATAACACACATCCTTATGCATATAGTTTGGCACACTACAAGCTAGTGAGGATGGGCTTCTCATCACTGTGGAGCAGGGCAAATCTATACAGGCAACGTTATTCATAGCGCCCGCGTTTTTTGCCGAATTCAAAGTCGATGGCGCACAAAACTTTAGTATAAAGATCAGTGTGCTCGCCGAGTGTCTAAGCCTCTTTGGTTTGTCGGATTGCAGCGTTAAAATGTTGTATAAGGGCGAAGGGGCACCGCTGCTGCTGCTGCTAGAGCCGCATGACGATGAGAAGGTGAGCACCGAGTGCTCCATCAAAACCACTAATGTGGAGGAACCCATGGAATATGAGCTAGACTCAAACAGCTCTAGCTTAAATAAAATATTTATGCGCGGTCCCGACATGTCACACATCTTTCACGAGCTGGATAAGGCGGCAGACGAGTACGAGTTTACCATTTCGCCGTTAAAGCCACACTTCAAGATCACCACATTAGGCGTCATGCAGGCCGAATCTAGCGTGGAGGTTGCCAAGTCCAGTGATATGATTATTTTGTTCAATTGTCGAGCGACAACTGTGGCCCGTTACAAAAGCCAACAAATACGCTTGACTAACAAGGCCCTACAGGTGGCCACAAAGGTGGCGATCAAAACGGATGAGAGTGGTCTGCTGGAGCTGCACTTTATGATGCAGTCCGACGACGAGGAGGAGATGTATGTGCGTTTTTTCATTACGCCATTGCTTGAACTAGATGCTAATTGATAAAAAGTTTCTAGCCTGTCTGGCAGCACTGTTCCCGTTCTTGTTCTTTCTTTTGAAATACCCTGTATGCCAATTGGCTGGTAGGGCATACGTCTCATAGAGTAGCAGTAGTACTTGCAGCAGCAAATACATATGTATATAATATAAATATTCAGTTTTCGGGCACAATTATGTCCACATATGTCCAAAATATTTAATTTTTGAATATGAACGTGCAAAATAAATGAAGTTCATTGATATAAAGCTCAAAAGGGAACGTGTTTATCTCACTATAGAGTATTTCATAGTCGAAACTGGCAAATTCTTCAATTGCTGCTGAGTTGTTGTTACCATGCCAGCCATCAGCTGTGCTCAGACATGTGTTTGTTGTGTGTTCTGCTTCTTCTTTCGTCTTTTGGATTTTGGGTTCTGGTGGAAAAAAGCGTGCTTTGTCAAATTAAAAAGAAAAAATCAGGGTTTTGGGCTATTCATAATATGCATACGTAAGTATTAAACGATTCTTCAAAAAGGGAAGCACGTATTGAGCCCTTTTCTTGGCAGGCATGAGCATTTCAAATCGCCAGCGAACGAAGACGAGCCCGACGACATTGATGACGATATGGTAATTGGAGTAATAGCTGAAATTGAACAGGAGGTGCTCAACGAGTCTGAGAGCGACGACGACGCATACGATTTGGATATGGGCGCACTAGTGCAGCATCAGGCCGCCAGCAGCTCAGATGATAGCATCAGCAGCGATGGCAGCTTTGATCCGAATGCAGAGGACACCGACTCTGATGACTCAATGATCGATGAGGTGGCGTCTGCTGGTGCAAGCAGTGCCAAGCGGCGCAAGGAGCAGTCCGCAAATGATGGTGCCGGACCCAGTGGATCGGGCCCAAGTGGTGCTTCTGATTATTCACATTTGGATGAGGATGACGAAACGGATGAGACGGTGCGTGCCATGATAGCTGCCATCAAGAAGACACGCAGTGCGCCGCCCGAGATAAAGCTTGAGGATTTCATAACAGAAATTTGCTTTCATCCGGAGCGCGATATCATTGCCCTGGCAACTATTATTGGGGATGTGCATTTGTATGAGTATGGTAACGAGGAGAATAAACTCTTGCGCACCATTGAGGTACACGCCAAGGCATGCCGGGATGTCGAGTTTACCGAGGATGGTCGCAGTTTGATCACCTGCTCGAAGGACAAGTGCGTCATGGTCACCGACATGGAGACGGAAAAGCTAAAGAAACTTTACGAAACGGCCCACGATGATGCCATCAATAAGCTGCTTGTGCTCGACGAGCGTCTTTTTGCCACTGGTGATGATGCGGGCACTGTAAAACTATGGGATTTTCGCACCAAGGATGCCATATTTGAGCTGAAGGAGGTGGAGGATCAGATAACACAAATGCTGACCAATGAACAGAATAAACTGCTGTTGGCGACCAGTGCCGATGGGTATTTAACCACCTATAATATCGGTGCTCGGAAATTGTATGTGCAATCCGAACCATATGAGGAGGAGCTTAGTTGCATGGGCATTTATCGTGGCAGCTCCAAACTGGTGGCGGGCACCTCAAAGGGACGCCTTTATACCTATAACTGGGGCTACTTTGGCTACCACTGCGACATGTATCCGGGCATCAAGAGCCCCATAAGTCTTATGGTACCCATTACGGATCGGATTGCGTGTGTGGCTGGCGAGGATGGCAATATACGTGCATGCCACATTGCACCATATCGCAATTTGGGTATTGTGGGACAGCATAATATGCCCATCGAGTCGCTGGATATTAATTGCAGTGGCGAATTACTGGCATCCTCGTCGCACAACAACGATGTGCGCTTCTGGAATGTAAAATATTTCGAGGATTTTGGCGATATCAAATACAATGAGAAGCACAATGCCTACAAGGAGAAACGACACAATTTGCCTTCATCCAAGTGCACAAATGCCTCCGATTTCTTTGCAGACATGACCAAGGAACAGGATGACGACGACAATGGCGGGCACGACAACAATACAGGAGCTGGACCAAGTAATATAACCTAGATAAAGTTGCCTATCTCGAGTCATACAAAATCTGTAGTAAGGTTTGGTATTATACTTACATATATCATTGTTAAACATTTCTCAACAATTTTTAGCTGTAGTTTTTAAGTATCGTACTGTAAAAGCTTAATAAAGTTAGCATGTACCTAAATAAAACAAAACCACGAAGAGATTTTTAGTGCAATTACCGATCAAAGTAAAATGAAAATTGAAGCAGGAACTGGCTAGCAATTATACTGAAATAATTCGATAGAATTACCCAAGTGCTGAAGTTAAAACCACAATATTGGGATCCTTAAATAGTACTACAAATGTGATTAAAATGTTATATTGAATATATGTATTTGATTCGCAATTCATGTTTATCAATATATTATAATTATATAAATGTTTAGTATCCTGTGTCCAACTTTGAATTGGTGTTTAGGTATACCCAAATAGAGAAACTTAATTGTAATTTAAAAATATGTTTTAAGTGGCTCCGAGCTCCACTCCAACGAATCAGGTTAGATCAATCAAAATCAATTACAAATATGGCAACAAATTGAATTCAATAGGTAAAATATTGCTAATTGGTAATTAAAATTAAAATGCAATTGAGTTGAATGTTGTTGTTTTTTGTCGTATTTGCTGGTAGTACCACACTTTATAATTTCGTGACAAATTGTAAAATATGGGATATTACAATAACAATTACAATTGGTACATTGAATAATTCTTAACCATTCGGAGGCGGAATTCACACTTTAACAATACGTAATACAAATATGTGTAATCACAAGAATTTCGTTTCACAAAAACAATGGACATAATTTATAAAATAGGAAATGTTTATGATGATTATGCCAAAAACACCTATCAAATCATATTAATATGTAAGAATATATAAGTGTGTACCTAAAGTTTGAGCCAATTTGTTTTTTTTTTTTTCTCTTCATATTTTTCTTTTTGTTTTGTATTTTAACGTAACGCAGCAAATTTTGTACAGCTACTATCGCCTGTTTTTGGTGGGTTCACGGTTCCAACTGGCTGACGTTTAACGATTTCATTTTGAATGCTTTGCAAATTTGTATATTTTTGGTTTAAATAATTTATGAAATGTTCGCGTTGTCACTGCTTGTTGTATGTCCTCTACTTGACAAACTTGTTGATCTCAGGAAGAGCGTGCAAATTTTGCGCTTTTAGTGGCAGTGGCAAAACTGAAGCTGATGATGCACCAGTGCATCCTTCGCAAACAATTTTGCAAATCCAATTTATGTAGTTGGTTTTTTTTTTGTTGTCATTTTTAGTTTTACACATTTTTTTTTTTTTTGTTGCTGCCTGCTTGGCTCCGACATGAATGATTCAAACATGACGAACTCAGTCTGAAAAGTTGGATCCCCGTTGTTTGCAGTAGAGTTCGGGAAGCCAATTTTACATAAAGATGCCATGTACGCAATGTCATAAGGCAGCAGTGCCAGCTGCAGCTGCAACGCCACTGGAGCTGGGCACCAGTGCATCCTTTGCCATATGCGTTTCAATATCAACGCGACAAATCGGACAGTGTTTATTGGTGACTAGCCATTGATCCACACAATCGGTATGAAAGAGATGCATACAGGGCAGTCGGCTGTAAATGGATTAAATAAGACTTTAGTATTCAACGTAGGCATGGTTAAGACATTCACGCTGACTCACCGCACATCGTTCTCAATCTCAAAGAGGGACAAGCATATGGCGCACTTCTCAGCATCCTCGTCTGTTTCGCTGGGACGTCGTACTCGACGATATTTGTGTGGCAATGTGTTGCGCTCGATAATCTCCTACGAATTGAAAAACAGATTTCATTTAATTAATCAGCAGATCACATTCGCTTGCAGATCGAAGTCAACCGCTGACATCTAAATTTCACTACAAATTTAATTATCAACAGTGTCTGGAAACAAAAGGTATATTTAATGAGTTTGGTTCGATCGATTGTTTCTATAGAAGCTATTTGATGCAGTAGTATGATATATTACAAACTTCATCAAAATAGCTTTATAACATGACCATATGGACTCGGCTACTGATGCTGATAAAGAACAATACTATAATACCCTTTACAAGGCTACATACAGATTATAAATAATTTGGAATTACTTACCAGAGTGGCGCCTCGATTGGGACGCGGTGGTCCAATCAATATGCGGGATGTGCCCATTGTAAGGGGTGTGGCCAGACCAATTTCCAAATGGAGTGGGGAATAATGATGGAACATATGATGATGAACAGCGGCTCGACGTCTTTGTATTTGATGTTGTTGCTGTTGTTGTTGCTGCTGATGCTGTTGATGTTGCTGCTGTTGTTGCTGCTGCTGTTGTTGTTGTTGTTGCTGCTGCTGCTGTTGCTGATATTGTAGTCCCAATTGAGGTGGTGCCGGGTGCGGCTGATGCGCATCAATGGGCGCAGCAGCGGCGGAGCTTTGCTGCTGCTGGTGCACAGCTGCATCGTAGGCCGGATAGTAGGCGGGATCGAGGCTGGAAACGGGCCCGTTGCGCGCATGCACGCAATTGCAGATACTGTGCAGGTAGCGGGTGCGCAGACTGCTTGTCAGATTGAGCGGATTCGAGGAGAGATCAATGGGTGTGGGCGTCATATGGCGACGGTGCAGCTCCTGCATGGACTGCTGCCGATACCACAGATTCTGATGCACCGGATACGGCGGCGCCGGTGTCAACGATGTTGCCACAATGGCACTAGCCCGATGTGGCGGATGAATGTGCGCATGCATTTGATTCTGTGGCGCCTGATGACCCTGATGCGGTTGCGGCTGATAATGCTGCCGATGATTGTGATAAGCATTCAAGCGTCGCAGACTAAACGGCGGCGATCCGCAATACTGCATTGTGTTTCGTCCGGAGTACATCTCGAGCGGCGGTGGCGGCGACACAGCAGCGGCAACTGAAACAATTGACGACAGCACTGGTGGCGGACCCGCTGTTGCTGCGGTGGCAACAGCAGCCGCCACCGGCGTTGTGGCACGACTGAGCATGTTGAGCGTTTGATTGCGATGATGATAGTCATCATCTAGGCTGCTGCTCTCCATGCTTGCCACCGGCGAACTGGGCACATTCGCCAGCGAAATAAGATCGTGAAAGGATTGCGCCTGTGCCGCTGCCACAGTAGCAGCAACAGCGGCTGCGCTCATGGCACCGCTGAGAGAACTGCGACTGCTGCCAGTTGCATTGCTCAAACCGCCCTGATAGTGCGGATTCGGCGGTCCCGGTGAGTAATCTCCATTGCTGCGACTCGCTGGCAGCGTTGTGATCGTATAATGCGGCATATAAAACGGCTGATATCGATGATAATAAGCAGCCGGACTGCTGCGTCCATTGGTCAATGTTTCTGGTGTTTCCACAGCACCAGTGTTTGTCGCAATGCGTTGCAGTTGCACATAATTGCCGGAGTTAGCAACGCCTGGCAATGGTGGTGCTGGAGCAACATCAATGGGACCGGCATTCGTAGCAATGCGTTGCAGTTGCACATAATTACCGGAACTAGCAACGCCTGGCAATGGAGGTGCTGATGTCACATCAATTGGTCCAGCATTCGTTGGAATACGCTGAAGTTGCACATAATTACCGGAGTTGGCAACGCCTGGCAATGCTTGCGCTGGTGCCACATCAACGGGACCTGCATTCGTCGGAATGCGTTGCAATTGCACATAATTGCCAGAGTTAGCTACGCCTGGCAATGTTTGGGCTGGTGCCACATCAATGGAGCCTGCATTCGTCGGAATGCGTTGCAGTTGCACATAATTGCCGGGATTGGAAACGCCTGGCAATGGTGGAGCTGGTGCCACATCAATGGGACCAACATTCGTCACAATGCTTTGTAGCTGGACATAATTGCCGGGATTACCAACGCTTGACACTGACGGCGGGGGTGGCGCCGCTGGCGGAGCTTGACCCTCCGGCAACGCTCCGAGATGCCACATGGGTGGTGGAGTAATTGGCTGAAAATAGCGTTGAGAATGCGCTGCTACAGCTGCCGCCTCGGCCTCCAATCCGGGACAACGTGTGGGTGGCATTAGACTGCGAAAGTTGAATATCGGTCCCATTGCCTGTGTATGATCGTAGGTGCTGTAATTGTGATCGTTGATGGGCAAACGATCCGCCAGGGCGCCGCTGTAGAAGGCAAATGACGTGCCCTCCGCTGGACGTTGGCGACGCCGTTCCTCGTATTCATTGGCTGAATTTGTACGTGGCAGCAACGTTGCAGCAGCAACTGTTGTGGCGCCAGTTGCAGTTGAAGCTAGTGCCTCGCCGCCGACAGGTGTCCGGCTGAAAGTCGCTAGAGACTCCTCGCCAAAGTAATGATGCTGCTGCTGCTGTTGTAACAACTGCTGATGCTGCTGTTGTTTCTGATGCCGCTGCTGTTGTTGCTGCTGCTGACGATAGCGATGCTGTTGCACAGCCATATCATTGGTGCCACTAAAGCCATCGTCATCAGAGGTCCGCTGCTGTTGTTGTTGCTGTTGCTGCTGGTGTTGCTGGTGCTGCGGGCGATAGCGATGTCGAATCTGTTGCAACGGCTGTTGTAGCGCAGTATCGCTGCTGCCACCGAAGCCATCATCATCGGAGGTCAGATCTATGGAGAGTATTGGCTCGCGAGTGGAGTGCACAAATACAACATCATCATCATCGTCATTAGAGTCGGATGACCAATCCAGCAACTGTAGATCGGGCGCAGTTAGCACCGCATTATCCCCATTCGCATTGGCATGTGACGTATTCGAATTGTGACGTCTGCCCGTTGAGGTGGATGGAAGATTGTTGGGCGGCTCCAGTGTTCCCTGCGCCGCCTGGCTGCCATCCGTTTCACGTGGCCTGCCCACATAGGCAATTACACAGGAGCCGCCGCTTGATGACTGCTGCTGCTGCTGCTGTGTTTGAGACTGCGCCGTCGGCTGCTGCGCCTCCTTAAAAATAATATCGATTTTAGAGCAGTATAAAACATATCTTCGGCATGCCGAAAATACAATATGCTAATCAGGAATATATGCCCATACATATTAACCGGCATATATTTATATATAATCTACACTTACCTGTCGGTCAGTGCTTCTCGCCATTTCCGCATAGGTGCGATGCTGATGACGACCCGGCTGAAATGCATAGAAGTTCGTTGGCGACAGACCGGACATGGCCGATGGCGACAGTTGGTCGTCGCTGCGCGACTCGAAGCGTGCCAACTTTTTAGGCGGTTGGCAGAGCCTGAGGCTGAGATTACTACTACTACTGCTGCTGCTGCTGCTACCGGTGGGTATTTGCTCATCCAAAGAGCGGGCACTCGAACTGGTGCGCACAATGCCGCTGCCCAGTCCCGCACCGTAGCAGGCCTTAAGCACCGCAGCGGGTCGTTGGCGCTGCTCCTGATTCGCTGTGGTTGTGGCGTCACCGCCGCCTCCGCCTACGCCGCCGCCTTCGTTTGTCAAACGATGCACACCACAAATATCGGGACCATCGTAATCCACACTGAAAGTGGTGAGGGTGGCCGTCGTGCAGGAGGTGGAATTAGACAGCAGTGGGGGTGATGGTGGTACCGGGCGTATACAGTTATATCGGTAGCCACTTCGGTTGTAATACGTGTGATCCGCATGATCGTTGCTATTGTTGCTGTGCGGTCGCACACCTGTTGATTTCCCTGACGCTGCTGCCTTTGATGGTGGTTGTTGTGGTGCTGCTGCATTGTGCATACGCAAATCCCAGCCATCATCGCTGCTATTATCATCCACATCGCTAAAAATATTATGAAGCGGCGGATAGATGTTGCGACGTTGGTGTTGCTGCTTAGCCTGGGCGCTTGTGCTAGGAGTTGCATCTAGTTCAATGACCGACGATGAGGATGCGGATGACGTTGCAGTTGCTTCACTCGTGGCACCACCATTGCGACTGTGATTCGGCTGATGCTTTTTCTTTTGTACAGCAGATGTCGTTGTGGTTGTGTTGGTGGTACGCGTATTGGCAAACTGCACATGTTCCGTATCCGATGCACTTGACGTGACATCATCATAGGCGGTCACCTGATTTATCATCACATTATTGCTGCTGCTCGCCTCAAAGGAGCTGTTCGTACTGCTGCTGTTGTGGGAGCTGCTAAGCAGCGAACTGGATGGCAGCTCGTAGGTAGTACTACCAGTTTGCAGCAGCAGCTGCTCATCCACAGCATGATCATCCATGGCAGCGGGCCATACGCGACCTGAATGTAAATCGCCGTTGCTATTGACGTGATTGTGCTTTGCGTGCGGTTGCTGTTGTCGTTGTTGTTGCTGCTGCTGCTGATGCTGCTCATGCTTAGTTTCAGTCTTACGTTGTGTGTTGTGATTTGGAATGAACTGGGAGACAGCAGCACTATCGCCTCGAGTACTACTGCTAGCTGCAGCAGACAGTGTGGACGTGGCAGCCGTAGACGTTGAGCTGAGCTCAAAGAATTGTGTGGGTTCACCACCGCCAGGACTGCCACCATTGGATTGTGTGGAATGCACGTGCTCCACGGGCTCCGCATAATTGTTGCCCTGTTCGGACAGTCGATTACAATGGCATCCCACATCGCGTATACCATTGCATTTCCAGCACTTATTGGCCGTCAGGCTGCCTGTTGAGCTTGCCGGTTCCGCAAAGGATTCCCTATTTAGAGATCCGATGACCGATGGCTGATACTGAAACATGGACACATAGCCAGCAGTAGTGGCTGCCGTAACTGCGGCCGGCTGCCGTGAAGGTCGCAAATCTGTGGAAGCCTGTAGGTAGGAAGGTATCAACATATAACTATCCGACAGCGTCTCGCGTTGCAAGTAAACGGGTATGTAGGGTGAACGTTCTGGAAAGTATTCAAATATTTGAACATGCACATTTTCGTTTAGCAGTCTGAGATTCACTTACCCCGCTCGCTGGAGCCAAGCTGTACCATGACGTCGGAGTAGCCAATGGGGACGCCATGATGCTGATCTTGCATATGTCGGTGTCTGAGTTCATCCTGTTCATTCTCCATGCTTACGCTTTTTTTTTTTTGGTTTTTTCTTTTAAAGAGAAACACAAATTATAAAAATTATTAATGTGTCTGTCCGATCACATAAATATGTGTATTATGAGAGCAAACTGAAATACCAAAATTTATACAAACGACTGCTTTTGCAGACGCCTACTTCGGGAATTTACTCATTTATCAAGGTTTACAATACAAAATTGTCCATTTTTACAGTTGAAGAATTTCTGATAATTGAAAAACTAATTAAATTCTCATTTAAACGTTGACTTTAAGTCTAATGTGGAGAAGAAAGTTTTACTTGAAACATTAAGTCAATCACTCATTGAGAAACGATTTTCGATTTTTAAATCAGTTTTTCTTACTGTTTACCGTAAGCACAAATGAGATAAATTCATAATACAAAAATTATAGCTATAGATACAAGGCATTAATGATCTTTCCCAATTTGCTGAGGCTACAATTTTTGAGCTAACTGGTTAAAATATACAAAAGCAAGTATACATTTGACAGTGCACTTTAATTATTCATATCGAACGCTGACTGTATTTCAATATTCATGTGTGTTAAAATCATGAATGAACCCATAAAAAAAAACTCAGTGTGTTGGTGTTGTCACCTGATTTTAACACAACTTTAGCAATGCACTCGGCGTTACACATTTGGAATTCGCTCGAAATCCGCGTTTGTCAACTCAAATTTGTATTCGACTTGCAGGTTTTGATAAGAACTTTGAGATTTGGCCCAAAACAGCTGTGTGTAGAATAAGACAGAAAGAGCAAAATATTTTGGAAGTGCCAGTGAGAGAGAGGGAGATGGTGTATGGGGAGAGCATATGCAAGACGAACAGAGGGAGAGCGAGTGGAGCTTACCTGCTGCCCGAAGCCCGACAAGACACCTCAATGGTAAAGTGGGGGAACTGCTAATTTGCACACAACGCAGTCATTTGTTCGACGTATTTTCATATCAAGCACACACAGTAATTACTTGGCTATAGCTCCAATTATATAAAATTGCATTTAAAAGTCCCAAATCTTAGCTAAAATCGCACAAATAGCATAGAAATATGCACGACGTAGGGAAAAAATCACACACATACACTGACTACCATAAATATCGATGAATCGATACAAGAAGTTTATAATGCGATAACATCGATAAGACACTTCGTAATGCACATTCCAATAAGTAAATGCATCTTCTTTAACTTTGTAACTTTTTTGCTATATTGCAGCTGTATGTTTTGCGATAATAATGATATTTTGAAATGTTAGGCATTTTTTAGATTACATGATTGCGCCACTTTTGCTAGTGCTCTATAATGCTACATGCCATATTTTGACCGTTGAGTAGCACTGTAATAAAATATCGAGTCGTATCTATAAATATCGATAGCATATCAACAACCCTACATTCCGCAAGCATAAAAAATCTAAAAGTTAAAGTAATTTGTTTATAATAAAAGTACCAGACACCATAAGCGAAAAATTACGAGCAGTTCAACGGTATATATATCAATTCTATAACACTTTACCTTATGACGAAACCAAACATGGCAATTCGCTTAGTGTAGGGGTGTGGTTGTGACTTAAAATTTGTGAACGTTAAAAGTGTTTTCTTTATTTTTACTTTATTATAATATGAGAAATTTTGTGGCACATGAGCAATGCGTTCAGACGCCGATGTCTGGGTTAATTATTTATGCGAAACACAAAACGCCTGGCTATATTAATTGAGAGCTCAATTTTTATGCAAATGAGTTTTGTGGCAGGCGGCCAAAGCGGCTGCGATTGCCATCGCTGTGTTGTGTGTATATGAAAACAAAAAAATTATTCAACAACAACAAAAACAACAACGTGTATAACAACAGCACCAACAACAATATTGTTTCATTCGATTGGCGTTTTGTGCTTGTACTTCGTAGATCTGGCAAACGAAGAAATCTGAAGCATCAGGCGGCGGCACACAAGCAACAAGAATAAGAGAAACAGCAGCAGTCCCCAAGAACCCAAGTTAGCCTGCAATGTGCAGCTGCAGCGTAAGCGTACGAGATGTCCCGGCTCGCTGATTACTTTGTAATTGTTGGCTACGATAACGACAAAGAAAGTGAGTGCCAATGGTTGATATGCATATATATATATGTACAATTTGAATAGTAATTTTTTGGTATGAAATAAATGAAAATAAAAGAGATTATCATAAATAAGAGATCAAGAGTTGTCGCTCGAAATTGGAAGACTTGATCTCTCATTTATGATAATCTCTTTTTCTTTATTTCTATACCAAAAAAAAAATACAACAGATTTTGAACTAAATAATTTCATTGGTATACTTTTTTTTAATAATCCTTCTAAATCATGATTATCGTGTATGTTTAATAAAACATTTTCTCAAATACCAATTATATTATTGATAGTTTCAAGTGTCTTGCGACCACTGTATATACATATATCTATATATATATATATATATTAATTTCTTTAATGCATGCCTTTTCTGTAGAAACTGCCGGCAATGTTTGCGGCCAGCCAATATGCGGCAAAATTGTGCAACGATTTCCTGAGAAAGATTGGCCCGACACGCCCTTTATCGAAGGCATCGAATGGGTGAGTTGCTGTTTGTTAATTTAGTCCGCCTTGCATACAACATACAATTGTTTTTATACATTGCAATACCAATTTCATAATAATTACAGTTCTGTCAGCCACTCGGCTGGAATTTATCGTACGAGAAACAAGAGCCAAAATTCTTCATATCAGTGCTGACCGACATAGATGCGAACAAGCATTATTGTGCGTGCCTCAGCTTCCATGAGACGCTGGCAATAACGCAAACACGCAGCGTGGATGACGAGGATGAGACAATTGGCAACAACTGCAGCAGTAGCCGCGGATTGTTGGCCGCGGCGCCAGTTGAACCCATTACGCATCATAGCATTATGTATGCGCCCAAGTGTTTGGTGCTCATATCCCGATTGGATTGTGCCGATACTTTTAAGGTAACCCCACATATAAAATGATTCTAGTCAAAGTTATTTTACCTATTTTATAGGGTATCTGTTTTTTTAGTATTTTTTTTTATAAGAAATTGAAAAAGAAATATAGAAATTAAAGTAAAGACGTTGTTAACCCTCTGGCGTATCACAATAGCTTTGAACTCCTAGAACATGGCAAATATTTATTATATCAAAAATAATTAATATTTCAGAACTGTCTGGGTACAATTTATACAGTGTATATTGAGAACTTGCCATATGCGATGGAGAATCTGGTTGGCAACATACTCGGCTGCATACAGGTGCCGCCCGCGGGCGGGCCGCAGGTGCGCTTCTCGATTGGCGCCGGTGATAAGCAATCGCTGCAGCCGCCGCAGAGCTCCTCGCTGCCGATGACGGGCAGCGGTGTTTACTTTCTGTTCAAACAGCTGGGCATTAAGAATGTGCTGATATTGCTGTGCGCCGTGATGACCGAAAACAAAATACTCTTTCACTCCAAGTGCTATTGGCATTTGACGGACAGCTGCAGGGCATTGGTTGCGCTCATGTATCCATTTCGTTATACGCATGTCTATATACCCATACTCCCGGCCCCACTCACCGAGGTGCTCTCAACGCCGACGCCATTTATCATGGGCATACATAGTTCGCTGCAAACGGAAATAACGGATTTGCTCGATGTAATTGTGGTTGATTTGGATGGTGGCCTGGTAACTATACCGGATGCACTTACGCCACCGGTGCCCATATTTCCATCACCGCTGTGGGAGCAAACGCAAGATCTGCTCGGCATGATATTATTTCCCAATTTGGCGCAAGCGGATCTTGCTTTTCCCAATATCGAGCGACCATCGTCGCTCGCGAAAATGGAGGCGCACATAGATAAGGAGCTGCGTGCCATATTCATGCGACTGTTCGCACAGCTGTTCCAGGGATATCGATCCTGTCTGACCATCATTCGAATTCACCCGAAGACCGTGATCACATTTCACAAGGCTGGCTTTCTTGGGGCACGCGATCTCATCGAGAGCGAGTTTCTGTTTCGCGTCCTCGACAGCATGTTCTTCACCACGTTTGTGAATGAGCGAGGACCGCCCTGGCGCGCCGCTGATGCATGGGATGAGCTGTACAGCTCAATGAACGAGCTGCTCAAAACGGAGGCCCAAAACCGGAATCTCGTGCGTACTTAACAAATTCGTGTTTATTCTCGATTTCTTGTTAATACCATGATCTCTATTTCGTTTATACAGATACTCACACATATCCAGGAGCTGGGTCGCACTCTGTACGAGAACGAGGCATCCAATGCGCCAGCGACCTATGCCCAGAAGGTGCTGCGGCCGCCCGATGGCGCAATCCAGCGCATCCATCAGCCGGCATTTCCGCGCATCAACGCTGATAAGGTGGAGCTTATCATACAGGATGGCATACGGAAGAATGGACAGTCACAGCGTTTTAATGTCACCCGCAATCAGCATCGAATTATACCCATGGGCCCCAGATTGCCGGAGGCGCTAGACGTGCGCCCAACCACGGTACACAATTCAGCGCGACGCCTGGAAGTTCTGCGCACCTGTGTTTCCTACATATTTGAAAATCGCATTGCGGATGCACGCAAACTGTTGCCAGCTGTAATGCGAACGCTGAAGCATCGGGATGCCCGGCTCATCCTGTGCCGCGAACTATTTGGCTATGTGCATGGCAATAAAGCGGTGCTCGATCATCAGCAATTCGATCTGGTTGTGCGCTTCATGAACAAGGCGCTGCAAAACGCCTCCGGTGTGGATGAATACACCGTTGCTGCTGCACTATTGCCCATGTCAACCATATTCTGTCGTAAGCTCTCAATGGGCGTGGTGCAATTTGCCTATACGGAGATCCAAGATCATGTCATATGGAAAAACTTGCAATTCTGGGAGTCGACTTTCTTTCAGGATGTTCAGGCGCAAATTAAGGCTCTGTATTTGCTACAGCGCCGCCAGAACGAACACAACAAGGAGGCGAATTTTGTGTTGGATGAGGTGCCATTGGAGGAGCCAACAGCATTGGAAATTACAGCGGAGCAATTGCGCCAAAGTCCCACCATAGAGGAGGAGAAAAAGGCGGAGCTTGCCAAATCGGAGGAGTCCACGCTCTATAGCCAGGCCATACACTTTGCCAATCGCATGGTCTCCCTGCTGATACCGCTCGACGTCAACGTGGATGCGGCCAGCAAGCCCAAGCAGGCCTTTCGGCTGGAGGAGAACCAGAGCGTTTCCAATAGGTAAAAAAGAAACAACAAATATCTAAATCGATCGTCCACATTGGAAGTGGAAGACTATCTACATATATAGCCAGTTTTGAAAGATCCAACTACTCAGCAGCTGCAGTCCATCTTTGATAGATTTTATAATAACATCATTTTCTTTCAGTATTATGGGCTCGCACAGCCTGAGCGAACATTCCGATGAGGGTTTCGAGGAGAACGATGCCTTGGAGATTGGCGTGACCGTTGGCAAGACAATTTCCCGTTTCATTGATTGCGTTTGCACCGAGGGCGGTGTCACTTCGGAGCATATACGCAATCTGCACGATATGGTGCCTGGTGTGGTGCACATGCACGTTGAATCCCTGGAGCCGGTTTATTTGGAGGCCAAACGGCATCCGCATGTGCAAAAGCCCAAGATACAAACGCCTTGCCTGCTGCCTGGCGAGGAGCTCGCCACCGAACATTTACGCTGTTTTCTGATGCCCGATGGCAGAGAAGATGACACCCAGTGCCTAATCCCAGCCGAGGGTGCTTTGTTCTTGACCAACTATCGCATCGTATTCAAGGGTTCGCCCTGCGATCCACTGTTCTGCGAGCAGACGATTGTGCGCGCCTTTCCCATTGCCTCGCTGCTCAAGGAGAAGAAGATATCGATGTTGTATCTGGCCCATTTGGATCAGACGCTACCAGAGGGTTTGCAGTTGCGCTCCAGCTGCTTTCAGCTGCTCAAGATTGCCTTTGACACGGAGGTGACGCTGGAACAAATTGAAACGTTCCGCAAGACGCTGAACAAAGCTCGTCATCCGTTCGATGAATTTGAGTATTTTGCATTTCAATCCTATGGCACTATGCTGCAGGGCGTTGTGCCGCTCAAGACCAAGGAGAAATACTCCACACTCAAGGGATTTGCGAAGAAGACGCTGCTCCGCACGGCGAAGCGAGCGGGCTTCAGACAGAAGGCACAAACCAAACGCAAATTGGTACCCGAATATGAGTTGGGCAGCAGCAGTGCTGATGCATTGGAGACCCGTTCCATTGACGACGAGCTCGAGGATGCCGACGAGTTCGAGACACAGAACGAGGCGCTGCCACGCCTACTAACCACCAAGGATATCGAGCGCATGCGCGAACGCAGCTATGTGCGCGACTGGAAACGTCTCGGTTTCGATGCGGACGCGCAGCTCGGCTTCCGGATTAGCAATGCGAACGCAAACTATGCCACCTGCCGCACATTGCCGGCCATCATTGTGGCACCGGTGCAGTGCAGCGATGCGGCTATGACCCACCTGGGACGCTGTTTTAAGGGCCAGCGAATACCGCTGCCCACCTGGCGACACAGCAACGGCTCACTGCTCATACGGGGCGCACAGCCCAATAGCAAGTCTGTGATTGGCATGATTAAGAATACAACGGGCGCCAATACGATGACGCACAACGATGTCACACATTATCCGGAGCAGGACAAGTATTTCATGGCTCTGATCAATACGATGCCCAAACTGACGCAGCTGGACGCACTCAATCAGTACACGGGCATGAATCTCTCGATGAGCTCGCTGCTTGGCCACGGTGTTGGCGAGGATCATCATCAATCCCTAACGCCAGAGCTGATGCGCAAGCAAAGATCCAACTTGACTGTAAGCGATGGCAGCAAATCCAATGCGTCGGGCAACAAGGGCGGCACCATGAAGGGCAATGAAAGGAATTTAGCGGCGCATGCCTTCCGCAAAATGCGGCTTTATACGTTGGGTAAGAGAAATGGAAATACATACATTAATCAATAATATAAATTACCATCTTGTTGACAGGTGAAAAGTCGCAGGCCAAGTCCAACTTGAATGGTGACTTCTGTGCGGATTTTATACCCGTAGACTATCCGGACATCCGGCAATCCCGATCGGCCTTCAAGAAACTAATACGCGCCTGTATGCCGTCGCATAATGCAAACGATGCGGATGGCCAAAGCTTTGCCAAGATGGTCGAGCAATCCGATTGGCTGCAGCAGATCTCAACGTTGCTGCAGCTATCGGGCGCTGTGGTGGATCTGATTGATTTACAGGAGAGCAGCGTGATGTTGTCGCTGGAGGATGGGTCCGATGTGACCGCACAGCTTTCGGCCATAGCTCAGCTCTGCCTTGATCCCTATTATCGTAGCCTGGATGGCTTTCGTGTGCTCGTCGAAAAGGAGTGGCTGGCATTTGGGCATCGATTTGCTCATCGCAGCAATCTGAAGCCGTCGCATGCGAGCACAAATATCGCATTTGCGCCCACATTTCTCCAGTTTCTCGATGTTGTCTATCAGCTGCAGCTACAGTTTCCGATGGGCTTCGAGTTTAATGATTTCTATTTACGATTTTTGGCCTATCATGTGGTGTCGTGTCGCTTTCGCACTTTCCTCTTCGACTGCGAGCTGGAACGCTACGATTCCGGCATCGCCTCCATGGAGGACAAACGTGGCTCGTTGAGCACCAAGAATATGTTCGGTGGCAGCGCCGCCAATGGCTCGGATGATGAGTGCAATGTTTATCCGCTGGACCTGCGCAGTCCGCGCACGCCCACACAACTGAATCGCATCGGTCACTCCATTTTTGACTATATCGAGCGACAGCATAATAAGTCGCCAATTTTCTACAACTTCCTCTATTCCTCCAGCAAGGATGAGGTGCTGCGTCCCCAGCATAGTGTCGCGGCACTGGACTTGTGGGGATTTTACACCAATGAGGAGCTGGCACAGGGACCACCCTATGACCTGGAGGTGACCAATGTGGATGACGAAATCGATGTATCCGAAAATAAGGGCAAGCGCATGGTAATCAGCGCCGGCTATGACAGCATTGAGAAATGCAATCCCAACGCCTATGTGTGCCTGCTCAGCGAGGTGAAGCAGGCGGAAACGGAACGTGGCCATCTGCCACAGAAGTGGCAGCAAGTGTGGAATAATCTTGTGGTACCACAACTGGAGCCCATGTCGCGTAAGACCTCGCTCAGCAGCATGCTGGTGCAAACACATCAGCACAAACGCTCCACGCTCGAGATCATCATGAAGGGACGCTTAGCGGGCTATCAGGATAAATTCTTTCATCCGCATCGCTTTGAGAAGCATCCGTACACGACACCCACCAATTGCAATCATTGTACGAAGCTGCTCTGGGGACCCGTCGGCTATCGTTGCATGGACTGCGGTAATTCGTATCATGAAAAGTGCACCGAACTCTCCATGAAAAACTGCACCAAGTACAAGGCCATAGATGGCACCGTCGGTCCACCAAATGTTAATATGTCGCAGGGTGACACTGCCAGCATTGCATCCAGTGCAGCTACCACCGCACGCACCTCCAGCCATCATTTTTATAATCAGTTCAGCAGTAATGTTGCCGAGAATCGGACACACGAGGGGTAACTTTGACTTGTCTATTTGAACTGCATGTCATTAAAACAATTTTGAAATCTTTTAGACATCTTTATAAACGTGGCGCATTGCTCAAAGGCTGGAAACAGCGCTGGTTTGTTCTGGACTCGATTAAGCATCAGCTGCGCTACTATGACACATCCGATGATACAGCACCCAAGGGCATAATAGGTACTCTCACTTAGAATTAAACTCAGAGTAGTATATCTTATATATATACATATATATTCTACAGAGCTGGCTGAAGTGCAATCGGTGACTGCAGCACAACCCGCACAAATTGGCACAAAACGCGTGGATGAAAAGGGTTTCTTCGATGTAAGTTATACAATTTTAATGTCTTGTTTTTTGTATGAAAATTGATTTATTATCAATATTATTGTTTGCAGCTGAAAACATCGAAGCGCACCTACAACTTTTATGCAATGAATGCTAATCTGGCCCAGGAGTGGACTGAAAAGCTGCAGGCCTGTTTGCAATAGAACCAGAATCATCACAGCAACTTACACCGTTTGTTATTAAATCCTGACACTCTTAAGTACTCCTCTTCCGTGGCTTTTGTATAGGCATTTGCTCTATGCTATATCCGTGTTTTGCTCCCTTACCTTTATATATATATATATATATATATATACATATATATATTTATACAATATGCTGAATGTTTTGTTTTGTTGTAGGACAATCCAATTAACGTTATAATTATTATTATTAATGTATTTTTTTACATGTGAGAGAGTATTTATTTGTCAGCGCGTGTATTACTCTGGATCTGTAGTAACTCTGTGTGTATTATTTATAACCGAAATATTTTTACATATATAAGTTGAATTAGTGTCAAAAGTTGTTTATTAACACTCGCATAATGCATAAATTACATGAATATTTAGCAACAATTAACGTAGGCGACAAAAGCTAAACAAAATATATAGTAAAGATAAAGAGAAAATATCTACAAAATCGTACTGTAAATGTGCAAATATAAAGGAGAAAACTATAATTTCATGTGATTATACGTATATTGCTGACAGGAAAGAAAGAAGAAAAGTAATGGAATAGCAACTTTTTATATACATTTTTATATATATATCTTTATATATATATATATACATATATATGCTATATGTCTATCTATACATACATACATACTTATATAGTAAAAATACCAAAGATAATTCCACCTTTGTTGCGCAATTAAAATGCATTTCTTAATTTCTTCCTTTGAATTAAATTTAATTAATAAACGCCTTTCTTTATTTATACAATACGATAATATACAATATTTTATATATGTATATTATATATAATTTACTGCAATTCTCATTTGTGTCTTACAATCTATATACATTTTTAAACAAATGCGCTTTGTATTTATAATTTTATGTTGTAACTGCTAAACAACTGCCCCCAATTCACCAGATCAGATCATAGGAACGTCGTCCAGTAGACAATATTTAGAATGAAGAACGAGAACGGAAAGAAGAAGCGCGAGAATTTATCTATATAGATGGCGGTCGCATGGCCATGGCAGAATGTATCATATTGTGGCTCAATTATCGACTCTCGATGATGATGCTGCAAGACGACACTCTTCAGAGTTTCAGTTTCAACAAGTTGTGACAGTCATTTGCTGCCACCAAACACTCACCTTCAAATCATCCAGATCTGTGATATTCTCATCGGAATAACCCTTCATGGCCTTGGTAGCCACCGGTCCCATAAAGTTGTTGACAACAGCAAACTCCATTAGCGATAGAAATACGAAGACCGAACAGGAGGACATCCACACATCAATGGCCTTCACATAGGACACCGGCGGCAGCGATTGTTGTGATTGTGTATTCTGTGTGGCCAGCGTGAGCAGCGAAGTAACGCCCAACGTAACACGTGCCGGTATTGCCTCCGGCTTGATCCAAAACGATATCCACGACATGACCACAATCAGCGCCGATGGTATATAGGTGTGGAATAGATGATAACCCAGACGTCGACGCAAATTGAATACAATAGCCAAGCAGGTGAAGTTACCTGTGGGAGATAAAAATTACAAATTACAAATGTGATTTTAATTAACAAATAATATTACATATTAATCGTAATTATTTCTAAAGATAAATTTTATATTATTTGCAACCGTTTCTGTTTTCAAAACTATTTAAAAACTATAGAAAACACTGTTTAATTCAAAGAAAATAACGACTTAATTTATTCCAAATCACTTACCTGTTGAGTACTCTATGGTGCAATCTGTCGTATAATTATTTGATATATCCAATTGCGGCAGCTCGATCTCAGCGTTGACCACCAGCGGATCGGTCATGTTCCAAATGAATACCAAATCCTCCACAGTGTGAGACACTAGAAATATTATTGTTATTTTTTTTTAAACATATTGGAGTAAAGAAAGAACTGTAGCACTTACAGCTCTCGATCATCATAGAGCAGATTTGTGTATCATGTGGATAGGATTCGAATTTCATGGCGCACGACAACACCAGCGTTAGCTTGGACATGTAGAGCAGTGTTTTGTCATGGTAGAGCCAGAGATAATGATTGGGTATGCTCATCTCATGGAATGTCACCTTTTTGGCATTCTTAAAGAAGCAATCGGGTCGCCAAATGCTGTGCAGCCAGTCCACATCCAGGATGCGATACTGTTCGCTCATGTTCTCCGGCAAGCGCAGACGCGGATCGCGCCAACTTTGTGCTAAAAATATGTCCGTCACATAGGTCTGTAATAAAAATGGATATTGTTTGCACCAAATGTGGAGTCACTCATAGGGAAGAGTTCTTTGTCCCAGACCCAGATTCAGTTACCATGGACTCCTCATTAATCGAGTCCAGCGAGAGCACTGTGACATGGAAATAAACAACTGTCGGCTGGCCCAGCAGCTTTGGTGCACGATTCTTGTCATAGGTTTTCGATGGGATGGGCAATATATCTGGCAGCGATAGACTCGATTCATAATGAGAAACCAGCTCGGCACTCTCTGTATTGTTTCTGCAATTAGAATTGGATTTAAAAGAGGAGGGGCCGATGTAATTTTCAGGTTATGTTACAGCCTTGTCTGATGCAATATATTTTATTCAATATCATTTATTACCTGAAACCGTGAACACAATTACATAGTTGAATTGATTTTTCAAATATATGCAAATAGATGGCGACTGCAATCAGGAAATTATGCTTTTTCAATTGTCCAAATAGGTTTGGCATTTGCATTTTGAACACACAGCGCGTTTGCGTTTTTCCAATTTCCAATATCAAATCAAAAAATTTTCATTAAACTAACGGCTATTTACTAAATTTATTTTTGTGTATTGCCTAGTTTTGCGCGTTTTCACGTGTTGCCTGTTTGTTTTTTACGTTTATATTTCAGTTTCATTGTTTTACGGCACATTGTTCTGATGTGGATGACATTTTTCAAATGCACAAAAGCACTGAAACATTTCTAGCTCGATTCTGGCATTTGAATGCAATTTATTGGATTATTTAATAAATGCAAGACGATTCCTTTTTTCTTTAAGTTTATACGGCCAACCCAAAAACAAAACAATAAAAGAGTTATATAGACGTTGTGCTGTGCGCTGCTCAAGGTAGGTGATAAATTAATTTCTATGGTTTCATTCGTTTTCATTGGCATTCCTCTCTTTGCTATTGTACTTTTCAAAATGACATGTCTAAGGTATGTGCAAAACAACAACAGAATTGCAAACAGATAGCGACTAGTCGATGCTAAAATACCTAGCCAATTATAAAATGGGAAAACAACTGAGAAATCAAACATTAACACTATTTCCGCCTATGCGCAAAACGCATCGACATAGTTATCATGCCCCTTTTAAGTAAAAAAAAAAGTAGAATATGCGTAGTGCCTGACTGATAATTGACAAATCTGCGTTTGCGTATTCCTAACACCAACTTATGCAAGCAAATAAAACCATAAACTTATGTATTCCTCACGTCGTGCTGTAGCATTCAAATGTAGATGCATTTAAAAACGCGCGCCAAATTATTTCACTTGTTGTTAAAATTACAATATTGCCAGATGTGCGTTACAGCCGCTCAGCTGAGAGAACGAGTTGCCCATAAGATCAACCCTCAAACTGTGTGGCAATGCCGCGCACTATGATAAATATTGATTTGTTTTACTTGTATGTACTTGTATTTTTAAAGATGTAACTAAAAATCAGTTGAGCCACAAATTAACTATAAAATATAAGCAATAAAATTCATCAAGAGTGCAGAGCACAAGTTTAACATGGAATTTCCGCAACAAGTCGAAGGTAAGCTTTGCTAAACAGGCAACATCAAATTTTTCGGCGCAGGGCATTCAGTTTTTGGGGCTGTTGGTGACGGGGTTGAGAAAGGTGAGGTGCCCGCGGAGAAGGAGGTGGTGTCGACCGTGTTCTCTTTTGTTGCACAGTGACGTGATGCCGCTGCGGCGCAGTGTGCAATTTCTATTTGATATTGATTACTTGCCAGAAAACCAAGATACACAAAACTCTAAAAAACGAAAATTACGAAAAGACGATAAAATAGATCTATCATTGGACTGACGAACAATTAAAATTCTTGCTGACATATGGATATTCACAATAATAATATTCAGATCGAGTAAGGTCAAATTATGAGATGAGCAGATTTAACTAGATTAAATTGTCAATGGTAAGTTTGGTCAATATATTAAAAAATAAACATAAAAAAACAACAAAGTAATATATGATAGCACTTAAGTTTTCTACCGATTACTTATTGACTGACTAATGAAGAACTTATATGTAAGATAAAGAAATAAATAAAATTGCGTGACATAGTTGTAAACACTTTTGCAAGGGCTTACAAATTGTAAATAAAAGTTGTATTGTTTTAATTGGTTTCCTTTATTTTATATCATTAAAGCGCAACTGTAATTGGCATATAAGATATATCAAATATATACTTATTGAACTCAAAGTCCTAAACAAGTATTTACCCACCAGAGATTCTGGTCTTGCAACAACGGGCAACATATACGTACGATGTCGTAATGGAGTCTCCGCTATATCCCAAGGTCAACAACAATTTGAGCTCAAAGCTGTCGCCCAACGGTGCTGGTGACAAGATGAGCTCCAGCATGAACAGCAGCAGTTTGGAGGACACCACGCCCAGTGATTCGGGCATACAAATGCTGGATTCGGAGAATAGCGACGTTATGCTAGAGTCCATCAGTTCACAGACGGGTCTGGACTACGAGGAGCAGCCGGTGAAGGCAAATCGCGATCCTGTTGACACCAATTCGAATGTGGCAGTGGAGGAGACGATGACCACAAGCGCCTGTTCGACCTTTGACAACACAGACAAGATCGTATACAGACGCAAGGTGCACAAGGCTTCGGCGACACCCAAAGCGCCCAAGAAGCGTGTCTCCTTTCACGAGGACATCCTCAAGAATACACGCACCGATAACATACACATCGAGCATGGCTTCATCACCTACAAAAACGGACGCAAACTGGCCGTTGTGGGCAGCAATTCAGCGGGCGTGGCTGGCGCTGCTGGTCGCTATTCCTGGTGCGCGGAAAGGGAACGCGTCCAAGCACCCACTGAGCTTAGTGCGGTGGGCCAAGATTTTGAGGAGCCGGCTGGCGGTGGCACGGGCGGACGCAGTCGCCGTCTGGTCTATCGCAATGCTTGCTCCGATGTTTTGGACTATGGCAATACGGATATCTATGATACCAATGATCCAGTCGGCCTCCAATATGACAACTCGGGCGTCTTTGAGTATGCTCCCCCAGCTGAGGACAAGCAGCGGGATGAGCGATTGCTCTATCGCTGCGCCTGCAGCAGCTCCAATTCTAGTCTGGATTCGGATGAGCAGGACAAGAACTCGAATAGCAATCCCAATCGCAAACAATATGAGCAGGCCAAAAGCAGCTCCTGCGATTGCATTGGCATGAGCCATGCCAACAATAATCTAATTGGTAACTGGCCATATTTAATTGTATACATTTTCCGATTCCTCTTATCAGTCTCTCCCAACTTGAGAACTTGCCCAATTTATCTTTTATTAAATCGTATTCCTTTCAATTGCTTCACGTAGGCGATAATTGCTACTATTCGGAGCCGAATATTGAAGATGCGGGCAGTCCCAAACAGAAATCCGTGTGGAACAAGGAGAAGATGCCCAAGTCAAGCTGTTTAAAGAAGACCAAGCGACACACGAACATCATACACGAGCAGGATCTCAATGGACGTGTGAAGAAGTTCAATGTGCACGACATCAAGCATCAGCTGCTGGACAATAGCAGCAAAATGATCTTTGGCTCGCTGAAGAGCATTTTCACGTTGCCGCTGCCGGAACGTGGGGTGCCCGAAGGCTCGGAGGACTTGCAGGCGGTGGTGGAGTGTGTGCCCGAGCTGGAGCAGACGCCCGAGCACAAAGCCAAGCAGTTTGACTCATCCAACTCGCCGCCGCTCAAAGCCAAACCGTTTCTCAGCAAGAGTCTCGATGGCAACAAGCAGACGCAGTGCGTCAAGAAATTCGTGCACAATGTGGACGAGCAGCTGCGTCGCAAAAACGATGATAGCTCCGCTGAGGCCTCACCCATGGACAGCCAGCAGTCGCCTCACGTGCTGCGACGTCAAGATGAGTTCGATAAGGAAACAGTCGCGGCAACGGCACCAATTGTCACCAGCACACAGAGCGAATTCCGCAGCAAGTTCATCATCAATTGTGAGAGCACCGTCTTCGAGCACACGGGCGTCTCCTACGAGACCAGCGAGCCCCAGCAATCAGAGCCATTCTCCATGTCAATGACACAGCACAGCAGCGTCGCCAGCTTGCTGGAGCGCGACACGCCCATTGCCCAGCCAGCGAGTCAGGGTCGCAGCTCCTTTATGGGCGCGCCCCTGGCCAAGACATTCAGTAACTTCTTTCGCAGTCTCAAGGAGAGCTCAGTGAACACACCAGTCGAAAAGGAGCACCAGCACCATCAGCAACAGCAACAACAACAAGCAGCAACTGATAGTTATTTTGGTAAGTGGAATAGATTTAAATATAATATATATATATGCATATAGGAACAATATAAAGTACAAGTTTATATATATATATATATATAATAGTCTATTATATAGTTCTCATAAAGTATTCTAAGATAAACTAAATAATGATCCCAATATTTTGTCTCAGTTCAAATTCCTTCTATGGCAATTATAGTTAAATTATGAACATACATATTTATCTGTACGATTTTATATATTTACTGTAGTTGTAGAGTTTTATAATTTTTAATCGATATAAATATATATCATCTACAGCTACGAAAATGTCAAAGACGACACAGCCACAGCTGCAGCCGATGCCAGCCAGCAAGCTGCCCACCACCCACTCTTCATCCACCATATCGGAGCTTAGCTCCATTAGCAACAACACCAACAGCAACTCCAATTCCTGTCCCAAGCCCCAAGCACAAAACACAGTCCATGCTTTGGTGCTGGGCAGTGTGGAGCGGCAGTCACGTCATCTTCCATCGCCGCTGAAGAAGCGTTGTGGGCAGCCACCACGCTATGGCGACCAGCAGCAGCAGCAGCATCACCACAGTCGCAGCCTACACAGTCCCAGCAGTTATTTGGGGACAGGAGGCGGTGTCGTTGGACCTGGCAGCAGTGGACGTGACTCGAAGGCGACCATTCTCAGCGAGGAGTTTGACGATATATTGACCATAACGACGACAACAGATACGGCAAATGAGCGACCATCCACAGAGAGCGATCTGGTAATTGTGGACTTTAGAGATGTGGATTATGGACAGCTATTGAAACCACCAGCGCCAGCGGCCAAAACCTCGCTCATTAATCGCTTTCTCCGCAATGTAACCCAGAAGAAAATACTTGAATCCTCGATACGCAAAAATGATTTTTTTGCCGATAAGCTGCGCAACGAGCAAAAATCCGTTGGATCGCATCTCTATGTGCGTGGTGTGCGGCCCAAGAACTACGAACTGATTGACGATTTGAATGCTGAGATTGCAATGGAGATTGAGATGTCGGGCGCCAATTCGCCACGACGCGAACTGGCCGTCGGCATGGATATGGATTTGCCAGGAGATGTTTCACGTTTCGAGCTGGGCATCGGTGAAATATCCATTGACCTATTCAATGGCAAACAGTTGTCCATTCTGCACGAGCCTAACGAGCAGTTGCTAAAGGTAGATTAGATCAGCGAATTAGTAGATTCAATTATTGGACCCATCTCAACCTTGCAGGTGTTCAAGCTATACACCGGTTATAGCAACGAGGGATTTATGACGCCGGTGTTGGTGCTGCTCACAGACAAAACGTTGTATGTGGCAGATCTGGTGCGTAATTGCCTGTGCGCCAAATTCGTACTGGCCTACAAGGATCTGGATGTAATTTTGGTGAGTTGACTCTGCAAATGTAGAAGGAAGCTGTTTAACCTAATAAATCGACTCCGTTTCAGATGGGCCCTTTTGGAAATACGGTGCTTTTGAGCAACAGCATGCGGGACATGCAGCAGGTGCTACTTGCAGGCGGACCCTATCCAGCAGATGCACTGGTCGCCAATCTAGAGCTGTGTGCACGACGCAGCGGCTCCACGTTGCCGGCAGTGGGTCAACTCACCTTGGAGCATTTGGCGCCACTGCAGGCTTTTGTGCGTGCCAACAGTTGTGTGGGCAAGGACGAAAACTGGATGTTCTATGCGGTGGTCAATATGCCAGCTGGCGGCGCACTCGGCATGGGTTTAGATGGTGAACAGGAGCCGCTGGGACCCCACATCAAAGGTTTTCTTATGCATCGACGTGTGCGGGAAACGGCAACAGTAGCTGCAACGACTAAAATCCACTGGCAGCCCGGTTACTTCTTACTTAAGTGAGTGGCAAAACCAATTCTACTCCATATATAACTAACTCTACTTCATCTTCTAGAGCTGGCGTGCTGTATATGTTCAATGATTCCACACAGAAACTGCCCAGCTGGGCCATGGCGTTGGCGGAGTGCCAGGGCGCCCGGCGTGCCGTTAAATCAGCCCGTCCGCATTGCTTTGAGATTATGTTGAAAGGCGAACTACTGCAAATGGCGGCGCCCGACGAGTATGTGGCCTCCGAGTGGCTACAGGCGCTACTGCAATCGGCCAGTGGTGTGAGTTCAAATCAAAAATAATCTGCATTATAGTTTTTAAATACTTGTACGACGAGTCATGTCCAACTCCCTTTCAGTTCTTCTAAACTAAAATGAGACATGTTTTGGGTTCTAGTCGGTGTATCTAAAACATTATTACATTATTAACATTACTATTCGCTTTCAGCTGTTTGAGATGCAAGAGCGGCACAAAGCGCTAGGCTGCACTTTAATAGTTACACAAAATCATTTGATAACGCTGCGCGAGGACTTCTCGGCGCCACTGCGTCAGCTCAATCAGCAGGTGGAGACGCCACCAGCTGCTGCAGAGCACAAGCAGCTGCTGCGCGATGAGGACATGTTGTGTATCTTTGAAACTAGCAGCTTGGTAAGAAGACAACTTCCACACGATCAAACTCCTCATTAATATTTGTAAAATCTTTGCAGTTAAGCTCGACGATGAGCACACCAACACGTGGCACTCAACGCTCCTGTTCCTCGCTTAACTCGACGCCCACCAAGCACTCACAGGATGCGCCCAGAGCGTTGCAGAAGACTGCTGCTGCTGCAGATGCAGCTGGACAATCGCAAAGGATGAGCAGCGTTTATGGAAAGAACTCTGGCCTCGAGATACTCACGTGTGCGGATATTAAAGCAATGACTGGGATTAAGATACCCTCGCACAGTGAGACCTGGTGGTGCATACTAGAGTTCTCCTGCCAGGAGGCGCCGTTGGAGTGCATGGATGATTTGGTTATATTCTTTGCCAGCAGCATGGAAATGCAGCGATTTCTACGGCTGCTTGAGCAACTCTGGCAGGCCAAAAATGTACGTTATATTTACTATAAATAATATTGGTATTGTATTATTTATCTAAAAAACAATCTTGCTTCACAGAATGATCTCTTCCCCATAACCATACTGGACGATGATGAAACGCTCGCCGAGCAGTGCACAATGCTCTATTTGGATATTAATCGAGCCTGGGAACCGCTACTATCTGCTGCCCTCGGCTATCCACTATAAACGCGAAAACTACACAATTATACTCTATGGCATATATTCAAATTTAATAATTTAGCTAGATCTGTGCAAAATCGCATATGAAACAAAATGCTTAATATTGGAATACTCGAGCAAGATTTGCTGAAAAATCACAGACTTTATATCAGCATATATACACACTTTATATATATATATGTAGTTATATATCAATGTCTCTATTTACAGATACACGATATGCATACACCCCGTATTATGTTTTGTAATATGTACATTCGCCGCTTCACTGACTCATTCATTTGCGCTGTTTTACAAATATATTTTGTGTGATATTAACTTTTAAGTTGCCAATTGACATATGTTTATTTGGGTTTACAAAGTTTTCTTAAACGTATATTTAATTTTGTTATTACACTTGTTATATTTTTCTTTTATACAACCACCGTGTAGAAAGTTGCACAAAAAAACCCCAAGGCTTTACAATGTGTATATTATATTTTGATATCTAAGGAAATATACATAAAATAATAATAATATTTCGTAAGCATTCGTTAAGTGCAAACAACCAACAAACAAACAAACCAAATCGTTAGCAAATCATTTATCATAAATAATATATAGCTAAAAGATATACGTAAATTAATCTAAATATTAATGGCAATTGTATGTCTCGATGGTATTTTTTTGGTGCATGTTTGAATGAAGTGACATTGAATGAAATGACATTGAAAGTATTTACTTATATTTATAAAATGTAATCTCTCAATATACAATATATATACCATATATATTTACTTATGTATGCATCATTACAATGCTGATGTTTTCGTACAGACCGAACTCAAATGCCTTAACTTTAAGTTTCATAGAATAAACTACCAAATGGAATATTTGTTACCTACATATAATTTGCCAATTATGATATGAAATCAGACAATATTCGATGGTGAGAGAAGCATGCATCTAATAGTGGGGATATCGGTGAAACGTAAAACCCATTGTAAAACTCATTTATGCTTATGCAATTTTCAATTAGCAAGGCTTAAATTCCACACCTCTCTCTCTCGCACAGCCCATGCCAGAATGGCCATAAACTCTGTATGAAAACATCAGATAAAAGCTCATAATTATTAATAAAATTGAATAAACGCAATCGTGAGGCATTTTTTATTTAACCACTAAGCTCTCTGATTTATAACCCCCGTTGACATTTTCAAAAGAGCGAAGAGTTGGAGCAGCTAACCGCCCTTTGGCGTTTGAGAAATGTTAGTTAACTGGGAGGCATGGCTAAGATAATCTTATTAACAGCTCTTCAAAACGTAGAAAACTAATGTGTGGAAGTGGTATGTATGTATATATATGCATATATGTATTGGTATATTTATATGCTCTTATGTACATACATTATATACAAATATATAATCGATGATGATGGGATGGCTTGGCATGGTGTGTATTTGTAATTAACGGATGGGGGTCTCTGCAGCTGCAGCATAGAAATATACATACCTAGATACATATATATGTATGTATGTATATATATGCATATGTATGCCTGCATCGAACGAATTAAAATAATGACGTACCTAATAATTAATCAATCTAATAAAAACAGAGGACATCTCTTCATTCTTACAAACATACATACACACAAATGCACATATGCATATATACATATATATTTGTGCATTTGGCCGGAGAGTAAATGCATAATTGGAAAATATGCATAGAAATTAAAGATAAACACATGTAACAATAAGTGCTCTGAGATCCCAGCTAAACAAAGCATTGCCTTTGAAAGAGACACCAACAGTAGGAGGATAGAAGCGCACGAGAATGAGAGAATGCGAGGCTAAAAAGAACGCATGGAAAGTCAAAAACTCCAACCCTCATAATAAGTCAACGAATGGAAGACTACAGCAGAAAAAAAGAAACAACAACAACGACAACAACATCAGCACCAACAACAATACAAAGGAAGGAAAACGCTTCAGCGACTTTGAGCCTATGCGACTGTTGCGTGCGCTGCAAACCAGTTTATGAGGTGTGCATGATATACACACGTACATAAGGAACAAGTACATAAAATAGTAATTCGAATTATTATTTAATTTATTAACTATGAGTATGGGTCAGGCTTCAGCATTTCACTAGTATTCTGCTCTCTGTATTTTTTGTAATGCATTTGTAGCTAGCCAGTAGAGCATCGGCAAAAATCATAAAGCACTTGCACGGCCAATCGCAGGCACAAAAACAAACGCATGCAAGTGCTGTGAATGCTGGCTGACGTTCAGGCTGAGAGGCTGCTGCTGCTGCTGCTGATGCTGCTGCGGCTACTGCTCTCTTATTAGAGCGTTCCGTCCTCACACTCACGCACACAGACAAGTGCTTATGCTGAGGCTGCACTCACTTTCATTAACACAAGCACAACGCCAGCAGAATAAAATGCAGCGACGCTGCCGAGAATGCTCAGCGCTCCTAGACATCTCCGATACACACACCACACACACATATAAAAACGTAGGCACATATATACATACATGCATATGCAGCTACGTTAACGCTTATACATACATATATACGCGTGTATAAACAAACATAGATAAATACATACATACAAACTCACATATCTGTATAAATGCACTGGTCGTTCACTGCGACTGCGACGACGATGGCGACTGCGATGGCGATGGCCACACAACCCCAAAAGTTGGAAAACCAAATAAAAATACGAATACAAGGCACGCTGTGTTTGGGATTTTTCTTCATTCAGTTAGTCGACTTGTTGATGTCCTCAAATTATTATACAATTTTAGGTACAAATGTATATAAGATGTGGTTTTTTAGTTAAATTTTCATTGGTTCAATTTGTAATTAATATGTTTTGATGACACAAATCTTGACTTGATGTTTTTTTTTTTTTTTTGCTCGTATTTAAAATTAATTATATTTTTATACGATTTATATAGTTTGCCTTATAAATCGCAACTGTATTTATATTGCTAATTTCTTTATTTGGCTAAACATTTTTATTGTTTGAATTTGTGTCATATGCCCAGCCAGAAACGCATTGGGAAGAATATACAAATAAACGCACATTTTCCAGAGAAGTAGAAAAACTTCCACCCTCAAAAGCGAGACAAACACTACACACACACACACATGCACAAACAAACGTATGTATGTGTACACATACATACATACATATTAGCGAACTAACACAAAAAAGAGAGCGCTCCGCTCTGTCACTGTCATTTGTCCATTGCGTCGCTGTTGCCGCTGGCTTCGCAGCCGCAGTCGCTGCCAGCGCCTGATTGCCGTTGCCTGCCCCAGTGTTTCCGCTTTCTTTCGTTGTAATGTTACTTTTAGTTTGATGTCGGAGCCTCGACGAGCCGGTTGTAAGCGTGACTTTCGTTTAATTCTACTTTATTATTGTTGTTGTTGTTCTCCGCCGTGGACGCTGTCGTCGCCGTTGCCGTCGCGGTCGCGCCTTGTGTGTTAGTGAGTGCGTGTGAGTGTGCGTATGTGTGTGCTTGTCCCTGTATGTGTTTAGTTTAAGCGAAATTGAAAGTTGTACATTTTGCTACCCCCAAAAAGCAAAGCGCTGCATACAATCGCGCGCTTATATATATACATACATACACACAAACGTGTGTGTGTTCGAGTGAGTGCGCCACGCCACACCAACCAAAAACCAACCCCCACCAACAAGAGTAGCAACAACAACAACAACTGCTACTACAACAACAACAGCAGCAACAAAAACAACACCCAGTCAAGTTAGCACCACCACCACCCACTGTTGTAAAGCGCCGCACAGTCATCGTCATCGCCATCGTAATCGTCATCGCCTGTTTCTGCTGCTGTTCGATCGTATTTCAGTTTCGCAGGCTCAACGCATCGTTAAGTTAGTGTTAGTGTTGGCTAGTGCAATTTGAAAATAACCAAAATAAACCAAAAAGCGAAAGTGTTACACAAGCCCCCCAAAAAAAAGGCGCTGCTTCTCCAATAAAAACCAATCGGCAATTCTCACTCCCACACACACACACACACACACACACACTGTCCAACGGCTCCTGTCTCCCTGTCTGTGTGTGTGTGTGTGCAAGTGTGCGTATGCTGCTCGCGTGTGCGTGCGTGTGTGTGTGTGAAGCCTGTTAATAACCATAAACTGTCATGATGAATTTCTCCGCGTTCGGCGGCCCCTTCTCTGGCATTCATCAGTTTGCCGCTAAATTTGATGCACAAACACCGGGCGCATTTGGTACGCCGCCGGTGAACGCTGCGGCCGCTGCAGCGGGCACCGATAATCATGTGCAACGCTATCAAACCAATGGCAATCATTTCAATCAGAATGTGCCCAACGGTAAGTGAACATCACATACACATACCAACATCCATATACAAATACATGTGCACATGTATATACGCTGCATGTGTTTGTCTGTTTGTATGTACAACATAATCACTAAAAATTTATTTTATTTTTATCGATTTATTTTCGCCTGCTGCTGCTGCCGCCGACGTTGTCGCTGCCGCTGCGACGTCAGCGCTGGCGTCAGCAACAAAAACAGCGGCGTCGTTTTGCTTTTCCCTATGTTAATAATGCACTACAACGCGCCGTTTGGGGTCTTTTGAACATGTGTAACTAGCACAAATTTCTTGTTTTGATTGTTGGAAGAGTGCAGAGGATCAACTTAAAGAATATCACTAATACAGCAGCGTGTATAAGAGCATTAAATGTTTGCATTCGCTTTGGCCTGCACCATACGAAGCGCCATATGTTAGAGCGAGCAGGCAGGCACAGCTAATCAGCCGCTTAGTGATTCGTTTTGTTTCGTTCACAGAACTAGTTCGAACTGAAAGAAAATGCATTCAAACAATCTTGCGTTTACTGGGGCGTTGCCACCTGACAGAAAACGAGTTTTTATTTAAAGAGCTGCGATAAATTATTTTTAAAGTTGGAGAGACTAATACAATTTATTGAAATTGCATATATTTAAAATGCAAGAAATCTGTTGATATTAAAATGTGTTTTATTTACCTGCATTGCTAGAATTTGCAATTATTTGCAAATGCAAATTGATCAGACCAAAAGCATAAAATGTAGAACAAATTGCGAAAAGTGTAAGCAATCGCAAATACACTAAAATTGTGCCTTAAATCTCGATGTAATTATAAATGATCAAGAGAGAGGAATGTTTGTAACAAAAAACACAGGCTTACACTCAAATTGTAAATTCGTAGAAATAATATAAAATTCCTGCTGAGGACATTGTATGCTAACATATATTCGATATTTCCAATATATTTTTTGTACACCCCATTGTTAGTTGGTTTATTTGAAAAGTTATTTATTATTAATGTATAATATAAAAATATTATAAGTGTGACAAATAATGAGAAGCATTTTAAGAATTATTTATATTGTAGGTTGAGATTATCGTAATTCTTCTCTTAAATACTATTTTGATAGAGTTTCATCAAAGACTCTCATGTACGCTGCTGACTACTGTTTCCACCCCATCCCTTAGTTTATTACATATTTCCCAATTTCCCATTCGTCCTCTAATTTGTTTGCCGCACTAATATGCCCGAGATGAGCGGAGTGCGCCTGTCAACATAACCGAATCTAACGATTTTTGCTGTTGTTGTTGTTGCTATTTTGCGTTGGTTATTTTTTTTTCTGCGCTATGTTTTGAGTCATTACCACCCACCCCTGTTTGAAACTGTGTGTGTGTGTGTGTGTGTGTGTGTGTGTGTGTTAAAGTGTGTATGTGTGTTGCACGCTGCTGCTGCTGCCAGTTTTTCTTGTTGTTGTTGTTGCTTAGCTTCGCTTGAAAATGCAATGAACTCAAATAACTTTTGAATTTGCTGCATTTTACTTTGTACAGCTCTGGGGGTGGGTTTCTCTGCTGTCGTTAGCTACTCAACACACACACACACACACGCACAAATACAATTAAACGGGGGTGTGTGTGTGTGTGTGCGTGCGCAGTTTTCAACCCCAACCCCCGTTGAAGGGAAGGAAGCGTCGCTGCTTTTTTAATTGCACCGACTTCCTTACACAGCCCCGTTGCAACTCTTTGTGGCAGGGTGACAGCCCAACCCCTTTAACTCCTCTCCTGTACACCTCCTATCGCCCCCTACCAACCCCTAAACAGGCAAAGTACATAAACTGAAACACCCCCATCCCCATATTGGCAGCACATTAAAACAACAGCCCATCTCAATGCACTCACATCTTGTATCAATTGTAATTAGTTGCATTCACTTGCATAATTAAATTCCCACTCCAAGCAACTGCATTTTATTATTCATATTATTTACCTGTGCCCAGAGTGGGCAGATAATTTTAAAATTGAAATGCTCTCTGTTTTAATTATGAGAAATCAGGGGAAGGGGAACACCACGAGTTTTTACATAACCATATAATAATTTAGAGAAATATAACAATTTATTGAAATATTTCAAAGTCCAGTGGCTTATCAACTATGAATAGCTTTCATATACAGATTCTAGATAGATATATTATATTTTATATTAAATAAATATTATATTATATATTTTGTAATCCATTGTTTGTTAGAGCTTGCATCTGCCAGTCTTAAATATTATTTTTATTTTTAAGCTAAGTCTCATCTTTGATAAATAATTGTTGTTAACACATAGACAATGGCAAGTAAATCATAACAAATGCCAACATTTATTAAAACATAATTTTTGAAATCATTCAGTTAAACAGTTAAAAACAAACAGTCCAATTTAAGTCTGCCGCACGCATTTATTGCTTATGACAAGAATCAAAAACTCAAACACCATTTCAATTTCAGTTCCAATTCCAAACTCGAACTCAAACTCAAACTCGATACCTACTGCCATTTGCCACTGGTTTCGTATAGTTCATTGATCCCAGCTTTTCAGCTCTACGCATTACATTTCCAGTTTAGCGTTTTATTTTATTTCATTTCTGTATTTTTTCTTTCTTTTTTTTTTTTGTTACCTGCAACAACAGGAAAATGTGTCTATGCGTGTGTGTGTCTGTCGTTGATTGTGCGTGTGTGTGTGTGTGTCTTTTATCTATGTGGTTGCAGCTAGCCAATGCAGGTAGACTGGCGGTAGATACGCGCCCCCCGCACCGTTCCCGCGCACCATGCACCCTGCTCATCCAATCCAGCTACCACATTTTCTTGTCGCTTATTAGCAGGCTTGGCTTATCACGCGGCCTGCAATAACAACAGCCACAAACTACAAAAAAAAATCAACTTTGAGTCCAGTTTTCGGCAGATAGATAACCCAGGCCCAGGCCCAGATAGCGTGTCTCGTTGTTGTATAAATCACATTTCTACGAACGCAGACCGATATCAACTCGAAAGAGACGTGGACTGGCCAGCCAATTAGTATAGATAGCTGCCGGCGATTTAACTAAAAAACAAAAATGCAACCGTACTCAGATGTTAACCTTTCTATTCGATATAGTCATATGATTTCATATTTTCTCTAGCTGCAATGTTCTGTTTAAAGTAGCTGTTGTTTTTCACGGGTTGATCAAAAAGAATCTCAAAATGTATAATTATTTATTATTACTTGTTGGATATCTGGAAATGCTTATTTACCTTATTTTATTTTATTAATATATGTACCTTCTTTTTAAAACTAAGAATCCCAATTATTATTTTTTTATTGATATATTCTTGCCAAACTTTTAATAATATACTAAAACTCGCAACAGCATAATGCAAGAATATAATTTCTGACTAAATGTGAGACTAGGAGCTAAATAAAATAGTCGTCTGATCAGATAGAAACATACGAATTTTTGATGTTTCATTGATTTATCTTAAAGCTTAAACAGTCAGATACCATGTGAAAAACTGAGCTAGTGTATAGATTTTTTAATTTAATATCTTTATTAGTTTAAGGTCATAAATAGAGACTAACTTAAAACTATAACTTTATTAATATATTCGCTATACAACATCCTTGTCAACTCAAGCAAAAATCGTTATAAAGCATTCGCAATGTGCAAAAGATTGTCACTTATATAGTAATTCACTAAGCCCGAATGAAAGAACAAACTTTTTAACCTATTTCTGTTTTACTCTTCCCGTTCGTAATCCCTAATTCACAACATTGAAGCTTACTTAAATTCAAGTACCTTGGCTAAATATTTGTTTATTATGCGCTGACTTGTTTTTTTTCTCAGCAATTTACATAATTCATCGTGTCCTGCGGTAAACTCTTTAAGCAGATATAAAAAAAGACACAAGAAATTCAAAATGAAAACCATTTAGAGGCAAATCACATCCTAAAGGATATACTTAACAAAAGTAAAGAAAAGAAAAACAAAATAAAATAAAAGAAAGAACATTTGAGGCTCATTGATTTTTCGCTTAGGCGATGACGAAGCGACGCCGAGGGTAGGGATGAGTAAAACACAAACAGGGAGAGAGTGAGAGTGGGAGTGGGAGAGGGAGAGGGAGAGGGAGAGAGAGAGACAGGGAGAGAAGCAGAAATTGGGGAGAGAGAGTTGGGGAGTGTCTGGGTGTTGTTTGTTGGTGTGCGGAATAAAATGTTAGAAACGTGCTAATGTTATTTGTATTTATTTTTACAAATTTTGCATGCCGATGATCAGACAGCAACAACAACAAGCAACTAACCCGATCATAATGCATAATGATGGGTATATGGGAAATTTAAGATGCCAGCCAAAAGGCCAGCCAAGCGAATGGATGTGATAATATTGCGGTCTGTCTGTCAAGAGGGGGTCGCTTGCTTGCTCGCTCGCCCAACCCCCGTCACAAATTATTTGCACTCATGTACATACTTTTCTATGTGTACATAACAGAGAGTGTGCGAGTGTGTGTGTGAGTGTGAGTGTGTCCTGGCTGGGTTTACACCACCCCCACCGCCAGGGTGAGTGAGCAGGAGGCGGGAACAGCGCCCGACGCTATGCAACACTAAAAATGCGCGTGCTTATAACTCTGTCAGACTTTAGGTGTGTGTGTTTTTATAACGATATATATATATATATGTATATATATAAATATATATATGTACAGTTGATATATGACCGCATGTGTATGTAATTTCGTTAGCCACACAACACTTGAGCCGACCAAAAAGGCAGGCAAGTGTAAAATAATAAAGCCAAAAGCGAAGCTTTTTCTATCATATGGCAGCTTTAAGGCTTAAAGCTGCTTCTGGCAACACTCTTTTGGTTTATGGCGGCTGCTGCTATTTCTCTCTTGTTGTTGTTGTTGTTGCTGTCGCTGATGACTCAAACTCTGGCGACTGGCGCCGCGTCGCGCTACACTCGCCCACACCCAATGTGGGCCCCACCACCAAAACCAGCCCCACCCCAAGCAGCGAGACAAGCGGGCGAATGGAACCCCAACTCTAACAGGGGTTGCAGTTTTTCCTAACCTCACTCGCTCGTTCGCTCTTTCTCTCTCCCATTCTCTCTCTCTCTCACTCTCTCTGCATTTTTTTTTTGCTATATATATATAAGCGTATATGTGTTTCTGTTGCGCGCGCGCTCTCTCACGCTTTCACTGTGTGTGGCCGGCACTATAAACACACTTAAAAGTAGGAATACAAACGGCAGCCCCATGTTTTCCAAACGTTCCCCAAACCCAGCGAATTCCTTTCCATTTTGTTCCACTTTGGCTAGCTACTCAAACCCAACAGACGACGCCATATTGTGGGTTGGAGAGAGCAGAGTCACACTCTCTCTCTCACACATACACACACGCACACACACATGAATATATATATATATATACAAGCTGGGGCGCGCGCGCTCTCTCTCTCCCTCTCTCGCTCGCTCGTTGTCTCTCTACGCTCTCAGTCTCTCAAATTGTACGCAGTTGGGCGCGCTCTCACTCTCGCTTGGCCGTGTTTCAGTTTTCACCGACTTTAACTCGTTGCTAAGCACCAGAAACAGCAACAACAAGCAGTCAGAGGTAGGCAGCAGTAGACAGAGACAGAGACAGAGGCAGAGGCAGAGCCAGAATACATCATGTGCTGTTTCTCGTACTCATCGTTCTTGTTCTCGTCCTGGTGCCTGTTTCTGTTTCTGTTTCTGGTCGTTGCTGTTTCTGTTGCTGTCGTGTGGCCCATGTGAAAGTGAAGTGAAAAGTGAAATGTTACAGCGACAATGCCGGGTACAATGGCGATGATGATGTTGATGTTGATGTTGATGATGGAAAATGGAGCGCATGCTTTCAGATTTGTTGTTGTTCAGAAGTTTGGCTCTGGTCGCTCCGGTTCTCGCTGCTCGTTCTCGCATCACCACAGGGCTTAGCCCAGTATTTCCGTGCGTCTGTGAATTTAACTTCTACCTCTGCTCCTGCTCCTGCCTGACTGATTGCCTGCCTGGCTGCCTGCCTGACCGCTTTACCCGTTCCATATTCCATGTCGTTTTTGTTTTGTCAACTTGTCTTGTCTTGTTGTATTTTTTTGTTTTGTTTTTGTTGTTGCCTGTTTTGTCTTGTTTTATGGGCAGTTGGTTTTTCTGTCACTTTGCGCTGTCTACTTTTCGGGGCCAGCTTGCTGTGCTTCTCATGTTGTCTGTTGTCTGCGCACTCATTGGGTTCACTTGATTAATTACGGCAACATAAGTTTTGCATTTGCCTAACTGCTTTCGTTGTCCAAAGCATGTTAATTGCCCGGTTAATATTTGATTACCTCTGCATTTACTTTTCCTACTGGTAGCCAGACCGCTGGTTGAGATGCAGTTGAAGTTCCTAATATGTAAATCGATTTTTCGTGATCAAACTTGTCTGGTTGAGCATTAAGATAACTTTGGTTAGTTAAAAAAAAAACACAAATATAAATATGTCTGATAAGTTTTCCAAATAGATCTACAACTTTTACTCTTGCAAATAATATTTATCTTTACAACTTGTCTATCAGGAAGATATATAAATATTTGTGTTGATTAATTGATTCAACTATTTATAATTGCGAGCAAACCGACTTGAAATCGATAAGTATTAACTTAAGAGCCAACAGTTAAAATGAAACATAAAATAATAAAATACAAAATAATACGTGGCGAGACTCATGTTTTCAATTTGGCCATTTAGTGCAATTTAAAGTCTTCAATTAAGCATAATTAGTGTGTCTAATTAAATATAATCTTGCTTTTAAGTATGCTCCAAGCTTCAGGGATATGTTCAATCCATGCAAAGTTGCCTTTTGTTGCCTCCTCTTACGGTTCGCTGGTCAATTCTTTCAGCCTAATCCTCCTTGCGGACTACTTTCGTTTATTATATCCTATTAGGCTGCTTCCTTTATTTACTCAACCAAGTCGCCCGCCCACACATCTGTCTGCACACACACACATACGCACACACAACTCTCCCCTCCCCACACACACACACACACACACATGTATGACCTGGCTAATTGAGGTTAGCGCATTAAATTTGTTAGCCCTTAAAAGTACGCTAGAGTTTATTATGCGACTGCGGCAAAGTCTCGCAAAAGGCATTAAAGCGTAAGAAAATATGTTCAAATGTATTGCAAGGTCACAAGTTAATTTATACGAGGGACTGACAGCCAGATGCCACACACATACACACACATACACACACACACACACATACACACACACACACACACACAAGGATTCAGATCCAAGCGCACATGCATATGGCTTTTTAAATATTTCGGCTCTTTCTTTTATTATTATTAAATTTGAGAGCTTTTTTTGCTGTTGCATGCCAGTGGCACCCACTCCACCGCACCCCCGCTCAGCGCCCAATGAGTGCGAAATCATTTCATCAGGAAAAAGGAAGCAAATGCTAAGAAAATACTGGAAAAAAATTAAAAAAAAAACAAATAAGAAAGAAAAACGAAAAACCGGGCCAATTGGCAACAGCCAGAAAATATTTATTAATAAAAACGAGCGCCCGGCAAAACGATGCCGCAAAAGGCAACGCCGAAAATACACACAGACACTAATATATATATATACATGTGTCTGTGTGCGTGTGTGCGTGTAGCATACATTTAAGGCGCTTCGGTAGGACCGGTATTTTCAATTTTAATTTCCTTTTTCCTATGTATGCGTAACTCGCACGTGTGCGTCTCGCTCTCTCGCTATGCGTGTGTGTGCGTGTGTGTGTGCATGTGTGCGTGTGTGGGTGCAAAATGTGGCCTTGGCAGACGGCAGCGAGTCGACGACAGGCCACACAGCGCAGGCGAACAGTGGAGAGTGGGATGGAGAGAGGGGTAGAGGGCAAAGGGGCGTGTAGGCAGGCAGACATGCCCACAGCTGCCGAAAAGTAACAGCAACAACAGCAAGAACAGCAACAAAAACAACACACGCATGTCACTCAGCAGTGCCAGTGTTGCCATCTACTACCAAATTGTTGCTGCCAACACACAGACAGTCAGTAACTTGATGTATGTGTATGCATGCAAACACACACACACACACACACGCACGCACGCACACAAATCGAGCTTCAGTGGGACATTGTCGGCGTCGTGCAAAAACGAACAGCCGCCCGCTTTTTGCCGGCACCCGATCCTCGCTCCTCGTGCGTTTATCTATCTATCGATGTGTGTGTGTGTGTCTGAGTCTGTTTGTGTGTGTGTGTGTGTCGTCGTCGCCGCCGCCAGCTGTAACTGCTGCTGGTGCTGCTGCTGATTCTGCTTCTGCTACTGCTCAGCCAGACGCAGGCCCCAGTCAGTTGTAGTTAGTCGTTGTGCGCTGTCGCTCGCTAGCGGCGAACAGTTTTTACAAAAAAAAATAAAAAATTTAAATAACTTTTAAAAAAAATATATATAGCAAATATATCTCAAATATATAGTATTTATAAAGTAACTTTCTAAGGCTGTGATTCTAGCGCAATTTCAAGCATGTGTAAATATATCAATTAAAATAAACAAAATATTCAACACACTAAAATGTAACATTTTGATTTTTTGGTTATTTTACAGTTTCGGCGGCTAATAATATGCAATATGGTCAAAATATATCCATACCTTACTCGCAGCCGCAGAGTGATCTGAACTTTTTGAATGCGGCCGCAGCAGCGGATCATAAGGGTAAAATCCATCCAAAAATTGAACGTGACCGGGAAGAAGGTGAGTCGGCGACGCTTGCTGAACGGTTCCTCTTTTTTTTTGTATTTTTTTTTGTTGTTTTATTTGTTGGTAGGGGCTGTGGGTGGTTGTGGTGGGAGGAAGAGTTACACACGTCTGTTTGCCTTGCTCTCTTCTATTATTTTTTTTGTGCTTTTTTGGGCTTGCTATCTCTTTATATGGCTTACAATTTCAAGGACGCACATTATTCTTCGTGTGCGGCTGTCCTGCTCCTTGTCGCCGTTGCCGCTGCCCTCAGCTCGGCTCTCTTCGGCTAAATAAAGTATTTAGACATGTATATATTATATATACAATATATATATATGAGAAGAAGAAAAAAAAATAGCCGAAAAATAAATATTGCGCCCTGTCTGGATTGAGATTTTTGTAGCATATTTTTTGGAGCGCCCAACAATTTGTAGCTCCAAAACAATTTATGAACTCTCTAGATATGTGTGTGTGTGTGTGGTCTGGTGAGTGTGTGTGTGTGTGAGAATGTATTTCCTATTAACAAGTTTTGAGAATTTCTGTTTACTTGATGTTGAGCTGAAAGTTTTTGGGCACACCCATTTTCCACGTGGGCGTATTAACTTAAAAATAAAAAATAAAATAAAAAGCACAGCCTGAAAGCATGAGCCTTAGACGAGCAACCGGGGAGTGCGCGGTGTGGGTTAGGGATGCTGCATGTCATGTGTCCTTGACGGCTGTAACTTCGTGGCGTGGTGCGGGCGGCTAGCCGAGGCGTGGGCGAGGGCGCTGGCGAGGGAGCGGGTAACAGGGAAAGGCAGCCTGGGATTTTCAAGAAAATAGAACTGAGCCTGTACGCAACACACACACACAACGCAAAATACACACACGGGTTGAGTGTTGCCAAGCCAAAGCTTTTTGTTGTTGGGGTAGGTTTTTTTTCTTCTTTCCTTTTTACAGCATTTCTTACAGCAAGAAAATTATCCAGGATGCTATTAGATAATGCATGAGTTGCTCACATTGCGGTGAGCCTGTGCCTGGGCATATTTAGATCAAACGGGGGCGGTGATTGGCGGGTGATGAGAGCATTAGGTCTGGATTAGGGCTCTGGATGTTGCCAACGTCATTATCAAAAACAGCATTAAAACAACATATAACAATTTACCTTTGCAAGTCTCTGCTTAAATACCCTATTCGTGTATATGAATGATCCTGTGATCTACAAATTTCTTCACTTTGGGTAGAGTATGAATTTTGAAAATAAGCTTAAGAGATATGTTAAGATTTTGTTAAAGAGGAAGTCAGTAACTCAATTTGAAAACAAGCAATCCTTTAAATCTATATAAAACAGTAGACTACAAAAGTAAACTAGAAGACCACTTGTACTTTATGACACTCGCTGAGAAATCTTTAATTGGTGAAAGGGTTTTCCAATAAGAACTGACTGCTTGGACTTATTCAAAATGTGTTTTGACTTGCCTGCAGCAAATAGACAAACCATTTGCCAAGCTTCATCAAGATGGTCTTGGAAGCAAACAAATAAAAATGCAGCAGAGTCTGTTGGGTGGAGAAAAAAAATGATCTCGTTTTACTCATAAATGTTTTACTGTTTTTGGCTTTCGCAGTGCTCAATCAGCAAATCTTACAGAATGTCAATCAGTCATGGCAAACGCTGGCCAATACGGCCAACACGGTCGACTACTCATCGCATTTGCTATCCGCAACACTGCCAATCTCCATACAGCACTTCCTCAAGTATTCGGAAACAATAAAGAAGGAGTCCACCGGCGATGTGCTTAAGAATGGCACAAATTTGGCCAGCTTGGCGCTGGGTGGCGTTGCCCTGACGCCCAGCAACAATGTGGCAAATGGTGCACATCACAACGGGCTGGTGGGCATGGAGCATGGCGTCCATATGACCAACATGACAGATGCGAATGGCGCTGCTTTGGCCAATGGCGGGGCAACCAATGGCGTCAATGGCAATGCCAATGGGGCGGTTAATGGTGCCGCCGTCTCCAGCACTGCGGCGGTGGGCACCACAAATGCCACGGGTGGAACGACCACCGCCAGTGGCAAGAAGACCAAAAAGAAGAAACCGCCAAAGGAGAAGAAGCCGCGACCCAAGCCCGGTGAAATTCGTGAAACGAAAGCATTGGACGGCTCCACGCTATACTGTTGCCCGGAGTGCCAGATGGCCTATCCGGATCGCAGCCTCATCGAGCAGCACGTCATCTCGCATGCCGTCGAGCGGCGCTTCGTCTGCGATATATGCAATGCGGCGCTCAAGCGCAAGGATCATTTGACCCGGCACAAGCTATCCCACATACCGGACAGGCCTCATGTCTGCAATGTGAGTGAGAATCGCTGAATGCCAATCCCAATGCCAAAGCGCAATCTCTAATCTCGAATCTCTAATCATTGTTCTTCATCTTAACAGATCTGCATGAAGTCCTTCAAGCGCAAGGAACAGCTCACCTTGCACATTGTCATCCACTCGGGTGAGAAGAAGCATGTCTGCATTGAGTGTGGCAAAGGTGAGTCTGATCTGCATATATATGTTGTCTACTAGTAATTATTAGAATAGCTGATTGAAAAGCTATTTAAAATGAAATTTGTTTCTTTTGCTAATACATCCTTGCCACATCCACTTTCAGGTTTCTATCGCAAGGATCACTTGCGCAAACACACGCGTTCGCATATTGCGCGTCGCGTCAAATCGGAGGTCTCAGCCCAAAATGTGAATGGCAGCGGTGCCAGCACTGCGCAGAATAATGCGCTACACGGTTCCTGAGGTTCGTACAAGGACTTTTGGTAAACTCTCAACACACATTTCATGCCCGAAAAAGGCGGCTTAGTTGTTGCCAAGCAAATCGCTGCCACAAATTGCGAATTGTTGGTAAGAGCTGAGCTGCTTTTTTGGAAATGTGTTAAGAGTTTACCGAAGGTTCTGCTGAGCGTCACCCCAAATCCAATAACCCTCACAACAAAGTAACAAAACAAATGAAAACAAAACAAAAGAAAACAAGTTATACTACAATATGCAAGTATTAGTTGAATTTTGTTTACAACACTTTCAGTTCTTTAGCTTTGGTTCTTTCAGTTCAAGTTTTCGCACAAAAAGTTAAGCAAAGTATAGCAATTTATATGTACAAAAAAGAAAAAAAGGAAGAAAATTTATTAAAATGGAGCTGGAATTTTAATATTTGAAATATGCGCATAGTTGGCTTTCATTTCTTTATGAGGATCTGTGATCTTTGCTGCATGAACTAAAAAAAAAAAACACAAAAAAAAAATATAAATTAACAAACGAAAGCTTTTAAGTGTAAGCTAATAATTTTTAAAGAAATCCATTTATGTGCAATTTTCTTTTATTTTGTCATTTGAATTTTCTTTTTGTTTTTGTTTTTGGAAGAACTTAATAAAAATGTACTTAGATTAAGTTCAGAAATTCAACAAAATGAATTCATTTTATGCGCATATTAATTAAGTAAAATGATGTACGGAATGAATAACGCGGTAAATATATATTTCTAGTCTTATACTTTATTTGAACAATTATTAAAAACAAAAAGTGAAGAGAAAAGTAAATAATGTCATGTAATTTTAAGATTTTAAACGTAATGTTCAAAGCGAAGCAAAAGCAGACACACTAAGCAGACTAATGCAATACCAGCTTGCGTCTTTGCATGCCCAAATTCCAGTCGTCGTTTAAATCAATCTACCTATCCATAAAACAAAATTACCAACCGCAGAAACTACAATATACCATATAAACAAACAAGTATACTCTATAGCTATAGCCAACTTACCATGCTTACAAAAACTAAACTAAAAAACTAAAAAAAAAACAAAAAATAATAATAACTATGAAATACAATACCACAAATATATACATACTATATATAACCAAACCCAAAAAAGAAAAATACAATCCGCTGAGCAGCTCTAAATGATATTATCAAAAAAATACAAAACAACAAAAAAGAAAAAAAAAACAGCTAACCAAAAACAATAACTGCAATAAAACTCAATAAACAAAAATATTTTTTATAAAAATGCAAAAGAAAAACAAAACTTATACCAAAAAAAAAAATTATAAAAAAAACATGAAACGAAAAGAGAAATGGATAAAGAATATGAATGAAAGGCATAAAACAATAACCGAAATAAAGTGCAAACACTTCGTGCAAGTGAAAACGTAATTTACTGTTCAAATACATAGCATTTTTTGAGATTAACGAGATTAATGTAAAGGTCTAAACAATACCAATAAACGTTTTATCATATGATGTACCAGCATATTTACATATAGTTATACGAATGCTTCAAACTAATATACATACATCAGAAAAAAAAAACAAAAACAAAAAAGAAACCAAAATAGTTGTAATGGTTTCGGTTTTTTTTTTACTGTTTTTTAAATGTCACACAAATGATCATTGAGCACAAAGTATTTCAAATATTTCGATTATGAACTAAACGTATATTTTTTAAATGTATCTAAACCATATTAGAACTTCGATTTGAAATGAAACTCTTTTTGAACAGAGAACATTTTCTGCATGAATTGATGAAACTTGGTGGTCAACGCATCATTTGAATATTACTGCAAAATTTACTTTTGGTATTTGTATTTTTGTTTTTGAGCATACCTAATTGATGTAGTGTCATTATTTGTGTAGTTATCAATTTACTACCCAATTAAAATATGCTAATTTTGTTACAAGCATATATATTATAATGTGTGTACTCGATTCAAGTGCAACAGCTTAAGGAGCAGTCTATCCTTATCGGGTATATCTGCTTTTTTGTGGCTTTGTGCGTTGCTTTGAATACAGAAGAAGTAATTGAAATACTTGCATTAAAGTACAAATACTAATTACAAATAGAAAAACGAAAAACAAAACACAAAAAAAAAAAAAACAGCAGCAGCAGCAACAAACAATTCAACAACTCATACAAAATGGCCAATGTAGCCAACAAAAGAAAAGTATTAGCCAAAAGTTATATAAATAACAAAATACATAGCAAGGAAAAAGAACAACAATCTTAAGTAACAGTTACTACATTTTAGATTGGCACATTATGGCTAACATTTGCATAGTCGATCCCAGAATGTGTCCAGTGTGCCACACATCGTCATCCTAATCAGAGTCAGAAAGAAGCCCAACAAGTAAATATCGAGAAATAAGCAACCTTCAAAGCCCACGCAAATTTATTCAATTCGCAATTTTTTCGTTTAGTATAACTTATATAAATCACATAAGAAATTATAAATCAATAAGTTTATAAAGAAAAAATTGCAATAAATGACAAACAAAGGAAATTAAATCACTCAGGGATGAAGCCTCCAAACAAACAAAACAAAACAAAAAAAACTAAAAAAAAACAAAAAAATATAAAGTAAAAATGCAATATTTTAAATGAAACTAAACGAAAAACAAAAATACAAACTAAATTTATAAATAAATGAAAAAAATGGTACATTTTAAAGTTAAATATTTTAGTGTAAAACAAAACAAAAAAAAGGTAAGAGTTAAAAAAACAACCAAAACAAAAAAAATTAAAATCATTAGAAATTTGCACAAATTTTTGGCATTTTATAAAGAAAACAAAAAGAGCATAAAACAGCAACAAAAAAAAAAAATCAAACAAAACGAAATAACAAGCAAAACATATTTTTCCAAATATTAAACAAAAATTGGTCTAGCGAAGGTATAACAGGCAGTAAAGCAAATGATTTAAAACATTAAAAAAACACACACACACAGTCCGAGCAACTCTTAGTGAATTTAAATGAAATGTATTACAATTTACATATTTACAAAACTAACGGGAAAGCAGATGGAATCGAAGGTAATCGAAGGGAAGGGAAGGAAAGGGAATGTGTGCGGCCAAAGATGAAGTTAGAATTGTAGTTAGAAGTACGGCAAGTGTTGAGAAACGACGAAGGAACATTTTGAGCAGCAAACAGCGAGGCGACGATTAGAACGTTTATATTATGTAAACACTTTTTTTATAAAAAAAAAAAATAAATGGAAACTAAATACAAATACTGTATATGTATGTATTGAACTGTATTTATGTTTAGTGTCGGCAGCAACTAAAACAGGCAAAGAAAACAAATACAAAAAAACAAAAAGAATACAAAAATAAAAACAAAAAGAAAATCTAAGAATGAAAATAATATTTGAAAAGCTTAATACATTTTAAGGTTAGGTTTTCTGCGAAAGGACTGAAGTTAAGGCAACGTAGCGTTTAAAAACAAAATTGCGAGTGTTATGGACAAGGATGTGGACGAACAAATAAAAAACAAAAACAAAAAAAATACAAAAAACAAAAACAAAATACAAAAAGAGCGCGCGGTTGGAGACGACATTGGTTTAAGGTTAGGCATACCCATGTATTTTCGAGCTAAACAAAAAAAAAACAAATTGTAATGAAATAATGAAATGTAAGTGGAGAGAAGAACAAGTGACAAGCAGCAGCTACAATATTTTTATAATTACACAACTAAAACTTTGTTTTAACTATGTTTAATTTAAATAAAATTTCGATTCGTTTAAGACATTTACTGTTTTGTGATCCAAATTCAATGAACAACCGAAAACACTTGACTTAAAAAAAAAAAAACGATAATTAAGTTGATAAAACTGCTGATGTACGGCAAATGGAAAGCAAGAACACAGTAAATTGTACTTACCTAATATAGCAAGAAGAAAACACAGACACACAAACACACTTTGAATTATATTTACTTGAATTAAATAAAAATAATGAGTATATATAACTTTGTACTTGAATAACATTTTATTTATATATATATATATATACCTTAAGTCGATAAAAATTCTAATAAATTATAATCACCTATAAAAAAAAGCCAATGTGTTTATTTCTCCTGTTTTTTTTGCTATTAGCTATTTATATAAAAGTTTAATTTGTCCAAGCAAAGAACCTCTTCATTCTTATGGACATTTTTACTTGTTATAAAATTCGCTTTACTTTCAACCTGTTGCTGCCCGCTTTAGCAGTAATCGATTTATGTGAATTTCTGCAATCATCGATAAATTTTGTCATGCGCGATAGTTAACATATCAAGTTGCTTCAATTTATTTATTATTTCAAGCAATTCAAAAATTAATATTTAATCATAGTTATTAAACAGAAATGACAAGGTTGGCCTAAAAAACACATTTCTCTCACAATTATTGTGAGAAAATGTACATGCAACAAAAGGGAATACCATAACTTTCATCCATCTATGTTAAGTTAACAGCTACCACTACTGAAAGCAGTGCCTTGTGAGTAGCGATTCCCTTAGCGATGCAGCACTCAGTTTTCAATGCTTGTTGTTTGCCAGCGGTGAGCGGATGTGTTTGTAAGTTGTAAGCGCAGCTCGCACGTGTACATAACGTGGCTATAATTTTTTGTGTAGGTTAAACATTTGCAATACGAAGTAGAATCATATACAAAATGGTGACCAAGAATGCCGATCTAATGAAAGCGTTAGCGCTCAAATTGTTTGAGATCAATGCATTTAAATTTGGCGATTTCAAAATGAAGGTCGGCATCAATTCTCCGGTATACTTTGATCTGCGTGTCATCGTCAGCTATCCAGATGTTATGGTGAGAGACAGAGAGGGTGACGGAAAGAGAGAGAGAATGATTAACAAGTGTTGTTTTTATCTTTTTTTGTTTTTGTTCCCTTTGTTAGCAAACCGTATCCGATTTGCTGGTGGCTCACATCAAGGAATTGCAGCTGAGCTCGAAGCACGTTTGCGGTGTTCCGTATACGGCTCTGCCACTGGCCGCTATTGTATCCGTGCAGCAGCCCACACCGATGCTGGTGCGACGCAAGGAGGCCAAAGACTATGGCACCAAGAAGCTCATCGAGGGCATCTATCAAGCCGGCGACACTTGTCTTATTGTCGAGGATGTTGTCACCTCCGGTTCGAGTATTTTGGATACGGTGCGTGATCTGAAAAGTGAGGGCATTGTTTGCACGGATGCAGTGGTTGTCGTCGATCGGGAACAGGGCGGCGTTGCCAACATTGCCAAACATGGCGTTCGCATGCATTCCCTGTTCACCCTGTCCTTTCTGCTGAACACGTTGCACGAAGAGGGTCGCATCGAGCGGGAGACGGTGGATGCGGTTGCCAAGTACATTGCGGCTGTGCAAATAAACAGCGATGGTTCGTTCGTTGGCGGCGACAAGCCACGTGAGGCGGGTAAGTCGGAGGAGGCGGCAGAAAATGAAACCCCAGGTGCAGTTGCAGGGGGAGCACAGTGAATCCCAGATATAAAGCGATAATGAAAACATGACATTTGCGCGTGCTAAATTAGCAATAGTACACCACCCCTCCCCTTCTTAACAACCCACCAATCCGTAGTCTGATTAGGTAGAGCCGAAAGCCAACCCCAAATTTAATCAGTCCATCCAGCTATAGTCCATTGTCAATTAGGGCAGGTCGTTATAAATAGTGTTGTTGTCTGTTCAGCTCCTAAATTGTCTAATTTGCTTTCATATCAGTGGTTATATAATATGATCACAGCAATTGATGCCATGATATTGTACGATTATTGTATCTAATTTTATTAACGCTTCTCTGATAGCATATGATTAAACCAAACGGGTTTTGTACTCCTCTCTTCCATCTATATTATCTACTTAGGTTGATATACACTACAATCTAAATATGTTTAGTTGACAACTTCAAAATGGGGCTTGGCTTCTTTGTCAAAGGTGTTGCCAAAAGATAACTATTGTGATGCATTGAAGCACACGTCTCGGAGACCATAAATCATATATGCTCTTGATCAGTATCGGAAGCCAAGTTGATGTTATGATTTCTATTACAACCTCAGTTTCTAAACTATCTAGATGAAACTTGGTTTGTGATGATGTTGAAAACTGACCGATCGTATCACACTATCATATAGCTGCCATAGCAAAAATTGCACCAAGATAATTGGACAATAGATAGATAATCCATGTTTGTTTGTCGCACAGTGTAAGTCGCATGTGCTTTATAAGTATAAATAATAATTGCTGATAATAATTATCTTAACTTTCGAACAGCCAACGAGTTTTCGCGCACCAAACTGACCTACGAGAGGCGCGCCAACTTGGCCAAGAGTCCGTTGGCCAAGCGTCTGTTCAATCTGATGGCCACCAAGAAAACGAATCTCTGTTTGGCCGCCGATCTGACCAAGGCGGATGCCATTCTGGACATGGCCGACAAGTGTGGACCATACATTTGTCTGCTCAAGACCCATGTGGATATTGTGGAGGACTTCACTGAGAGCTTCATAGTCAATCTGAAAGCGCTGTCAGCTCGCCACAATTTCCTGCTGCTGGAGGATCGCAAGTTTGCGGATATTGGCAACACGGTGGCCCTGCAGTATGGCAAGGGTATCTATAAGATATCCGATTGGGCGGATCTTGTCACGGCACATACGCTGCCCGGACGGAGCATTGTCCAGGGCCTGAAGGCGGCGCTTGACGGCAACGATGTTGCCAAGGAACGAGGCGTTTTCCTTTTGGCCGAAATGTCGGCCACTGGCAATCTGATTGATGAGAAGTACAAGGAGAACAGCAATAAGATTGCCACCGAGGGTGGCGACGTCGACTTTGTGACCGGTGTCGTCTGTCAGTCAGCCAGTTGCTTTGCCTTTCCGGGTCTCATACAGTTAACGCCGGGCGTTAAGATCGATGAGGGCGTCGATAAGCTGGGCCAGCAGTATAACACACCCGAGCATGTGATCAAGGAGCGCGGTGCCGACATTGGCGTTGTTGGACGGGGCATTCTCCAGGCGGCCAATGTGGAGAAGGCGGCGCTCACCTACAGCGATCGCCTGTGGGCCGCCTACGAGGAGCGTGTGGCCAAGTGATCTTTGATCACCCCCCATCCGACCACGTTGACCTCAACCGTATTTCCAATTTGTATAAAAAACAATAAGTTTGGCTATTTGGCCTTAAATTGAGCACAAAAATCATTTTCCATATTAAAAGTCACTTATAATAGTTAAGAATTTTTGAAGAAAACAAATTTTATATTAAGTTAAAAGTTGACTAAACAAAAAGAGAATACAACAATTGATGAAATGTATGTTTGTTTGTATGTATGTATGCATGTGTATATAATTCATATACGGCATTTAGTAAGAAGCCAAACACTGCAGGACGTAGCTATAATCGCCGGAAATATCATCCTGTAAATGAACCGAAAGAAAAAGAATATTTGATTTGTTTTAAACTGGAAATTCAACTTGCGAACGGTTTGTTCCATTTTTATTTTTTGTTAATAACAAGCACAAACTACTGCAGAATTTACAAATAAAATGTATACAAAATATATATGTAAATCGTTATAATTCAATTAATTCGCAAAAGAGTATAAATATCAGATGATTGCACGTTAGACGTTATTACAGAGTCCATTTTTTTGGCGAATACTTTAACCAGTTTATCAATGAGAAACATAATTGGGAATTAAGCACATCACAAACATTAATAAATTCAGCGGTTATTTAATTTTTTTGTTTTTTTTTTTGATATCTTTGAAAATGCAGTTCTTTTTGGCATTTCTATTGCAGTGTTGAAAAATCAACTCTTATACTTGGCGCCAAGGTTTGCCCTCTTTCTCTCTCTTCTACCAAGCGGCGAGAGTCACAAGTAAATATCCGATTTCTGTGTTTGCATCCTCCTGTGCGAGTGTTGTAAATTGCGTAAGGGGGAAGCGTAAAAAGAGCAGAGCATAAAACGCGTTATTTTGTATACATTTTAATTGTTGTTGTTGTTGTTGTAGTATTAAGTTGCTCAGTGCGCTACAAAGTAACCGCTTGACCGTGTTAGGTGTTATGTTAAGCGCTTACAGCGCACTGTTAGTAACATGGCATGGCATGGCATGCGGCAAATAAAATTCAAATGTTTACGGCACAAAATGGCGTCTGATTTGATTTAATTTTTTGTTTTATTGTTGCGTTTTGTTTTGTTTCTTTTTTTTTTATTAAACAATAATGTAACTTAAACCATTGCAAATGAGACTCGAAAAATGTGTAAAAAGTTTAACAGAAACCATAAGCTACACTTATATGCAAATATAGTCATTGTAAGAATTTAGATAAAATTAGGTGCAATGAATGTGCATAATTATATGTATAATATTTAACATGTGATGCGACTGTAGCTCTGACGGCCTAATTAAATGCACTGCGTTTTCGTATCAAAAAGGTTCCACATTTTTGCATTCGTACATCGTAATAGTGTGTATAAAAGTTCGTATATATTAAGTATATATATATATATATATATGTATATCAGCGCATTAACTATTCGATTCGATAGTCGAATTTTTGTACAATTTGTGTATAAGATAAGGCTTAGGGCATGGAACAGACACGAAAGTGACAAGTTTTTTTTGTTGGTTTTTCTTTTCTTTTCTTTTTGTGAGGGTGAGTTCTTTTTTACAATCCAACAATAGCCAATAGGGCACGCTTATAATCGCCAGATGTATCGCCCTAAAAAATATAGAATATGGCAAGTTTTAATGTTTAATGCACACAAATGAAGTAAGAATATAAGCAAAATATGAGTGTACAACTGATAAACTGAACGGGAATATTAAATGAAATTGCATTTAGAAGAGAGGCAGAAATAGCGAGCGAGAAACGGGAAAAACTTTATGTGAACATGGGGTTAAACTGTACACATTCTGCTGATACTAGTTACTAGTTATGTAAATAACAGAGCATGGGTAAAGCTTTAAAGCTTTCCAAAGTTGTTAAATGTAACTGTAGCTTGTTCTGCTTGTTGGCAATGCCATGAAATGTAACATTTACAACTCGATGTGGTTAAGCGAATAATGAAGCTAGGAGGAATAATGATGTATTTATGTATGTATGTAAATTAACTTTGTGACGACTATTTTCTACTGAGTGCACATCTAGAGCAGTGCCCAACACCACAAATGTTATTTCTAAGAATGTTAGCATACATATGATATATATATATGGTAAAATGGAGGAATAGTTACCTTGATCCACGATTCCAGGCTCTTGCCATACTTGTTCTGGAATGCTTCCTTGATATCGCCCAAATCGATCTCTGAGCGGCTGACAACGATGCGGATCAGCGTTTTGTCCTTGGTGCCCATGCCGGCCATCGAGTCGTGCAGACGCTCGGAGAAGTAGTCGATCTTGGACTTGCAGCACTTGACTAAACAATTAATAACAAATATATAATATATATAAGTAAATAAAATATTTACAAAATTGAAGAATTACTTACCAATGGCAAGGAAACCCTTCTCCACGGAGCCGCTGAACTCACGCTTGATGGCCTTCTCGATGTCGTTGCCGGAGAGATTCTCGTATTCGAGGAAAATCTGACGCAGCTGCTGATATGAGCGTGTGATCAGAATTGAATTGAAGGTGGACTCATCGGTGCCCCACATTCCCTCGCCGGCAGCATGCAGCAGCTCTGCATCGGCAATGGCGGCACCCTCATCGACGCCCTGGTTCTCATCCCGATTGCCCTGCACCAGGGAGACGCACAGGCGCTTGAAATGGCCGCTGGTGTCGCCCTTCAGATCGGACTCGAGGGACTTGCCAAAGCCCTGCTCGTAGAACTGGGCAATGGTCTTGATGCCATAGTTGGACAATGTGCAGAGAATCTCAATGATGGCCTCCTCATCGGTGCCCAAGCCGGAAATGGCGTCGTGCAGCTCCTGTGCATAGAACTGGGGCAGCGGTGTCATCAGCGCCACAATCACATCCTCGAACTTGCCGCCCAGCTCGGACTTCAAGTCCGAGATCAGATCCTTGCCGTAGGAAGTCTTGAAGGCCTCGGCAATCTCCAGACGCTGGACGATGCCGCGACGAGCGAGAATCTCAATGATCGCCTTCTCATCGGTGCCGAAGCCCTTCATCGCCTTGCGCAGAATGGCCGCATCCTCAACGGGATCAAAGGGATCCGCGGGGTAAACGGTGGGTGTGCACTGCAAATGCAAATTGAAATCAATTTTAGTACAGTGCTCACTCACAAGTATTGAACATGAAGATATTAAATAAATCTTATCTAATAAATAAAATCATTTTCCCATTTTTTTTTGGAATTGAATTTTTTATATCTAGATTGGAGATCCCATAAAACTGGACTGAATTTAAAATTTAGTAACTAGCTTTGTACGATTTATTTATTTATGAGTCCTCACTTGTGTGCGACAACTGTATTTATTATTTATTTATTTTGCAACTGAAATGAATACGTAATACGAATATACGAATATGAATAATCGTGAATAATCGATGAATGCACGTAGCACACGTACTGAGCACTCCCTCATCTATACATGAATATAATAAATATGTTGACTCATCTAAACAAATGCATTGTAAATTTTGCACATCGTTTTTGTGTTCTATTTTTTATCTGCATACTTAAAAGTGTCGAGTCAAGTACCACTCCAAGTAAATCGATTAAAACGTAATGGTTTAATTACCAATAATAATAATTATAATTGGCACATTCGCTTATCTCATGCAATATTTCCAACTTATTCATACACTCACCTTGAATGGATAGTACTCAGCGGAGCTCATGATTGCCTCTTCTCTTGTTTAGATTCTGTGTTTGGGATTTAAATCTGTAAATGCATAAAATACAAATATAATTAACACTGATCTAACGAATACTGTGAGTCTCTCGATTATTGTAGCGGAGGCCTGAAAATTGTTGTACGACAAGGTCACAACACACAAAAACATAATGTCCGCATTAAATAGCTATGGGAATACATAAACCTGCCGCCCGCATGACATCATCAAGACTTGGTAGGGAAACACATTACGCATACGACTCGTAGCCTTTGTGGCGCCCTAGCGACAACAACATTATTGACATTATTTCCCTTTTTAGTGGTTTTCATAGAGTTCAACGAACAGCGGAAAAGTGAAAGTTTGAAATAGAAATGGGCGTTTGCGCTGCGCTCGTTTGATAAGGAGAAAAACGTAACGAAAAAACTATGGGTGCAGTCAGCGTTGCGTATGCGTAATAAAGATATTTTCTAACAGCAGACTCAGCACATCAACTGAATTACTAAACCAAACTCAACTGGATGAGCTCATGCTAGAAGACCACATAAGGGAAGTTCTCTAAAAAATCAAGTGGAACAAATGCTATGCCAATCAATATGCCTCTAAATTCTCAATAATAAACCAAACGAAAACAACTCGCATTAGAAGAGGAAAAAAAAGTCAGCAAACATGAAAAATCAACAAAAACGTGAAAATTAAGAAAGAGGAAAAAAAACATGACGTGGCACCACAACAACGCCTCTAGACCTACTATAAACAAATAAGCCAAGCTAAGAAAAAAATCAAAAGAGTTTATAGCCAGAACCGGTTGAAATGTATGTAGTTTTACATACAACACACACACACACACACACACACACACAAACATAGAAGCGTTTGTTGGTGTGCTTCTCTTTTGTGGCCATCAATTTGCCTGCTTTTGTGGAACACGCAACAACCAAATGGACAAGCGCTTGGAAAGTTGTTTGGAATGCGCCACAATATCAGAAGACTTTTGGGCATTTTCCAACCAAAAAAACAAACCACAATTTGCGATTAACTCCACGATTTGTGTACAAATGATTTGTGTGTATATAAATAGTTTGTAGATTCATCACATCTGCTAGTCATCTTATTAAGACTCATGTCATGAATCATGCTGTAAATACATGGGCTGATTTTCAAGATCGCTTAACTGTGACGTCAAAAGTAGGCTAATGTGGGCGGAGCATGTGACGAACGCATAAAGAAACTGGATTTTCTGGAAAGTTGGGTTTGTTAACCGCAATGGTTAGCGAAGCTTTAGCTTAAGATTGTAATTGTTTTTTTTCTTCTTTTTCTTCTTTTTTTGTTAGCAGCCTACAACTACAGAAAGCTCGTGACACGGTGAACATGTGTGAATAAATTCGGTAGTCGTTGCTAATGGAAAATAAAAAACATAAAGACTGACTGACTGTACCTTGAGGTCTATTGTTTTTATTCAGATTTTTCAAAACGTGATACATTTTGCCAGTTAGCCAACTAACTATAATAAACCTTGATGACGCACCTTATAATTGTGGGCATGCAATTGTAATTATCGAGTTTTGTTTTGTTTTTTGTTTTTTAAAAGCTTTTGTTGCGGAATGCGGTCGGTCTCATTGGACATGCACACAGTTTTTACTGTACAACAACAGATTGACTAAGGGCAATTGACTTGATTGGCACTCGAGATTGTAAATTAAGTTTGTACTTAGAAAGAAGATGGCGGAACCGAGCTCAATTTGCCGCTGTCTGATAAACAGAATTATAATTCGACACTGAAGCATCCATCATAAATACATATTATTTATTTCCATCCTATTCAATTGAAAAGCCAATTGAAAAACTTTGGCTGGAAAAGTCACACGCGTCTGCGAATGAGAGCAGAGAGCGTTAAGAGCGTTGAGAGCAGAGTGGAGAAGTGAGGAGAGAGCGTAGAGAGCGCGCGCTGACGAAATGAGCGCCGTTAAAGTTTGTGTGCAGCTTCATTTGAACATTTTTTGATGATGTCATCTTTCGTCCAACTTGGGTGCAGAAATACGTACAAACATACCAAAAAATAAAAAGTGCTTGTATTTGTGCGCCTTTTATATTGTTATAAAGCATTGCTGACTATAAGTGCCACGTATAGATATTATCATTTTCGGACGCGCCCAAAAAATCATATTTAATCACTTTGTTTGTATTCTTAATTACTTTTCACTTAAATTTGTAGTTGGCAGAGGCCTCAACAGATAGGGGGGTCTTAAATTGGACTTACATACACACATAAATATGCATATACATATATGTATATGCATATATATATACATATATAAAAAGCACAGCGAAAATAAACAAAATAGCAACTAGAGAGGAATTCTAAAAATTTACCAAGTGATATTCTCACAAAATACGTACAAAGTTTGCCGTTAAACACTACGAGCTCTTTTCGATGTGAATTAAATACTGAAATCGCTTTGCGTTTGGCACGAGGCTTTATATACGCTGTAGAAGCCGGTGTATCGGATCCAAGAGCGACACAGAGAGAGAGCTTAATTTGGGTGTTGGTGAGTAGGCGAACATTATGTAAAGAGCGGGACTCTTGTTGGGAGTTTGTGTAATATATATTCCCAGTAATATATATTTGGACTTTTTGTTTTTTATTTGATAATTGCATTAGTTGTGGTATATGTGATATGCATTTATAATAAAATTAAAAAACTAAATAAATTTAAGCTACTTATGAAACTATAGTATTGCAGCCCTGGTTTTAAAAATATCTCTCAGAGAGCATTGCTGCCAATAAATGACGTCATTGTATCTGTTGAACTGTGTGAAAAGCTTTATTTCTCTCTCTCTCTCTCTCTCTCACTCTCTCTCTCTCTCGCTCACGTCCTACTTATGTTTTACGTATTCGTTTTGATATAAAAATCGCCAGCTTTTGTTATTTTTGATCTCAGCCTGCGCACTCATATGTAATTATGTTTGTATGTACAAATGTTTGTATTAGCAATATCAGTATCAAATAGATGATTCATGCGACTGGAAGCTGGATATATGCTGATAACAAGGTCATAACACAAACAAATAAAAACTAAGCTATGATAGTAAACAATGAAGTGTTGAAGAATTATTCGCTGGCGCGCACTTTGAATTGCAATGTTGTGCAACACTGAAACCACACTGCTATATGAAGTTCTTTTGAACAAGTGTTAATCGATTTCAATAGTTCGGTTTTTCGACTGGCTCATTGGTATTGGGTCTGGCGTACCGTGCAGTTGCATTCTATTTAAATTGATTGTTAATAGATTAACACTTGCAAAACAAAAGTGTTCTGCAAATTTATTAGCTCTTTTGGCATAGTCTTGTTTATTTGGTAGCTGTTTAACACCCAGTAAGTATATAAACAATGGCTACAACAAGAAGTCGGCGAGTTAGCCCCTCCCTTTCACTATCAACATTTTTTTCAAGAAAAAATGAAAAAAAAAACTTGTCATTTGTTTTTATCTTTTTGCTGCCAACGTTGAACGCAGATAAGAATTAGCCGTAATAGTATGTGGAAAGCAAGCGCCGGTCACCAGATACAGGCAACAAGCGCTGCCGAGGACGATGACTGGGAAACGGATCCAGATTTCGTGAACGATGTCAGCGAACAAGAGCAGCGCTGGGGCTCAAAGACAATTGATGGCAGCGGACGCGATGGAGGCGGCGCCATTGAGTGAGTCATTATTATTACCGTTATGATTAATCTCTTTAACCAAAAAAAACACAAACCAACAACAACAACAGTATGGATAAGCTGCGCGAAGAGACTGAAAATTCGGATTTGAACAAAAAGAAGCAATTGTTAAAGGATCAAAATGCTGGCTACGGCTATGGTGGCAAATTTGGCGTTGAAAAGGATCGCATGGACAAATCGGCTGTGGGCCACGACTACCAGGGCAAAGTGGAGAAGCATGCATCGCAAGTGGACTACAGCGAGGGCTTTGGCGGCAAATTCGGCGTGCAAACGAATCGCGTGGATAAATCCGCCGTCGGCTGGGATCATATCGAGAAAGTGGAGAAGCACGAGTCCCAAAAGGGTAAATAATCTTTTACGAACTTCGTATTCAGTGCATAAAAACTAAATGTAAACTTGCAGACTACTCTAAGGGATTTGGTGGTAAATTTGGCGTGCAGGAGGATCGCAAGGATAAGTCGGCGCTGGGCTGGGATCACATCGAAAAGGTGGAAAAGCACGAGTCCCAGAAGGGTAAGCGCAGATTAACCTTTAATGAATCACCTTATTGACAGTTCTCTAATCCTGTTACGCTCGCAGATTACTCTAAGGGCTTTGGTGGTAAATTTGGCGTACAGGAAGATCGCAAAGATAAATCGGCCGTTGGCTGGGATCACATTGAAGCGCCCCAGAAGCATGCCAGCCAGGTGGATCACAAAGTAAAGCCCATCATTGAGGGTGCCAAACCCTCTAACTTGCGCGCCAAATTCGAGAATTTGGCCAAGAACTCCGAGGAGGAGACGCGCAAGCGTGCCGAGGAGCAGAAGCGCTTGCGCGAGGCCAAAGATAAGCGCGATCGCGAGGAGGCCGCCAAGCAAACCATTGTAGAGAACACGCCGCTACCCTCTGCCGACGAGGCGCGCACTCCGCCCGCCAAAGGCAGCCGGACAGCCATCCAGACGGGTCGTTCGGGCGGCATTGGCAATGCTATCAGTGCATTCAATCAGATGCAGTCACCTGTGACAGAGACGGCGCCGGCCCGCAAGGAGCAAATTGTCATACCCAAGGATCCAGCGCCAGTCGAAGCAGTTAAGCCCGCCGTGGTTGAGCAGCCAGCCGCGCCAGCAGCGCCTGCAGCGCCAGCAGCAGCAGTTCCTGTTGCGGTCGCACAGCAGAAAGTCAGTGCACCACCGCCTGATGTGGTGCCCCAAATAGAGATTGAGACTGTTGCCACGCCACCGCGCAGTGAGCCACAATCGCCGGCTCATGTGCCAGCCGTGGAGCCAACGCCTGAACCAGAGCCGCAACAGCAGCAGAAACAGCAGCCACAGGTGCAGTCACAACCAGAGCCGGTGCCGCAACCAGAACCGGTGCCGCACCCAGAACCGGAGCCAATCTATCAAAACCATGCTGAGGTTAAGTCTGTGTCGCCCTTGCCGCAAGCAGCCGGATCACCAGCAGCAGCTGCCAATGGGGCAAACGAGGAGGCCATCTATGCCAACTCGGACAATTTGTCGGACTACTTGGAGGATACTGGGACCCATGCAATTGCTCTCTATGATTATCAGGCAGCTGATGATGATGAGATATCCTTTGATCCGGATGATGTTGTCACACACATCGAGAAGATCGATGATGGCTGGTGGCGTGGATTGTGCAAGAATCGTTATGGCCTCTTTCCGGCCAATTATGTGCAAGTTGTTAATCAAAGCTCCTAATTTCTGGCAAGGGCCAGGCATCAACAAACAAAATGAAAATGCTTCCGTTTGAAATTGCTTTCAGAACAAATTCAAATTTTATTAACTACTAGCACTGAGATCATAAAAATACTGATTGTTTAATCAAAATACCGAGTCATAATTCACCATTATATCATTTTTCATTGTTTGCCCCACTTACAACGAAAAGACGTTGGCGTTATTCTAATTATTGTAATATTTGTTACATTATAAAGCCACACGCAATATATATATTCCATTTTGTTTACATACATCATTCATATTCGATTTAAAAAATTGTATTTTACATTCTTTTGTATTTTTATGTGCGTATTTTTTGAAAAAAATATGCCAAAACCTATTTATATGCATTTTATACATAGCAAAAAGTTTTTTAAAAATGTTTGTGCAAATTCTAATATATTTAATTATATTTGTTTTGGAATGTTTTGAGTAAATGTGTCAAAAGTGTCACTTGTATAAAGTCTATAAATGTTTTCAATATGAATGTTAAGGACACTGACAGCAAAAGGTCTGTTCTTTTGCTTAAGAAAAGCATAATAAAGTTTATTATTAACTATATACAAAAAATGTATTTTTCACTGGTCTAAAATTGTACAAGAAAATTACAATCCTTTTTTATTCGAATGTTAACAGGTACTTTTTTAATCCAAAGAACCAATTAAACCCCAGATTTCAAATACCCATTTTGATAACTGAATGAAATAAATTTAAAAATGCGAACAGGGAATAAATACGTAAACATTTTACAAAATTTAATGCAGATTTTTATTTATAATTAATTAAATTGAATCAGTTCTAAATATCGTGGGGACTTGTTAATTTTTAAAAGTCAAAAACTATCTGTAGATATATTTATGTACAAACAGAATATACCCAATTGAGGAACATCTGGTAAAGTAATGCTAAGGCACTTCCCACTTGTTCGTAATCAGTTGTAAATGTGCATGAATCATCACAATTCAATTGTGCAGTTTCAGTTGACAAAGAAAAATTCAAGTTTACCGATTCCTTGGTAGCTGTTCCACAATTGTAGCTGTTCGTTCAATTCTCATATCTGTGTCACAAAATGTTTAATTGTATATATTCATTTAAGCCGCAGGTTTCTTTTTATATACAAAAATCTCATTCTTTTGATAGCGATCATGTATCAATCAGATCGCAAAAAATTGTCGTTCCAAATAATTGGGCCGGCTAGATGTCAAAGGGGATTATAACTTGTGCGTGTAGCGATAAGCGTTCTTGATACTGTCCTGTATTGTCTGTCAAAATTGTTGGAGAGATTAATATTAATATATGAATGTGCTCTATCAGTCAATGCCAGCAAGAGAAAAGAAAAAAACAGAACCTGCTGCTACTGATAGCGGCATAATTGTAACGTCAAGTGCATGATCAAACAAGCATGTATCGAACATATCATCAGGAGCATTATCACAAAATCCCCCATCACAAGTTCGCTTTTGCTCTCACAGACGTTATCAGTGGGACTCGCGAGCGTTGTTGCTCTCTATTTCAACACACTTACGTGTTGTATGTATGTATTTATGTAAATATATATATAAATATATATACATATATATAGGGGCAATGAATGCCAGTCTGGCAGTCACTCAACGTCCAACGACGACGACGCGCAGAGCTGGGCAGCAGCTGTTCGTTTGGACTAAATTACGAGGAAATCGACGTATCGATATATCGATATCCCAACGCTGATATTGAGTTGGACATTTTTCGAAGTTCGAACAGCTGTTTGACGTAAATAGCCTGGCCGTGAGTGCGAAAGAAAAGGCAAGCAGCTGGCTGCTCAACATTAATTAATAAAACACAAAACAGAAAAAGGAAAAACCTAGTAAAAACCGAAACACAACTAATTGAACGCGTCGTGGATGTTGCTAAATTGCTTGACGCGCGTGCGATTGATTGAAGACAATACGCGAATATTGAGAATTGCAGTGTGTGAGTGGCAGAGACAATGCTGAACCTTTGACGCTGGCAACTCGTCCCCAAAAGTTGAACCGAACAACGGTCAACGTCACCGAAAGGAATTTCCTTAATTTGGCTAATAAACGCACGTTCTGTTCGGTTTCCCCTGTGTTTGTGTAATTGTAATTGATTAACATAGATATCAATAATCTTTGAAGCTGTGTTGATTTTGTAATTTTATTGCCGCCTACCAATCATCGAGCTGTCGCAAGTACGTGTCGTTTAAGTTAATTGTCATTTAATTGCCAATTCGCATGCAGTGCAATTGACTCTACTCTGTATGCAATTTATGATGTACAGTTTTGTGCTCATCTAATCACTTTTTTTTTGTGTATTTTCTCTTTTGCCACAACACATGTGTTTGTTTGCGCGAGTGTATGTGTGTGTGTGTGCGTGCAGGTGTTCCAAAAAAAGAACAAAAAATTTCGAAGAGAATAAAACACGCACACACTCACACCGGCCAAGCGAGAGAGAGAAAGAGAGGGTCATAGGAAATATATGTGCGTCACAGAGAGAGAGAGAGAGAGAGAGAGAGCTCTCTGTTGTGGCCGGCAGTTGCCATGATTTTTTGACAATTGGAAGTCGTTAATAATATTTATGATAAGCCCTGTTCTTATCAAAAATATTAATGCTAAAACAATCGTACAAATTCCCAATTGAATTCAATTAACTTAACTATTATGCATAATTTAAAGTCAGCACATTTGCATTTATTTGTTCTCAAGTGCAGGAAATTGTTAGACGCAATTAAATATGACAAGCAAAAATATGCACATGTATAATTTTTGTGCAAATGCGTTTGCTGAGTGCACAGCACTCAGTTCATACAGGTGTAATAACTAATGACCGCAATTAAATGGTGTATTTTTTGTTGCTATCAGCCAATACTGATTTATTCCACTGTCTTTTTTCACACAGTTTTAACAGCATGAACTGCTGGCTGAACAGACTTTTGTCCACTTAAGTACTGTATATACACATTTATATATTCAATGGATCTGCATAAGTTTAGCGACGCAATTAACTTTTTCTTTGCCTACAAAAAAAAAAGCAAAGAAAAATCTACGTCCTAAATAAATGACGACAGCCGTACTTATTTGATATGTTTCACAATCTACTTCAGTTTCCAAAATATTTTAAACGTGCAACGGATTGTAAATAATTAATTTCATTTCACGATAAGATGACAAAAAACATATATTTGAGAGTAGTTATGAGCGATAGGCACGAAGAGGTTCCATAAATATATAAATATGAGTCCGTCAATTTGTTGAACGAATTATCGCAACTCGGGTGTTTCAAAATAAAACACCAAACATCTATTTATAATTACAGCTGCTGATAAGCAGCATTCGTTTTAGTTGAAGTAACACATTTTACCGTTAATATGCGGCAACTGCCTAATCAAAAATCGAATGCCAACATTCAAAACAGCAATTCAAGAGAACTTCAGCAACAACTATTTCACTTTGAGTCGCAACAATTAGCCATAAAATGAAAATCTATACCCAATTTAGTTGGGGCCTTTAAATGGCGTCAAGCATAATTAGACAATTCGAATGATTTGGCTCATTAGTTAAGTCGACAGCTTTAACATCTCAGTGAAGCCAGCGAGCTCGAAAGCTGCGTTTGTCAAGGTAAACCAGACGACCGGTATTTCCAACAAGCTCCATACATGCCCAGACGACAAAGCTAACATATCCATGTATACATAATTATACTATGCATAGACATGATGTGCAGAGCTCTGGCCAAAAAAGCTGCAGAGAATAGGGCATAATAAATTAGAAAAAAACGAGAGAGATACACAAAGTTCTCAAAGTTTCATCGTATTTGCTACTTAGGTTATTCATCTGCAGCCTGTGCAACAGGTAACCTTATTTGTTAAAAATAACTATAAAAAACTCTTCACGTGTTTGGTTTGTTTTAAATATGCTCGTTTTGCTTATATTGAATTACTCACACAGCTGTATAAATGGTCGTCTGCCCATCTCGAATTCCGTTTTTTTTTCTTCATTGAATTGTTTATATACAATTTATTTATAATAAGAACAACAAAAAAATTTATGAAGAGACTGCGCTTCAATGTTTTTGGTACAATTCCAATCTATTTATTAATTCAATTAACATATTTCCTTGCGAAATACAAATAATTAAATACTTGGATATATTGGATATATAGTGATATATATAATTATTACAATATTATGCAGAATATTTGTTTGTTTTTAATATTCTATCAAACCAGGAAATTATATTATAATTATTATTTTCGTTATTTCCAAACAGCTATGTTGAAGATATTATATGATAATTAATATAATAAAATAATAAATACTTAAATAATCATTTTCATTAATTAAATAAATTAATATTAATTCAATATTAAATAATTAATATAGATGTATGTAGATATATGTAACTTTTTGCCAGACTACGCTCTCAAATTGAATTGTTTGTGGCGAACTGGCTTTAAAAATGTACTTAATTTAATTATATTTCATATATTTCAAATATTTTACAGCATGGCCTCAAATGAGGGATATCACAATAAAATGGAGCCCGGTGCAGCTGACACTGGCGATGAACAGGCTTCAGGTTCTGGATATAATAGTGCGCGTGGCAGCAATGGATCCGCTGCTGCCGCCGGATACAGCAGGCAGTTGCACCAGCAGGTGCTCAATGAGAACACATATCTGAAGCCCTCGAAACAGGCCTATTTCAGTGACGAAAAGGTGCTGATACCCGACGATGACCGCGTAAATGTACGTTTAATATAAATACATTGATTGCATATTTAATTAACAAGTAACTTTATGACACAGATCGGTTTCAGTTTTCGCAAGCTGTGGGCCTTCACAGGCCCCGGTTTTCTCATGTCCATTGCGTATCTAGATCCCGGCAATATTGAATCCGATATGCAATCGGGCGCCGCAGCCAAATATCAAATACTCTGGGTGCTGTTATGGGCCACCGTATTGGGCCTGCTGATGCAACGCTTGGCTGCAAGGTAAGCTTCTCGCTATCAGCTATTCGATATACATATCTATATACTATGTACACGTAGGCTGGGCGTTGTCACTGGTCTGCATCTGGCGGAGATGTGCTATCGGCAATACAAACGTGTGCCGCGTTGGATACTCTGGATTATGATTGAGATTGCCATCATTGGCTCCGATATGCAGGAGGTCATTGGCACGGCTATTGCCATATATCTGTTATCCAATAAAGTGTATGTCTACATTCATTATACATATACATATATATCATATTTAAGATTGAGCTTAAAACTATCGATTCGTTAATTTGTTGCAGTGTGCCTTTGTGGGGTGGTGTTCTGATCACCATTGTTGATACATTTACGTTCCTATTTCTGGATAAGTATGGCTTACGTAAACTGGAGTTCCTATTTGCTTTCTTAATCACCGTCATGGCCATCACATTCGGCTATGAGGTAAGTAAATTGTGATTACCCAGAATAACTTCCCCTTTTCAGGCAGCTCCCAAATTAATTGCTTGACGGGCATACAAATAAGTCGCAAATCTGTTTAGCCAGTTGTTATTTTTTACCCTCTTTCTTTAATTTTTTTTCGTTTGTTTTCGTTGAACACATTTTAATGGCATTTTGTTCTATCGTCACAAATTGCAATAAGCAATTGTCGAGCACGTCTATCAGGGGGCGTAACTTATGCCCATATCTTTCAATTGTGACGGACCACAGTTGCCGTCCCTATTCCGGTTGCATTCCCATTGTTATGAACTTTTTGGCATTGTTTGCTTTTTTTCTCATTCCATTTCGCTCAGTGATGATAACTTAACCATTTACATTCATATTTGTATATATCTGATAAAACACAAACAGTTGTCGGGGCAAACAATTGTATCATGTAACTGAACTGCCGGCTGGGCATCAGACGAATAAATAAGTGGTTGACGAGTGTTGGTTCGTTCTTGAAATGGCAACTATTTTTATTCATAAGATTTGTATTATGTGTCATTGAGATTGCCGGAGAAGTACCGCAACTACTATTTCTGATTAGCGGTAGGGGATTCATCTTTAAGAGCTTATCAGAGAGTTGTTTGCTAAAAGCAGCAAGACTCAGTGGGGAATTTTTATTTATATTATTCTTTGTTTTTCAGATTAATGCAAACAAACATTTAACTTTCCTTATTCATTGTTAACAATTCTCGTTATTCAAGTTTATTTATTTTATTAAATATTATTTTTTTTTTCTTTTTAAACTTTTAGTACATTGTCTCCGCGCCCAATCAGGGTGAATTGTTGGAGGGCATGTTTGTGCCTTGGTGCGCAGATTGCAATTCGGATGTGCTGCTGCAGGCAGTGGGCATAGTTGGTGCCGTTATTATGCCACACAATCTCTATTTGCACTCTGCTTTGGTCAAGGTAAGGAATTATATAATTATGATTAAGTTAACCATTTTGTAATCTCTCCCATATTTGGCTTACAGTCTCGCGATGTGGATCGTCGCCAGCCAAAGAAAGTGAGCGAAGCGAATTTCTATTTCTTCATTGAGGCTTCCGTTGCGCTGTTTGTGTCTTTTATTATAAATCTGTTTGTTGTGGCGGTATTTGCGCACGGCATGTACGGCAAGACCAATCAGGATGTGGTAGGTCAAATGGAACTTTAACATTTATTAACTGTTAACCGTTAAGAACTGTCGTTTTATTAGTTGGATGTGTGCGAAAACAAGCCCATGTACGAGGATGCCAAGGCAGTGTTCACAGACAAACATAATTTAACGGATATCATCAATGCGGATCTGTACAAGGGCGGCCTGTTCCTGGGCTGCACATTCGGCGCCGCGGCCATGTACATTTGGGGCGTGGGCATTCTGGCTGCCGGCCAGAGCTCCACAATGACTGGCACGTATGCTGGCCAGTTCTCCATGGAGGGTTTCCTCAATCTGCAATGGCCGCGTTGGTGTCGCGTGCTTGTCACGCGTTGCATTGCCATTATACCAACCTTCTGTCTGGCCATGTTCAGTAAAATGGAGGATCTAACCCATATGAATGATATACTAAATGCAGTCATGTCGCTCCAGCTGCCATTTGCAGCCATACCAACCATAGCATTCACATCGTGTGCGGCCATAATGGGTGAATTTGTGAATGGGATGTGAGTGTTTTGTGAATCTTCCATTTTGTGTTAATATTTCAAATATCATCTCTTTTGATAGTGGCAACAAAATCGTCTCCATATTACTAACCATATTGGTAATTGGCGTTAATTTATACTTTGTGGTCGCGCAAGTGAAAGCCCTGCATATTAAAGATGGCATGTTGGCTCTCGTCTGTAAGTATTCCATTTAATTGCCGACAATTGACTTAATTGATTAATGTTACTCTCTTTTTTGTCTTTTGCCAGGCATATTCGCTGTATTATACCTACTATTTGTGTTATATCTTGTGATACATATGGCCGCCTGCATGGGCAATAAGCGTCTGATAAACAGTCGGGTAAGTAATAACAAAACCGGCGCCGCTTATCAATAGTCGTGACTACAAGCCCGTTTATGAATTGGCTATTTAACCAGTCAATCATAAAATTTGTGATGACATCGGTTATCGTGCGAAATGTACTTTATCTATTTACGTGACTGCCGGCAGACACTTTAAGAGGCTTTACATGTCGCCACTTGAAGATAGGTTGATCTACAACAAGCTAACGCTTTGATTTTCACTCTTTCTCAACAGTGGGTCCAACGTTTTGTGTTACCAAGCCAGAATAGCTTCTCGATAAAGAATGCCAACTCGACGTATGCCAGGTACGTTCAATCATAATTTTTGCATATGAAATCACAACATTTGCTACACACACACACACACACACAAAATCACACACACTTTGTACATAAACACATGCTGCACACTTCACACCTGCTGCCTAAGTCTTTGAATGGGTAACTAATCACTGTCCTCTAACTATACGTACTATCCTAATATCAATTGACTTTCCAATTTCCCAGCACACCTCATGCTGTATACTATCTCTTTCAAGCTACTAATCTTCTGCTCTGCCATCCGGTTATTTCCTTTAAATACTAAAAACTAACACTTAATCCCAAAACATGTTCCTATGCTCTTCTTCTTTCGATTATTCACAGTGATGTTACCTTAGTTGTAGACGGTAAAACTATAACTACGACTACAGCCAAAACTGTCGATACTATTTCGGATAAAGTTGCTTAATGATCGCATATTAGATCATTAGCTGCTTCAATATATTTACTAACTTAGTTTGCTCGGGAAGCCCTACACATTTGTGATATTAACACTATTCACACACAATTCATCAATATCGATATCTAAAAAGGTTTTTAATAGGAATTTATAATGCACATTGTAGCTGCATGAATTCATGCGATAACTGTTTCTATCAATTAACACAATATTTTTAAGTTTCTGGTAAGTCCTAAGTAAGCATTATAATACTCGCACTGGGTTATTATCAGGCACGGTATATTATTAATGTATGTAAGCTAGAACGCTTAGAGTAATAAATAAAGTATGCATTTAATAGTACTATATTGGAAAAGTGTTTTTTGCTTTTGATTTATTATATTTTATATGCTATAAGCTAGTTCTTGAGTGCTGGATGGGATCTCTGAAGTTGCTACCCGGAATTGGAGCCTTTAAATGGAAGCTTATCATGTTCAACGAATCTTTAATAATCTATTGATTTAGTATTATTTCGAGTACAGGATAAAGCAATTCTGGTCATTTATGGTATAAGGCTTAATTGCATTGCATTCATCCATTTGGCCTGGCTAATTTAACAAAATAAAACCTTCACAACAAAATTAACATTTACGAAAATGTGTTGCTAATTTATTTAACTATTTTCTTATATTACAAATTCTTTTTTATTATATGTGTGTGCGTGACTACTCCCACTTGTTTCCACTATGTCCACTATGATTTGTGTGTCTTATACTTAACACACATACACATACACTCGCTCTACTACTCTTATACTGTATCCCACTCTACTGTTTCTGTGTGACGTTCGCTACTACTGCAAAAACAAATGTAAAAATAAAAATACCTCAACTGTATTGGACTAACTGATCTATAATTTTTGGCTAATTGAAAAAAAAAAACCAAACAAAACAAAACAAAACTGTGCGAAAAAATCTTTCAAAATTGACAAATGATTTTGTTGGCATTGGTACAAAATTATTATTTTTTTTTAAAAGCTTTCGAATGGCAAGCAAACAAAAGATAAATAAAAAAAGCACCAACAAATTGCTCATAATATGCAAAAATTGAAGACATTGTTTGGAACAACATTAAAATAGCCAACTAAATTAATTAGCATTTCGACAGTTTAGCTCATACAAACGCACACACAAAAAAAAAAAAAAAACCATTCAACAAAAATTCGAATTGAACTCATTTCAATTGTTTATTTAAACTTACAAATGCGCTGCTGCACGTGCCGCCAAATTTGTTTATCCATTTATTGGGCTAACAAAATCAACGCAATTGCGGCACAATCACCGAACCAACAAACAACCGCAACACATGTGGATGCCACCTCAATAGTGAGCTGACGCTTAACGACAATGGAATCTCCATAAACTCCTTTACCAACTCGCCAAGCAATGTCACCTCTTAAGTTTTCTCGATGTTTATGTTTATTCCAATGCTCGATTGTACTTAATAAAATTTGAATTTGCTTTTGAAAGTGGTCTAAAGCCTCGCTTGTATTGTTTATTATTAAGACATTAGTTAGTTTTATTATTATTCAGATTTATCCAACTAAGTATTTATGATGAATTTACGTACTTTTCTTTGTTTTAAAATGTCTCCATAAGTAGATAATTTTGTACATATGTTTGTATATAAATATAGAAAAAAAAACTCAAAATAAAAATATATTTAATGTTGGCCTCTGTTGTGATATTTGATTCTTTATTTTGTATCTCATTTTTTGTCATATGCGTGCTTTATGTGTAATGCTAATTTGTATTTTATAATATATAGAAATATGTATCATGATTTCTCTTCTCTTTTTCATTTTCCTATGAAAGTGATTCACATCCAATTATAGTACGTACTAACAAGAAAGTTGGCTAAGATGACACTATGTCATGAATTATACGAAATATATTGCGTGGATAATTTTGATAGTTGTTAAAAAACTGTATTGTTTTTCTTGCTCTCCCAACGGAGATCAATTTACGTGGGGGCTCCTATTTAGAACCATATGTAGTATAAGACATAACTGCTCATCATTATTTGCATATACGCAAACTCACACACACACACACTCACATACACACACACACACCCACACACCCACACTCACACATCTATTCATTGGCATTTATTATATATTTCATTTGCAGAATTGCCACCAATGGGGACACAGATGCGGAGATTATGGAAGGTGAGGATGCGTAGCCATTACTGTTCTGCACTGATTCCGATGACAGTGAGGAGGTTTGTTTCACCAGCAACAACAATGAGCTGAATTGCCACAGCAGCAACTTGGACACGAATGTGGTCATCAGCTAGCAGTCACTTTTGTTCTGCCCTAACAAATCGTCCGCCAAGAAGCACAAAGTTGCCACGTTTTGTATGGGCGTTATCATATTATATCACAGACACGGCCCTGCTTACGTACGGCAACTTTTGGTTTCCTGAGATCTGGCCATATCGAGCGAAAACTTGGGAATTAGTGTAATACTTTTTCATAGCATATTTATTTTAACATGTTGAACGGAGTATACCAAAAACGAAAAGAGAGAATTTCATAGCAATCAAAACTACATACACCATATAAATATTCGCATAGATCTGCAAAGAACTATGCGAAAAATATGTGTCATCAACAAATGTACATCAAATCAGAGTAATGTAATTGATAATAATTCATATAATATAACATATTTTAAATATATTGTCTATATTACTTATAAGGCTGTGAACTGAAAAAGAGAAATCAATTTATCAAACAATAATATGTTAATCGTAAACAATGTGTATTTAAATAAGTGTGTACCATTTCCAAAAACATTCTAAATATTTTTAGTTGAGTTGTGCTCTATATTTAATATATCGAGTATTTTAATTGTACTATAAAATGTTTATATCAATTCGCAATTTTATTCAACGCATTTGCACAATTTGTAAAATTTTCCACTTTTGCTACTTCAAATTGTTTTTTTAATTGTTGTCTATAAAAGTTTAAATAAATGATGATAGTATCAATAAGTACAAAATAAATTGTGTTTTTCTCTGTTTGAAGGAGGGATTCAAAGATAAATCAATTTTGTTTGTTAAATGTATCTGGAATTGGTTTGAAAAACCAACACACCGATCGTGGATTCCATTTCGATCCCTATGAAGGTCTCCTATAACCGTCAAGCTCCTTTAGGAAACATTCTTGAAAACGACTCTCATATTTTTATTGTATTAATAAACATTTTACACATGTAATGAAATATAAATAAATCGCCAAGTTGATGGGATATAATAATACCCAGTTGTCATTGACCCATTAATTTAATTTTTTTTTTTTTAATTTTATTGTGTGAGAATCTGTTTAGAAAATCAATTGCTGGCTAAACACACTAATTTTTTTTATTTATAAACTTAAATACTACAAAAACTCAGTCTCACTTCACTTATTTATTTCACGATAACTACTTATTATCTCGAAGAATCTGTAATGGATTCAAATAGCTGCTGTTTAAACGAAATTAAAATTAAATGCTTTATAATGATAATGTGGCATTTGCTACTACCAATTGTATAAAGGTATTAAGTGCTAACTAATGCCTAGATGACAATGATATTAAGCAGTTAATGAAATTTTAAGTACACTTCCGGATTTTCATGTGAGACGTAAATCACAGATTTATTAACTTCACTTAAAGATATAATGATTTATAAAACATTATTTACCCTTTCAGCACTTGAAACTAAGAAATGCAGCAGGCGTTGTGAACAGCATTGTGCAAGTCATCATATTTTTGCAACTATCCAATATGCATCCTGATATTTGATTTGAATATGAAAATGATTTGAAAGTATTTATAAAACACCATTAATATCAAAAAAGGATCAGAGTATGTCGATTAATGAGCTCATCAACGTAGCCTATTAAATAAGAAAAGAAGGAGAAAGTTAAACACGCAAAATGCTAATTTGAGAAATAATAGCTCATAAAATTGTTAACCTTTTAAATTATAGCTGTCTAGGTAACAATTTATAAGTGTAATTATCTGTTATTGCCATGCAGTAGATCGATCAGCTGTACAATAAAAAAGCTCTTCAATTAAAAGCTAGACCTGTCCCAATTAATCGTTAACTATGGTGAATTGTAAAAACTTGTTCTGATAATCGATATTCCTAAATCTGCCTACCCAATGAGATTGAAGCATTTATTGCATTTTATTCACCCTTTGACTGTGCCGCACTATGCATGTGCTAAAATAATGTATTGTATTCTTTTCAAAATGGTGTATTACTTATTGTGCAACACTACGTGTATACAATAAATATACTCGAAATGCCGGATAGTAAATATTATAGTGAGATATTTTGTGCAGTCTTATAGCTATGGATGTCAAGAAGTGCCAAGTTTTGAAAGGTACGAACGATACCAGTGGTGGGAGTTAAACTGATCAATCAGATTAAAACATTATAAAAATACTCTCTTGCAACCGAATGGTAAATGCAAAGTTGAAACAGCTGTCAGACATACACACAGCCAGACTGTAATCATATACAATTATATTACTATATGAATTTCTGTATTTACAGCTGGACAGCTGGTTTGAAATTCCGATCTGAACATAGCTGTCAATACACCGCTTGATGCCAACTGGATTACGTTTTGCAATGAACTAGAAAAGCCATATTGGAGGTCATTCTGAGCATAATCGAAGATATATTTCATAATGTGTCTTACGATGACTTGTTCCAACCGAGCAAGCTCAAATACATAATATAATAAAGCCTTGTCTCTGTACTGCCACATGTCGATAATAAAAATGGTTTTTTGGTATACAAAGTTAAGAAAAATTAGAAACTGAAAGCAGATGATTAAAGTATGAATATATACATAAATATCAGTCAGTGTTATATAAAAATTGCATATTCCCCACTAATTGAACAAACACTAAAACTGAATGCGTTCCGTGCGGAAACTGAGAAAAGCTCGTGCTTGTTTTCAAGTAACCGGTTCTAAAACTAAGCGAATTCGTTGGCCATATAAATGCATTTTCAATATATTCAATACATTTTACTTGAGCTAAAACTGCTGAGGCTAACGCAAGTGCATTTGATTTGAGAATGTGTAAAATATTATTTGGTATAATCAGTCTACAATTGCTGTTTGTTGCATTCAAGTGCCAAACATTACGTGGGTAGTCCAAAAATAAGCTGTGTGCCATCGGCAAATTAAAGATTATTTTTCTTCGAACTGTAGCATCAATAGCAAAGGATATAAAGAAGTGTCGTTTTGGGGATGCCAAATGCATAACCGAATCTATGAATGCCGTAATAAGACATTATCCCAGAGGTATACCCGGTATTGGAATGAAACCTATCGATATTGTAGACATCAAAGATTCGGATATTTGGAATAATGCTATGTTCGGTGGATTTTGGTTTCAATTCAAGTTATTCAATCAAGTGAATTATGGTTTCGAGAATACGACAATAACGCGCGTCAAAGGATTCGGCAAAGATCCCACTGCCAGCACAATGGAGATATACGGCCAGATACCCAGCCTGACACACAAGGGTGACTATTTAGCCACAGGACAGTTGTGGCTGCTTAACGTAAATACCAGTGGAGAATCAACATCAGATTTTCAGAATTTGCGATTTATCTTAAAACTGAAAGTCGTCCTGGAATATCGGAATAATAAGCGTTACTTGAAAATCTACGAGCTGGTGCCGATGGTTCAGATTAGTCGGTAAGTTGCAACAACAATTATCTATTCGTTGTAGCACTAAAACATGTTCATCTTCAGATGGATTCTTTGGTTGGGTAACCTTTTTCCAGACAACATGGATCTTACAATCCATATAAATGAATTGATCAATAGCAATTGGTTGGCGTTCTGGAATGAATTGGAACCAGCGTTCTTAAATGTTTTCAGAACTGTATTTACCGGTATGATTGAGGATATTTTTCAAAAAGTACCCTATGATGATTTGTTCCTCAAGGATGGAGAGACTGGAATATAAATTAATATAAACATGTATTGCAGCAACTATTTAAAGTGTATGTAATTTAAAAATCCGGTTTTCCATATTGTTCGGAAATGCTTACAACCGCTGCTAAATAAACTATATATATTTATATATGTATTGATTTTATTCACAGTTCAACGTCGGCCAAAGCAGGTTCTCAGTTGCATAAAGTCGCGTCGTATTCTGATAAAGGTTTGTCGTGACTTACACTTATTGCAACTGGTTTTAAGCTTAACTATTGTACAATTGTGCTGAGTATTACTAATAGTAAAAAATCAGCGCAAAAAATGAATAAGTTTTGTTTGCTCATTTTGTTTAGTCTATTTAAGATGACTTTTGGCGGACAACTGCGTAAGGAAACATAACTTTTGAGTTAAGTTACAAATTTAATTCAAATATAATTAAAATTTTCAGCTGCCTATATAAAGAAATGCCATTTCGGTGACTCGAAATGTTTGGTGAGAAGCATCAACGATTTTGTGCGTAATTATCCCAAGAATGCAGCTGGGATTGGGTTGCCAAGGCTGGATGCCATCAATGTGAAAGACGTTTCGGCTCCCGAAAAGCCAAATGATGCACCAATTTATCTCAGCTTTTACTTCACAAACAATGTGTACAAGGGCTTCAACAATGCCACAATTACCCACGTGACGGGCTTCAACAAAAATCCAACTAAAGATCAAATTGAGATTCGAGCACACATACCAAGTTTGGTGCATGAGGCAACCTATCATATGCAGGGGCGTTACCTGTTGTTTGTTGCTAATACAACGGACAAATTGCTATCGGATTATCAGAATTTACAACTGACGATTACGATTAAGATCGCACTGGAATACCGCAACAATAAGCGCTACTTAAAAATCTATGAACTGGTGCCAAATGCCGATCTGGATCGGTGAGTATTATCACTGAGCAGACAATCAAAGGGGTATCATTGTCTCGACATACAAAATTCGTTGTTTATCGACGAAATTAATTAAAAAAGCGGTATCGTTGAAACTTATCTTTGTATGTATGTATGTATTTGTGTGCCCATCGAGAAGCAAAGAATGATACCCTGTTTTAGATGCTCTCCTTACATATTGCCGGCTGTGGTCACAAAATTGGTCAACAGTTAAACCATCCCATTTTATGAAAGGTTTTCACATCAGGCCCAACAGCTAAAAGCTCGCACACAAAAACACAAGGATAAAGTGTTGCTGCTATCTTCGCACACATTCAAGGATCTAGCCATATAGCTGTTTTTTACCGAACACATTCATAACCAACTAGGACCTACTAGAAAAGGTGCTCACACATGATGGAGGTTTTACTCAATTTGACGCCTCTTTTTATTGTCTTGTCAACATACATATGCTATATAAGATTTTTAAACTTTACTTTAAATTACAGTTTGATCGTTTGGATGGATAATTTGTATAAGGAAAATACGGATCTTACAATTGCCCTAAATCATGTTATGAACGAACACTGGGTTGAGTTTTGGAACTATGCTGAGCCCACTATTCTTAAGAACATTGCCACATGCATTGAGGGCATGCTAAGCAAGTTCTTTGAAACCGTGTCCTACGACGACATGTTTTTACCAGACGAAATTTGGAATGAATCGTCAGATTATTAAAATATGAATATAGTATACAAATTTCAGTCTCTGATCGATTGGCAACTGAAACCAGAGGCAGCTAAAATTACACAAGGAACTGGAATCTTTTTCATTATTTACTGACTTGACTGCATTTTTTTTTTTAGTTTCTTTTTTGATGAATATACTAAAATAAATGTACCATAACTATAAGAATTAAATTCATCTGTAGATTTGTAGAAATAACTAAAAAGTACTTGAATATTTTTTTAATTTGTTGCTCAATCGTTTGTTTTGCCCCGATTGAGGAACTTGCCATCCAGTTTCATCTCATCGTAGAAGATGTGGTCGTTGTAACTCTCATCGCGATGGAACATGTGCTGGAATCCTTTTGTGCGGCTGCCACGCTTCAATTTGCGATGATCGGCGGCAAGTTTGAGCAGTTTTTGGTGGCGATGCGGCTGGCCAAGATGCTGAAGCGGTGTTGCCCCATCGTGTGGCAGTCCAGTGTCCAGATTCTGACGCTTGGGTCGTCGCCAGCCCCAACGCATCCGCTTTACTGCCGGCGGTGGCAGTGGCATCAACATTGTGCGAGTTGGAAGCCTTTTTGGCTTTCGTTTCGATTGCCAAATGTCCTTGAACTGATCGACTACATGGCAGGTGGGCATATCCTTTGGTTTGGGTATGCTGTCGTCAAGTTTGGGCGGACATTGCAGCACGTAGTACAGACCGGAAGTGGAGGAAGTGTTGGGCAAGTGGAGCATCCTTAGAGGAACTTTATAGTAGGCAAACATGTTGCGTTCCACAACGATCGCAGGTGCAAATCCCAGCTGCAGCAGTAGCAGCAGCACCAGCAGCAGCAGCAGCTGTAACAGCTGCTGCAGTCGCAATGTCAACTGCCACATTTTTCAAGTTCAATCTGAACTGAACAATTATTGACAGTTTTATAAATGCACCAAAAGTTTTCAGCTTGAGTGCATTTCGGATAACTTGCGGTTTGGCAACATTAAATTGGCTTTAGTACGTATTTGTTACAACAGGTTTTCCTAGCAACCGTCGAAGTTGAACGAACCCAGCTAGCACATAGCGAGGCATAGGCCTAGGTCAATCAATTTCTCGCCAAATATAAATAGCAATAGTAAAACTTTTTCAAGCGGAAGTCATGCAAGAAACTGTTGCTTGCTTGTTTGCTTAGACACAATGTTGCTGCCTGCCTGTCTGTCTTGCTTTGCAACATTGTTGCGCCGGGCGCAACAGTTATCTGAATTTTGGCGCCTGCGCTTGGCTTTTGCTATAAATTCGCTTTCTTTGCGTGGGGAAGCAACTTGTGTTGGTGGTGCTTTGGAGTGCTCCCCAATTGTTGCGCATATGCAACAGTTTTTGGCGTGACTGCAAAGCATTTGGCATTTGTTTGGCTGCCATACAAATTGTAAGCGTTTTGTGGCTTAGTCTTTGACAGCTTTGTTGACAATTTAGCATGCAACTAATTTCACAGCTTAGCGAATTACAGAAAGCTTTTGTAATCCGATTTTTGTTGGATTTTGACCTGGCCATCGGATAAAATATACATGTATGCATGAGTAATTCACTCAGATATTTAAATATATATTTGAGACAATATGTATGCATGTAATTTAATTTTGCACTCCGATATTTTCATATCACTTTAATTGAGTACTTTTCGCTGCAAGCTAATCTGAATTGAGCATCGATTTTCGTAATAAGAAATATATCGATTTTTTGTTTGCTTACAATTGCGCCACAGCAATGGAACACCCTGTGCGGCAAATGATCTAAATTTGCTAATGCTCTAAAACGGTTATTAAATTGATGTTTTTAAAATAACTAGTTGAGACTTAGATGTGGGTTAGAAGTAGTACCAAAGCGATTAATTGCATTAGCACCCAATCAGTTAGCGGGATTTATGAACTACACCAACTTTATTAGCCAGCACGGAAAGCCGTCAAAACTTTCGCGCACGATTTGGCATTACATGCGATGGCGGCGCAACAATTGGCAAGGAGCATGGCAACGTGGCTAGCAACCAGGATTATGGCACAGGGGAAATAAACAATGGTCAAGCGGCAAAATCAACAACTGCCTAGCAACCGGGTCCTGCCACGATCACTTTTACCGTAACACGGTTAATATTTTGCCTAGCAGCTCCTTTCAGTCAGCTAACAGTAGCGCAGGTGAGCAGTCGCAACGCGGAAACCTAAAATTAAGGCACAAACTTAAAAATTAATTACTCAAAATTAAAAAAAAAATTAAAAACTTAATAAAAGTAGTCAAAATTACGGATTAAATTCCCAAGTGCTTGCAAATTAGTTAATTTGTTTGAGGAATGGTTTAATTTTATTTAAGATTGTACGATTTCTTTTGTAATAACGGCAAAAACATGGAAAAAATAAGTTACACAACAGCTAAAGTGGTGCAAAAGCAAAGTAAAATGTGAAAAATTGCATAATACATAAATTTACAAAGTTCAAAAAGGATACTTTGCACTTGGGACTATTTTTTCGGGAATAATTATGCAATTTTTTTTAAAAAGAAATATTGATTTGATAGGATTTATTGATTATATAGTTGTTAGTGGTAACAAGGTCACTCAAACTAACTAAAACACCTTCAAACACACACACACACACACAGCCAAAGGATACAAGAACATCTGTGGTAACAACGGCAAACAAACCCTTGCCCCCTTCATGGAGCAGCCCTCCACAAGCGCCGAGGCGGCCGCCGCCGCTGCGGGCATTGGGCCGGATCCACGACTGGAGCTGATGGGTTCGTTTGTCATCAAGTCATTGAAACTTAAGCCGGAGAAATGGACGCGTGTCATCACGGTGGAGGAGCATAAGGGCATAATTAAAGAGTTTCTGGATCGCAGTGTACCCGTTGTTTTAATCATAATACTCACGCCCGCTGCGCAGCTGGTGCCCTCCACCACTTTCCCCCTATCGCAGCTAAAGAGCAAGGGTGTCTACTTTATTAAGCGGTATGCCAAGCCCATACCACGTGAGAACTGCGCCAATTTTATAATCTTTGGTGACCTCGCGACCCGGACAATTGACCAGCTGTCTGCTCTGGTGGAGGAGGTGCTGGTGCCACTGCTCTCCAATGAGGACAACTATCGCAGCTGGCCCATAATGGTCGCCCAGGATGTGCAGAAGCATGTGCACAGCCTGAAAAGCACGGTGCATCAGGTGAAGGGTCAGGTGAGCGGCGAAACCATTCTGGCCATGCCCGTGGGCGTTGAGAAAATCGTTAAGGCTGCCAAGGAGCTGACCGAAACGCAGCACTGCCAATTCGATTTGTATCTGAAGAGTGCCATTGAGGGCGTTGTCATTAAGTGGGCCACTCAAATCCACGAGGTCATCAAGGAGAGTCCAACAAATGCCTTTGCCAACGGACAGAATCCAACGCCGCACACAGGTAAATTCGCAGTGCTGAAAGAAATGTGGTTGTCTAATCAAAATCATCGTCATATGTGCATATTTAGTTTTCGTTTAGTTTTATTTTTGGCACAGCTTTGTTTATTATTTATTGATAAAATTCAAGTTTCTGCAGTTGACGTTTGTTTGATATATCCTAGCAACGTCGTGCCACCGGCACCGGCCAAAATTGCATGTTTATAAGCCAACAACATGTAGGTAAATGTCTTCAAAACTGGCTTTATTGTTATCTCTTTTGCCGAAAGGTGACATGCAACATTTGCCCACTCTTGCAACCACACTACTAATGGAATTTTGCTCGGATTTTCTTATGTTTCATGTATGTGTTGACATTTTCCGGCTTTGGGTTGTGACATGTGTCATTGGCAATGTTAAAGCTTTATGTTGGAATTGGCCCAAAGGCAGCAATTGCCTAAAGCTGATGCGATTTTCATCATTTTGGAAGCATTTCTTCAATGATTCAACTAAATTAAGTGTAGACAAAAGTTAATCATTTCAGCAAGAATGCAAAGAAACTTGCTCAATTTTAGTTTGGCAGAGTTTTTGGCATTTCGTTTTAAATTCTTCAATTTTCGTATCATCTATAATATAATAATAATAGCCCAGTCACCTAGCGTTTTGTCAGTGCCATCTTGCAAATCAACTTGGAGTTCTATCTACAAATTAAACATATTAAAATAGATTAGCTATTAATTTGCAACTTATAAACTCTACAACAGAATTCACATTTTGGAATAATCGGCTCAAGAATCTATCATTTATCTACGACCAATTGCGCAATGAGCGCATTCGAGCCATGGCCCTAATATTGGAGTACTCGTCGAGTGCCTATCATCCGTGCTTTCAGACACTTTTCAAGAACGTTGTTACGGGTGAGTGCAGGCCCACATTTAATAGCTGAATAGCATGCCAATCCCAAATGAAATCGCTGTCGTTTGTCTTTTTGCATGCCAACAAATCGTTTTTGAACAACAATCGCAGCACTTGCCGAGTCAAAGGATATAACGCTCTATTTGAACCCATTGAATCGGCCGCTGCATCAGCTGGAGGAAATTGATTTTGCCGAATACAAGCCGCTGCTCATCCCCTTTATGCATACTGTGTGCACTCTGTGGGGCAACTCACGCTACTATTGCCAATCGGCGAAAATCACTGTGCTGTTGCAGGAGATATGCAATTTGATTATACATCAGGCGAGCCTCCAAATTGTTGCCCTCTTTGTGCGTATTGAATTTAATTAAGCGATTTTTGCATATTTTAGGCCAAGCGTTATTTGGACCCATCGTCCATATTCCATAGCGATATTGATGAGGCCATGCAGCGTTTAACCCTGTCCATACAAATACTAAAGTTCTTTCGCGAACTATTTGACTATTATAAGGAACGTTTAGCTGCGTTTTTTACGGAACCTGAGGAGCGGCCACCGATTTTGTGGACTTTTCATCCAAATTCAGTTTTCAAGCGCTTTAATGCGTTCCTTGAGCGTTTAACAACAATTCAGTGGTTGGTATTCTCCATCAATTATACAAAACATATTTGTCACACATAGCTACTAAATGAACGGACTCTTTTTAGGTTCTTCTTTACTGTGATTGAATTCCTGAAATTAGAGAAAGTCGAAATCGGTGGACTGCGTGGACGCCAGCTAAGCACAAGAATTACTGATGTCTACGTCGAGTTCAATCAATATTTTACCGCATTTGCATCGAAAAGCTACGATGTCCTCGATCCAGACGATCATGAGTTTGATGAGGACTTTAAGGGCTTTCAAACACGCATACTGGAGCTGGACATGAAGCTGGCTGCCATATTGTGTCAGGCCTTCGATGATTGTCACAACTTAGAGAGCATTTTCAAGGTGCGTGTGGGCAATATGCTAACCTTAGACATATATCTAACTTATTGCATAGCTTATAAGCATTGTGGGCAGTGTTCTGGATCGTCCAAAAATTAAGGAGGAGTTCACGCAACGCTATGCGGAAATTGTCCGCATGCTCGATGATGAGATGACACTCTGTGAGAATATATACGACAAGCAAATGGAGCTGATCCGCGAGGGCGATACCCTTTATCCCGACTACAATTGTCCCTCTGTGGCAGCCTTTATACGCTGGTGCTACCAGCTGGAGACACGCATTACGGCGCCGGTGAAGAACTTCAAGGCACTGCAGCACGAGTAAGCAATTATATATAAATAAATGCAAATGTGATCTAATAATAGCTAACATTTCCACAGCATTACGAAAGAGGAGAAATCCGTGGAAATTGTCGAACGTTATGAGCGTTTAATGGCCAAGTTGGGCACCTGTAAGACGCAATTCTTTGATGATTGGTCCGTGCAACTGGCGGACCAAATTGAGGAGGATCTTAAGAAGTCGCTCATTGGACGCGATCAGCACAGCCATTCGTTGATCCTCAACTTCAGCACCACACTCTTTTCCATACTGCGCGAGGTGCACTATATGCAGCAAATGAAAATTGATGGGATACCCGAGATAGCCATCGAGTTTGCAGAGAAGAGCGATGTGTTCCGCTCGTACACACTAAATCTGGAGAAGACCATCGATTGGTACAACAGCATACAGGAGGGCAGCTCAACGGTTGAGCTCAAACTAATTGAGTCCGAGATTAAAATGATTGATGATCTGGTTAAAATCGGTGTGGATCATCTTGTTTGGAATTCAGCAGGTGAGCGCAGTCAAGCGTGGCATCTGTAATTCAACCAAATATTATAATTGTAATCCATTTCAGACATCATGGACTACCTGGAGAAGCTACGCAAGCCCGTGGCTGAATTGCGCAATCGCGTGAATCACACCCAGGAGAATCTGCGACAAGTACGCAAAATAATGGAGGTGTGGGCAAAGCAGCCCCTCTTTGAGCGTCGTGACTGCAAAAAGGACTCGGTGCTGTCCCTGGATGAGCGACCCGATCGTACGGCCAAGCGTTATGCAGAGATTCAGGCGGCCTCATTGGAGATACATAAACTTCTGCAGGACAACATGTTGCAGTTTGACATGGAGCAGAAGCAAAACGATGATGTTTGGTTGAGTTACGTGGACTTTGTCGATAATATTGTCTATGAGAACATACTGCGCACTGTCGGCGTCAGTGTTGGCTATTTGGCTGAGAACATGGATCCGGACAACAATTATGCGCCACTCTTTGAGTCACGACTGGAACTTGTGGAACCAAATTTGGTGTTTGTGCCTTCGCTGGAACCCGAAGATCCCATGGGCTTCAACAATATGCTGATTGAGCTGATGCGGGATATAATGAAGATGGGTGCGCTTGTAAAGCGACTCAAGCCCAATGAGAAACGCAACTATGTGGAGCTGATCAAGGAGAATCAGGATATTATTGACATGCGTCGCGAGATACTCAATGGCGTTGATCTGGTCATGGAGGAAGCATCCCGATTCTGTCGGCAATTCGAACGATACTCGTATTTGTGGTTAGACGATCGCGAGGAGTGCATGGAATATTTTCTGGAATATGGACGGATGCTAGATCCGGATGAAATAGAACTGATTCAGATGAATGACCCGGCAGCACCACCGCCACCAGAACCTTGCCAACCGACAATTGAGGCTTTTAGGGAGCAGATTGACAATTACGAATCGCTCTTCAGCGAGATTGAGGACATACCAGCATTTCAGGTGTTCAGCTCTTGGTTCCAAGTGGATGTGCGACCCTTTCGACAGGCCCTGCTCAACACCGTCTGCAAGTGGGGCAACATGTTTAAGGAGCATCTGGTGACGACAGTCACATCAAGTCTGATGGATCTCAGTCATTTTATACGCAAGGCCGATGAGGGCCTCTTGCAAACGGTGAAAGAGAAGGACTATGAGGGATTGGTCAGCATTATGGCCTACCTGATGCAGGTGAAGGAGCGTGCAGCCAACACGGATGAGATGTTTGAGCCAATGCAGGAGACCATACAACTACTCAAATACTATGACATGGACATACCCGAGGAGGTGAACGTGCTGCTGCAGGAGCTGCCCGAACAGTGGGCAAACACCAAGAAGATTGCCACAACGGTGAAGCAGCAGGTTTCCCCACTCCAAGCCACCGAAGTGGTTAGCATAAGGCATAAAATAACGGTATTCGAGGCGCACATACAACTCTTCCGGGAGGTCTTCAAGCAATACGATTTCTTTCGCTTCGATTGCTATAAGCCTTACTTACTCATGGATCGCATCAACGATGACATGTTCCTCTGCGAGCGGGAAATGGGCGAGATACAGAAGTCGGGCAGTCTCTTTGAAGTGAATATACCGGAGTTTAAGGTGCTCAAGCAATGCCGTAAGGAGCTGCGCATGCTGAAGGTATATATTGAAAGGTCTTCGTTGCGACCGTGGCTTTTGCATGTTTTCTATAATCAATTTACTAAATTTTTTACAAAACTTATTTATATACTGCATGCCACATGTGGAATTTTGAGCTTTTACTTTTTACCTAGCTTTACCTAAACTTTTTACTAATCCCAAAAAGAATTGCATTTTTGTAACTTTTACTAAATCAATGACATATATTAATATTAACAACAGCAACTCTGGGATTATGTGAATATAGTTCAGACCTGCATTGAGGATTGGAAGACGACGCCCTGGCGCAAAGTCGATGTGGAGAATATGGATATTGAGTGCAAGAAATTTGCCAAGGATATACGACTATTGGATAAGGAGATGCGCGCCTGGGACACGTTCATCAATCTCGAGTCGACGGTGAAGAATATGTTGACCTCCCTTCGTGCCGTCGGCGAGCTACAGAATCCGGCGATTCGCGAGCGTCACTGGAATCAGCTGATGAACTCCACCAAGGTCTATTTTTTGTGCTTTTTCCTTACACTTTTCTAATGCGGACAATTTGGCATATTGTAAATAATACCCATGGAACCAATCTGTTTAACTCCTTTCCTAGCACCAAAGCTGAAAGATGCTCAATTGTATAGCAAAGCCGTTTAAATCTCCATTTTCCTTTTGATTATTCCAAACTTTATTTTGAAAGAGGCCGATGTATGTGTATATATATTAATATAGTTGTGCCTCGACTGTACAGTTCTTGTAAATACCATTTCATTCCAGAGTCTGGCCGCCTTGCCCAAGGAAGTGACCGTAAGTGCAATGCATGTTGTAACTGAACTCAAGTAGAAAGTGTAGTAATCTAGAAGAAATTCCATTTCCATATATATAACATAAATATATACAATTGTTGATCTAATATTTCAGGTGAAATTCATAATGGATCATGAGACAACGCTTGCGGAACTATTAGGCTTAAATCTGCACGAATGCGAGGAGGAGGTGAAAAATATTGTGGATAAAGCCGTTAAGGAGATGTCAATGGAGAAGATATTGCGTGACTTGAATTCCACATGGTCGGCCATGGAGTTCGACAATGAGCTGCACCCGCGCACTGGCTGTAAACTCCTTAAGACATCGGAAGAACTCATAGAGACGCTTGAAGAGAATCAGGTGTGCCTACAAAATTTAATAACATCCAAGTACATCGCCCATTTCCTCGAGGAAGTTTCAACTTGGCAAAATAAATTAATGGTTGCTGATCAAGTGATTACCGTTTGGTTTGAGGTGCAACGCACTTGGACCCATCTTGAGAGTATCTTCATGAGTTCGGAAGACATACGCAAACAGCTCCCCGTCGATTCGGAACGTTTCGATAATATCGATGCCGAGTTCCGTATACTCATGGATGAGATGTCCCTCTCATCGAATGTGGTGGCATCAACGAATCGAGCTGGCCTGATCGAACGTCTGGAGCATTTGCAAAAGGAGCTGACGCTGTGCGAGAAGGCACTGGCAGAGTATTTGGAAACAAAACGTTTGGCTTTTCCTCGTTTCTATTTTGTATCATCGGCCGATCTGCTCGATGTACTCAGCAATGGTATCCAACCCGAAATGGTTACCAAACATCTGACCAAACTATTCGATTCAATTGCACGGCTCAAATTCAATCGCGATGCGGCTAATGAGATAGAGACAGCTTCCGGCATGTACGCCAAAGATGGCGAATACGTTGAATTCAATGAACTGGCCAGTATACGCGGCCCGGTTGAAGTGTGGCTAAATCGCATACAAGCGGCGATGCGTGCCTCACTGCGTCATTATGTCACCGAAGCTGTCGTCGCTTATGAGGAAAAGCAACGTGAACAATGGTTATTCGATTATCCTGCACAGGTCTCGCTATGCGGCTCACAAATCTGGTGGTCCACCGAGGTGAACATTGCGTTCAGTCGTTTGGAGGAGGGCTACGATAATGCCATCAAGGATTATTACAAAAAACAAATCTCACAGCTCAGTTTACTCATTACACTGCTGCTCGGCGAGCTGACCAAGGGGGATCGTCAGAAAATTATGACGATTTGCACAATTGATGTGCATTCGAGAGATGTGGTCGCTAAGATGATTCAGGCCAAATTGGATTCAGGTTCGGCTTTTATGTGGCAATCGCAGTTGCGGCATCGCTTTGACGATGTCGAGAAAGATTGCTTTGCCAATATTTGCGACGCTGAGTTCCAGTATTGTCACGAATACTTAGGCAATACACCACGCCTGGTCATCACGCCGCTCACAGATCGCTGTTACATAACACTCACACAGAGCTTACACTTGGTAATGGGCGGCGGACCAGCTGGTCCAGCGGGCACCGGTAAAACGGAGACAACTAAAGATCTGGGACGTGCCTTGGGCATCATGGTCTACGTGTTTAATTGCTCCGAACAAATGGATTATCAATCATGTGGTAACATTTACAAGGGTTTGGCTCAAACGGGCGCCTGGGGCTGCTTCGATGAATTTAATCGGATTACGGTCGAGGTGCTGTCCGTTGTGGCCGTGCAGGTTAAGTCCGTACAGGACGCCATACGCGACAAAAAGGACAAATTCAACTTTATGGGCGAGTTCATTACGTGTGTGCCCACCGTGGGCATATTCATAACCATGAATCCGGGATATGCCGGACGCACAGAGCTGCCGGAGAATCTAAAGGCACTGTTTCGTCCCTGCGCCATGGTTGTACCCGACTTTGAGCTCATATGCGAAATTATGTTGGTCGCCGAGGGATTCCAGGATGCACGCGTCCTTGCCCGCAAATTCATCACACTCTACACGCTGTGCAAGGAGCTGCTATCCAAGCAGGATCACTACGATTGGGGCCTGCGTGCCATCAAGTCGGTGCTGGTGGTCGCCGGCTCACTTAAGGTGCGTGCCATAAATATAAATAATTCGAAATATATTTAATTTTGGTTGTACAATTTTATGTGGACAGAAGAGTAAGAATTAAGTACTTTTTGATCAATTTGATTTTCGATTTTATTCATATTGTTTTTGAGTGGTTTTTGTGATGCTTGTTAAGCGTATGTTCAACTGGTGCTTGCAGCGCGGCGATCCTGGTCGACCGGAGGAGGAGGTGCTGATGCGCGCATTGCGCGACTTCAATATACCGAAAATTGTCACAGATGATATGCCCGTGTTCATGGGGCTCATCAGCGATTTATTTCCCGCTTTGGATGTGCCTCGCAAACGTGATCAGGACTTTGAACGCACCGTAAAACAAGCTGCCTCCGATTTGCTACTACAACCGGAAGATAATTTTATATTGAAAGTAGTGCAACTGGAGGAACTGTTGGAGGTACGTCATTCTGTATTCATTGTTGGCAATGCTGGCACCGGTAAAACCCAAGTGTGGAAGACGCTGCTGCGCACCTATCAGAACATTAAACGGAAGCCCATATTCAATGACTTGAATCCAAAAGCGGTGACCAATGATGAACTTTTCGGCATTATCAACCCGGCGACACGCGAATGGAAGGATGGCCTGTTCTCAGTGCTAATGCGGGACCAAGCAAACATAACGGGTGATCAACCCAAGTGGATTGTGCTCGATGGCGACATCGATCCCATGTGGATCGAGAGCTTAAATACCGTTATGGATGACAACAAAGTCTTAACTTTGGCCAGCAATGAGCGCATTGCGTTAACACCTTCGATGCGTTTGCTCTTTGAGATCTCCAACCTGAGAACAGCGACACCTGCAACCGTATCCAGAGCTGGCATACTGTACATAAATCCCCAGGACTTGGGTTGGAATCCGTGAGTACATATATATATTATGCATAGCAAGTCAAAATTTGTCGCAATATTTTTCTTTATTATTATATAAGCAATTTTTTAAATCGCATAAAACTTTGACTAAAATCAACGATTAGCAGCCAATATATGTAAATTGCATATTAATTTAGTTAACTTTGTTGCAGCTATGTGACCAGTTGGGTTGAAACGCGCAAAATTCCAGCCGAAAAGTCCAATTTGGTCATGTTATTCGATAAGTACATACCGCCCTCATTGGAGACGATACGCGTGCGCTTCAAAAAGATCACGCCTGTCGCTGAAATGGCCCACATACAAATGCTGTGCCATCTGCTAAACTGTTTTCTAATACCAGCGAATACGCCGGCCGATTGCCCAAAAGAATGGCACGAATTGTACTTTGTTTTTGCCTGTATTTGGGCATTCGGTTCGGCCATGTTCCAGGATCAAGCCATTGACTATCGCGTGGAATTCAGCAAATGGTGGGTAAATGAGTTCAAAACTGTTAAGTTTCCATCGGGTGAGTGGCAAAATCGATGTGGTTTTTTCCAAGAAGACACATTTTTAACAAATATACTTCACTTCATTCCAATGATTCGCTACAAAAAATATTAAAAAAAAAAAAATAGGTGGAACAGTTTTCGATTATTTTTTGGATTGCGATACGAAGACTTTTATGCTGTGGTCGGAGAAGATACCAAAGTTTGAGCTGGATTCGGATCTACCATTACAAGCTGTGCTTGTGCACACCTCCGAGTCAATACGACTGCGTTTTTTCCTGGATCTACTGATGGATAAGAAGCACCCGGTGATGCTAGTGGGCAATGCCGGTTGCGGCAAAACCGTACTGGTCAATGAGAAGCTTCAATCGCTTTCTGAGAATTACGCTGTCACCACAATACCATTCAATTTCTATACAACGTCCGAAATGTTGCAAAAGATCCTTGAGAAGCCGCTGGAGAAGAAGGCGGGTCGCAACTACGGACCGCCCGGCAACAAGACCTTGATCTACTTTATTGACGACATAAACATGCCCGAGGTGGACTGCTACGGCACCGTCCAGCCGCACACCCTAATGCGACAGCATCTGGACTATGGCCATTGGTATGATCGCAACAAGCTGACCCTCAAGGATATACATAACTGTCAGTATGTGGCCTGCATGAATCCCACCTCGGGCAGCTTCACCATCAATCCACGTCTGCAGCGACACTTCTGCGTCCTGGCCGTCAGCTTTCCCGCCGCCGACTCTATCACGCTCATGTACTCGGCCATTTTGGCACAGCACTTTGCCAATGCCGAGCAGAAGTTTATGCCGATTGTCATGCGGATGACACCCAACATTGTGGCAGCCACAATTGCGCTGCATAACAAATGTCTACAGGTGTTCTTACCCACGGCTGTTAAATCGCATTATATCTTCAATCTGCGCGATATCAGCAATGTTTTTCAAGTGAGTATAAATGTTGATATTGATATTTTATACATCAAGCTAAATATTTGTTGAATTTTAGGGTCTGCTTTTTAGTTCGACGGATTGTTTGACGGGCCCAACAGATCTTATACGTTTGTGGCAACATGAGACACAGCGTGTGTACTCGGATAAGCTGATCGATGACAAGGATATTGATAGCTTTACTAAAATGCAGCATGACATTGTCAAGAAGTCGTTCGAAGAAATTGACGAATCCGTGATATTCGACAAGCCGAATATTTACTGTCATTTCGCTGGAGGAATTGGTGATCCTAAGTACATGCCAATCAAGGCCTGGCCTGAGCTTCACAAACTCCTTCAGGAAGCAATGTCATCGTATAATGATCTGGTCGCTGCCATGAATCTGGTGTTATTCGAGGATGCGATGATGCACGTGTGCAGGTAACAGTTGAACTTTGAACTTTAAAAGAAATCCAAAGACAATTGTAAATATATCTAACATTACTAAATACATTTTGCAGAATCAATCGCATATTAGAATCGCCGCGTGGCAGCGCGTTATTGGTTGGTGTTGGTGGCAGTGGAAAACAATCTCTAGCGCGCTTGGCAGCATTCATATCCAGCTTGGAGGTTGTGCAGATACAGCTCAAAAAGGGTTACGGTGTCAACGATTTAAAGGTCAGTTTAATCCGTTCAAATCGATCATTACTTAAACCGTTTTTATTTTGGCTTTGACACGACATGACGCAGTGCGAGTTTTCCGGCTTGTATTTGAAAGCTGGATTGAAGAACGTTAGCATCATGTTTTTAATGACGGATGCGCAAATACCGAGCGAGGATTTTCTTGTCTTAATCAACGATTTGTTAGCCACTGGCGAGATTCCAGATCTATTTCCGGATGACGAAATCGAGAATATAATCGCTGGCGTGCGTAATGAGGTCAAAGGTGCGGGACTGGTTGATACGCGTGAAAACTGCTGGAAATTCTTCATCGATCGTGTGCGCAAACAACTGAAGATAGTTCTGTGTTTTTCACCAGTGGGTTCAACATTGCGTGTTCGGTCGAGAAAATTCCCTGCCATCATCAATGCAACATCCATCAATTGGTTCCACGAATGGCCTCAGGAGGCACTCATATCGGTTGCCATGAATTTCCTCGCACAGAACCAAGTGCTGCCAGAGAATCATCGCGATTCTGTGGCCAAGTTCATGGCCTATGTGCACACGTCGGTCAATACGACGTCCAAGGTTTATTTACAGAACGAACGCCGCTACAACTACACCACACCCAAGAGCTATCTCGAACAGATCAATCTATATCTGAAGCTACTCAATCACAAGCACGACGATTTGCAGAGCAAAATCGAGCGATTGGAGAATGGGCTGGAGAAGCTGCGCTCCACCGCTGTCCAGGTGGCAGACCTCAAGGTCAAACTGGCCGTACAGGAGGTGGAGCTGAAGGAGAAGAACGATGCGGCCGATGCCTTGATCGAAATTGTGGGCATTGAAACGGAGAAGGTGCAAACGGAAAAAGCCGTGGCCGATGAGGAGGAAATGAAGGTTGCCTTGATAGCCGACGAAGTGAGCAAAAAGCAGCGAGATTGCGAGGAGGATCTCCTCAAAGCCGAGCCAGCTTTATTAGCCGCTCAAGAGGCTCTGAATACCCTCAACAAAGCTAACTTAACCGAACTTAAAAGCTTTGGCTCTCCGCCGGGCGCGGTTACCAATGTAACGGCTGCTGTTATGGTGCTCCTGGCACCTGGCGGCAAGCTGCCCAAAGATCGATCCTGGAAGGCAGCCAAAATCTCCATGGCCAAGGTAGATGCCTTTCTGGATGGTCTGATCACCTACGACAAGGAAAACATACATCCCGAAATCATCAAAGCCATCCAACCCTATCTCAAGGATCCCGAATTCGAGCCAGAGTTTGTGCGCTCCAAATCCGGCGCCGCAGCTGGACTCTGCGCCTGGGTCATCAACATAATCAAATTCTATGAGGTCTACTGCGATGTGGAGCCGAAGCGCAAGGCACTTGCCGCAGCCAACGCAGAGCTGGCAGCCGCCCAGGATAAACTGTCGGGCATCAAGCGCAAAGTGATGGTATGTGGTAAATTAAACTTAATTTGTAATAAACCAAAGAACATCCCTGACTGTTAACAGATGTTTGGTTAGTTAAGTCGGGTAGCCCCAGGTGATATACTCGTATATTTCTCTTCTCTCTCAAAATAGAGCCTTGAGGAACAGCTGGCCAAGCTTACAGCGGACTTTGAGACGGCCATTGCCGATAAATTGCGTTGTCAACAGGAAGCGGATGCCACACAAGCGACCATCGCACTGGCCAATCGTCTGGTGGGCGGTTTGGCCAGTGAAAACGTGCGCTGGGCTGAGGCAGTCAATAAGTGAGTGGTCATCATCAACCCGACTGGGATCAGCATTTAGTAATGAAAATTGTGCTCATCTTGCAGCTTCGTCAAGCAGGGAATTACGTTACCCGGCGATATACTACTCATAACCGCCTTCATTTCCTATGTCGGCTGTTTCACGAAAGGCTTTCGCATTGATCTATTGCTAAAGATGTGGACACCCTTTCTGAAGAGCATTGATCCGCCCATACCCACAACCGAAAATCTCGATCCGCTGACGCTGCTTACGGATGACACGACCATTGCCATTTGGACAAATGAGGGACTGCCCAGCGATCGCATGTCCATTGAGAACGCCACAATTCTATCCAATTCGGATCGTTGGCCACTGATGATTGATCCTCAGTTGCAGGGCGTCAAGTGGATTAAGCAGAAATATGGCGAGGAGCTAAAGGTCATACGACTGGGCCAACGCAACTATTTGGATATCATTGAGAAGTCCATTAATACCGGCATCACGGTCCTGATCGAGAACATTGATGAAAATCTGGACCCCGTTCTAGACTCATTGCTCGGACGTAATCTAATTAAGAAGGGCAAGTAAGTTGCTCATATATCATATAAATCTTTTGGTTCTCTCACGATCTTTTCCTTTGCAGAGCTATTAAAATAGGTGACAAGGAGATCGAGTACAATTCCACTTTCCGTTTGATCCTGCACACTAAACTAGCTAATCCGCACTATAAGCCAGAGATGCAAGCACAGACAACACTTATTAATTTTACCGTTACGCGCGATGGCCTGGAGGATCAGCTACTCGCTGAAGTTGTCAAGGCGGAACGACCCGATCTGGAGGATCTCAAGGCCGAATTAACCAAACAACAGAATGACTTTAAGATCATGCTAAAGAAGCTGGAGGATGATCTACTCTCGCGTCTTTCGTCGGCGGGTGAGAATATTTTAGGTGATACCGCATTGGTGGAGAATCTGGAGACAACAAAGAGCACTGCCTCCGATATTGAGGAGAAAGTGGCGGAGGCAAAGATCACATCCAAGGAAATCGATAAGGCTAGAGAATATTACAGACCAGCGGCGGCCCGAGCAAGTCTCTTGTATTTTATACTCAACGAATTGAACACAATAAATCCAATCTATCAGTTTTCACTGAAGGTGAGCTCCGTAACCCCCAAAAGCTATCCCATAAATGATCCAATGGTTTATTCTTACAGGCGTTTAGCGTAGTGTTCCAAAAGGCCATAGCCAAGGCTGAACCGGGCGAAACTTTGGATTTGCGTGTTTCAAATCTGATCGATTGCATTACGTATTCGGTCTTTCAGTATACTTCGCGTGGTCTTTTCGAATGCGACAAGCTCATCTTTGCCTCGCAAATGACTTTTCAGGTAAGCCCAATATTCGAACCTAAAAAACTTTAAGAATTCTTCTTAATTTTCATTGGAATTTATTGGTATAGATACTGCTGATGAACGAGGAGGTCTCATCTGCGGAACTGGACTTCCTACTCCGCTTCCCGATCAAGCCACATGTCACAAGTCCTGTGGACTTTTTGAGTAACCAATCGTGGGGCGGAATTTGCAGTCTAGCGTCCAAAGATGAGTTTCGGAACTTGGACCGGGACATTGAGACATCATCGAAACGCTGGAAAAAGCTCGTGGAGTCGGAGCTGCCAGAGAAGGAGAAATTTCCACAGGAATGGAAGAATAAAACCGCACTGCAGCGCCTCTGCATGATCAGAGCCCTGAGACCCGATCGCATGACCTATGCCCTTGCGTGAGTTTCAAAAATAGTGATCTTCAATACTTAAGATTAAAAATGTCACTTTGCAGTGACTTTATTGAGGAGAAACTGGGCTCGAAATATGTTGAGAATCGTGCCATGGAATTCGCCAAGTCCTACGAGGAAGCTAGCCCTTCTACGCCCATTTTCTTTATACTGTCGCCGGGCGTGAATCCCCTAAAGGATGTTGAAGCCTTGGGCAAACAGTTGGGCTTCTCCATGGATCTGGGCAACTTTCACAATGTGTCCTTGGGTCAAGGCCAGGAATCAATTGCGGAAACAGCTATGGATACGGCGGCTAAAAATGGACATTGGGTCGTCCTACAGAACATCCACTTGGTGCGCAAATGGCTGCCAGTACTGGAGAAGAAGTTGGAGCACTACGCAGATGGCTCACACTCGGATTATCGTATGTTCCTGAGCGCGGAGCCGGCCTCAACGCCGTCGGCACATATTATACCACAGGTGAGTGTAGCAGTCAAATTGATAAGAGTTGCCAACAAATCTTTACTTAATATAGTAAAGTAAGAATCTTCTATGGTCTGAAGCATTACAGTTTTCTCAAGAATTGATTTGTATTTTTATTTTTAGGGTATCTTGGAGTCGTCAATAAAAATCACGAATGAGCCGCCAACAGGCATGTTGGCTAACCTGCACAAGGCATTGGATAATTTTACACAGGAAACTCTGGAAATGTCTGGCAAGGAGGCTGAATTTAAGGCCATACTCTTCTCCCTGTGCTACTTTCACGCTGTTGTCGCTGAGCGACGCAAATTTGGTCCACAAGGTTGGAACAAAATCTATCCCTTCAACGTGGGCGACTTGAATATAAGCGTTTCGGTACTTTATAACTATTTGGAGGCGAATGCCAAAGTGCCTTGGGAGGACTTGCGTTATCTGTTTGGTGAGATCATGTATGGCGGTCATATAACCGATGACTGGGACAGACGCTTGTGCATTACATATTTGGAGGAGTATATGCAACCGGATCTGGTCGATGGCGAGTTGTATTTGGCACCCTCGTTTCCCGCTCCGCCCAACACCGACTATGTGGGCTATCACACGTATGTGGATGACATGATGCCAGCCGAGTCCCCCTATCTATATGGACTGCATCCCAATGCGGAGGTCGGTTTCCTCACCACACGAGCGGAAATCATTTTCCGCACCGTTTTCGAAATGCAGCCACGGGATGCTGGCGCAGGAGGTGGTGCCACAGTTACACGCGAGGACAAGGTTAAGCAAATTGTGGATGAGATCATTGAGAAGCTGCCGGAGGAGTTTAACATGGTAGAGATTATGAACAAAGTCGAGGAGCGTACGCCGTATGTGATTGTGGCGTTTCAGGAATGCGAACGCATGAATTATCTAACCAGCGAAATGAAGCGCAGCCTGAAGGAGCTCGACCTGGGCTTGAAGGGTGAACTGACCATCACATCGGATATGGAGGTGCTTGAGAATTCATTGTTTCTGGATCAAGTGCCGCCGATATGGGCACAACGTGCCTATCCCTCGCTGCTGGGTCTCAACAATTGGTTCATCGATTTGTGTCTGCGACTGCGAGAGTTGGAAACGTGGTCCACCGATTTTGTGGTATGCTGCAACCAACCAGACCAACCAGTTTGTGCAAACAATTATGTTTCGTTTCTTTGTTTTTTTATTTATTTTTTTTTGTTTTTGTGTTGTCGCCGCTGCAGCTACCCTCCTGCGTCTGGCTGGCGGGCTTCTTTAACCCCCAATCGCTGCTAACGGCCATCATGCAGAGCACGGCGCGACGCAACGAGCTGCCGCTGGACAAGATGTGCCTGCAGTGTGACGTGACTAAGAAGCAGAAGGAGGAATTTACGTAAGTGAGCCGACTACAAACGAATTTAAAGCGCAATTTTAATTCACTTTTGGCGTTGACCCCAAACAACACACAAAAAAATATCTATACACTTGCGAATATTGATTTTCAACCCGCTTTAATATTGTCCGCTTTTTGTCAGTATTTAATATTGAGCAAAACAAAGGAAGGCATGCACTATTTTATTTTATTATATTATTATATTTATTTATTATTATATTTCCCCGTAGCTTAATTAAATTCATGTGCGACATAAACGGCTCTATCTGACTCGAAAGCAGCTAGCTGCGCAGCACAGACAACCCAATTGTGTGGCATATGTGCACACACACACACACACACACACACACACACACACACACATACACATAGTCATTTCAGACACAGAAGTGTGCGGAAAATGATTAATAGCAAACTATAAATACGAAATATTTATATATATATTGTTTAATATAAATATTAATTAGCACTTGTATGAAATTTACTTATTGCAAAAATATCTGACCAAGACCGGATTCGAAAAATCTCGACTATTATATTTATTTTTTGAGCTGTCTGACTCAAAGCCAATTGGGAGTAATCATTTGTTAATATTAACAGAAAAAAAAAACAGGTTTAAAAAAAACACTGACATTATATTCATAATGTGTGTATTATTCAACTTATGTTGTTAGGTCATTCTTAGTCCTATTTTTTAGCAGCTCAAGTCGTGCGTGTTCGTGCTCGTGTCACGCCAAACCAAACATGACACGCGCCCAGCTCTGTTTGTCATATCAACTAGTAGTAGTAGCTATGTAAATCCGCATGACTTGCGTCAATGCTTACACACTGAAAGATAGTGTAAGCAGCGGCTCAACGGCCAACGGCTTCAAGCTGCGTCTAATAATAGCCGCAATGCTATTTCATGGGAGCTAAATTTAAAACAACTCATAAATACGTACATATGTATGTATGTATGTCTGTATGTACATACGAGTGTGTTTATAAATAGCAATTATTAATGGCATACAATTAACAATTGTCTATTCGTTGATGCTTGATCATTGATTCTTAATTCCTGATTGCTTATTGATTATTGCTTATTAAGTGGCGCCCAGTTTCTCGCGATGGACGACAAATCGTCGCACGATTCGATTTGGCGTCACTTTAAAACAAACAATAGCCGAGACTCAGACGCCTCACTAACTAGCCAGCTTAGAGAACAATCGAAGATTATTGATATAAATTGCATAAATATATATGTATATAGATATATGTATATATATATATATATATAAATGTATATGTTTAATTACAGTACGGCACCGCGGGACGGCTGCTGTGTGCATGGCATCTATATGGAGGGCGCCAGATGGGATATACAGCAGGGTATTATTATGGAATCACGTCTCAAAGAACTTTATCCATCAATGCCAGTGATCAATATTCGAGTGAGTTTTTTTTTTTTGTTTGTAATGCAAATAATGCCAAAGCGAATTCTGATGAATAACTTTGAATTTGGTTCGAATCTGTGGCGTCTAAAGTGCGGCGCATGTTTGCATAAATCTACTATTTTAAAACTCGCACGCTTCTATCTTGTTGCCATTCTTGTTTGATTATTTATTTTGCAGGCCATTACCCAAGACAAGCAGGACTTGAGAAACATGTACGAATGCCCCGTTTATAAGACACGCACCCGTGGTCCGACCTACGTGTGGACCTTCAATTTGAAGACCAAAGATAAGCCAGGCAAATGGACGCTGGCGGGCGTAGCGCTCCTCTTACAGACCTAGACAATTTTAGAACTCTTTTCAACTATTGATAGTTTTTTTTATTATTGATTAATAATGTTATAGAATATTTTAATGTGGTATTTTCTTCTTCCACATAGTCAAAGATTTTGTATTCTCCATTTATCATTACACTAGATTGACAAATTGATGTTTAAGCTATTCCACAAACTCCTAAGTAGAAAATTTTAAAAATCATATTTATTAACTTGATTATATTACACGAATTTTTTCATACTCTACGCACATGTTTTTTCAATAAAAATCACCTTCTTGGTAGACTTGCTTTAGGCGCACTAGCGTAAAACCGAAAAAGTACGCTGCTCCTTTATTTTATTGGGTCTCTGGGGATTTGGACTTTCAGCTATATATATTATTTAATAACCTACCCTGCCAAAAATAATTAATCTATGAAAAAACCATTCTTCAGCATTTAAACAAATATGTTGATTGTTTACATTTTGAATAATCCGTGTAATCCCTGGAAAAACCATGATTAGTCAGAATATTTTGATAATACGTAAAACAATTCAGTTTGTTAAATGAATTATGAGATAATCATTATATATGTATGGTCCATAGGTATAAGTAAGCTGATAAGCAAAATGAAAAAAAAAGCATTAGCAGACACACCATTAACGGGGATCTAAATCAAAATTCAAATGCGTCGTTCTGCCATAAATAACGATCTGCACATACATTTAATAAAATTGGAAGAAATATTTGATCATCAAAGGAAATTCATAGACGACGCTGATGTTGAGTGGAGTGAACTCGTGGCCGTCGCCAAAAACCGAACAACAAAAATTTGAAAATAAAACAATTTTAAATATTTCTCTTCTGACGAAATTTGAAAGATGTCGAGCGGCGACCGCAGCAGCAGTCTGACCGAACAGTATCAAGCGAAACGTGAACGTGAACCAATTAACGAAAAAGCGGAGCATAATTTTTAGCAAAAAAAAAGCGACGAGAAAAAAATCTCAAAAATTTCAGATGTGACGACTGACTGCATAAAATACATAAATAATTCATACATATATATATATATAAGAGAACCAAGGGGCTGGACAACGTGACGCGTGACCCGCCTACAGAGCTATCGATCAAGCGATCAAACGACCGATCGATCGACAGACCAAACGACCAGCCGACGGAGCCGATGTACCAGCCAAGCTAACAGCACACAGTACATACACTCTCACACACACACACACACACCAACACACACACACAAAAGAGATGAAAAAACAACAGCAGCAGCAACAACAATAAATAAAGTAAAATAAAATAAAGGCAAAATGTACAAAGCAAACGAAAAGAAAACTGAAGACGACGACACGAGCGTAAATCAATTTTAGCATGGAAAAAAATTCTATAAAACTAACAGACACTGTGTGGTCGCACATCATTCGTGTGCGCTACGACGAGGCAGCCCAAAGCCAAAGGCAAAGCCAAGATAGCCAGCCAGATATCCAGCCAGCCAGCCAGCCAGCCAATCAGTTAGTCAGTCAACCATTCAACCAGTCAGTTAGTCAGTCAGTCAGTTGGGCAGTCCACTGATTTTGATTGATTATTGAACCCCAAACTCGAAACTGAAAATTCAAACGTGCTCTTGTTGTTGTTGTTGTTGTGTGTGTGTGTGTGTTTGTGTATGTGCATGTGCGCGTGTGTGTGTGTACACATACTTATTTGAGTTATCTGTATCTGTGTCTAACAGCGGCCGGCAGACAGCAGCAGCAGCAGCAGCAGCAATCGGCGAGACCATCCCAGCACAACAGCATCGCATCCAGCGTCCAGTCTCAGTCTCATCAGTCAATCCAAGAGTCGATAGTCAGAGTCAGAGTCAGAGCTCACTCTACCCGCTGGCTGGAGGATATCTTTGCGCTTGGCGCTTTAGTTTCAGTTCGCATTTGGACGCGTGCTGTTGCGGCCACGCCGAGAGTGTAATCGGAATCGGAATCCAGTGCGCGAATACTTGTAGCAGCGAGCGAATGTGTCGCGTGTACAACAACAATCAATTTTAAATCAAAACTCATATATATATATATACATATATACTCTATATATATATATATATATATATATATATACATGTTCGTATACATATAGCCATACACGTGTCTGAAGTTCAGTGACAAGCCGCAATCTTACACAAATAATATATAGCACAACATAAATGCTTATACAGTACAAACATATATATGTATACACACAACAAATGTGCATAGTAATCGTGTAAAAATTTGATCAACGAAATAATTACTACACGATTCTGACCCGCAAAGTTCACGCATAGCATTTTCAATAAATATAAATAAATTATTGTGCGACCGAGTTCTTAGTTGTTGGTGTGATAGATCACAGCGAACCAATTTTTATAGACACAACGCAAAAAACCCACATATTGAATTTACATTACAACGAAATGAAGCTGTTTGCAGTATTCTTGGCATGTACGTACACAATATATTATACAAAATTGAATAAGCTTTCTTCGAATTTATCAGAACTTGTTTTCTATAAATTTCCTGGTAAAAGGTGTCTCAACAACAGATTTTTATTTATGAATTCCCAGAATTGTCAGTTCAGGCCTGTTTGTGGTGCTACATAAATTTGCAAAATATGGAATATATTTAATTTAAAGTACAAAATGTTAAGTCAACTTCTTTATTCAAAAAACCAATCAATAAACCAAATCAAAGTATTTTGTTTTCTGTCCCATATATGTTGATTGCTTCGTGCTGTGATTCACATATTTGTGTACAATAACAATTTTTTGCACTCAATATATACTATATAAATGAGATTTGAATTTGAAAATCAACAAACAACAGAACTGACCTATTTAATTATTGACACTGAAAATATGCAGTGGCATATAAACAAAATTCATAAATTTCCAAAACAAAAAAGAAAATTAAAATACGCTCTTAATTCGCTTTGCGTGCTAAAAGAAAGGAAATAATTTTCAATATTTCCCCCCAATAATATTTCTCAATGAACTGCATTTACTTATATGCTTTAGGAACGCTTTGAAATTTATTAGGCATTTATAAAAATGTTTTCATTGTATTAATTATATGGTAATTGCCTATGTTGTCAATACCCAGTCCACCAGTCCACCAGTTTAATGCCCACCAGCAACGAACGAGAGACGGCTGTGCCTGGTTCAAGTATTATAATAAAACTTTCCGGCCGGCCAATGACATGCCAGACACGCTGGCGTCTAGAAACGATGGGCGTACGATTTGAACGATGGACTATACAGATTGAGAGTGTTCAGTTGTTGGTTGTTGTTGCAATTGGTGATATCATATTGGGTTGGATTGATCATCGGTCGCCATTTAGTTAATATGCAGGGCATGTTGCCAGGCAGAGACTTATTTTGCACGCCTCCCGCTTAAATAACTAACTCACCACATACATATTGTTGTTTCTATTTATAGTGACGTTGTATGCGCTGACTCTGGTGCAGTGCCTCAGCCTGCCCGATCCCAATGTGAAGTGTGCCATGGAGTGTGATACGCAGGAGAACAAATACATATGCGCTGCGGATGACAAAGGCACCACTAAAACCTATCGCAATGTTTGCATAATGAAGACGGAGAATTGCCTGCAGAATGCAAGTGAGTTTAAATCGAATATACATATATATATTTATATTCACCATATAATTATATTTATACCTTGCTTTCAAAAGACTTTCAAAAGATCAGCGATAAGGAGTGTCCATAGATGCTAGACTCGAATCCATTTTCTTGACAGTGCGCAAATCTAGAGAACGATGGGAAACTTAAGCTTGGAGAAGATTTGGGCAAAGACGTCGCTAAGTTTGTTGGATTCTTTTCTTGCGTGGTATTTGTGTGTGATATTTTTAAGTTGTGCTTCTGCAGAATACAAAACACGCCCCAAACCCCCAAAACCCCACCCAAAAACCCTATCCCCCTTGCAAATCCACAAAAATATGTAATACATAATGATAATATATTTTGTAATTATTAATTTTAAATATTTAATAAAGTAATATACATACATACAGTAAAACTTATACAATCTATTTATTTGGTTAGCTGTGGAATTTCACTTCGACTCACACAGATAATGTGTCCAGTCATCTAAATGAGTATATATATACATATATATATATAGGATTCGCTTACAACGCCTCTGATCTATATAAAATGATGACTTCATCTCTTTTTTCACCCCAACACATCAGTATTATTCTAATCTCTGCTGTGCGCTGTGCCAACTATTTTGAACTATAGCACTGAAAATTCAATTAAAACATCTGCCTTGTTTAGCAAATCAGTTACTGATAATTCCCAACAGATGTATACATTATGTTCCTACGCATCAAGTGTTGAGAATAACTGAATGAAATCGACGTCAGAGTTTCCTATTGAACTCCAAAGACGCAATCAATAAGCGAATTCTTCGTCTAATTACTTCTTTTATAAATATAAGAATAACTTTTCGTATTAATTGATTAGCTATTCCAATGAATAGATGCTTTACGTTTGGTAATAAGCAAGCCGTTCTTTTTAATAAATAAATTCATGGTAACCACTTAAATTGGAAACAAATAATCTTTATGATAAAGAATACCAAGTTTTAGATTATGTGCTTTAAATAAAATGCAGTCGCTTAATAACAGACTTAACTGCAAATAAAAACAATCAAAAACATTGTTTTTTTTTTTTTTGTAATTGCTTTCAGATATTAATACTTAATTACTTTATTAATATTATAATAATAGTATATATATATAAATATTTGAGATTCATATATAGATTTTAAAACGAATACCAACTGCCACAGCACTTGGACTTTTAGCACACCACTAAGCGCAAAGCTTTTGCGGATGGGGGTTGTCAGAAGAACACCCTAAAAGCTCGGAGTATAGTAAAAGCTTCAAGCGTTGTGCGTTCATGTTGTTTTCTGTATATGGTCCACGGGGGGAGCGCGCAAAAACTTTTCACATCTTTCACCGACAATGCGAAGTTGTTTGGCAATTTTTTGGTTCATTCATCTGGCAGCCAGCACTGGGCAATCAGTACAACAAATAGCGTTAGATGGCACAGACGAAGCTGCGACGGTCGCGCATCGAACAGATCCTGACAACAAGCCAGACGACGACAACGACGTGGACGCGGCATCATTTGGCGCCACATTAAAGTGCTTCGACCGGGTTCAATTCGTGTTCCTTTCCCTGTGTGTGTGTGCGTGTGTGTGTGTGTGTGTGTGTATTACTGTATTAGTGAGCGTGCGTATGCGTGAATTGGCTGTGTGATTTCGCGCGCTTTTGTGTCGCCTGATTTTTGTGTTTATCTTGGCCACTGCCTTAGCCCCGGCCCAACGCTCGAGGCGAACAAAGGCAGCCACACAAAGGAAGCCCACCACCATCGTCCTGATAAGACTGCGTGCAGATTTGTGGCCATATTGATCAACTGTTGGCAGTTTATTTCAATTGTAGCATTAATTAAGCATTTAATGCCGTCCAGACGACAAAAGCTCATCAAGATTTAGACCCACAACGGAACGGGGTAAGTGTTGGCCTGAGGCCGACATCAGTTATCAGGTCCATATGCACAAATGGCGTATAAATCAATTATGTCGCTGCTCTGAGCCTGCCAGCTGCCAACTGCCAACCGCCAGCTGCCAGCACATAAATAAATGCGCCTATGCTAAAACGACCTACAACCTGTCCTTTACAGATATCAAAGTGCCATTTTTTCATTATATTATTTTCATTCTCTTTTCCTTCCTCATTAACGTTGTTTTTATTGTATGATGTTGTCACGCCGTAGGCTGAAAAGGATTGTAAAAAGCTGTTTTCAAATAACAAAGGGTGGCACTTTCCACTTCATGCTTATCGTTCCATAGTATGCACACATTTATCATAAATCAGTCATTCAGTCCAACATTATATGATTTTTATTTGAAATCAGTATTAATAAACTAGCCTATTTGGTTTGTCCTTATGAAGGTCTCGCGAGCTTCGAGCGAAAGAGATCCCAAATTGAGATTCTGAAGAATTGCTATGATTTCTTTTCAAAAAAATTGCAAATACTTATTGTATTATGTAAATATTTGGTTTTGTATATGTGAATAAAAGGGAAACACATATAAAGTAATGAGATATCAACCCTTTTAGCTGCCCTCGGGCTTAAAACATATGTATATGTTCGATGTGGATTGCAGCCTTATTTTTAAGTCAATCAGTCACCCTAACGCATTTGTTGAGTTTTCATTACGGCCACATCCATCTCCCCCTCCAAATATACTTTTTGCTTTTCAATGCACGTTAAGGTTCAGGTTGAGGACTTTAAATAACGTTTTGTATTCTTATTTTCACATTTTGGTGAGGTCGCGAAGTCCCCTTAAACCATTTTACATAATACCATCAACGCCAGACTTGAGGGATATTTTAAAACATTTAACGTTATTTTTATGACGTCGCATTTGCATAATATGCAATGAAATGTTTCTGTTTTTTATGATTTACCTTAAAAATGGGGAAAATCCCACCACAACATAAAAGATTGACACTCTTGAGATCAGTTGATCTATGGTAATAATACAGATATATTATCAAACTTATTGCTTCATTAGACTGCGGAACCTTTTTAAGAATTGAATGTTTCCTATGTGGACAAAATTCAATATATCTTATTTTATAAATTCCTTAAATGCGGTGCAAAATTATACTCTGCGTATATTCCACGCTTTTATGAGCAGTGTGGACTGCACTTAATGCATAAAGTTTCCGACATTACTTTCATCTTTATACGATAGTAAAAAGCTAGTCCATCTAGAGTTTATAGTTGATTTAGTGCTTTTCACAAACACAAACAACAAAATGCCACTTTGCCTCACAGCGATTTCACACATGAGCAATTAATAAGTTCCCGTACTCTTAAGTCGGACATTAATCCAAACTGGCAGCTGGAAAAGCTTAAAATCCCCTGTGTATATAAAGGATTATTTTTAATGGGATGAGCTACAAATATGTCAAGCAAATAGATGTATGAAAGTATTAAAACTGGCGTTTATCATTGCTACTTATAACCAACTCAACTGGGCTCAGTCTGAGCACCAAGTTGATGGTGAACTCTTTGAGCATTTTGGCCAGCTCAGAGAGTAATTATGCTTAAATATGTAACTAGCTTTGACAAGTGGAAGATGAAGATTTATTATGGTTGAAGAACTTTAAGAATGCGGAAACTGTTTGATAGACAATTTTCAACAGATAAACAAACATTTATAAATTAAATTTCTTTTAACTAGGTCTTAAAGTATTAAAAGATTTAATTAAGATCAAATATTAGTGGAAATGAAAAGGACATGATTTAAATGCTTATCAATATATTTTGATTAATTGCTTATAGTCAATAAAATCAATTTATAACCTCAGAGACCATTAGCACATCGACTGACATCCTTCTATATTTTAAGTGTATATTTGTAGGTCTAAATGTGTATCTAGTGTGTGCGTGTGTATGTGTGTGTGTGTGTGTGTGTGTGTGTGTGTGTGGACCATTTTTTGTAGCGTTTGCGCGACTGACTTGACTAACAATTAGGGCAATCACAGGGAATCATTGCAGATGACAAACTTGAGGGGAAACGTGAGACTTTAAATTGATGCATTGTTTCTGCATGTTTTTGCGCTGATGGCAGGTTGAGCTTCTGTGGAAATGCTGTCACCGTAAACGGGTACCGAGCTGCCAAGCACGCAAATGTAAAGTCACATGGAAAATTTATGCCATTGAAATAATTTCGGCAATGGGCCACTCGTGCGCAAATGCCAAGCCCAAGGAAATACATGGGAATCGAAATGAGGATGAGGATGTTGTCGCCATGCAGATACACACGCACGCAGACACTCACACACTTCACAGCCAATTCGAGCTGAAATAGAGAAAACATAGTGGCGACAAGTTTAATGCTATATTCTCTTTTTGTTTTTATCATACACCACTTGGGCGTTGTATGGGAATGTAAGTGGTAGACCAGCCATTGGACAATAAAAGCATCTCTGTAACTCTCGACCCACACCGCCACGCACACCGAGCACTTGTGTGTCTGTTGAGTATATAATGCTGTGCTGTGTTCAACACATGTCGACACTTTGCATCGATCACACACACCTCAACCGCATTCAGGTTGAGCATATCTGACATGTGCCCAAAAAAAAGAAGAAGAAAAAACACACAAACAAAAATATGTTATAGCCAAAAGTCCGAAAACAGAACAGAGCTCGAGCAAACTTGAAGTGTGGGCAGTCGGGCGCGTGTGCCCTGTTCTGCGTTGTTTTAACTGGCCTCAAGGACCCGTCAGCGTTGACAACTAAGTGGAGCAGATTGAACCCACTGGTAGGCATCATGCGAGCACAGCCCCCGAGCATGGGACCTGCCCACGAGGCCAACCACAGCACAGCTGCCTGCATTCCCAGTCTGAAATTGGAATGCGAGACGCGTGGCAAAAAGTTCTCATAATGTTTTTAAGAAGTTTTGGGCGGCGATTTGTACTTGTGCTTTAATAAAACAATTCCACTTTGTCACTTACATTTGTTTTTTCTTATTTTTGGAAAATATGCAATGTAATGATTGGATAAATAGCACAGATTAATTTTACCTATTAAAATTCCAAATGACAGCCCACAAAAAAAAAAAATTGTTGTTCAATATATGAAAGCAAAAATATTTTCACGTTATTACAACATTATTTTATCTTTAAAGTTGCGATAGGTAGTTGAAGATTTTTCCAATTCGCAAAGAATTTCTTATTGCTTTCTTATCCTTTTTTTTTGCCAAGAGTCAAGCTGTCAAGTGTGTGAAAATCCCCACACATATGGAAGGATAAACTTTTATTAGAATTTGCTGGTATGCCAGCAAATATATGTATATACATTATATATGTATGTATAAATTTCAAGGTGCAAGAAGTATTTACGTCTTGTGCGTGTAATTGAGTTTCTTCGAATACGTGCAAAATTTACAAATTACCAATATTTATATACTGTGAGCTGCAATCAAATTGGTTACTTTGATAAGTATGCTCAATCAGCTAGCTGGTTTTTAATACTATTTTAAATGAAAGTTTTGAACAACTTTTGTTGGTATACCCAAACGGTAATAAATCTGTTTAATATGAGCAATTAATGTTCATAGCAAAACTTTCCAAGTGATTTATGCAAGAACTTTGAAACTTTGTCACTGTTACCGGCCAACATAGAATAGGAAAATATTTAAATACTAAATACAGTTATAAATAATCTGTTGATACAGATTTTGGCCGCATAGTTAATTTTTGGTAAAACTTGGGAAACGCTTATCAATATGTATATTATAAACATATTGAGCATAGAAAACTAGGCAATTTGATTTCAACTGTAGCTCAATTTAAATGTCAAAGAGCAATAAAATACATTCAAATAATAATTAAATGTGATAATATGCAAAATGTGTAGCTAGTCTAAAGTGAGATGTTATTTTATATTCGATTCGAATTATGAATTGATTTCTCAAAATTTTAAGCTAAATAACATATTCCACACAATGATTGCGCTGAAAAAACTTATTGAGTAATTTGCTACACAATTCGATAAAGTGCAGGTAAACATATTTAAGCGTACACCTTAGTTGACAAAACACGTGTGACAGAATGCAATCCGAATGTGGTTCTATTGCACATGCAAAGCTGTCACTCATTAAAATTGCAACGCCTGAAGGCACTGGCAATGCCGTTGGCTCGAATAGAGCGCAAAAGTTATACAAATGCAGTACTCGAAACTGGTACAAGCCACAAAGACTTTGGGTATGAGGTTGGACGCTTGTCCAGCACGCTCAAGCACTAAACAGCCAAAGCTACTTACCCTAATTACGCAAATTGAACGAAATTTATTGTTGCTCTCTCCTGCACAATTTGCGTGAAGCTTGCTGCTCCTGCAACGCTCTGCATGTGGTACCAATTTGGTTAATATTATATAGGTACATGCATATTAATTACATGCATAATTACACAGCAAGGTCGTCAAATGTGCGGCTGTGTTTGTGTGTGTGTGTGTGTGGGTGTGTGTCGATGAGTGGCAATATTAAAACGCGGCTGACGCTGCGTATACGTAACGTGACTTTTGCAATTTCCGTTAGCCCGCCTGCTGGCGTCTCATGCTCATGCTGTGATTTTATGGGTTGTAATTGAACTCACACAAGCAGACTCGAGTAGCTTATGTATGTGCTTGTAACATTAATATAATGCTGATATTTTTTGTTTCTTCTTTCTATTCCACAGCGCACAACATAAACGTAAACATAAACATAAAGATAAACATAAACATAAGCAGATCTGAGTTGCGTTCCTTTGAATACTTGATCGTTTTGTGGACCACAGTTTGATTGACCGGAAGTTGCATTAACAACACGCGCCAACGGAACAAAGCAATACAATAAGATGGCTGGCGGCGGCAGGACAGCCGGCAAATACGGTTATTCCGACAACAATTATTACAGCAGTAAGTAGCTTCACGCACACTTACACAGCCATTAACAGATTCAGGCGAGTGCACAAATACGTTGGCAGCATCATTAGTTTCGCCAAGGCCTACGGCCTACAGTGATACAAAATGAGTTAAGAAAACATTTCAAATTTCTCAAGGTGAATGAAATCTTTTGCGCTACTTCGTTTAATTACATTTCATATGTTTATCCCCTTTCAGTTCAATATTAATCTTCGTATCATGACTTTCCTGTTGTTCGCTTTTTGCTCGAGTGTTTCATACTTACTTTTCTTTTCATTTATTTTTAAATTAAATTACTTTCCTCCATATACGAAATGAGTGTATCAACTACTCCTATTCACAACGCTGTCCATTTTCATTTATTTTATTTATCTGAACTTTGTTCCCATCTTATTTCTCAAAAGTCCTTAAGGTTAAGATTATACATTATATATTATTTGGATTATATTGTTATTATAATTATCTCTTTTCTTTTCTTATTTCTTACTCAAACAACTTTTTAAAACCTTTCTTTAGCTTTATTCCCTTTTTCATTTTATTTTTATTATTTTTATGTTGCTTGTCGTCACTTGTCTGTCATGCGTTCCACGCTCAGATCATTCTAGACAAACTGGCTCACAAGTATTGAGACTTGCGACTGTGGCCATTGTCCTTATTGAGACCATCAACAACCACATTTGGCGGCTTTGGGAGAACTGCCACCGGCGGCGGCGTCGGCCTGTCGTCTTCGTCCTTGCTGTTGTTGATGAACTACTGTCGCGACGCATCCTTCACGGTAATCAGTGTAGGAAGCGTGTTTTTTTCTACGTATGCCTTTTGCGCTTATTTTGTTTGGTATTTTCGGCCACTTCCCCAGACGTGTTTTTATCACATTTCTGCTTCGCTGCTTTTCGCATTCATGTAAGCAAACTCGCTTGTGTGTGTGCGTTTTGGGATATACATACATGTACATGGGGACATACATTGTATGCATGAATATTACAAGGAGTCTTCACTGTGTTTGTGTTTGTGTTTGTATTTGAGATTTTTGTACGCTTTATGCGCCTTTGTGCACTTGAAATCATTCACCATTGGTCCAGAAATGGAATCTCACAATTCAAACTAGGACTTGCGGCCTAGAGCCTTTTATACGCATTGAATGAAACCTCAGAGCAAAATATTACATAGGTAATTTCTGTGAATGAGCGCAAGACAAGACGAGAGCTAAACGTCAAGAGGCTTTTGATATGCGACTTTTTGCTGTGTTTGCATAAAGTTCTGTTTTCCTTCGACCAAAATGCCCTTAAGTGAGTTTATGCCCTTATGAACGCCTCTGGCGTAACACCCACCGCCCAACACAGCCCATCCGCTGGCAAAATACGAAAGTTATTCTGAGACACTTTTGTTGGCCGAAGCTTTGTGCTTTTGAATAACTTTAGCATAGTTTTTGATTGCCACAAATTGTGCGTAAATTATGTATTGTGATATACAAGAAAGTATATATAACACTTGCCAAACTACGACGAAACTCACCCGCAAAGACCACCTGCCAAGCCAAGTAATTGCCAAGTAGATTGTGCGGCGAAATATCCTTGTTAAAGTAAACTCCTGCCCCTTGTCCATTGCTCCTTGCCGTGCAGTGTTAGTATACAGCAGAGAAGTGCCAATAAAACAAGTTTACAGCTTTCTATGGTGTGTGTATCATTGGCTCGTGTTGAATTTGTCCATATTAATTGAAAGTAAATAACTACATTCATAAGATTCTTGTGCTAATACCATGCCGAACGTATATTGTTTATATTTATATTTACTCATCCACAAACAAGCTAACAAATTGAATTTGTTTTGATTGGTTACTTTAGAAAGAGTGCTGAGATGATGTTGATTTGCTTTGAATTTTATTTGAAAACATTTTAATGGATTGATGCGCATAAGAAATATATTTTGACAAAAAAACATCATATGAATTTATGATGCTAAAAATTTGGAATGTTGAGCTCCTTTTGTCGTTGTATTTGTTAGTTGAATGCGAGTGAATTATGCTTGTCAGAGCTTTAGAATCGGAATCCAGAGCCCAGTGGGGAAATTCTCTGCAGCCCGGATACTCAACCAGGCCCCAAGTCATTGCATTCAGCCACAGCAGGATAAACGCCCAAAATGTTGGCAATCTACCAGCCTAAAATTATGATGAATATAAAAGCAATACGCATCTGGTAAAAAACAGCATACCAGGTACTTTGTCTCGATGCTCGCATAACCGCATACAATAGCATTTGGGGGCGTGCTCACCGGCAAATGAAAGGCCATTCTCATCGCGCGAGCTGAGGGCAGCGTTGGCAGCGTTGGATGTAATTTAACAGCGATTGCCTGTGGAAAAAGACGGAACGGCTTAGATATTGCGAGGTATACTATTAATCATAATAGTAATATTAACACCATTTATTACCATCTCACAGAACGCGGGTATTACTTTGTTGCTTGTGGCCACATTGGAGCTAAATGCAGTAACACAAATACTGATTGCGGTACATATGCCCACAACTAAAAATTGTGGACATGATGCAATAAAACCCATTGATTGGCCAATCATTTTGGCCATGCCGCTGACAATGCTGCCTTCTACTAGTGTAAAGCCACCACCTTAGCAGCAAGTACAGTATTCATTCGATATAAAAGTAAATGGAAACTTAATGGAAACTTACCAATTAGAAACAAGAGACCCCAAGGAATATTATTGTGTATATACACCCAGGAGAGGCAAGCGTCTAAGGTTTTGCCAGTAAATGGCGCCGAAACCAATTAACACTGTTGCAGCTCGTTAGTAACAAGATATTGACAAAAATTCGTTAACTTACGACCACCACAGCAATACTTAAAAAATGTGTACTGTGTGGGCAGGGCAAACAAAACGAAGCATGACAAAATTACAGGCGCTGAGGAGCCTATTTCACTAAGAAAATAATATTTAATAATTATTTGCATAGAATCTTAAATGCAGATGGAATCAAAAGAAAAAACAAAAAGTGCGCTTCCTTGGCATTGATGACATCTGCCCAGCCCTTTATAGAGCCCTGCTTACGACTAACAAGTCCGACAATCATAAATGGGAATACTATTAAAACTTGAATTTCATGGCATGTTATGCGACCCAATTGTCTATAACGTTCCGAGATTATCTTACTTTTATCTCGAAATAGTCCCATGTGTGTAATCTGTAAACTTAGGAACAGCAAAGCCAAGTTACCGATTACTGCTATTGGAAGCGTATGTGTCATAAAAATTGGAAAGTGCACACTTTCCTTGGCATTTGGAAAGCGACTATCAAAAGGTCAAATAAAAAAATTATTTAAATAGATCCATATAATTGCTTACGTTTCGTAAATACCCTTAAATACTAGATTCGTGACAGTGCCAATCAGTGTGGCACAACCACCGATTGTGGCAGCATAAGCAACACCAAAATAGAATGCCATAGACATTTTCGATGGATGAGGTGGACTGCTAAATAAAACAGTATTATTTATAAACTCACATTTAGATAGGATACGAATGGTACTCACTTGCCCTCCTCAAATGGTTCCTCCTCTTGTGTCATATATGTGTGTAAAATGTTTTCCTGTAACTCAGTTTAAGTAGTTGACTTACAGTCTCCAATTCGAGGAGCATAGCCTTAACAATGGGGCACATCATGGCTGCAGGTGCTGTATTTGCTGATTCCCAATATCAGTCCAAATTGCAACCTAAATTGATGATGCTAACATACTATTTGTATGGTTTCTTCAACTTCATTCCTACCGTCGCGGACTGCAGCCAATCAACAGAATTGTGCCCAGGGCAATACGCTTGTGCAGACTGCTCTATTCCATAGCCAGCGCCATTACGAGATCCACCACAAACCAGACCAAAGTATCTGTGATAAATAATTGGGTAGCCCTTGCCAAATATCATAAATTACGGATACTCGCAATAATGTCAAAAAGCGGCAGAAATACAACCGGAAGCATCGATGTCACATAAAGTGGTATACATTCAGTTATCCAGAAGAAGGCCATGACCACAATCAGATACATGTTTCTGAACTCCTATATACATTTTATTAATTATAAACCAGTCCAATTGAGTGACTTAATTGCTTTACTCACTGGTGCATTATTCCTAATGCCATGAATTAATATCGGCGACGCTAACAGTGGGACGAGAATGGACACCTTTCCTTTCCAATTAAACTTGCATCATTACTGAAGACTTTCGATAACTGGTTTTTTATCTTTGCAAAGAAAACGAACAGAAGCAAAACTTTTGTCTCTAAATTATTTTTTTTATTTTTACTTTTTACTTACTCTTCCATTCCCATAAAATGTACAATAAAGAAAGGGCTCGCAATAAATAAATATAAATATGTTTGATAATTATAAATTAGTATTTTGTAACAGAGACAAAACCAACTTATTTTTATTTTCGAGCTATACAAATAAATATAGGATGCAGACTTATTTCTTACAAAAATTCACCTAGAGTTTGTTCATTAGGATAATTGTTGTATTTTGTTTATTTAGGCAGCTCGTTGACAATTAGACTATTTTTATCCAAGTATTAAATACAAGTACGAATGCTGTAATCTTATGTTTTAACTCGTTAAATGGCTACCACCATAAAATATAACATGAATATTCTACGCGTTTTATATAGCTTAAGTATCATGTGATTTTTTGTATAAAGCCATAAGCTGCTTGAGAAAAGTGACAAAACTTAGTTTCAGTTTTGATTCCCAATTAAGAAACAACTATTTTATGTTAAGCAGCGTACATTTGTAAGTTGATATACAGCATATAATTCAAGTAGTATTTTCGGAGTCAAAAGAAAAAAGTTTACTCCTCAGCCCAGTGTGGAAATGATTTGCAGTCCGGATACACAACCAGGCCCCAAGTCGTCCCGTTGAGCCAGAGCAACAGAAAAGCCCAAATTGTTGGTACTATCCCAGCAACGGCCTACAAGTATGGTCAAGTTAAAAGTAGTACTCATCTGGTAAGAAACACCTCACAGACTTACGAGGTACTTTGTCTTGATGCCAGCATAGCCGCAAATAATAGCATTTGGGGGTGTGCTGACCGGCAAATGGTAGGCCGTGTTAATCGCCAGCGCTGAGGGCAATGTCAACAGCAATGGGTGTATTTTAACGACGAGAGCCTGCGTAGAGATTTGGAAAAAACCATCAGAATTGGGCTTATTGTTTGGAACTAGCTGTAGCTACCATCTCACAGAAGATGGGAGTAAGTATGTTGCAAATTGCCACATTCGAGCTGAAAGCAGTGCAGAATAGACTAATTAAAATGGTAATAGCGATAGTAGCAAATGTTGGCAGCGATGAAACAAAAGACATTGCCTTGCCCAGCATTCCGGCCATGCCGCTGACCTTGCTGCCCTCCGCCAGTGCAAAGCCGCCACCTAAACAGGGACAACAGTAGTGATTATAAACTTCAACTTTAATTAATATTTACCCAGCAGAAAGCACAGGCCCCATGGTGTGTTCCTGTGTACATACACCCAGGAGAGGCAAGCGTCCATGCTGCGTCCAGTAAAGGGCGCTACAGTATGGATTGGAGTATCAGGTAAAATCCTTTGAGTTGGGATTCATTAACTTACGTCCACCGCAGCAGTACTTACAAAATGAGTACTGTGTGGGTAGGGCAAACAATAGGGCCACTGGCAGCATGACAGCCGCCGAGCAACCTATACGTCTGGAAATGAAGAGTGATTCAAAAATATTGAAATACACCGACCGAATCAAATGTAGCGCTCACTTGGCATTTAAGAAATTACCCCACCCTGTAAAGAAGCCTGGCTCATGGGTGAAGAGTAAGACAATCATGAATACAAAGACCACCATCACCTGAATCTCGTGGCAGGTCCAGGGGCCCAGATCCTTATAGCGTTCCTTGACCACCTTCTTGACCAGATCGCTATTGTCGGCGCCACGCCTAACTTGTCGGGCGATCTCGCTATTGGCACGAAACATGCCCATGTGGGTGACTAGCAACGATAAGTACAACAGTATGATATTAACGATCACAACCAGGGGCATCGAATACAGCATAAATACGGGAAAGTCCAACGTCTCCTTGGAGTTGGGAAAGCGGCTGCATGAAAATAACAGGTGCTATATGAAAAAGTGCAGTTTTATAGACTAATAGAAATTGGTTACGTTTCGTAAAGTCCTTTAAATGTTAAATTTGTGCCGGTGCCGATGAGTGTGCCGCAACCACCGATTGTGGCAGCATAAGCAATACCAAAATAAAAGGACAGCGATATCATCGACAGATGCGGCGAACTGAAAGAGAGATAGCTTTATACATATCTACTTTTATATATATATGTATATACTTACTCGCCCTCCTCAACTGGCTCCTGCTCTTGCGTCATATATACATCAAATATATTTTGCTGCATGGGACTTACAACTGATTGGAAGGATAACTGAAATTAAAATTGTTTGGCTTACAGAACTCATTTCAAGCAGAACGGCCTTAACAATGGGACACATCATAGCCGTAGCAGCCGAATTGGATATCCACAGTGATATAAAGCAGGTGACGAAAACCATACCCAAAAGCAACCTATAAAATAAATATGTGAATTAAGTACTCAGAGCATCAAGATAGTATTGTCGGAACAGTTCGCACCGTCGTGGACTGCAACCAACTATTAGAATTGTGCCCAGGGCGATGCGCAGATGCAAATTGCTGTATTCAACTGCCAGTGCAATAAAAAGACCACCCAGAAACATAACCAAAGTATCTGTGAAATACAGATGGCAAACGGCTTCGGAGCTCTTGATTATATGTAGGTGACATCATTAGTTAATAGATATGTGACATCATCATATATGTATATACACTTTTATATCTATTCCGCTCACCATAATGCCAAAAAGTGGTAAGAATACAATTGGAAATATTGATGTCAGATAAAGCGGAATGCATTCTGTTATCCAAAAGAAAGCCATATTCACAACCAGATACATGCACTTGTACTCCTATATATTGGGTATTTCATTTGATGTATCTGCATCTGAACATAATTTATTCGTATACTCACTGGTAAGTTCTTGCTTAGGCCATATATTAAAATCGGCAACGTGATTAACGGTATGAGGCAGCTTGCCTTTCCCCTCCAATGAAAGCCACAACATGTTTGAAGGCTTTTGCCCGTTGACAATTTCTCTTTGCTGATTAGAAATTAGATACATTTTAGCGAAAGGATTTGCATATTTAATTGTACTCTTTACATACTCGTCCATTTCTAACTCTGCTCAATTTAGTACTTAAAGTGTGAAGTTTCTATAAGTTGTTTGATAATATTTGTTAATGTAATATTGTGCAAATAATCCAACGCACACTTTATTATCAGTTTTATAAGCAATTTCAATTGTGTTTGATCTTCTACTGCTCAATGCCCTCTGTCCTTCTGGTTGGTCACTATTAATTTAGTTCTCGTTTCTATTGTTATGTGTATATACAAATTTACATTAGTGCCCGGCATTGTCCTCGGGCAGATGCATGTCAAATGCTAAGCCCGGACACGCTTTGAAGTTACATAATTGACAATTTCCTTTCACACTTCCACTTCATGACAAAGTCAAGGAAAGCAAACACTCTATGTGTATTCCAGAGGTATGGAAATTAAAGCATTGCCTTGGCTCACTGACATTAAAGCAAAATGAAGCTGGTGGCTGGCTGGCTGAGGATAGGGAGCAGGAGCCAAGCAACTCACTTGCTCGGAATCCAAATTGACTTTTCTTATATATATATATATAAATATATATGAACGATACATATACGAAATGGTTTGCTTGTTTGTATTTAACTTCAATCGCAGAAAATCACAGAAGCGAATCTCACGAAATTCTTTATTGCTGCTCACAAAGCACTCAAGATGTTCTCCAAAGTAAAATACACACACTCACACATACGCGGACCGAAATAAAGTTATTATATTACGTTAGATACTCCTCATCCATAATAATAATAATAATAATACAAATAGCTTTATTGGCCTTATCTAAAAAACAATAAACGAAATTTAATACTCGAATCGCTGCCACGTGCTCCGAGGCATACATGTATATAAAATGTCGATGCAGCACGTTGCCCCCTTTCTTGAACTCTCATAAATCTCAATAATTTACGCTTCGGGTTTTCGGGTATTCGAATGTCAGTTCTCATTTAGACTTAAATTTAGAGTTCTTTTTTGCATATAGCTGCCTTGCATTTTATATTTTTGGTGTACCACTTTGCGTTTTGACAGCTGAACTTTTTTTTTATAATCCCATAAATTATATCACTTTGCAGAGCAGCAAGTCTTTTTAGTTAACATAGTTTACCAATTTTCTAAAATGCTTTTGGCTTGCAAAAATAAAACTAAAACAAAAAATGCTTTAAAATTTATATTCGCTTTAATAAGCTCATGCAATTCTGAGCAGCGCATTAAACTCAAGAAACCACAAGTATTACGATTAGCATATTTCTGTTTTCTTCGGAAACCGACGCCAACATTGTCCAATTTAACTTCCTTAAGACCGCAGACATCAAAAGCGTACATTTAAATTTTAATTAATAATTATTCTCCTAACTTGGTTTCCATTTAGACTTTGGTCGTATAATTGTTTAAATTTATCATATTTTATCTGTGGCTTATAAATAAAGATATGCCTTAACTTAAATTGGAAATTATTATAGGTTAATTGAGCTGTTTTTATTTGCATTCATTTTGTTTTTAATCTCTAATGCACCAACTCTCTTGGACCAAAAGTGTAGCCTACATTTCGGGGCCTTAATATTTGTATAAAACATTAATCGCACACATTTGATTTCAATTTATATGGTCTTATAGTCAAGAGACCATTAAAAGCTGAATCGAGTTCAACTTAGCGACGTTATTAAAACCATCTAATTAACAAATCCCTTGGCGCCTCCTGGCCAACAATAATGTGGCGACGAGTTGGCTGCTGTAAACACGCTTTAAATTTGTCAGAGTTTTTGTTCAAAGACTAAGTCTTCATCGATTATGTGTTAAATTACGCAGAGAGCAAACATCTGGCCAAATGGCACGCATAAAAGGGCCCTCCATTATCCAAAGGCAACGGCAAAAATATATGTATATATATACATTACATATATGTGTATTGTATTATGTTTATTAAGCTAATAAAGCTGCGGAACATTGGATGAAGCATCAAGCATATGGAAAATCTTTTGACATGCAAAATTAAAACCAACTTGATTCAATGAAATTTTCGTGCAAAATTTTTATTTAGGCAAAACTAAAACAAAATTATTAATCTACATGGAAATGGGTTCAATTTTGGATTCAATTTTGCGTTCAATTTGTCTGGGAGAACAATTTTAACCGTATGTGCATACGCACAACATATACTGGTTTCATCTGTTACAATAAAAGCGAATTGCGAATCCAAATTTAATTTAATTTTTTATGTTCTTTTTTATGTTTGTGTCGTGCGTTATTTATCTTGGATTGTTATGCCAAACATATGTATATATGTTATGTAATATAATGTATTTCTGTGTGGGTGTGGGAGTGAATATTAAAGAGCTCTCAGCTCTTATTTTTATTTATAACAATGCATTTGTTAGGATATGTACGGACATTTTTTGATGTCGCCGCTACAAGCGAATCGTTTGAATATGCATGAGTCGCTCACAAACCGAAATGTTTGATAGACAAAAGAGCAACCGTAACTGAAATGCCTCCAGCTGTTTTTACTCCCAAAAAAAAAGGAAAAAACACAAAACCCTCACAAAATATAAAATAATGGTTTGTTATTTGTCAGAGGCTTTTCGAAATCTTAATGTGTTTATTTTCTCTATCTTGTCTTGCAGGTCACTCCTACAAAAGCATCAACGATGAAATTATACTGGTCAGCATTATAATGGGCATAACGATCCTGGTACTCATTACAATCGCCCTGTGCTACATTGCGTATGAGAAATGTCACAAGAAGCGTGAATATTTTATCAACGCCTAATAGCTGTTGTCCACATAAAAAATTACACAACCAAAAAAAAACTACAAAAACAAAAAGAAAAACATCCGTTGAGTGGCAAGGTCGAATGTCAAACGAGCAGCAACTGCAACAATGTTGACGCTTACGATTTAGTTGGGTAGCAGAGTGGCCGTTGGGGGGAGGGCTTGGCGGTTTGTTTTCAAGCCGCTTTGCCAGACCAACACCACAGACCAACATACCACGCGCACAGTTTCACCTACATATAAGTAACTGCACTGAAAAATACTGAAACTGTGCGCTTTTAAAACGATTTCCATTCTTATCCCTTGTGCATTGTGACCAGCTTTTTCGGTTTTCATTTGATTTCTTTCAATTTCAAGTGAATAACAAAAAACTGGAGCGCTTTGCCCAATTCGGAATAAATGTATAACTTATTTAGTGTGCACAGTGCCACACAATTACTTACAATTTGTGCAAATCAAGAAACGAAGTTTATTAAATATGTAAATTAATTGTAATGCAATTGAGCTTTATGTCAGATTATGTATTATTGTCTGTAGAATGAGAACATATATTTATAGTCCACACAAGACGACAATGTTGATGCAGCTTTTCGGCTTTTAGCCTTAATTAACTGCACAGCATTGAAATGTAAATGCCAAACCAATTGATTTTATTTTTGTATCCAGCATAGACCTTCAATTCCAAAACTCACAATGCGACCCACTGCTATCTGCTCTCTGCTGTCTGCTGTCGATATTGCTGATGCCGTTGCAGATGCAGTTGCCAATTTCAAGTATTGACAGCGTGGGAGCATTTAACCAACCTAAGGACACGTACACACACACAAAGGAATACTCACACACACACATAGAGCAACACAAAAAGCTTAAAGTGAACAAACCCAAAGCGTAAGCTTCCTTCTTTTTTCATTCCCTTTCATATTCGGGTTTTCGGAAGCCTGAGGCTATCATAATAAAAACAGTAGCGTAAACTGAACGCAATGCACACGAGCAAAGCGCAAGCAAATAATCAAAAAAGACTCACATAACAATTGTTTGAAAATAGAGCGAAAGGTGTGCGCAGTTAAGGGCATGGTCCAATGGCCAAATCAACTTGACATCAAATTAGTGCGAGTGAAATGGCCCGCATTAAAAGTTGTTTATTCGACAAAAAAAAAAAAAAAACGCACACACACACAAACACTAAGCCTGTGGGCACAACCTATTGAAAATAAATGTATTCCATACCACAAACAGCTCACATACCAAAGTAGAGTCACACGCACACACGCAGGCAGACGGAACTAAATGTTAATCAGGTTAGGAGCCTAACATGCAACGTGGATATATTTTTAGGTCCGATAAACAGGTTTGTGTATCCGAAAGTAGGCAAAAAGTAGATTGTGAGAATAAAAAAAACATTTCCTCCACATACACACACACACACACACACACACACATACGTGCTGTAGGCCAGTGGGCGTTATCCTTCGCATGTTTTCTAAAAATTAAACAACTGATTAATGACAAAGTTTGCTCAAGCACAAATTATCGGTCTAACAAATTGGTGCACACAGATGAGAACTCATCAATTTCTCAAGCACGCATCTTCGCTGTCATTGGGATTAGTATCACATATGTAGAAGAATTTTTACCATTTTTGTCGAAATATCTCCTTATTTGAAAAGCAAAGGTCAAGCGCTCGCATAAGTCGGCAAATTGCTCGATTGTAAATGTTATTTTGAATCCTGAAATTTTCTATCCTAATCATCAATTCATGTCTCAATTTACATATAACAATTTTATTATTAATCTACAACGATGCGAACTTGCTCGTTAAAACAATTGGAAAATTACGATGCCAATTTATTTCTTGAAACAAACGACAAATGCAGACATTAAAATTTGATATGGATACTTTTATGAATTCCAATGAAAAGTTCATTTATTGTCATTTCTGACTTCACTTTAACAACTTTAAATGCTATGGTCGGTTAACTTTTCCAGTTCAGATCTTTGCATAATCCACTTAAAATACATTTATGCATACTTTATTTGCAACTGCAGCAAGTTTGTGTGCATTAAGAATACAACTTTGCATTAAGAATACAACTTTTCAATGTGGTTTTTAACTTAAATATCAAAAGCGCAATAAACTTTGCGTAGTACTCACATAATGATTCTGTAGAAAATTGTCTGCAAAAAGTTAACGGCTGAAAACTTCACTAATTACCCGTTAAAGAAGAAAATCTCCCATAAAGCTCGGTGCACAAACCCAAATACACACACACACACACAGACACTGACACACACACACTTAAACATACGTAAGATGTTACAATAAATTTAATGTCGGTCATCAAACGCGTATGGCGAACAGCGCAGTGCAGAGTAAAACAGATTGGTGAAACACGCAAGAGTAGAAATTATAGCATACGACGTGTCAGGGGAATGCATCCTTAATACTTTCGCTTGAAGGATATTTTTTATTAACGCATCTTGCAAAATGAATGACTCGTTGAATTCGAAAAGGACACACACACACACACATAGAGACAGGCACAAGCTAAGCACCCAGGCACACTCACGTATTTACACACGCTCACATGTAGAAACTCCTTTTTATATGCAAGTAGTAAACTACACTTTACGTCCAATTTAATCGTTTTTTTTCGTTTGTGTTTAGTGCTGGTGTCAAAATAATTTCGCCATGCAAGAAATGAACGATAATTAAACGAGGAAAAAAATGCATTACTTTATTGTCTTTGAAGTACGTGTGTATTGTTTGCATTTAATCTACTGAAAATCTATTTAGATGTGACCATTTAAAAGTATTATATATACATCTACATATATATATATATATATATATATATATATATATATATATTTATTGTACGAGTAGTTTAATTAGAATGCAGCGCACTCTTTTTTCATGAAAAGAGGGACCAACCATACAACATACAAAGAGAAAAATGTGTACTTTATTTTGAAAAGTGAGATCTATAAATGTTAAAAACGATTACTCTTAAATGTTATATACTAACTATATAAAATGTAGCGAATTTGTTAAACTTAATATACGATATATTATACTGTGCAACACATTAAAAATCCGTTATTGCAAGGTTAATAAGTTGTGTGTGTTTTTTTAAATGGAAAAGTCAGTTATGCTTGCTATGTTAAAATTGAAGTGCAATGGCGCGTCAATTAGTCAGTGTTTCAGTGTTGAAGAGCGTTAATTCATTGTTATCGATAATTCGTAGACTCCACCACAAAACTGAACGAAACTGATTGGATTCTTAAAAGTTGGGTTTTTAATTAAACGGCCAACTAGAAAAGCTTTAATATTTACAAATAATAATTTTATTGGAGGACTTTTCAATTTTGTGGCAAAAAATCAGTCTCATCGTCGCTTATTACAGTATTTAATAAATGGTCGCGTTCATAACATTGCTGCAAATGTTGGTGTTGTGTGGCTGCCATGTTAATAACATCTCTGTTTGGCAACAACAACAAAATGTAAAAAGACGGAACTTGTTGCAAAAATTGCTAAAAATTGCTTAAAACTTAGAAAAGGCACGCCACAGCAAGCAAAATACGAAGAGGCAGTGCTTAATAAATGATTAACAAACTAAGTGCGCATTAAAATGGATTGTGAAGTGCCCGAGCAACGAAAACAGCAGCTACAACAACAACAGCAGCAACAACAACAAAGCAACAACAAGTTGTATGCGAGAAAGCCACAGCAGCAACAACAGCAGCAGCAACAGCAGCAGGAAAGCAGCGACGATGATGATTTGAGCAAAACAGAGCGCAAAAATTTGGAATTTGCACAGAAATTGGGGTACAGCGAGCAGTCGATACACACGGCGCTAACGCGCCTCGGCTCCGAGGCTAAACAGAATGAGCTGCTCGCCGAGCTCATTAAATTAACGGCAGATGCGCCCCGGCCAACAGTCAGCAACAATTGCAACAGCAATAGTAACAGCAACAGCAACAATAACAACAGCAATTGCAACAATAACAATCATGTGCCACCTTCCAGCAGCAGCAATGGCTCGCTGCGTCACATCGTGATCGATGGCAGCAATGTGGCATTGTCGCATGGCAATAACACGATCTTCAGCTGCCGCGGCATTCGCATCTGTGTGGATTGGTTCCGGCAGCGTGGACATCGTCACATCACCGCCTTTGTTCCGAATTGGCGCAAGGAGCTGGCCAACAATAATATCACCGATCAGGAACTACTTTATGAGCTGGAACATGAACGAGTGTTGGTCTTTACGCCATCGCGTCACTTGGATGGGAAACGCGTCTCGTGCTACGATGACCGTTTCATACTGAAACTGGCCGTGGAAACGGATGGCATTGTGGTGTCCAATGATAACTATCGAGACCTGTTGCTGGAGAGCAACGAGTATCGCAAGGTGGTGCAGGAACGTCTGCTGATGTACTCCTTTGTGGACGATATATTTATGCCGCCCGATGATCCGCTGGGTCGTTCGGGACCCACGCTGGACATGCTGCTGCGCGGCCAGCAGACGCAGCAGAAGATGTCCGATGCACAGCAGCAGCTGTGTCCCTATGGCAAGAAATGCACCTATGGCCAGAAGTGCAAGTTTCGCCATCAGACTGCACAGCTGCAACTGCAACGCCTACCGCTGCAGGTCTCGCACAGTGCTCCACTGCACAGCAATGGGGGACAGCAGTTGCTCTCCAATAGCAGCAGCACCAACAATGCCAAGATGGCAGCGCTTGCGCGCACCAAATCGAATACCATTGAGAAAATCTCGCAGCAGCAACAGCAGCAACAACAACAACTCTGCCATTCCTTTAACAATCAACTGGACCTGGATGCAGATGCGTCGCAGCAGCTGAATCGCCACAAGAAACTGCAACGTCAGGCGCCACCGCCCGCCTTTCGCCTGCTGGTGCCACCGGGCAACAACAACAACAGCAGCAACAACTATCAACATCAGTATCTGACACGCACACCATCCGCACCGTTGACGGATCAGCATCAGCAAGCGGCCAAGTTATCGCTCTCCATGCCCGCCCACAATTTAGCCCATTTGTCTGCGTCGGATTCGCGGATCAACGAGGAACTGCACACGGCGCAGGCATCACGGGAGGAGCAACGACGTCTCATGCGCTACCATTTGAGCAGCCTGTTCCCGCAGCATCAGGTGCATGCGGTGCTCCAGCTGTATCCGGATGAGACAGATGCAAAGACCATTTGTGCAGCTATACTTAATTTATTTCCGCATAATTAGACTAAAACTTAGGCTAGACGCGAGAAGCGTCCGTAAATTATTTAAATTTTTGTTACAATTTTAAAGGTCCGATAATTATTATTATGTATATGTATATAAATATACTTGTATAATTATATAGATCTATTAGTGTAGAATTTTTGTATATTTGTATATCTGCATTTACAGCTCCAGTCCGGCCTTGGCCTCCGTATAAACTGGATAAAGATCGTCCACATGGGGATTGACGGCGACCACGCGGCGATCGTGGGTGACTCGATGATTGCGCAGCTTGTACGCCTGCGGAAAACCCTTGCCGCAGATTTCACAGCTGTCGAAAATGAAGAAAAAGAGCATGCAACATTAATACACAATATTTGCTATAGTTTAAGATCTAAGGTTTTTATGGAAAGAGACAGACTTAGAAACAAGTCAATATCTAATCTGATTTTAATGCTGATCAAGAGCAGAAAGTTGAATGGAAACGTTGAAGAAATTCGAATCTTCACTGAGATTTGTTAATGATATTTAACTGGTTCAACTTACACATGCGGCTTCTCGCCCGTATGAATCATCTTATGGAATTTCAGTGTGTTGGTGTAGGTAAAGGTTTTATTGCACACGTCGCACTTGTATGGACGCTCATTGGTGTGAATTCTGCAAGAAAGAAAAGACTACTATAAATATCCAGATGAATACTCCAGCAAGTTGCTGCTGCTTACCGATGATGCTTGTTGCGGGTGGACAAGTCCGCAAATGCTGCCGGGCAGTAGCTGCACTTGTACGGCCGATTGCCCGTGTGTGTGTTCATGTGCCGGGCCAGCTGCTGTGCCTGGGCAAAGCAATGACCGCAGATTCTACAAAAAATATATAAATATACAATATATATGTATATAGGTAATACAATATATGAATGAAAATGAGTTGCTTACTCGCATTCGTGGGGCTTGACGCCGGAGTGCACTTTGATGTGCTCGGTGAGGCGACTCTGCGATGGATACATGTTGCCACAAATGTCGCATATAAATTTGAATTCCTTTTTGTCGCCGACGAGAATTTTGTGGCCACCTTTGGTTTTGATGCCCTTCGTCTTTCGCACAATTGTCTCACCGAAACTGATGCTCTCGTCGGGATTCAAAATGATGTTGGTCACGCTACACTTGTCCCGCTTAACATTCCCCATTACCGTTTTACTGGTTGTCACCTTTCGTGTATTCATACGCCTCTTGACACCGGCGCCGGCGGAGCGTGTATTGCGTGTTTTGACGGGCACAAACTCTTCCTCATCCGATGAGTTTTGCACTTCGACATCGTCCTCGTGTGCGCTCTCTGTTAACTGATCCTGATCGAGTTGCTCCAGATACTCAATGTCCGCGGATAGACCTGAGATGGAATGTGCTCCCATTTCCTCGTTGCCCTCGTCTGGGTTGCCCTCCTCATAATTGGCTGGCTGTTCGGTGACAATTTCACCATCGTACGCCTCATATACATCATACAGCTCCTCAATAATGCCATCCTCCTCAACCTGTTCGCTCTTCATGTGCACTAGGCGCTCCTTGACCTCCTCCTCCTCTGTGTGCTCTTCATTGCCGGTCGCACAAATTGTTTCGGCAATTTCTGCGCCCACTGGCTCACTGGGACTCAGCATCACCTGGCCATCCTCCCCCGCTGACGATTGCTCCACAACAACGGGCGCTATAAATTGCCGCAGATGCTTGTAAGAGCGTTGGCAAGTGCGGCGAAACTTGTATGCTATGTGTAAACTGTTCGAGCACTTTTCGCATATCTTGTCTGGATAATGATCGAATTTCTTAATCTGCAAGTACACATATATAAATTATTATTATTATTTTGTACAATTTTGTTGTTGTTTTTTTCTATTTGTATTTACAGGCACGCCGCCGCATTCTAATATCATGTTGGTCATATCTTTGGATGCGTCGTCATTGAAAATGCTGCCCATTGCTTCTTTGGGCTGCTGCAAGCACACTCGACAGACTATCCACTTCTCCGTTGTTGCTGTCGTTGTAGTTGGCATCTCTTTGTTTATGAAATCTGGCAACGAATGCACGGATTGAACAATTTTAGGTAGACGACGCCAAAAATGTTAAAAAAAAATAAGTATGGTAAGAATACAAGCTGTTCGCGCTTTTGTGTGAATGGCATGGATTAGGGTGACCATCTTCTGATTTGTGCAGTATTCATTTTCTTAGACGCTTAAATAATATTATTTTAGTTTATTTATAAATCAAATGTTTTAATGCTTTAATGTTTTTATTTATATGTAGCAATTAATAACTTATTAATAATTTAATAAATCAGATCATTCTTATTATTATTGTGTCTGCATATAATTGCTGAATGGCTAAAAATGAACTAATAAAATACAAAAGATTAAAATACTGTCAACGAGAGCCAGAAAGACGGCAAGGGACGCTTGCAACATTATTCCAATATTGTCAAAAAATAAGGTTTTGCTTGTATTTGTATGATTTGCGACAATTAGTAATGAAAACCGAATTGAACCAGAAATGGATTGTATGCCGCGTTTGCTTGAGCAATCCAAACGAGGGTGAGGAACTGCTACAGGACATATTCAGCCAAAATGCGAGCACCCGCCTTGATCAGATGCTCCACATCTGTGCTGGGATTCCCGTAAGTAATAACAAATCAAAGAAACATTAAAAAAAAAAATAACTCGATAAATTATGTTTGCAGGTGAGCATAGATGATAATTTTCCGGACAAGATGTGCGCGAAGTGTGTGCGTGTGCTGCGTGTCGCCTACAAATTCCGAATGACTTGCCAGCGATCGCATCAGCATATCGCTGATATGTTATCCCCTGAGTTGAACACTGCACTGGGCGCTGGCGATGATGACGAGGCGCAGGCGGAGGCTGAGGCTATTGCGCGCGCATGGGAGGAGCATGAGGCGAAAACGCAGCAGGCTAATATTGATCAAATCAAATTGGAACGCGATGGTGAAGTTGCTCATGAGGAGTTTCTTAGATATGTGGTTGCTGGCGAGGATGTGGATGCCGAAACGGAAGTGGATACCATTGTCTATGATGCCACGAACGCTGTGGATGCTGTTGTTTTCGAAGATGCCACAGTTGTCGAGGTGGCTGGCGAGGCTGAGGTGGAAACGGAAACAGATGCCGAAAACTTTGCAGATTACGAGGAACTGGAGATTTTGGCATCCGAATGCCAAACGCCAAGCAGCACATCAGCGCCAGACAAAAGAGCCGCACAGCAGCAAGTTGGTTGGAGCCATGTGCCTGACGACGATATGGATATCTTAAGCTCCGATGACGACAACTATTTGCCAGAGGCTAAACCGCAGCAGCCGCGCCTCCTCAAACGCATCGGGCAGCCGCGCAAGGTGCAGCACCGAGCCAATGCAACGGCAACCGCAACGGGCGGCGGCGTGAACGAGGAAAAGAAAATGGGTCGCAAGCCCCGCGACAAGCATTCGAATTACATCTGCGATGTTTGTGGCAACATTTATGCATCCCAGGCACGCCTCACCGAGCACATGAAATTTCACAGTGGCGTCAAGCCGCATGAGTGCGAGTAAGTCTCTCATCGATCTGTAAGCCGGGCCAACGTTTACTGATAGCTTTGGCATCTTAAAAATCTTGTCTTTCAGAATCTGTGGTCGTGGCTTTGTGCAGAACCAGCAGCTGGTGCGGCACATGAATACGCATACTGGAAATCGACCGTACAAATGTAATTTCTGCCCAGCCGCCTTTGCCGATCGCTCCACAAAGACCAAGCATCATCGGTATGTTTTCCAGCAATCCACTTTACTCTCACACAAACTCATTTGCAACATAAATCCACAGGATACATACCAAGGAGCGTCCGTACGAGTGCGATGTATGCCTGAAGACGTTTACATATTCGGACAATTTGAAATTTCACAAAATGATACACACGGGTGAAAAGCCGCACGTGTAAGTGATTTGATCTGTGATTTAATCACATATAACATATATATGTTCTCTTTACAGCTGCGATCTGTGCGGCAAGGGTTTCGTGAAGGCCTACAAAATGCGATTGCATCGTGTGACGCACGAGAAACGTGGCAACTGGAAGCCCGTCGAACTGGATAGGGATCGTATTAAAGATAACATGACTGAAATCCCAATTAGCATGTTTCCATCGGTCTAGACTTTGTACAAATAATTATAATTATAATTATAGTCTTAGCTTTTATTCGATATTATTAAGTAAGTTGCGTGCTATTTGTTTTTTAATTTCTCAAAAGAACTGTGGAAGGAAATTGTTTCCATTAGTAAAACAGAAAATATAACCAAATTATTATTGCAAATCAATAATATTATTTAAATTTCAGAATTATAAATGTTAGTTGAATAAAACGAAATTAATTTTGTTTTATTTCCTCTTTTCTAAAAACAACATTTTTCGTAAGTCGGTCATATCCTTACGGATCTTGATGTGTCCTGGGTTAAACAATTTGTGTTGACCATTGCTAGCAACTAACCCAAAGGCATCAAATCGTCCTTGTAATTTCCGAGTAATCAAGGATTTTGTAAAGATACATTTTTGCAAGTCTGAGTTCATAGATGACCCCATAATCCTTGAATGCAGCTTGATAGAGTTGGTCCTTGTGATTCTATGCGCTGTCCTCTAAATATTTTCTTGTATTTTTGATCTGCCTAAAAATATGCTTTATAAATGTTGAGTTTCGGAATTCAAGGAAATTATTTTTCTTTTATGTCATCCTAAAAGTATGCTGCATGAATATTGAAATCGTATTTGTCGCCTAAATTAAGCGCATATTTAATCCAATATTAAAAACATTTAAATTTATTTCATACCATTTATTAAAATAATTTATTTTTCATCTCTTCTATATATAATTTTCACATCTTTTCTGCAATTCTGTCTTAGAAACAATTTTAATATTTAATTGTACTAGAGAGTGACTTGCTTATATGCTACACTTAATGGTTTTCCTACTCCTCTGCCATTGCAATTCCCGCAATGTCAAGCTCCTCTTTTACCATGTGAGTGCGCTCGTGTGTGTTTTTGTGATGCGCCTGGGAGAAGGGCCGGCCGCAGTATTGACAGCTGAAGGGTCGTTCGCCCGTATGGGTCTTAAGATGGACATTCAGCACATTGGAGTAGGCAAACGATTTGTTGCAATACTTGCATTTATATGGTCGTTCATTTGTATGAATCCTACACAAAGAGAGTGTTGTTTTAGTAATGCGGTCTATGTTTTTATGTGGATCGTCTTACCGTTGATGCTTGATGCGCGTGGAGGGATCTGCGAAGGAGGCGTAGCAATAATGACACTTGTATGGCCGTAATCCAGTGTGTGAGTTCATGTGCCGCGCCAGTTGCGGCGTCTGACGGAAACGCTTGTGACAAATTCTACAAAAAATTAAATAAGTAAAAGTTTAGTTTATCAATTAAAAGAGATTAGCGTCCAGCAACCTACTCGCATTCGTGCGGCTTGTGCATGCTGTGTAGCTTAAGATGCATCGTTAGCTTGACCTTCTCCGCATAGACATTGTTGCAGATGTTGCACACATACGATATGGCCAGAGGTTTGCTACATTCAGATTCGCTGCCTGTGTTGGTTGCCATTCCAACAGCAACGGAGCGTCTGCGGCGCTTGGACTTATGGGCGGGTACAGTTGTGCGCGCAGGATTTGAGGGTTTTATTGTGATGCCGTCTGTGCTGCCTGTGATGCTATCCGTTTCCAGTGTTACCTCATAGGAGTCTATGAACTCCGTTAGCATCTCACTGCCACTGTCTAACTGCAACTGTTGCTGCTCCTCTGCGGATTTGGTATTTTTTAGCTGGTCCTCCGCCTGCTGGCACATCGTTCGCAGCTTGAGAGCAGCTCGCAGCAATAACGCGCAGCTGGTGCATATTTTGTTGGGCAAGCGTTCATCTTGTGTCAACTGCAAGAGCAAAATACATAAAGTGTAAATTGCATTTGTACCAAACTGCTTACCAAAACTCCGGTGCATTGTTCGATTTGTGCAAAAAAATCCGACTCGGTTGGCATTAGTGTCTCAGTCTTTGGTTGCAGCAGACAAATCCTGCAAACGGGATCTGTTTTCTCCATTATTGCTAACTTCAATGCTTATATCAATTAGAAATTTGCCGTCTATCGATAAATGGAATCATACATTTCGATGTATTTCGATAACAATTTACAATTTAATATGCTATCAATTGTCGTAAAAATAATTTATTAAATTTAAATGTTACCAGTCAAGCATCAAGTTTGTTATTTAAATATTATTTATTTACATTTGAGGTTTTAAATTCGAAAAATACGAAATTCATTTTGCACCGATATTTTCTTGGCACAGACATCGTATGTATGTCTCACGATATTAATTTTCAATATGATATTTTTCAAAACATAAACATCGCATCAAGAGCTTAAAGGCAGCAATTGAAATTGAATTGAAGTTCGTTAAGAATGGTTACAACGGAGCTGGTAATGGATATAGCAACCGTGTGTCGAATTTGCCTGCAGGACAACGATACGCACATGGTGTCCATCTACGAGCGCGACGAGGAGCAACGCGGTGTCTCCATTTGCGAGAAAATTGAAAACTGCAGCGGCATCAAGGTGGTTTTTATTCATTTTAATTTTTAAGCCATTGCAGTTTTTCAACGACTTGAGTAACTGACCTTTTCAGATAGTTCGTACCACAGAGCTGCCCACCCGCATCTGCCTGAAATGTCGTGCGTTTTTAACGCTGGCCCACAAATTCCGACAGATCTGTCGACACTCCGACGATTTCCTGCGCGAATACATTTGCAAGGAACTGGCCGATGATGATGATGAGGAAGAGGAGCAGCAGCAGCAGCTGTTGAAGGAAATGCAACCAGCACGTAAATACGAGAAGCTGGAGGTGGAGGTGCTGGAGGTGGAGGTGCTGGAGGACGGCATTTGGAGCAATGACGAACTAATTGAACAAGTGCCAGCTGCCGATGTAACCGAAGTGACCACAAGTCTCATAGCGGTGCCAGCCGACGACGCTATTGCCACACCCATTGTTGGTGGCAAGCCACATGTCTGCAACATCTGTGGCAATAGTTACCCACGCAAGAGTACGCTGGACACGCACATGCGGCGGCACAACAATGAGCGACCATATGAGTGCGAGTAAGTTCGAATCAAATTCACTAAGTAATAATAATAATTATAATGATAATAAGTAATGCATTAGGTGCTTTGAATCTCAGCTAAACATATAAATGATTTAGTTTTAAATAATTTATTCTTTGACTGTATCAGCAAAAACAAATCTGATTTTCTTCAAATTGTGTTGCTTTCAGAATCTGCCACAAGTCTTTCCATGTCAACTATCAGCTAATGCGGCACATTCGACAGCACACTGGAGCCCGGCCCTACAGTTGCGAGAACTGCCAGCGCAGTTTCACGGATCGCACATCTCTCGTGAAGCATGAACGGTGAGTGGATGTCTCATCTGCCACTTGCCGTGATGTAATCTTTATTTCACTTGTAGTACCCATCGCAATGAACGTCCCTATGCATGTGGCACCTGTGGCAAGTCGTTTACGTATGCCAATGTGCTCAAGGTGCACTATAAGACGCACACCGGCGAGAAGCCGCACACGTGCAGACTGTGCAACAAAAGCTTTGCTCGCAATCACAATCTGATTGCACATCTGCAGACTCAACAGCATATCAACGATCCCCGCACAGCTGCCTATCTACATACGCTCAAAGCAGTCAGCGCAGGCAGTGGTGTGGCAAGTAAAATAAGTAACTGTTAAATATGTTTGTGTTGAATACAATATGCTTCGTGGTAGCTCAATAACTAAAGCGCTTAGTGTTAAGCTACATTTATTCCGAATAACGATGGTCCATTTGCAATCAAGCAACTATATTTAAATACGATTAAACTAATTTATACGATTTGATCAGTTTTTATTTCATCTTATGTGTCGAGCTGTTTTAAATTTGATTCTTTTTTTTTTTGTATCAAGCAAGTTACAAGTTTACAACTTTTTACCTTTTGTATAAAAAATGCCGAAAAAATGTAATTGGAAAAGTGCACAAGAATATAATTTGATTGGTGATTATAAGTAGGTGGAGAGGAAGTAAATGGACTTCAGATGGGGCATGGAAATTGCCTTCTTATCCTTGCAGACGTTAATACCGTTTTGTCGTAGATGTAATATGCAGTCTGAATTTATCTATGCGAACTAGTATCTCAGTTTCAAAGCTGATTGAGCTAGATTGCTGAATCTTCAAATATCGAAATCTTTGATATTTACCTAGAAATCCGCAGCATAAACATTAAATATAGATTTGGACTGCTGCATCATAGATTTCATAGGAACAACCGGTCCATTTCTTGTAATGTATAGTCTGCAAGGACATGTTATCTTCGGCGTTCCTAGGGCAGCCCTTTCTCTTGTTTAAAATATTAAATAACAAACTGTGTGGGTGATTGAAAGATGTTGCGTTGAAGTCGGGCAAGCAAGCGAGACTTTGCACAGCAAAGTCAGGGCAAATCTATTTTCCGATCATGCGAATTTTGTCCTTTATCAGATTGCGCAGCTCGGTGACCATCAGCTCATGAGACTCTTTAAATGTGGCGGATACATCGCCAATAAGCGTCGCCTCAACCTCCGGCTTGAGAGACATGTCGGCCATAAACGAACTCAGGTCACGCGGCAATGTGGGCGCTTTCCAAGTGCCTGCAGAATACATGAATTAGATTTAATAACAGGTTTAGTTAATTTGCCACTACTCACGTATTGCTGCATCGCAGGCCTCTAGTTTATGTTTTAACTGACGCATCAGCTCGCGCAGCATTTGGCTGCGCTCCTTCTCGCTAATGGGCAGCGGGGTATCTTGTGCTTTATTATCACCCGATGGCTTCTTTTTTGTTTTTGTCTTCGCGTTGAACTGCAACTTGTCATTCAGCACCGATAGGAGGAAGGCATAAAGTGAGAGTATCTATAAAAAATCATCGTCACAAAATTAAATATAATTATTTTAATTTCCGAATGCATTGGGCAATTCGAACTGACCTCCAAGCAGGCGGAAATCTTTTGTTGGTGCTCGCGCCGCTTCCAAAGACCGTCGACGGCATTACATTCATTGCTTTCAGTAATTGTCTGGACGCACAGGTCCATGACGGAGGCGACATTTTCGCTGACTCGCTTGCACTGCAGCGTCAGCTGCGACGCACCGCTGTACATGTCCAGCACCATCTGGGCCAGATCGTCGAAGAACCTTTCGTAGGGCAGTTCGAGCAGCAGGTGAAGGCGTGTGGGCAGCAAATTGACTAGAAAACGTTGAGAGAGAGGCTTATAGTTCATAAGGCGTAGACGCTGATGGAGACCAGTCCACGATTCGCGTAACAGCTCCAGTGTCGCTGTATCCTCGCCCGGCGCTGGCGGCGGCGTCTTTACATTTGACATGGCCAGTTTGGCGCTGGGAGGCGAATGATACAAATCAATGAATGTGGCAAACAATCGGAGCAGCAGCGATCGTAGCTGCAGCACTTCAATATCCTGATCGTATGACTCCTTGCGCTCCATATCTGTATTGTCCAGATGCAGGGGATCCCATCGAATGATTGCCTGCAAATCACGATTGTCGCTTAGCTCCGGCCAGGCAATGCGATCGTCAGCGGGCTCAATGCTCATGGCCACATAGGCGGACAGATTCTGTTGTATATTGCCATAGAAACTGACCAGATCGCACAGCTGCGCCTCTACCGAGACGGCCACATAGAGTAAACTATTCGTCAAGCGCTCCTTGAAGTTCATAAACTCCCCCATTTTGGAGAATGTGCAGAAGCGATAGGTAAGCGCTATATACTCCAACCGCTCCTTGTAGCTGTTTGTGAAGAACTTCAATGTGGTGTCGAAGCAATTGCGCACACCTGAGAAGCGTCCGGAGAGCGGCAATAGATTGCAGTGCACATAGCCCATCGAGTCCAGCTGGATTTGCTTAATGTCCAAATAGTCGTACATCTCCTGGGCGCCGAGCATGCAGCCGAACATGTGATAGATCTTCAGGCTGAGCAGCTTAACGTGAAAATTGCTGGTGCTGTTCCGCAGCACATATTGCAGCAGGCACAGCGCCTCGAATAGCTGATCCGACTTCTGTTCTCGCACGGATATATCATACATAACATTCGCCGCTAGTAGTGCATACGGATCCGAGGGTCCCATTTCCGTTGCCAGCAGCTGTTTGCCAAACGAACTGTGCCCATGCTCATAGTGCAGCTTCAATGCCGTATAAAAGGCCAGCAGATGATCAACGGGCAGCTCAATGTGAGCTCCGCACATGCGCGAGATTTGCAGGGCACAAATATGCTTCTGCATGTGCTCCTTCTACAAAAAAAGTGAACAAAGTTAGACAGTCTAAAATAATAATTATCTTCGGCTTGCAGATCTCTTATCTACGAACTATTTTAAAATCTCTGAGACTAATTCATTTGTCTCCTTCAGTACTTTAGCCATATCGTTGCATTAGTTTATAATAATACTAACATTCTGCGGCAAGGAGGTCGAAGTAATTCCACTTTCTTGGAGCAATTTGCTGGCTAGTGACTGACGTTGCTCTATGCTGATGGAGGGCAGAAACAGTGCTATGTCGTGGGTGCAGCAGGATTTGTCTCCGAACAGGCGGAAGTACTCAATGATTAGCTCGTCAAAATCACCAATAAGCTCCTCGGCCGGTAGCTGTTTGGCGCGCATGCGTTGATGCAGCTCCAAGCGTGCCAAGTAGGGACCACGTGTTTTTCGCTCTGAAGAATCAATGATGTGCAGTAGAAAATCGTGGCAAGTGTTCAGCATGTAAGCAGGCTTATCTGCGCCCTCCACGGCCTGTCCGTCCAGCAGCTCAAAGCAGCTCTGAATAAACTCCTTGTAATAGTCCCAACGATCGCGACTGAGAAAATGCGGAAAATGTTTTTGTAGATATATTAAAAATGTAGTTTACATAGTACTCACTCGGCCTCTAACAGCTTTTGCAAGAGCTCGTTGAGCTCCTGCCAATTGCCCAGCACCTTGAGAAGCTCAAATTTCATGCTAACAGGCGCACCCGGATATAATTTGGCGCACAGTTCGCCGGTAAGGAATTCCCAGGCCTCTTGGTACTTGCTCTGCAGCTTTAAAATGTGCAAATAGAGGAATGCCTCTTGTTCTGTCTCCAGTTTGCCCTCCTTAATGTGCTTGTCGACCATGCACTGTGCCAGCGCCAGATAAAGTTTACGTTTCTCGGGTATTGCGGACTCGGGTCCGCGAATGCCCTGGAAAACTACACTGATAACGGCCCAAAAGTAATAGGCATTCTTTGGCTGCGCCTTGTACAGCTGCAGTGCAACCGCCTGCTGAGCCTTGTAATCCTCGACGCGCACATGCGAAACGAATAGATGCGCCAGAAGCTCCTCGTTGCCAGGCGTCTGTTTGACTGCGTGCTGATAAAGCTCAACAATTTTGTCCACTATGATAGAGAATAATGTAATAAATTTGATGTCAAATTAATAAATACAGGAAAACCAAGGCCATGAGAGACAAGTGATTCGACTGGCCAACATATATTTACTGTTGCCTCAAGTCAAGGCACATGCACACTTTTTTTTCCGATCAGTTTATTTTCTTGGCACACACTATGTGCCGCACTTTTTGCCCGCCCCGCCTGTCGTGCTCAGTGTCTTAGTCAACTTATGCGCAAATGAAAGCGAGTGAGGAGGCAATTTTAATTGCCCAGCGTTTGTGGGCGCGTGCCAAGAAATATACGTATGTATAAATATGAGAAATATGCTCGAAAAGCTACGCAGAGATCTTACATTGCTCCATTTCTCGATAGCAGAAGGAGAGCACCTGCAGCGTCGAATCATCGACGGGCTTCTCTTCGGCGACAGTCTGCAGGCAGCCATGGCTCTCCTCGTAGCGGCCCAGGCGCAGCAGCGATAGGCCCTAAAATATATACAAATATTAACAAACAGTTCATTTATGATAATTATGTTACCTTTAGAGCACGTGCGCATAGCAAATTTGGATGCTTGCGTAGCAGCTTTTCTGATTCCTGTAGCGCCTTACGATTGTTGCCCACTTCCAGATTGTCTGGCCAAGCAATAAGTTAACAATTATTTATCAAATAATATAATATGTAAGGAATTCTAACTCACCGTAGACCGGCCGCAGTCGTCGCTCGAACAACGCCGAATCCATGCCCTGCTGCTGATGTGCCATAGATGGGTTTTGATTGATAAGCAGGCTCACTCTAACCAATCAAACTTGCCACACGCTGCTGCCTCTGTTGCTGCTGCTTCTGTTGCTGTTATGCCTGCTGTTGCCCGCCCGACTGTGGTTTCTTTTAACCTAATTACAGCTAGCCACAAGCAACGCGCACGCTTTTTGTATTTTTTTCCTTTTTTGGTGTCTCCTAAATGCCGCTTGAATTAATTCCGTCACGGTTTGCTGTGTTGTATTGAGAAATAGGCGTACTGCTATTTTTGGGATTTTGGGGGAAGTGGAAGGCATACAAAACACACACGAGCACTATTTCACAATTGTTAACTAGCAATTTTTTAAATCAAAAATAAATTTACGGCTCCTTTATGAATTGGACACTAAAGCAGCATAAGTAGCGATACATCGATTGCCATTTGATTACTATCGCACAATCGATAGTATTCGACGCAGTCAGCTGTTACATGCCTGCTGCTGGTGACGGCATTCCTACTCACGACATGCATATACACGTCTGCACTTTCATGGCCAAACAGTACTGATTTTAGCTCGCCAACAACATACAGGTAAATAAATATATATATACATTTGTGCATGGATAGTGCACAGAGCGATTGCCTGTCGTAGCTGTCGTGCATTTACTATTGGACACGATATTGGCGCACTGGCACTTCACGCACTCATCCCTAGTTGTTGCCCCCATCTAAAAGAACACAGCGCAAAAATAAAATGCAATTTTTTTAAGTGCTGCCGCGTAGATTACGAAGCCGTTTAAAGTATTAAATTACACAATAAGTTGATTTGTTTTAGTGTTCATATTTAGTTTAGTATATAAATTATTGGTTTTAATCACCAAGCAACTAAAACAACACACACAACAAATTTGTTAATTTTTATGTCCATTTTTGGTGAATTTCGAATTGTGCCAATATCGAAAATCAGCACACACGCAGCAAATGCAATGAAATGAAATTTAACTGGCTAAGCGAATACTTGGCCGAAACACTCAACGTTACTGCAATATTCGGCGCTGTCACACGTCCATTCGCCGAGTTACGCCTGGAAAATCTGAGCCCGCAAGCCATCTATTGCCGGATTAGGTCAACATCGGCTGAAGCGCTGGAGCATATAGTGATTGCATGTGCGGTATACTTGTTAGTATGCCTGGGCCTATACAAACTCACCTTTTGGCTATCCACTTCTTCGACATCGGCACCGTCAGCCCCTGGCGCCCAGCTGAAGAAGGAGAATGGGAATGGCGGTGACACAAAGGTCAGCAACAACGGAGGCCTGCGGAATGCTCTCCAGAACGGTCTGCGTTTGCGTAGCGTTCATCTGCCCAAAGCGGCTTTAATGGGTCGCATGCTTTTGGTTATCGCACATCCGGATGACGAGTGCATGTTCTTTGGGCCACTGATCTACTCGCTGACGCAGCGTGACGGCTGTCAGGTTTACGTGCTCTGCCTGTCAAATGGTGAGCACTGATTATATGCCCCATTTTTGCATATGAAACAAATAAACACTCATTTTAATAAATATTTATAATCGTAGGCAACTATGAGCAACAATCGCAATTACGTCGGGAAGAGCTGTTTCGGGCGTGCAAACGTTTGGGCATTGACGAATCGAATGTTATATTGGTGAATGCCACCAATTTGCCAGATGATCCCAATGTTGAGTGGCGGCCGGATGCGGTTGCCAGCTTTATATTGCATACAGTTGAGAGTCTTGATATACAGGCGATATTCACCTTCGATCGCGATGGGGTCAGCTCGCATCCCAATCATTGTGCTGTGTATTATGCGGCCGCTTCTTTGTGTTTAGCCAATTTATTGCCTAAGGGTGAGTCACATGCTTTGGCAGCAAAACCAACAACAACTGCTGTAACAACAACAGCAATAAGAACCACAGATGCGTTTATAAAGCGCATTGCACATGCTAATTGTCATGTTAAATGTAGCTGCTTTTGTTGCTCTCACTGTTGTTATTATTGTTCTTGCCAACGTTACGTTTTCTAATTATAGCCACAATAATTTTTAATATGTTTTTTCATACGTTTTTTTATGTGACCCATTGCAGGCTGTAAGTTTTTCACGCTAGACTCAATCAATTTGGCCCGCAAATATTTGTCAATCTTCGATCTGCTGTGCACGTGCCTCATATCCACGCATTGGTATGTAACTAGAATATTATATTTGTCGATACTAGTTAATGTTATGGTTTGTTCAATCCAGGTGCATACTCAGCTGGAAGGAGGCAACTGTTGTCAGAGGCGCCATGATGGAGCATCAATCACAAATGAAATGGTTCCGTTGGCTATATATTTACACATCGCGCTATATGTATATCAATTCGATGCGCGAAATAAACCTTTCGGATGTCGAACTGGAAATGCAAATTCATGATAATTAGAAATGGGCAGCGATTATTATGAAATTGTTTTGTTTTGTTTATTTTATTTTTTTTTTTATATAAAAAGTGAAATTAATGAATTGTGAAGAAAACACCAAAAGACAAACTACCTTCTTAAATGAGCGCTTGAACTGAGCGTCTAGCCTATTTTATTTATTTTTTTTTTACACTGACGATTCTACTATAATTATATATTATAAACGTTATCATAACTTACTTTGTATAGTAAGAGCTTTGATCTAGCCAAATTCAACTGCTTTTTGGTACACACGCAAAAAGTAGTTGAACATGAAATGCAATCAATAACTAACCAGGGAACAAGTACTACATATTTTTACACACACATATAAACCGAAAGCAGTCCAGTAATTAGTCACAGATACACACACACACACACACATGCACTCGTACATACCTACATACATATCTTCGGATATTGATTAGTTAGCTCTAAATCTTTGATTTATACACAATATTCAAGAAGAGAGAGCAATGTTCCAACAAGCTTGCAGTCCAATTGTGTAAGATTTATACTAATTTCTGCATTATGATGCTAATTGTTTACGATTATGTTATGTTATGTTTGGATTCTTATGATTAATTTATATATGTTTTTCGTGTGTACATTCGATTCCTTCCTTAGCATACAATTAAATGCACGACTCTCAGCTTAGTTTTTGCGTATGTAAATTTTGTAAAATAGTTTGTTGTAAGCAGCGAAGTACAATAATAATTTTTATATATGTATAACTTATGAACAGGTCGTTAAATAGTCTATATTAAGAGATTCATAGATGCTGAGTAAAAAAGATGTTACATTTTATGTATTTTTTAAACTTGCATAATTCAAAAAAACCAAACTTTTCAATTAAAAATGTTTATGGGCAATTGCAAAACCTAGTGAAATGCAAAGCGATTGGATTAAATTATTTTTTTTATTTTTAAGTTTTTGATTTATTAAGAACACTGCCAATGTGGTTTTTCTCATATTTGGCATAAAGCTACTCAAGTGAACAACAAATATTTTGATTACTCGGTAAATGTTAGTCTTGAAATCGATGAGATTTTTTTCTGGCATGAAGACCAATGTTACTTAATTTGCCATTGACGATAACCTTGCGCAAGCCAACATTGGACTCGTGCAGCGCACACTGGAAGGCTTCTTCCACATTGCCCCATGCGAATACGTGGCCAATAAATTTGTGCATAGGCGCTCGACCAGATTTCATAAGTTGTAATGCCGTTGGATACCTGCAACAAGAGCGTGTATTATCATTAACTATTAACTATGAAATACAGACTTACATATTGGCTGAACGAAAACTTGGCACGAGACGAATATTCTTCATGAGTATATCGAGTGCATTGAAGCTGGCACACTCCGACTCGCACTCGGCCAGGACACAAACACTACATGGCTGCAGTGCCATGACGGCGAGGTTCATGGTCATCGGTGTGATTGCACAGTTGATGGCACAATTTGGCCATTCTTGGAACTTGCAGTAGACCGCTTCGAGGACTTCACCAAACAGTGCATTTGCATCATAATGAATGGTATGGTAGCCCAATTCTCTGTCGATCATCTCCAGCGCGCTGTCCATGGTGCCAGCGATGGTCACCTTTTTAGCACCGATTGCCATCGCGCACATCGCGGCCGAAACGGCCGTTGGAGTCGTGCCAATAATTAGCACATTGCTCGTGGGCGAGATGTCCGCCTTGAAGCAGGCCTGACAGCCCATCGCAAGCGTTTGGGCGAGTGTGCCCTCTTCCATGCTAATGGAGGCGGGCAGGCGATGACACAGATCAGCCGGATGCGTTTGATGGGTCACCAAGAAACCATTATAGATCAAATCGGCGCAAATATTATAGAGGCCCCGTTTGCAATAATCACAAATGCCACAGGATAGCGCCGACTCCATGACAACACGATCACCCACATGCAAATGATGGACACTGCTCCCAACGCGATCCACATACCCGGTGGCATCATGGCCCAGAGTCATGCCCGCAATATCACTATTGGCATTCTCAAACACATGTAAATCGGAGCCGGTGAGTGCAACAGATGCCGTTCTTATGAGCACATCTACAAAAACAGGAAAATAAAAAATTGAATTCATATAACTAAAAAATAGATAAAGAGAAGAGGACCAGAGTCCAACTGCTCACATATATATCTCAATCGATTGTGGATGCATATTTGATCCAGAGCTATAATATAGCATCATCGACACGACTAGAATTATTAATTCTGAATTTAAATTTTGTACACACCGAATGGTCCGAGCGCTGGCAGAGTATGTTCCTCTTTCAATATGTGATAGGATGACGGTATGCGTATGATTTCAGTTTTGGAACATTCGGTTTCCTGCTCCTCTGGCTGCAACTCAGAATAGTTGGAATTGACGCGCTTTCTGCTTGTTGCCGTGTCACAAAGTTGGCGCGTTTGGTTGAGCATCGGTGTGCCCGTGGCTAGAAGCTCAATTCTTTCTACCTTGGGATACAAGTGGGCAGAGTCCAGTTAATGGAAAAATAATTAAAATGATTTTAAATCCTATATACCTTTAGGTTTTTTGGCCTTTCTGCTCTTTTGACCCAGCATACAGATGGCGGGCAGCTTCCTCTTGGGTTTCGTGAACTTCCTGAGCTTGGGTCGCTTACTTTTATCGCATTTCTTGCGCGGAAATGGCACCACGCCACATCGACGTTTCACGGCCTTGGGACATTCCTCCTCAGAATTGCTATAGCAATCGGTGCGAAGACCTTTGCGCGCTTTTATGTCCCTACGCTTTCTTTTGCTGCCTTTGGTTTGGATCGCAGCGCACTTGCTACTTACCTTCTTGCTTTTCTTCTTCTTGCCGTAGCTTCGTTGCACTTGACTGCGGGCAGCCAGCGACTTGATGCCCCACGAGTCCATCTGTGTGCTCGAGGGCATGCCGCCGTAATGTCGCCGCACAAGTGTCGAGTAAATCGTAAAGCGCGGTCTCATCTCTTCAGCTTGAGTCGATGTCGACAGATGACGGGAGTTTGTGATGGAAGTGGCGGCTGTCGAATACTTTTTCTTGCCGGGATCCTTCTTGTCGGCTTTCTTAAACTTGGCGCAAGGGTCCTTCTTTTTCTTGTCGCAAGGGTCCTTCTTCTTCTTGTCGCAAGGATCCTTCTTCTTTTTGTCGCCGCCCTTCTTGAACTTGGCGCATGGGTCCTTCTTCTTTTTGTCGCCACCCTTCTTGAACTTGGCGCAAGGATCCTTCTTCTTTTTGTCGCCACCCTTCTTGAGCTTGGCGCAAGGATCCTTCGTCTTTTTGTCGCCGCTTTTCTTGGCACAAGGGTCCTTCTTCTTCTTGGCGCAAGGATCCTTCTTCTTCTTGGCGCAAGGATCTTTCTTCTTCTTGGCGCAAGGATCCTTCTTCTTTTTGTCGCCACCCTTCTTTAACTTGGCGCAAGGATCCTTCTTCTTTTTCTCGCCACCTTTCTTAGCACAAGGATCCTCCTTCTTTTTCTCGCCACTAGAATCACTCTTTTTGCCAGAAGCCATTATCTCAGTGGTTTTTACAGCTTTCTTTTGTGGTCGCTTGGGCGGCTTGCAGGGATCTTTCTTGCAGGGATCATCGAGCAGGGGGCACTTTTTAGGGCACTTCTTCTTCTTCTTGATAACTGGATACTTGCAACCGTCCTTCAGCATGGGACTAATTTTCATATGCTTCGCAGCCTTGTGGCGCATCAGTGCCATGCGTAAGTGTGATGGTAATTTGGGGCTGGCCGATTTGCTTTCGGGCTGCTGCTGCTCGGATGGAAACCCACTCTCCAATGCCGAGCTGCAAATACTGGCGGCAATGGACGTAACCTTATCATTATAGGCTGGTAGCTGCTCCTCGGTCAGATTCGCTAGGCTGATCTTGTCGGCATCGATCTGCACGGTGCCCTTCAATAGAGCATTGAACATCAGTGGCACTGTGTTCTTGGGTGCATTATCCGGATCAGACTCCACGCGTGTCTCCAGTGAGATCATTGGATTCCTGCCCAAGGCCAGTTCTTCTGTGGCCGCAGCTTGCTGATCGCCATTCAGCATCGCATCGCGCACATTTGACATGTCCATCTCGAAGGACAGATGCATTGAGGCGATGGACATATCGCTCAGTCGCCGACTCAGACTATTTGGCACCTCAATGCTAATTTGACTGATCTCCGAGTCCACGGCCGTAATATTATCTGCTTCTCTCGGCTCGGTAGTGGCATTGATTTCATTTTCCTTGGGATCACCCATGGGCAGTGTTTTTGGCATTGGTTCTGTTTTTGGTTTAGGCATTGGTTTGGGTTGTGTGCTTGACGCATGCTTAGGAATTGGTGCAACAGCCGCAGCAGCATTAGAAAGTGGTGCAACTGCCGGGCTCTGCTGTGGCTGCTTTTGCTGCTGCTGCAACTGAGGTTGTCCAGATCCTACATCGGATGTGGATGCTGGAGTGCCGACAGCATCGACTTCTTGTACATAGCCCTCCATGAAATTGACTTTCTGCACTCCCTGCTTGTCGACAGCTGGTGCTTTTAGTTTGGGGTCCGACTGATTAAAATCCTCGAGCATGCTGTTGGTGAAGGCATCAATCTCGTTGGCGTGCATGCGCAGCTGATTGAGCGCCTCAAGCGTATGTTGCAGACTCTCCGCATCCTGATTGGCCAAGTCGAGCGGCACAATGACAATCTTCAGTTGCTTGCCATCATTGCTCTCTGGCATTATTATGCCAACGGGCACAACATTTGGAGCTAGGGCAGTGTCCTTATTCGGAGTTCCACTGAAACTGATCCGCTTGCGCAGCATATCCACATTGTTCTTTGCATTGAAGACGCTCGCTGCTCGCTGCGCATAGAGCTGGACGTGGATCATCGTTGGCATAGCTGGCAGTAGTTCCAGCATCTGTGACGATCGCCCACAGACGCTACCCGTGCCGAGCTTCTTCCAGTGCCTGCAGCTCCCATGGAACAGGCGATGAGGTCGACAGATCGGCGAACGATATCTTAGACATCGGGATATCTGTGATAAATATGGCGCCATTCGTGTTGATCAATTCTATTATACTTCACTGACAAATTTAGAATTTTTAGAAAGATAAACAAATTTTGATCCGCTTAATTTTGATTTAGAAAAATTTTGTTTACACAAAACGCCACAAACTTAAGAAATGAAAAAAAAAAAAACGGTGTGTGCCGGTTGGCGTGTAGAATCTGAATGAAATATTCTCCATTTGACACAGCCTTGGCCAAAAACCATTGAACTGTATTTCAAAGCACTCTTTGATAGGAATATCTGATTTTTATGAAACTGCTTTTATTTAAATCGTCTATTTTTGGTGTATGCAGTAGACGCAAATATTTTGATGGTTCTTTAAATATCGTGTATTATTTATGCATACAATAAATTGACAATTGACAGTAGATGAGTCCTTTTAGGAGCTTGCACTATTTAAAAATATTGCTAGGACGGAACTATGCATAGTCCATCGGGAACTATGCATATTCGATCTGGAAACGCCGAGGACGTTGAGACTGCTATCAGCAAATCACAAATAAGATGGCTGTAATCCGGACGGACAAGCGTACGTGGCTATATCGATTAGGTAGTTGATCCTGATCAAGAATCTATATAGCTTATGGAATCGGAGATTCTTCCATTTGCCTGTTACACACTTTTGTACAAAATTATTATATCCTTTTATCCATTTTCAATCAGTTTAGGGTAAAGTAAAGCACCGGACAACTGATAAATAACTTACTTCAATATTAAGTACTACTGATTGTCTTAGAACTCTTAAGATTATATTTAAGCTCATGAGAAACAATTACCACAAATAGAAAGCCGATTCATATTAATATATCAGGTACAGACATTTGAAAATATTAAAAACTATGCGAAAATGCTTTCGAAATGAATTTATGGGAATTTCACTGTCGAGTCAAGAAACCGCGTATCCCATAAAAGCGTAGCAGTAATTATTTAGTACTCACCTGTGAAAATTTAGTAAATCCCGTCATAGTTTACATTAATATATAATATTTAGGTCAGCTTAACGCGGTCTGCTTTAAAATGATCAACAATTTGTGCTTTTCCAAAACTGAAAATTTTAGTTCTTGTGTGTGTAAAAAATTTGCGAATGTTTATTTACTTTATTTAATCATTACACTAAAAATCTGGAATTTTATTTTTTTTTTTCAGTATGTGTTTTCGGAGAGATGTGTTTTCGGATTGCCATCAAAGATTTTGCTTTTACAAAAGCTTCCAAGGCCTACTACGAAAAGTCGCTTTGAAGATCAAAAACAAAAAACAATTTCGATTTGATTTTCATATTGCAATTGATAAGCCAAAGATATAAATTACTGGCAGCATAATATCGATTCTCGAATTCAATGAATTAGATTTTTGCAGCAAATTAAATAAATTCGAGAAACAATTGTCTGCACACTTGCCGCATATTAATTAATTTTTTATTGGCTACCTTCAAATTCCACATTGTATTATTTTTTTTTGGGCTGCCCATTGGCCACTCAGTCAGTCAGTTAGTGCTCAGTTGTCGTTGTAAACGCTTCGGACAGCGTTTTCAATTTGAATCCGAGTTATTTATTTATATATCTGTTTATATATATAGTGTATAACATTGACAATGTCGCGGTTATCTCGCTCCACACATAAATCAATAAGTATTTTGATGTTACTGCATGTAAGCGTGTTTTGGCATTGGTTAAAGTATTGACATACTAAAATGGAAATAAAATTTGTATAATATTACAAATAAATAGGCCAACCATAACTTCAAAGAGAAAATCATTATTGGGTTGTGATCCAAGTAACTGAATGAATTAATAATCGCGCTTGCTCAATGATTGTCTTGACAATCAGCGAACCAAATGCAAATTGGGAATATTGATTGTTTTATCAATGAAATTTTGACTGTGATAGTTACATTGAACACATAATTAATCCTTCAAGATCTTACACATTTTATTATAAAAATAAAAAACAGAAGGGAACGGTAATCTTTGGCATGTGAAAGAGATCGCAGTTAATCTGCTGACATCTTCATTTGCGAGGTCCAAATATTATGCTTATCGCTTTTAAACAACCTCAGATTTTCGAACGATTGCTCTATGATTTATTTATATAGATATAGGGGTCCAATCCAGTCGGGAGTCGAGCGAGGGAAGCAAAAAGACAAGTCTGTCCTTATTTCCTACACCGATTTTTAAATAAGTTGGACTTCCTAAGTTTCAAGGCTATCTTGATGGAACTTGGCATATATCCAAATTGACAGATAGACTATATCAATTTGACTTTTGATGTTCACTAAGAATATGTGCAATTTGTGGCGTTGATTAAGTCTTCTAAATATACGAAAATATTAAATATTAATACTCTCTACAGGGTTTATTATAATGGAACTTCAAGCAGACTTAATGGTTATAAATAATATAATAATAATAATAATGTTCACATCTTCGGTTTTATATATATGCATTCAACTAGATAACTACATATTCTTTCAAGAATTGTTGGAATTTTCAACTTTTTTGTAATTTCCAGAAATTTTTTCACTTTTGCTTTCACGCTTCCGTTTTTTTTTTGTCAAAATTTTCGTATACTTAATATTTTCAATACTTAGCCTTATTGGGCGTACATTGAGCAATCACTTTGAAAGACCTTGAATGTTGTTTGCTGGGCATTATAGAATCATTTGAATGTCTCTAGGGGCAGAAAGCCATCTCATTAAGGCTCGTCGCGTGTTGTTCTTTTTTAGTTTTATTTTTTGGAGAGCGATTGCTCTGGCATACGGATTGGCTAATTATAGAAATTTGTGGATATGCTTTATGGTCAGTCATTAATCTGGAAGTAATAATTGCCATTTTCATTTCGTTCACTCATTCCTATGCAGTTCGTGTGGCTGACGACGTTGCCAGGAAGCACAGCAAAGCCAGCGGTGTCCACAACTCAGCCCGCCTCATCTAATACGCACATTGTGAGCTTTGTGAATGGAAAGCGTGGATTGCGTCCACACGATGAGTTCGACTTTGAGCGCAACGAGGCGGAGTCCATCAACTCGGTGCATGTGCAACAGCTCTTCGGCAGTCTGTTGCAGTTGCAGGCTGCAGCCGACAACAACAAGACCCTTGACACGGACGATGCGCCAGTGAGTGAGCGCAATACGCTGGACGATGAGCTCAGCCTGGATGCGATGGTCAGTGATGAGCAGCATGAGAGCTCCACGGAATACCCAGATGCCTGGCATCGCATCAAGTTGGCCATACCCGTACTGGAGCCAGTCAAGCATCTCATAAATGCTGTCGGAGGTGGCGATGTGAATGATACGCATGTCCGTACAAATTCGCATCGTTTGATTGGGCACATGGGTGTGCATCATGCACCGCATAGCAACAATACGTCGCCGGCCATTGAAACGGAGGAGGATCGCGAGGAGGCCATCGATAGCACCGGCTTCGATCTACTCGAAACTCTGGGCTCAGCGGGCACCGTTCTATGGGGCATGCTACAGAATCTGCGCAGATTGTTTGCGGCCAGTGCGGGAAATGCGAGCACAGCTTTCTCGGGTGGCGGCGGTGGCGGTGGAGCCGGTGGCGGTGGTGGAGGCCGCGGTTGAATTTTATGAAGCTGCTGCTGGGACTGGGTGTGGTCTTGTGTTCTGTGATTAATATTAGCGCTTAGCTCTGGGCTTTCAATGCTTTATTTTATATAATTACTAATTTGAAATATACGAAAATAAAAAAAAAATAAAACCATTTACAATATTTTTAATTACAAACTTCAATTGCGCTTTCCCAGAATGCAGATGAATTCTTTCATCTGCTTTTGGCGCCAGCGCATATTCAGTTTCACCTGCTCCAAGGCACGTCGCAAGCTGCGACCCGATCTCTGCTGCAGCTCCTGGTGCGTATTGATGAACACCATCAACTGGCGATAACCCATCGCGCAGCTTGTCTGCTGAGCTATTTGGATGAACATGCCGACCAATTCCCTTGTGTTCGAACGGTAGCTTCAAGCAAAACGATTAGTTATGATTATTGGTTAAAGTTAAGTTAAAATTAGAAGCTTAAAAATTAGAATTGTTCATTTTAGAATTGTCATAGTTAAAGCATTCGAAATTGCTATAGTTGATAAAAAAAGGCAGTTCCAAGGGAAAGCACATAGATATTACAATATATTTATATATTGTTGAAGACGGGCTACTTCAAGTATTTTATGTATACAATTTTTAAAGTATGCATTTCAAACTAACATTTTAATTCTGCGCTGTATTTTCAAAGTAGAAATTGGCTTTCTTCAGCTATTATTTTCATGTATCAGTATTAAAATAATAATCTTAAAGCAGCAATTTAGACTTACATTCTTGACTCTTAAGTCACTATTCCAATGGGAATTAAGAGATAGATTCATTAAAGAAAAGTCATAGTTCTCTTTGTAGAAATGGAACTAAGGCTAAATTTTATACACCAAAATTGCTTTGTTCCATTGTTTCAACAATACGAGTTTTGAAAATTCTTTTTTCTACAACTTTCTAATTTTCGAGCGATCAATTGAAATTGGCACAATTAATGTGCAAAAACACTTACTAGGCGTTGAGTAACTTGAATTTGTGCAAAAAGAAATCCTTTGTTATGTGAAAGCCCACATGGTTGCGCACAATGGCGCCAAAGATCTGGGAAGCATCCTGTTTGCGTATGAAGGACTTCTCATGGTAGATTATATTCAGGTAGCGCTCGAGCAGGGACACCTTGTGGCTGCAACCGAGTGCCAGGAGTATCTGCCGCTGCTCACTGGCCACCCCAGTGCTGCGATATCGTTGCCACAGAAAGTTCCAATCCTCGTCATCGCCATGCCGTATGGCTGTGCAGTAGACAACTGATCTTAGATCCTGCGGCACTGGATTTGTCTCGTCCGGTTCGTCGCAGATAAGCCAGCGATGATAGTATCTTAAAGCGTGCTCCACGCAATCCTCCTGTTTCAGGCGACACGCCCACTTGGTGATCAACACCTTGTGGGCCACGTGGTGATGACCTTCCGTATCCTTATGCATGCCCTCCAGCTGGCCATATATGGGCTCCAGTAAATACTGCATAAATTGCTGGGTTGAATTCGATTTTTTTAAAAAGATAGAAAATTAAAATTTGATTTAAAATTATATAAATAATAATAAATTAAAATTATTTGACTACGCAATTTTTTGTTTTCAAAAAATTCTTAAAATTATTAAAGACTTTTTTCTGTTTTTCAGAAATATACTTTTTATTAATAGAAAATATTTCTAACAGTCGACAATTATCCATTATCTGAAAAAAACCCTTAACAAAATTGTACTTAAATCGTACTCTTGACAGCAGTCAGTCAGAATTCGTGAATCATTAAAAACAAGAGAGAATATTGAAGTCGAGTGAGCTCGACTACGAGATACCCTGGGTGTTTCTAATATTGTATGCATGTGCATATTATATATCAATTGGTCGGCTCTGACTTTAAAATGTTGTTCTTATTGCTATCGGCAATCGATTTGTATCGATATACGAGAGACTGTGGCAGTTATAGATAAAATAAAATAAACTTGAGAAAAGCTTGTTCAAATAGACAGATGGACAAACAGAGGACAGACAGAGATACATTTACACAAATTCATTATAACCTTTTCAGAGCTCTGCTCCTCTCACCTGAAATTCCGGAAATTGTTTGGTTTGTCGGACAATGCGATAAATCGCATTTAGTTGATCTAATGCGGCACGCCATGGCATATAATCCGGCTCGTGCCTCAGGTAAGACAGCAGCTCCACGGCCATTTCATAGGGCAGCAGGCCACTCCAGGCGAATGCCATGGAGTCATCTATCAGTTGAGCTCGATTCATGACGTGAATGCGCTTGAAATCTTTGCTGAGCAGCGACTTGATGATCAGCTCCCAATTGGCGATGTCGTAGTTGACGCGATATGGTGTTGCCACCTGCACATTGAGGATCAGCCACTCGTTCTCGCCGGGTAGATCCTGGAGTTTCAGTGGCAATGCCTCGTGCTGCTCGGTGCAACGCAGAAAGGCACGCGACTCGGTTGCAACGAAATTGGATAGACAATCGGTGGCATAGCTGATGGGCACAAGCCAACAGGACTCATCTGTCGCTGGTTGATCTAGATTGGCAATTTGAATGAGATATCGTCGCTGGGTTATCGTTGCCGTTCTCATATCATACTGACGCTGCACATTAATTAGGGGTATGCCCTTCTGCAGGGTCCACGTGTCCATCATGGTCTGCACATCGACATCCTCGACAATGCTGCCACACTGATGCGCTGCCTCCGTCAGGGCATGCCACAAATCCTCCTGTTTGGCATTGCCAAAGGCATGCTTGACCAGATAACAATTGAGACCGCGTCGAAATGCCACATCGCCAATGAGCATGTGCATCATTCGTATGATGACTGCACCCTTCCGATAAGTGATGGCATCGAAGAGTTCCGTTATTTGACTGGCCCGGTTCACCGCCTGATGGATCGGTCGAGTATTGCAATAGCCATCCGTGTTGAGCACCGCGAGGACATTGTCCAATGACTCCTCCTCGTAGGCATGCCACTTGCGGCATATCTTCTCCATGACCAACGTCGCCATATATGTGGCGAATCCCTCATTCAGCCAGAGATCATTCCACCATTCCATTGTGACCAGATTGCCAAACCACTGATGAGCCACTTCGTGTGCAATTATATTCGCCACGTGCTGTTTGTCCAAGTCCGATGAGTCAGCCTCGTCATAAAACAAAGACGCTTCCCGAAACGTGATCAATCCCCAGTTCTCCATGGCGCCCGCATTGAAATCGGGCACAGCTAGCAGATCCATTTTGGGCAACGGATATTCAATGTCAAACATATCCTCAAAGTACGAAAGTATCCTTGGACCAGTCTCGGCCGCATATCTGCACTGTTTAATGGCAGAGGAACGCGACCAGGTCGTGAAACTCAATTGGTACTTCTTGGTCCGCGAGGCATAGCCCTTGAAGTCGTTGATGCTGTACGCCACCAGATAGGTGGACATCAGCTCCGTCTGCTTGAATATGCTCCACACCCAGTTCTTGCGTTCACATCTGTAAGTCTTAAGCAAATTTATTTCAAAAACACTCGCAAACTCAAAACTCTTTTTAAGTGGACTTATTCAAAATAGTCATAGAAATTTCGAATTATATATTTGTGGGCCTCTTCAAAATATGCTACGAAAACTAAAATGTTTTTTATACTAAAACTCAAATTTGGTCAGATTCTTCCATTATGTTTGCCTGAATTATCTAATACCCTTTGATTTTTTATAAGAAACGTCGCTTTTAGTCAATCTCTACTGTACTTACATTGGAATCTTCTGATTGATGGGCATATTGCTGAGTGCATTGTATTTGGAGTGATGGCCCAGGGTTATATTAAAGGTCGCCTTCAAGGCGGGCTCATCGAAACAGGGAAAAGCCGAACGAGCATCCGCAGGCTCAAATTGAGTAATCGACATGAATCTGAAGAGAAATACGCATATATATAGACAGATATATAAATAGAGATGTGTGTGTAATTGTTGCTTACTTTTTGGAGCAGTTGTCTTGATACGAACTGGCATAGTAACCGGACATAGAGCGGCCCAATCTTCCCCAGAATTGTAGGCGCAATAGAAAACGCTGTCCCCGCTGCAGATCTGCATCCAAATGAAGTATGTAGAAATCATATCTAAAATTGCGTTCGATGTCTCGAATATCAATCAGTTCGTGGCAATCCGGCTTTATGCGCTTCAATCGTGTCCCATTCTTGACAATATTCAAATGGGCTCCGGCATGTAAAGTGATATTTCCGGTGGATTGCAAAACGTGAATTTGTATTTCGACGTCGCCCGTGAAGAACTGGCGGCTGGCTTCTTCCAGATGTGTCATGATGCGCAGGTTGTAGTGTTGCGGTCTGACGGCGCTTGGCAAGCGATAATAATCGTAGCTGGCGTTGCAAAAAGTTGCAAGTAGAACGCTGAACAGCAGAAAACAGCGCATTTCAAGTCTGGCGCTCAACGTATTTTTTTTCGATTTAAAACTCACAGCAGAGCGTTGCCATATTTCTGAATTAAGTACAGACTGTTAATGTTATTGTAATTTTGCAGCAACAGCGGCGTACCAGCTGTTAGATGTCATCGATATTCGATGTCGAGCTACGGGCACTGTTAACTAACATTAACAGCTGTGTTAAATGCCAGCAGGTTGGCAGTCCAAGTACGCGCTTATTTGTTTTCCTTTTAGTCAGTTTATCCGCCGCTGCTGCTGAAATTGGATGTGCTGGATGGCATCACGCATGTTGCTGTCATTAAATATTAAAACATTTACACGCAAGTTGCTTAACAATTTAAACAAATTGCACAACAATTGAATGCGTTAAGTGTTATGCATATTGTGATTGTGATTAGGTTATGAATTGTGTGTGCAAAACTTACGCGCGCCTTTTTGCACTTAGTGCGAATGTGTGGCACAAAGCAGAAGACACGCTGAATGAGCGTGCAAACGCTGAGAATATGCAAAAAATGTAAATAAATAAATATAAGCTAGCCGCTAATTGTTTATAATATTAAAGTACGTTTAGAATGTCCAGAAATAAGTGTATTTAGTGAATTAGCCAAGGCAATTGGCCAGCAAACAGGCAAATTGGCCAAAAAACGATGTTGCAACATGAAAGGCGAACAGCTGTTTTTGCCTGTCTCTCTCGCTCTCGCTTTCACTCTATCTCTCGCTCTGCTTCTTCTACTCGTTTGTTTTTGTTGTGTTGTGTTTTAAGTTTATCGCTGCGTGTTTGTTTATAATTTCTTAGAATGTTTTTACATTAGGTTTTGTTTTGTGTTTTTGGGCACAGCGTGCGCCACTTTTGACGTCAACCGACAGATGCCGCTGCGACTGCGGCGCCGGCAGAGAAAGTCGCTTACAAGTTGCCCAGATAATCAGTTAAATAAATAAACAATAATGTTAAAAACAATTTGGGAATCGAATTTGAGAAATAGCTTGATATATTCAGTGTAGTATTAACGTTAACATATTAACTACAAATATTATTAAATGTTGGCAACTTGATTGGCGCAGTTAATACTCCCAATTAAAAAATTGTTGAATTCGAATAAGAATGTTTGTCAAATTCAAATGTAAATGTTGGCAACATGCTGCGGCGTTTTATTTTTACAGTTTTTATAGCGCGGGTTGGCGAAACTGCCAACTCATTTTATTTACTTGCTGTTTATTGGCACAACAGCCGCAACAACAACAACCACAGCTCGTAAACATATGCAAACGCACACACATTTTACATTTGTGCGGAAATTGAGAGCAGCCCACAAGAAGCAAGCTGACGCTGACGTCGCCTGGGCGTCAAACAGACTGCGACTGCAAACGGAGCAGCAGCAGTAATAGCAGCAGCCTCTTTTTTTGCGGCTACTGTTTAATGTTTTTCTATCGTATTTGTATTGTGTCAATTTTTGTGATTTATGTACATTATCTTTGCTCAGATTGTGCCTACACATACATGTATTTATTTATGCATGTGTGTGTGTGTGTGTGTATTTGATTTCTTGCTTTGCTTAACTGGCCAACAACATGTTTATTATTCTATATTCGATTTTCTATATTGAGTTTGTTATGTTAACAAATTTTACTTTTGCCGGCATTTCTTTTTTAATTTTTTCACTTTTTGCTTTTGACACTTGTTTATTGCTTGCCAGTTGCTAACAGTTTAGTGTAAATTATTTAGCTGTTTTGTTTACTTTTACTTAACAGACTTGTGTGTATATTATTAATTTGCATTATTCAGTTTTCTTCATTGTTTTTAGTATTCTTTTTTATACAATTAGTCTTATCAGTCACACGAAAAAGAAATGCTTCTTCTTAATTGGTGTCATTTGATTTTATTGATATCTTATCAGCTACTGTCTGTGTAGTTTGTGTTTATTTATTAGAGTGAAAATGCTATGATAATGAAATTGTATTATAACCGGATTGATATTAGCTAATGCAGTATCTAATTTAAAGCTAGCTTTTCTTAAGCTTTAATCGATAACAGTTCAAAATGTAACTCACAATTCCCAGTGAGTTAGTTTATGCCCCGCTCATAACTTGAAAGACTTGTTTGGTTATTTTATTAACCTTTTAGTTGCTGCTAATTTGACACTTGGAGATAAGAGTTGACTAATTATTGTCTGCTTCTTTAAGCATGTGGCATTATATTATATTATTCTATTCTTATCTCCTAGTCGCTCATAAATATCACAGCAGACAATCAAAGTATATGCATAAGAATATTAAAGCACTTATTAAATAAATTATTTCAAAAAACTTATTACAAATTTTCAGTTATTTCATTCTCGTTTTTCTTTGCAGCTAAACTTTTGATAAGCGGTAAATTATTTGACGCTGTAATGGGCTGCCGCAAATGAGCTATAGATGGCGCCTTTTCGTATTATCGGACAATGACTGGGCGACATTTGTTGGCGATGAAACGCCGTTCGAGGTCGTTTTTAGTGGGCAGGAAATACATGTAAATTAAAAAAAAAAACAAACAAACAATTGTGGCTCTATGGAACATGCCCGTGGATATGCATAAGAACGTCTCCGTACAAGTTGATAGTGATTTTGCTTTATTACTACCCGGCGGTGTTTATGAGATCAAGAAAATGGAACCACGCTCCAAAATACGAACAATTATTGTGTTTTGCCTATTTTTAGCCATTGCGGGCATCATCGGATTCGGCTACTTCTGTCAAGATCAGGTGAGTGCTTTATATATCGATTATCGATAAGCATCTAATCGAAATTCCTTCGAAGCACATCACATAAATTAATTTTTTTTCGTTTGTTTTTTTTGTTTTTCGTCTGGCGCCAATGCAAATCAGACAACAACGGTTAAATTTCATAATTTATTTTGCTCTTTGCATTTAATTAAAAATTTTTTTTGTCACAAAATCGATTCTTGGCATTTTTTATTGTGTCGCCAAAATAAAAAAAAACACGTTCTGGCAAAAAACCATCAATTTATTATTCTCGGTTTCGCTCGCGGATTACACAAATCATGGAAACCATTCTCTCAGTTTGAAGCGCTTTTTTGTATTTGTTTTTGTATTAAGCAAAAAAAAAACAAAAAATATTTTTTTGTTTACATTGTATTTGCCTTGGTGTATTTCTTTGAGAATATATTGCCACAGTAAACTTTCGATTCTATTGGATATACCCATAAGTCCAAAATTGACCCAAATATTAAAAAACTTAAACTCACCGCCAGCGATATTTATTATGTTTTGCGCCATGTATATTCATAGTTTTTAGCTGGTTTAATATTTCTAAAATATTTGCTGCTAAAATTTGTTGTTAATATTTATTGAATAGCTTTGATTTGAATATCCCTAAAATGCTCGTAAAATAAAATATCTTGTAATGAACTGTTAACACCGAGATCTGATTGATAAACGTCCAATATGTCGAAGTCATTCAAAAATTTGACGGCTTTCATGAGTGAGGCGCGTAGTTCACTGTTCACATTTCATCGAAATCATATCCCGAGCAACCAAAAAAAAAAAAAGAATGCATTAAACAGAGCCCCCGGGACGCATACATTCTGAGCTCATATCTGGCTATCCATCAGTTTACGGCTACATAAATGTATCTATGTATTTAGACGCACACAGGGGTGCGTCTAAATTACCAATTATTCGTCGTGTCAGGTCATCTCTAATATTAGAGTCCATAAATTCATTAGACGAGCTCATAAATTTTGAAATGCGCGCCCGTTTTATGCGATGCAATTTCATTAAGTTGACGCGCGTCTTTATTTCTTTTCTAAACTGTAGAATGGTATCTGTACTTACTTGGGAGTCTGCCCCGACTAAGATACACCCGTATCCTATGGAAAATATTTAAAAGCGCATATATGTTGTTAAATATAACGACACACAAACTTGAATAACATTTCAAAGTTCTGAAATAATTTTCAAATGCCCATTTTCGAAAAAGCTGAACTGAACTGAACAAAACCGCACCCATACATACTGTATCTGCCCCAAAATACCAAATATACTCATATAAAAAAAAAATCCTGAACTCATATGTCTAGTTTATCTAAATATATGTGCCATGTGTATAAAATTGAGATCGGTGGGCACGTGTGTGTTTCCTTTTGGAAAATGAGTTCAATGCCAAATTATATAGTACATTTATTTCAAAAATTGATTCCATATCATTTGGCCACCACTCAATGCTTATCAACGCAATTCTATTTTCGTATTCTATTTTGCGAAAAATATTTGTAGGTTGTGTAGCAATTTTCATTTAGCTAATTTGCAATCATGTTCTCAACAAGCCCACATTGGATGTGGATATTCATACACTCTACAAAAATATCACTCTGAATTTCAGAAAATCGACATACTTTCGGCACAAAGCTTAACTCAGCTTATCATGTTGAATATATCGTATATTTTGAATATAGTATATTTCTTAAACGAAAGTTTGTTTCTTTATCAAAATCAGAATTACTCTATTTTAAATTTCCTTCGTATATCTAGAAATTATTCCTAAAAGCAAGAATAAATTTCTAGTTTTCAGGGTGGTTTTCTAAATTGCAGGGCGACTTTTTTTCCGAGTGCAGGCAGTTCTTGTAGCACTAATAGCAAAATTGAAATGGTGAGCAAAGTGACATTAATTGGGCACAGCTGCCAGTTGGGGTAAAACATGCGATCTTCAGAACGAACACTCCTGCTATGGTTTTTTGTCTTGTTGTTTTTGTGTGGTGTTTGTGTGTTGTTTGTGTGTTGTTTGTGTAACCAGCGAGACAACATGGCAGACACTGGCCACGCCCAGCACTTGGAATGAGATATATACTTTCAAAAATAGCTTAATTAGTGACGCGTTACGACAAATGAAAAGTGTAGCGAAATAAATGAAATGAAAATGAAAATCATGAATTGCGTGGGCGCGTTGCGTGTCCGACAAAAAACAAACAATAGCGACACAAATTACTCCATTTTATGATAATATTTATATTTAGAGATTGGCATTGTATAAGCTATGATTAACCCCAAGTATAAAAATATTTAATTTTATTTTATTTGCAGTTTAGTGCTATGTTCATATTGTGTTGAGTGTCAGCTTATTTTTAAAAATAGTCATTTTACTTTTTGACTCTTATATTTGTTTATTTTGGTGAACACTTTAAGCTAACTTAGATTAACGAGCAGTAGAAGTTAAGGCCGTCAGTTCGATGCTTGTCTGCTTTTGTTTAAGATTATTATATTATTTATATATTTTCGAAGAAGCATTTCTAATATAAGATTAGTGGGTTGTGGTTGGTGGTTGGAGCAAGAAGGATTATGGGATTGATGTTGATGATGGAGTAGAAAGCTTAGCAGTATTTTATAATAGTTTCAATATTATTTCTTTGGGCTATTTCGCAAGGGACAAATGTTTCTGAGGCTTTTATCTAGGCAGCCAGCGTTTATTAAATTAGTATTTCCCATGCGGTTTCTGTTGATAGTTAGTTGTTGACTTCTGTGAAGATTATTATTGGGATATACTTTGAGGGGTTGTTGTTCATCAGCTGATGGCAATTTGAAGTTTTTTCTTTGAGTTCGTTTTGTTCCTCATTGAAATATATTCAATTTAATAACTAATATTATTTTACTGTCACCAGTTATAAATGGAATGCAGTTTGTTGGTTTCATTCTTGATTACAGTTTCCTTTTGAGTTATGCATAATTAGTTAACATTTCTATAGAAATCGAAGTGCCCAACTTAAGCTCACTTTTGTAGGGCAGCAAAAATGTGTTAAAAACTTATCAGACAATAAACTTACAAACAAAATTGAACGCATTTAGTCGGAATATTCATTAGTTCGATGTCACAACTTGGGCTGATCTTTTATTCCCATATTTCCATATATTCAAATATCTACGTAGTAAACGTCAAGCGAGCCAAATAAAAATGACAGAGAAAAACAGAATTCGGCACGTTGAATATTTGTATTTATTTTGGTGCTAATGCGTCTTTTGTTGTTGTTATTGTTAATTTTTGTGTTGTGTTGTTTTGAGTTGTTTTCATTGTAAATTGTAGCTGGAAGAGAGGTGTACAATAATACAAATGTTGAAGTAAAGCTTCACAGACCAAATTTCAATAATGCAAATGTATCTCTAAACTGTATAATTAAGTTTCCTTTCGCTTTTATCTATTCACTTAATTCGAGCATAGTTTATGTATTTATATATTTATTGCTTGTGGTTGGTTTATTGACCACCATATAAATAATGGCAACGGTTTTGTAATTTTTTGACCAAATTTCCGGCAAGCAAATGTGAAACTATAAGTATTTATGACTTTGTTGTTTTTAGTACTGCTTCTTGCCTTCAATAAAATGTTGGGTGTGTTTCTCTCCATTTTGTGATATATGCGAGTTCATAATTTAAATGGTTTGTTTTGTTCGCTGCCCTTCTTTTTAACAACCATCCGGTTACAAAACAAAGTTTTTCTTTTTAAAGTACTTACACTCATAGAGATGTCGAACTTTCTATGTGTATTTGTGTGTGTTTTTTGTAGGGCGCTAGTTTCCGATATTTATTACGAATTTATTGGTCTATTATAGCGTAACAAACACTTGTCCTATATAGTCCTAAAAACACGCAACTGGATTAAGTTTGATCATTAAAAGAACTTCTTGCAACCACGGCAGCCAATGAACATAATGTTTGGGTTTCTTTATCTCTCTCTTCAAGTATTTTATTAGCGTGGATTTGGTTTATGATCGTGCCATTTTATGGCCATGTTGGATTTGCTTTTAATATCTATTTGTTGTTTTGATTTTTTGTCAACGTTTTTACGAAGATGATCCGCACTTTAATCAATTTAATGGTGTGCTGGATTAACACTTAAGCGAGATATCGTTCCCAACAATGTAAACAGAATCGTTAGTTAAAAAAACTCTGTCGCTAGAACGATGAGCAACTATATGAAATCAAACAAAGAGTTTTCCTTCTATTCCAATGTGTTAAAAGTATTGTATCCAACAATATAATATAGAAAATATTATGTTAACACATTCAGGACCGAATTAATTTTGCTTTTGACTCAAAAAATTAGTTTTTTTACAACTTAACCTTAGCTGCTTACAACAATGCAATATTTCACACTAGATTTATTTGCTTTCAAATGTAAACCATAATTTTACCACACTGTTTCTAGAGAATATGAAAACCCCGCCTTAATTGCCGCCAAACCACATAGTGAAGATTGTTAATGCATCGATTTCAACTGCGATTCAAATGAAATAACGACTGTGATTTATCGTTTGGTTTACGTTTATAATTTGTAAATGATACTTAAGAGTGAGTTCTCAGGTTTCTCAGCTTAATTTATACACGTGTAACGCTGACTGTGTGGCTGGCCTTGTAATTCGCAATTGGTTGAAACCGCTGACATTCTATTAAGAATAATTGTTGCGTGTTGTTGAATAATTGCTCGGCATTCCAGTAATTTGCAGTAGTTAACACTCTGTCAATATAAAACTCGAGTGATCAAGCAATTATCAACAATATACTATTCATGTGATATCTTTATTATCATCCTAACGACCTGTAACGTAAAACCAGTGGCTCAAAAGCAGGAACAACAACAAAGAAACCTACATCAAATCAAAACCAATTAAACTATCAGCAAATCTGAAATATGTATATATATATACATATGTACAAAGCAAATGTGCAGAAGCGAAAGAAGTTGGCAAAAAGGTTGGGGGAGCGGTGGAGGGTCGAGCAGCAAAAACCGCACATGTCATTAGCCAGCAGACGCGTGTCAGCGGCACTTTAATGTGGTACCATCCACTCCTCTAACAATGGACCACATGAATTTCAGATTAGTGCTCCGGCTTTTTCTCTTTTTTCCTTCGTCTTTTTTTTTTTAAAGATCCAAATCCCAAAGACAATGGGGGGTACAAATGATTTTTGAATGAGATCAACGAACATTATTCACGCCTATTTAAAGTTGATTCGTGCACAAGAAATCATTGATATGGAACGGCACGAGTGAGAGTGAGATGTAGAGCGATGCGCTATTTCGTTCAGACTTTGATGTTAATTCATAATATCCGTCTGGCACAAATTAGCCAACAGGCCAAAGCGTCCCGGTTAGCCGACCCTGTCCTCAGACCTCAGAATTCCGCTTTAGTTTTTTTTTTAACGCTTTTTTTTTTGTTTGATAAAACTTTTCTGATAGCTTTCGGACAGTTTGATTGTTGTTGTTGCTTTTAAGGCTGGGCCAACGTCTGGTGCATGTATAAAAACTGGTTTTCGTTTATCTATCAGGTTATAATTATGTGTGTGTGTGTGTGTGTGTGTGTGTGTGTGTGTGTGTGTGTGAGTGTGCAAGTGTATCTCGCATACGCTGTACAATGTGACTTCAATCACTATGTTATGCGACTTGATAGTTCTTAGATTAAAAATGTATGCCTATTTGAACCATTAACAAATACTCGGCACTTAAAAGCAACTAATTATTTATTTGTTTAATTTTCTGGTCCAAAAATTTCCTTACACCTAAAGTAGCAGTTTGATCTTCTTAAGTTAGAGCATTCGTTCGACACCAATTTCAAATTGATTTATTATTATTATTTTTTTTTAAATACTCAGAGAGTTATTTTCATACTCAAAGAGTAATCGTTTATGTATTTCTTTTTATTTAGCCAACAAATTTATTTTCACCTAATAAGATAGAGCATTCAATGGCAACCAGTTTCGTATTGTTTTTATTGTTTTTTATTATTGAATGTCTGGCGGTCTCAGGTTTTGAAAGCATTGTAAGCCGATAGTCGTTTATGAGCTTTAATGGCAATGCAGGTAGAAGAAGATGCCTTTATCTTTTATGCCTTTAGGGGTAGTTCATCAAAGAGGATCAAACGTTTGGCAGCGGCATCATCTACATAACAGTTTAGGTTGACTAAATGGCAAATGGCCTGGTCAAATGATACCTGGGCTGGGTACGCGAAAAGTTAAAAGCATGCTTCACAGCCTAATGGATATGACTAATTGGGTGGTATTATATATCCAAATTAAACAATTTGCTATTTGATATCTTATTTTTGGCATAAATAAAGAGGTTTTTTCAATATTCTTATTTTGTTGTATTTCGTGTTTAATTGGTTTGCCATAAATTTGTAATTTAGCAATTTGTCCTTCTGCATAAATAATAATCTAATGTGTGCAATTTATGCGGCAGCTGCGCCCGTTTTCCACAATCTGCGTTTCATTTTACTACAATTGGCAATTACAAATTCAATTCCAAATGTTTTATAAAATGCAATTAGCGTTTTGTAATTCTAATTTCTAATTGGTAGCATTTGGTTCAGGTTTTTGTGTTTCTGCTGCCGCTGCATCAAGTGCATTTAAGCCACGGGTAATTTCATTTATTTGGCAGTTTACAAATTTTTTTAAACATTGGCGCCTTATGGGTAATGTCTGTGTGTTGAAAGTGTGTGGGAAATTTATTAAATATTTTAGTCATAATTGTAAGAAATAATTTCAATATTCCAACGATTGCAAAATGAGTGAAGTTGTAGAGTAACGAAATAGAGTAAAGAAATATGCAAGACATCAAATGAGGAAAAGAAAATATTATTCGATTTATATCAATGAAATAAAGAGAAGAATATGAATTACTGTATAGATTAAAGAACCTTTGCAACCATTATTAAATTCCTAGATTGTTTTATTTAGGAAGTAGAACTAAAATTTTGTTTTGTTGTTTGAATCGTAATTGAAATATGCTTACCATGATTTAGCAGCACATTACTGTTACACTTATAAGACTAATGAACTCAAATAACATGCGAAACTTTAAAATTTCTCCATCGGGCTATTTAAAAATTGTACAAGTTGTGCAATAAGCATCCAATTAAAAGTTTTTCACACAATTGCCAGCCTGACAGCCAGTTAGCCAGTCAGAAAGTCAGCCAGACGAACAACAGCAACAACAACAACAACAACAACAACAACACTAGACAAACCAGCCAGACGAAAAGTCGGTCTAACAATGATATAGTTCTGTGGTCGAATAGAGCAAAGAGGCCAACAACAATGACAACGGCAGCAATTCTATGAATAACTTTATACTGTCGCCTATCTAACGAGCTGCGAAAATGTGAGGCATATTATAGGGTATATACATGTGTATATATATATATATATATATAAGTATGAGGGTGTGTCGGGGGGTTGGCTTTGGCGGATAAAGGATTTCCGCTTGGTTGCTTGAAATATGAGCAGATTTCGACAATGATGTTGAGGAAAAACCGTCTCACAATTTATGATGCAGTGGAAAATGTGTTATATTTCTTCTTATTATTATGATGATAATCAACAGACATTATCATCAGACGGTACGCATCATAATTACAATAAGTGAGTGAGTGTCGGTGAGGGGTAGGTCGGGGCGGAGCGTGGCGTGGCGTGGCGTGGCGTGGAACTCTCTTCTAAATATAGCCAAAGCCAAAGCCGATGTGACAATGTGAGAGGCGTGCTTGGATTTCGCAATTGCAATACGACTGCTAACTACATATAATACGATTTTATGGTTATGGTTTTTGCTCTTGCTACTCTTAAGTGGTGAAAGAACAGGAAGAAGAAGCAGCAGCAGCAGCAGAAGTTGTCGAATCTTTTTATTTTTATTTTTCGGGATATCAACTTACGTCGAGGCGTCGCGCCAGTCGGCCCGTCGCGACATTGAATGAATGTCTTATGGCTTATGGCTCATGTCTGCGCTTAAAATCTCAACCGACCTAAAACATACCCCTGCCACCCCCACAGGGGCTATCAGCCTGCCTGGCCCCTTTAGCTGTACAATACATCAGGGCCTAACATTGTTTTGCACTTGGCTGACAGCTCGCTGCTTGAAGTATTTTCCAGTTTGCTCACGTATTAATTGCTCGAGTGGAAACGACGACAGCAGCAGCAGCAGCCAAATACAAAAAAAAAAAAAAAAAAACGTTGAGGAAAGGAAAAGAGAATAAAACAGTAAAGCTATCGACCGAAACATGTTTTGCTGATGTTTTTTGATGTTTTCTTTCTTTTCCCCCATCTATATTTCTTTGCTTTCTCTGTTTTGGTCAGTCCGCTAAAAATGCTGAAAATATTAACAAAACACTTTGGCCGTCACTTGCATTACATTGGTCCTTAATGGATTTTTGTATTTTCGGATTAATTGTTGATTTATGATTCCGGTTTTTTTTTTGGCTTGGTTTCATGTGCGGCTCAAGAATTATATTTTTGTATAATATGATTGATTTCAATTATTCTAAGGCGTTGCAAATCAATTTGATTTTGTGCTTTTGATATACGAGAAAAAATTATGAAAAGGCTGCCTATAGAATTTTTGTGCATTGCTTTTTAACTTCCTTAAAATATAATTCATATAATACAATTTCACATTATAAATTCCTGCTTGCAATAAATTATATTAATATAAAAAAATTGATATTTATCATATTACTTAATATTTATATATATTATTTAATTATGTGTTCTTATTGCACTCAATCATCCTGCCAACAACTTTCATCTTGCCTGTATATCCTTTCCGGTACCCATTAAAAATGTGCAAAAGTGTGTAGCAGGCAGAAGGAAGCATCTGCGACCCCAAAGAGTCCATAAATTCTCCATCAGGATCAACAGTCGAATCGATATATCCTGGTCCGTCTGTCCGTCGGCATGAGCATGCCGATCTCAGAAACTATGAGAGCAAAACACTACAAAATTGCAACATAAGTTCTCGTATACCTCGCGCAGTTCAAGTTAATTTTATTTTGTTGGTAACATCCCATTTTGTCAATATCGATTTTATATTTAGAGCCTTCCAATTAATAAACAATATACAGATACATATTATAGATTAACTGAACAAATTTCATCAAGATTGGATAAGAAAAACACAGGGTATCTCGTAGTCGAGTTCACTAGACTACAGCATTCTTAGTTGTTGTCGATTGCTTACCTCAGGCACATCCTTGAGGCTTTTCCCACTCTAATCCTGTTCTGCAATTCTACCTTTTACCAATGTATTTCATAGACCGCCCGCACTGATGTCGCCTGCTGTTTTCTTTATTTTTATTATTATTATGTTTTTCCCTTTAACCTCACATTGTCAGTAGTGTCCATCAGCAGCAGCGCAGACAACGAAGTCGTGAACTGCATCGGAAATATGTGCTCTGAGTTTTTTATACATATATATTCAAAATCGAGGCATTTCATGAATGCCGATTGCATGCGTATGCCGTTTATGGGGATGAGCAAGGGGGCAAGGGGACAAGGGGCCAAGGGGCCAGTTGCAGAAGTGGCCACTGAAAATTCATCACGGAAGTCGTAAATAATGCTCCCAGACATATTAAATCGACAACGGGACAGACGTGCAGACGAGCCAAGCAAATGTCATAGTGTGAACCGATGAAAGTACGGACTATGCACATATATGTGCATGCGTATTTATAGCATTAACCCATTGCAGATTGCGCGAGCGAGAGAATAGAACAGAGAGTGAGAGTGAGAGTGAGAAATGGAGATGGGGATGGGGATGGGTGCTGTGAGGTCTTCTGTTATGGTTCAATAGCTGCTTGTCTTTCATCTTGACCGACGTGCCGCATGCAGCTGCCAAGTGGCAGGCATCAAACTGACAGCGTCAGTGCCCAGCAATTCATCATTAGAACAATAGTACAGCCAGTTGAAATGGTTTAGAAACTACTCAAAATGCATTTCAACGCCCTATTATATATCACTTAGAGTGCCGAGAAATGCCACACATTAGGCAGAAACAGTTCTCAAAGAACAATCTGTGGAATATGCTACAAAAATGTGTTTGCATATTTAGCATGCCTCTCTCAAGTGGCCAAGCCCAAAAGTCCAACCAACAACAAATGCGGTTCCTCACAGTTCCCCTATAACCCAACAATTTATGTTGTTGCATTTGCTGCTCGATTCTATGTTTTGTTCTTGGTTTGGCTTTTTGGGATTGCTACTGTTTATGTTAATGTTGATGTCTAGTCGTAGCCGGCTTGCATTTGTGATCATGTTGAACACATGTTGACAAAGTGTGAGTACAGAGCTGCTACCCGGTCTGTCAGTGGCTGCCACAGTCACACCATCCTCGGCAGTCGTATCCCAAGTGCAACTGAAACCAAACGGAAGCGATTCTTATTTATTCTGTTCTTGTACTTTACTTCGAAAGAATCTTGAGATCATAGTTGCGTTAAGAGACAAGTTCTGCAGAAAATTACATTGAAATTATGAGGATAAAAATATGAAGAGAATTTTGTTGGACTTAAGCCTACTCTTCAGGAACGGATTGTATTTTATTTAAATAAAAAACATAAAATAATTTAAGCGTGCAACATCAAAATTAAAGTTCAGTAAGTTATGAAGTCACTATATGTGAAAATTATGCATGTGAAAATTATGTGAAAATGAGTATTTATAATTAATGCAAATGCATTTTCCAGCAATTAAGAAGTACACAGAAAACAAGCTACAAAATCAACAATCAGATTCAGAACAACAACAGCCCTTCACTCTTCTGGTCGAGACGACACAAAGGCATTTCATTCAGTGTACATTATGTTTTTCTATAGCTGCTACTACTTTATTATTATTATTATCAGTGGTTTCCCTTGAAGGCCAGCAAACAAGATTCTTAATGAGCAAGAGCACTGCACCCGGCTGGGATGGTCGACGGGGTCTGCGGTGTCTGTGGGGTCGTCACTGTTAGCTATTGCTTGTAGTTAAAATAGCAAACGACTTAATCATTGACTTGGTCTGGGGATGAAGTTTGAATATACGAAATCTTTACGTATGCAGTGCTTATCTATTGCTTGGCTGCCAAAATACAATTTGTTATTTATATGACTTGCTTAAGATAACAGTTTACGGGAAATTAACCTTTACTGCCCTTATTTGCTAGCTTAAATATTATTATAGACGTGTGCTTGTCCACAGCTCTATATTGATTGCATACTGAAATGATTCAATAGTTTAAAAAATGCATTGAGTTCTTTTCAAATGAAATGTTTGACTAAAGATACGAATGTTCTACATAAATGATATATACAGAAGACAGCGGCAACAAAAGCTAAAAAATATTGCACAACGACTAGAATAATAATATGAATGTCGTAAAAAATGCGTACTTAAGATTTAACAAACAGCAAAAGGTAAAATCGATACTTTCTACCTTGACGCCTTCCATGCGCATGTAAATCTGAAATAAAAGTGTCGCTGAGTGGTTGTGCCGCTAAAAATACACGCAAACACACACACAGAAAAACGAAGACGCTGAAGAACGGCGAGGTGAACAAAAATCAATGAAACAAAGCTGGCTAAGCCGCGCCAGGATACGTGCGGATTATAAACCAGGCCCAGATGCGACAAAGGCCCAAACAATGGCCACGTACCAGGCGAAGGTTAAGAGAAGCATAAGGAGCAAAAGCAGCAGGCTCGCAAACTCTCTTATCAGCATACCATCAAAACCCGGCCACAATTCCCGTTACCTGCCAGTGTTCAGCGCTGCGAAGGTGTAAATGTTTTGACAGCCCCTCAAACCAAAATGTGTTAATAGAAATTGACATTGTTGTAGTTGTTGTCGTTTGTTGTTATTGGCAGCTCAATACCTTGAAAACAGGAAATCAAACCGTGACTGAAATTTATAAATGCTCTTTACAAATGCACAGCCGCAACATTTTCAATTAAGACTTACGCCTCTGTACAATTCATTGTTCTTCTTCTCCATGTAAATCAAAATAGTTAATTTCATCGAATCCATCTAATTGTGCAGCTATCTTCAGCATACGAAATTTGTGTTTAAAGCACCTGTGCTGTAAACAACTGTCGTATGCCATAGTAACTGGTAAGTTACGTGAGGTTCAGATAAATCAGTTAATTTTATTGGCGCCAGCTGAGTTGCATTTTCCGAATTGAATCTACTTGTAGTTTCCTTTTTCACAGATGGAAAACGTTTCGATTCCAGCTAATTGAGTTGCCGTCGCTGAACAAGCATTTCCACACAATGTGCCCATTCAGTTTTTAAGTGCGCCCACTTGGAATTAGACGGCAGATTGAATACATCTACCGGCTGCTCTCCCATCCCCTTGCCCCCGTCTATTTTTGTATGTGAGGAAAGTGCATTGACATTGCCCCATTGCGAAATTCATTGGCAGCCGATGCCAATTTTAATTAGTTTTTTTTTTTTATTTTGTTGTTTTCTTCTGTGTTTAATGCTCTGTAGCCAAAAATTAGCAGGGTGTATTATTTTTTAAGACTTACAACTGTTAGCAAAAATACAACCTATTATCCAATATAGTACTTGAATAAAAGTAACTAACTACCAAATTTCACAACTAATCATTATAAATCTGATTACCACCAGTTCTTACTAAAAGTTAATTTGAATAAATAAAGTATTATTATCATGTGTTTTTACTATTATTAACTATAATACATTTAAATACAGATAATTGCACAATTCATAATACAAGTAAGAGCACTAGCAACTAAACTTTGAGCTCACTAATAATAATAGTGATTTCTATTTTGATTTAAATAACACTCGACAAGCAAAACAGAAGTACATATTTTTATTATCAACTTCAGTTTCTTGATAAACAAAAAAAAACAATCATTATAATCACCCGCATTTGCTTGGTGACGACAAATTTCTGTATGTTAAATGCCAAACCCAGGGAAGGGCAAGCAGCGCCAGCGTTCCACTAACTGCCTTAAATGCGGCGTGACGCATAGAAATGCTTCAATTTTATACACTTTTTTTTATATATATTTACATATATATGTATGTATATATGCACATTTATTCACAGCATACTCTCAATGCCTCCTGTGGGGTTTTGACGCCTCGTTGGTCGCACATTTGTCCAGTTCGCTGCTGGCTGCCAGCTCCGGCTTCAGCACCGACTCGCATTCAAAACGAAACGCATAATATACACAGCAACAACCACAACAACCACCACAACAACAACCAGAGTAATTTTAATGTGACAATTGCTTTGTTATTGCATACAATTTAAGTATATGCTTGACAATAGCTTCATAATAATTCAGTTGGTCGTTTTTGAACTTTTTTCTAATTTATGCGAGCTTACAAAACATTAAAAAGCAACCGGGAACTAAAGTGTCAAGTGTCGTTGACCTGGTTGCATTTAATTTAGTAGCAGTCACAGTTGGCAAAATACTGCACCTATGCTAATTGAACAAAAAAAAAACGGCTATCTTGGGCACATCGAAGATTACATACTCTTGTGGAACCGAGTTAATCGGCTGACATAAAATGTTGCTCGAAGTTGAGGTTAAGGTTTATGCTACATTCCAAAAGTCGACGAGTGTTGCATCTTTAAAATTTGGTATATTGGTCATTAAGATCATTTTATATTCCCGATTTTAAGCCCAGGCTTAAATTGGTTATAATTCAGTTTAAAAGTGATGAACGTCATATCATATTTGTGCACATCAACGAATTCAATTTAAGCGGTGCCTTAATGCATTAAATCAACTTCACACGTCACTCAACGTGAATTTATGTCGCCCCAGTCGTATTAAACGAGCGTCGTTTCCATTTCGAATATTGTATTATTGAAATGTCGATTATCTTAATCTAACACTTAAACATTCATCAATCAAGCGCCTAATGCCACTTCAATGCGGCCCCAGGAGACCAAGGGAGACAGCCTCAGATTGTCTGGCATCCGAGTGGGTTACCAGGCGGTGCGGTGGAGCATTGTTTTTTTAGCTCCTACTTTTTGTTGTGGCAGGCAAGTCTCATAATGTTGACGTTTGTCAACATTAACTACACTTAATTCAAAATGTCAGCACACAAAGACACAGACACACACACACGCTCACTCCTAAATTGTAGCTGCTTCTTATGTGTGATTTAGTGTATGTGTGTAAGTGTTGTGTGTGTGTGTGTGTGTGCGTTCTGTACATTATTCCCAGTTGCAAAACTTTTTTGTCGCCGGCTCAGTGCATGTACTGGACATGCGGAGCGATCGTCGGTCACATGTTCTCCCTCCCTGTTTTCAGATACCCTGCAGTCAGGAAAATACCCTAAGAAGGGTATAATTATGTTTGTTCCGTTGGTCGAATTAATCTAATCGTGCTTATCTGTTGTGTGACCTCATTGAACTCAACAAATATAAAAGCTAGAGCAAATAAATTTGGTAGTTAAGTTATCAATATCATGTGAGGAGCAAATTTAATTAAGTAATTTAATTATGCTGACGCAAGTTTTGAAAATCAATTAATATTTATTTCAATTACATGACATGCTGTAAACAAAAGTCGCGTTTATTTGGTCGTGTTTGTATGCCCGGCAATAGTTTATATGTACTTAATTGTGGAGAGGGAGAATAGCGAGTTGTTGACCTATTTGAACTATCAATTTTTTGTGCGTGACCTTTTTGAGAGCTGATGGGAGCTACAAAATGTAAATTTGGTTTGTGTGTTCTGATCAGAAATTCATTATTGATTCGTACTCGAGCATTTTTGTACTGTATCACTTTCGGTTTTTGTTGTTGAAACCTGTGCTTCTTTCATATAACATTGAAACTAATTAAAATACTTTTCCAAAAAGTATAAACTCGTATTTAGACATAAATAAAGTACGAATTAAATTATTCAGTTCAGCTGTATAATTACTGAATAAATTAAATAAAATAACAAGCTACAAAAATACCTGAAAAGATAGAATTATTTGCTTTACAAAAGCTATGAAGAATTTTAGAACAGGATATTTAAAAGTCGAGCAGATTTATTACTCTTATTTCTTGCTATGGTGGTGCATAAATTACGCAATAAAAATGTCGCAACAATTGAAAAGTTGGCTGTGCGTTAAACTGCATAAAATGCAACAATTACAGGCAGGCAATTGTAATGTGCGCCCTTTGCAGCATTTTGTATTGCAATTAACAAGTTTGCTTCCTAGTTTTCTTTTATTTATTTATTTATTTATGTTTTTCTGCTGTTGCATGTTGCATGTTGCGCTATTCAGTGGACGGTTAGAACTATGGCATGGCGAGTGTCGCGCATTAAATTTGTTCTTTATTACAATCAAGTCTTGAAGTGATGGCATTAGTGAATTTTTGCATTCTGCTATGGGGGTCTAGCGGCTAGGGGTAACGGGTTAGGGACTTCCGTTTAGCGAGCATGCCTTTAATTGCCGATACGTGTTGTAATTGTTCCCCTACTTATTTACTTTTCTGATTATATTCCCAGCCTTTGCTAAATGCCCAAGAAGTGTTAAAGTGGTTCAGCTGCTTAAGTGCTGCACAGAAATGAGTTCAGAGTAGCCCCTGTCGAGTAGTACTGAATCGTTATTGTTTGTGCAATCTTAGCAAGATACTTAAGGGTTATTTTTTCAAACCAACTTGCTTTTAAGTGTGGCTACGCTTCATATTTTTTATAGTATTGCTGGTGGAGTTTAAAATAAATATAATGTAAAAAAAAGAAAACCAACCAGAGAATTCGGATAAGGTTAGTCCCATTTTTGTCTTCTGAAAATGGTTTCCATTTTCATCTGACAATCTTAAAAATATCTCAGCTTTAAAAAATAAATGTGGATTTAATATTCATCTGGTATATTTAAACATAGATTTGCTTTAAAGAACAAGAATTATTTTGTTCCCATTCTTGTCATATCAAAATGGTCAATTTACGTTTCGACAGCTTTATATTTTGTGTCCTTGGCAAAAATAACCTGATAAAATCTGTCTGACATTCTGGCACATTTAGAATCTGACTAGGCAACTGACTAAATTAGCCAAATTTCGCATTGTGTTGAGCCATATTTCAGCTGAAATCACGTTGAAAATTTGTGCGCCAGCCTATCAAATGGAATTTTGCTGAGACGAAACTTTCTATGATGCCTATCAGAGCCAGAGACTATAAAATTATCCCTAGCCTTACGAGAACAAAAAAAATGTGTAGGCAAATTGTTTGGCGTAATTTTTTTTTTCGATCTCTCTCTCTATGGCTTGGTAGTAAACCAGGCGTTGGCTATTAATTTTACGAGGCTATGAAATGGGCAGACTGACACAAAGACCAAATAGAGTTTTCAGAGGGGACCGGGGGCAGGTAAAACACTATATTGGCGCCCAGCCAAGGTGGGTGATTTTAATAAAATTGTACGTAGTGCTTTGGCCTGGCTTTTCATAATGTGGATTTTATGCTGATTCAATGTTTCATGTGCTGCCCGATGCTGCCGCAGATTGAAGTTGAAGCGGCGCGTTAAATTAACAACCCCCTTATATTCTCCCTCCGCTCCGCCCCTATCCCACTGGGCCCATTACAAGTGGTGATTAAATGTGCGTAATGTGCGCTGAGCTCTGCCTCAATTTTCTTATCAATATGCTAGAGAAGTTTCGATTCGAAACTTTAACTCGCCCGCCACAAGTTAAAGCATTAATCTTTTGGGCCATATTTAGCCGGGGGCTTCTTACACATTTGGCCTTAATAAAGTTTTGAATATTGATAGGGCTGTTGCATAATTTGCGATGCTTATGTGTCGAATTTCTAATAAAGAGCAACGCAAAGATTGAGTTTGGCGTCAGTTGGGGATTACACTCGCCCCCCATTTTGGCATATTCATACATATACACACTCCTTCATATACAACTACATACATAATTGCCTTTGCTCTGACGCAATCACCTCAACAAGGGCGCTTGGGAGTGGCGGTTTACTACCCCATCCACAAGTGCTGTTTAATGTGCAGTCGTAGAAAATTAGTTTAATGCTCAGTCAGAGGCTGACAAAAGGCTAAGGCTCCGTAGCAACCTTATCAGCATCAGCCAAGGGTCGTGTCCTGGCAAATTATGGCACCGTATGGGTTAATTGTATTACCTGCCACGTGACGTTGATAAGAAAGGTGAGGTGTTAAAATTGCAACATTTTCGAGTTTTAAACACAACTGAATTAAGCGGCTCTCATGAGCGACAATTGGGTTAGCTGCTAAGATTGCTTTATAGCTGCATTAAGCTCAAAAATGTTTTGATTACTTTGTGAAATTAATTTTATACAATATATACACAACGCATATAAAACTCGCTACGACCGCTATAAATAAAGAGTTGCCTAGCCTGAAACTTGTTAAGTGTCAGCGCTGTGAGGCTGCACCGGTTAACAGCGTCTGCTGCTAACAAACTTAACTAGCACTCAAAATTCACCACCTTCAAAATAATCGCATTGAAGCGAATATTTGAAGACCAATAAATATATTGAAGAAGAAATTAAATTTTTATATTTTAAAATTGTATTTGAATGGTTTGTTTTTTTAAGTATGTACAGCTCAACTAAGTTTACGTACAATGTGCCAGAAAATACGCTTAAATTAATTTTGTATATACATTTCTTATTTCGCAGTTTGCACTGCCACAAAGCACGCAAATATTTTTGCTTCTGAAATTCAATGTTTTTTTTTATATTGTTATTGTGTTATTTGTGCATAGCCGAAAGGCGTACATGAAACTGGTTTTTTTTTTCCAAGCCAGTGCATTTTTCTGCCGCCCTGCCGTTCTACCGTGCTGCTTGTGTCACAATGTTTCATATTTTTGAATAATTTCCATTAACTAAATACGCGCTCAGTCGTTGCACAGCGTTTGCATCATTTTTTTGCGCACCAAATTAAAACGAAAACACTAGTGGAAAACGAATGAAAATAATATATACGAATGTAATAACCGGAAGCCATGACCTCCATATTGTTGAGCTGAAAAAGAAATTGTTCGTTTTGGGCTGCACAAAGAAATTGAGGCTCAAATAAAAATCAAGCCTGCCAACTAGACGGAGTGCGTACATGTGCTGACATGTAGGTCATGTGTGTGCTTCTGTGTGTGAACAAACAATGCACATATTCACTTGCATGCCAGTGCTCGGTAAAAAAAAAAAGAAGAAAAATAACAAGCGAAAAGAAAGATGGAGGCATGTGGGTGCTTGCTGGCAAAGTCAACACAATATTACACATACGTCGCATGTACCCGAATATACGTTACTTTAGTCCCAACCAAAGCCCATTACAAAAAGTGTGGTTTGTTGTTAACGCCTTGCCAGCACAAGCACACACACACACACGCACACACACACACACACACACACACACACACACACACACGCATACAAACACGCTCTTTCGAAGACACACATGCATACATTTGCATGAATTTTGGTTTAGTTTATTCAGTTCTTACTTTTTTCGGTAAATTTGTACATCCCAAACCCATTGAAAATGGGCAAAAGGGTATAATGAAGTTGTGCAAGAGTAATGTAATGTGACCGGCTGAATCAATCATTTCAGACCCACTAAAGTATATATATTCCTGAACAGGAACAACAGCCAAGACGATCTCACCATGTCCTTCGTTCTTTCAGTCCGTCTGTTTGAATAATTGGATCTCAGAAACTATACGAGCTGTAGACTTCAATTTCAATTTCGCCATACTATCGATCAACTGGACAAATTTGATCAAGATCGGTTAAGAAACACTTAAATTCAAAAATGCATTCTCATATAAATTCCTTTAAAGATAAATATTTGATATATGTTTTGTTATATTTTATATATTTATTTTATATAGCTGGTTATAGTTATATTTTTGTTATATAGCTGGTTTCAGGGTATTCCGTGGTCGAGCTCATTCGACTATAATATATATATTCTGACTTGCTTTTTTTTTAGTATGTGCTTTCAGGGGTCACCTCCTTTTCTCGCATTATGTTGATGGAGATTATTTGTGGTGCAAAGTTGAGAGCAAGTGCTGAAATTGTAATAATGACCAGGGCCCACATATATGTATATCTATGCATATATTCATATGTAGCAAGCAGATTCCAGTTTTGTGCATGCATATATGTTGACTTTTGCCTTTTAGTGGGCAAAATAAAAGTTGCAATTTCTTGCCATATTTTAATTGCTCGACAAACAGAGCGCGCGGAGCACGTGGTGTTGTTGCAGCAGTTATGGCTGCTAATTGCCGCTTTTGTAATTGCTGTATTTCTTTCCACAACTTGATAGGCGACCGAGTTAATTATGTAGTCATAAATAATGTAGTTGATATTTATTGCAAAGTCGCATATTCAACCAACTCAAACTAGAATTTATTGCAATCGCTAAATCTATATAAATGGTTTTAATTATCAGTAAGAAGAGGAAATTAGAAAACAAATATGAGTTTTCAATTACTGTGAACAGTAAATAAAAGTACGACAACTAATTGAAAAACCTGTTTCCCTATATCTAATGCATAGCTAGTGATTTGAGTAGCGATTTCTGCGAGTATGAATCAAAATACTATTTGATAAATAAACATTTGGTATTGATTTGGTAAAAGTGCTTCCAATTTTGAAATAAATCCAGAGCTATTTGCTCACTTTTATCAAGCTAACCAACGGGGCAGATGTTGCAATTCCATGATCATATATTCCCACATTTTTATTATTTATTTTGTTCGTTTTGCATTTGTTGGCTCAGGCGCAGAGTCGTCGTTAGTTGTGGCAGCAGTGGCAGTGGCGGCAAAAATGCTGCCACATTGTCGCCAATAATAATTCAGCGACTGTGTGTGAGTGTGTGGATACCATAAATGAAATGATTTATTAAGAGCTCGACAAACTGAAAAGGCAAAACCGATACGATCCGATCCGACCACACGATAAACCGCCTGGTTTAACCCTACACGCAATTCTTTTTATCATTTCACACATCTGGCTGGATGGACGGGGCGATATCAATGCATATATCGTGGGATAAATTATTATTTGCATTCAGTTTTACTTATTAGCGCTGCAAACAGTTTCGCACTGTCATCAAGAATAGTTTGAATACAACATCACAAAAATATATAATAAATCATGGCAATAATATAAATGGCATTGCCCCAACAATCTGAGGCAGATTTTAGTCTCGGTGTTTGTGTTTTGTTGTGATTGAAAACATCAGACAGAGATTTTGTGACGTTTTTATTGTTAGTATCTTATTGTATTATTTATTTTGTTTGATTTTTTTTTTTTTTTGCATATGCTTAACACATTTTTTACAATTGGCTGATTATGGCGCGTTGTTGCTGTTGTGCTGCCTGATGTTGTCACATTTTCTAGCCGCTTGTTATTTGATTTTAATGAATTCCCCCCGCAAAACGAAACGAAGCTGCGACAAACACAGATGGAGACGCAGATTTGGCGCCAGCATAAATTATTCCAGTGTTTAGTTTTTGTCTGTCATTGTTTTTGGCAGCTGATGGGTGTGTGTGAGTGAGTGTGTACTGTGTTTTGTTTGTTTGAAGCATTAAATATTTATACATTTATTATATAACAGCGGCACACTGCCAACGACAATTATGTTTTTTTTAGGCATCACTGTTGCTAGATAAATTATAGGCTTGTCCCCATTTTATTTTAAGCTTTCGTTATAAATATTTCAAATAATTTTTTTTAAATTACACTTTTTTTTTTAACATTTAAGAAAGCTTTCACGTTTTATTTTTTCTGAACAAAATTAAGAAAAAATTAAATTTAAATAAAAAAAGTTTTGTAGAAAAGTTACAATATTGATAGTCTTGCCAGCGAAATGAAATTCATACAAATTTATAATGCATCAATTGGAGGAAAAAATAACCCAATTATAAATTATGCGAAGTTCTGTAGAAAGTTGACAAATTATTTAACCGTAAAATTCTGTCCATCTTCTATCTTTTATTGTTCATATGGCTGCTAATTGTAATTAGTTTAATGAGCTTTTTAGAGGTCATTAGTTCTCAAAGTTCAACCCTTAAATTTCAAATTCTATACTTTTTATGAAATGTATTATAAGCATAAAATGGTGTCTGGTTTTCGCCTTTTGGGAACTCAAAAAATAAAATGTTGCGTAAACCCTTTTCATGCCTTGGCGCACAAAACTTTCAGGCCATTAGATAAAAACAACGAACGGTCCAGACTTGAAAAAAAAAATAAAAGAAAAGAAAATACCCAAAAGTGAAAACAAAAAAGTTTCTTACCTTAAGTTTATAAGTACTTGGAAAAGTGGTTGGCCGGGTCAGCTGGCTGGGCACTCAAAATAAACAACATTGAATATAAAACTAATTGCTAATCGTGCATTAGAAAGTTTGGACCCAAAAAGGGCTACCTGGTGTAGGTCTAATGAGAGTCTGTTCGACGAGAGCGGCTTACGTAGCTACAGCTACGTAATTATCCTGTTAAGCTCAAGGGTGGTAGACTTGCCAACTTGTTTTCAGCAACCAATTCTCTCTGTGTCTTTTGGTCATTGTTTTAATTCTCGACTCGGGTCGCCTGGCCTGCTCCACTTTAGGAACTCGACTGTTGTCGCTCTGTTTCCGTAATGCCAGGCATTTGGGTTGGGTCCTGTGGTTTTTTTCCGCTTGATCCTGTTGTTCCACTTGTCTCTCTTGTTGGCGTTGTTGTTATTGTTGCTGTTAGGTATACAACTCGTTATTTTTGTTACATTTTACGTTTCGCTTTTCATTTAATTTAATTTGCGGTCAACCAACATGGCACAGTCAGGATACATAAAGTAGCTGCTCTCGTTGCCACTTCTACACATTTTCCACCTTTCCCAGCCACGTTTATAAACGCTTTCCGAGGTAGCTAATTTTGTGTCCAGCGAGTCCAAAATACAATAACATTTAATGTAAAAAGAAAAGAGAGAATATTCACATTTAAAATGCCGTAGATTAAAACTGTTTAAGTTTTAATTAAATAAGTTTAAAGTAAATAAATAGGAACTACAACAACTAGCGATTGCTGCTACTAACATAAAAATGAATCTGACAAGTTTTATCATTTCAGTTTTATCGTTTCGGCATTGGTGACAAAATTATTATACCTTTGGCCATGATATAAAAAATGAAATATTTAAAATTTTCAATCAAATGCATTGACTTGTTATATGACTGGAACTAAAAGTGACAACGTTCAAGCCGTGCTTTGTCTAATTTTTTATGAAAATTTTCGAGGTCGTATTTTTAATTTGACAGTTTAAAAAATGACATTTTAATTTTATCCGGGGACCTTTAGCGTCTAATACGTAAATGTACTTTGCGGGCAACATAATGAGTGGCGCCTCCTGGTGTTGTTTGTGCTATAAACGTGCCAAGCGGTTTAGCGCCTACACAAATATCGAATGCCGTCCTGCGACCGGATTTTGAGGGTCGTGCGCCCTGTTTTATCCTCTTGTGTTTTTTAATGGGCTTTTGTGTGGCTCCCATTTCACTTGTCTCCCAGGACAGTACAGTTGGTCTGTTGGCAGTTTCTGTTTTGTTTTTTCCTCCCATTTTACTTTTGAAGTATCATATTTTTTGCTTGTACAAACAAAAAAGTTTTTTTTTAACAAAGTTCTTTTATCTCTATTTCGTTCTCGTTGCAGGTAAGCTCGAGTGTTTGTAAAAATTGAAGTGGTCTTTTCCTTGTATTCCTTTTGCTTTGCGTTCAAACAATTTGCTAGTACGTGAGTGGCATAAGCATCGAGAGAGCTTATAAAATATACTTTCAGAGACCCGAAACTTTCACTGTTACAAATAATACGGTTTGATGATTATTTTAATTGATTATATATATGAAGTTAATTGTACTCCGTATTATTATTTTTTTTTGTCCAGAATCATTTTGCCAATCAATTATATTTGTTTGTAGGTAGCTTATTCTTGTGAATTCATTTTAATTAAATGACAGCTTAACGGGACACTTAATTAATCGAATTTCCCCAACCAATTTGATATGCCCATCATTAACACAATGAATTGATGACAAGGAACATACAGACACACCCCATTAAACACACACACACACATACACTCGAAAATACAACCACGGCAACATACTCCTGTGGCAATTAGGCAAATCATAAAATCAATTGAGCGGGCAGCGCATTTAATTTTATTATCGTTGACTTGTCAAACAAATCGCTAAGTCCAACTTAAACAATTTTATAGAAATGCCCCCACACACAAATACACACATATATATAAATATATATATATATATTCCCGTACACACCCAACTAATTTGCACAATTAGAACATTAAATCTAATGCCAACACGATTGCAATTAATTACCAAAGAAATTAAATTCCATGTTCAACACGTAGCGGCAAATATGAAGCCTGCCGATGGCCAAAAACATAGTCAGCGAGACACACACACACTTGCACACACACACACACACACACACACATCGCATTAATAACGGCACATGGCATCAGGTTAGGTTTCATGCTTTGGAACAGAGCAAAACAAAAAAAACCAGACCACGACAACGTACTGCACTTAAAATAAGCCACGTTTTATGGCGTTCTTTTATTTTCTCGCTCCTTATCTAAAATGCCAGTCAAAAAAAATTCGCTGTTTGCAATGTATTTTGATTGTTTAACGGCGACCTTCTGCCAACCACCACCCATCTGTGCAATTCCTGCCACGAAATTGTGTTAGGCCACACGAGGTTCACAGTCAATTTTGGCCATTAAAGGTAATTAAATAAGTGGGTATCCATGTATGCATAGGTTCGTTGGAGATAAGGGAGTGTTTGTTAGCGGTCCTTATTGCACACCGGTTGTGTGATGTTTCCCATTTAAATCAGTCATAGTTCCAAAAGAACGGATGTGTCGGTGATTAGATAAAAATATCGTTGACAGTGTGACTAAAATTCGAATTCTTGTAATGAAAGTTTTGCATAAATTGCAGCTCGACTGTGAATTTATTCCTACAGCATACTGTCAGCAATTCGCCAAGTTACAGAAGAAGGATAATAAAAGACAATATATATTTAATTATGGAATAACATTTTTTATTTGTAACTAATCTTATTTTTATTTCGGAATATTATTTAGTCCTGTGCCATGTACGAATAAAGCAAATCCTGTTGATCTAATTGATTTTACTTGGTGTAGTTGTGTGTTCGTGGTTTTGTTTGTGTGTGTGCTCTGTTAATTAATACACATTGTATCCACTTACCTAACAGCAAACTACATACTCTTGCAAAAGAACCCCGGCCACGCCTACAATCGTGCGTAATTGGGCAGCGGGGTCAGTTTTGCTCTTAATACGATTACTGTGATTAACATTAATAATAGTTTATGTGTGCGATTTCCGAGTTTCAATGACGTAAATTTGTCAAGTACTCAAGAGTAGGACGTGGCGCGGCAAGACTTGACAGGACGGGGTGGACTGGAGGCAAGTACGCTAAGTGTTTGATGGGTGGGCTGCTTACTTACTCTGCTATTGTGTGCTGCATGTCATATAATAGTAATGTATTTAATTTCAGTGCTGGCACGAAACGTATCCGAGTTATGTTTGCTCAAAAATGTTCTCGGGCATGAGTGTGAAGACTTGTTAACCCACTAGCAGCGCTTGTAAATTCCATATATAATTAGTTCATGGCTAATGAAATGCTTGGCATTAACAACATTAAATCAGAATTAGGAAAATGGTGTTCAAATTTGTAATCATTAAAATACCAGAAATTCATGAAATTATTAATGAGATGATATATTTCAATAAGCAAATTCACACGCCATTAAATTGTAAATTTCATAGATCTGTCAAGATATTTACCATTTACAATGTAATATGAATAAGCACTTCGATTAATTGTGTTTTCTGAAAACCAACATCCTGCAAATCACTGAATAACATCATGTCGCTCGCTGACATTCCTTTTTAGCAATCTCTCACATTTGAGTAATTCCAGACCATCATTTCAAGAGATTAATTTTCAAATGCAAAGCTCAAAATTCATTGAATTTTCTTCTTGGATAATTGAATGGGTCTATAATATCGTAGTGGAAAGTTAGCTGCCATTCAGCTGCCAAACAATCTTTATGTGTACGCCTGTTTGTATGTGTGTAGCAAGGGTTCATATCATTTGACAGGCTTTCAAATCCATTTACAGTTCATTTACTAATGAGTCAATGACGCATTTATGGGCACACGCGCCATTCTATTTGAGAGACCTTTACACTTTGTACGCCACCCACGACTAACACTGCCCCAATCAGAGACACACAGCAGAGCACATCGCTTTGTTGCAAATGTCGAGGGATTTGACAGCACAACACCACCGCAGTGTCCAGGATGTGAGAAGCTTCGACTTGTCAATAACAATGTGAAATGCTCGCACGTCTCGTACTTTACAAGTATGTTGGCAATTTTTGCTATTGTTTTCTATACCCGAACCCATCTAAAATTGGTGAAAAGGGTATAATGGCAGAAGGAAGCATCTCCGACACCTTAAAGTAAATGTATTCTGGATCAGGCTCAAAAGGCCAGTCGATTGCCATGTCCGCGGATATCAGAGATAACAGTAAGACACTTTAAATTTGGAAGATAAGTTCTTGTCTGCTTCGCGCAGTTTAAGTTTATTTCATTTTGTCGATAACTGCACCAGTCTCGCGAATATAGATACATTTCGTGAGAATATAGAATATGTTCAACAGCTTTGGGGTATATCGTAGTCGAATTCACTCGACTATCTCACTCTTATTTGTACCTTTCCTTTTTTCACTTAGTGTGCAAGTTTCGCCCGAGTCACATCTGCAATGTGTTACACGAATATTAACTAAAGTCCATATTGAAAAGGGTTCTTTTGCAACTAGCATATACGGATGTGTCTAAGAAGTGCAACAATATTGTGTTTTAAATTTCATACCTTAAACGTTTATATTACAAAACTGTTTATTGTCAGCAATACCCAGTACATTATTCAGTTAGCAAAAAGTCCTCCATAACTTGGCTTGTGAGTGAGAATGAATGAGTGTTGGCTAAATTCCGAATATTTACCGATTTACACATTTTTATTTAATGGCACGTTATTTTAGTGTACAAGCCTAACGTAATCAGATTGTCTCTAACAGGACATAATGTTAAGCAACATCGTTAACGAACTAAGACAGGTGAAATTTGAATAATACTTATCCAAAGCACTTTCCATTGTTGAAAGCATCATTCTTTGTGTTAGCTGTGGGCATCTTGAGAGGTTTCTGAGACCCCAATTGTGACTGACATAATGTTGTGTCATCAAAATAATAATCGTCAGCTTGTCCATTCTAATAAACCCTAAAGCGGCAACAAAACACTTTGTGATAACACAACAACGCAGCGAGTCCGAAACAACTTTTATGTTAATTGCCCATCATTTTCAATCAAATTAATTAAACAACTTTTCAACTCAACACATTTTTCAAAAGCGGATAAGTGGCAACAACTTTTGCGCTTTTCGTGGAAAACCAAAACAAATTACGCATAGACGAGTGTTGATTTATTGAACAATTTCGATGAGTTAAATGTTTATTTTTGCTTTTCAATTGCACTTGTTAAAAAGAGTTTAAAGTAATCATTTAAATTTATAAAATTGCTACAAAATAACGCATAAAATATTTTAATTATTTTTTTCCCGCAAATAGTATATGAAACAGTTATTTGCCAACGATAAGCTGAAATACATCAATATTAATTTCATATATCAAACGTACTTTGAGCCAAAAAATAATAACAAAACAGTCATATAAAAGTTCAAAATAACAACACAAGCAGACAAATATTGCAAAACACTACATGAATGAACAACAAAAAAAGGGTAGTTAATTAAAATAGTTGACCAGAAGTGAACTCTAAGCGATTTTCAAAATTAGCCTCACATTTGAAGAGTGAAAATTGTAATAAGTGAATGATGGGCAATAGACCGTGAATTTAATGTAACAATCGTTTACCGATTAGAGCAAAAATTACAAAATGGACCTGAACTTTCTACATGCATGCCATTCACGAAATTTGCATAAGGCTTCTAAAAAATTGTCATGCAAATTCTGCGAAACTGATTCGCTTAAACTTAATATAAAATATGTTAAAGTGGAGTGCTATGAGGCTTGAGTACACCTGGAAGATAAGAGCTTCTGGTCATCTTAGCCAACAAAACAACTGTATTTTCCTAATTATCTTCTATTGTCTCTTCTAGTTAAACTTATATTACTCATATAATCAATATGTACAGGGTATACATATCGTGAGAAATCATGTGCAAATGCTTTGAGCAAAAATTGCAAACGTCTATTTTTTTTTTGGCAATGTATTTTGTGGGAACAGACTGAAGAAAAAAATGGCCAGCAAGCTTGCGTCTGCCACGAAAAATAGCTAAATGGAGAGAGATAGGGCCTGTGAGAGTTGGCCAGTAGGGAAGTAAGAGAATGCAAGAGCGCGGCATTTTAGATGTATTTTGCGCTTTCAAAGTTTGTGCGAACTAGAAAAAGTTTTTTTTTGGGGACTATGGGACAAGTTTTTGCCGGCTTTCAAGAATTATTGCAAGAATTTTTGTGCGAACAGCAAATGACAGCGATTTAAAGATTTGCATAACATATAACAAAGCTAAAAATAAAATTGCAAAAGAAATAACTGACACCTGCCCACTCATGTTTCAGTGATATTAAATAAGTTTTTAGTTTGAAGTGAATACAAATAGTTGTATTAATGGGCTTATTTCTTTGCCTACCCAAGTGGAAAAAAATATGATTTTGGTGAATACTTGTATAAAACTTTAAACATATGTTATATATATAATAAGTAAAGTTGAAAGTTTAAAGTTTAAATGATTAGAAAATATCAAATTTAGCATAAGCATTTCTCCAGCAATTTAATTCAAATTTGCTCTTCTTTTAGGGCAGAAATTTATTCAAATTGTTGCACATCACTTATGTCAATTTAAGAGCTTTTTATTGTGGTGGCGTTTGCTTTAGCCTTTTATACGGGGGTGTGCCCGCTTTGAACTACCAGGGAATTAAAGTCATTTATATTAAACGTCCTCGCGTTGCCAACTAACCTGCACATTAATAACTGTCCAGACAGCCGGAAGCCATATAATAAATTTTGGCGCTCGACAAAACTTTGGAGACATTCAACAAAATAATTACCAGCATATTTCGAATGTCTTATGACATTTATCTTGAGTCATAGCAGAAAAAGGGGGCGAGAGAGATGAATGTATGTGTGTGTGAGAGAAAGAGAGACAGAGAGAGAGAGAGAGAGAGAGAGAGAGAGAGAGAGAGAGAGAGAGAGAGAGAGAGTGCAAGGGCGTGTATCATAACTAAGAAGCAGTCATTTATAAGTCCGGCGGCTTCAAGGATTTTTTCCTACTTGACTTAAACTCATTATTTAACACATTTTACTTGTTTTTTTTTGTGTTTTAGCTAGAAGTGGAAAAGTGGGCGTGGCAGCAGCCTTGCAACATCAGCACTGAAAGTCACACACAGACACACAAAAACACCCATTCACACACCCACTCACACACAGCTTGACGCACTTGAGACAGCGTCTAGGAACTACTTGGCGGTTCTGTAAGGATTTGCTCTCTGAAGTGTGAATGTTAGTTGACGCATAGTTTAGCCAGTTCACTGTTGTGTATAAATGTAGCTGTGACTGTGTGTCTGCATTGCAAACACGTATTTTCTAATTAATTACACTTGTGGCACACACACACAGATATATATAGATATATACTCACGCACATTGCTAGCCTCATTCTCAGCGTGTTCTTATAGCTGGGTTATACATGTGACTATGCGCTTTTGGCCCACATGTTAGCAAATTGTTCAAGACTCGTCGCTTAAGGTTTTAATGACAACTGACTAAGGTCTGACCTATGTCATCTCTCGTTGCACAAGCATATGTTCTATAATTGATGCAACTTACGGTTCGTGCGTAAAGTGTTGTTCTGTCTTGTCAAAATGAGATTTGTGTGGGCTTCATTTTCGTCTAAAACAACAACATTATCACCGCGAATAATTGAGGAAGTTGATTTGAGTAATGCTTTGTCTAACATTTGTTATTTGTTAATGTGAAATTTATTATTTAATATAATTTAATCGACATTTATGATTTTTTTAAATTTAGTGTCTAATATCCATTTAGTATTCTAAAAAAAACATAAATTAATGCAGCGTAATTTAATTATTAAATTCTGAATTGCATTGAAATGAAAGCACACTCAAGCGGATTAAGAATTTACTTAGCCAAGGCAACAGAGCCATAGAGCCAGCATTTTTTCCTGCTTTTAATAAGCGACTAGCTACGCTATAAGCCCTACAAAGCTACTACAATTACCCCATTTAATGCGTATAAAATGGTGTAACAAGTGAGACAAGTGAGTCGAGTAATACTCGTAAACAAATCCGCTCTTTCTTAAGTCCAGCCAACTACCGATGCAACACAATCAGATTACGCGATGGGAAAGTGTAAAAGGAAAAAAAATGCAACTTACGCAAAGCGCAGCAGCCTTAATCCGCTTTTAATTGCTTGGAAATCCAATTGGCGACCTAGATTGAGCTACCTGTCAAATGTAGTCGACGCCAACCAGAACTAAACTGAACTGAACAGTTAGTGCAAACAGCAAATGCTGGCTGGGTCTAGGTTTCGGTGGCTTATCAACTTATATGGATGCGGGCGGTCGCGCAAGCGGGCTTAAATACTTGGTTTACAAAAGTATGCAATGTTTTTTTCTTTTGTTGTTTGCAGCTTAGGCAATCAATCGATGCATGAAATTGCATTTTCCGCAATTGCCAAAGTTGCGTGTACGCAAGCAAAAAATATTGATTTTAATTTCAATCATTTATGAGTGATATTTATTAACTGTCAGATTACGCAACTTGATGAAAATTTAATTTCCTAGCTTTGTGCATGCCTGTCCAACGTAAGTTTCTTAGCAAATCTCCCAATTTATTTCTCTTGTATATATATATATATATATATAATACCTTTAAAAGTTCAGACAAGAACATTTTTCCTTTTGTTTTCAAGTGTGAGCTGTTTTTTATGCCTCATCTTGACTGCTATTAGGCGGCTACTTTGGCAGTCAGTCGGCCTGCACCTGACGCAAGGGTGTCCAGTAATTGTTAATTGTGTTAGATACTTTCGAGCTACGTGCTTTTATTACATTATTGTTATAAAGTGGGCGCTCTTCAGGTGCGATCAATTTGGGCAAGATATTTTCACATTTTCAGCTCTTTGTTGGAGTAAATCGATAGATACAAATGCTGGTGTAAAAGTAAATGTAGAGAATATAAACAGATATGAAGGTACAGTTAGAAATATACGTATTCTTCCACTTCTATAAGCATAGTTAAATATCAAGATATAAATGGATATTTTATGATTGTGTTTTATCGAAATCATGTAAAAGTTGGAATCATAGAAATAGTTTAAAAAGTATCTTACGCATAGTTTGTAGCACTTGGTCCCATTCGTAATATTGTTAATAATAAAAAGTTATAAAATGTTCCATAAATATATAAAAGAGCAGTTGAGTTACAGAGCACAATAGGGATTTGCATAGCCTGCAGCATAATACTCGAACGCAAACAAAAACTACTTAACAAAAGTTTCCTAAAAAATGATTGAAAAGTTGATTATTTTAAAGACATTTTATTAAAATTATTTTTCTATTTTCCATTTCAACATTGTTCAAGTTATGGCAGCATTATGTAAACGCCAGGCACAATATATATGCATTTATAATGCATAATGTGGCTGAGTGCGAGGAAGTGGGATAAACGGGGTAGAAGAGTGTACACATCGCACTAAAGTATGCAACAAAGTTATGCAAAGTGCAAGAACAGCAGAGCAGACAAGCAGAAACTAAAACGCTTGCCACTTGAAAAATTCAGCAAATTCTTAAACGGCAGATGGGCATAGGGGCATAAGGAGGGAGGGGGGGGGGGGTGCTGATGGGTTGAGGGGTGGTATGAGAAATGTCGCACATTGTAATGGGTTAAGCAGCGGCAAGAAGGCGAAGTGGCATGGTGTAATGGCAGTTGCAACGGGAAGCAGGTTAAGTTCTTGACTCTAGCGCCACATAAAGTGGCAAAAGTTATGAGCGTATGCTACATGTTGCATGCTGCCAAAATGTAGTCCAAGTGGCCTGCAAAGTGTCAACTTGTTTGATTTACTTAGCCTCCCTCAAAATAATCAGCATAAAGAACTTGCAACCTAACGAGAGCGCCACGAGTCAATTTCTCATGTACCAATCAGTGCCTCATTACATGCAGCACACATACATACACACACGTACACAGTAGTTGCCTTCTTCAGTTGCGCGAGTTGGCCAACTAGTTGCCTTGGCAGCTGCTGCACAGCTCTTGACGTATATCTGCTTCCGGTGCATAACATGCTGACGTGTTTCCGTCACATGCAACAGCAGGGTTCGCATATATTATAAGTGATTTATGATCTAGCACGCTTTACCTTTTTCCTATACACTGTTACTGTAAAAATGTAGCATATTAGATTAGCAGAAGTATTTATGATTGTTTTTAATTGGTACGTTTGGTGATGTATAATCCAACTATGAAAGGAAAGGTTTTGTCGATCGATTTTAATCCAAAGCTGTATATCTTAAGTAATTTCAAAGTGAAATTCACATAATTTAACTTATAAAAACATTAGTAAGTAGGAATATTATTATTAACCCTATAGTTTCGCGCTTATTTCCTGTTTTTGCATACAACAATTATTTTTGCTTTTCCAGACTACCCATAACAAGAACATATTTTATGATAATTTATTCCAACTGCGATAAGTTTCGATATTTTTTTATTATTTGGAAATTTGCACTTTTTTTTGCAAAATAATTATGTTTGGCTAACATCGCCAATTATCAATTAGACTTGAAAATGATTGCAAAAATAATCATCAGCATGTATTGCAAACACCATAAAATTAATATTTGGGGTTCTTCAAGTTAGAAAAAATTGACGAAACGGAAATTTTGAATTCGTGGGCAATTCAGGGTTAATATATAACAACAAACCCCGCCAGCACTGGCGACGAAATATTCTTGCTTGTTATTCAAATTGTTTCAGACGCTTTTCCTTTTTGCTTGTTGCACATAAAAAAAAATTTTCCTGACGCATTCTTGCATTAAATTGGCTAAAAGCACAAACTTTTGCCTGTCAACGTGGCGTATGAGTTATGAGTGCGACAAAGCTAATCTTCAACTGGATATTTGCCACGGCTGATGCTCTTTTTGTTGTGGCTTAATTTTCATTGTGCTTCGTAATTATTTCGGTGGGCAATTAATTTGAGCGATACGCAACAACTTAATATATCAACCGAACGTCCACAGGCCAAAGTCAGCGCCTTGATTTTCCGCTTGAGTAATTTAAACTTTCGCTTTGGCTGTTTCTTTTTGCGGCTGCTGCTCCTTTTTTTCAAAGCCCAAAGTTTTTGGACAAGTTTTTTTTTTTGTATTTTCTCGTGAAATTAGTATTTGTCGTCCTGGGTTGCCACATTGCTTGGTTTATCTGCAACTCCATTCGCTGCTCAGCTTCGGGCGGCAAATGCCAACAACAATTTGTTTTCTCGCCTTGGCAACGGTTTACACTTGATAAGAAAACTTTCCCTTTGGATGCCATATTTCAATGTCTCTTTGGCCAAAGTCGCTGGTAAAAGTTTTTAGTTTAATTTCAGTTTGTTTTTTAGTTTTACTTTTATACGCGCCAAAAATATTTACGTTAATTATATTATGCTCTCAACTTGTGCTGTTACTAATTTTCATGTGATTTTCTATATCTTTTCAGGTATGGAATTAAGGCCAGGTGATGCCGAAACTTTTAGAAAAGCAGTTGAGAATTTTAATAGTCATTTATTGTTGTTAGACAGCTAATTTTTTTAATGTTTCAACAAAACTTAAACATTAAATGGTAAGATACAGAGTTGGTTTTAGATCACACTTCTTGACTTTGAATTAGACACACTTACAAATAGCTGGGGATATTCTAATTAACTGGAAGTTGATTTTTCAGATTACTTACAATAACGAACGATATTTGGAGGTTTAACCAGCTGAATGACTGTGATGTTGGTTAGAAATAAATATTACTTTAATTCGTATACTCCGACAGTTAGCTTTTAACTTGTTGTAGATCATTAATGAATCAAGTTGCCGCAATTATGTTGACAGTTGCGAATCGCAACAGCAAAGGACTTTTTTGTTCGCTGCAGTTTTCTACTGCATTGTTTAACTCTTTGGTTCGGCAGCATAGTTGCTTTTGGCTTTTCCCTTCTGTTTGCTGATTTTCCCGGCTGGTGGAAGAGCTGAAATCGAATGTTAAAGAATTTCTATTGAAATCCAGAGAATTTTAGTGCTAAAGTTACGCGCTGCTATTGAAATTGGTAAGCCCGATACGATGCTCTTGAGTATTTCATACCGTTAAGAAAAAAAAAATGCTCAACTAATTGTATGCAATTGCAAATGCTCAAGTTAAAAGTTCTACAAACAATAAGGGCAAACAAAATAGACTGCAGTAATTAAAAGTTTGCGAATTTTTTGTTAGAACACTCTTTAAAACGGGAGTAAATACAAATTACAAAATAATAAAATCAAATCCATTTTTAGAATTTGCAGCGCTCGTAAAACAAAGAAATAAACTCCAAGTAAATATTTGTTTGACTCGACGAACAGTGAGCGAGTGGTGGGGGGGAGGCGCAACATAATGCTGTTGATGAAACCGATGACAAGCTGTGTGGGAGTGTGTGTTTTTGAGTGCTGTCAGCGGCACTTTTGTTTGGTTTCTGTAGACATGTCCCTGGGGGCGCTACCGCGAGCCCTCAATGTCGTCAGCCTCAATGTTGTGTGGTTTGCCATTAATTAAATCCTTTTCTCTTGTCCTGCATAAATTATCAAAAAAAAAGAAAAAAAAGAGCAAAAATTCTTAACAAAAAAAAAAACGCACACAGTAACAATATTGATTCAAGTGCAAATTGGTCGCATGAATATTTGAATAAAAACCTCGAAATAAAATTCAGTAACATTCAGCAAAAATGTATGATATTTTATTTATAATGCCACCAATGCGGCTAGGCACACATGCTGGGAATGCCGCATCCCACCAGCCCCGTGCAGCATTTATTACTTCTCTTTTTTTTGTTGCTTTTGTTTGTCTTAATTGTTCCGTTTCCACGTTTGCTTTTGGTCATTTTACACGATTTTTATTCCTTTAGACCTTGTCTTTATATTCTGTGCTTTATGCTCGCTGGTGCGCGACGGCATTTAAAATATGCACGGCATTTGACATTTTAATCAACCATGCCTGCTGACGGGGCGGAGTTTTCGGTAGGGAGGGAGGGAGGGAGTTGGAAACGGAACCAAAGCAAAGGCCAGGCGCGAAGCAACAAATGTTAAGCAAAAGTGCAAGAGGCAAATTGCTTAACCAGCCGTCCAGAGACGACACCAAGATACAGAAGAGAAGAAGAGGAGGAAAAGGCGCGACAGACAACAGAAAAAAAACTTGAAAAACTTGCGGAAATTCCTTAATGAATACAAATGCGCTTGGTGCCAAGAATCTGGGGGTGAGGAAGCGAGATTGGGGAGGGCACAGAGAGACGACAGATACGCCGTGCTCGAGTAGCGGGGATTGCGCTTCTTTCCGTAGTGCTCCGACAATTCGGTGCGGTCAACGTTGAAATTTGGAGTTTACGCCGTTGCCGTTTCTGTTGCATTTCATTTTATGGTAATGTCTAATGCAATTTTATTGTTTAACATATAAATTGTATCCCTGAGAGGCTGCCAAGCGTTGAACTTGTCCTTAGATGCTTTATCTACCTGACACGTGGTCCTACTCATATTGCATTTTAAGAGTTCTGATTACCAGATAATCTGCTTGTAACTACATCCAAATGCTCACTTATAATATTGGGAGCTAAAACCAGTTTTAAACTATATCTGCTACGGCTTTAAGCTCCACTCCACACCACGATGTCAACGCTATCCGGCTGCCACTTTGAAATGTTCTCAAATTTAAGCACATCAAACTAATTAGTTAAAGTACTTGGTTGGAAACTTCAAACGAAATTGTTGCTTCAATGATTTCTCAAACGCGAACGTTAAATGAATATTCAAAGTGCATATTCAAGTGGCGTTTAATGACTGTAGACTCTAATAAATTCAATGAAAATTTCTGCAAAAACAGTTAATTAAATGCAAAAAGTTTGTCCAATAAATTTGTGCTACATCCATTTTTCATTTGCCTCAAATGCAGTTTATCGCCGTCCTTGTCCGTTTTGGCATTGGCCAATGACTTTGGCTATGGCCAAGTCATCGAACTTAAGTGCTGACACTGCCATTGTCGAGTGCGTATTGTAAATGTGTCCATAAGCCCAACTAAAAGCATTCCAAGTAACACGATACACATTTCAAGTGAATTGGCCATGAAAGTGACATTCTCATTGAGTCAAGGCCAGGAACGACGATAACTTATTGGTTTTAGTGCTTATTTCAAATATTTTCATCATTTGCTTTTATTATTGATTTTGCTTTCATGCGACACAAATACTTGTGATGTGCTATGCGCGCGTTGGAGCGCTAGAAAATGTCTGTTGCGTGATCAATTAGCGATATGAAAACTATAATTAGGATTCATGTGCAAATCGCATTCCACATTTCGGTCATTTAGCAGCGCTAATTTGGTGCAACGGCTGCTCGAAGCAGATAACCGACAGTTATTGTTCGAGCATTAAAAGCAATGTGCGCTAATTAAAAGCACATCAAAACGCACAGCCTGTGTGTATGCAGCACTTTCAAACTATCTCTCTCTCTACACGTATACGTAATATCGTTAACATACGCTAGCAACCACATAAGCCAGCAGCGACAGCATTACCTACAAAAAAAGGTTTCAGGCATAACTATACAAAATGGAGACTTACCCTGTAGTCTTAAAATGAGAAAAATGAGCAGTGTCCTATTTGGAAAAATGTCACACTTTCTATTTTATATGCTCTAAGGACTTCAGAGGTAATCAGCCGAGATAGACACCTATCAATCTACTCAGTGTTGATTTGCAATCTATAATAGTTGTTATACCCAGTACTCTGCATTACAATTGATAAAAAGAGTATATTTATGTAGTGATAATATCACAAATGATATTAAAGTATCACTTCACTATTAAAAAATTAAAAAAAATTGTATATTCGCAATATTTAAATATTTGTAAATAGTAAAACCGTTTAATATGTATATATATATAATGTACAGTGTATGATAATGGTGTTGTATTGGAATAAAAGGGTATTTTTCAATAGAACACCTTTGATATTTTTACGTGTTTTCGGCTTAGAAATGTTTGTCACTCAACGTTAAATGCCGCAGTCGTTATGGCCACTATCAACGATGCTGCTGCGTCAGTTAGTCCTGTGCTCCTGTTAGTCCTCGCTGGAACACGGATCCCTGCATATAAATCACGTGGCGACATGTGACAGGTTTTTGGCTGAATGCCCGCTTGCTGCTTGACTTGTCACTTGGTGACATTTGCGGCCTGACACTTGACATTTGTCAGTGCAGTTTTTGTGGCCCAACAACGACCCCAGCGGCGGATGCTGTATTCTTAACTTCGTTTACTTGCCAACTTTGCCAACTCGGTCACAGCTTGACTAGCGCCGACACAAAATATGAGCACTCTTCATTGCTTCGGACATGCACACACTGCACACATCTTCTGCTAGTCGAGAGATGTGAGTCTTTTAAATGCTGTTGGCGTGGATTTATTTATGGACTTCAAGGAAACACTACTGGTAAATCGCGAAATGTAAGAAATGCTATTTTATAAAATGTATGGCAAATTAAGGCCATTATCGATTAATAAATATTAAGCTTTTAGTTTTGCGCAGGTCAGAAAGTTGTTTAAACTAGTTTAAGATAAATCATAAACTTTAACAAATAAAAGGTTTATCAGAGTTGCATATCATTAGTATTAGAATAGTAACAATCTATTTTAATAAATAGTTTAATTTGATTATATTTGTAGTTGTCAATTAATGATATGATAACTTGAATTATTCCTATAAGGACTTCTTATTTAATCACCTCGATTTATTTTCTAATTTTGCAAAAATTTATTTAGTAATGTTTAATTGACTTAGTAAAAGGTCTGTAAAATAACTCGCAATAAATATAGAATTTTGATTTTTTTTTTTTGCATTGCCAAACAAAATACATATTTTTGTATTGCAATCTGATTACACAGTCTATTATATAATTGGATAATTTAATTAATTACCTCGATATGCCGCAGCTTTGCTATGAACCTTCTCCACATAAGCACAAACACATATTCACATATGATGCTGGCATAAATATTGATTGAACCCAAACACAACCCTAACTTAACAAACATACCGCATCATGATTAATTACACACATATTTGACTAAAGAAAAAATACAAAGCCCCGGTAAAAGCCACGATGTGGTGATTGGCGAAAGAATTTATTAATAATGAGCTTGGCTATTATGGAAACATTAATTAAAATAAGTTTCCCAAGTTATGAGTAAGATGTTACGGAATAACAACAACATGGTAACCGTTTGCCAGCTGAAAGCCTATCAGTGCTTATTTATTTATTTTTCTATTTAATGTGTACAACAAATAGTCTATAATTTAAAACAAGAACGAATGCTGAAGCCGTGTTAGTATATATAAATATATATATATATATATTTATTTACAATGGCATACTAATTCTATATATACATATAGAACAAGTTTTCCATTGAAAATATAACAATTCAACATTCCTGCCATCTCTTTCCATTCCAATATAGCCAATCATTCAACCAAATCCAAATATGAGCATAATTGGCTAGCACAAGGCAAAAGGCAATAACCACTACAATGAAGAGGCAACAATTAAAGTCAGCAATTCGGCCAGGTCAATACAGAAACACACACACACTTGACCAAGAGACACATTAGCCCAGACACACACACACCGACACACACCCCAAACAGTATTTTAGTATTTCGGGTTAGAATGCTGTGTGGCTAACCACAAACGTGACCGCTGGCAACTAACCACCAGTTGGCCTACCAGAGTCAGCTAATCAAATAAAATATGAAATAGCAATCACGAGCGAAGTGCAGCAACAACAGTTGCCACACAATATATAGCTCGGCAAATGCGCAATACCTGGTCAAATGCCAATCAAATAGTTTGCTGCAATAATTGTGGCAACATTGCATTTGGATCGCCAATTGCATTAGTTGCTCGTTTTTTGGTGCAGAATCCAGCAATATTTTATTTACTTATCGAGCGCAGGCATTTAAATCAATTATTAGCACATTTAACACACCTAACACACCTCATTAATTTTATGCGTTTCGCTAACAACACAAGCGACACGACAAGTGTGAGCCAAAACCAATTAAATTACAATTAGTGGGGTAATTAAAATGACTTAACGCCTCTAAAGGTATTTAACTCGTATAGGAAACTAGTTTGCATACCAATTACATTTAAAAGGCTATTATAAGAGTCAAATAAATTGCATATTCAGATTTTTGGGAATATGTTCTTTTTGGTCACCTTAGGGCAAAGAAGGGCTACGCTGGAATGATACTGACAAGCATTAATATAGAATATTTACGAATTGCATAATATTACTTTTCCTTTTATCATTCTGTAACTTGTTCCATTTTACAAGTATTTTTCTATATTATATATTTTGAGTTGTAGTGCTCCTTTAAAGCACTTAAAGATACCAGTGTTCTATGAAAATCTCCTTAGTTGCTATGGCTGTTAAGTGCACACCAATTAGCAGGCAATAGAGACTTTTTAAGTATGCAACGACAATAAAACACGACAATGAGAGCAATTGCCAACACTTATACACAAACACTTATACACACACACACACACACACACACGGACAGAAAGAGAGTCAATCGCTAAGCCACTTAGACGCCAGGCAAACAAGCACTTTCAGCAAATTCAATAACAGCCCGAAATACAACGCAGCCATTACCCTAACCCCATTTCGACACTGCTCCCAATCTAATTCGGATGGCACTGCCCCGGAATACGAGCTGACAGAGGCGCTTTGTAAATACTATAGTAGTGTTTAATGTTACTCGAGTAACGCTGTGGCACGCATTGGGCCAAGTTTTTATTGTGTTGCAATGCACTGCATGGTTTTATGCACCGTAAGAGATAGGACTCTGTGTGCACGAGTGTGTGTGTGTGTGTTTGTGTGCGTGAAAGTGCTTTCCATCGCTTGTTTGTGACAAATATTAGATGGGTGCTGCCTGGCGTGGCTGACAGCCAGCTGCTGCCAGTGCAAATAGATTAGCCTAATTAAATAGTTTTACGCTTAGTGTTGCAAACTTTTTTTTATTTTATTTTTGTCTGCAAGTAGCTGTCTATACCCTTACCATGATTATTTCAACGAAATGAAGAGAATTGTGTTGCATTAGCCGAAGACAGTTAGATCGAAAGAGTAATGGTTGCCATATGCCCAAATCTAAATTATACGCACCAACTACGAGCTGTATTCAGCTTCAAAGATTCTAATCTCGCAATTTCAGGCTTCTAATATTTTTAGATATCTATTTCAAATATTTATACAAGTCAGAGAATTAAGCAGTCAGCTATTCAGGCTTTTATATTGTTATCTTTGTTAGAGAGATAAGCAAGCTACCGAAATGTTGTCCCAGGGCCGTTCAGTAATTGATGTCTCTAATTCTTGCCAGGCTTGGGGCACTCATTTCAAATGTCAATTTAATGGCATTCGTTTCAACAGCGACATTTTGAGGTTATGGAGCAGCTTACGATTTTGATAGCGCTGCCAGTTTTAGCCATTTATTGCCGAGCGGGTTAATGAAACGGCACACAAAACCGTCTCTGGTCTGTTTTTGGCACTCACCACTTTTGACAAATTTCCGCTGAGGTTTTTTGTTTATTTTTTTTATTTTGTTTTTGCTGCTGCGAGGCACATGCAAAATGCTCGTTTGACAGCACTTAACCGTAAGGACCGAAGGACACACACACACACATACGCACATGAAGTGTATGTACACATCAGACTTTTTATGGTGTTGTAACCGCAGCACTCACACTCACTCACACACACACACCCGCACACACACTTAAACAGGGATACACCACATACAACGCACCACACAGAGACGCATAAATTGCGGCATTTTGTGGGTAGCTACATAACTAACAGTAATTAGCTACTTTATGTGACAGTCATACATACACGTGCACACACACACGCACACACACACACACACAGACAGACACTATCAAACACACACACTGTGGCAGCCTGTAGACTTTTACACGAGCCTCAGTTTATGTTTTCAAATTTTCTGTTTGTGGTCAATTGGGAATAGCAATTAACGCGTTGCTTTATTTTTATGGCCTTTTGTGTGGTTGTTTGTATTATAGTTTTCACCACACACAGGCACGGGCAGATACACTCTCTCTCACATACACACACACACACACACACACATTTGCATAAATCGCCACACTTATTTTGCCAAAATAATAAATTGGATCGCTTTGTGGCATCGGGTCACAAGTGCTGTGTGTCCTTTACTGGTTTATAGTCATCTCTCTTTTTTTTTTTTTGGTTTGTTATCCTCGGGGCACCTTTTTTTTTCATCTTTGCTTTGGCTTTGAGTTGCTCATAAATTTTGTATGCTGCATAAGCTGCCTGCAAAATGCAAATTGCAGGACGGAATTTTCTCGTTATTTTACTTCTGCGTTATTTTTTCTTACGCTGCAAAGTCTATTTAAATAAAATGATGAGCAAACAATTTTAATATTTGGTGGTATTTTTATTCTGCTTCAGCAAAACATGCGATTTAAATGCATTTTGGCTGGCCAGAAGAAATTTCGGTTAAAATGTTTTCATGTTGCACTACAAACCTTAAATATAAGCTTTTTTTGTTTTGAGTAAGTTTATTGTTATGTTTTTTTTCTTCTTTTGCCGATTTTCAGCACTCAAAATGCTTTCTGTTGCACAAGTCTGTGCTTTTAAGTTTGCCTCTTTGGACATGTCACTCTGACATCCGTTTTCTAATCCTATATTTAACCTACTAACAATCGATCTGCTCTTAACTTCTCTCACCTACTAAGATATCCGCCTAAAATGGCTTTTATTTTACACAACACTTAGTATTTGCACATAGAGAGGATTTTATTCAAATTTGATTTGTATTTATCGCTGCTTAGATCATAAACATGTCAAGGGCACAGCCAAATGAGAACTGCATGCATAAAAAGCCAAACAAATTTAAATGCAAATGAAATATTACAAATATGTGTATAGGGCATAAATAAAAATCAGTCACAATCAGGCGCTCATAGATAACGCAAATGATGCCATTAAAATGCAAAAATACTCTATCGAATAATGCGCTGTCGAAGACAGACAGAAGGCACAAGGAGCTACATCAACTTTAAAAGCCATCACATAACTTTGTCTGTGCATACACTTGTCTATATGGCATTGTTCAGTTAACATTCGCTTTATCTTTAGCTGTGCAGATCACGAGCTATTTTTATGCACCATAAATGCCATAAGCAAGTAACAAACGAAAGATTCAATACTTATATATATATATACTCTTGATCAGCATTAATATAGCAGATCATGAGCTATTTGTACGTATGAATTTTACGTATCAGAACCATTTCAAGATTGTTTTAATCTTTAATAGTAAAATATTATTTATCACAAATATTGAGTTCTTTTTTTATGAAATCGAAAACAGAAAACATAAATATGATTAACACTGCAAGGTATCTACTAGTCTGGACCAGAATAATGCCAAATTTTTTCTTATCTTTGTTTTTTTATTTGTGGCTAAGCAATTGCAGGTTGAGCTCACCGCTTGGCAAGTAATAAATTTAAAAACGAAATTGCACCGCCGACACATTCGCAGAATGGATGCCAAGCGACGGTGGTGGTGGGGTGGGGTGGGGTGAGTGGGGTGGCACTTAGCCACCTGCTCACGGAAGACGCATAAAAAATGCCGGACCGCAAGGTGTCTGCGGCGGAGGCGGATTCGCGTCTGCCCTTCGGCTGCTGTCAACCCTTCTCCTCCCTCATTCTCTGCTTGTCCATGTGTATGAGTGTGTCTGGTCTGAACGTGAGTGTGTGTGTGTTTCGCCAGTCTCGTATATTGTCTCTAAGGCTTATGTTTGAAATTGCAATTAAATGTTGTTGAGTCTGCTGCAAACTAAAATATTTTGTTTTAATTATAAACGAGAGACCGTTCCGCACTGCAGCCTGACATTTTGAAGTTCATTTAAAATTGCGCATTGTTGCCATTACAAAAAGTTGGATATAAATTCTGCTGCCACTTCATTTGATACTCATTTAAGTTAATAAACTGGCCAGAGGGCAATGCAATGCATCCGTATTTAGTGCCGCAACTAAATTCATTAAATTGACGTGGAAAAATTGGGCATTCAGCCAAATGAACAGCAAGATAAGTAGGAATTGCTTATGGTACTGGAACAGTTAGTAGAATATATATGTATTTTATTTAGTAAATTTTTTGTATCTACTTGACATGGTTTCTCACATTTGGTTTAAATTTACTCTAAATTGTCAATTAACCACTGCGGATTTAATGTTTTTATTCTATTTATTTCTGTTATCTTTTAGTAGCTTATATTAGGAAACTAATGAGCTTGCAATAACTATAAAAATAACATACGATGCTAGAAAGTTTAGTTTCATGAAGCTTGTGTACTAAATTCATTATGAAAGGTTATTTTGCGTTAAAAAATTTATATCATACTTTACTCAGTGTCTGGATACTGTCTGGTATTGAACTTGGTGGTGTGCCTAATGCTCTTAATCGAGTTGGTTAATTAATTGACTGACATTAATTTGCTTTTAGCTACAAGTGTTTGTCGTCTGGACAGCAGCTTTTTAATTCAATATGTCAAAAGCGTCGTTGGAAAAACCTTCAGCAATCGCCACCTAACATTTGCATGAGGGGGGACAACTGCTCCACCGATGCAACGGCGCACACTGGCAGCTATGATGGACGCAGTCAACAGCTGTCAGTCAAAGTAGGCACGTTTGGCTCTAGTCTCTGTGCCTCTGCTTTAGCTGTGGTTGTGGCTGTGCGTCAAGCTGTCAGTCAGTCGAGGCGGTAGCAACGAGGTAGACAGTTTTAGGCAGGCAACCATGCTGGCTGAGTGGCAGCTGCTTAGTTAGTTAGTTAGTTGGACTTGCCACAAAGTCATTGGCCAAACGTTGCAGAAATGGCCCAAAGCGCACAGACATGGAAAACAATCTGCTTAAAGAAAATTCCAAAAATGCAGTTAAGTTTAACGTAAATGTTGCACGGCTCGGGCTTAGAGGAAACGCATATCACCTGACGCCTTTCGTTAATTTTACAGTTTTAAATTAATTAAAAATCGTCTTATATACCGTGCAAAGTTAGAAAAGTGGGTTTAAATTGAATGAATAAAATCTGTAAATACATATAGTGAAATTAAGCACAAGTTTTTATGAATTTCTATAACCATAAAACACATAGATTAGATAACTCAAATTGTTTACACAAATTCTTTAAATATATCCTAAACATTCAATTATTTTTAATTTTCATAATAAATATTAGATTATGTTTCATGTGTTTTAGTAAAAATAATTTACCGTAAGCTAAAATGATTATATTTTCTCATATAATATATTTGTAATATAATATTCCAAAAGTGATGTAATATAATTACGCCAGCATAATAAACGTGGTCCACATTTTAAAAGCTAGAACACAATATGCCAAAAATCAACACAATGCGACATAATTTGTATAAATCGCAGACAAAAAGCAAACAATTTGCCTATTGCCAAGCAGAATCGGATTTATGTGTTCCGGTTTCTGTTACTGCTTTGCTGCAATGCGACGAAGACGTGGATAACATTTTTATATAATATGCAGCAAACGCACCAATATTAAGTCATTATCAGCTACAGTCACAACAAGAAAAGCCACAACAAACAACAACAGTTTGTATGACAGCTGCAAACATTTTACAAGCAATTCAACACAAGAGACAAGCAGCACAGCAAATGATGCAGCAAAATGGGGGAAGGAAGCAAATAAGGCGATAGCAGGACGTGATGAAACCAGTAGCAGCTGGAGCTGGAGTTGAAGCTGGAACAGAAGCACGTTGGTAGTGACTTGTTCTTCGACAATGCGATAAAGTTGTCATAGTGTGAAACAAACAATTCATCAGCGTCAATGTGATAAATTATATTTTCCACCGCACACACACACTCAAACAAATATAGAGAAAATTGCCGGAAATTTTTTATCCGTAACAACACGAAATCGAAAAGTGAAACATGATAAATGACTTGTTTCAATTGAATTATAAACAACAAAACGAGGCATCCATCGGCATACGCATAGTAAACCAGTCAAATTACGTATACGCCAAGGCAATTGAGTAAACAAGGGAAACGCAACTCTCTACAAAGTCTAAAAGTTATTCTTATATATGAAAGCAAACAAAGTTGGTTTAATACAATTAAAATGGTCTACAACAAGAAGTCAACAACAAATTGTGACTTATTTTCTCTGTTTGCTTTTCCGGCTCGGGCCAATTAGCTTATGCTTTGGCCTCTTGTTTACTGTTGCTGATGTCCGTTTTAATGCCACTTTGGCTGTTGGCGTTTTCTTCTTTTTTCTTCTATTTTTTATAAAAATAAAATGCTATGTTGTGGTTTTCATTGGCACCACTGAAATGTTTGGCCTAATGCGCATCAGCTCAGCTTAAAGCTAAGATTTTAATTTGGCGCATAAATTTCATTGAGTGCCGCATTTATTTATTTATCGCCTCTGTTTTATGTGCCACTTAAGGGATTTGTAATTTGTAAGCTTACTACCATCTATATACATTAGGTACGGACAAGAGTCACGGAATACGCGACAGTGTGGGTAATTGCTTCATTTGCCATATAGAATTTATGTTTGCCGGAGTCTAGAATTTATGCAAGGCATTTGAATTGGATTTACTAATATGAAGTGATGGCAATTAAAGTCAAGTTCTCGCGTTCTTCGTTGAGAATCTATCGACTCGATTACGCTACTTTTTCAAGTATTGTATATGATATATATTATTCAAGTATTGAAGTTACTTCGATTCTTCTTGGTGTCTGTATTTGCCGTGTTATGGTAGCATCTCGTTTTGGCTACACATTTAACGTTTTTCACAATTTTTAGAGCAATTTAAATTTTATATCACTGCGAATAACATTCCTTCAATTTAGACTTTCACATTCTACTCCTTGACGCCGGTTTGGCAAATAGAAAGCAAATCTTAAACGTCGCTTATTTTATGCATAATTCAAAGCATAACTCGAATCGCTCAACTGGCAGACATCAAATATTTTAACAATTTGTTACAAGGCTGCGCCAATCTTCAATAACTTCAATCATGCATACATTTTTATTGCCAGGCATTAAAACATATGCTGGCAGCAGCACCATTTTGCCCACAACCACATGTATTTATGATATGCCCGTTGACTCCTTATGATATAGTCCTAGTGCTTGTCCTTGTTGTTGTCGTTGCCGTTGTCATTGCTCCTGGGGCTGCGGCTGCTGCTCCTGCTGCTGCTATTTTCGATACACATGTCTGTCTGCCATGTCACTCGACTTGAATCCTCTCCTCTCCTGTTGGCCTCTCTCTTTTCAGCCAGCGTTCAATGTTTTTGTGCATAGTTCCTGTTGTTTGTTATGGCAACTGCTGCTGTTTCTACTGCAAAACACACACATTTAGGGGGTTCTGCAGATTGAAATTTATGCGCGTTGATAACAGACACCCGCCCCCGAAACTGTACACAAAAATTGATATTTTATGGTTATGAATTATTGCCAGCGATTATCTTACATAAAAGCGCTGGATAAAAAAGGATTTTGAGCCAAAAAATAAAAAATATCCAAGTCAATTTCGTAAGAGCAATGCGAATAGAAAATATGGCATATATGGTAAGCTCTCTTATTTGAAGCTAACGAGAGCTCGCACAATAAACCGAAACTTTATTTGCAATGTGTGAAAAAAACTTTGAAATTGTTGAAAGCCTTTTCTTTTTTTTTTTTTAAATGCAGCGAGAAATTGCTTTACACTGGAGACTATCGGAATACCATTCAAATAATACGGTTTCATGCCAAAAGTGCTTCAGAATGGATTTTCATTAGCAAATGAATACAGTTGCAACACATTCATTTTGTCGAAATACGAGATTCTATTATGCTATTAAATTGCATTTGGAAAACGAGACTATTTGAAAATGTCGATGCATCGTTTCGATGCATCGTGTGTGCAAATGTGTGCAAATATATTGCAAAGCGCATTTATTGAAGTAATCTTTTAACAAGCTGTCAAAAAAAATGGCTCGTGACTTATAAATGGGCATGCTTATTGTATGCATATTTTGATCGGTAAGCTCTTGGATTAAATACATATTTTTTGATTTTAATCATTTGTATTTGGGAGAGAAATTTTGCATAAATATGGATGTAATATTTTAATAGATGAAAGCATATAATCATATAAGCAGAGTGATTTTTATCAACTTTTTTAAAAATACTACATTATTTTGTGCTTAATCACTCGGTTAACTGAGAGTTGTTAAACATTTCTAATGACTAACTTACTTGTTAGTTAAAAAGGATCGAATTTCGTTTATTTTTATTTCGACAGTGAGACAGTGTTTAATGTTAGCTGATATTTTTGATTGAATTTATTCGTTTGTACACATGTGGCTCTTAAATGCCCTTGCTTTTCTTCTCAAATATCAACAAACATTTAGTAAGGATATCCTTTGCTATCAATATGTTTAATAGTCTGATGAGCCGATATAAGCCCCTGCTGCTCTTAAGCACAGTCTGTGCGATAAGACAATTTTCATTGGTATATGTTGTTATTTATGCTGTACTCTTCATTTTCAAGCAAACAATGAATTTGTTAGACGCTACATCCACTTGATCTCCTTTTGTTGCCTTCGCAAAGGGCTCTCACAGTTGGCTCTCTTAGCCGTTTTTAGTTCAACATCTGTGAAATAAAGCCAACAGCTTTGAAGCAGCAGTTGCAGCACCACCACTAGACATTAGACATGAGCAGCAATAGGGCGCTGTGCCAAAAGGACTTCCCTTTCACCAAAGAGTACAGCAATTGCTGCTGCCAGTTGCCATTTGATGCTGTGAACCCTTCTCTTAGAGACTTGACATGGTCGCACGCTGCGTTGTCGCCTGTCGCCTGTCGCCAGCCTCATTGGCTGAACATAATGGATGTCTAGTCTCTGGCATAACCACAGTACAATTGTGCGCCAAAAGGAAGGTCGGCGCTGTAAATGATATGTGGGGCAGAGGCTAAAGTAGATATTCGCATTAAACTGACGTGGCAATACGCTGATGACGCAGCTGCCGCTGTGCCATTTGAGCTGACAGCTCTGACAGCATGCAAAGTACATTTGCGTGCATAGATCAGTGCATATCAAAGAGGGGAAAGGGGGCAGGCATAGTTGAGTGCATTTTACTGCAGGAATTGTCCTTCTTGTCATATCGAATGTAACCATTCGTACACTCGAAAAAAAAATACTTGCTAGAGCTTAGAAAATTATTATTCAATGAAGTCAAAACTTGAAGCACACGTCTTTCGTCTTTCAATAAACCAAGATTTTTATTTCTATATCACAAGCTTTATAGAAATTAAACTTCCAATTTACAGCATATTTTATTTCATTGTAATTGTAGCTGCTTTTATTCATATATGCTGTAGTTCTTGTCTCTCCAAAGGTTCAAAGTTTAATAGCTGTTTTCCCCTAACAAATCTGATCACAATGGCATATTTTTTTCGAGTGTACCTTCTTTGCCAATACCCATATAACCGAAACGCTGGCCCCCAGCAACTACTGTGCAACTTCAGCGCGACACGTACTCAAGTCGTCGCTGAAGTTGTTACCCGGCCTGGCCTGGCCCAACATTGTCGAGTGTTTCATTCACTTCCTGCTCGCAAGTGTGTGTGTGTGCCTAGGTGTGTGCGTCTGTGTGTGTACGAGTGTCATGAAGTGTCTGAGTTGCATGTGCGCAGCTGCCGACAGTTGACATGCGACGCTCAAACATCGTCCTGCACCAAACCAAGTTGTACTTATTCATGCCCCATAACCGTCCCCACAATTTTCCCTATTCCCCCTGCCGCAATCTGTAATGCCGTTGGCTTCTTTAAATTATTGCGCCATGTGCGTAGGTATCCTGGCATAAAATTCAGTTATATTTATGATACCCTCACCTTTGGATATGTTGCTGATATTAACAGGATTGTGATTTAAAAAACAACAAATTAAAAAAAAAAAACAATATCAAGAAAATGTATTAATTTACACAAATATATCAGAACACTTCTTGAAGATTTTTGAATGACAAATCGAAATGTTTAAGTAAATAAGAGAAGGATGTAGTTCTTCTATGAAACACTTATTTAAAATGATTTCTAAAGATACAATTTGCTATTAAACCATATGCTTTTGGGCTTGCTTATCTATGAGGGTATTCGGTATTCGTTATATCTAGTTGAGTGTTTATTTTCTTTCTGATTTTAATAGCCGCCGCCTGGTAGCTTCATAGCGATCGTCTCCTTCCGCGGCATTCAATTCATTCCTGCATAAACATTTTATACACTCGTTGAAGGCGACTGTTTTGTTACTGTTGTTGTTTTTATTATTACTGGCTGCCTTTTGAATTTTTTATATACATGTAGAATGCGAGAATAATTCATGCTCAACACTGACACACGCATACACATCCGCACACACACGTACCAAACAAACCTTTGTATATAATAATTGCTTTCATATCGTACTGTTTTTTTCTGCAACTTTGTTTTGTGATTTGTTGAATGCTGTGATTTAATTTTAAATGAGTTTTTGATTTATGCATTAAACACATAATTGTAACAGATTTCTTTTGTTTTTCGGCTACCGCTATACCTTTTCTGTTGACGTTGTTGCTTCCTCCAGACAGAGTTGCTGCCTCTTGTCTCATGGCAGCGGATTTGCCGGCCATTTTATGTGCATAATTTAATGTTTTGCGTGATTTATGGCGACTTTGCTGCGCGAAAAAAGCCTTTTTGTATGGGGAATAAAGTGGCGGATTTCGGTTGAATATTTGAGGATTTTATTTGGTTTGCTTGGGAGTTAGTAATGCAAAATGCGGAGCTTGAAATTGTCTTTGGCTTGGGCACAGAATGGGAATTGGCACACAAAATATTATTCGATATTAAATGCCAACAATTCGAGTATAGATTCAAATTGCTTGGAGAGTTTCTGGTTGGAATATAAATATGGTTTAAATGAACTTCTGCCATTTTAAATAGCAATTACACTTTTAAATTTTATTATTATTTTAACTATTGATTAAGCCAAAAATACGCTCACATATTCACAAAAACTTCATAATTCGGTGTAGAACTCAGATGAAAATAATCCCTTCTAAATGACTAGCCCCAGGCACAAAAGCAATTAAACTGAAAGCATTTAAAATTATTTAAATATTCATATTTGCAATGGGAGTGAGAGGCTGTAAGACGACTGAGATTTGCATATTGTGGGAGCAATACTTACTTCTCGGCGCTGGAAATGTTCTAGAATTATTGGGCGTTTAGTGCGTGCGTCATAAAATGAGCAATGGAGTGTAAGTGCATATAAAATATTGAGTATACGCTGGAGCCTTATTTTATTGTTCTTGGGAATTGAACTTTTATCAGCATATCATGTGCGTGCTTCGTTTAACAAAACTAAAGTGAAACATAAATAATAATAAAAATGCCAAATACCATTAAGCGGAGGCGCAAGGCCCCAAATAAGCAATGGTTCAGAGGTCAGCAATTTATGTGCTTTGACCGCCGCCAGCTGCAAAGTGATTTTGGATTATGACATTTGACACATAAAGTTTTTATGGCTCCAGCGATCGGATTAATACACATCAGGAGGAAAGGCCCCGTGTCCTGCATAACAAATATTATATCTCGTTCATTGGGTCAGCTTTTAGATATAAAGCAATTTCTTTTCATTTTCTATTTTATTTGCTGCTTGTGTACATATAATTTTCCCTTGATTTGCTGGCCTCTCTCCGCTGCAGTCTCGTTTGCAGCATTTATGCATTTAATGCTAGTTTGCATACATAAATAGAAATACGAGTACTCTATAAGTCGGCATCCTGCCAAGCAATAACCCCATTCCAAAATTGTATCCACTTGCACTTGATATCAATTCTTCTGGCAGAGCTCTAAGTGTCTGTTTCTATGGCAATGCCCGTCAACTGGGTCACGTATAAGCTACCCAGGTCCCTTCCAGCTCTTCTCCACAAAGCTCTTTAAGTTATATTGCATACTTTTTGGCTGCCTCGTGTGTGTGTCTAAGATTGAAGGTGTGTGTGTGTGTGTGTATGTATATGTATACGTAAGTATGTGTGTGCCTTCGTTTTTCTTGTTCATTGATTCGAACGTTTCTCATGCACTTTGCCTGAGCATGTTTACATCTGAAATTTTTTTCTTCATTTCAATTGGGTGATTTTGCTTTGCCTGCGATGTTGTTACGATAAAAATTCAATTTTGTTTATAAGCAAATACCCAACACTGATGAATGCAATTGAATGCTTCTTGTCGTTTATGTCACACATTAGTCTCACGAGCTGCCGCACCAATTGGTCTGATTGCCACCAAAGCACATCTGATTTATAGTTACTGTATCTATTCCACTACAGCCATCTCTTTGGGTGTGCCCTGGCAGGCAAATAAACTAATATCTATCTGATTCAAAGAACTGGTACACCATTCTGATCTTAGCATCATTAATCATTTTATTGAATAGTTGATCTCAAGTTTTTTCAACTTGGTAAAACTTGATAAGGATTAAATCGTAATAAAATAAATAAATAATAAATGTTGAGCTTTTACTATAAAATTAAGAATTCAAACTATTATTTATAGGCTTTTTCATGAAAAGTTGTAAAATTGTTAAATAACTGGCCGACAAGCAGGCAAAGTCCTCAGTTCATTGAACTCATCATGGCTAACAATTGAATCTCAATCGGCACAATTAAAGCCACATCAATTGTGAAAATCATTTAATAATATAATTAAACATTTTACGAAACTTATGTAAATTGAAACGTGACACATTAATTAACACATTGCCTTCAATACAGAATGCTAATGCGGTATTTATTCAATGTGTGTGGAGTGCATGAAATAAGACCATTTTTCAGAACTGAGTAATGTCGCTTTAATTACACAACAACATTTTAAAATTGCACATTCAGAGATGATGATAAAAATCGCAATTATTGTAATTAATTATAGCTGTGAACGAAAAATATATAACATATGCATTGTGCGTAATAATAAATGCATAATACATATGCTTAAAATTGCCCCATAAATTATCATTGAACGCAAAAATACAACAGTTGAATGTGCTAGATAAATTACCATAAATGATTACTTATGATAATGTGTGAGGGAAAACTGCAAACGCTGATGCTAAAGATTTCTTTAGCAAATGCTCAAAGTGCCACTAGAATAATGCATCAATAATGTGCGATTATACCCATCACCATCAACCTGACCCCCCATAAACACACACTCACACATACGCACACTTTGCGGCCTTTTGTTGGAATGGGGCAGGGCAAGTGTGAAAACTGTTTTTGAAGTTAATAAAAAGCATATGCCTCTTGTGGACGCCCGAATGGGGGCGAATGGGACACAAAGTGCGGCACAGCCTTTTTATTTTATTCAAATACCCTAGGTATAACTATAAGAAGGGTTAGTTATATAAAACTTGTGTAAGTTTCAAAGTTCTCATGAAAGTATCATATAAAAATATATTATACTGAATATTTCAAGTAATCATCCTTTAGGAATTCGCTAAGCTGCAGGGTGTTGTTGATAGCTGTTGCTCATAGCAAGCATATGGGTATATATATTTGTTGTGTTGTTTTTAGTAAAAAGTCACGTATTTATATTATTTTGTTTTATACATTTTTGGCACACATTCGCAAAAAATAAAAATAAATAAAAGTAAAAGGAAAAATCAATTTTGCGCAAATTGAGTGAATGTCATTGCGACTTCCGTTTCCGCTGATGCTTAGCGCGAAAGCATTAGCAAACAATTGTCAAGCACGCACATATTCACACAAATATATATGTACATATGTCACTGGAGTCGGAGGTGCCACAATGTGGCATACGATCCCGGCAGGCTCAGCCACTGGCATAAATATATAAGTAGACAATTTTAGAGGCATAATATATGCCAAGCCACCACTCGCACATGTTTGAGCGTCTCTGTGTGAAAGTGTGTCCTTTAAACGCAATCTAATGTCAACAAGCCTGATAGAGCAGCCAAGAATGAGGGCGTGGCAAGGAGAGAGGGGTCGGTGGAGAGAGCATGACATGGTATTGCATATGTATGCCAGGCTCGACTTATAAATGCGGTTTAACTTCCAAGGGCTTGTTGAACGCATGTGGTGCCAAATGCTCAACTTGTGTGGTGCGGTTCGAGGTTTTCTTGCTTGCTGGCTGTGTATCAATGAAGTTGTTAGTCGAGTGCCACTTCCTGCCTCCTTCCCCACTTCTCTTGTATGTGTATGTGTGTGTTTGTCTGTCGTTGACTTTATTGGATTATCAGGCAAATTTTATAGTATTCCATTATCATCCTTTCTCGCATTGATACGTTTTTTCTTTCTAGTATATTTAGTTGCGCTGGGGTGGGCTACTTCATAAATGGGTCTTATATGTAATTGAGTTTCGGGATGCTAGAGGAAGGAAAAGTGGGCTAGGATAAAACCAGAAATTTAATTTGGTAGAGATAGCAAAAAATTATCAACTTATCAGATACCTAATGTGTTGCCTGTTATATGTAAATAATTGTGTTATTATTCATTTTATCTCTTTTAATAATTAATTTAAAAACTTTCGTTGATAGTCTAAGCATTAACCAGAATATTGAACAGATAATAGTGGTTTAGGACAATTAGAGTTCCTTTAAAATTATTGAATTGTTTTATATTTTTTAGTTTTTGGGGAGGTTTTAAATGTGATTATGTTTTGCAATTAAAACTCAATTGGAAATTCAAAGCAGTAAATAACAATTTTTCGCTGATATTTCAAATAGTTTTTAGCAATTGCAAAGTTAAAGTTGCATGCAATAAATCACAAGATTGTTAAGAGCTAACACAAAAATGACACTCTAAAACTACGGCAAAAACTTTCATGAAATAAGATAAAGGTGCTTAATCGATAGTCGAAATTTATGCTTAGCTTAACTTGTTATCTGGTGGAGCGTCTTGCACTGCACTTTCGATATAAACCAGGTGAAAAATGTGTTTATCTGCAACGCCTTTTGTGAGGTGAGCTAACCCAAAATTCGATTGGGAATTTCACTTTGCTGCCGGTTGCACACCTTTTGCGCATTACATTTTCGAGCTTGGTGCCTCGAAACTAATTTAAATGCTGGCCGTGTGCGATATGTTGTTTTTTCCGGTGATTTAGCAGCGTTTCTCGAATCGGAGATGCAGCTACTGTAAAGAAGGAGCTGCCTGCTCTGCCTGCCAAGTACAAAATAAGCTGCAGCTGAAGCTGAACTCGTGCTGGGTTGCGACTATGCTGGCTAACTGTCAGTTTGGATTTAGTATTTGCTTTAGTTTTTAATTTTGACTTTATTTATTTATGTCTTTTGGCCGTTTGTAGATGGAAAATTTGGTGTCCAAATTAGAATGCAGCACAAGTTGTATTCGACTGCAGGACTTGTATGTGGGTTAGGCAAACAAACTGCAGTCAGAATAGAAATATGTGCGCTTTCTATATTATCAACCCTCTTTACCTCTACACCCCACTCTCCTTCTCTCTGTCTCTGTCTCTCTCTCTCTCTCTCTTCCACTATCTTGTATTTCTATTTTCATGCAACATGGCATGGTTCCTCATGCAGCTGGCGCCCTCCAGCTAAATGTAAGCACTTTTGTGGTTCAACAATTAAAACGAAGCATTTGGGGAATCGTTCCCCATCTCCTCTTCAGTGTGTTCCAGTTATGCCACGCTGTGTGTCGGTGGCTGGGTGTGTGTGTATGTGTGTGTGTGTTTGCCGGTATTTACCCCTGGGGTACGTGTGAATCTGCACGAAATCTATGCTTGTCCTGCTGTCGCATTGTGCAACGTCAATTGTTTTCTATTGTTTCGGGCTTTTGTTTTTTTTTTTATTTTGCCAGGACCTGTTTTTATGCAACACAGCTGTGCGCCGTGCACATTCTATTGGGAGTTAAATGGGTAATTGGAAATTTTAGGTAAAAGCATTTGTCAAATGCACATTTGCAATGCAGCTTATTTTTTTCATTGCCCCGATCAATTTCAAATGAATGCAGATTAAATTAAATTAATGTTGAAGTAATTTTAAACTTCTATGTAAAAGTTATTCCATAACAATATCACTTTAATAACTTTTTGTAAAATGTGCGTGTTATAATAAATCACTATTTAGAAAGTTTTCATAGATTTTGAAGAGATTATTGCGTTATCTTTTTTGTTTTTTATCAGGTTGCCAGTCTTTTTGTTACTTTTTAAGTCACATACTTTATGATTGATGTGCTGCCTCAAATCTCAGCTTAAGGTTCGCCACGTAAATGAAATGCCGTTAAGAACAGATCTAGTTGACAGCACCACAGTAAGCTGGGTTTGAACCCAAATTGGCCACATTGCTGTATTTCATTTAGCTTTTGCTGCCTTTACGGTTTGTAGGCAAAAGTGCATATATTTTGTGGGGGTGGCGGAGGTGTGGGGTGGGTAACAAAAAGGTATGCAAATGGGGGTAATAAATTTGAAATGTTTGCACGTTGCAGGTGACTTTTTGCCAGCGACGCTCTTCACATTCCTATTTGCTCTAACAATTTGAGCGCGCCACGCCCACTTCCAACCCTTTTTAGCTCCACAATTTTTTTGTTGTGCCCCGGCAATTTGCCGCTCAATTGAACTCTGCGCCAACAAATGCGCACGAATTTGCCAGCTGCTCGGCATCCATCTGTCTTTTGTGTGTCTGTCTGCCTGCTTTGCATAAGTTTTGACAGTTTTTAGTTGTGCGCTGCAATATGTGCGGCATGTTTGTAAGCTGTCGGTATGCCGTCATGGGTACTAACGAAGTCGCTCAGCGTTTCAGCTGCAAACGTGACAGACTCAAAGTTGCAACCAGCCAGACAGCCAGACAGCCAGACAGCCAGCCAGCCACATTTCAGTTGCAACTGCAACAGTGAGCTCTTCACGAAGCTGCGATTTCATTATGTTTGCTCTGGCGTACTGCAACTGAATTTCAGTTACGTGTGCGTGTATGTTCCTCTGTGTGTGTGAGTGTGTATATGTATGTTAGAGTGTGTGATTGGAGTTACTGTCGACTGTGTGATTTATGTTGCCAATCAGACATTTAGCTTGTGGTCGGCCATCGTGCACAGCATTTGATTTGTTGCTCATACGCCACGTAAACAACGTTGCAAATCTGTTTTTGTATTTGCCTGTGTAAATGTGTCTGTGTGTGCAACATCCTGATTTTACCTAGTCTGGCTTAAGCGCTTTCCACCTCAAATTGACTGCATTGCAATGACATTAGCCTGAAATTTGTTGAGCTGCAGAACTTGAATTGGAATTCGTCACACAAAATGACTTTTGGTTATCATTGGACACTCAAGTGCCACTGATTGTAGCTTCTTATGCCACTGAAGTGCCATTTTTATTAGCTTTAGTAGTGCTTATATAATAATTAAAAGCATAGAAATACTTTTTAAATTGTGTAGCACTTTTAAATTTAAAAAGTTTTTATCCTCTTTAGTGCCAAACAAGCTTGCATTTTATTGGTAGATAATTAAATAAGTTTACTGGAGTTTCACTCTGTTTTTTTCAAAGCTCTACGCAAGACTGATTATTCTAGATTCTTTACATTCGTACCATCTTATTTTAAACTACTCCAAGCCCTTTTACCTTTGGCAATGTACAATCCCTTTAAGTTGGGTCAAGACTATCATTCAACATTTGACTGCTCCCCACTGACAGAGTCAGCTAAGTTATGTGAATGATATCAGGGACTGGGCAACATTTTTTTTTTCTTCTCGCACATTTTCACATTTTGTGCTTGCCAAGATTTTCCTACTTTACTTGCCACATTTAACATTGAACAGCGAAAACGTATTAGATTAGCTGAATGCGCTCCATTGGGTCGCCATTATCACTGTCAGCCAATTTAAAGTCTGTTTTTGGCCAACCTTAAGCTTTAACCGAATTTATTTGTGCTAAAGAAAAAATATATTGCCTTGCTTTAGCTTTTACGTGGAATTTTAAAATTGATGTTAAATAAGTAATGGAAAGATTGTGTGAAATACTGAAGAAGGATATTACTATTTTCTATAAAAGACGATTTTTCCAACAGCACCACTAATCTTTTGAGCCCACAATTAGTCTGACTTTAATAAAAATTGCACTAAAAATGCAGTGTGTTTGCAATTCGACTATTGATAATTTCTACTTATTTATTTTTGGCAGCTTGTGGCGTACAGCGCATTTTAATTAAGTGTAATACATATGTATGTATGAAAATATATTTATATATATATATACGTGTAATATACATATGTATGTATGAAAATATATTTATATATATATACTCGCATATATTCAACTGACACGAGTGGCATCTGTCACGTTTCTCGCATGGGAGCGCGTGTGATGAATACTCGGCAATTAGAGGCTAGCTCTTTGCTCGGTTGTTGGTTGGTTGTCGTTTATTTTATGTTGACAGAACGGCCAACAGGATGAAATCAGTTAGGACAACGTTGTCGTCAATTCCGGCTATTCCTAGATTACACATTCTAATAGCGATGGGCCGTAAGCGAGAAAAATAGCAGAGCAAAAAAGATAGACAGAGCACAAACGGTCCTTTTGCTCGCATAAATATTTTATTTATTTGCTTTGCTGATTTTGGTAATTCCTCTGTGTGTGTTTGTTTTTTTTTTTCTTCCTTTCTAACTGCTACGTGCGCAAAATACTCGATTGATCGAACAGTTTTTAGTTGACAGAAACGGCTAAAGAGCTGTAAATGCTATGAAATTTGTGTAATTTTGCGCAAAATTAGCTGACATATGGAGAACATCATTGATTGAATATGCCATGCGATGTGAATAGCAGTTGATGAATGCGGGCGTTGCTTATTTAAGCGGTTGTGAAACGAAAAAGATTCCTTTCGTATGAAAATTCAAATCATGAATGGGATTCATTCACGAAAATTAAAAAAAAAAATTATCTGACGAAATGACAGCAAGACAAAATTCAATCATATAATGAACTACTGTTAATAAAAGTAATTGAAATTGACAATCATATTAATTTCCCAATTTATTCGTTTACTTGCAGGTATTTACAAACTACTGATGCGCTTGGCTTCCACATCTGTGCACTTGAATGCGACTGTTAGCATTCAAAAGAGCCCACAACGCATATATTTGCCATTAACTAAAGGATTGGCTTCCGAAAGTGGGTTGTTCTGGGAGGTGGTCCTTGCTAATGGGAGCAACGCATCACGTGCCCCGTTCTGTGGCTCCTGTGCAATTGTAGATTTGAATGCTCCCAAGCGCGTGCCGCAATAGCAGCAACAGCAATAACAACAGCAATAACAACAGCAGCAGTTGATAATAATGTGAAGGCAGCGCCAAGGAACAGCATCAGGACGAATTGAGAGCTAAGGGCAAATAGTTAGTGGCGCGCATCACGCAGCTGGTAAACTGTTGGGTAATTCAATTTGCGGTTAAACGCAAGTTAGTCGTTAGCAAGTAGCAACAGCTACAGTAACAACAATGAGCACCCTCAGTTGGTTGCGCGCACAGTTTGAATAATCGGTGAATGGAGTTGGGCTGAAGTTGAGTGGGAAATGAGTTGTATGGGGAAAGTGTTATGTGGTAGCAGGCAAGTCGTCCTGGCAACGCGTGTAATTGTGGCAAAGAAATAAACGCAAGTTTCCAAAGAAAACTAAGCCGAACTAAAAATAGAAAAGCAAGTCGATTGTGGATGTGTGTGTGTGTGTGCGTGTGTATAAGGAAAACACAGCACCAACGCTTCAAAGCTGCAACCTCTGAACCTGCCACCGACCACCACCTAAATACAAAACTGCAGCCAGCGGAGCATTTGATCCACTTGGCAAACCAAAACCCAATCCGAATCCACGCGTGTAGTTGTCCTTGGTTATTTTATTTTTATTTACTTTTTTTCGTTTTTTCGTTTTTGCGATTGAGTTGTTTGGTTGTTGTTGTGTGTTTTTTTTTTTTTTGTATTTTTCAACATGCATTTTATATTTATATTCCCTTTGGCTGTGCCACATGACGTATGAGTAATGGCTTTGGTCCTGGCGCTCGGTTTTGTATTGTTATTTATTTTGCGGTTGCATTGCTTTCAACAATGTGAGTGTTCAAGTGTGAGTTGTGTGGGCGGGCAGTATTGAGGATTTTAAGAGTTTTTGTTATGCCAAATTGGTTTGTTTAAATTGAATATGCGAAGTATCAGTTTGGTGGCAAAAAAATGTGTAAAATTGCATTATTCGAATGCACTTTAGATTGAATACATTGAAGATTTTATAGCAGATAACACTGGTTAATACAAGCTTTAAAGTAACTTGCGTACAGCTTATTGGAAGTGGGACTTTGATTTACTATGAATTGAATATACATCACAGGGCCAGCTTAACGTAGCATTGTAACTATTATTACATATAAGCTGTGCGATCTAATAAACTATTGAAATCTGAAATTCTATAAGGGCTCAACTATATTACTTGTAAATGGCTTTGACTGCTTAACTTTGTCCACTTACTTATAGCATGCCTCAAGAGCATTTTTTCGTCTAGTCATAAATCTTGCTTTCATCAGTTCTTTGAGCGAAAAAAAAAAACCGAGCTGTAAATAAGCCAACGGCATGCGCAGTAACTCAATCTGCCGCATAATTCAAATCCGCTGCATGACAAAAGGCATCGCAAACAACAACAAACAAGGAAAACCAAAAAAGAAAAAGAAGAAAATCAAAGTTAGTAAAGCCGAAAACCAAAGCGAACCACACCCGAAATGCCCCAGAGCTATATTTTCGCTAGCAAAAAACTTTTGCTCAGTTACTCCTTTGGCATAAGGCGCCTGCTATGAACGCTGCAATACTTTTAGGGGCTTTTGTGCCAAAAACAGGCAAGGCGTTACAGCCACTTTGAATTGGCGTACACCCACTCGCATTCCGGACGATGAGCAGCTACTTCATATTTATATAATAACTTTATGTTTACGTTGTAGCTTTTTGAACATTTTGCACTAAGAACAACAACGCTATGCGATGAACAACAGAACTTGTGCCAGTTGTTGGCAAAACAGACCGTGGGGCAAGCGCCAAGCAACAGCATCATCCGATGAGTGGTGCACATACACAAACACACACACACACACATACACACAGACACACACACACACATCTTTGTTGCCTAACAAAAGACGCGCGCGTCTTAAGTTGATTTCTTAATGTTTAGCTAGCAACTGCTGCTGTTTGTCTTGTCGCAACATTATAGCAGCAACAGCAGCGGGCACACACACAAAAACACACCCACATACAAGATACACACATGCACATATATTTGTATATATATATTTCAATTCATTTCACATGTGTGCAAAGTCAAGTCTCAAACTTACACTCAAATGCAGAGAGGATAGACCCGCGAGCATTGGCACCAAACTTGCCCATGGCAATTTACACTGGTAACTGTTTATTTGGAAACACTTGCCAGGACATCGCGTGGCAAATGACAAAAGGCGCAGGCAGTCAAACAGCCAGCCAGCCAGCCAGTCTGAGACAAATGCGATGTCGGAAGCAAAAGTAAAGCCATTGGCAGAAAGCTAATATTTGTTGTATATGGAGCTTGGGCTCGAACAGCGGATGCGGAAATGTGCATTATTTGATAATATTCTCTGTTTGCCTGCAAACAAACATTCTCACACTCGCTCGGTTAATGTGCATGCTGTGTAGTAAGTATCTTGTCAAGCATTCAATAGATATTCCAGATGGAGTTTCACTCTAGCATTTGTCAGCTCAAGTTACCGCTTTTGACAAATATAAGCTTGCATCTAAAAGTTATATGTTAGTTATTCTATTAAAAAATAAACTACGTCAAGCATGCATATATTTAACTAAATTTTGATTTTCTCTGTCAAAAAAAAGAAGAAAATTCAGTCTAATCAAGTGGAACCTCTTTATTAACAAAGCGTGTTTGTAGTCATGTCAATTATAAATCAAAAAAACTGATTCAAATATTTTCAAAACACCCTTTGAAAAAGTTGATCAGCTTCAAAGGGTTTCAATACGGTTTTCATAGCTTCTAGACCCAGTTTGTTGCCACACTTTTCTTTTTTTTTTTTTTTTTATTTAGCAATTTATTGAAACGTTAATCAACCTATTGAAAGGTTATAAAACATTGATTTGTAAAGGTATGAATAAAAATAGCAGTGATATAAAATCAATAACATAAACATACAACTGGTTTTAACAGATAGTAAATAACATTAAATATTACATTTGTAGCAGTTTAACGCCCAACAGTCCAGAGGTCGCTGGTGTGGAGGCGCTTCAACCTCCTGCGTGTTGTATTTGACCCAAGTGAGCAGGCCAAAGGGTTGATGTGGTTGTGCAACCGGTCATTATACCGACTCGTATGCCTGTTTATTTGTTGTCTGACTGTTGGAAGACCGAAATCGTTGTGCAGCGTCCTGTTACTCACGTATGGTGGAGCACCAGAGATGTCTCTGAGCACCTTGTTCTGCAAGACTTGAATTTGGTTTATCCAAGATTTTGCAGCTGTGCCCCAAAATGGAATCCCATATGTCCATGTGGGAACGATGATGCTCCTGTACACCAGCAGCTTGTTGCTCAAGCTGAGTTTGCTTGATGATTTTAGCAACCAGTTGAGTTTGGTTTTTTTGGATCTACACGCTGCTGCAGTAATCTGGATGTGTTTGCGCCAGGTAAGTTTCCTGTCCAAGAACATACCCAGGTAGCGAACATGGTTCTCCTGAGGTATGACCGTGTTGTTGAGTCGGATAGTTGGACAAGTACCATTCCTGAGCGCGAACGTGCAGTGCTGAGACTTGCTCCCATTAACGCAGATGTTCCACCGGTTAGCCCAATTACTAAAACCATCCAAGAACCTCTGCGTAACCGCAGCTGCTCTCCAAGCAGTGGTGGAGTTAGCAAGGAACACAGTGTCATCCGCGTATGTGGCAAGCAGCGTGTTTCTGGCTACTGGTATCGGCAAGTCCGCGGTGTACAATGTGTACAAGGCAGGTCCAAGGACACTACCCTGTGGTACACCAGCTCCAATGCGGCGGATGTTTGATCGCTCGCCCCTAACTTCTACCATAAATGAACGGCCAAGCAGGTAAGACCTGAGCAGTAAATACTGCGCCGATGGTAGCAGGGACTTAAGCTTAAAAAGCAGGCCATCATGCCATACGCGATCAAATGCTTGCTGGATATCCAGGAAGACGGCAGAGCTGTACTGCTTATTTTCCAAAGCCTCGAGGACGTGCTGTACTACTCGATGAACTTGCTCTGGTGTACCATGATGATGCCTGAAGCCAAACTGATGATCAGGAATGGCCCTCTGGAAGCCTCTTACTGCCGACAATCTTCCAAGAAATATTTTTTCAAATATTTTGGAGAAAGTGGACAGCAAGCTTATCGGTCGATATGACGAGACAAGATTATCCGGCTTGCCAGGTTTCGGAATCATCGCAATCACAGCGCACTTCCACGGAGTGGGGAAGTGGTGGATGCGAACCATGGAGTTAAAGAGTAGCACCAAGAACATCACTCCCTTCTCTGGGAGGGCCTTAGCAACTCTGCCGTCAACGCCATCGTAGCCAGGGGCCTTAGTGGACTTAAGCCAGCGAATCTGTGAGCGGACCTCAGTAGGGGCGATAGGTGTGATCGGTTGTACAGGATCTAGATCTGCATTTAGAAATGCCTCAGTGTCCCGTACCTGGCTGGGCGATGCAAGTGCAAACGGCGTGAAGCGACTTTGCAACTCATCCGCAAACGCCGATGCAATATCTGCATCCGATCGACACCATGTGTTGTCAGGTCGCATAATGGGGATCCGCCTGAGTGGCTGCCGCTTGACACAGCGCGTTGCCTTCCACAAATTGAATCCATGATTCTTATTGGGATCTGCATTGCGGAGCATATCTTGGAAATATTGGCTCTTAGTGACAAACAGCAGCTTTCGCAGCTCGTACGCAGCCCGCCTAAAGTCCCTTTGATCCAACGGATTGCGTGAGCGCATATATCGACGACGCAGAGCTCTCTTGTGTCTTACCAGATCAAAAATCTCTGGTTTTAAAAGAGGCTGGGCTGGACTGGGGGGCGAACAAGGTAGTTGGCCAAGCATGGAGTATTCCGCTGCTACGTTAATATTACGCAGGAATAAATCCGCTGCGTCGTCAATATCAGCCGGTGAATTCAGCTCCATGTTCAAATTGACAAGCTGCTCCAATCGTAAAATTGTAGTTACAAAAGTTACAGTTACAACAGTAGATATGGAATTTTTCCACATCTTTACAAATTGCCACAAAGCGATTTGCACAAGTTTCATCCAATTAGTCGCACCACGGAAATAATATAAGAAAAGAAAAGGCAAAGTGAAACAACAATAAACAAACTCCTTTATGAACCGCAGCGTAGCCAACAGACTTGTAAAGATTTATGCATTAAACTGAAACCGCATATAACAAATTGCCCTGCCGCTAAGACACTAAAACTAATTAAAACCTAAAGTTTTACCTTTGGGACCGCAGAAAAACAGCAAACACTATTATAGTAGAAAATGCGCGTGAACTAAATTCAGCTTCGTCTCAAATTGGCGGCCCTCTCCAGGGCCAATTTTACAGACATTGTAATTGTTGGAGGGGCAATTTTGAGCGTTGAAATTTGAACAACAAACTTGTACAATAATCCCAGTCAACAGCTAACCCCAAAACTAAATACAAACAAAAAGCATCAAAATACCCCAAAAAACTGAAAGCGTCTAAAGTTTTTAATCAAACCGTTGGCAAATCAAAATCCTTCAAACTTTTCTCTCCACACATGGAACTCTGTCGCGAACTTCGCCAAATTGACATGTGCCACCAAAAAAAAAAAAGCTTAACGTTCAGAAAATTAAAAAAAAAACGCGTGGCAAGCCAATTAAAATGTGCTGCCGGCATACACGACGTATGCGCAACGTTTTGCCAGCCGCAAATCGTTTTATGCACTGTCGCTCTGGCTCCATAGCATTTAGTGGAGCGTAGTGTATTAAATTTTTTTTTTTTAATTTAGATCCAAGTCGCAAAAAACCGCAAAAAAAAAACTTCCAAACTGATGCACAAGGACTGGCCAAATTTACCACTTGTCTAAAAATCCAACAAAAAAGATTTTTTTTGTTTTAAATGGCAAGAGTTTGAAATATTATTTATGTTCCATGCAAATTTTTGGAAAGTGAAGTGCGCAAAAGTTTTCTCAACTCCGGATACTTCACATTTCCGTTATGCACTCGGGCATCAGTTGAGGCCGAAAAGTTTTGTGCGCTTTTGAATATTAACGCTGTTTCGGTCTTCATTTATTTTGTTTTTCTGCCTGAGATGAAGTCGACTGCAGAACAGTTCGTCGCTATCAAATTTCGAAGTCCGTCAAATGCAGAAACACTCGACGAGAGTTTTTACCCTGAACTCTTTTAGAACAATAGCAACAAAACATAAATGAGACTTTTGCAAAACTTTGCGCAACATCTATGCAAATTTGGTGTTTTTGCTGTTGCTGTTATTCTGTAACAGTGCTTTTGACGCATATTGACTTTAATTTCAATGGGTTGAAAAGCATCTTATTAGTAAGCTAGTCCTTAATATATAAGCTGCTTAAGGTATTGAAATAATGGCAAATGACGTCACCAATTGAGTTATTTCATGGCAGAATAAATTGAGTAATTAATATTTTCTTTTTGGTTTCTCTAAGCTGCATGAAAGCTGCTTGGCATATTCTTAAGTGAAATATTGATGGTTACTTGGAATATTTGTTTGCTGTTAGCATAATAAAGCTACAGAATGGTTTATTACAGACAGAAGGCAACTTTCTCAATTAAAATAAGTGAATGGTAGATACGTAAACATTTACTATATTTGTTTTAATATATATTCAGTTATTCTCTTTCGTTTTATAATTTTCTATACTAGAACAGATTACCCACGAAACAGGTTTTAGCACTAAAGTGTTAATTAGAATGAACGAGTTTTTCATGCTTCACGATTGTTTACAGTGTATCACCATGTCTGTGATATTAAAGTCACTCAAAAGTAATTATATTTCCGTAATACGACCGTACATTGCAACAATGAACGTTATTAATTACATGTTCTGCAATATTGTGAGCTGTAGGGCAAGCAATGCACAGATAAATTTATGTACACTTACATTTATACTATATCCATTTATATACGAACAAAATTACAGGCCTATTCTTGAAATAATTGGGGAAATTACAAAATGCCGATATGCCAGCTTATCAGCCAAAGCAAGTTTTATTGCATAACGAATACGTAAATTCGCACTTAATATCAGAACAAAAGAAATGCTCACTCATCAGCGCACACACACGCACACACACACACGCACACACACACACATCATTAATCATTATCATCATTAATTAATCACATTTGATATGGTGTCGACTTTGTCATCGGCTTTCAGTAATTCATCAAAAACACGCAGTATTTTAATTACTTTTAATAACATCAGGCGCCAAGTGCTACTTTTTTTTCCCGTTCCATACTGCGTAGCACAAATTGTCTCCGTATACCCTGTAGCAAAGTTGCATAACAAGCAAACTCAGTGAGTAAATCAACTTGAAGTTGGTCACATTAACTTACTTAAATAATGTACAATAGTTGCCTTAAGCTCACTAGACATTTAAAGGATTTAAGTATTGAAAATTGAAAGAAATGTTAAATTTGACTACATTTTGTAGCTTTAACAGGATATCGCATAACTTGGCCAGCTACATTAATACATATTTTTCACACTTTATGTGTATTCCCAAGGCTTATTATTATGATGTTAGGTGGGAACTGGCTGTGGCACAAAAAGTGTGTATTTGTGTGGGTTCTCCTGGAAATTGAAGACATGGTAGCTTATTTCTTACTACCCTATTATTATACCCCTGCCGAAAGTATTATAATTTTGCTGAAATATATGTATTTATGATCAGCATAAATAGCCGAGTCTCTAGGCGAACTAATCACTATCTTTTAAGGGATCAATCGGTCGAAAGATGAGTTATTTGAAATACAACTTTTGTGTTTCAAACAAGGGTATTTAATGTTCGACGTGCCCAAAATAGCATTTCTGTCTTGTTTCTTTTATTTTCGTTTTGTGTTCTTTTTGTGTGTGTTGTGCCTTTGGTTTGGCATACGGATTTACTTATTGGATTTGGGACTTTGCGCTGATGCAGCACTGGGATTTATTTGGTATCCCTCTCAATTTCAGTTCAACAACAGCACAGTGTACATAATTAGGTGTGTGCTACTTAATATATATATACATATATATATAGATATACATATAAGTATGTGTATGTGTATATATGTGACACATATAATAAGTAAATGCTAATCAGGATTGTTACGACACCTGTCAATGCCTATTTATGCAAATGGCTGCTCACTCGGCCCAACAGCTGCGCTCGAGAAACGTGCGAAGAAGAACTGCTCAGACAATGTCCTTTAACAGTTCAACATATTCAAATGCATATTGATTCTGTGGTCCATTTTAGTAAAAAGCATCCGTATGTGTGTGTCAGTCTGCCTGTCTATCAGTCTGTTTGCAAGTGTCGGAATCACGATAAGCATCAGCAGGCAAATACCAGCCACGTTTTCCAATCCGAAGTAGTTCACTTAGCAACAGGGACAGCAATTGCCACAGCCGCAGGGCAACCATTTCCACTAAAGAGCATGTGTGTATGTGTGAGTGTGGGTCTTTTTTTTAAGCAAATCCAAGCCAAAAAGCAAACAAAAGAAGCAGAAAAAATTTGCATTTTTTTTTTGTGTGTTTCGCTCGAGTTTTTCACTTGGCTCGTGATTTTTTCTGGTATTCGTTGGCCTCCTAATGCTAAAGTGAATAATGCTGAAAATGACCTTTTAGCTTTGGTTAATGACTTACATTTTATCTACGCCGCACAAGACTAGGCCAGAAATGAAGAGTGGCAAAACAGTAGTCCGGGCATTGTTCCATATATCATTATTGAGCTTTGGTATCCTGAACATTTTCAAGATTTATGTTTACCGCACAGGAAATTTGCAGTCCTCAGCAGGTTTAACAATATTTCCCTTGTCTCTAAACTTCTCTTTTGAATTCAGGTAAATATAAAGCCAACAATAATGATGAGACTTATGCGATCAGCAGTTTGTTAAAAACATAAATAAAGGAATAATAATAATAATTGCACAATTCTGAAACTGGAAATCATATCACATCTACAGGAAGCGCACAATAAATCTGTTTATGGCTTTAAGACAGCAGCAAAGCACAAGAAAGTGTTCGAATCATATTCGATTTCTGTGTTCATAAATAACATTCAATTAACGTTCGGAATCGGTGCAAACGTCAAGTATTTAGCCAGTTGCAGTGCGTTTTCCACTTGACTGGCTGCCCAATTGCACTTTGAAGACTGGCTCCGTTCAAGCAAAAGTGTATGCCACGCCACATTCAACGGTAACGTGTGGTACCATAAATTACAAATCGGCTGCAATTGTGCAGACCATCGCAATGCCTGCCTCGGAAAATGTGCACAGAAACACGCGCTGTGCGAAGGCATTGTGTGTGTTGTGCATAAAATTGCGCATGCTGTAAACAAAAGTGAGAAACAGTAAAGATGCGATACGGCAACCCAACCTACCATCTCTCTCTCTCTCTCTCTCTCTCTCTCTCTCTCTCTCTCTCTCTGCAAAAAACACACACAAAAAATGGCGCTCACCTTTCTTTGGGAGCTTAAAACTGAGAGCTGTGCCACACCGCACGCAGCATACAAAATTGATTTTCAATGACATCGTCAGAATAGTTGTCAAGGCAACTTGTGTTGCATGCTTAAGGGCGCAATCCAGCGCATTGCACACCATTTGCCGTAGTTCTTCTGTATAGACACTTTTCGGTGCACCACTGTTGTTCTTATACCCTTTACCTGTGCTCCTCTTGTGGGGTGACTTCACGTGGTTGAATATAATTTATGTATTTACAGAGATTTTGTTGTGTCCATAAAGTTCTTCACATTCAAAAATCTTTACTATTTAAAATCTAAATCTTAAAATACAAATGTTAATTTGAAAAATTTCAATCTTTAAAGATTCAAAATATATTTTTCTCACTTTACATTCATCTAGAAGCAGAAAATATACTGAATACCAATAAGAAAAAAGTATGAGACCAGGGCGGTATACAGGGAATCCTCGTTTGTCAACCCTTCACAGACTCAACAGTTTTGTCTTGCTGTGTTATTGTTACTGTTGTCACGCAGCAACACGAAGCCATTAACGCCCGCCAGCAGCACCCAAGTCAGTGGCAGGGGCCGATTGGCGCAGTAGAATGCCAGTTTCTGTTGTTTGTTGTTTGTTGTTTGTTGTAGTCTGTTGTTGCGCCGCTGCATTTCGCACACGTGTAAATCGTAAATATCCGGCGCAAAACGATCTGAAAGTTGTGTGGCTGGGGCAAGCAACACTCGCATAAACTGGGCCTCAGTGCGGCAATAACAAAAGAGTGACGCCACTTGGGTGTGCGGCACCTCTGCATACATATGTAGATGTGTATATATGGGTTGGGCTATGTCCATATATATGTATATGTGGCCATATCATTGTGGGGCAAACTTTATGGCGCATTCGCAATTGTGTCAACAGAAGAAATGCAAATTGTATGCGACAATTGCGAACGGTAACGGATTCACTTAAACATAAATGCTACCGCATGAAGGCAAGGCATATTCATACCTGTGATTCAGCCAACTGCACTTGTAAATTGGCGTTTAGAAAACCAATTATTCAGTACTTAAGCAGACCATTTAAAAAGCACTGGAAATCTTAAGGCGTTAAGTCTTAGGGCTCCATTAATGAAGCTGTCTCTTTAAACTATGCTGTGCTAACGTTAAAGCCCAATAACATTTCTGACTCTTAACTCTTAGCTCAATGTCAGTCTCAGTCAATATTTGCAGTACTGAAGTTAACTGCAACGGTAATAAAACGTACTTCTCACAAATCCCATTATCAGCAGCTTGCTAAAAACCCATCAGCAGCGTCATTATATGGCATTTGCATATTTGTCATGTGCTGGTTGACCAGGTAAAAATGAGAAAATATGCAATCCAAACATGTCACATATACATTTCACATCCATCGCTTGTACTCTATAGAGAATGCGAACTGGAATCTTTTATGTCTGGCTCCGCAGATGATGCTGTGGCTGCCTTTTGTCCACGTGCATAATTTTCACACTGCTGCAGCTTGAGTTGCCCTTCAGCGATTTTTGCTTTTCGCTTCCTCCCGCATCTTTTTACTTATCCATTTGCATCTGCTTCTCTTCTGGCTGATTTGATTGCTCTGCGCGTTGGCTGGCATTTCTTTTATATATATATATTTTTTTTCTTCTGGGATTTCTTTTATTATGAAGCTGCATTTTTGCATCATGTTCTGAGGATGCATAAATATTTATGAAGCAGCTAGCTGCCCAAAACAAAGAGGTAGCTCTGATCTATTGCTGTATAGCTGGCAACAGCTTCAACGTTTTCAAAATCACAACCCCAAACGTGCCCAGTGGCAAATGTAATCTGGCAAAGTGCATATGAACCAATCGACTTGGAAAAACAATTAAAAGCGCTTAGGCAAATACAAAATTCATGGGCAGGAAAATTAATTAAAAACGCAATAAAATGCTGGTACCAAATATCATTTTAAACTAGAAATGGGTGCGTGAGCTAAGCTGATAAAGTAAAGTAAATACACGATTATCTATATGTATTCAAGCAAAAGCAAACGTTTGAAGGCCATAAGTTGAATTGCATTTCGCTTATATGCATGTTAAAGCATATTCAAAAAGGAACTCAATCTTTAGCAAACAACATTACCAACTAAAATAGTGCTATAAATTACAGTTTTATTGTGAGTTTATTGCGTGCGTATCACGATAGTTTAAAAAATCCCACAAACTCATCTCGAAAGTTTAAAACAAACATACAAAAATTGTAAAGGCCCAAAATTGTCTGATTGAAATTGCAACTCTCAAAAAAATTCAATTACCTTCTATGATACTGTGCATGTGTTATAGTTGGAGATGTGTGAGTGAAATATACATAGGGCAATACCCGAAAATCGTTGTTTTTTTTTTATGTTGGGTGAATCATAAATATTTGCATTTATCTACAGTGCCCGTGTGTGAGAGTGTGTGTGACTCTGCATCTGTGTATGTTGGCCTGTGTTAGCCTTTATACCACACCCAAAAGTTTCACAGTTCGAATGCCAATTTGATTAGTTGCGAAGAGTTTTTTGTGGTCTACCACGAAAACTTTTTGTGTTTGTCAAAATTTTCAATTCAACATATTGAAAATACTTTGACCTGTTAACTCAGAACTATCAGAAACTGCAACATTCAATACTTATTGACTTTGGTCAAATTTAAATAAAATGATAAACTAAAATAGAATCCAATTATTTAGTTCAATATTAGTTAAGAACTTTATCATAGCTTTGGCTAAAGTTTTTCAAACATAAATTTTAACAGAAGATAAAGCTTTAGTTAAAGTTTCAGCACTTTTCCATTATTTCAGTTACTTTTACAGACAACAGACAACATTGCGTATGCTCTATGTGTCCACAATCTCGATTTGTTGCATACATTTGGGGCGGGAACGCCTTTTGAAATAGCAAGCAACACATGTGGCCTGGTACCGGTTGCTCTTTAGTTTTACAGTATTCTCCACTTTTCGCTTTTTGTTTATTTGCTTTTCTGGCAGTGCTTCCGAGAATTCGGCACGAATGACAACAGTTGTCCGAAACTTGGCAAGTCTTCCTCCTATTTTTTTTTTTTTTTGATGTGCACAACAAGCAGAAACAACAGTAACAAATCGACTCTTTTTCACGCACTTCATTTTGCAGCTGCTGTCTGTTACTGTTTTTGTTGAACATTTTGATAGGAGTCTTAGACCTTCTATACCCTGTACCCGTGGAATATCCATGAAAAAGGTTGTCTAAGGAAAATATTTGCTGAGAAGTAGGGTATAACGCATACATAAATATACTAATTAAAAACTTATGGTAATCATATATTCTACAAGTTTACATAAATATTAAATACAAATCGAAATCAATTAATTAAAATTAAAGCATAATTTTATGCCACAATAACGAATTGCCGATTACAGGCTATCTTCTCGTCTCTATTCCTACTTGTGGTTTTTTTTAGGTATATTGTTATTTTCTTGCTGTTGGTTGGTTGGTTGCCTGTCAGCGCGCAACTTTTGGTCTGACTTTAAATAAAGTCGGAAAACTTAACGCTTGCAATAACAATAACAATAAGTGAGCCATCAAAAAGTCGCTTTCACTGCTGTCTGATGTACTCCATGTATCTGGTATAGCAATCATACATTTTGACAGCACAACCCTAAAATTGCAGCTGTAGTCGCCTTATTTCATAAATTATTATATATTTCATTTCCTTTGCGTGCTGCAGTGCCACAAAAAGTAATAAAGAAGATGTATATACACTATATAAACATTGAGAGAAATGTGTCGGGGTAGCAGTCAAATGTATGCGATCTGTCTGGTAGACCCGAAGCGTTGCAATAACATTGTCCACTTTATTGTGCTTTTTTGCCAAAGTAAATATAATATTACCAGTGGCAACTTCAATTTCTTTCTGTCTGCTTTAACTTTAACACACTCACACAACTCAGCCAGCCATGTGAAATGAGGTACAAAAAGTTATGCGCAAAGTTGCTGACTACCTACGTATATTTTTTTCACTCATTTTACTAACAACCATTAATTAATTGATTCGCATTTTATAGCCTCTGTTGATTTACAAATTAACTTTTATCATAACTTGCTTACGTTATCTTTACTACGCTTACATTATCTTTATTATTAAATAGCAATTGTTTTCTCGGCAAAAATGTTGCTTGTTGCCGTAAACAATATACTATTCGCAATAAATTGTGAAATTGTTTCCAAGTTGTAAAACGTTACCTCCACTATCAGTAATTCTATCTAATTATAGTTACAACAACTTGCCGTGATCGCACAGGGAATGTACAAAAATAAAAGTTATATACGATGGGATCGTGGATCTAATATTATTATATACGTATATTTTTAGTAATACAAATTAATTGTTATTTTTTTCGCACGTTGTGACAATCTTGGGCCAATTTCAAATGCATCATACATTATTTGGGTGTTATTTTCTTTCCCAGTGTGCAGTAAAACCAATTATCTGGGGTTTCAAAGCAAACACCGCCAACCTTTCTCTCTTCGTAGGCATCCTTGACGTAGTCGGGCACGGCTTCTGGTCGCCCGGTTGGTAGAAAGTACCAAATATCATATGTGGGATTGTAGCCCAGCTTAACCACTTCGTTCGGAGCTATACTAAAAATGAATTTTAACACTCGTAATTCAATTCACACTTTATTTTCTTAATTTGCCACTCACTCTTGCTTAGCATTGACTGTTGTCAACAGAACCAGCAGGCTAATTGCGATAATTATACGTTTCATGACAACTGTTGGCTGTTAGCTGCTACTTGTTACCTGTATGCCTCACGTTTTCCAACTGCCAATTTATAGAGCTGCTATCTGATATATATATGCCCACCTGGAGCCCGCAGCGTAAATAATAAGCGTTCAAAATGTGTTCAACTTTTGTGTTTTCATTTGCACAGCTTTGCTTGCTTGCTTACATTTTCCGGAATAAATTAGCGAACATTCTTTTAGTTGGGATATCGAAAATGCAATACCCTTATTACTGAATACCAATAATGACTTAAATTCAAGGGGAAAAATAATTCGATGTATTTTTAAGTGAATTTGCAGTTTCTTCTAAGTTTATCATACAAATGACCAAAGTAATTAAAATTTTAATTGCAAATTGCTATTTATATCTGCAGCAACAACAATCTTATAATTGCTAAGTTAATTACACTTTACTCAAAGCACTTGTCCTTTTTGTGGTTTATGAAGCTGTGGTTTTTGCCAAGCCCTTGTCCAATAATTATTGAAATATATATAGCCCATTATTTCCAAATATGCCAGTCAGCTTTTAAAAATAACTATTAAAAACTTTAATTTGCCTTCACAGAGAATTAAGTTATGATATAAAGCTTATCATCATTTGATAGAGACTTTGTGTATCAGCTAACGGGCTTTTAACTTGATTATTAGTTTGTGTTCATAATTATAACTCAGATTTTTCTGATTTTAATTTTGAATATTGTTGAACAGCGATTTGAGTGCTTTTCATAATAAACATGATTAGCACAGATATTCTATATTATTTGTTTTTCAATAGCAATTTGTAGATTTCGTTAGCGCACGTTGGGTGACAATCAAATTGTAGAAAACAAATAATAAATAGGTACAATGTGCAAATTTATTGAATACTTACATAAAACCTATATATTATATATACACATGAATCTAGTTGTTATTTTATTTGAATTGTTGGTTGTTTTTTGATTTCAGGCCCATGCACGGCCATTTCGTCAATGTCATGAGTTGTGTCGATAAAAGCTACACATTTAACAAACATTTAACAATAGTTAGTAAGATAAATTCCCCTTTAGGCTTCTCAGACGCGGGTGCATTTATTTATATAATGGTATTTTACTTCAATGCGTCGCAGACCCCACTTCGTATATGTAATTTGTCAAGTAGAATATCCGATGAGAGCCTGTGAGCCAAACACAGCTGTGGACAAAGAGAAAAAAAGTTATTGGTTAAACACTTGCCATAAACACATTATGAACTAACACAGAAAGGAATAGTTGTGTAAATAAATAAACACAAAACGAAGCAAGTCAAACAAAGAGCACGTGCGTACGAGTGTGTGCGAGAGTGTGTGTATAACAATTGTTTGCACACCAACAAGAACATCAACAAAAGACGTCTATAGACAATATGGCATGCCTGTCTTCAACTTTTTTCTTTTGTATGCTAAGAATAACAGTAGATATTCACACTGTAGAAAATATGCATTTTAATTTAATAACTGTATTTATCTAAAACTCTATTTACAATAATGAAATTCTGTTAAAACCAAGCCGATTCAAAATTCGGAGTGAAAAGATTTTTGTTTCTTTTATTTTATCAAATTATAATATTTTATTAAATACAATAAAATGCTTAAGAGTTGGAGTACCAGCTACAAGAAATGTGCGACTGAAACGAATTAGAATTATTATTTTCCTTATTTATTATTTATTTTCCTTATTTTCTTGAGTTAATAATTGTAAATCACTGTACACTTATATGTTAACATAATACCACAAATACATATATATATATATTAACATATTGTAACTTTCTTTAAGCTGTCATTTGTCATGATTTGCAGCGGCCTTGCATGCAATGGCATAATAAGCCAAGCAAGCACATTGACACAGAAGCTTGCCCCTCTCGGCCTTCCTTTCTCTGTAGAATAGCTGCAGTAAACACTCATACGGCTCGTTGCACGGACTGTCTGCACGACTAGCCCCATTGTGTTGTGGCTTTTTGTTGCACATGTAAAGCAGCAGTAACAAGAATAGTTGCATACTGAATATTGAGAGTTCTGGCATATAACTAAAATTGCTGCAGAATTTCGAGTGTGTGTGTGAGTATATGTCTTGGGTTAAAGACTCCTGCCTCTGTTTCTGGACATAGCAAATATGCATAGTGTTTCACAGTTTAATTAAATTATAATTTGAGTACTTTGCACACTTGATGCTGACCACATTGTGCAGCCAGAGAAACTGTAGTTCACAGATTCCACACGCAACTTTGCATAGTATAAAAGCTCAATTAAGTCAACCCTAACAGGACAGTTATTTATACCCCTTTGTCGGTGAAGATAATGGAAAAACATTTTTGGCATTTGTTTCGAGTGTGCCAACATTCTGTCAAGCCACAAAGCACAACAGCAACAAACTCATGGCGTATACGTAACGCGTTAAGCGACTTTGTTCCCTCAAACACTAAGAAAACAAATCCTTAGGGGACCAACAACACCGTTGCGCTGCTGCCCAAAAGATTAGCCAGCATTTGATTAAAGTGCGAACATTTACAAAAAAAAAACCAGCCAAGGACAATGGCTGCCCCATGAAATCAAATCAAATCGGCCAAGAAAAAAAGAGAAGCAAAACAGAAAGATAAATACACCAAAGCAAACAAAGGCAAAGCTAAAAAGCAGGCGCGTCGCCAAGCCACAGCCTAGCAGCATTTTTTCTTCCTTCATTTCAATCAGCATTTTTCAAGGCACCAAAAAAAAAAAACATAAAAAAAACATCAAGGAAATGACATTGTTAAAAAACATTTGACCATTTTTCCCGGCCATGTCACACTAAATTGAATTGTATCCAAGGAAACAAGACGACAAAAAGTCAAATTTAAAGCACCAAATTGTTTGCCTATTTTAAAGGATTATACTTACGTAGCAGTTTTAGCAACTGAAAAAAAGTTGAATTTATAGCCCACTGGATTATTTTGACAGGATTTTTGGAAATCAAAAGCTGACTTAATACTTAACCGTATTCTCATTTAGTTTAGAGGATAGACATTTTGAAAAACCTTATCTCAATTGATAATATCAATTTATATGTTAGTAAGGGGTATGCTTAGTCGAATACACCGTATGTTGGCTTTATTAGAAAATACCCTTGTCATTGTGTGCTATGACAGTTGACGGTAAACAAATACCTTTTTAAACTAAGTGACTCAGCCAAATCCTGTAGATTACCTTACTATGATTTACTTCTCAAGCAACAAAACCAAAAAGAAAGTCATTTGAACAACTTTTAGTTGCCCAAGGACGAAAGCGAAAACGAAATCACATTTTATTCAAATTTGCGCGCCGAGTTGAGTGCAATAAGGAAAATATGAAAACTTGAAGAAATAATAACCAAAAAAAAATGTCAAAAAAGTTGTCAACATTTTTGCGCGGAATTAAAATTCTTTAAAAACAAACGCAATGTCGCCGCCTGTGAGGTGACTTTAAGTTGTGGTTGGTCTTCTATACATATACATATATAGTACAGAATACTTTACACATTTTTATGGTCCTGACAGCAAAAACCAACAGCAACAGCAACAGCTCGGCACAGCGGTCGACAATTATGTCACACACACCCCACATCCCCCATCCTCCAAAAGCAGGCCGCCACAACAATTTCTTACACCAGTTTACGAGCATGGAAATGAATTTTGTGCTGTTAAAAAGGGCAATTAAAATGCTTTCGAGAGCACTTAAAAAAACAAATTACAAAAAAATATAGATGCATAAGAATGCCGCAGAAACTAAGTAAAGTCCTTGAGTGATGCAACATTTACTTTAACTGTAATGTTGCAACCATGTAAAGAAAAAAAATATTAGACGTGAAAGATGAAGATAAAAAATGCTGGATCCATTGGTTTGGTTTATCATCATGTTCAAGCCATTTCACTTCATTTACTGCGACGGCAACTCACTGCAAAATCGAAACAATGCCAAATGACAACGCAATAAATGATAAATACATATAAAGTTCAAAAGTTCGGGAGATTGGGTGTCTAGGGTCCAGTTATCCAGTTGAGCTCGTCTCGTGTTTCCTAGCGTGACACGAAGACGCTCAATAAAAACTTTGTGTTGATATTTAAATATCGGATAAAGAACAAACAAATAGACGACATAAGTCTTGCAAAATATCTATTTTTTTGTGTCGCCTAAGCGCCTAAAGATTACCCACCTAACGTCGATAATATATAATAATTTAGTTGCTATTCAGATAATCTGATGAGTTTTTCAGTGCTGGTATTTTGTTAGAAATAAATATTTGTATAATAAATAGTCCGAATATTTATATTCAGTTGTGTATCTCGGGTGTTCTCTCCAAAATATTAATTCTCATAGTATCTTCATAAAAATTGAGCACGTGTCCATCTCTAATGGTGCGATTAAAGCACAAAGTCCTTTGGCTCATCATCAGCATTTGGTATCATTTATTGTATGTATTTGTTGTTTGTGGGATTCTGCTGCTGCTGCTGTTGCTGTTGCTTTTGCTGCTGTTATCGCATGTTAACACTTCATAGGAAATGTGGCCTGGTCCTTGCAATGACCTTTATATAACTGCGTGAGCTCAGTTTTGGCCCATTTACACCCCGAGATCTCTGGGGCCAATACGCTTAGTTAGCCCCCTTCTCTCTTGGGCCAAGCTCATCAACCGCTTTGCGTGCAAAATGTCAAAATATATTTTAGTTGAATTTATGGTCAGTGACCAAAAGCAAACGGACAGCGGAGGACTATCCAAAGCTATTCAGCTCTTATGGCCAAGGGATTTATCTACGTAGGTGTGTGCGTGTGTGTTGGTTGAGTATGGGTGGATGTTGCACGTTGTCTCTTTGCTTATTTTTGGGATTTACACGACGCTTATCACACACTCACACACAAACACTCACATCCACTTACTCGGAGACTAGTCGTGAATTTCAGCCAATGTCTAAACTAAAAATATTATGCTACATTTCTTTAGGACTCACTATCATACTAACACACACCCGCATTATAACACACACATGGTCGATGGCGGCGAGCTTGCCTAGAATGTTTAACAGCCACTTCAAATAGATTAGCTTTCAACGTTGTGCTTTAAAAAATAATAAATTGCTATCCCATAATTCGTTGTTGTGCTTTTATGTTTTCTCTTTTATTTGTTTTGTTACTATTTCAGTTTCAGTTTCAGTTTCTTCTGCTGCAAATAATATTATATCCATTGAAAGCATAAACAACTGTCAATGATTTAATGCCCCAAATCACAATCCACAGGACCCCAAGTTCCTTTTGATGAATGATATGACAAACACCCCACACATACACATACACACCCATTACAAAATGAATACATCAATCGGTAGTGCTTAATATGCCCAAAATTGATGGTTTGCACATGACACAAAAGATTGACAACTAACATAACTTAATTTTCTTGATTGTTTCACATTTATTTAATTTTCCAATACTTTCGACATCTCAAGAAAAACAGTAAAATTAAAAGAAAAGTAAAATCTACTTGTGTTTAAACCATTCATTGAATTTTTTAAATATTTAATTCATCTGTTTGACGCTGGTGGTTGACCATAATAAGCATAAGATTCATTCATATTATTCATATGAATATTTAATAAACTTCGAGTAACTCCGCCTAACTGTGGCCAAAGCTTACGAATAACTAAGCATATCTACTTAAGAGCAACAGTAATCATACAAATTTCCACGAATCTCACGATTATTTTGAGCAAAATGACCAAATGCATGCTATAAAATATTTATATACCTCCAACCAATGGCGTGACTTTGGGGTTTCAAAATGCGAGCGTCAAAAAAAAAAGAAAAGGAAAACAATTCACATTTGCCGTGTAATAATCGCGTTGGCATGTTAAAATCACATAAGCGACCTTTTTATGCACAAAATTTATACAGTTTTCAATGTAAATTACAGAGCTCAATCCCCGTCCCATCTCCGTCTCCCGTTTCCGTCCACTTCTTGACCCGTACGTAGCTCGATTCGTTTGTGTGTTTTTCTGCATTTTCATGTATTTGTTTAAATGATAATAAAATGCAGCACTGTAATGTAATTTATCACTCAGACAATGCGCGTGTGTGTCTGTGTGTGTATCTGTATCTGTGTGGGAGTTTCCATATAGCCAGTGTTATATAAATTTAATATTTCCTTTTTCATGCCAGCCAAACGGAGCATTGAGTTTTATGCGATTGTTCGAAATGCCCAAAACTTATTGTTCACCTGCCAGATTGTGTGTGTGGTGGCGTGTGTGTGTGTGTGAGTGTGTGTGTGTGTGTGGGCATGGCATTTGTATAGTCCTGTTGTCCCTTTTGGCTGGCCATTTTGTGCGCTTTATTGTATATGGAATTTGTGTGCTTTCAAGTTGTCCATTGAATTGTTGGCCACTAAAATGGCATAGAACAGCATCAAATCGGCTGCTCTTAACTTGACTGATGGTAGCTTCAAATACTACAAATGCATTTGTGGCTTAGACCAACAATTGTCTGTACTACAGTTCGTATACGTAATCGCATTGATATTGAAGAGCCCAAAGGTGAGTTATGTTTTTACATCTCTTGTTATTGAGAGTTTAATATTTTAAAGTTTTACTCACTTCTCATAACTATAAAGACAAATTTCAAAATCATATTTCAAGAAATATAGAATTGTTGTCTTTGTCGAATATGTATTCCAGATATTTTCGCAGTATTGATACCCAAGGTGCATTCACACATTTTAAGCTGCAGCATTGGCATAGGCTATTGACTTGCAAACTTGGCTAATTGCCATAACAAACAATTCGAATTGCTTAAAGAGCGTAAAGAGTCGGACCGTCAGGCACGTCTTTGTAGTGCTTTGGGCAGGTTGTTTTCGCTTGTTGCTGTGCGATGTTGTTATTTGCATTTGGAACGCGTCGAGCCTTAACGTTTCTGATCAGCTTGTTGGCAGCTGCCACTGCTGTGGCGTTTCGCCAACGTATGTAAGCGGAAAATCCAAAAGTCAACTTTTTGTTACCCTCATGTCTGTGGCAACTCTCTTCACAGCTTGCGGCGAGAATGAGGTGCCCGCTTTTTTGCCCTGCCTTGAGCCGAGTTGCTTGAAGCCCTATACTTTTAACGGCTGTGCCACGAAATGCCAACTGGGATGTGGCTGCCAAACTGGCTATGTGTACGGCATTCCTTGAACTGCGTTTCCATCTGCAAAAGTAACGAAAATTTGAGGCGTTGGAAATTTGATCAAATTCGATAAAGCCATTTAAGTATTAGGCGTGACTCTTTTATTTTGAATATTTAGGTAGTTACTTGTGTTATCAATTTTTGCAATGTATGCCGGTCAGGTACAATTATTTTGCTGCTCGTTTTATGCTTTTGGCATTGGTCGAAGGCGTAGAATGAATTCAATGTCGAAATTGGCGAAGTGAAGCTTAAAATTCGTGAGTTTCTAAAAAAAAAACAAAAACAAATAAGTCAAGTTTGTTTTTGTGTTGTTTTTTAGCAGTGTTTCGAACAGTTTCTCTTCATGACATATTTGGACAAGTGACTGCGTGTTACAACAAATAATACACATTACATTTCTTGTCGTGAATACGCAATAAACCAAATTGTGAATGCGTCTACAATTTTGTAGATTCTTCAATTTACATTTGCGTACAATTTTATGGCTCTGGTAGTACGTATTTCCACAGTTTCCATTTACTGTTCTATTTCGCAACATTTTTTATGGCCGCCCACCATGATATCTGAGAAATGAAATTCTCTTCTTTTCAGCACAAAAAGTTTTATTGTTTACTTTTGGAGTGCTTGAAATTTACGAGTCTCGTAGAACATGTGTATGTTGCGCATACTAGCACAGTTTTAAGACGATATATATATATATATATACATGTGTATATATGATTGTGTTCCTGCTTCGTAAAGCGTACAATCTTAAATCTTAAATCTCTGCCGCACACACTCGTAAATATTAATTTACTTTGCCGAAACTTGCTGCTATTTTGTCTCTTATTTTATTTGTCTTTTGTTTCTTGGCAGCTTTTTGTGATTTTATGTACATAGATAACAAAATTATGACCGTCACAATCGTAAACCAAATGGACTATCTCATTTTCCACCTGTTTTCCATAACTTAACTGATTTTATGGCTATAATAGCTGTCGTTTACTTGGATTGCTTGCAAATTTGACACTTAAATTAATTGGCAATGTGCAAATTTGGAAAGATTACAAGACTCAGGTTGATGCTGTGATAGTAGGGAAAACTAATAACTTGGAGAATAATAATAATTTAGCACAAAAACAGTAAATTATATCGTATGAGTCTATTATATATTGGTTCTTATATTGGAGGGGAAGTATATATGATAAACCAACAAAACTACTTTGTCTCCTGAATATAAAGATATAAGAATAGATAAATTTGTAATTTGAAGAAGGTTATAAAATGTATGCAAGACAACATAATATTTGACATTAATTAAGATAATGGTAATTTTCACACTTCTGCAAAAATGTATTGCATACTTATTAAATTAAAATTGGTTATTAATAGAATAAAGCTTTTTTAAATCATAAATAAACGTGGTGCATTCATTAAAATAATAAAAAATAAATCAATTAAGCTATAATTCTATAAGCTGATTAAAGTCTCAATATATAACACCACTTGCACAATCATTTTTTTTTTTTGCGTAAGAATTGAATTTGACTGGGAAAGTAAATCAAAATATTAAATAAAATAATCAATGCAAAAAATTATATAACAGTCAAAAAACCGTAATTTGTTATATAATTTTTTATGTATAATTACCTCCTGCAAACTCAAGCATTAGCAAGTTAACGATAGTCCCACCTCGTGACACGTACACATCTCTAACCTAGCCACTTGTTATTGCGTGCATTTATTGTTGTGGCCTAAACAGTAAAGAACATTGCAAAAGCTTTCACACATTTAATAAGCCCACAAAATGCCATTGTCCGTATCTGTATGTGTGTGTGTGTGTGTGTTTGTGAATGTTAGTGTGCATGGGAATTTTTGGTCGCGTGAACATCCAGCAAATTTGCGCACTAAATGATTACTACTATATTAATATTACGGACCGCTGCGACCATTACCAACCATGCGGCTTGGCTCGGCTCGGCTCGGCTCGGACATTTTGGTGGATTTTTTGGATGTTGATTGTTCGTGGTTTTGCTCAGTGGCTATATTCTACGTTATTTTTTTTTTATGTCTGCCTATAAAAAGCAATTAAATTGCCAGCAAAGTGCTGCCTCTAATGAAAACACACACACACAGTGAGAGAGAGGCATACACATGCGTAAATGTTATTATTTTTACTATATATATTGTTGTTGCTGTTGACGCCACTTTAGTTGCGTAACGCGGAAATAAAATTATATTGCTCATTTGTGTTAGATTTTCGTCCCGTTTACGATCAAATTACATTTAATATGTTGTATATAAATTGTATTCATATATTTTCATATCCTGCATCATGAAGTTGTTGAAAAGTATGTCTTAATGTATCTGTTTGTCAGGGACAGCAAGGGCTTTAAATTGTTTTCTTAGGACACCCTCACTTATTCGAATTTTTATGCACATGCTTGGGGCACACTTGATAAATGCAGTGGCATAAATTGCCACTGTTGCTAGGCGAAAATCATAGACATTTAAAATCCTAAACCACTCCACAGTCACTAATAAATTGTAGCCTGAATGCGGCAGGGTCAGGACCTTGGGAGTTGTATAAGAACAAAGCACAGAACAGTTGCACAGAAACCAAAAATCCCAAAGTGCTTCAGTTTGCAAAGTTGTAGCATTTTTCTAACAGTTGTCTACTAGATAATCGAATTCTCCTGTTGTTGTTGTCATTGTTGTTGTTCTTTCTGTTTCCCAATAAATTCAAAAGTTTTGCACCTGCCCAGACGGTAAACCTTTGCCACATGCAGCTGCAAACGGAAAGCTCTTGTTTATTTCTACCCGTTTCGACGCCTTCTTCTCTCCGACAAAGCTAACACGCATTCATGCGCCTATAACGAGCTGCGTGCGGAACTTTAAGATAAGGCATATAGCCACACACACACACACACACACACACACAGAGAGAGCACACAAAACCCCATAATACTTCTTAATTTTCTTGGGAAATCAGCCAGCACCACCCAGTCGAGCCAGCACCCAAAACCAACTGCCAATTGTTTAATGAGCTGCTCAGTTGCCTCAATCGTTGATATTGCTGTTATTGTTGTTGTTGCTGTTGTTGTTGTTGTTGTTGGTGCTTGTTAGTTGTTCCGGCTTTCGTTTTGGCTTGTTGTGTGTGCTCTTCTCGCACGGCTTTTGGCCATAAGAAGCGGAAATGGTTAGATAAGAGAGGGAATTTCACAAAAAGTTGCTCATTTTAATCGAGAAACTTTTCTTCACTTTTTGATGACGCAAATGCATCGCCTCTGAGTCTCTTGTCTTACTTTATCTTTGGCGTCCGTTTGCTTTGTAGCAATGACAAAAACAATGATAGCAAAACAACAACAGCTTCAACAAAGTCAAGTAGCATTTACTCATTTGCTAAACTTGTTTCAACTTCACACTTGTTGTTTTTAATTGTTTTTCGTGTGTTAGTTCTTCAAATCAGAAGTAATGAATTTGTACAACACACAAAATAGATAGCTTCAAACTAGTTTCTTAGAGTAAAAACTTAATATTTGACATTTTCATGGAAGTAATGAAATTAATCCTTACTCTGTTGAAACAACTTGTAAATAAGAAGTTAAGGATTTGTTGTAAGATTTAATATGGACTATTATCTGAAGAGATTAGAAATATACTTGATTTTGAAATATTGATCAAATATTCTAAGAAACTCTAATGTGGAAAAAATGTATGTAAATTGAGCCAAATTAACATCATAAGCAATTCTATTATTAGGGGGCAAATTCCTTAAATGAGATGTATTTCTTAATAATGAACACATGTTTCCAATTTACAATGCCAATTGGATTCATATAAGAAGCCATCAGAGATCCTCTACTTATTTAAAAGGCGCCGCTCAAAAGTATGCTACGGAAATTTGATTGCCAATTGCTTTTAATGCTGTGTTAAAATATCGGTGATTGTAAACTTAATATCTGTTGACTGAGTGCAATAAATAAAAATGTACAACATTTCACACAGCAAATAATAAGAAAACAAACATCAAAAGTGATAGAGTTACCTTCAAGGCTGGCAGGACATTCGGGCAATGTTCAGCGCTGACACGCCTGAAGATATCACAGGCAGAAGAGCAGCCTGCACCAGAAAATATACATTTAATCCCGCTGTTCATTTAATTAATGTTGAATACAAATAAACACTCAACAATGCCCACACACACATGGAGGTACTTTATTATATTTTCTCTGGCAATAAATTGAATTTTAAGCCCCATGATGGCAATAACATTAAATCAAAATGTTCTGAACAGAATAAATGACAGATAGATACCCTGTAGACACTTGTGTGTTGTCTTTTGCATTCTACAAATTCTACAATTATAATACTCTTTATGTGGGAATTCATTCAATGGTTCTTATAGTCTCTAAGATTCAAAACTGATTTATGATGTCAGAGACATCACCACCAAATATCTATATTTAAAAAGTACATTTCAAATATATTCTGCAATTAGCATTTAAAATTTTTACAGGGTATTAAGTAATGAAATTACATATATGAACATTCGAGGTTCGCATTTTTAATGTTTGCATTTTTGCTCTATGGCCACGAACCACAGGTATGCGCACTGTCCAAACGCGCCGTAATGCTCCAATCCTCGGACATGATGGCCTACAATGAACTACAGCCTGTGGGCGGCAATACCGCAGTTGCGTCGAAAGCCTCGGCACCACAGAATATTCTAGCCAATGCTGGACTCAGCTATGAGGATGTGCTCAACGATGACTTCCAGTTCGATATGGATGGACACGATGTAATGGTATTTTTGCACATACAAAAAACGGGCGGCACATCCTTCGGCAGGCATCTGGTGCGTGACTTGGACCTGAAGGTGAGCCATATAAATTATTACGTATTAAAATTCGATTTCTCATTAAATTTGTATTGTTTTATTTTCGGTATATTTATCAATATTCTTGCTATCGAATGCATCTATTTCAGCGTCCTTGCGAGTGCCAAAGGCAGCGCAAACGTTGCTACTGCTTCCGTCCGCATCGCAACGAGAACTGGCTCTTCTCCAGATACTCAACGGGTTGGAAGTGCGGCTTGCACGCCGACTGGACCGAGCTGACCAGCTGCGTGGACGTCGAGCTGGACAAGAACGAGGGCGAGACGGCGAAGCGTCGCTACTTTTACATCTCACTGCTGCGCGAACCGATCTCACGCTACATGTCCGAGTATCGGCATGTGCGGCGCGGCGCCACCTGGAAGGGATCGCGGCATTGGTGTCTGGGCCGTCAGGCCACCGCCAGCGAGTTACCGGCCTGCTACAAAGGCAAGGATTGGCTCGATGTCGATCTCGATCAGTTTGCCGGCTGTGAGTCGAATCTCGCCGCCAATAGGCAAACTCGGATGCTCGCCGATCTCGCACTCGTTGGCTGCTACAACAAGTCCTCGATGCCGGCGCACGAACGCGATCGTGTCATGTTGGCCAGCGCTAAGCGCAATCTTGCCGCCATGGCGTACTTTGGACTGACGGAATATCAAAAGGTATGTCGCTAAATGACATATTGTCTCTTTGCTCAAGTTGAACTAAACAAACGTATATACCTTTGCTGCAGATGTCCCAATATATCTTCGAGGAGACCTTCAACCTGCGCTTCGCCATACCCTTCGAGCAGCACAACGCAACCATTTCGGCAGCTGCTGTCACGAATCTGCGTTCCGATCAGCGGCGACGCATCGAGAAACTTAATGGTCTCGACATTGAGCTCTATGCATTTGCCAAGAACTTGTTATTCCAACGGTGAGCACTCCTTAAGATATCAAAACAATAGTTTTACTCAGCTACTCAGGGCACTCCAGTGTTTAATAAACATTTACAAAAGTTAACTTGAACGACAGAGAAATGGATTAATTATTATTAATAGTAAGAACTGTTCAAAAGGAGCATTCAAATTTAAGCGATATTCAGCAATTAAATATGAACAATTGGCATATATATTGTAAATTGTGAATTCACTTTCTCGAATTTCCCAACAATTCTTTCCTTTCGAATGAATTACTATTCAGATTTAAGGCTTATACATATATGTTAGTAATTGGATGCAGTGCAAATAGAATAATTTGTCTTACTCAATATAATTTGCTAGTTGTTTGCCACTATTCCCTATTCCTGCTCCTTACAACAAGTTTGTCCGGACGGAGAAACCTGATCCTTTTGTACATTTTATTTGCCTCGCATATTTCTCAACTCAACTCCTCAGCTGGGGTCGATGACTCATTGTGTGTCTGTTATGGTCTTAGTGCGCGTAGAGGGTGCGAAACCCTTTTCTTTTTGTAGCGATCAGTTTATATTGGCATCGGACTGGCTCAAAGGGTATTCTTTCCATACACAGACAGACCAAAAGAGTAGACTGAGAGAAACATGATCGCATAATGGCATTTTCTTATGTAATGGATCCCGTGTTGCCGTGTTGCTCTTCTGTCTTGGCGTTACTTTTGGCGCATTGAATGCTAATTAAATTTGGTTATGCCTGATCAGGCATGGGAAATTGTCGGTGCTGTTGAATTTTCTCATGAGTTCGAGGTGCTGGCAGTTAATTAATGATCTTAAATTTGTGAAAATGCCAGCAGTTAAAAGTCAGCATATTTAATAGGAAAGAGTTTACTTTCTTCAACTATTTCACAAATATTAATCGATTCGCATAAGACCACCAAGTGATCTTAGATATGATATATATAAACTTTAGTTTATACCTTGTTACCTTGGGGACGTTATACAAACTGTTGAGAAACCAGCTGCCAGCTAAAGGAATGTGGTATGTCTGAGATTGCTTGGGTCTGCTGCTTCAAAGGCAAAGGTAAACAATTTACTTTGAACAGGCCAAACTGGCTGTCACCTCCTTATCACGTCAAACAGTCAGATAGGGTAATATATATAATACATAATAACATATTTGCATGTATGTATGAGCACACATTCATATATTATTATTTGTATATGGAAACCTTCGGGATTCTTCTGTGCTACCCTAAGACGCGCTTCCTTTTTTGCCGCACAACTCGGTAGTTTTGTCAGTTTTGTGGCATTTCCCGCTGGGTGTTTGACCTATAACTAAATAGATATGGTGAAGCATTAAGCGATTTGTATTTGCCGCAAGCGTAAGTCAACTTAACTGGAAACCATTTTCCAAGCAAATCAATTAAATGTGAGGCGTAGTTTTCCACGAGTTTTCCTTTAATTATGCGGGTCGAGTGTCAACTTTATGCTGGCTGCCAGCTGTGGCTGCCTATTTTCCCAATGTGTATTGCAGTGGGGCGGGCACTAACGGTTATTTGAGTGCAGGCGAGTTCTATGTGATTCTTAGACAGCTGTCTAGGCACACACACACACACACAAGTACACTTAACACACACTCCGTCGCAGTCTTAATTATTCCTTTAAGGGATTCCGATGTTGTCTTTGGCAATTGCAGCATTTGCGCGCGCCAAAAGTAGAGTTTCTATAGTGCACATAAGATAGCGATAAGGAAGTGTGTGTGTGTGTGTATTTATGTATGTGGCACGAACCACCACCGAGAGCGGCAAGCAGCAAGACACAACATAAGGCAACCGACAACCGCTGCTTACCTTTTTGCTGTCCATGACTGAAACGAGGGTTGTTTTGTATTTCTTTTTTTTTCTTTTCGATTCGGGATCGTTTCGCTGCCTGCATTTGCGCCGACGCAGCTCGATGACGCTTCAGTTAGGTTTTGACAACGGAACGCAGAGGAACACAGTGCTATTGTAGCTACAGCAAGCAGGGGCAAGCGGGTTACGGGAACAATTTTATAAAAATAACAACAACAACAACGGACTTAACAGTACAGCCACAAAATTCAACGGACATATTTGTTAAACAAGTTTAATAAACTAAAAAATGGTTAATGTTGTGTTTGGTAACTGAAAAATTGTTTTATTGAGTTTTTGTTATTGCAAAACAAATTGTTATTAAAAAATCAAGTTAAAGCAACAGCAAGTGAAAAAAAGCAACAAGAAAAAATAAATAAATATCATAAAGTAAAAAGCAACCAGGAAAAACAAAAGCAACATGTCCTTTTCCAAAGCCAAATTGAAGCGTTTCAACGATGTGGATGTGGTTTGCGGCTCACCAGCTGGCTCCGCCTCCATTTCGAACTCCAACAGCTCGGCGGGCTCGGCAGGCAGTGCCACGCCCACAGCAGCTACCATCGTAGCGCCGCCACCCGAGCGCAAGGAGCAGATCGAAAAGTTTTTCAAGGATGCGGTGCGTTTTGCCTCCAGCTCGAAGGAGGCCAAAGAGTTTGCCATACCCAAGGAGGATAAAAAGTCGAAGGGATTGCGTCTGTTTCGCACACCGTCGCTGCCGCAACGCTTGCGTTTTCGTCCAGCGTCCAGCCATACAGCGGATAGCACAGGCGGCAGTGGCGCCTCAACAGCGGCCTCAACGCCGCTGCACTCGGCCACCACGACACCCGTGAAGGAGTCCAAGTCGGCGAATCGGCTCAAGGGGAAAGAGGCACTGCAGCAAGAGATACGCAACAAGAACGAGATCATTGAGAGCTATCTCAGCCAGCTGGACGTGGTGCGTCGTCATGTGGAGCAGCTCAAGGATGCAGAGCACAAGATGCGCGAGGAGCACGAGCAGACAACGGCCAAGACAGATCAGCTGCTGCAGGCACTCAGCAGCGAGAATCTGCAGCACAAGGAGCGCAACGAGCAGTTGAACGTGGAGCAGACGCAGCTCCTCGAACGCTATGCCAGCTTGGAGCAGCAGCTGCAGCAGCAGCGTGAACAGCATGAGCAGCAAGTGGACCAACTGCTCGCCGAGAATGAGGCCTACAAGCTGGCCAATGAGCAGCTGCAGCAGGCCTGCGAGCGGCAGCAATCAGCGGAGCAGCAGCTACAACAACAACTGGATGCACTGCAACTGGAGCTGCAGCAGGCACGAGAGCAGTCCGAGCAGAAGGCCTCGCAGCAGGTGGAGCTCCTCGAGAACTTGCAGTTGAAGAACGCGACGTTGCTGACAGATATGTTGCAACTGCAGCGGCAGATCGAACAGGATGCGTTGTCGTATGCCCAGGAGGCAAAGTTCAGTCAGACGGAGCTGGAATGCCTGCGTGTGGAGCGTAACACCCTGAAGAATGACTTGGCTAACAAGTGCACGCTGATACGATCGCTGCAGGATGAGCTGCTCGACAAGAGCTGTGAGATCGACGCACATTGCGATACGATTCGTCAGCTGTGCCAGGAGCAGGCGAAGCACACGGAACAACAGCAAGTGCAGCAGCAGGTCGAGAACGATCTGGAGAGTGCGATCGAACGAGAGAAATCATACTGGCGCACCGAGCTGGACAAGCGCCAGAAGCTGGCCGAGAATGAGCTAATCAAGATCGAGCTGGAGAAACAGGATGTTATGGTGCTGCTGGAGACAACCAACGATATGCTGCGTCAGCGCGACGAGAAGCTACAGAAATGCGAGGAGCAGCTGCGCAATGGCATCGATTACTACATACAACTGAGCGATACTCTGCAACAGCAGCTGGTGCAGCTCAAGCAGGACATGGCCAAGATCATAACTGAGAAATACAATTATCAGTTGACTCTAAACAATACACGCGCCACCGTCAACATACTGATGGAACGGCTCAAGAAATCCGATGCCGATGTGGAGCAGTTCAAGGCCGAATTGGAGTCCGTGCAGCTGGCAAAGGGTGCACTGGAGCAGAGCTATTTAACGCTTCAATCGGATGCGGAACAATTGCGTCAGCAGCTCAACGAATCCCAGACGGCGCTTGGAACGTTGCGCAGCTCATCGCAGACCCTGCAGCAGGAGGTATCGTTGAAAGAGTCCATGCTGCATGAGTTGCTTGCGAGCGAGTCTGACACAATGGCCAAATTCAATAAGATTGCTAACTCGTTCCAGGAGCGCATCGATGGCGATGCCCAGCTGGCCCACTACTGTGACATGTACAGCGATCTGAAACGAAAGGACGAGACCCGCGAACTCTACATGGCCGACATGAAGAAGGCACTCGACGAGTTCGCCAATGTCCTCCAATTCGCTCAGCTGGAGCTGGACAACAAGGAGCAGCTGTTGCTCAAGGTGCGCGAGGAGTGCGAACAGCTCAAGCTGGAGAATATTGCGCTCAAATCGAAGCAACAGTCATCGGTGGCACTTCTAACGCCCAGCAAGGCGAACAAGCCGAATACCACTGATCTGGAGAAGATTGAGGATCTGCTCATCGATTCCGAACTGCGTGCGGAGTGTGACAAAATTACGTCCTGGCTGCTCAACTCGTCGGAGAAGAGCGTGCGTCAGGATAACAATGCAGAGCTTAGCGAACTGCTCTCTTGCAAATCCCCCAAAGCCCGCACTCCACGCACCCCTCACAGCCCGCGCACACCGCGCACTCCCAAATCTGCGGCCAACACACCCAAGAAATCGCTGATCTTTGCCGGCAAGGAGAATGTGCCCAGTCCGCCGCAAAAGCAGGTGCTCAAGGCGCGAAATATGTAGAGCGTCTCGCTAGAGAGTTACACCCACGAAACACTAAATACTATTGCATTTTAGGCTACATTTTCCCCAACACCTAATTTAAATTATTATAAACTAGTTAAGAACCCATCCAAAAACATATATGAAATACATGATGTGCTTTGTTGCATACAAAACTCGTTTTGATTTCCTGCCCTGCTTTTTCCAGAAGAAAAAAAACCAACAACAAAAAAAAAACGAAAAACAAAGTTGATTGCTGAGACGCAGTCAATGGGAACTTTTCAGGCTTGCGACTTCCTTCTTGCCCACTTCCTCAGGCGTAACGGAAGTGCAGCTGCGCATGCGCTGCTTAAGGGTGGGCCCAGAACACCAACAACAGCAGCAGCAACAACCACAACAACGGCGACAACAACAAGCTCTATAAAAAGTGTTTTTTTGTTCTCCAAACTGCAATGAGTCTTAAGTCCGTTGTTGAAATTCGGGGGGTTTTTCCCGAAGGTACTGTTTTGAAATCTGCTGCCTGTCGGGCCCTTTTGTCTTGGGTTTTTTCTCTTTTTCTTCTTTGGTTTTCGTTCAGGTTCTGCGTTGTACAATCACTCTGCTTATGACCTTTGACATTTCGCGCTAACAATGCCCCGGGGCCGGAGCTGAGGGACAGCGTCTTCTTACAGCTGCACTGAGCTGAGCGCAGCTGCAGCAACAATTGAATTTTGATTTGGTGCAAAGGTATTTGGATTTGCTTGCCAGCTTTGTGCAAGGAGGGTTGCTTGGGCCAAGAAAGTTTTCGGTCCTCAAATTCCTCCCTTTTTTGTCCGTTTGTGACTTAAGTCTTTGTCATTTCTGTAAGTGCGGAGAAATGTTTACAAGTATAAAATACTCAGCTTTACATCTCAGAGTTTTAAAATTGAAGTACAGTCTGTGCAGGAGCAGCTGTGTAAAAGGTAGCCACTATCTTAAAAAAGAAAAGCTTCCAGTTCCACAATTTCAACATAAAGCAGATGTTTTTTTCAATTTACCTACCTTCACATTCAATGTGCACTGTCCCTAAAGATTCTTCTGGTTTCCACAAAATATAGCCACGGTCCACAAAGTTGAGTTCCATTAATGCTTAAGAGGAATGGAGATTACTGGGAAAAATGGAAAAATGCTCAAGGGAAGTAAATCGCCTGCGAGCAGGCATAAAGCAGGTACTCATTAAGTAGTCCTGCTTCTTCAGGCGGTATTCTTGTGAAAAATCCTTGAAGATTAAGCAAAAATAATTGTTTTGTTTAAAGTTAATTGTAAAGCTAGCACAATATTCTAAAAAGAATTTTGAAATACTTCTATATATGTATATAAATATATCTTTAATTTATTGAGGAAAAAACGACAACTCAATGAACATTTTTTTAAATTTCTTTCTCCATCTTACAGTTTTGAGCATTTGAAAGCGAAAGATGCAAATTTCGCGCAGCGCTTTGCGAATCTGGGCAACATCTTCTATAAGCAGGGCGTTACGGAATTCAATTGGGATAGCAACATTGAAGATGCCCTTAGCACGGATCATTGAACGGATCTTGGAAACCAAAAATTAGCTTGTAGCATTTAGTTTTTAAGAAGAGCCCCTCATAAACACTGGTAACAAAAGAAACGATGCAGCGAAACGTGAAAGAAAAGCATAAATGATGCATTAGGAAAACAAAACAAAGGACTTTAATCTAGGGTCTAAGCATAAGGTTAACACTTATAATAAAACTAAAAAAAAATTGAATAACCACATATAACTCAATCAAATAACAAGGCAGCTACACGATAATGCATAATACATCAAAAATAGGAAACAATCTGCTCTCATAAATGTAACAAAAATCTCTGTGCGCATATAAAGGGTATAAGATTGTAGGAATAACGCTGATAGATAATATCCTACTTATAAACCAACTACTCACCTTGCTGATAAGTCGCACTCCAGACAACTCTCGTATTGTAAATAAAATTCGGTATATATGCTACGTACATTATAAATTATGAATTATATATAATATTATTATTTAAATACACCCAGCGCATATACTTCACGCCATAATTTAGTTTTAACATTAGTATATATATTTTTATAATATTATTAATTTAATATTTGTTATGTAAAGTCTTTGCAAAAGCCAAATCTATATTTAGTTCATATCAAAAATCGCATTTATTTTATTTAGTTATGTAGCACAAACATGTAAATACCATAAAAAACACACACTCTCACATCCTTAACGTAATTTAGAAATGCAGCTATCAAATAAAGTTCAATTACACTATTTTAGATTTTTAATAAATTTTTACATGAATATTTGATTTGCAACTGTAGAAGTTTAAAGCGTTATATTGTTGGCTGGCATAATTATTTAAGACAATAATAAATTGAAAACAAACGAAAACACAAAATAAATTAGAATTGAGTGAATATGCGAAAAATTTAATAAACTTTGTTTAACAAAAACCAACGAATTATGAATAAACAAAATTAAATTTAAAACCAAAATCTCCCAAAGTTATATGAGCATATGCAAATATAGAAGTCAGCTTAGCGATGAATTGCATATAAAGTAAGGTGGAAACTGAATTGTGTCATTTTATAGCAAAACACAAAAAAAGAACAAACAACAAATTTCAACAAATTCATAATGATTTCACGATTTTCTAAACAAGACAAACAAATAGTGAGAGATCAGATAACATAACTTGGGAATGAGAAAAACGATATAAACAACATTAAATGCAGGTCAAAATGAATAAACTCAATAAATAATAATATAGAAATGTGGTTTTCTTTTCTGAGAACGCTCTCGGCTTACAATAGTAAATATATATATGTATATATATATTATACTATTTACCAATTATTATCTGCTTATCACACGTTTCTTGAGGGTCGAGGGAACGTAATCTTTGTTACATTTCCAATTAATAGACTGCTTCATTCAAGTCCTGTCTTTATTTTCGCACTAAAAATGTGTTTGATTATTTCATTTGAACTTTCCATCCTGTAAATAGGAAAAATACTTATGTTATTTGTATAAAATCTTTTTTTAGCTTATATTATTAGCGCATTGCTTTACGTTGTTTCCGTAATAACAAAAGAAAACAATGAACGCAAAAAAAAAAACTAATTCGCACCCAATTTCTGGCCTCTTGAGCTAACAGCAAAAACAAACTTAAAATCATATCATATCGAATAATATCGTCGATGAAAATTTTTGCCAAAGCAGCTCAGTACGCGCGAAAGTTTCAGCTGGAGATCATGGCGGCAACCGATTCGGAGTATAAGCGTCGCATGTCAACGGCTCTGCCGCCCGGCGTTGATATTGTGCAGCATATTAACGGGAATTTTGGGCGCTGGCAACTGCGCATCATACTGCTGATCTTTCTTTGCAAAATACCAACGGCCTGGTTCATGGCCGTCATCATCTATACGGCACCGTATCCGCAACGTGGCGAGTTAATTTGTCGTCCGGCCACCTGGAATGGCAGTGCGCCGGCCAGTGAGCATAGCGAGAACCGCAATACGGATCGATTGTTCAGCGTGCAGGTGTGCAATGCCTATGCCCAGAGCTTGTCCGAGAGTTTTGTGCAGCGCTATGGGCACAGCTGGAATGCGACACACGTGTCGCTGCCCTGCGAGCGAGTGGAGCACAATTCGGACTACAAATCACTCATCACACAGTTCGATTTGATATGTTCGCGACGAGTCCTGGTCGCCGTCACACAATCTTTTCATGCTCTGGGCGCATTACTGGGAGGTCTATTGGCATATCAGCTGCTGCGCCAGTAAGCCTGTCTCTTATATAATCATGAATGCGCAATACTTTATTTATCTTTGCTATTCATTCACACACAGCTTTAGTCCGCGTCGTTTGATGCTGCTGGGCATGCTGGGACAGATATTTTGTGGAAATCTCACTGGACTGGTGGACACCTATCAGTTGCACGTTTATTTCCGTTGCCTCACCTCCGTCTGCTGCACTCTTATGTATTCCGCAGGACACATCATATGTGAGTAAAACAAAAGACTTACGACACAAACTTGCTCAGCTCTAGTTGCGCTTCCCATTAGTAATGGACATTACAGCGGGTAAGGCGCGAATTTTAGTGGCCACTCTGTCGGAGCTGTTCTGGTCGATTGGCCTGGTACTGCTGCCTGCTATTTCGATGTACTTTGATGACTGGAGTTATCTCTATGTGGCCATATCCTCATCCCTGATTGTGCTCGTCTGGCTGCACCGCTGGATATCGGACGCGCCACGTTGGCTGCTGCGACATCAGCGAATAGAGCCCGCTTTACGATTGCTACTCGAATCTGCCACGCACAACAATCGCATGGTACCCCTCACTCTGGACGTCCAGTTGACAATCTATGCTAGCGAGTTGAATGCCCAGAAGCGTCAGCGCTATTGCCACATTTGGGATAAGGAGACAAAGCGCCGTCAGCTCGTTTATATACATCTGATCTGGGGCTGTGCTCAGGTCCTGTACAACATTATATTGCTCATGATACGCAGCCTGAGCGAGGCACAGGTGCATGTGAATACCGCTGCTCTGGGCTTTGCCGAAATGATTGGCGTTTTTGTTGGACTCTATTTTATACTCTACACACGTCGCCATTGGCGCTGGGCTGGCAATCTGATGATCATTGCGGGACTGTGCACCTACTTGGTCTGGCTGTTGCCGGAAACTGGTAAGTTTTGAGATGCGTTCTTCATTTGGATTTTTTCTAGTTGGATATTTATATATATCAATTGTGAATTAACTTCATTTTGCATCCACACAGATCGCAACCCGAGGCGTGTGGGCTTGGAGCTCATATTTTGGATGCTGCTGAAGTTTGCCAACGCAGCTTCGATAGCTGTGCTCACCACCTGCACAGGTGAAATGGTTTCCCCAGAGAAGCGTGTCCTGCTCATGCTCTCAGTGGTTAGTTTTGGACGCCTGTGCTTGGTCTTCTCGCCATTGCTGAGCACTTTGACTGTGGTGCATCGCCTGTTGCCCATAACCATAATTGCCACTGTGGGCTGGATATATGGCGTGATCATGCGTTTCCTCAATCGCTACTACTGGAACACCGAACAGCAGCACGTGGTCCAAGTGCCGACACCCAATACATATCGCCGCAATTCGGCGGTTATATTGCGACGTTGCAGCACTACCAGCTCCGACGTGAGCGGATGTAGTAATGAAATGCAGCGGAACTTTGAGCCGAATTTAACCGTCAGCATTTCTGATTTGTGGCACATCAATTTTCATACGATCCCCGAATGTGATAGCATTAAGGAAGCCACCGATGGCGCCATAAAATCGAAGAGTATGCATAGCATTTGAATTTTGGTCAGCTGCCAAAAAGTATGCAGCACTTTTCGGACGAACCTAATTTTAGACCTAATGTGATCAGTAAAGCAGCCATAAAACTTGATGATCATTTAAGTTTTAAAATATATATAATATACACATAAGATATACAAAATACATAACTAGATACATGATAATAATAATTATATAAAAAGTCGCGCCCTGCATTTTTATTGAGATCAGTCTGCGAAGTAATTCCGGACTTTTTTGGCAATTAAACCATTGCTAATTAAATTAAGTAATAAATTAATGTGTGAATATATGTATGAAAAAGTGTAAAGACACGTGGAGCTAAAAATATTTTTATTTTATTTTAGCACCAATTCGTGTAATTTAATATATTCATTGTTATATTTGTAAATAAATATAAACAGATGAGTAACACAACAAATGTAATAACAACTGACAATAGTAACTAAGTGCGTACCAAACTTTTATGAAAGGAATGTCCAAATTGTATTTTTCTCATCAAGTTAAATTTAAACTACGTTTCATACATTGTAACCAAACAATTACCAGCATTTGTAAGGCTTTTGGACAACTCATCTAAAGTTAAATATCATTTTATAATTTGATTATTATCAAGTAATCAAAGCTTGACTGCGATCTAGAGACTATTGCGATCCCAAAGCTAATTCACGCTAATTCTTCTGAGCGCCGTAAGCGAGGTCAGGAGCCGATGCTCATTCCGCTGCTTCGGCTTATGCCTATTTTTGATTTGTTTTTTCTTTAAACTTTGCCCAGCATTGCGTAAGGTTGTGTGTGTGGGTGTGTACAATTGCAAGCATATTCATTAGTATTTGTGATAATGGGCTTTGTCTTGCTTTGACCTGCCTCAACAGGTTTGGGCACTTTTCCATATTTTATAATATTTATTTAATTTAATTGTGCCAGGAACCACCCTGCAGCTAACTCGTGCTCATACTGTACAAATTAGTATCATATTTATGTGTGCCTTATTTAGTGGCAACATTTTATTATATTTATTATATTATTTTTTTGTATAAATAATTTATAGAGAATGAACTTTGCACGCTACTCTCAGAAACAGGTAAAATTGATACGAATTTAACAATTTTTCTGCTTAGTTTGGCATTTTTGGGTAATTCCACATTGCATTTTTCTGATATAAAAGTGGGTCTTGTTTGTAAAACTGTAATTGTGTCAGCAAATCGAAAATAAATGCCAATGCGTCACTTGGCAAAATCAAGAACAAATGCGACAGGTACAATAATATAGATTAAAATAGAAATCAAACAGAAGACACAGCAAATAAAAAAGTGTTCTTATCAGTCAGAATACTCCCCAGATGTATCAAGTGGTCTTTTCTTAATGTCAATTGTATTAGTGGCACTTGTCTGTTGAATTAACAAGTGGGGTTATCTGCTCGAGCAATGTGGACAAGATACAAGTACTCTGCACCTATCAGATGCATTAATAAAACAATGCAATTTATTGATTAAGTGCGCAGACGGATATAAAAAGAGACTACTTGTAGTAATATCCTGGTAAAAAGGCTGAGCCTTGAAAGGCTGACAAGGAAATTGTGAAATCGACCAGTTTCAACGGAAGCACTTCGCACATATTCTCCGCAATGGGTTTTAATTATTTGCACAAATTCATTAAGAAAATTATCGCGTCGATTGACGAGTTTGGCCGGACTTCGTCTGCGTCTTCGATATAGCGGCTCGTGTGCCACTGGCTTCAGTTGGATTCCGTTTCTCGGCCGATTGAGACGCTAGCGCGCTGTTCTGGGACCGCGTCTCGGAAAAAGGCAGACAAGAGAGTTGAGAAAAACACGCGTGTTGTATCAAACCAGAAGCGAACATAATATATACGATATCCAATAATGTTTATTGTCGCTAAATAAGTTGAAATTAATTTGTAGGCTGTCAAATAAATAAACAAAAGAGACTTTGCCATACGCAGAAGGTGCTGAAAATCAAGAGAATACGCAACTAACCAACAGAAATAAAGCGATTCAAATTTCCAAATATCGGGTGTTAATTGACACCAAAAAAAAAAAAACGTGTATAAAAAGTGAGCTATGTTTGTTAAATGTATAAATTGAATTCATATATATCCGACGAAATCAAATCAGCAACTAATTTAAAAGTCAGGCTCAAAATGCCCATAGGCAGAAAGTAGTTTTCCATTGATAATAAATTACCGGAACGGGATTATTTGATGAATTAGACTATATGTGAGCAACGCCAATAAAATTATAATTCAATTTCACAATTAAGAACTTATATTTCTTTAACTTCTGGAGGATATCGAAGGGGTTCTTTATATGTTTGATGTGACAAATTGAACGCTCTGTCGCTAATGATCATAAATCTTAATTCGAATATATCAAATACTCAAATAATCCAGTATTGAAACAGATCAGTTTCATATATTGTTTTGTTTGCAATGTGGAAATTCATTTTGTACTAGTTTATCATGTTTTTTATAACCTTGTAATGAGAAAAACGCAATTCAGCAACTATGTGAATATCAGTAGACAATACTCTAGTTATGGAAATTGAATGATTAGCAATCTAGAATAAGCCATTAGTGAGTGACGCCCCCCTTATATGGGGCAAGGTATTAGTAATTTTGCATTTGCATGACGAGTAATTCAACTAATTATAAAAACCGACAAGTGTCAATTGGAATTCCTATGGAAAAATCAAACATGAAATATTGGGGAACCAGTTTCGAACAAATGACTGGCGCGTACTGCAATTAACACTGCCACTTAAATTTGAAATTAAAATATTTGCCGCCCAATGCAAAAGGTGACAGATGTCCGCATTGGGGCATTGTTCGATAGTATTATGCTCCACATGAAAATTGGCAGCTCATGCTGCTGGCTCAATTGAAATTAGCATCTGGGGAGATGTCTGTGATATTAAGTTGTTAAACTACGACTAACGTGAATTTTATCTGATGAATAACTAATGCAAATATGATTTGAAGTGATTCAGTACACATCTAAATTGAGAGCTATCATATCATACTGTTTTAAGATATCTTACGTGTCTTTGACAAATATAGTTATAACCCAGATAATAACAATGTAACTGCCTGATAATCAATTAAAGAAACGCAAAGACTCTTTACGATCTACCCTATCTTCAATTTACTGTATTAATTGCAAATTGATAAAATATATAAATGCTTTGTAAATGTTTTTTCCATTGTGGTAGATCCAGAACACATAAATGTAGAAGAGAAGCTAGCTTGGTGGTACCGATAATAAAATACTCTTATAAAAAAAAATGCAGTGCTATAAATGAATGCAAAAATAGTTTTGGCCCATTAGAGCTAAATAAAGTTGTCTAGTTTTTCAAATAAATTTTGACCATGTAACAAATCAGTTATACTAAAAATTAGTTTATTAACTGAACTCAGTTTGAAATTTTAACACTGTTTTGAACAGTATAAAAACTAGTTTTCATAGTGTGAAATAGTTCAACTAATTGTGTTAATTAATAAAGTTTAGCAAAAGAATGCTAGAAACTTACAAAATTGAAGATGTACATAAATCTTTTTATATATATTATGTCGCTTCCATCAATTTTGGCTTCTGAAACAGCCTTTTCATACGATATCACAGACTTTTTGTCAAAGTCAGCCATTCACAAAATTGTTCACTCGGCAAATCCCTCGCAACGAAATTGGATCAAATTTCGAACCGCAGGCATTTGATGAATTTTGCATGACATTCAATGCCGCCGTTCGATTGGCGACTGTCGAGTCTCAGTCGTGGAAAGTTAACTGATTTTTAGCTGTAACCGTTCCAATTGATTTCAATTGAGTTGCACGTTTAGTAACGGGGCGGCGGGGCGCGGGGCGGTGAAGACAAATGTTTTTTTGTTGGTCTTTGTATAGTGTATCGTGTGTTAATATTTATCCACAAATAGAATAAAATGACACGCACATCAACTGATGGAAACTGTCGTCATTCACAGAGTGTATCCATTGCCGCAAAATGTGCCACTAGGAAGACATTGGAAATGGTCAATCAAGCGTCAACAATTCAAGGTGGAGGTGGCAGGCACTCACCCGTGCCCAGTCCCCAACTATCGCAGAGGAATATCTTGCGTGCCAGCCCCAAGTGCTCGAGCCTAGAAGTGGTGGTGGCGACGCCAGCAGCTCCTGCTGCTCCTGGCAACGACGTCATTGGCGATGTCGTCGGCAACTTTGGCATCTGGCAGCTGCGCACCATTCTCATCATCTTTCTGTGCAAGATACCGGCTGCCTGGTTCATGGCCTGCATCATCTTCACCGCCCCCGAGCTCTATCCACGCACGGAGTTCACGTGCGACACGAGCTACCTGAACAGCAGCTCCAACTACAGCGTCACGGACAACCAGTGCTACGTGCAGGACGTGGAATCCGGTAGTCGCAGTGAGTGCGAACAGTTCACGTATGTCTCCAGCTTCGATTCGCTGATCATGCAGTTCAATTTGGTGTGCCTGCGGGACATCTTCATTGCCTGGACACAGTACTGGCATCTGTTCGGCGTCCTCGTTGGCGGCGTATTGGGCACCAAAATGATGCTAGGCATCAGTCCACGCATCACCTACTGTGTGGGTGCAGTGGCGCAGATCTTTTGCGGGGTTGTCACTGGCTATGCAAGGGACTTCAGTCTACACTGCGCCTTCCGCTGCATATCGGCTGTGTGCTGCGCCATTATGTTCACCGCTGGACAGGCTATTTGTAAGTCAAGTCTAGTATATTTTCAAGTATTTCCTTTATTTTATCCACTCACCAATAACAAGCCATTTCAGTGACCTTCTTTAGCTGACTGGCAGAGGGTAAATGTCGGTTATTTATTTATTTATTAACCTCCAGGGGATTTATTGAAGTAACAATGCAAATAACCTGCTCGCTTTTTGTGTACTGGCCATTAATAAGAAACTAACCCTCAACCAGCAAGTTTAGGACTTTTGTAAAAATAGTTATAAACTGCAAATGTATTCATTGCTTTAATCTGTTTGCAGTTACTGACATTACGGCTGGCATGCATCGGATTGGGGCCATTATACTCTACGATACGTTCTGGTCCATTGGCGTCATTATCTTGCCGACCTTGTCATCCTTCTTTAACAGCTGGTCCCTCATCTATGTGGGCATAACGTTTCCCACTGTGATGCTCCTCGTGCTGCTCTACTGGACTCCAGACTCACCACGCTGGCTGCTTCGGCATGCCGTCGATCGACACTCCATTGACAATGTGGAGCAAATAGTTCGCGAAGGAGCTGAGATCAATGATCGCTCCTTCAAAATACCACCGGACTTTCGACAGCAGCTGGAGCTGCTCAGTGAGAGACTTAAGGCGGCGCCAGCACCAGCACCCTGGACGCAGCTGTGGCAGGGCAAGCGGGCCAAGACTCACATGGTCGCAGCCCATTTGGCATTGGCCTTCTTTATCATCAATTTCATGGGCATGTTGCTGAACATTAGATCCTTTGGTCGAAACTATCTGGTGCCGAATACCATAGCAATGGGTGAGTTTGAAGTTGAGTTTAGTTGATTCCATGGTTGATTCTATATATTTCATTATTTCAGGCTTCTCTGAGATAATTGGCTGTTTTCTGGCGCTTCATTTTACTATGAAGCACGACAAATGGAAGTGGCAATGTGCCGGCACCTTCAACATCCTGGCTGGAATGCTGGGCTGTATGGGCTGGTTATTCACCGGCGCCGACTCCAGTAAGTGACACAATTATCTGAAGCCACTAAAAATTGGTAAAAGGGTTTTGCAAAAGTATGTAACAAGCAGACGGAAGCATCTGCAATCCCATAAAGTACAAATATTCTTGATGCGGATTAATATAATCATGTCTGTCAATGACTATCCCTGTAACGCAAAAATCGATACAAATCGATACTAATCGACAGTAAAAATGTATCAATATCGGATAGCAGACACCCAAGTCATATTCTCATTTATGAGAAATTGATAGTATGGCAATCAATCAGTTTTTTCACTTCCGGCTCTGAAAACCTGGTTTACCTTTTTTATTAACTCTCATTACTAGTAACTGATTTAAATGACAGCACTTGCAACACAATATTTCTTTATTTTTCTATTTCTTATAGTTTTATATTTTTTATTTGTTTTTTTTTCTAATTTCTTTCCATTGGATTGTTCTCTAGAACTATTATACAAAGATAACAAAGAACTTAAAGAAATGCATTTGCCCCTTTCAATGCCGGGCAGTAAACTTTGGTCTCCTTATAAACAATTGGTAAAGAAATATCATTTCACTTACATTTTTACTCACAGTGGATGCTGACTTAAAGGTCTCGCTGTGGATGATCATTGCGACGATACCCAAGGCTGGTGTGTCCTGTGCTCAGTCGATGCTCCTGGCCTGCATGAATGAGCTGGTGCCGGCGAATAAGAAGCAACTCTTCGTCTTCTCAGTGGTGACTTGGGCACGCATCTGGCTCCTCTCGGCACCGTTCTTCAATGTACTTAAGCGGATCGATACTGCACTCTCTCTGACCTCGTACTGTGTCTTCAGCATACTTGGCGGCATCTGCACCTGCCTGCTCCTGACGCCGCGCACCAGCTGTGCTCCTGTGGTGCCCCAACCAGAGCCGCTGCAGGATAAGAAGGAGCAATCGCCCTTAAGTACAGCGATTTGGACAATCGAATCGGATGTGCACAATACACGCTTGTAGGCTGTACTGCTGTTGCACTAAAATTCCATATATTTTTTATTTAGCTAATAAAAACTCAATTCACTGTGATTAGTTAAAGCCAAAAACGTGTCGATAAATTTGACTCCAACTTTAGTTTAATTATAACAATGCATATACCAATAACAAAAGGAAGCACAAATGCCCAAATATCCACATCCAATAGATTCTGTAAGATTGTCCGAAATAATTTAGTTTGTCTAATAGATGTACCTGGATAGATCTTACCTGGTCACCTGCATTTTATTCGCATCCACCGTGAATTGTTCGCGATGTAAATATTTATTAATGCCTATCATATGACACCTGACATAGTCATCATAGTTCAGCTCATCCAGATTCCAATAGAGCATCGGAAATGTGTCGTTCTCAATTAAATGCTTGAAGTAAAAGCGACTGCGATTCTTAAAGATCCACTCATTGAGCGAGAAGAAGCTGCCTACAAATGAGAAATGATGTCTCAACGAAGCTTTAATTTGAATTTGAATTTGAATGTGAATTTACCCACCTGCCAGGCAGGCCTGTCGAAACTTCTTGGCAATGGGCGTGACAAAGCGTTTCTTGGGGCCCAGCAGCAAAGTGCGCAGATCCATAAAAAGGGCAGGCACAAAATGTAGCATCCACACAGCCAGCTCATGCATCATGGCGCCACGGCGATATTTGAAGTTGGGAAACATAATCATGCGCTTTGTGGGATATATGCGGGACCACTTCATGGTCAGCTCACCCAGTCTCTGCCAGCTAATGGGATTCGTTACGCCCGATGTGGCATTGCAAATGCTGATGCTGCAACAGACAGCAGACAGCAGACAGAGAGAAAATAGTTTTTTAAAAGCAACTTATACAAATTGATTATTTCTTATTAGTTGCACCTGCCCAGCTGCGCCTTGTGCACCATCATGATCATTGCATTGACCACAAAATCCACTGGTATAATGTCACAGATGAGATTCTTATCGCCCAATATGCTGCTAATGCCACCCTTGCCGATTTCCATCATAATCCCACTGATCGCCTGTATGTTATCGATCCAGCCCGGATACGGTTCGCGATAGGCAGCCGTCACAATCGAGGGACGCACTATGACAATGGGTATTATGTCCTTGTACGAGCTGACAATCTGTTCGGCTATCGACTTGGTGAACGTGTACGTATTCACATGTGGACCCTTTATATAGTCTGCCAACCGATTCAGATACTCTTCCGGTATTTTCTTGGTGCATCTGAGAAAATGCTGCCAATCCACGGGCGGCAGTGTTGGATAGATGCACTCATCCACATATTTACGACCCGGATTACAGTAGGCGGTGGAAACGTACAGAAATCGCTGTGAAATAATCAAAGCTTATTTAGAAAAATGAGAAATGCAGTATTTTATAGCTAGGAACACAATGAAAATCAACTGAAAGTGATGCCAAATGTTCAAGTCTCAAAGCTATTTCTTATAATCTGTTTTTAAAATTCAACTCAAGTCTGGTTGGTAAATAGTAAATACCTTAAGCTGCCTCATATCGCTGCACATTTCGAGCAGATTGTATGTGGCCACCGAATTGACGCGTGCTGCCACACTGAGGCACTCATTGAAGCGCACCTGTAAACAATTAGTTAGCCACAGAGTCTATCCGCAATTCAAACTCGCACTCACCGTTGCAGCGCTGTGAAAAATAATATTAACCTGTGCACAAAGCTCGGATCTGTCTCGTTCATTCAAACCTGTTGACAATTGAAAGGAAAACCAACACAAAGCAAAATAGCGTCAAAGTTGTTTTTCAATATTTTCACTCTTACCAAAGTTATCAGCCTCAATGTTGCCCGCAAAATATGCGATTTTCTTCAGGCGTTCGGGATGGGAGCTGCGCAAACGCAGAAAGATGCCATTTTTTAAAAAATTCTGGAAACGCTCTTCAGGTGCAATGCCAGCTTTGGATCTAATGAGCATGTAGATGCGCTTGATCTGTGGAAAACTCCAGAGCAGCTTCTCCAGCAGGGCTTTGCCCACAAAACCTGTGGCGCCTATCGTCATAAAAAAGGTATAATGGCAAAGAGTGAGTGAATATTGGAGACTTACCCGTTATGAAAACGACTGCATCTTTATAGATATCCAACGGTGGCTCCATCTCACGTTGTTGCCACTTTGGCGGCATGAATGCAACTGTTTGCACTTGCATTTCTCTCAGCTTGCCAATGCACTTCACACTGCGCTTGAGCCAACTCCACTGGAGTTGCCTCCAATAACAAGTTTTTTCGCAACGTAAACAAGAATTGCGCAACAATTTCGCCGAATCTTACACAACCAAAGCAAATTGTGGGTGAAAAGACTTCGATCCTGAACTTAATCTAATCTGCCAGAACTTTATCAATAAATATTAACTTAAGCGCGAAGGAAAATATTCGGAAATCCGAGAAGTCTTGTTTTCTCTAAAAGTACAATGACGATTTGGATGATCTTTGGCCAATTTGTAAACCCAAAATTGTTGAGAAATGTCTCGCCAGGATCCGGCAGGATGTGTCTCAAGTATGAACACCTTTCTTTTTATGTTTTCTAAAATTTCTCGTAGTTTAAGAATTTTGTTGTTTTATTCAAATTGACAGACAAAGGACTATTTGTCTCAATGTAGGCCTAATAGTCCTTGAAATTAAGCGCGATTTATATATATATGTAATTTTCTCATACCAATAATTGTAACTGTTTGCCGAATCCTGGAAATCTTTGAATACTAATCGATAGCACTTTCTCTTGTGAGCTTGAAAAAATGTGATTCAACAACTTATCCAACAAATGGATCAGAACATAATATTAAGTAAAATAATGGTTAATGGTACATTTGTACCAATATTTGACAGCCATGGTTGTTGCCAATAAGACGATTAACCGTTTGCCGCTAGATGGCGCGTTGAATTGCAACAGTGGTTGGTGTCTCCACTAATGCTAGTTAAGATTCCGATTTCTGTGTGTTTTTATATTCATTTTTATTATACTGATTAGCAGACAGAAATTGATTTATTTTTCTATGTTTATATACTTAAATATTTATATAAATATATAAATCTAATACATAAGTAGTATATAATTATGTAAGAGTTCGAATTGCTTAAAAATTTATTAAAATAATATAATAAGAGAGTGTAAAAAGAGAATTGATCAAAATCGCTCTTCACAGATTATTTACAAATAATACATATACAAATAGTTTTAACCAAAAATAGATTATCAATTCCAAAAAGTAAACATTTAAGACAATATTAACTATATTATTAAAATTTGTATATGTTCGTTACGGAAAAAGGGGGAAAAAACCACTCCTATTATTGACACAATCATTTAGGAACACTCGATATTTGGCTGCTTTAACAATTGAAATCATCTGATTTAATTTAGTGACAATTTAATTAGCAACGATTTCGTTGACCACCACCTCAATTCTCCTGGCAATGATCAGTGACAGTTATGTTGGAGGCAGACAACCCACAAGACGTGGCTACTAACTTATACATATGTAAGCAGCTGAAAGATGGTCGCCAGTTACAGCCCCAATGCGGGCTACAATACCAAGAATCGTCGTCCAACACCAACGCCCGAAACGGTGCCTCAGATATCCTATTTGGCGCACGGCAGCTGTCAGAATGAGGATGGGGATGAGGATGAGCTGCAAACACAAAATGAAACCGATGACATCATTAGCCAGGTGCTGGGCAACTTTGGCATCTGGCAGCTGCGCTCTGTGCTGATCATCTTTCTGTGCAAGATACCCGCCGCTTGGTTCATGTCACTCCTCATCTTCACGGCGACGGAACTGAATCCCAATGAGGAGTACTGGTGTGATACGAGTGCTTTTGGGGATGCCGAGAACTGCAGCGTGTCGGAGGATCAGTGCTATGTGCTGGTCCCCTATGGCGATGCCAACTATGCGATACGCCAGTGCCAGAAGTTCCACTATGAGCACAACTTTCGATCGCTGATCATGGAGTTCGATCTGGTCTGTCTGTGTGATATATTTGTGGCCTGGTCTCAGTACTGGCATCTCTTTGGTATGTTTCTGGGCGGTGTGGTTGCCACTCGGCTAATGCGTCTCCTCAGTCCACGCAGAGTGTATATCGTTGGCATTTGGGGTCTACTCGCCTGTGGCACAGCTACGGGTCTCGTCAACGATTTCAGTTTGCATTGCTCCTTTCGCTGCCTGTCTGCCGTCTGCTGCTGCTTCATGATGACTGCCGGTCAGGTCATATGTGAGTATTATAAGAAATAATAGGTATAATAGGTAGGTGTGTCCATATTATAAGTATTGATAGTTATTTTCATTTACAGTCAGTGACATTACGGCGGGCAAATATCGCAAAGGGGTGCTGCTGCTGTATGAGACCTTCTGGTCAGTGGGTCTCATGCTGCTGCCCGCCATTGCTGCATTTGCTCAGAGCTGGCGTCAGGTGTATGGAGGCATAACATCACTACCATTTATCATAGTTCTGCTGCTGCCCTGGCTGCCGGACTCGCCTCGCTGGCTGCTGCAACATGCCGAGCCCACTGCCGCAGTGGAGCATGTCATGGATCTGCTGCTAAGGGCAGCCCGCCTCAATGAGCACTGCTCGAGAGTGCCCATCGATCTGTACACGCAGCTGGAACTGCTCGGCGAGCGACTACGCGAAGAGTCGCCTCCGGCACGCTGGTTGGAACTCTGGCGTGGCCATAGCCATGCCAAGCTGCTCATGCTGGCCACACATATGGCCTTGGCCACATTTCTTATTAGCCACATTGGATTGCTGCTGAACACACGCTCCTTTGGACGCGACTATCTGGCGCCCAATACCATTTGTATTGGCCTGGCCGAAATTGTGGGCTGCCTCTTAGCCCTATACTTGAGCCAGAAACATGATTCATGGAAGTGGCAGTGGGCGGGTGGATTCTGCATTGTGGCTGGAGCTATTGGCTGCCTCTGCTGGCTATGCCAAGATGCTGAAAGTAGGTAAACTAACTATACCATCTGTTACCAAGCTAATCTGTTCGCTGTTCATTTCACCAGTGCCTGCAGTCTATGAGAATGTCCTGTGGATGCTCTTTGCTGCTCTGCCCAAGGCTGCTGTGTCCTGTGGCCAAGCTTTGCTTATTGCTTGCATGGCTGAATCTCTGCCGGCCGAGAAACGTGGCCCGTTCGCCTTCTCTGTGATCACCTGGGCGCGTGTCTGGTTGCTATCCGCGTCGTTTCTCACGGTGCTCAAGCAGATTAACATTGCGTTATCCTTGTCCACATTTTGTGTACTGGTCATTTTGGGTGGCATTTGTACCTGCTGCTTGCGTACGCCACAAGGAAAGCAGCCGGAGGAGAGGCACCAACAGCGGGAAAAGGCAGCTGACAGGTTCAGTACGCATTTGTAATATGTGATATCTTAGCTTATAGTGAAATCATCTTTTAAGTTATCAATCTGTGCATTGCTGACGTTTATTTGCACATAATTGGATCACTTCAGGTATACAAAAATTAAAGCTGTGCTTTTACAACCCAACCCGGTATTAATTCGTATATCGAGCATATTTCTTATAATATACATTTTACTTTCATGGGGTATTATAGATCAATAAATGACCTTTCCAAAAAATATAAACTTCAGCAATGCTGAATTATTATTGGGTAGTTTTATCAATATAAATTACATAAAATAATATATTCATTTTTTTCCAACAGTTTGCAAAACAAATTATAATACAAATTGCAATCAAATTATTATAATTCATTTTCTCAAAAATATATATTTGGACTGCTCTGGTATTCAGAACTTTGTTGGCACACCGGGGCAGAAATCACTCGACACCATATCGTATTTAGTATGTGCCACCTCCAGTTGGGTTCCAAGTTTTTGCTCAGGCTGACACAATAATATAA